>JANLCG010000001.1:0-1345957 GCA_026119515.1 Ascochyta koolunga | reverse complement strand
CTTTAATATTGACTTCCATGGTGCGCCACCACTTTGCGGGATCGGATTCGTGGAGCGGAACCCATGGTGCACTGTGTCCGGCGTTGTTGATAAGGACATCAAGACGCGCTTCTTTGCTCTGCACTTCTGCGGCGAGTGCGACAACAGCGGAGTCAGAGGAGACATCTACAGAGTGTTTGTGCACACGGACACTGGGGTTGATGGACTTGATAGAGGATTCGACTTCGTCGAGTTGGGTAGTGGTGCGAGCGCATAGGTTGATGGAGGCGACGCCGGCATGTGCGTACTGGAGAGCCATTGCTCTGCCAATACCACGGCCGGCGCCAGTAATTAGAACTACCTTTTCAGGCTGGTGCAGAGAGGGAGTATCTTTAGCTGAGATGGCGGGGTAGATGTCGTTGTGCAAGTTCTCGAGACCTACGAAGCCGTAGCCTGATTCTAGAGGTAGAGCTGTCATTCCCTGCAGCTCTAACGTCAAGACAAGATTGGATTATCTTGCAACTGGTGGTGATTTTGAAGCACTATGTTGTCTCATGGGCGTCTACGTTTTATATCTCCTCAAAATGCGGCCCATACAACTTAATGTCAGCAGCTCCACAACCGCGAGCAGCACAATGCAGACAATCGGTGTAAATTAGGCTAGTATAGAAAGCAGATCTGAGAGATAATCTATCCTCAAATGGCAGGTCTATGTGAGCCTAGATGTCAGCAAACGATACACGTCAGCGCTACTGCAACCCTACGTTGAAAACGGTTCAAAATGTACTCGCCGCATGCACTCGAATTGTAAGATTTTAAGACCTGGACTATGAAACATTAAGATCGCCAAACAGGGGTTAACAGCGTCCAGTCATGTTCACGCGACGTCAATTAAGGTATAGGTCTCGCAACATCCCCACAAGCCCTTTCAGCGACTATCACAGCGACCAAAAAGATATTAAAATCAAAAGTAAAAGCGTCTATTAGAACTGGGAAGACGAACACTCACAACATCATAAGCCACCCAAACATGCACGTGAACAAATCATGAGAAGACTTGCTCGGGTGCCTTAAAAGCAGCTCATTGCTTGATAGAGTGTTTTCTACTCTCAGGTACCTAAACACAGGATTTTGAAACCGTATTACGTTTTTCAATTACCAGTCTAAAACTGCCAGTTCTTCCCATCATAGCTTTGGCTTTGGCGTACAGAATCACCCTCCAGTTCCACTGTTTGGGCAACTTCTACTCAACGGCCTGCCAGAACCCACTACTGCTCGCTCGTAGAGAGTTTCTGAATTGAAGAAAACCAGAGATATGGTTTCTAGTGCTGTTTGGGCTTTATGGGTTCTGTTGCAATCCATACCATAATACTGCTCTCTGTGGCTCATGGAGAAATGGGGATAGCAAAGCCCATAACATCTACAACATAGCACTGAAAAACTCAACTGCGGTCTATGAATAGGCTTCGTATTCGTCTCGTGATCCATAGGTGTAGTGAGGTGGGGTACAAGAAGCTGTCACTACCTAGCTTTCCTTCCTCACTCTTTCAACATTTTCTGAAAACCGAAAGTGAAATGGCACAATTGAATGTCTTCACTCTTCTTCGAAGAAATCATCTGTTCATAATGGGTCTGCAAAATATTTAATGTTTGAAAATTGGATCGACATTACATATTTGTGTCAGCGACAGAGTGAAATATGAACATCAACATAATTCTGTGTAAAATTTCTGGTTCTGTGTACAAATTCTCACTCTGCGATGACAGGGTCACTGTAAAAAGGAGGTTGCAGTACCGTATCCGAGATATGTAGGATAAAAGTCTAAGATTGAAACCGCTGATACCTTTTCGCCGTGACAAGTATCCAAGTAGTTTGAGACAGTCCAGATCTCGAACAGAATAACCTTCCCTATCCCAGCGACTTCCTCGACTGCACTCGTATCTACGCCGGTTAACTGAATCGAAAATTAACCAAATTCCCCTGATAGAGAGATGCGAGACCCCACAATGTTGACTCATCTCTCTGTACGAGATCTGGATTGACCTCTTGCTTTCGAAAATTGGACTTGGTCTTTGATATTCTTTGCAATTCAAAAGCCCGAGTGACGCACGCTCTGCGACCAGCAGCACTGGGTTCGGTAGTGATTATGTCCAGCGCTCGTCAAAACTGCGTTTAGGTTGCTCTGTGGATGGCTTCTTGTCAATGCCGGCTGTGTATTAAGATCGAAATGGTACCAGTATAGCGTAACGGGTGATGCTGGGGGTAGATGAAAATTTTTCTGATCCTTTGGAAACCCTAAAGCCCGTAGTTGCTGTCTAAAACGATGACAGCATTGGAGCATACTGATTGCATCCCCTAGAGCATATTGAAAACCACAGCAGGAATCACTGTGGGCCAGTGCGAGTTCGCCGAAATCTCGATAGCAATGTAAACGCATTGCTTTGCTGATATGCATTGTGTTTCGCGACTCAGCGATATATGTTACATTTGTACAGGACTCACTTTACATGTCTTAAATCGTACATCCCTTTAGCTTTATGCTTCATTCATACACCTGTTCAGCTGGTCTCTGATATGCGCAGGGTAAGCGCTCCTCATCTCCACACCATCCCTTTTCTGTAGCTTCAGCAAGCCGTCAACACCGGCTAAAAGCACAGCCTTGATCTTGTCTTCATAATCGGCGGCCTCTGCAGCAAGCGGCATTTCTGCGCCGAGGACGCCTCGTGAGGTCTTGAGTGCGTTCCAGATGGTGAGAAGCTCGAACAGCTCTTGGCAGTACTGATTGAGGGCGTCGGTCTGGCTAGCCTTGTTCTTGAAATCTGCCTCTGTCTTTGTACTCGACGCAGAGGTGCGGTCGATGGATTCCTTAGCTCGCGTTAGTCTTGAGAATCACATGAAGGGCATCGTCATGACTTACTGTGAAGTTGTTCTGCTTCAGCGCATTGACAAGGCGGTTCACGAACGTCTTGACGGTCTCCATATCTCCTTCGTGCCTTTGAGCTGCGACGGCTGCCAGCTCAGTGGGTGTGGCAATCACGTAAGGCTGGCTCCTCCAGTCGTTCTCCACCACCACCTTGCCCCTAGATGAGACACCATGATGCTCCTCTTCCTCCATCAACTCTACGATCTGTCTTGCATAGCGCAGTGCCTTGGCCGTCTCTATCTTTTCCCAGTCTGCAAGCGCAGCTCTGTCGCGTGCGCCCTTCAGGACTCGCCTCGTAACGTTATAGTTGCTCAAACGCAACCCCGTCGCCTTGACTCTCTGCAGCGCCTTCAAGACAAGGCCGTGGTGCCCATTCTCGTTCAGTTTGCGCACAATGAGTTCCTGCCAATTTGGCCTAACGGCAATGCCAGCGCTGTGAAAGCCTTCCAGAACACGGACAACGTTCTCCCAGTCTGCTGCTGTTTCGCTCTGGTGCACGAGGTCCTTCAGGCTTTGCCATCGGCTCGGTAGGACATTGCGATCGATGTGTTCGAGTGGGAGGGTCACGTCACCGATTGTAACCTCAACGGGCTCGGTCTCGAGCTTTGCGCGTGAGTCTTTCTTGTAGACAAGCTTCTCTTGTTCTCGCGATAGATGCTCGGGGAGGAGAACCTTAGCATTGATGGTCGAGAGAAGGGAGGAGAGTTCGGTGGACGAGGGCTCGAGAAATACCGGGAGACCGCCTGCAATTTCGTCAACGCTCTGCATGGATGGTGAAGGAATGTTGATACGTACCCTTTGACCGCGCTACACTCCTAGAAAAGGCACGACGTGAGCCGTTGGCGTAGGCGCATATGCCATTATAATTGCGCAGTGCTGACTGACAGCTCTGCCTTATTGAGTGCATGATGATGTGTGGTTGAACGTCTCCGCAATGCACCATCCGATGTCGAAAGCTCAGGGTTCGAGCAACATTTGCTGACTAAGATTTCCTATGAGCTCCACTGCTTCAGCCACAGCGGGAAGCCACGATGCAGCCACCCCCCCACTTTTCCGCCCACTTAAAGCACAGCCTACCAAGACGTCGTTATAAACATGTCGGCGAAAAGATACAGCTGGTATCTTCCCTACATGAAGTCATCGGCCAGCGAGGTGAGCAGGATCAGCACCAACATGGACCACGAACAAGCCACATTCTGGCTCTCGCAATTCATTGGCAAGAACCTGCGCATTCATGCTTCTGATGGGCGTGTGTTTGGCGGGCAGATGAAGTGCACTGACAGAGTGCGTTTGCCGATGTCAGAATTTCAACGTTAAACTGACCTCTGTAGGACCGCAACATCATCCTTTCACTTGCATATGAGTACCGTGCACCGTCTGCTGAGGCCATTCGCAAGGCTATTGAAGAGTCTGGGAATCCATCTGCGAGTGTGACATGGAACAGCCGCTACGTGGGTCTGGTCGTTGTGCCAGGGCAGCACATAAAGAAGATCGAATTCGAGGAAAGCACACTGCCAGGTCAAAGGAGCGGGGTTACCCTCTGAGATAATGGGTCCACAGCAAGATGAGAGCTGCATTTTCTAGACGTGCACGTGCGCGCGTGATCAATCGAGGTTACCACACACTGCGGATCTCGGTAAGCATGAGGTTTACAAGGACTCCAATATCGGTATGATACATCGAAACGTAATACTCCGGTCTAGCAGCTGTTGCTCGCATGCAACATCTCTCCGTTTGCCATCTTACGTCTAGCAACATTGGGCGATACCATTTGCACTGCAACATATAGTCGATGCGTCGATCAACGGCGCGACAACGACTTCTTCACGTGTCGAATTCCATCACCTTAACAAAACCAAAATAACTTGTCAATCGAGTCGACCCCTTTCGTTTCCTATACCCACATGGTTTAGGTCTCCAGGAGGCCGTCGATAAGCTTCTACCAAGATTAAACTGGGGCAGCTATCCCCGAGCCTTCAACTACACCATTCCACCGACCTTCATCTGAGGGAGACCTCGCACGAGGCCAGTGTACCTCACGCCGTCCTTCAATCCTACAGTCGACTACCTACACCATACAAATTCCATCACCACTCCTCAAACTCCCGTCTGAGCTTTGCAATATGATCTAAGTCTATGCGCTCATCAGCGACACTAGAACTCTGCGGTACAACCCCGATACCAAGCAGTTCAAGGTGTCACATATTGAAGCAAGACTGTTAGTGATATGTCACTCAATCTCAGCAAAGACGTTACATACGCCAGTCATTCTCAGCACGTTGGTAATCAATTTCGGCACAAGATGGGATGTGGATTTATTGGTTCTGATGTTGGTACTGGACAGACTCGAATAGGCTACGCATTATTTAATGAGGGCAGAATGCTGGACTTTAAGCTTCAAAAGCTGGAAGAGGTGCCTCTAATAACGCCAGACCCTATCGCTTCAACCCAGAGGCCTTTAACAGGTCCTACGCCCTACCACCACAATGCTACGCTGCATCGAAAGGTATGAAGTGCAAATACCTTGAGGCATAAGGCGCTGATGATGACACTGCTTAAGGAGGAAGAACATGGAAACTGCCCAATTCGCTTCGTTCGTGCAGAGATGGCAATCCAATCTTTCTCTTGCTTCGGAAGCCGTACAGACAAGCTCTCAGAATGGATGTATCTAAATGATTAAATACGGTATTTAGTAGAATTGCAATGTGACAATTCACACATCAACTTTCAACTTGATTTTTTTCTTAAACATTCAAAATTCTTCTAGCTACAATCTTGGGCGTCATCTCAATACAAATGCTTGGTACTAAGCAGAACTCTAGAAAGCATTAAACCATAAATGTGCAATCGCTGTCCCGGTCCCCACCTCACATCACCCCTTACCCCATACCACCTAGCCCCCGCATCAGCGTTCAATCCCTACACACCCGGGCACAATATACTCATACTAACTCTCTTCCACCCCCAGGAAAATGCCCACAAACGCAGCACACAACTTCCACGGCAAAACAATCCTCATAACCGGTACATCCTCGGGCATAGGCCGCGCCTGCGCCCTCGAATTCGCACGCGCCTCCCCCAATCTCTCAAGCTCATCCTGATAGCACGAAACGCAGGCCGTCTGCACGAAATATCTACACAGATCAGAAAAGAGCCGGGCAAAAGCGTCAAGGTCCATGTCATAAAACTGGACGTTAGCACGAGTGACGAGGTTGAGCGGTTATTTGTAGAATTGCCACAGGAGTTTAGGGAGGTTGATGTCCTGGTGAATAATTCGGGTTTTATATCCGGGTATGGGAGGGCGCCGGAGATTCAGAGTCAAGTTGTCGAGAGCGCGTGTGGGCGACGAATGTTATGGGGGTTATTGGTATGATGCAGGAGTTTTTGAAGGTTGCAAAGAGAAGATAAAATGAGGATAGGGAAGATGTAGTTATTGTTGGGAGTATTGCGGGGAGAGAGGCTTATGCTGGGGGGTCGGTGAGTGCTTTTTCACAGAGAGAGGGGGTGGCGGTTGTGAAAAGTGAAAAGGCAAAAAGGAGAAGATTGTAATTGTTTGAATGGTTTTAAAAGAGAATCTGTGGGTATATGGTAACTGGCAAAATTCAGATGTATTGTGTAAGTATAGAAGTAGCGGTCCTCACTCTAGGCGCTGTTTTCTGATATAAAAAATAGCCAAGGTTGGCAGTAGTATTCTCGCAATCCATACTATTCTAGTTATGTTGCTATAATGCTTTACACCGTAAGCAAGGAACCTACAAAGGTCCTTGCAGCCTGAACGCCGATTTTTGCAATTTTATCTCTTTCACTCATATTTAGATTGAAAAAGCATAAGATAAAAGACAGCAGCATTGTCTTCTTGGGTAGCCCACTCATACACTCGTGAAAGTCACCCGTGCTCTCAAAACCATTCCCTCTCCCCAAAATCTCATTCAGCACGCCCAGATCCATATGAACGAGCAATGGCGAGAAGCTCTCCGCTCTAGCCGCTTAATCAATTGGCCAGCAATCGACCTGCTTCTCCGCATTAGATCCATGCGGGCCTCAGCGAATGTTTTTCTTTGCGTGTTGTTCACGTCATACACACGAACATTAAAAAGTCTTTTATCATACATCGTCCGCAAGTGCCCTGAGGTTTGCTCTAATCGCTGGATGAGGCCAAGCTTGCACATGCGGTTGGGGCCATCACCGACATGGTGGTCGCACAGGCAGATATGGTGTGGTGAAAGTTGAGAGTTATGGAGTTAGCAGTCATATTCTGAGAATTTAACTGGTAATGCGTTTGCTTAGATTACTTTGCTGAACTTACGTTCTTCGCATCTGTCAAGGATCCCAAATCTCCAAGAATATGACGTCAGGACAGAGGAGCCAAACCCAGAACCTCGACACTCTATCGATCCCGCACATGTCCAGGCAACCTGGAAGGCTTTCGCAATCGAACAGAGATTCAGAAGGGACAGTGCTAGTTGACTAAGCCCGCAGATATGGTTGAGCTCCTGCGGCCGACCCATCACGCCGACAATGCCGAACACAACCGCTGGCGCGCTCGTATTTCGCCAAAGTTGAGCGCGCTGCAGTCTTCACCCAAGATTCTCGAGCTATCAAAACGTCACCACTGGGCCTTGAATCACCAAACGCTTATACAAGCCCGCCTCGTCACTTCTCATTGGACCCGAACATCCTCCGCACTAAGCTCTCCAAGTGCTCATTGCTAGTGGACAAGACGACTTGGAGAAGACAGACACATCTGCCTGGGACATTGCTGCATGCTGTGCACGGTTTGTTGAACCAGTGGCTATTCTCGTCGCGGCGGGTCTGGTTCATCTGCTCGCATTGCATGTCAGTGCATCGCCAAATGTAGACTTTCGCTGGAGGCTGCTGCGTGGTGTTTTGGACTGGGCTAATGCTGGTGCTGGACATGTTGACAGTGTGAATAAGATGAGTTAACGCAAAAGAGATGGCTCTGATAGACTCTGGCTGGTTTTAGTTTGTGCGCAGACCTGCTGAGAGGCTTGTAGCTGTGTCTGGAAGAATTGGATCGTGCAGTTTTTGTGGGATTTGTAGTGTTGATCGATACAGGAATGGCTTGGTATGGTAAGGGTTGAGTGCGATGCTAGGCGCAAGTATGGTTGCCTAGGGTGTTGTGCCATTTTTGACCTTGCGGCAATGCGGTGAACGGCAGACATGGTACGTCAAGTGAATGACTCACTTCCTTAACGATACGGGCACGTGGCCTTGTATTGTTGCTCCAGCGGTCAGAGGTCGGCTGTAGCCTGCATTCGTTGATTGCGCATCTTTAGCAAGTGCGAATGTACATGGCCTTTTCAACTCACTAATTTCTAAAGTTTTTGAATGCATTTCTAAGTATTGCTAATTTTGTGTCCGTCTCAAGTCAATGCTTTTTCCAAATTCACATCCAAACCCTCCCATTCATCCATACATGTGCCGCTCTCTAAGCACCGACAAACGTGATGACGGTCTGAGCCACAACGCTCGCATGGCGCAATAGAAGCAGTTCATTCAACAGCCATATGACCTGAATCTTTGCATCAGTTACAAAATTTGATGATGTGCCAATCCGATTTTGAGCAACTTCTGATACGGACCATAGCAGCTCGAAGAATGTCCTCGACGCTGCGGCCCTAAACGGTACTGGGCGGGTACCCCTCAGAAGTGGCGAATGGATGCAGTGTCAGATTAAAGCTCGCAATGAGCGTGACAATGAGTGTCATGACAGCGTCATTGCCCGTATACCACGACTTTGGTGGGCCCAAGCCAAATCCTTCGGTCAGCTGCTTAAGGTCGGTCCTGTCATCCTTCCCTATTATTCCGGCATCCGGGAGAACATACATAGCATGCATGATATTAGCGCATTGCCGGCTCTTTGATGATTCTCCTCCGTAAACGCAGCCCTAACCACTTTTTTCACCTCAATCTCAGTCAAAAAGTTCGTAGTGACGAATAAGAAGCTTCCCTTCCGTCTTCTCCGTACAGTCGTGATGGTGATCCGGCATACGCCACCTCTCGGCAATGCGAATATGAAAGGCTCGGATCTCTGCAAGAAGATCCTCAAGCTTGCCATTTTGATTTTTCATGACATAAATAACGCCTTGGCCCTACATGATAGCAAAGCGGAGCTCGGTCGGCGGTGTGATGCTGAATTCCTCGCGTAGCTCACTGTGTGATTCCATGTCGAAGGAAGCGAAGACGGCATTCTTGAACCAGACAGAGGCGGAAGGAAAGAATTTGGTGCTTTTGATGGAATATATATATATAGTGCTTAAGCTTTCTTAGGTTCTTCCCATTGAAATTCTCACTGTGTAAGCAGCTATTCAGAGCAGTGAGCTCTTGATTCTGAGGTGAAATAGCCAATGGGAGTTGAAATAGATGTGGAAGTTCAGAAATAGCGAGCAGTGGGGATCTATTTACTATATATTTTGATCTCAAAAAGGAGGAAAAGGCAGAAGGAGGCTGCATCTCTCTTTCACTCAACTGGTGGAAACCTATCGTCATACTCTCACTGCAAAATAACAAAGCATCCAATTGAGGTGCTCAATATATCTATCATCCAGAAATCGCAGTCGGCACCACTTAACAAGCGACAGATGTTCTTTTCCGCACCGGGCATTCAATCACTACGCCTGCCAACGTCCCGCGTCATTAGAGCTGTCTGCTAGCTTATGCAAGTAGACGAAGCATCACTTTTGAATTAAAAAGTAATATCGCATTCTGGCTGCGCTCGAATCGCTAGACGGGGCCAAGACTAAATACCATGATTTCATCTGTGCCTTCGGTGCATGCCCCCTCTCAGTGAGCCATAGTGCGTCCAAACACCTGTATATATGGGCTGGAGAATATTGGAAAGACCTTGCACCATATCCGCATGAAGTGCGAGTTGTCGATAAACTCGTGTTTGGTCCTACCAAGCCTTGCATCTCCCTGTTGCTTCTCGTTCAACCTCTTGATACATGCTACGTCTGGTTAAAAGCAGCGCTATCCACTGAGATGATCTTTCCATCGATTCTAAGTAAGCACCTGACAAGAGTCCCCTGGACAGCCAGCGTTGCAAAACGACCAACGTTAGTCCGGCCCAGACACAACGATGGCGCTGCGGCGTCCGTGGCGTCCGAGCAAGGAAGCAGCTACATCAGACTGCCCAAACTGCGCACAGTCATCTAAGCCAACCTCTGGCACCAAAAGAAACAATGTTGGAAAAAATGCCAATTCTTGCCATTGCAGGTATCATATCAGCCCGGCTCGGCCGCGCCCTCGCCACCGCGCTCCCCTCCTCGCCCAACACGCTCTCCTGGCGTGCCATAATCCCCTCGGGCACCGCGACGCCCCAAAATAGATCCATACCCTGGACCTGAATAGCTTGCGAACTCAAGTTCGCGCTGTCGACTACCTGGCCCCTGCGTCGCTGGTGCCGGCGCCGCAGGGCATGGACACGCTTGTCAGCGTGACGTCGGCCATGGACGGATCGCAGAGGCAGATCCAGATCAGCCTCCTCGCTGCAGCGGTACAGGCCGAGGCCTGCTATTAATCTTTTCTGTCCAGATGTCAAGCCATCGGGAATGGGGCAGTATAGGGAGACATGCTGGTGGGGCAGATAGTTAGTCAGCTGCTCAGGGGCCGATTTACCGGTTACCTCGGAGTAACGTTTTCGGCCTCGTGATGCACGCGGCGCGTGATGCACACCCCACCAACTTTGGCACCCCAGAACAAGTGAGGTTGTTAAGCAACACCACAACGCTGCTATCGCGAGATGAGTTAGTAGATTACTATATAGAGTATTGCGAAACTTTTAGCTACCACAGTTTTTTTGGGGGTGTGGTGCGGCCAGTAGATGCCTTGGTAGGTAGAGGTGGTGAGGGCGCCTTAGGAGCAACCCGCCGCCTTCGTACAGCACCACTACCACAATTCTTTGTTACTTTTAACTAAGGTTTCTATAAGGCCTTGCTCTTAGCCTGTTTAGGCAATTAAGTACTTTTTCTGCGTTATTCTTGCGCTAAGCCTCTTCTTTATAAGCCTTAGTTTAAGCGCGCTTCACAGCCTGTGCCTTAGCTGTTAATACCTTCTTCTTCTCTCGCTTAACACGCTTATCCTCCTTCTCCTTTACTTGAATAATCTTCTTCTGGTGTTGAAGCTCCTTCTTAGTAGCTTTCGCTGCCTCTGCAGCGCGCTTAAGGTCCTCTTTTGCCTAGAGTTCTTGCTTTGCGCGCTTAATGCGTAAAGGACTCTACAACACCGCACTACTACTATTATTACTATCAATAGGTTGCAAAGGTAATACCTTCCGCTTCCTCTTCTTATTCTTATTAGCCTTTAGAGCCTCTTCTAGGCCTTTAGTTCTAGCCTCTGAGATCTCTAATCGCACGTGGAGTTAGTAAAGGGCTTGATCGACTGCCTCAGCAGCACTAGGTACATTATCCTCTCTTGCACGCTTAAGTAGCCGCTGCGTCTTGCGCCAACTAGGTAGATCTGGTGCAGGCTGAAGCTCTGTAGGCTCTGGGGTTGTGCTAGGCGTCCTTGGTGTTGGTACTTTGAACTTCTTGAGCACAACGTTGGCATCTAGTAGGTAGATTCTAGTGCACTTAAAGGCCTGTACAACAAGGTCTTTAGTGAAGGTCTTCTTCCACGCTGCCTAAAAAATTGGGAAGAAGTTAGCCTAAGCTACAGGCACCTACCCCTTAGTAGTGTGGCCGCGGTGAAGGAGTTCCATAGAGTAGTTCTGTGACAACAGCCCGTAGCACGCCACATCAAGCGGCTGAAGCGCGTGAGTAGCATGCGGAGGGAATATAAGTAGCAGAATCTTGTTAGTATAAGCGTATTCAATAAAGGCCTGCGTAATGTGACTGCCGTGGCTATTAAGGATCAAGAGCCTATACTTCCCTTGCGCTCTCACTCTTGTATAGCAATTAAACACTTGCTTAAGCTAGGCAACACTAAGAGCATTGTTTGTCTAGCCATTTGCTAAGGTACCAACGTGTAGATCGTGTTTCTCAGCCTTGACGCGCTGCACCTAGCTCTCTTGCATCTGGAGAGACGATGAAGGATAAATGACTGCAGGCGGCAACACAAAACCATCAGCTCCTACTGCTCCTACCACTGTCACCCACTTCCTATTGCTATCATAAGATGCTAGCTTGTATTTCTAGCGTCCAAAGAGTTGCTTATTAAAGATTCTAACACTCTTTGACATCACTCCAATCATAAATCCCTTCTCATCCATATTGTACGTGTTCTTAGGCTCTATTAAATGCTGCTTAATGGTACTATGCAGCAGATCAAAATAAGAGCAGAAATAATTATATGAAGCAGCGTCGTGACGTGATTTTTCTATAGGCGTAGTCCAGGCTGTGAGAAGGTTGTTAGGGTAGCGATGAAGGAAGCGCGATACCTATCAATTGGAGGGCTCCCATCTACACAGCGACGTAACAATTCTGCGAAGGATCTTCCTTGTAGGCATAAGGTGTCTCTTAGTGAGCAATTTGATGTACTGTACAACCTCTATTTCATCGCGTGGGTGGAGAACTAGCTGGTGTTGTGATTTGACCTTATTTGACGCGCATGCACCTTTGTGCCTCTGGCTCAGCGTTGTGCGGCAACAACCGTGTTTTTTGGCAAGAACTGTATACGGGATATATTTATTATCCTTTAAAGCAGCTAGCTCTGCAAGGGCTTCTTCCAGCGGCATCGTGGTGTTGAGTTACAAGGGGGTGCAAAGTAGGCGTCAATGTTGGTGGGGTGTGCATCACGCGCCGCGTACATCACGAGGCCGAATACGCTATACAAAAGTAAAATAGATAGCTCGTAGCACACAGACTGACGCGATAAGATCAGCTACGTAGAAACCGGTTGAATGTACAATTCCTCTATCTAAAAGGAGGGACTGTGAAAAGTCTCATGTCACAGACGCAGTAATCGTTCGGGGACTTGCAGTCGCGCAAAAACATCACATTCCAGAACCTCAGACCAGAAAAACAACACACACACAGATAACCATCGTGAACAGGCGTACACAACATACATTTAGCGCTCGTAAAACTATAACCACGACAAAAAACAAAACAAAAGCACAAGAGACGCACCAAAACTTACCGAATACCTTCTAAAGAACTCAGACCAAACAGTCAACAGCGTTATACCATGCTGCAAAAAAAAAAAAAAAAAAAAGTACCTGAGCCAGAGAAGCGGTCGGCGTTATCTAGGGTTGCAGCATATGGCGGTGCAGTCATATTTCTCAGCACAGAGTTGCGAGCAAGGCGGGGCAGAGGCAGATGGGGCTGTTTCGGCACGTGTATGAATCGACTAGGACCGAAGGTAGATGTGATGATGGATGCAGACGAGATGGAGAGTGAAGGAAGTGAAGGGAGGACAGCACTGTAGTACCCAAGTAGTCGTCAGTGACGTTTTGTACATGTGCCAAAGCTATTGGCTCCGTCACTCGCATGAGGTTCAGGATCAGTGTAGAAGAGGTGGGTTCTTAGATGAGATAGGCACTTGTTTTCTCGTGATTCCAAGGAAGTATTGGACCTCAATTGTCATACTCGTCCATTTGAAGAGTCCTGAACATTCCTCCCCTCCAAAACCCTGGTCTCCCTGGTACTGCAACAACCACCAATCCCCCACATGAACAATAATAGGATTTTGCCGGCGCGGTGAGAATTGGAAGCGCCCACAGTTCATTATTACAGGTGGATATGCTGTCCTGATTCCAGTGACCATTAAAAATCCGATCTGGATTGTCAGGCTGGAACTGGGGATTTGTAATGGCGAGGCTGTATCTGAAATCTAGTGGACTGTCCTCTATGGGGTTTGGCTTGAACTCAACCATGTAGGCCTCTATTCGAATGACACCGTCTCGACGATCGCCTTCTCCAGCAGGAGACCTCTTTATGGCGATCTCGGCGTATAAAAGCTCATTTTGCATAGGATTACGCAGGTGGACCTCACAGAAATTTCATCGGACCCAAAGCAAAGTACCCTGGGCGATAATTGTCTTTCTTGTACTGCCCAAGCCCTGTTTTCCAAGGGCGTAGGCCATACAGAGGATCTCGAAACAAGAAGTACTTGTGAGTCATGCCCCTTGATCAGGGGACATTCTGCAAAGTTCAGAGCAGACTTTTGAAGAACAAACCCTGTCGCCATCTTCAGCCCTGTGGCAGCTATTGTGTATGTGGAATGGCAGTAGATGGCGCCCGTCATTGCTGCTTCCTTCTCCCAATCTGAATCGGAGTCTTATTGGATACACAGAGAGTCGATCCACATGTATTCGTACCCGAGCCATACCGTCACTTGAAGAGCCTCTTCCAATGTCTTGGATAGACTCGACATGGGAAGTTGGATCCGGTAGTCTTCATAAGTGCTCTCCTTGAGCGAAATCATTTCGAGATTACCCCAACATTGCGAAAGGGTCAGATACTGGATATCTGTAGGGAATTCATCCCGGAGAACCATGCGAGCAGATTCCAGTGAATTGTGTACTGCCGTGATCTTAATAAGCCTGGATGGTAGGAATTTAGTCGACATCATGCGGATTTTTTTGTCTTCGCTCAGGCAGCGAGTCAGCCATTTCTGGGCCCAATCGATTACGTCCGGCGCGCCTGTGTTGGCGTGCTTGAGCGTTGAGGGTCCTCTTAGTGCCGAATCTGTCCACATACACCACAACGCCACTGCAAGATGTCCAATAGCGTGTATTTCTATATAACATCTATGAAGTGCGTAGCAGTTGATCTCCAGATAGTATGATGCACAGCAGCCCTGATTACAGATTCTAGGATTCCCATTGTTTGTGGCACTGAGAAGAGAGCATAAGTGGCATCCTGCGCTCGCTGACACATGCAAGGCCTCCATACTCTCGTAATGATGGAATACTTCCGTAGAAGATATCAGGGAATCTTTCTCGTCCGCTTCTTCTCCTAGCCTCTGCAGGAAGATCATTTTTAAAAACCCATGGAATGTGTGAGTACTTCGTCACATGGTTCGCACAAGTTGGCATATCCAGGTATGTTGTTCTCGGTAGGAAACTGGCTTTGGAGCTTTTTCCTAGTGCAGTCATGATAATGGCGGGGTGCAAGCTGTCCGTTATCGGGTACTAGTCTGTCCAATACTTCATCCACGTCTGGTCGCTCGAGCGCTTCTGGCTTGTTTTCCTCTGAGGAAAGGTTGGTACATGCAGACATGCGAATTCTTGACGCGAGGCGTGACTTCCCAGCGGGTTCTTTCTTGATGTGATAAACGGTCTTTGTCGCTTTGTCTTACCATCGCATAAAACGGTCCGGAGGTTGGGTCTTGTCGTCGCGGCTTTTCTTGACGTCTCTCTAGTCATCATCTCCAAGAGCATCCAGGCGACATTCTGGGTCTGCCTGATATTCGGAACCATCGAGTAGACGTTGTATGTCGAAAGTGGATGCATCTGTTGGCCCATTCAAGCTCTCGGTCAGTTCATTCAGCACTGCGTGTTCGACTCGAATCCTGCTGCTGTACGGATCGCCTGCCATGCTGAGGCAAGTAACGAGGAGCGAAGAGAAGGCGACAAGCAAACGACAAAGAGGTCGGGGCGATAGAAGTGATCAGGGTGATCAGGGTGATCAGGCGGAGAAAGCAGGCAGCCACCCGCTGGGGCCATGACTGCGGGGTTGTGAACTTGCATCAAGGTGAGTGCTTCGCAAACAAGCGCGCAGGCGACTGATCCCTGCGTACCTGTACAGCCACACTCATGTTGTGTGTTTTTAACTAGTTGTCTAGCGCGTTGGTGTGTCGTCAGCCGCTCAGTGTGATCTCGAGTGTACAAGGTGTGTAATGTAGTGAGCGTGTCATATAAACAAGTACAGGCACGCTAGCGCCCAAGGAAAGCACAGCTCACTGCAACGGCCTTGCCACCTCCCAGAAGAAGAGCCAAGGCTCTATGTGATCAGGTGTTGAATCGCGCATAGTACGAGTTACATGTACAGTGGATAGTAGTTTCCAGGACTCAAAACGCCATGCCTGCCGCGTATATCGCTAATGGAGTGGATATCAAGAACCAAAGGAAACGAACAAAGCCATCTTACAACCACACCACACGCCTTCACTCGTCTCGAATCTAAAACTCCCCTCCACCACCACCCATGGCAGCAGCGCCCCAAATGCCCACAAGGCCCCAAACGCCGACTCGCCAGCCTCTCCACAGACCGTGGACGCCCTGACCTTTACGCGTGCGCACGGGGCGCTGGAAGCCCATTTTCTGCGCGCTGGCAGCCTTGGACGGCGTGGGACCGACGGTGGTGATGCCCTCTTCGCGCATGACGAACCAGATGGTGCCGAGGACGCCCCTGTAGGGGCCCGGGTCGATGATGGTGTGGAAGCGGCGCAGGCTCGAGTCCTCGACGGGCTTCTTGAGGACGGGCTCGGAGTACTGGGACTCATAGCCGTGGAAGTAGGAGGTCGAGGCGGAGGAGGCTTGTTGGGGTGGTTGGCGGTACTCGGCGGCTAGGCGGCTGTTCTCGTTGTCTTGCAGTACGGCGACCTGGCCACGGCGCAGGACGGTTTCGAGGGGCAGGCGGACGAAGAGCTCGGCGGTGGAGGAGAGGAAGGTGGCGAAGGAGTAGGTGGTGGGCGTGATGATGGGGTCGATGCTGAGGGTGGAGCGGAGGAGGAGCGGGGTGGAGGATGAGATGAGAGTTGGGATGCAGGCGTGTAGCAGTGTGGGCGGGAGGATGTTGGAGGAAATGGATATCGAGGGGAGCAGCGAGAGGCAGGGGTAGATGGAACGCGGGGCGGAAGAAATGGGCGTGACGATCAGGCGGGTGCGGACGAGGTCGAGAGGGGCGAGGATGGTGGCGGCGATGGCTGTGGCGGCGACGGCGACGGCCAGGGACATGAAGGGCGAGGGGCTGTCGATGATGTCGATGCCGCCGATGGCGCTGGCGGATGCGCCCAGGGTGCCGGGGTCGGGGATGTTGAGCAGGGCGGAGAGGGCGCTGCGGAACCAGCTCTCGGTAGTCCGGAGCAGGAAGTTGTAGATGAAGGTGCAGTTGGTGCCCTTCCACACGCCCCAGGCCGACTCCTTCTGCCACAGCTGGGCGATGACTTCGAGGAGCGAGTCGGGGCGCTTGAGGTCGAGCTTGCGGGCGGGTGTCTGGGGAGGCCGTGTGGGTGTGGCAGAGCGCGAGCGGCTGTGCACATTGCGCTGCACTCTTTTCCTGGGCGAGCGCGAGCGCGAGGCAGAGGGGGAGCGGTGGCCGCCGAGGCCGCCGAGGCCGTGTGAGGCAGGTGCGGTCGAGGTGAAGTAGCCTGCTGCGTCGTCGTCGTCGTCGTCGTCGTCGTCGTCATCGTCCGAGGGGAACTCTGCGAGTTTCCCACTCGCCAGGCTGTCCGGGCGCGCGCGCTCCCCGCGCCTCGGCTCGTCGCTATGCCCTCGCAGGCCGGGTGCCAGCTGGCCGCGGGCCTCGTGCAGCTGCAGCAGCGTCTTGGCCACCTCGAAGGGCTGGGCCAGCAGCACGCTCGTGTAGTTCCACAGGGCCTGGTCGAGCAGCTTCTTTGCGTGCTCGGCGACGGTGGGCGACGAGCCCGGGAAGTAGCTGTCGTAGTCGAGGTCGGACAGCATGTCACGTGCCTGGCTGCCGAACGAGGGCTTGCGCAGGCTGCTTGACGGCGACGCATGGCTGGGCTGCGGCGCCAGCTCGGGCGGCAGGCCGATGGAGGGGGATGTAGTACGGCCGCAGGGGGTTCGGGGCATCGCGCGGCATGGGCAGCGCGTCGGCCATGGTCGAGACGGGAGAGCGCGAGCTGGTGCCTGTGGTTGCGGGCGATGGGCGGCGGGCGACGGGCGGCGGGCGACGAGCGGCGGGCGACGACCGTGATGCGCCCGTGTTCCGCGAGTTTTCAGGATCCCCCGTCTGTGCGTCATGGCATGGGCGTATCACAGCGCCTGGGATTGATCATTTATCGCGGCCATTCTCGTGCGCCCGCAACTTTTCCTCGCCTCGAGCCCCCTTTCTCTCGCATCTCTCGACTTCACACGCCATAATGGCCTCTAAGAGCGTCTTGCGAAACGCGCTGCGGTGTGCTGGGAACTTGGCCACGGCCTCGGGCGGGCGCTCGTCACGGTGCTTCTCGAGCCAGCCCGGGCATTGGGCCTGGAAGAGCAGTGCACATGGGAGCAGCACACGCCCACCGGGGCCGCAGCACACATCCCGCCTTGTGTGCGCGCCGACACCCTCTCCAAGGCTCTTTTCCTCCAGCCCAGCGCCCCGCCATGGCCACCTCGACAAGCCCAACCCCGGCGAAGAGTGCGTCCATCCCAAACGTCTCTCCCCGTGCATGTCTATCCCCGCGCATGACTAACCATGTCTGCAGGCGGCACGTAACCTTCATCGACAAGGACAACCAGTCGCACACCTTCCAAGTCTCCGACGGCGACAACCTGCTCGACATCGCCCAGGCCAACGACCTCGAGATGGAGGGCGCCTGTGGCGGCTCCTGCGCCTGCTCCACCTGCCATGTTATCGTCGAGGACGAGGCCAAGTACGAGGCCATGGAGGAGCCCGACGACGACGAGAACGACATGCTGGACCTGGCGTTTGGCCTGACAGAGACCTCGAGACTGGGCTGTCAGGTCAAGATGACCAAGGAGCTCGACGGGCTGGTCGTCAGGCTGCCGAGCATGACGAGGAACCTGCAGGCGAGCGACTTCAAGTAGTGACGAATGGCTTGCACCGACGAATGGCTTGCACCGACGAATGGCTTGCACCGACGAATGACTTGCACCGACGAATGACTTGCACCGACTGGGGCCGCACCAGCCGAGGCAGCCATCTACGCACCATAGTAACGGCATTGGGGGCATCATCAACTGTACTCTACAGCACGGCGTCTGGAACACATGTACGCATATAATGTTCGACTTGTATTGGTATCAAATGCCACTTCTGATTCCCCAAACGCCTTTTCCTCCCCCGCTATGCTTCGACAGACCCCTCCTTGGCCTTGGGCCCGCCCGTGATCATGTCGAGGAAGCCCTGCTTGCTCATCTCCTTGACCTTCTCCTCGCGCTTCGCCATGCCCACCACGTTCTGCTCCTTGGCCTGCTGCTCTGCCATCTCACCCTTGACCTGCGCCGCACGCACTGCGTTGAACAGCTTGATGACTCCCTTCTGCGCCGTCCGCCTGAGCTCTTTCTCCTTCGCCGTCACCTCAGCCGTGCTGATGTTCGTGTCGTGCAGACCCAGCACATCCTTGACGCGCCCCTTCTCGCGCGCAGCACGCTTCTCGGCGAGGATCTGTCTCCGCGCCTTCTCGTTCAGCTTGCTGTCGGCGAGCTCCTTGTTCGCCGTCTGTGCGTCCTTGGACCGGGACAGGATAGGCTCCGACCGTTTCGTGGACGTCAACTTGGTGTTGAGAATGCGCGAGATGGAAGTCGCAAAGGCTTCTGGGTCGTTGCGCTTCTTAACTTTGCGTGCAGCCGCTGTCGAGGTTTCTGACACGTCCGAGTCGGAGTCTTCAATGTCGAATTCGTCGGCCTCGACTTCGGCCTCTGACTCTTCCTCCTCCTCAACGTCTTCGTCGTCATCGTCGGCGGCGGCAGCAAGATCGTCCTCACTCGGCGAGGCGTCGTGTGCAGCGTCGACGGGCGCAACCTTGGCTGCAATGGTCGCCTTGTGCTTGGGTTGCGGCTTGAGGGCTGACTTCAACGGCTTGGGCTTGGGCTCTACAGCATTGGCCCCAGACGGCTCGAACGCTTCTTCCACCTCGTCCTCTCTGGGGGCCTTGTAGTTCTTAGGCGCATCGGTCGCAACATTCTCGTCGCCAGACTCGTCGTCGGAGCTGTGGTAGTATTTCTGGCGCTTGACCTTCTTTTTCTCCTTCTTCGGCTGCCCCTTGCGCATCTCTGCCTCCGTCCGTCTGCGTTTCAGCGATGTGTTCACCATTGTGGCTGTGTGGTAAATTCAGAGGTCAGTAAAAGGGTCGAGACTGTGCATCTGAACTTTTTCCAGCGCGTCGGTGGCCAGGGCGCATTTCACCGACGCCAAGCGCCCCACCCCGCACTTCAGCGAGTCCCCACTGGATATCAACATCGCCGCATCCCTACTCAACCCACACCTCAACCCACACGTACACCTCCACATCCACGGCCAACCACGCAACCACCCACCCACACCACACCGCATACCCACATCACCCAACACACCCCGTCATGGTGCTCCAAGACCTCGGGCGGCGCATCAATGCCGCCGTCTCCGACCTCACGCGGTCGCCCAACCTCGACGAGAAGGCGTTCGAGGCCATGCTCAAGGAGATCTCCAACGCCCTCGTCGAGGCCGACGTCAACATCAAGCTAGTCATGAATCTGCGCCAGTCTGTCAAGCGCACCATCGACTTCAAGAACCTCGCCCCCGCCGTCAACAAGAAGCGCCTCATCCAGAAGACCGTCTACGATGAGCTCGTCAAGCTTGTCGACCCCCACGCCGAGCCCTTCAAGCCCAAGAAGGGCAAGCAGAACGTCATCATGTTTGTCGGTCTGCAGGGTTCTGGTAAAACGACATCGTGTACCAAGCTTGCGAGATGGTACCAGGCGCGCGGGTTCAAGGCGTGTTTGGTCTGCGCAGATACCTTCCGTGCCGGTGCTTTTGACCAATTGAAGCAAAATGCGACCAAGGCCAAAATCCCATACTACGGTAGCCACACAGAAACCGACCCCGTCGTCGTCGCAGCCGAAGGTGTGGACAAGTTCAAGAAGGAGCGCTTCGAGATCATCATCGTGGATACCTCTGGACGACACAGCCAAGAGCAGGACCTCTTCGACGAGATGGTGCAGATTCAAAAAGCCGTGCAGCCCGACCAGACCATCATGGTTCTCGACGCCACAATCGGTCAGCAAGCTGAAGCACAAGCCCGCGCCTTCAAGGACGCAGCAGACTTTGGAGCCATCATCATCACAAAGACCGATGGAGCCGCCGCAGGTGGTGGTGCCATCTCCGCTGTCGCCGCGACACATACGCCTATTGTGTTCCTAGGAAACGGAGAGCACATGCTCGACCTCGAACGCTTCAGTCCGCAACCCTTCGTCTCCAAGCTGCTCGGCATGGGCGACGTCGCCGGTCTCGTCGAACACGTCCAATCCCTCAAGCTCGACCAAAAGGACACGATGAAGCACATTGTCGAGGGCAAGTTCTCGATCAAGGACCTCCGCGACCAGCTCTCCAACATCATGAAGATGGGTCCCCTCAGCAAGATGGCCGGCATGATTCCCGGCCTGAGCAACATGATGGGCGGGATGGATGACGAAGAGGGCAGCACGAAGCTCAAGCGCATGATTTACATCTGCGATAGTATGACAGAGAAGGAACTCGAGAGTGACGGCAAGATGTTCATCGACCAGCCCACACGCATGACGCGTATTGCACGTGGATCCGGTACGAGCGTGCGAGAGGTCGAGGAACTGCTCACGCAGCACAAGATGATGGCCGGCATGGCGAAGAAGATGGGCGGTATGCACAAGGGCATGCAAAAGGCCCAGGGCGCGATGGGTGGAATGAACCAGAAGCAGCAAATGGCTGCTATGCAGAAGCGAATGCAGTCCATGGGCGGCGCTGGCCGTGGTGCCGGGGCTGGTGGGATGCCAGACATGGTAAGCTGCCGTCCACGCTCTATTGGATTATGTTCTTGGCTAACGGCATGCAGAGTGCGATGATGAAGATGCTTGGAGGCGGAGGCGGCGGGATGCCCGATATGGTAAATTTGCAACCCCTCTCTACCTACCTCACCACGACCCTGGCTAACAAACTACACAGAGCGCGCTCCAAAACATGATGGGCGGGATGGGTGGGGCTGGCGGAGGGATGCCAGACATGGTAAATCCCCACTCCCTCCATAATCCCCACGATCATGCTAACAGCTCACAGGGCGCCATGATGAACATGATGAAAGGCATGGGCATGGGCGGCGGCGCACCACAAGGCGGGCGAGGAAGGCGTTAACTCCCACCCTGACCCATACGAAGCGAGAGGCGAGACCCTGGATTCTACTTTTCCCTGCATAGCCGCGGCGTTTCGGTTGCGCTGGTCGAATTTCGAGACATTCGAACAGACGGGGAACGGTGATATTCGTTTGACTACGCAACATACCACCACCCGCCACTAATGATGGACGAGGACCTTTGAACAACGAAAACAAACAAACAAATAAGATACCCATCCATATATCACGTCTTCCTCGACCTGTCTTCTCTCTGCATCTATCCCTCCCTGTCCACCTCGCTGTGTCTGAGCTTGTCACCCGCTGGAAGGTAATCGCACGTGCTCACCATGATTTTCCGCTTTGATACTACTTACTTACATACCGCTTCTCCACTACGCGTTTCCTCCAGCATCCCCTTGCAGAGTGAACAACAGTGAAGACAGTGAGCGACGGACTAACCAGACCACTACACAGCAATCTCTCTCCGCGTGCGAGGACGTCCACGATCCAACGTCGACCGGCCCTGGCTGGGTGGACAGAGCAGAGGCAGAGAACAGAGACCGTCTGACTGTTTCATACAGACGTAGATGCTGAGGTTTCAGGCCGATTTCAATGGTGTTGGGGAAGAGATTGATGGTGTCAGGCGGGTTGAGTATGCGCAGTTAAAGCGTGAGGTTGTTCTCCATAGCTACATCAGACAGAATCCTCACCATGCCCAGCCTTGCGCTTCCTATACTCGTCATAACTAAACCCGACTTCCTCCAGCGTGGTCGTCGCGAAGCGCTTCTCGCCCAGCTGGCCAAACGCCTGTCTGATAGCAGGAAAGTTCTCGCGGCACCAGAACTCCCACTCGCCCCACCGCGGCGGCAGCATGCCGGTGCCGTCGTTGTCCAGCCCGGGTCTGACGGGCGCGCTGGAAGCCCACGCGGATAGTGCGTTGATGTATTGCCCGTCTTTGGGGAAGGGGAGGAGGTGGAAGGCTCGTCCGTTGCCTGATTCGGCTTGGGTTTCTGCTTCCCATTTCGACATGGCTGCGTGAGGTGGTAGGGTTAGGCGGCCCGAGTATACGCGTGCCAGGACCGAGGATTGGGCTTCGGCGACGGGGAAGGGAATCACTCTCTGTGGCAGCGCTAGGAACGAGAGCGTGGGCTTCGGCGCGAAGAAGAGGTGCTGGTATGTGTGCTTCACGTGGCTCCCGTCCGTGATTGGCTTTGGTTCCACCTCGTCCAAGAACGGAAGGCTGTAGAAGTAGCCTGTTGCGAAGATTATGGCGTCGATATTATCCTCGATTGTGCCGTCCTCGAATTCTACCCCCGTGTCGAGGGATCGAAGGTCTTGATCGGTGGAAGCTCGCGACGCCGTGGGTCGGTCGGTGTAGCGCTGACGAAGAGATTCGTGGACTTGCTAGACCAAAGAAGCGGGAGGGTGCAGTATTCGGCGATCTGGTTGGAGATGTCGGCGCCGGAAGCCGAGTTGCCAACTACGATGACCTTCTTGCCCGTAAACTCTTCCGGGCGACGGAAGTACTTCGAATGCGAGATCAAACCGGGGTGGGCCTTGTTCCAGTCCGCGATTTTAGGGATTTCGGGGAGGTAGGGTGTGATAAAATGCCCGTTTGCCACAATTACAGCATCATAGGTTTCTGTCGTCGTAACAGATGTTTGCAGATTGCGAGATGTTACAGACCATGAGCTCGCAGGGTCGTCGCATGTCGGGGTAACATTTGTTATCTGAGTGGCGTAGCGAACCGTATCTTGAACATCCTTGCCATAGTCTTCGATATACTTAAGCACCGTCTGATGCCTTGGAAATAACTGACTATCCGGAGGCCAGTCGAAGTTTTTGAATCCCATCAACCCTCGTGGGATGTTCGTCTCTAGTCTCTCATATATTGGAGATACGAATGCCGGCTCTTTTGAAACATGGTTGACACCGTTGGATCCACCATTCGTGAGTCTGTTGGCCAAAGTGTGCTTCCAGATGGGCTCCTGATTCTTGCCAGAAGGATTTGTCTGGGGTACTGTGAATAGATCCTCGTCTCTTTCTTCAGAAGTGTAATTCCATATACCGCCATCTCTCGGACGCTGCTCGAACAAGACGATGTTACTGAAAGCCTTCTCAGCACGCAAATATCTGATTTAGTCAGTCAGTCCCTCTAAGATCCACAAAATTACATACTTTGCTGCTACTAGCCCAGATGGGCCAGCTCCTATGACGGCTATGCTCTTCGCTCTAAAGGATAACATACTCGATGACGGAGTTTTGAAGTCTCCCATAACTGTGGCAGTAGATAGGATGTCGATGGAATGCAGTAAATGAGAAGTCTAGAGTATCATAAAAAATGGATAATGGGAGTAGAGACAGAAGAATCACCAACGAATTTACAAAATCGGCATCAACACCAAGCCAAGTGGAGTGTTGCGATAGTCGGCGCGGATCGGAATACTGGCCGCCTCTCAGAACGGGCGGGATTGGTCCAAGCTTTCTACTCATTGCGGAAAGTACAACCGTGACATCACCGGCGCGTCTCGACTTTCGAGCTTTATTTGACATCACTCAAAGCACCACCGAAACAATCGAGAGCTGGTCTTTCATTATTGACAACACATGCGTACACTGCAACCATAGTTCAACAACTAGTTCAATGCTCCGCACACTGCGCACTGCGCGTTTTCCATCACCGACCCTATACACGCGCGCCTTTTCTACGCATACCACAGCAATGGCGCCGTTGCGGATAGGCTTCGTCCCAGAGCACTTCTCGACACCGCTTGAGTTCGCCAAGAAGCACTATGGCCTCGACTCGCAGCTCCTGCCCTTCCCCTCCGGTACGGGGCATATGGTTACCGCGTTGCAGAACAATGAGATCGATGTTGGTGTTGGTCTGACGGAGGGATGGATCGCCGCCTTAGGCAAAGGTCAAGCAGCAAAAAAAGACGCCGGGTTCCGAATAGTGGGCACATACGTCGAGACACCGCTATGCTGGGCCATTTCGAGTGGCACTTCAAGGGACGACGTCAAGAGCATAGAAGACTTAAAGGGTAAGAGAGTGGGTGTTAGTAGGATTGGTAGTGGAAGCTATGTTATGAGCTTTGTTCTGGCAGACCAGCAGGGGTGGCTACAGAAAGGCGAAACACCGTTTCCAGTCGAGGTGCTGAACACCTTCTCCAACCTGAGAGACGGTGTCAACGACAAAACGGCCGACTTCTTCATGTGGGAGCATTTCACATCCAAGCGCTACTACGACAACAAGTCTATCAAGCGCGTCGGCGAGATTTACACGCCATGGTCGAGCTGGAAGATTGTTGCTGCCAATGCATTGCTGAACCCGGAAAACTGGAGCCAGGGAGCCAAGGCCAGTAAGCCACCACTCAAGGAGGAGCTGGGAGACGCACTAGAGAAGATCAACAAGGGTGTGAAGCACTTTGAGCAGAACCAAGAGGAGGCTGTCCAGTATATCAGCACGAAGCTGGACTATTCAGAGGAAGATGCGCGGGAGTGGCTGAAAACGGTACAGTTTGCCAAGGATGTAAGAGGGGTGGACCAAAAGGTTGTTGACAAGACAGTAAACACGCTGCAGAAGGCAGGTGTGCTAGACGAGAAGGCAGATCCCCCAGCCATGGTCGCCTTGTCAAGATAAATAATGACGGACTTTATTGACGACAGCAAGATGTCAGCTGTGAAAATACGAAATGTTTCATCGCAGAAGCAAATGTTCCAACAGAAATTCCAATCGGCATCTATCCGGCCAGACCATCGATCAGATTTCCCAAAAGGGGACAGATGAGCGAAGGCTGTACCATGCATCGAACAGATGCACATTTTTTACGTGTTCATGTTTGATCACCTTCAGTTAATGCGCCTTACTGTTTCAACAAAGCACGGCGTCATATGTCTTTACAGAGTGATGCACCGTCAGGCATAATCCTCGCTGTCTGTTGGATCTGATGCTATGTAGTGCACAAGTTTGTTCGTCTGATCGTGTCATGCTACATGCCGATTCTGTCATTCCTCTCTGACAATCTCGACCGTAGGCTACAGCTAGATTGAGAGGCCACATGGTAACAGCTCAACTGCTCGGTTTGAAACCTATTGTCATGACGTAGCTGCATCACTGCAGAAATCGATCAACAGCTGTGGTGTATACATATAAGCATAAAAAACGCTAATAGATAGCACCACTTAAACACAGCAGCGATAGCAATATCCGCCCATTGCCGTTACACTCAAACTTCACACTCCTCCTTCAATCCCCAATCTTCCTCCACCATCATCATGCATTTCCCAACCTCAGCTGTTCTTTTCGATCTATTCACTTCTATCACCACTGCACCTACTACATTTAACAAGTACCGACACCCCCAGTCTTCCAGGCCGCAATCCCCTTTCTGAGCCATCACTGGACGGCTCCTCCTTGTCTACGAGTAGAACAAAAACCGGCTGTTGTTCACTTTCACAGTGTCACGCTTCGAAGCGGACACTCTGCACATCCCAGCTCCCTTATATTTCTCCACAGTAGAAGCAGAGCCAGATAAACCCTTCAAGCAGCCTCCTATCTTCTTCGTTGCTGCGTTGCATGTTTTCATAACAATGCCTTTGTTTGGAAGTTCAAACTTCCAGCTGCAAAAGCATAGCTTGCTTCGAGGTTTGAGGTGGTACTTGCAACTCCTCGTCACATTTTGGGTCGCTATACTCGTCGGAATAGCACTACAAGGCAGACAAAATTGATATAACAGGAGAATCGCAATATTCTTTTATGCCAAGCATCTGTGTCATGGTTGAAAAGACAAGGTCCTTACGGGCTGTCTATTCCGGGTGCTTGCCTTTCTCTCCCACACAGTCGAGCTCTTTTGTGACTAACTTTCAATACGATGGTGTTGAATAATGGAAACTGTGTTGCTAGGTTGGCACTCGATGAAGAGAGAGAGCAGTAGGTCGATAGTGCCGTTGGAGGTGGCTTGTGATTGAGTGTGGCTTCACTAGCATGTGGCGTTTCATCGACCAATCGCAGAATCGTTGATCGCCCGTACATGGAAAACTGTGTTCTGTCAACACAAACAAAGCTTGCGGCGGGCAAGGCTTCGCTCCTGCTTAGACAGACCCTAGTTCCTGTTAGTCCCTATGCTACGCCCAGCCATCTGAGCTTGTTGTGTGACAAAAGCTCGTGAAGAAACGTAATGAGAGAAAATCCAGAGGGAGCAATGCACGTCTTGGCGCGACGCCTATAGGCAAGCACGGTCATCATTGGACGAAGTGGTCTTCCGT
The DNA here is from genome assembly GCA_026119515.1 of Ascochyta koolunga. Taxonomy (NCBI): domain Eukaryota; kingdom Fungi; phylum Ascomycota; class Dothideomycetes; order Pleosporales; family Didymellaceae; genus Ascochyta; species Ascochyta koolunga. Next base: position 1,318,850 of record JANLCG010000001.1, on the reverse strand, counting down.
CGGGGAAGTCCGCGCTGTAGCGAGTATCCACAGCGACATGACTCGACAGATGGGCCGGAATGAAAACCCCGGAATCAGCAGTGCCGCCATTGAAGAAAACGAACGTTGAGGGCGAGTTTGTTAACAAGGCTATTGTGCAACTCCCTTGCTCATCTTGAGTCGGACAATCGCGTTTAGCAGCATCTGTCAAAGTGCGTGTTGTCTGTCTAGGGGCCTCAACTGTCTGCACTGAAGATCCTTTCATTTCAGACACTCATTCGCACTATGTCGCTCTCGATGCCGCCGCCAATAGACTGCGTTACATCTCAAACGATAACTCCTGTCCATCTCGAAGCCAAGTCTGACACTGGATCAAACTATGTACGTAACAATCAACTGGAGTCTCTTCAGTACGATGGTGACGAAGAAGAGTATCCTGAGGGAGGTGCCACGGCATGGCTGGTAGTACTCGGTGCATGGTGTGCTATGGTACCATCCATGGGGTTGCTCAACACCGTTGGTGTTCTCCAAGCCTGGGTCTCTGAGAATCAGTTGCATAGCTATTCTGAATCGAATATTGGCTGGATCTTCAGTGCATATGCGTTCTTCCTGTATATTGGTGGCGCACAAGTTGGTAAGTATATATCCATACGTATTCTGATTTTCTCACGACAGTACTAATGTATCGTTCTAGGCCCTATCTTCGATGCCCACGACATCAGATACTTAATTGTGCCCGGAAGCATCGGTATCGTCGCTGCCATCATGTGCATGAGCGTTTCCACTGGTAAGTGGTCAACAGGTCCGATATTTTAAGATTCTGGTGGCTGACAAGGTTCCTAGAATACTACCAGCTACTCCTCTCCTTTGGCGTACTTGGTGGCTCATCAGCTTGCCTACTTTTCACACCTGCAGTGTCTGCCGTAGGTCACTGGTTCAGTAAACGTCGAGCTCTGGCTATCGGCATCGCCTGTACAGCTGGAGGTCTTGGGGGTGTCATATTTCCACTCCTGATCCTCTACCTTGCTCCCATCATTGGTTTCCCTTGGACTATACGTATTGTTGGCTTCGTCTGCCTCATTATGTGCATCGTCGCCTGCCTACTGCTGAAGAAGCGACTTCCGAACAATAAGCACGCCGGTGCATCTATCGATCTCAAAGCACTCAAGGATTCGAAATATGCGCTCACCACCCTCGCTGTATTCTTAGTGGAGTTCGCCGTCTTCGTGCCATATTCTTTCATCTCGTTGTACGCGATCCATGCCGGAGTCGAACAACAAAAGGCCTATCTCATCAGCGCTCTTCTCAATGTCGGTGCTATTCCTGGACGTGCGCTCCCCGGCTATGTTGCCGACCGCTTTGGTGTTTTCAACACCATGCTCATCACATCTTTGACTTGTGCCACTCTGATCTTCGCTTTGTGGCTGACTGCTGCACGAAATGAAGCAGCGATTACTGCTTTCGCCATTGTCTTTGGCTTTTGGTCTGGTACTGGGATTAGTTTGACACCTGTCTGTGTCGGTGCAGTCTGTAAGATTGAGGACTACGGAAAGAGGAATGGCACTACATTCTCTATTGCCAGTTTCGCTGCTTTGATCGGCATTCCTGCTGCTGGTGCCGTTCTTGAGGGCAGCGGAGGGGACTACACAGGCTTGATCGTCTTCGCCGGTGGTCTCTATCTCGCAGCTTTTACCGTCTTTCTGGTGGCTAGGATCGTGGGTTGGGGCCGAGACTGGAGGACAATCTGTTAGGGGTCAACAATCGCAACTGTACCTCTGCACTAAAGCCTCTGGATATGCCGCACTGCACTTATTAAAGCTCCGAATCTGAAGACTGTGCTATGCAGTAGACGGAGGACAAGAAAGCCTAGTTTTGATAGTTTCGATTGCAGTGCCGCATCCTGGCTGCCAATCTCTGGCGGAATGGTGTTTTCTCAAACTAAAGGAGAGTATGGGCAAAGTGAATTGAGCACCTTCTCCGCTACGATACATTAGTCTAGCGGGCGATACCCACTCTTCAGTCCATTGCATTCATGTTGTTCCCTACCTACGTGCTATTGTGGTTCCCGCGGTGTTCTGCGTTTTGTTGTCGAATTCCCCGTCGGACAATCTCCGGCCATCGTGACAAGCGACGATTACCTACCATAAATCGACTGCGCATGCAACCTCTCGTGCCTCGAGAATCACGCACCGAATTCACATCTTCTATCATGGCTCAATCGCAAAAATTTCTCTATTTCAATGACACCGCTGGCCGAATCCAGACTGAGGCCGACCTTTCTGTTGTGCGCCAGTTCCACCAACAGCTTCCCAACTATGCGCGGACACCACTCATCTCGCTGGACGAAATAGCGAAGCAGCTGAAAGTCAAGTCCGTCTTCGTTAAAGATGAGAGTAGCCGCCTCGGGCTTCCGGCTTTCAAGATACTCGGAGCGTCATGGGGATCATGTCGCGCTATCATAGCCAAAACGGGCATCTCTACTGATTCTCCCCTCGAAGTGATTGCACAAGCTGCACAAAAGGCGGGCATTACACTTTTTACTGCTAGTGCAGGTAACCATGGACGGGCTCTAGCTGCAATGGCAAGGATTCTAGGCATACAAGCTCGTATCTATGTTCCCCGCACGGTCAATGCAGAGGCGATTCGTCTCATCTCGTCAGAAGGAGCGAAGGTCACTGTCTCAAAGAAGGACTACGATGGTGCTATGGGAGAAGCATGGGATGAGGCGAGCACGAGCGAGGGCGGTCTATTTGTTCAAGACACTGCTTTTGAAGGCTATGAGGATATTCCTAAGTGGATCGTCGAAGGTTACTCAACTTTGCTGTCAGAGACTGAAGAGCAGCTGAAAGAGCAAGATCTCAAGGCTGGTCTCGTTATTACTCCTGTGGGAGTGGGATCTTTGGCCCATGCTGTCGTGCGTCATTGCAAGTCTGGGGATCGGGGGTGTGCTGTCATGTCCGTCGAACCTGACACTGCAGCATGTCTGTACAAGAGCTTGATAGCTGGCGAACCAACCCAAGTGCTCACTACGAAGACGATAATGGAAGGAATGAACTGCGGAACGCTTTCGTCAACCGTCTTCAAAGACCTACAGATCGGTGTCGACGCAAGCGCGACCATCTCGGATTTCGAATCGCACCAGGCCATCCAGTATCTTACAGAGAGATCAGTCAACAGCGGTCCTTGTGGTGGAGCAGCCCTTGCTGCATTTTGGCGACTCGCAGTGTCCCTCAATCGACCGGCGTGGCTTACTGAAGACACCGTGGTAGTGATCCTCAATACAGAAGGTTTGCGCGAGTACGAAACACCATTGGACGTTTCGAGCGATGATCCTGTTTAGCTCACTTCAATATTAATGACTATCGACTGCTCGAACCCTGATTTTTCTGAAACTGCTGGCGCCGGAGAGACCTCGATAGCCAACTACATTAGTGCATGGCTTCAACACCGGGGTATTGCGGCACACTGGGTCGAAGCTCAACCCGGGCGGCCATCGGTCGTCGGCATTCTCCATGGTTCTGGAGGCGGAAAGAGTTTGATGGTTAATGGTCATATCGATACGGTGAGCCTATCTGCGTACACTTCAGGCAACCCATTGGGTGGAGAATTGGAGGGAGATTGTGTTTATGGCCGAGGTTGTTTGGATATGAAATCAGGCGTCGCTGCTGGTATGGCCGCAATGGCAAAGCTCGTAACCTCCGAGACTCAACTGAGGGGGACATGGTTCTCGCTGCTGTTGCTGACGAAGAAAATCTTTCCAAGGGCACAGAAGCTGTGCTGAGGGCTGGATGGAGAGCAGATGACGCCATTATTACAGAGCCGACACTACAACATATTGTAACAAGCCACAAAGGCTTCATCTGGTTTGAGATCGATATAATTGGAGTTGCAGGATATGGTTCTCTACCAGAGGAAGGCGTAGACGCGATTCTGTTGGCTGGATATCTGCAAACAGTACTCCTGGAGTATGCAAAGACGATGCCTTCGGAGCCTCGACTGGGACAAGCCTCGTTACACGGTGGACGCATCTTTGGTGGCTAAGAACTATCCAGCTATCCTGCCTTGTGCACACTTACTGTTGAATTCTGCACGGTGCCATCTCAATCGCCCGATCAGATCAAGGCTGACCTCGAAAACTTGCTGAGCGAGATTGCGAGCAAAGTTCCAAAGTTCAAGTACAATGAACCATGCATCACCTTCTCCCGACCCCCATCCGGTTTGGCAGACGACGATCTGTTCTTAAAGTCTTTCATATCGTCTGTGTCAAAGACATTGGGCGATACGCCGTCCCCTATAGGAAGAGGATTTTGGTGCGATGCTGGACTTTTGAACGAAGTCGGCATTCCCTCCATTGTGTATGGACCGAAAGGAGAAGGTCTTCATGCTAAGGAAGAATGGGTCAGTGCTTCAACCATCCGTGAAGTAACTGATGTGCTTGTAACAATGATTCAAGATTTCTGCTCATAGACTGGGTAAAAAACCTCCGATAGTACGATACAACTAGATATTCAAAATATCCAGCAGATATATTGACTGGTAATAAGCACCACTGCAATTCTAGGGCAATGTCAGACTTAATGCTTCCAATATTCTTGGAGAACTCTGTCCAGACTTGGTTTTCTGGCTCATTACCGACAGAGCGCGTCACAAATGAGGCTGCTGGGGCTATGCTCAGACCAATAACATTCGGGTTCAAGATAGCAGCTTACAGGCCCATACCCCATCTAGCACTGCCACATGTAGGTTTGCGCGAGCAGCGATTGTCTCTGAAGAAACACCCAGTGGCTCTACCATAACATTACAAGACGAAGCAGAGATCTTTGAAAGAACAAGACTATTCGTATGCTACCCCTACTGTTTGCGCCAGATTCTAAATTTCTAAGACATTGCCTTGGTGTTTGTGTGTTCCAGACAAAGGGTACAGTTGAGCAGTAGCTTTATCATTTCGAGGGCCTGACGATGAAAAAATTGAAGATCTGATATGCTGCACGGCAAAAGCGTATTGTTAACAAAAATATAAGCAGGGGCCTTACATTACAATTCAGGGGGAATGTATTTCTGTTCATGCCTCCTAGGAAAAGACAGCCTCAGAAACTAAAAAGCTTGACCAGCTTTCTTTACAAGTATTTGTTTCTTTAATTTTCTATCTTGAAGATCTGACTACAAAATTGATAAGCCGCAGTTGCTTGCTCGCCTGAGACAGCCAAATGTGCTGTGTGTTATTTGAACTAGCCCAACCCAGACATCATAGTCCAATCGATATTACTCCAGTTCATTCCGAAAAGGTCCGTATTCAGCTCAGTAAGACTCGGGTCCTGAAAGTAGTTGCCTGAGTCGAGCCCAGCCACAGCAGGTATGTGTACATCTGAGGGCGGAAGCATGGCCATATGGCTTTGGATAGGAAGGGCAGCATCATTTGCAGTAGACACTGGGGATGACAGAGGTCCCATTTTGTTCCTGATATCCCCTATCATCCACTCCGGTCCATCTCCCAATCCTTCTCCAAACAAGGCAGCATGTCTCGCAGCCCAGGCTTGAAGCACAGTCGACGCAAACATCTTGAATAGGATGTTCGCACTGGGCTCCATATCTACAAATCGAACAGCGTAGTTCGCATTCATCACCTCCCAAGCTTTGTCAGCATGGGCGCCTACAGGGCGGAGTCGAAGGTCCTGCACAATGCGCACGTACGCCGGGAAAGGGAAGTGGAATTGGACCAGCCAACGGTAGCCTTTGGTAAGGGGCGACGAGATAAGTGCAGTATCGCACTCGAGCATACGAAGTGCATAGGAGAGAATCGCATCGCGCTGTGCACTAGTCTGATGGTCGGGTGACCGCGAGTGCTGAGAACAATGGAGGAAAAATCGGTATTTGGCGAGGTAATTGCGCGCCCACCATATTGTGATGTAGTGCAGCGGATTTTCGAACGTGCAGTGCTTGAGGTGTCGGTTTTCTATGATGTTCTCGAGGCCATTCAGATTGTCGTCATAAGGATCAAAGAGATGCTGAGTCGCTTTAGCAACGTGCTTTAGCATCGGGTTGATGAAGTCTAGGTGTAGAGCGTTGTGTCGTATGAAATCTCCTATGGCACCGCGCACGACCGCAAAGAGAGCTTCACTGGATGCTTCTTGGTCCGCCGGTCGCGTACTCATCTCTGGTCTTAGATCGAAATCGTTAACGTTCGCAGGTATTTTGCAGTCCCAGGTCGGGATTAGTTGAGTAGTTTTGTAGTCAGTCATCTCAGATATGCGACTATCGTAGAGAATTAGTGCCCACCATAATCGACGACGCATCTCGGCCTCGAAGACTCCATGTTTAGCGTTAGCAGCCTCGTTAGCAATGTTCATGCGGTTCGCGATGCGGAAGGCGATAGCGAACATCGGCGATAACGTATGTGGATGCGTGTCTGGTCTTAAAGAAACCTAGTAGTAGTCAGTCGTGGGTCGTATGCAATATTTTTTGGGGACCTACCAAGTAGAGAAAGAAGGCTGTCAAGCAGTCCCTCTTTCGAGACTTGAGAAACCCACAGTCGATGAGAGCCTGATGACAAGCGTCTTGGTATTTCCTGAGGAGCTTTGCTTTGGGCTCACCGAACGTGATGCGGCATGTCTCTTCGTCCAGACTGATTATGGCAGTGCAATATATGCTAAACATGAGAGCTTCCAGCTCACGGCTGATGCCTGTCACATCAACGGCCGCGTCAAGAATGCGTGCCTGAAGCGTTGGCGCATGTGTGACTTTGAGCAGCGGATTGATATTATCCGAGTAGATTTGCCAAAGCCTAAAGATGTGAACGTGCGTGGGATGTAATGATGAAAGAGGTACATCGATCTTGGAGGGTCCAAATATATAATTGTGGTCGCCCTCGTACACACGGCCCCAGACGTTGACAATGACCGACTCGGAGAGGTCGTCGAACGTAGGGTTGCCGACCTTGTTGTCGGCATTGGCTTTCTCTGCGCCACTTCGACTATCATCTAGGGGTCTCTGATGCATCGCGTCCCAGAAATTCTTGACTTGGCCTATGGTTTGATCTTCGCTCTTGACGTTCTCAGTTCCTGCAGGCTGCTCACCAGGCACGTCTGCTACAGCGTCCAGATAAGCCTGACTAGTGGACCTCGAGCTCTGATCGTCAACATTCATAGACATCTCATCAGTGTCTATGTCTTCGGTAGCTTCAACCGGAATGTTGTTTCTTCTCAGCAACTCTTCATAATGTCTGAGCCTTTGCACCAACTCCTGCTCAGTCGGCCGCCGCCTCCGCCTCGGCATCTGCTGAGCAGGCACGCATTGAACCTTAGCCTTTACGCAGTGATTACAGGGGAACTTCCGGTCGCATTTAACCTTGCGCTGCTGACAGAGCACACATGCGAGGATGCGTGGCGGCTTTGGCGGGCGGTAAGCTGGACCTAAGGGGGTAGTTTGTTGTGACGACATAGTAAAAACAGACTCGCAGCGAATAACAGCTTTAGGAACTCAGGATCGGAGATATCCAGCCATACTCTCAATAGTGTTGAGATGAAGACACGACGTTCGGTGCCAGCTTGTCAATGCCCGCGCCCTCGGGTTTACGAAGTCCCTTTTAGCGTCGCTCAGAGATGCGTAGTGCGGTTCGGGCTCGCGACCAATCAGAAGCTGCTGCTTCTACATATCTCTGACTTTTTATAGAGAGGCAGCAATTGTCGGAGCCGAACAGTCAAGGTATAAAGAGCATGGCCTGGGCATGCACATATGACCACTAAGGAGCACATGTGCTACCAAGGCTGTGCTCTGAAGCTTATTCGCAAATATATCGAACATGTTTTCTACCAAATTGGACAATCTGCAAGAGCATGATCACAAAGATGTTGACGATACAAACTTCAACCCCCGATCTCTCAAGTTCATCACCATCATGCTGGGAATGTACATGTCTGTCTTCCTCATCGCCTTGGTACGTTCACTTCAGATTATATCTCCTTCATGTGCCATGCTGGTCTGTTTGCTTGAACCATCCTATTCCGCCATCATATCCTTCCTTCTAAATCTACCACTAACACTACCACAGGATCGCACAATCATCTCCATAGCCATCCCCGCCATGACCAACGAATTCCATTCCATCAGCGACATTAGCTGGTATGGCAGTTCGTACATGCTCACTGCCGCCTGTCTCAACCTAATATTCGGCCGCATCTACCAGCTATACACGAGGAAATGGGTCTTCCTCGTCTCTATTCTCATCTTCGAGGTCAGGAGCGCTGTCTGCGGCGCTGCGCCTACATCTGCAGTCTTTATCGCGGGCAGAGCAATTGCGGGGCTGAGCAGCGCCGAGATCTTCCAGGGGGTATGATGATTATTGTAGGATTGGTGTCGTTGGTCAAGCGGCCCATGTACACGGCGGTGTTCGGCATGGCGTTTGGTGTGAGTGCTATGCTGGGTCCTATTGTCAGCGGAAGCTTCACGGATCATTTGTGAATCTTCCCCTTCCCCAGAACTTTAGTGTCGTGGCTGATGGAAACAGGTCTTGGCGGTGGTGTTTCTACATCAATCTGCCGATTGGCGCTTTGACTTTGCTGAGCATCTTCCTGTTATTCCCTTTGGACCCACCGAAGCGCGAGAACCTCAGTATCGTACAGCAGATCCAGCGTCTTGATCCAGTGGGCATCTTCTTCTTCCTGCCCAGCATCGTATGCCTGATCCTTGCGATGCAATGGGGCGGAACAACATACGCGTGGTCCAACCCAACAATGATCGGTCTACTTGTTGCTTTTGGTGCACTCCTCTTGATCTTCGGCATCATCGAAACACTCACGCCAGAAACGGCCATGGCCCCGACTCGGGTGGTGCTCAACAGGTCCGTTGCAGGCAGCATTTTCTTTACCTTTTTCAACTACAGTTCCATCACAGTCATCGCGTACTGCCTAGCGGTCTGGTTCCAAGCTGCCAAGGGCGAGACGGCCATACATGCCGGCATCAATACGATTCCGATGGTTGTGTCTATGGTCATATCGAGCACTCTGTCTGCCAAGATTACGACCCATATCGTATATTATTTACCAGGAATGATTGCCTGTTCGCTCCTCAGCCCTGTTGGAGCAGGCATGCTTTCGACCATGACATCATACTCAGACCACAGCTACTGGATTGGGTCCCGGATGTGGCGCGCAGCAGGCGAGTCTTGCAAGCCAAAGTGTCTTGCCGAAAAAGGATGTACCGTTGGATCTGGCGCTTAGCTTCCTCATGCAGCAGCTCGGCGGTGCAGTGTTCCTGTCAGTTACCCAAAACATTTTTGTGACAAAGCTGGTAGACCGCGTCTCTGGCGTCGCGAGTCTGGACGCGCAACAAATTGTTGATACTGGCGCAACGGACATCCGGACAGTGGTACCGAACGAGGAGATAGATGCGATCGTGGATTTGCGAGGGGACCATATGGCGCACCAATGTATCCCTCAGGAACTTTACTACCGAGAATGGTGAACGCATCTTTCGTGGCTTCTACATAAGCATTTTGATTGAATTCATTTGTCAGATAGTCGGCGTTGATGACTGGGGCGCGAAGGCGTCTGACAAATTGATTTTTACTTCATATGAAGTGCGTGATGTGACGATTGAAAGTACACTGATGTAGTTCCCTGTTGATGGCATGGGAATTTTAGCCGGTGGCACGACCCGTTCGGCAAGCAACAGTTCTTCGGTACTAAACGATGGGCCAGATGCGGGGCCCGGCACGCTGTCGAATACAGTAGCGTTCTGTGGCAAGCACATCATTGCGATGATATTTGCTGCTAGTTGGTGAGGGGTCCACGATGTGCGTCGTTCTAGGCCTGGAGGGCTTGTTCCGTGAGCAGCCTGCATCGCCAGCGATATTTGCCTAACGATCATAGACATCATTCGTAGCGCGGTTGTAAGCCATGTAGTTGACTGTGCTGCTACCGCAGCGAGAAGGGATCTCAGCATCGCGTTTCGGGGAAGTTCGAAAAGATGATTACGGTTTCCCACGTTCGACATGCTTCTTTTTCAATCGAATATTGGTTCGAAGACGGACTTGCTCAGCATTCATTTAGCTCGATCGAATCGCTGTCCGAAAGCCGAAAGGGAGGTAGATGGATCATCCTGTGAACTCCAACGTTTAGCACATCATCTCCGGGGCTTGTGACGTAAACGACCTGCAATTTGATGTAGATTGTCGAGTTATCTGGGTAAGGCGGCAGCCGGTGCTGATGCGACTGGACAAGCTGCAGTACTAAAGTAGCCTGTGGTGGAGGTTACTTCAGTCCTGAACAAGCAGCCTTCTTTTGCCGTGTAGGCCATGATATCTTTGAAAAGGTCCTATGGCACATTCTTCGCATTTGCCAACTCTTGCTGCGGCTTTAATCGCGGTTCCGGCTAGGACTCCACCTCTTAAACACAACCTCCCTCAGTTTATAGCTCTTAAGAGCCTTGCCAATATCAACACCAAATGTATTCTGCTTAGTTTCTCCGTCCCATGGCGGTGGTACCTCCACGTACACCAGCACCAGTGTTTTCATAACTGCTGTCTGCACACGGTTCACCCGGTGAAACCACCACCAATCCTTGCTTTCCTTCTCTTTGCGATGCGCGACACGCTCCACTGTCTCAGACCAGTAGGGATGCGAGTACGAAGGGATGATCTGTACGCCAAACTCGGCGTGGTGAAAGGCGGGTCCGCGGAGGTAGAGCAAGTAGTCGACGGCAAACTTGATGCCGGGGCGGACGACCCAACCTAGGGAGCGAAAGTGGTGGTAGACGACGTATTTCAGGATGAACGAGTTGTCGGGAGCTATCTGCTGTGTGCTAGGTAGAGCCGCGGTCTTCTGTGACAAGCGCTCGCGGTATTGATAGGCTTTCTTCAAAGCGATGACTGCAGTGTCGTCGACGGGTGACGCTGCGTAAGCGCTGTAGAGGCGGAAGAGATACCAAATAGGAAGCGCTGCGTTGCCGTCGACAATGTTGCCTTCAACAACATCGAGAGCACCTAGGGCGTAGGTGAGAAAAATGCCTCCTCCGGTGTAAGTTGTAGATGCTCAATATCCTTGATTTCTTCGTCGTCCTTAGTAGCTAACGCATCCTCACCCCAGGCCGGAGCCTTGCCTGCGAGTCTCTTGTCGACTTCTGAGACGATGGATTGGCCCGTTGGACCGACGACATCACCAGCTCCGGGTGTGTATACAGTTCCTCTTGGCGACTCGGAGATGACCCCTTCGTCCACCAAATCGTTGATGGTGCCGTCTGCGTCTAGCTTGCCTTCCTGGCGCAGTTGCTGCTCAATGGCTTCTCGTTGCGCCTTAGCGCGCTCAAGTTTGAACTGCCTGCGCTCTTCTCGTCGTGCTTGCGTGACCTGGGTGCTTGCTGTGGACGCTTCAATGCCTCGCCTGCGCCTTTCGGCAAGTAGCCACTGGGGTTCACTGCGACTGAGAGATCCCTTACCCCAGAAGCCTTGCTCCCAGAGCGCGGATAGATGCAGGGTCTGTGACATGGATCGACTGGGTGTCTTCAGAGTAGTAGGCGTTGTGGATGACCCTGTGCGAGTTGGGTTGTCGCAACGAGTGTGAAAGAAGAGTGATAGCAATCCTCACGATGGATAATGGATTATGTGGGATGAAGGCTGGCAAGGGATGAACTTCAAGCGGAAGGGGCTTGGCGTGAATTTCATTGTAATTAGGTCGCTTTGGGCGAGGCTTCCTAGGACCGCTACTTGTGGGCTTCTGGCCGTTAGGCGCAGCAGCATCGACCTTTGGTTGCCCAGTCTGAGTCAGGGATGGCTCGGACGACTTGATCTCATTTGCCATAATGCTTGAGCTTGTAGTCGCGACTATCTGTTTGGAATCAGAAGATGGTCCATGGCTGTTAATGCAAAGCATGCGCGAGTGTGTAGTAGATCAGATACCGTTGTAGTCTATTTTGTAACGGAAGACAGCATAGAGCACGTACGCTAGCAAGTGAATGTTCACGCTGTGCCGCTGATATGATTTGAAGTTGTCATCAGAAAAAGGGGGAGTGTGAAAGAGAAGCGACTTACGGTCCAATAAAGCCTCGCGCCGGCGATGTGCTGGCGGATGTTCGAGGCGGTTGAATGGTGTGAAGTTTTCACGAGGCAGGAAACTTTTAAACTTCGGAGGTGGTCGGCCCGCGGCGTTGCTAGCTGCTGATTGGTCAACCAAAACCATCGCTGTCCGTTCCCATAAAACCGATAAGAGGGTATGTATATCACCAGTAAACCTGTCTAAATCACTTCTGCTATGTTTGGATAACTACTTGAGTGCTGGATCGAGTGTTTTGGCATGGTGGGCGTGATGTGACGTGACCACAGACAGCTCGACAATGTGGTCGAACAATGTGGAACTTCTTCATCAAATCTCGGCGTCACGCCGCCACAGATATCCATGTAGTCGAGACAGAGCTATGCGCGTAGAACCTCCCTCACCACGACGACTCACAAGCAATCAAAGAATAGGGACAGACTATCCATCTTCAGACCATGCTCCCGGCAGCACGATGGTCGGTGCGGCTTTCCCGGCAGCACTTCCGCGCATTCGCAACACGCGGCACACCTCCACCACCTGGGCCCCGCGGTCGCGTCCCTAGACATACGCCGCCTCAGAGGAGGGAGCCTGTGTGGTCTTCGGGACAGCATGCCAGTGAAGAGCCAGCGAACCAGCACAACGAAACATCGAAACATGCATCGAATGCCGGCGTACCGCAAGACGCAGCAAATGCAAGCGCAGATCAGCTCTCGAAAGTCGAAGCCGTGTCCAACGCCCTCGCAACGACGCCGGACTCGGAAAACCCCCTCGCCACACCCGTCTACATGCCCGAAGACCCCCATGCGGTTCTCAAGCAAACACACCCCGCCATGCGCCTCCTCGACAACTCGGCCATTGTCATCCAGCGCCAGCTCGAGATGATGAGCGTGCTCATGGGCTTTGAGCAAGCGAACCGCTACGTCATCATGGACCCGCACGGCAACCACATAGGCTACCTAGCCGAGCGAGACCACGGCTTTGGCAGCGCAATGGCCCGGCAAATGTTCAAGACGCATCGAAGCTTCACGACACATGTCTTTGACAGAGACGAGAAGGAAGTCCTGAGGTTTCACAGACCCTTCAGCTGGATCAACTCGCGCATACGGGTGTACGACGCTGTGGGCCAGCATGGTGGTGCATACACAAGCTCTATGCAACTGCAGGGCATGAGCACAGCCAGCATTGTGAATCAGACAAGTGCGAATGTGTCGAGCTTGGATCTAGGTAATATGCGCATCATTGGCGCAACAGAGCAGGAGTGGGCACCGCTGAGACGCAAGTACAACATGTTCCTCGCCCGCAACCTTCAAGACGCCGCACCCGGCACACCGCAGATCGCGCCCGGCAATCTCCCTCTCTCCAACTCAAAAGCTATGACTGTCGCAGAAGGTGACATCAGGGAGGTCGGTATGCTACAGTTCGCCCGTGTAGATGAGCGTTTCTTGTCCTGGGATTTCAGTTTGATGTCCGAAGAGGGCCGTCTGTTGGGGTCCGTGAACCGCAACTTCGGTGGCTTTGCAAGAGAGATCTTCACAGATACCGGCGTATATGCGCTGAGAATGGATGCCGCTGCTCTCGCTCAGGAACCCTCACACCTTGTTTCGCAAACTAGGCAGGACGATCCTGGGCCAGGCATGACTCTTGATCAGCGCGCTGTAATGCTTGCAACCGCCGTGAGCATCGACTTTGACTACTTCAGCCGGCACAGTGGGTCCGGAGGCATGATGTGGCCCATGTGGATGCCCTGGTTCGGCGCCGGTGGAGAAGCTGCTGGTGGAGCTGCAGCGGGCGGTACAGCTGCAGGCGAGGCAGGAGCTGCAGGCGCCGGTACCGCTATTGGAACAGCTGGTGAATCTGGCGTACTGGGCGAAGCTGCTGCCGGCGCTCGAGGCCTCGGTGCTGCTGAGGGCGCTGCTACTGGCGCTGCCACCATGGCTGGCTATGAGGCTATGCAGAGAGGCAGAGGGTTGCAGCAAGCTGACGACATGTCGCCGCAGGCAAATGACCCCTACCAGGCGCCCATAGATCAGCAACAGGGTCCTGAGCAGGGCAGAGGGGACATTTGGGGGCAAAGTGGTGATCCTTGGGCGGATCAACGCGGCCAAAATCAAGAGCAGGACTTCTGGGGCGGTGAAAACCAAGGTGGTGAAGGAGGTGACTCTGACTGGGGCGATTGGTTCTAGAGATTCTCGCATTTATACGATACCTGTACATTAATGTTGCTTAGCCCACCATAGATATCTCTAAATAGTACACTGCATCGTGCGGCTGTATTTGATCAAGCTTTGTCCGCGAAGCCAGACAACTAGAAATCCCTGCATTGTGCATACATCACGGCAACTAGAGACGTTCTGATTGAATCTCCAGAGACTACCCATACTATTGTTCCATATCGCAACACAGCGCAGGCAGTTGGCCGGAAATATTTAGAGCCCTATAAAACTTCCTACTGCGTAATAACAAGATGCAGACGCGAGTAGGGCATCAGTCCTTATAGGACAAGAGGCAAAATACTTAAAACAGCAGATTTCTGCCTGTAGCCACCCACCTAACTATTAATGCGCCAGTACGTTGCTTAAATAGGGCTAAGCGAACGGGAAGCCTTGTTGTCTCCACCCGTTAGTCCGCCCTGTGCGCGACGTAAGAGATGTATGCATGATAATTTGTCCCTGAGTGAGTTGCAATCCGTCTTAAAAACCATGTTACAGCATTTTCTTGAAGAGTGTCACTCCGCTGATATGGTACAATCTGCTCTAAAGCAAGCAATCGTACTCAAGCAGTCATACTTATTGTTACCTGCCTCATTCATCATGGTGAGCCAGATGGCTTGCTTTGAAACGCTTATATGATGGTAAGGTACGAGAGGATCGTAAGGCCGATCCTGCGTGTGAGCGCACGGTGCGCAATCTGCCCCAATATGGGTTGTTCTCAAAATACCTTTTACACCCCGTGACTTACTAGTAGCGCTAATAGGCCGCTGAATACAGGGTATAGCAATTTATTAGCAAAACTACTATAAACTAACCTCTATCTGCATCTTATGTCCTTGTTTGTTTGTTTGTTTGTTTGTAGTAATTAACGTCTAGACTGTCAGGACCGCTAACTCTAATAGTTCCCTACGAGGCCAGTATGGCCTAATTAAGGAACAGGGGTGGCGTAACTGTGAGGGCACTGTAGGCAGGCGTTTAGAGATGGGACAAATAGTAGATAGATAGATAGATATGAGACAAATCCTTAGCGTGTAAGCCCTAAGGCGTTTAGGAGGGTTATATACATGTGGTCTGTAGGTCTCCTGCCTAGCCCTAAGGTTGTCCTAGGGTCTAGCTAGTAGCCCTCAGGAGGAATACCTATAACAGAGCCTCCCCCTTTCTTGCAGCTCATCCCAAGCTGCTAGATCCCTAGAAGAAAACAGGTTTCTATTATCTCTACCTATAGGTATTATTAAACTCTAAAAAGAAACCTCTTCTTTTTAAGGAAAATTGCGTTAGGAGAAATGCTATATAAGGCTTATAATCGCCTACGTGGCTACTAGGTCCCTAGGTCTGCCTAAGCGTACTACTGTAGGTTTCCCTATACTAATTATAGGTTAGGTATAACCTACTTATTTGCTTATAGCCTTGTAGGTAGGCTACTAACGTCTATATAGACGCTTAGCTAAGTAGGTGTTACTAGTTAATAGTTTGCTTATCCTGCTAGATCCCTGTAGAGATCCTAGTAGGTCTCTAGTAAGGGTTATGCTCCTGCGCAAGACTAACTAGAGCCTAGCGTGTATAGGGTAAACGTTTCCTCTATAAGTATTAATATTAGTCTCTTAGACTAATATTAATAGTGCCTTTGTCTTATTAGCAACTGCGTAGTGTTACTTGTTTAATATTATAATATAGCAGGGAGGTAAGTAAATAATATTGCTTTACTATTAACTAATTATTAGTAACTATTTACTAGTACGTGTGTTTCCTTACTAGTATATAATAGTGTACATATAGGTAGGTAAGAGCGTAGTAAATAGTTAGAGCGTAGTTAGTAGCTGCCTAGGGGCTTACGTATAAGTATATAAATAGCTATCCTAATATACTTTTCTAGCTATTAATATTATAATTTTCTCTACTATACTTCTACATTAAGTATTACTATAACCCTACCTCCTACCTATATTACTAACAAGGCTCTGCCTAACTTTATATACTTACTACTAGACAATATAGCCCTACAGCCTTTGCTTACTAGGTTCTAGTGTTATAGCTGCCTTACCTACCTTACAACTAAGTTAGTAAAGGCGCTAATAGGAATAATTAAGTTGTTTATTACAGTTCTCTACTGTCCTAAGAGTTACTATACCTATAAGAACAACTTTAGGGTGTATAGTAGGTATATTAACGCAAAGGAGGGTAGTTATATTAAGTTATGTTATCTCTTAACTCTACCTAGTTTGCCTACTAACTGTGCTAGATTAATGCTTATTTCTACTAGGCTGTTAACATGCTTAACTTCCTTATTAACTATACTGCCTGTAAGACAAACAAAGAGACTGTTAGGCTTAGTAATAGCGCTAGTAATAATAAGGTCTTAGAGAACACTTAGTAGTACTAGCAGACTACCTTTAACTACGCCCTTAACTACTATACTAGGTTTATTAAGTATAATAGTATAGAGCGCTGCAAGATTAAGGAGTCTAGTATAAGTAAGCTTAAGTACTATAAGGCCTACTAGACGTCCTACAAGCATAACCTTAAGCACTTTAATATTACTCTTAGTACTGTTAGTATAAAGGCCCCTACTAACGCTGTTATTAATAAGGTAGTTAAAGACTACTTTAAGAAGAATAGCGTAGCTACAAATGCTAAGAAGCGTTAGTACTATTATAGTACTAACATCTCCTCTGCAGTAGACGCCCCTACAGCCCCTGTTACGATCCACAGAACACGAAGGGCCGCAACAAGTATTACACCCCAGTACGGCACAGCAGGAATCACTAGTAGGGACAATTACACGCAGAAGGCAGGACAACGCCTCCTCCTTAATTAGGGCACGTCACGTAATAACTAATTAGAAGGCTTAGTAATAATTAGTGTAATTAGTGCTTAGTGTAATTAGTAATTAGTCTAATTAGTTAATTAGTTCTACTAAGCATATTGCATATCTCCTTAGTATATAGTATATAGGAACACAACCCTTATAGTTTGTGTTTAACCTTATTAATTAAGTTTGTCTTTAGAATCTTAACCTAACCTTTAAGCTAGATAGTCCCCTCTATACTACTTATTATTACCCTAGTTATTGTTAGGTGTTTTACCTAGGCGTCTACCCTTACTATTCTAGAACTATTACTTATCCCTAAGAACTAATAGAATTAGTGCTTACGAGCTTTGCTTAAAGTACAACTTTAACATTTTAAACACCCCTAAGATAAGTAATACCTTAGGAACACATGCTACCCCTAGTAACTTAGGTGTTAGAGACACAGACATAAACAACGTTAGTACTACAGGGTCTAGCGTTATAAACGTTAACAAACCTAACCTCTATTATAGAGATTATAGTAAGCTTAACAACTAGCTTATGCAATAGGACCTCTTCTTCCTCTTCTAAGGAGAGAAGGTACCTAAGAACAAGCAAGTTACTCTAGTAGCTAGCTACATGCAAAGCAACGCATTTAAGTAGATTAAACCCTTTATCTAACAGTACAACGCAGGCAACGCCCTAGATAAAGTAGATAAATAGGTTAGCAACTTTAACTAATTTAAACTTAAGATTAAGCTAGTGTTTAGCGTATCTAACAAGCCTACTATTATATAACACAAAATCTAACACATCTAATAAGTTAAGTTAGCTACTAACTACGCTGCTAAATTCTAACAATTAGCTACTAACACTAACTAGGATAATACTGCGTTAATAACAATGTTTAAGCAAGGCCTTAAACTAAAAATCAAGGAAGAACTTATACGCACAGGCGTAAGCACTAACACCCTTAATAACCTTATTAACACATTAATTAAAATTAATATTAAAATCTACAAGTTGCAATAGGAACTATAAGATAATCTGTAGGTATAGGTTGTAAACGTTAAACCTACTATACTACGCAACTAATAGCATAATAATCTTAACTGTAGAAACTAATATTGCCCTAACTTAGGACAACGTATCTATAATAACACACGCAGTAGTTACTATAGCCCTGCAGCTATAGATCTCTCTAACCTAAACAAAGGACTAGGAGCCCTGCTAGCTTGCTAGAACAATAAGAATAAGGGAAAGCACAATAATAGTAGCAAGTTAAAGGACTGCTATAACTATAGCAAACTAGGCTACTTTGCGCGCAACTGTTATTAGAAGAATAAGGTCTTTAGATAGCTTAACGTGCTTACTAGCAGGCCTGCTAAGGATACTAATACTAGTAAATAAGAAATTATTACTAAGGATATAGGATAACTTATAGAAGACCTAGAGTCTAGTTCTAAGGATAAGGACTATATAGAGTCTTGTTATAAGCGCTAATTACGCGCACCTACGCTGTACTAACAAACAGTAACAGACAGTAAAGTTAAGAGTTAGGAGAATAACCTTAACTAGATTATTAAGCAACGTTAGGATAGCCTTATAATAACAAATAACACTAAGATCTTTAAATAAGATTTACCTAAGGAATAACAAACACGCTGCAAGAAACATAGGAACGCACAATAGGCTAGCTTTAACTACTAGAACCTACAACCTACGCTAGACAACGTATACGCACAAATGCGCTAAGATCTTATTATTCCTAGCATAGAAGATAACAAGGAACTAGAGAACTAGTGTAACAAGGCTTACTATAAGTATTAAGAACAATGCCTTACAACACCTATTAAAGACTACTAGGAATTCCTACATTAGCACAAACAACAGATATTTAAGGAAAACCTATACTATATAGATAGGTTCTGCGCACTATAGTATAACATAGACTTAAGAAATCTACACTATAGAGTACTATTGTTTACTGCGTGTTACAACAAAGGATACACTATCTATCTATTAGAAAAAATAGGAAGCGCATTCTTTCCTACATAGAAGAAGCTATGCAAGAAAACCTAGACATATTACAAAAATAACACCTATAAGATGCACCTTATTAACAAACACGTTAACTGCTACTTTCCTAGAAATAGCTTATTATTAGCTAAAGGAGCCTAACAAATAATAATTAATAGGACCTGCATAAATTAGATATAGCAGCACTGCCTTAACCTTAGCTGTATAACTTACAAAGGAGTAAAGCAGGCTAATAGGTTTAGAGGATAGACTAATCCTTTTTTAGGACAGCGCTTAAGAGCGCTAGGGATTAATCTATTAATTAGATTAGGACTAATTACTAACTAATTAAACTCTCTATAACAATAGGTAGAGTAAAGATATAGGCACTCTTAGACTTAGGAGCATAGTTAAGCTACATCTCTTTGTAGGCAGTAGTACTAGCTAGACTACGTCTGCAACGCAAGGATAAACCCTATCTGCTCTAAGTAGCTAATAGAGAACCTATACTAGAGGAATTAGAGATTATATACAAAGTAACTAATATCCTACTTAGCATCTATAGACACTATAAGGAAGCAACCTTAGATATCTTTATAATAGCTACGCATAATGTTATATTAGGGCTACCCTAGTTATAAAAGCATAACCTAAAGATTAACTAGAAGAAGGAACAGCTCTTGTTAAAGCAATATACCTGTAGCAATAAGGTATTGCAGCCTACGCAGCGCACGCCGCAGCTAGTAGATAAGAAGGAGATTAACAATATCTCTTTAATAAATAAGACATGCTAAGTTAGAGCAGTTAACTCTATAGACGCTAAATGCCCTATAGGTCCCTAAGTAAGAGTTAAGGAGAATAAGAACAGTGCACCTCTTACTATCCTAGATGTGTATAGACAGTACGCTAGGATATTTAAAGAAGAGCTTACAGCAAAAGCCCTACTAAAGCACAAACTCTAGGATTACAAGATTAAGCTCTAGGAAGGAAAGAACCTAACTTTTAAGAGGCTATATTAGTTATTAGAGAAGGAACTTAAAGTACTACGCAAGTACATTTAGGAGAACCTTAAAAAGGGATTTATTAGACAATTAGAATTACCTATAGGGTACCCTATTATGTTTATTCTAAAGAAGGATAGTAAGCTACAACCTTGTATTAACTTTAGGAAGCTTAATAATATTACTATTAAGAACTGCTACCTGCTCCTAAACATTATAGAGTTGCAGGATTAGCTAGTAGGAGCTTAATACTTTACTGCGTTAGACTTAAGAGGAGCGTACAACCTTATCTACATAAAGAAAGGAGAAGAATAGAAAACAGCCTTTAGAACAAGATATAGACTATATAAGTACCTTATAATGCTGTTTAGTCTAATAAACGCACTAGCTACATGCTAGGAGTTAGTTAACAACGTCCTTAGGGCACACCTTAACAGGACAATAGTAGCATATTTAGACAACATCCTAGTGTACTTAAAGACACTAGAAGAGTATATTTAACACGCAACTAAAGTGCTAGAATGCCTAAGAAGGGTAGATCTACAACTAAAACCTAAAAAGTGCAACTAGCACTAAAAAGAAGTTAAATTCTTAGGGTATATTGTAGGATAATATAGAGTTAAGATTAGTCTAATAAAGGTAGAAGTAGTTAGATTATAGCTAACGCTAAAGACAGTTAAATAGATCTAAGAATTCTTAGGATTTATTAACTTTAACTAACGCTTTATTAAGGACTACTCTAAGATTATAATTCTACTAATAAAGCTTACATAGAAGGACACGCTATTTAAGTAAGGAAAAGAATAAGATAATGTATTTAAGGCACTTAAGCAAGCCTGTATTACACTACCTACGTTAATTACGTTTACTAGTAGTAAACTAATACGCATAGAAACTAATGCCTTAGATCTTGCATTAGGCGCATGTATTACATAAGAAAAGGATAGACTATAGCACCCTATTACGTACTACTTACGCAAGTTCTTAGGACTAGAGGAACAATACAACGTACACAACAAGGAACTGCTTGCAATTGTATTAGCCCTGGAACATTAGAGAGCGTATGCAGAGAGTTGCTTAGAACTTACTATCTACACTAACTACAAGAACCTAGTATACTTTACTACTACTAAGGTCCTAAATTAACAATAAGTACGCTAGTTAGAAATCCTAGAACAATACAAATTTAAGATATTGTATACACTAGGCAAAGACAATAGTAGAGCTAACGCGCTTAGCTGTTAACACAACCTTATTAGAGAAAAAACAATAAACTAATTTGTAGTGTTAGGAGTTAACAACAATAGATCTCTAGGACTATTGCAATAACTTAATAATATAATGTAAGTTTAGTAAGAATAACGTATCCTGTTGTAAGTACTAGAGGAACTTTAAGAGGAAATAATAGCTAGTTACTACAACAACCTGCTACACAGACACCCTAGAATAACACGTACAATAGAACTTATTAAACAATATTACAAGTTTAGTAATATAAAAGACAAGGTTACTAAGTTTATTAAGAACTGTATACAATGCTAATAGAATAAGTATAGCACACACGCTAAGTATAGAGAAGCGCAGGCTATAGAACTACCTACAGCGCCCTAGACAAACATTATAATAGATTTTATTACCTAATTACTAATCTCTAAGGACTCTATTACTAACTACGCCTATAACTTAATCTTTATTGTAGTAGACAGATTTACAAAAGCTACTAAGATAATACTATTTTGTTACAGCTATACTGTAGAGCAGCTCGCACAAGTGTTCCTAGACTAGGTTATCTAACACTACAGCATACTAGAATTAATTATTAGCAATTAAGACAAGCTCTTTACGTTAAATTATTAGACTACACTGTTAGCGTACATAGGTACTAAGAAGAAGCTGTTAACTGCTTACTATCTACAGACAGATAGATAGACTAAAAGAACTAACTAAACTATAGAAACATACCTACAGATTTACAGCAACCAGCAATAAAACAACTAGGTTTTACTGTTACCTATAGCTTAGATTGCGTACAACAATAAACTATTAGAAGTAATAGGCATAACGCTGTTCTTTGCAAATTACAGGAGACACCTAAATCTCTTTACTAGAAGTTTAGATATAACTATTTAGACTAAATTAGCAATTGCCTTAGTAGCAAAACTAAAGGAGGTATATTAGAAATTGCTAGAAAATATTAGCTAAGCTTAAGAACAAGCAATCTCTTATATTAACTAGAAAAGAAAAACAGTACCTTAGCTAAAAGAGGGGGATAAAGTCTATCTCCTTACTAAAAATCTTTAAATGCAAAGACCTATAAAAAAACTAGACAAAGTTAAGGTTAGACTATTTTTTATTTTAAAGCAGATAAGCCTAGTTAACTATAGACTTAACCTGCCTAAGGATACAAAGGTCTATCTAGTGTTCTACATAAGCTTGTTAGAACCAGCTAACCCTAGAACTCTAATCTAGAAAGACTTTTACTACTAGGCAGACAGCTAGGACAAGTAGGAAGTTAAAAAAATAATAATATATTAGAAGAAAGGACGCAGTATTAAATACTAAGTTAAATAGTTAGGATATCCTAACTTAGAGAACATATAGGAACCAGCCACACACCTTACAAACTGCTAGCAGAAGTTAAAGGAATTTAAGTAGACTAATTAGGCACTGCTACGTTTAGGTTAAGCTAGTAGTCTAGCAGCAAGTCCTTAAAGGCACCCTAGGTACTAGGCAACAACGTAATACCCTTAGACAAACTATTAAACGTAATAGTCCCCTTGCCTAACTCTTGTTCTGCTATACTCCTCTCTTCTATAGATATTGCCTCCTTAGCATAATAATTTAGCAAATCTATTTATTAACGCAACTGCTCTTTGCGCGCGCGTGCAACCTATAACTCTTCTAACACCTTTTCTAAGGCCTTAAGCGCTTTATTTTGCGCTTTATAACTTTCTTTTATTTACGCCTATAACTTCTCTTTCTCTGTTACAAGTTGCGTAAACTCTAACTAAGTTACGTATACGTTGCAACACTAGCTACGCTTTAGGCACTTACTACACTTTCCTAAACAAACGTAGACCTTGCACACGCGCTAATATTTAACGTAAGTTAAACACTTTTAAACTATAGCTTCTCTAAAGGACTTAACAAATTTGTATAGATAGTAACAACAGACTATACTTAACTTAGATAGTTATTTAGGCATTATTAAACAACTTACTATTAAATAAGGCAGAGCTAATGTTATATAAATCAGCTTAAGAGACTAAGCTAAGACAGAAGAGGGATAGTGTTACAATCTACAGAACATAAAGGGCTGCAACAAGTATTACACCCTAGTACAGCATAGCAGGAATTACTAGTAGGGACAATTACACGCAGAAGGCAGGATAACACCTCCTCCTTAATTAGGGCACATTACGTAACAACTAATTAGAAGGCTTAGCAATAATTAGTATAATTAGTGCTTAGTGTAATTAGTAATTAGTCTAATTAGTTAATTAGTTCTACTAAGTATATTATATATCTCCTTAGTATATAGCATATAGGAACACAACCCTTATAGTTTGTGTTTAACCTTGTTAATTAAGTTTGTCTTTAGAATCTTAACCTAACCTTTAAGCTAGATAGTCCCCTCTATACTACTTATTATTACCCTAGTCGTTGTTAGGTGTTTTACCTAGGCGTCTACCCTTACTGTTCTAGAACTATTACTTATCCCCAAGAACTAATAGAATTAGTGCTTACGAGCTTTGCTTAAAGTACAACTTTAACACCCCCTTCTAGAGGTTTTTATCTTTGCCTACTAAGCTGTACACCCCCTCTAGGCGTAGTAGCTCTTGTTGCCTTAGCAACAAGTATAATAAGGATAATAGGACCTTCTAAGTAGTTTTTTTAGATAGCCCTATAATCTAGCTATAAAGGTTAGTTGCAGTAGGTAGTAATTTATAGTAGTTAATAAACTCTATTACTTTTCCTATAACTATTTCTATTATAACTACTATCCTTAGACAGTATCTAGCTTCCCTTTAGTTTAGGGTTAGAGAGGCATTAGGTCTGTTTGCAGTACACGCCTTATATTATTATAAGCAATTCTAGCTATGCCCCTATAGGTAGCTCCTGTAGAGTAGCCTAGGGTAGCCTACGTGTAATCTATACCTTATATTGTTATAAGCAATTCTAGCTATGTTCCTATAGGTAGCTTCTATAGTCTTTCTCTCTTCTACCTTTGTAGGGAAGGTACCTAGCTTAGTAGAGTTATAGTGCTCTATTTAATACTCTTATAGTAGTCCTCTAGAATCTTGTTGCAATAATTAAGATTAGTAAGTAGTTCCTAGGTAGAGTTTGCATTTATCTACCTAAGCTATTTTATAAGGTACTCTTGTCTGTAGGTAGATGTATTGCAATAATTAAGGATGCCTTTAACTTTATACTAGTCTGCAGCTAGTACTTTGCTGTTTGCTATCCCTATAGGGCCTAGTTAGAACCTAGTGCTAGTAGGTAGTGTTATCTAAGGTTTAAGTAAAGATACATTAAACACTAGGTAGATCCTGCTTATTAATAGTAGTAACTTTAATTTATATGCTAGTTTCCTTATTTTCTTTATAACTATAAATAGTCCTAGGTACCTTATATTAAACTTCTTTAAAAGACAATTTATAGCTAGGTTCTTTACCTAGAGAATTACTTTGTTACCTATAGCAAAGTGCTTCTCTATTTACTTAGCGTTGTACTAGCGCATTATGCCTTTCTAAGCATACTCTAGGCTTTCCTTTGCTATAGCCTATATCTTATGCTACTGCTCTAGGCAGCTAGCAACTTGCTAGCGTAGCTCTAGAGCTGCTGCGTCCTTTCTCTATACCTGTAGTAGTTGCCTTAGCTAGTGCTTATTAGGTACTCTGTTAAATCCCTTTAGGTTAGTCCTGTAGGTAACTTTAATAGGTAATTCCCTATGTGCAGAGTAACACTTAGAGTTGTAGGCATACTCTGCATATAGTAATAGGTCTACCTAGTTATCCTAATTGTAGTTTATGTATATACGCAGGTATATTTCTAACTCCTAGTTTAGGCGTTTAGTTTAGCTATTAGTTTAGGGATAGAATATAGTACTTAGCTAGTAGTCTATTTTAAGGTAGTAGTATATATTAGACTAGAATTAGCTAGTAAACACAGATCCCCTATCTAATAGTAGGGTGTTAGGAGGACTATATTTTAAGAAGTACTGTTTTAAGAGTAGCTTAGCTACACGCTAGGCTGTTATTGTTTTAGTAACAGGTATGTACTAGACATACTTACTAAATTAGTCTACTAACACTAGGATTAAGTTAAACGTATTCCTATAATTATCTCTTAACTTAGGTAAGTCTGTTATAAAGTTAAGTAAGTAGTGCTGCTAGGCTGTATTAGGTACTAGTAGTAGCATAAGTAGTCCCTATAGTTTATGCTAACAGATCTTGTTTAACTAACACGCTAGGCACCTATAGATATACTTATATACGTCCTTAGTTAACTATAGCTAATAGTACTTCTATTTTAACACCTAAGTAGTTTTCTTAGTCCTATAATAGCCTCCTATAGGGTTATTATAGTTCTTTAACAGGATTATTTAGCAGAGCGTTCTATTATTAGGAATCTACACTTTCCTACTCCTGCGCAGGACTCTATTTAGGTTAGATTCCTAGTGTAGTTAGCCCTTAGCTGCTCTGCCCTCCTTCTAACGTATTAGTAACTTATAAGTAGTATAGGCCTTATTACGCTCCTAAGTTTGCCTAATGTAATTAATAAGGTAGTCTAGAGTTACTAGTATATATGCAGTTTTATCTTACGCGGCTTTATTTGCAAGATATGCAGAAGAGCTAATTACTCTACCTAGGCTACAAAGGAGAGCCCTTAGGATGTTTCTCTTAGTCTTCCCTAAGCTTTAGATTAATTAGTTTAACTCTAGCTATAGCTTGTAGAAGGGTAGTTAAGAGCTGCAGGAGACGTATCCCTATAACTAATATATTAGTAGAATTCTATAGAGGCAGTCTTAGAGGTTATTATAGCGTCTGTTATTGCCTCCTTATAGTTACCTACACTATGCACTGCCTGTTTAGTGTTGTAAGCCCTAGACGCCTAGAGAGTCTAGATCCAAAGCTTCTGTTAGAGGGTAAGTAGCATTACGTTGCAGAGTGCTTGTCCTTCCCTAATTATAAGTCCCTATGCGTAATCTAGACGTCTTAATAGGCTGTTAGCTGCGTTCTTAGGTCCTAGCTTATACTTAACTTTAAAGTTAAACCTTACTAACTCCTCTACCTAGCAAGCTTGCTTAGGTAAGAGTTCCTTTATTATTATAAAGTATCTTAGGTTGTTATAATTAGAGAGTACCTAGATTATTAATAGAGCGTGCTTAAGGTAGTGTTGCTACTACCTAAACGCTTTAATAATTATAGATAGTTCCTTATTATAAGTATGCTATTAGATAGATAGACCCTAAAACTTTTAACTCTAGAACGCTACTAGTTTCTAGTAACATTCTATTGCTAGTTTAGTTATCTAAGGTTGTAGCAAGATAGCAGCTATAGCAAAGTCTAAGGTGTTAGTAACTACTATAATTAGTTTAGTTAGGTTAAAGTGTTAAAGTATAGGTGCCTCTATAAACTTCTTCTAAATTGTATAGAAGGCCTAGCGTACCTCTTTAGGCTAACTCTATAGTTTATACTATTTTGTTAGTCCCTTACAGCTTTTTACTAGTCTCTTCTCCCCTTCTTTAGATTAGAACCCTTAGGGGCTAATGCTAGGTTCTAGGCAGCTGTTATGTAGTCTACTAGCAGGTGTATAATACTAGAATAGTTATAGATAAACTGCTAGTAGAAGTTTGCAAAGCCTAGGAACTGCTAGATATCCTTAAAACCCCTAGGTTTAGGCTACTCTTATATAGTTTATACATGCGTTAGGTCTATAACAACGCCCCTAGGGGTTACTATAAAGCCTAGAAACTTAACTAATTTAGTTAAGAATTTATATTTGCTTGCCTTGCAAAATAGACCCTATTTAATAAGGTAGTCTAAGACCTCCTTAACGTAAGCATTGTGATCCTCCTTATGTTTAGAGTAGATTAGGATGTTGTCTAGGTAGACTACGCAAGTGCAGTCTAACAGGCCACTAAGGGCTCTGTAAATATAGGACTAGAACGTTGCTAGGGCGTTTACTAGTCTAAATAGTATTACTAGGTACTTAAAGTGCCTATACTAGGTTTTAAATACAGTTTTCTACTTATTACCTTCCTTAATCTAGAGCCTGTGGTAGGCATTGCGTAGATCTAGCTTTAAGAAGATTACTGCATTTAAGAGTTAATCTAACATCTTGCTAATAAGTAGGATAGGATAGTAGTTCTTAACTGTAACTTTATTTAGGCCCTAGTAGTCTACGTAGAGCTGTAAGGTACTATCTGCTTTAGGTACAAATAGGATTAGTGCCCCTGCAGGTAACTTACTAGGATAGATCTAGCCTTTCTCCTATACTATGTTAAGGTATTCCTAAAGGATATCTAGCTTATGTTGTAACAGGTTATAGATTAGGAGGTTTAGTATATATACCCCCTCCTTAATCTTAATTACGTAGTTGTACTCTCTATATAGGTAGAGTACGCTAGTCTAATGTTTGCTAAAGGCAAGCTACTTATAGTGTAGTTTCTTAGGAACAAATTTTAGCTCTTCTAGATCTAGCTTGTCTTTATTAGGTAGTATACATAGGGCATCCTTGTCTAACTTGTAGTTAGGGAGGATATAGGCAGTACCTAGAGGTAGTTTAGCCTAACTAGGGTTCCCTTTATGTATACTTGCTACTATCTGTTAACTAGCTTCCTAAGGTAGCTACGCTAGGTCTAGGTACTAAGACACACAGTGCTTAAGATGCTTAATTATATTAATTATCTTGTTCCTTAGCTAGAGGATTCTACGTTTTGCAAAATATTCTTTATTAGTAACTATATTACTATTAGGACCTAAGGGCTAGTTGTGCCTAGCCTTGTCCTAACGCAGTTCCTGTAGGAACGCGTCTTTAGTCCCCTAGGGTACTTAGTACGCTAGGTTTCCTAGGTAGAGCAAGTACGCTTGCTTACTTAGTTACATATCTTTAAAGAGGGTTTTAGCCTTACAGACCTACACTTGTTCTATATTATTGTTAAACCAGCTGTACTTACCTATAGAGAATTAGATATAGAGGTCTACTTCTATAAGCTATAGGTAACCTAGGACAAGGTTGTAGCTAATAAAGTTAGCAGACTAGAAGACTTTAGGTCCTACAGTTTTAGTAGTGCTATTACTGTCTAGGCAGTCTATAGTAAGATTGTAGGGTCTTTAAATATATAGCTAGTTATTGTCTAGGAATAACGCTATAGGCTTCTAATAGAATAGTGCATGTTCTAACTTTAGTTAGTTAATAACTACTTAACTTATAAGGTTAATTTTAGCCCTAGAGTTATAGAGGCCTTAGAGCTATACTAGGGCATTATTATATCTATGTAGGCCTACTGTAACTGTAATATAGGTTTATTTACCCTAGGTTTCTAGCCCTAGCTATAGTTAGGAAAGGTTAGTAACTAGGGCTTTGCGTTTCCTTATCTAGTATTAGTTTAGACTTGTTACCCCCTTAGGTGCTATATAACTTATTACCTTAGGATTTCTAATAAGCGTTCTAGTAGTCTTAGTCCTTAGGGTACTGCTAGTTGTTGTAGCCCTTTAGTTAGTCTTCTGCTAGGGCGCTCTTAGATTAGTCCTAGGAGTAGGGTAGATCTTTATTGCGCCTTTTTGGTTTGTTACGTAGTAGTAAATAGGTAGGGCGTTTTAGCCTATTAAGACTTTATAGGTTTGCCTTAGTGTTACTAGCTACTTCTATATTCTAGAGGGTCTATTTAAAGTTAGGCTAAAGCTGTATATATTCTAGACTGCTACTACGCTAGATTTCGCGCTAGAAGGCTAGCAGAGTCTTTACCTATATAAATATAATTTTAAACTTATAGTCTTTGCTACTATTATTAAACTTAAAGTAGCTCTAAGGTAGGAGGGACTCCTAACAGTTAAGCTTTATTAGAAAGGCATTAATAGAGTCTCTCTCTTACTATTCTATGTTAAACAGTTTAGAGAAGTTCTTGTATTTAGTTAGGATAGGATCCTGTACTAGTTTCTCCTCCTCTGCGCAGAGGTTAGCCTAGGTTTAGATTAACCCCTTGTTAATACAGGACTAGATAAGTTCCTAATAGATACTATACTAGATAGTTCCTATAGCCTAGTACGTCCTAGTAATTAAGTTGTTAAGCACCTAGGCGTACTAAAAAGTAGTGTTAATGTCCTTAGCCTACTAGTCTACCTACTAGGGCGTTAGGGTATAGTTTTCTACACCTAGTTTAGGTTTTAGTTAGATGTTGTTTAATACCCTTATAATTTTACTAGCTTTGTTAAAAGCTAGGTAGTATATTACTAACATTATTCTACTATATGCTAGGGCTTGTACCTATACAGCCTAATTAGATTACTTTTATTAGATGCTAAGCTCTACTTCTAATACCCTAGTAAGCTTAGCTGCTGTAACGACACAGGATAATAGAAAGCTCCGGAATGCGTGTGTATCCGCTACAAGGTGTCTAGGAGCACTAGGATAGGTAACATAGAGACAATTCTATTCCTATAGGTCTTGTACAAAGAATACTTAAAAACTATCTATCTATAGATAATTCTCCTCGTGCCTTTATACTGCTAGAATATAGGGAAGTTTAGAATGCTATAACCAAGTTATAGGCAGGAACAGAAACGTAAAGGAGCTAAGTTAGAGGTAAATTAGGGTGTAACACTTTTTAGAGACTAGTGCTTTACACTACTCCCCTCCTATGTAGGCAGATTGTCCTAGATACGCGTAAGTAATAATAGTTATTATTCTATAGCGTTAGTGCGTTAATTTAGCGTCTGTTCTAGGTTTTTAGTTAACTTAGGTTGTTATTTTAGTGTTTTGTTGTTGTTTTTATCTAAAGTAAAGACAATTTTTTTTTTTTTTTTTTTTTATTAACTCTGCTGCCTAAATCTAACGTAACAACAAGCTGTATTATAACTTAATTAGAGGGAAACAGGTTTGCTATTATTGTTATATCTAATTTCTAGGACGCGTCGCGTAGGTATATAAACAATTAATCCCTACACCTTTCCTAACTCTAACAGACACTATTTCTTACTGTAAGTATCCCTACGCTCTTTTAATTGTTCCTATGCTAATGCTCCTAGGTTTGTTAATTAGTTACTATACTAATACTAGTCCTGCCTAGAGCTCTTGCAGTAGCCTATTAGGTTATCTGCCTTTGTTTAATTTAGGCCTTTGCAAGAGGGAGGAAGGTAGACTACGCCTTTAATAAGGCGTTGTTATTAAAGTATACTTATTACATACTTTAAAATAAGAAGTGTTATCTAGTAACTAGACTTTTCTTTACTCCTACTCTCTAACTAATACTAATAGTTATAGGTTCTAATTTACGTTAGTCCTAAGTATGCTACTTTTTATAACAACCTTGTTATGTAGGAGGAGGAATCTAGGGGTAAGGCAGCGGGAGAGGCAGTAGAGGAGGAGGTAACAGAGGCAGCACTAGAGGCATAGCGTAGCCTTATAGCATTAGCAATAGCTCTAGCAAGTGTAGTGCAGGTAGCAACTGCGCAGCTTAAGGGAGTTACCGCTAATAACATGTTACTGCACTAGTACCACACTAGTACAGCGCAGGGCTAGGTAATAGAGGAGATAGTAGAGAGTTTGTTAGTGTTAACTAGGGAGGTTATTAAGCTACAATAGGAAATAGCCCCTTGTAGCTCTAGAGTTAGAGGTAAGTTAGTAAAGCTAGCTCTGCTTCTAGCACCTAAAAAAGGGTACTCCTAGGTTGTTAGATAAAACTAACACTAGTAGCTCTAAGGAGATAAGTAACATTAAGAACCCTTAAAAAAGAAAGGGTTTCTTAAGCTGTACAGTAAGGAGGATTTCTTTTATTTTTCTTTTCTTGTTATCTATTGTATAAACGCAGTTAGAGGCGTTTTAGAGTTAATAGATTTCCTTTATCCTTTTCTAAATTATAATATCTTTATTTGCCCTATAATTCTTAACCTTCTTCCTATACTATAATCTATTTGTTTAATGCCTTTAGTAGACTAGGCTGCTCTAGGTACTTATTGTAATACGCCTTTAGCTTATAGGGTACTCCTGTAAAGTTTTTTGCAGGATACTAAGTTAGGTCTAGGTTATAGCTAACCTAGCTTACATAGTACTTAAGACTACAGCAGACTAACCTACTAGCTAGGATTTCTTAGACCTCCTATTCCTCTACTCCTTAAATAGGAATACCTGCAGGTTTTAGAGCTTCCTAACTAGGCAACAGGTTATCTAGATCCTTACACAGAACGTTAGGTGCAAATACGTTGTGTATTTTTAAACTAGAGGGAAGTTTCAAGCAATATAAGTAACTAACCTATTCTAGGACCTTAAAGGGACCTTCCTACTTGTTAGATAGCTTTTAGCTTAGTTACTTACTTATTAAGTTTTTAGTAGAAAGGTACACTTTGTTACCTATAGTCTAGTTAACTAGGTTGTAATAAGCGTTAACTGCAGAGCGTATACAGTCTTAGGCTTTCTCTATATTCTCCTTAGCTACCTTCTAGGCGTTGTGTATATAGGTTGCTAATGCTAAGGCCTCCTTGTAGTTAAGTTGTTCTATAGGGGTTACTGCTGTATTAGCTCCTTTCTAACTCTAGCTCTGTTTAGGTTAGCTACTATAAATTACTTAGTAAGGTAATATTCTAATTAAGGAATGTAGCAGAGTAAGTTAGGCACAATCTATAATTAGTAGGAGTTTAGACTAGTTATCCTAATAGTACAAGACAAAGGGACAGAGCTATTAGTCTATATACTTGTTTATAATCTCTGTTTAACTATTAGTTTCCTTGTAATAGGCAGTAGATAGCTTAACTTTCACACCTATAATTTAATAGAATTCTGTCTAGAAAGTTAAGATAAACTAGGGGCCTCTATTACTTACTATTAACTTAGGGGTGTGTCTAAACTAATACACCTATTATATAAACAAGTTTACTATCCTACGTGCTGTAATTGTTTTATAGCATAGGATTGTAATAGCTTGTTTAGTTAGGCAATTAATAATAACTATAATCTAGTTATACCTAGCTTTATCCTTAGGAAAATCCTTAAAATTAATGCATAAATGTTGCATTAGTTTATTAGGTATTAGCAAGGGATGTAAGTACCTATAGAGTTAGGTCTGTCTTAGATAGCCTTAGCAACATAGGATGCAGTTTCAGACATATCTTTTACATGTAGCACTTATACCTTTCTAGTAATACTGTTGTAATAACAGTTAGTAGGTCTTCTTAGCACTAGGGTAAGTAGTTAATAGTTAGTTATAGGCTTCCTTAATTAGGCGTGTGTATAGGGTTAAGTTAGCAGAGACACAGAGTTAATTATAGTAGAGAAGGAGTCTGTTTTAGATCTAATATAGAGATAGCAACAACAGTTGTTCTTGTCTAAAAGATTTCTAGTTTTCTTGTATTAACGCCTTAATTAGTTCTAAGGAATCTAGTTTTATAATAGGCTGTACTAAGTAGATAGTAGCTACAACTAGGTTAGTCTTAGCTAGATATGTCTAAGCTAAATTAGAATTAATCTAGTTGTGTAACTGCTGTAGACCTAGTAGGACTTAGGACTAATTATCTTCTTAGACAGACTTTAGATTTGCAAGATCCTATTCTTAGTAACTTAGGATATTAGCACGCTTGTTATTCTTGCCTAGCGTATATTTAATCTTAAAGTTAAATAGAGCTAGAGCTTCTGCCTATTGTGCTTGTTAAGCATTTAAGATTTTAGTTGTTATAAAGTACTCTAGGGATTAATAATTAGAGTAGACTTAGATCTATTTTGTAACTAAGGTAAGTTTAGCTCTCTACTTATTAAAGGCTTGTAAAATTGCAAACAACTCCTTATTATATATTTCCTAATTAAGTTTAGCTTTAGAGAGTACTTAGCTGTAGAATGCTATAGGGTACTACTTGTTATTAAGGTGCTGCTGTGACAAAACCCTAGCGACAACTCTATTAGAGGCGTTAGTTTTAATCTTTGTATTGTAGTTAGGATTAAAATAGTATAGAGTTAGGATAGACAATAAGGCTTCCTTTAGGTTTTTAAAACTAGATTAGCATTAAGCAGTCTATTTAAATAAATTTGCTAGGCTTTATAAGGTAATAAGGGGCTTAGCTACGCAAGAGAATTTAGGTACAAATTGTTAGTAAAACCTAGTAAAGCCTAGGAACAATTTTACACTAGTAACAGTAGTAGGAGGGATCTAGTTCCTAAGGGCTTGTACCTTCTTAGAGTCTACTTTAATTCCTTTGTTAGTTAGGATGTAACCTAAGTACTTAGTATAGGTAATGTAGAACTTGCTCTTCTTAATGTCTACTTGTAATCTAGCAATACAGAGTTAATTAAGTACTAGCTTAACATGTTGTTTGTAGGTTACAAGGTCTTTAGAGTAGATAAGGATGTTATCTAGATATGCGATACAGAAGTTGTCTAGATATTTAATAACAATATTATTTATATATTGTTAATAAGTAGCTGGTCTATTACATAGCCTAAAGGGTAGAACCTTGCACTTGTAACTACTGTAACGTGTACAGAACGTAGTGTACTCCTTAGAGGCAGGATCTATACAAATTTAATTAAAGGCATTCTAGATGTTAAATTTAGTAAATACCTTAGCCTTAGATAGTTGTGCTAACAATTTGTCTATACGTAGTATTAGATAGGAGTCCTTTTTTGTAAGGGCGTTAAGTTTATAATAGTTAACACAAATACGTAAATTCCTGTTTGGTTTTTAAACACAGAGTATAGGCGACGCAAAGGGGCTCTAACTGTGTTTAATCTAGCTGTGCTGTAGTTAGTCTTACACAAACTTCTTAGTAGCTTTAAGTTCCTTAAGATTTTGTTTATAAAAGGGCGAGTAGGAATTTAGCAATTAGCCCTCTAATATAATTTTGTAGTTATAGGGGTAGTGTTCTAGAAGGGTTTTAGCTTCTATTTTGCTAAACACATTAGTATATTAAACATATTTGTCTAGTAATTGTTTGTTAAGCAGCTAAGCGTTCTTAGGGTCGTCTTAGGTACAACAGTAGTTAATAACACAATTAATCTTATATAGACTAGTAGTAAAAAATTTGTTCTGTAGTTTTTTAATAGAAAAGTAAAAAGTATTTAATAAAAGTAAGGAAATGCGCGCCTCCCTAGGAGGTAGCAAGTTAGAGGCTTTTTAGGTTAGGATTATTAGTAAGGAATAGCATTTTAGCAATTAAATAACACCTCTTATACAATATATTAAGTAATTTAGACTTTAGCAATATTAGTACTCTGCAGCTTCCTATAGGTTGTCCCTTTGTTGTACGTCTTGTAGGACGTAGGCTTATAGCAAAGGTTAATGTAGGGTTATTATTAATAGAGGGGCAGGGTTGTACAACCTAGGGTACCTTACTAGCTATATAAGCTAAGATTACTCTATATTAAGTTAGAGTTTAAAACATTTTAACTATTTAATTCTAATAATGCATTCCTAGGATCCTAGATTAATAATAATAAAGGGGCAGTTGCGTATCTTACGCCTATTAATAGTTAAGTACAACTAAATATACTAGTTTACTAGGGTTATAATCTAATCCTAGAATCCTTTAACTTAGACCTTAAAGGGTAACTTTTAGATAGGAGTCCTAAGTGCAGCAGACACTAAAGTAGCAATGTTAGAATTTAAAAATAAAAATCCTTAGGCACTAGTGTTAACTAAGGAGTTAAGTTGTACGCCTAGCCCTTAGTTTAATAGAATAGAAGAAGCAAGGAAATAGGGGCTACTAAACAAATAAGATAAAGAGAGGTTAGATAGGTTATATTAGTTTAGGCCTAGGTAAAGTTGTCCTCCTAGGCAGGGCTGTTTCCCTTAGGTATTAGTTCCTCTTTAAAATCTTCTTTAGCGTCAACATATTCCTCTGTATCTACTTAGATTTCTTATACCTAGGGACTAGGGCAATCTTTTGCAAAGTAACCTATCTTGCTACAGTTGTAGCAGTTGCCTAGGGTTAGCTCTCTTACAGGTGTGGCTTAAGACAGTGTAGTCCTAGGTGCTAGAGTAGGAGTAGATATAGGAGGTTTCTAAATGCTAGGTGTAGGCTAATTTAGAGGTAGGTTGTTAGTCTAATGCTAATTGTTAACAGTTTAGGGTTAGGTCTAAGGCAGTAAGGTATTAGGTAGGGCATAAACAGGATGTTGTTTTCTTTCTATATTATACGCTGTAAGATGCTCTACTATAAGTTTAAACAAGTTATCCTACTACCTCTTAAATCCTAGGTTAGAACTTTAGAGGGTAGGAGTTACCTTTGTCTACATGTAGTAAAACTATTCTAACTTAGGTACTTGTCCCTAGATAGCAGCACTTAGGAAGCGCGCTTTAAAAAGTAGAAACGTGTTATCTTTTCCTATTTAGAGTTAATTAAAAACAGCTTAACTTTTAGCTCTCTTATTCCCTATAATAAAGTAGGAGTAGAGAAGCGTTATTATTTCCTCTACGCTCTAGAACTAGTCTGTTTTGCAAGACAAGTATTAGGGCTTAAGGTATTCCTTAGCAAGCCTAGAAGTATATCTCTATACTAGAGCTATACAAGCTTGTTCTATAGGATAGTAATCTAAATTAATGTTAAGTTAGTCCTAAATTAAGGCTTGCTACTGTCTAAAAGTAGGGTCTTTTCTATTACTTAATTTGTTAATAGCTAGTGTACGTTCACTAAGCCTAGGGTAGTAGACTAGGGTCTTAGACTAGAACCTTTTAGGAGGTTGCTAAGGTTAAATAAGGGGAGACTCTGTAGTAGGTATAGGTACATCTTTATAGGGAAGGGATTAGGCCTAAAGCTAGGCTACTTTAGCTCTTAGTTAGTTAACTAACTTATAAAGATTTACCTATTCTAAGTCTAATTTAGTATTACTCTTGCTAAGCGTCTAGGTGTTAGTTAATCCCTTAGCAGGCGCTGTTGCCTGTCCTTAAGTAGATTGTCTAATAGGTTCCTTTAAACTAGGGTTAGTAGTGCCTAATATTAGTAGTAATCTAATTTAGGTAGGTTATTAATAATCTCTAAGTCTTTATCTTAGCGTAATCTAACGCAACTTTTCTAAAGTAATCCTAGAGCAGTAAGTTGCAGGAAGTTCTAAACCTAAAGGCTTTAGTTGTTAGGAGGTCTCTAGAATCCTAACTATTAGATAGACAATAATTAGGACCTGTATAGTTTATAACTAAAAAGGGTCTAAATCTACTTGGTACACAATAACTAAACAAACTTGCAATATTATTTAGAGGCTGTTACTAGCTAGGACGAGTTTTTAAGTATAATGTAACAACATAGGATAATAGAAAGCTCTAGAATGCGTGTGTATCTGCTACAAGGTGTCTAGGAGCACTAGGATAGGTAACACAGAGACAATTCTATTCCTATAGGTCTTGTACGAAGAATACTTAAAAACTATCTATCTACAGATAATTCTCCTTGTGCCTTTATACTACTAGAATACAGGGAAGTTTAGAATGCTATAACTAAGTTACAGGCAGGAACGGAAACGTAAAGGAGCTGAGTTAGAGGTGAATTAGGGTGTGACACTTTTTGGAGACTAGTGCTTTACAGCTGCGTTAGGGGCAAGGAGAGCTTATTATACTAGATTTTAGTACCTAATTATAGGAGTTAGTTCTCCTATAGGCACCTAGTTTGCTCCTATAGCAGCTGCCTAAGTTGCTGTATCTGCTAGAGTTATATTCTGCTGCAATAGGGTAGGCGTTACTGCAGATTCTACTAGAGTACTACCCTATATGCTTAGGACTTTAGCAGGAGTGTAACAGAGCTAGCCTAGTTTAATACTAGGGCTTAGCTAATAAGAGTTTTCCTCTAGCTCTATTATTGTGTTGCAGAGGACGCGTTTTTCTCTAGCTATTTTAGTAGGGTTAAAAAAATTTAACTACTACTCTATATTAACTATCTGTTCTAAGAAGGAGTATAAAGGATTTAAATTGTAAGGGCACTATAGGCAGGCGTTTAGAGATAGGACAAATAGTAGATAGATAGATAGATATAAGACGAATCCTTAGGGTGTAAGCCCTAAGGCGTTTAGGAGGGTTATATACATGTAGTCTGTAGGTCTCCTGCCTAGCCCTAAGGTTGTCCTAGGATCTAGCTAGTAGCCCTTAGGAGGAATACCTATAACAGTAACTATATAACACAAGTAAATTACTCTACTCCTTTAGTAGCAATTTGTCTATCTATAACCTACAATACTATCCTCTACCTTCTAATGCTTAATTACATGCTACCCCTATAAAAAGAGGTCCTAACATTTAAATTACTTACTATTACACGTTATTATAATGCAGACTAGACAATAGAGCTAACAAGTAAGCTAGTCTAAAAGCAGTTAACCCTTAGGTGCACTAGTACGCTCTAGATTTATTATTAAGGAAGACTCTGCTACTACTTGCATCTAAAGCCTACCTTTCTTAGTAGAAAGGGACGCTGTAGAGAACTCTAGACTAGCTAAAGGTAGAGCAAATAAGCAGAGACTAGGAGGCTAGTTAATAACTCCTCCTAGGCTATAAACACCTATAATAGTCTAGAACACTTTACTACGTTCTCTAATAGACTTAGAACTAGCAGACCTCTACGCCTAGTTAAAAAGAGCCTAGAGGCAAAGCAAGATTAATTAACTCTATTAACTAAGGGCTAAATATAAGTTAGGAGATACTTTAATGCTCTCTCTAATTTTAACTCTACTAAGGACCCTTATAATAACATCCTTAGGCCTATTACCTAACCTTCTAAAGCTAGACCTACCTTAAAGGTATAATAAGAAGTTAAGAGCTAAATATAACTACTAGGAACGTAACTATAAGTTATATTTCCTATATTTGCCTATAAACTTTACTAAAGAATACTAAAAGGTAGATTTTAGGGTAATATACCTTTCTAAGCTACTTAAGACTCTATAGAAATTATGTTATATAATAGAATAGATAAGTTCTCTATCCTAGCAGCTAACCTAGGAGATACTTAAAACTATTATATTAAACGCTCTAGGAACGCTGTTAGAATAGAAATAGCAAGCCTATAAGACTCTTAAGCAAATCTAGTAAAAGCTAAATTAGTTACCTACAGATCTGCTAGATGCCTTTTAACCCTTATAGGAGGAAATAGGCTTAGCCTAAACTCTAGAGCTTTAAGTAATAGAGTATATTTTATCTCTACGCAAAGATATCTAGAGAGACCTGTTCCTACTCCTAGTTAATAGGCGCAACACTCTACTAATAGTAGAAGAACATGCTAACGTTATCTACTATAGAAGGAATCTAGATAAGGAGGTAAAAGCTACTCCTGTAAAGAGATAGTGTTCTAGTGTTTTGTGCTTAACCTGTTGGTATATAGAGGACAGAGGAGCTACATTGCTAGGCAAGAAACTACAGATACAGGTTACGCAGATAAGATATAAACTTTATTTCTTTGTAGTAGTATATAATAGTCTAGGAGGCTTTATCTAAACTTCCTGTTATCCCTTTATATACTAGCGCCACTTACCAGCCTTAGCATCCTAAGTAACTGCCAAGGCAGTCACTCTGTGCACTGGCACAAACCTCCCCTACCTTAATAGCACAGCCCCCTCGTGCTTACAGAGGAGAGGCTAGTAAGTAAAGTGTTACATAGGAAAATAAGTAAGAGTAGAGTGTTAAATCAAAAGAGAAAAGGAATAAACAAAAGAAACAAACAAAAGAAACAACTTCCTCTACTCCTTTATCTGTCCCTTGCCCTTGTCCTTCTTTAGTTAACTACTTAACTAGGTAGTTAACTAAGCACTAATATCTTAGTAAGTAGAACAAGTGTTATATCAGCTAACAGTAGCAGTTCCTGCTAAACTAGATAATCTAGCAATAACTATTAACCTTGTTGCCTTTAAGGTCTTTAGAGTTAGTAATAGATAATGCTTATCTAACAATAAACTAGCGTCTACCCTAGCTACATCCTATCTAGTTAGAGAGTTAGGTCGCATATTTATCTTAGAGAACATCTTAGACAGTGCTAAATCCCTGCTGTGTTCTCTATCCTACTTTTTAGCACTATCTAAGAACTTAGCTAGATGTAATAATCCTATAAAATACAACTAGTTAGGGATATCTAAGTTAACATCCTCCTTGTATACTCTTATCTTAGCCGTCTTAACCTATTCCTAGTATTTCTTAACTATAGAAATGTTACTAGCACAAGTCTATTGTATATAAGCTAGTAACTACTTTAAATCTATTTAGTTTAGTATTTTGTCTATTTTGTCTAGTATAGGGACTAAGTTATAGCGAGCCTAGCAGTAAATTGCTTTTAAGATCTATAACGTAAACTCTAGTAGAATATCCCTAGGAAAGGCATACAGCACTCCTCTATATTAGTTAGCGTGTCTAGAAGGAGATAACAGACCTGCTCGCAGTGCCTAGTAAGATGCAGCAATTTCTGCATAGCTACCTATCTCTAGAACCTCTATAGTGCTGTAGTCTTCTGTTACTAGCACAAACCAAGGAAGAGCAGTGCGTTACTGTTTTATAGCTAGTCTAGTAGATCTATAAGGGAGCAGCAGGTTAGAGATTTGTACTTGCCCTGCCTTGCATAGATACTTCTTCTATTCGCAGCTAAGCTTGTCTTTAATTTCCTTTAGGTAGTCCTAGTTATCCTTCTAACCCTTAATATATCTATTCCTCTTATCTATACCCCTCTTTTGTTGCTATTTAAGGTATTTGCCTACATAGTTATAGAACCTAGCAAGAGCAATAGTGTAGTTCTCCTTATTATTATTATTAAAAGACACTAAGCCCTAGATTATTTATACACCCCTGCTATTTGCGTAAGCATTAGCTAGGTTAAGGTCTATATATTTAAACGCTGTTTAGTTACTAGAGCTAGTGTACTTTGTATAGTAGGGGTAAGAGATAAGGTTAGTCTAGCAACAAAGTAAGATATACAGAAGCTAGTAACCTACATCCCCTTAAATAAGTTGCTGGACTACTAAGTAGTATATTGTTCTACACTATCTAAGGTTACTGTGTCTATTAATAGTATAGGTATACTAGTTGTACATGTTAAAGTAATTATTTATAATTTCCTAAAGCTCTTTATCTCTAAACCCCTCTTAGAAGCAGTTAGCTATAATAGTTCCTTCTACCTTAAACATGTTTACTGTTTGTTATAGGAAGAGAGTAGGATGTCTATTAATAAACACGTCCTAGTCTACCTTAAGACTAGTGCTGTTTAGTTAATAGTAGTAGGATTAAAGGCTGTTAAGAGTGCCTAGGCCTCTAAGGTAATTCTAGAACAGTATGCGGGTTTGTACGTCGCTGTGCTACATTCCCTATTTGTAAGGGTATAGGTACAGCATTATAAGCATGTTAACAGCAGTATACCTTAGCATTAATTAGACTAGAAGGCCTAGTTATCTAGCAATATATTTTAAGTAAGAGAAGCATACCCTGTGTTTACTAACCTTATAGTAAGCTATTATAGAACCCTTTATCCTTTAGTTCTTAGGTTCTAATTTAATACAACACTCTTAGACCTATATACAGAGCAGCTTTATCTTATCTACGTCCTTAAGAGTTCCTCTGCTATACTTTTTGCACAGTATAATAAGAGCTAACTTAGGGTTTGTATATAGACAGCTCTTAGAGCCTTTAACCTCCTGCATAGCCTTAGAACTAATAGACTTGTCCTCTTAAGTAGATTAAGCTTTATTATTAGTAGGGAAGACAGCTCTCTTACTACTAACATCCTTAAGAGAGCGGAATCTAGTACTATAAATAGTTAATTGCTCCTAGTATTGTTTGTTGTTAGGGATAGCTGTTACATTAGTAATAGAGACAGTTCCTTCTCTATAACAAACAAGTTTACTAGCTACTTCTTCCTGCTAGCGTGTATGTCTAACTCTAAGCTCTAAGGCTAACCTGTTAACCTCTCTAGGGTTAAGGTTAGTAAGTAAGTTGTCCTCTTCCTCTTAGGCACTCTTAAGGGTCCCTCTGCTAGTTGTTCTAGTGTTTTAAATGTGAGTAGTAACACCTAATTACACTCTTATTAGTCTTAATAGAGTAAGGGAGGACCCTTCTAGTAGTTAGCTGGAGCTGCTAGCAGTTCGCACTGTAGATGCCCCTTCTGCTAGTATTAATGCTCGCCCTAGTCCTAGGCTTAGGCTAATTATCCTAAGTCTAGAAGGTGTATCTCTAAAGATAGAGTTAATAGGCAGAAGCATTCTATTGCTGTGTTTTGTAAGCCTACTAGCTGTAGTCTACTCCTGTGTTATTTGTTCTGTAACTAGATAGTAAGTTAGTTTTCCTTCTAAGTTAAATATTCTTGCTAGGGGTATAGTCTTCTAGTGCTAAAGAGCAGCTTGCTAGAACTTTTATTAGCTATTACTACTATCTATAAGGTAAACTATGTATTTCTTTATATTAGTGTATAGGTTAGGTAAATCTAAAATGCCTCTAAGGAGCTTAAGGAGAGAGTAGCTGTTGTTTTTAGAGTTACCTATAAAGGACTAAATGTCTTGTTTAAATAGCTATATTCCCTTATAAGCTATGCCCTAGTCTAAGGAGTTAATATACTTATCTTACTTGTAATAGGGTGTGTAAAGTCTTTAGTATATAGTAGAGTTAATAAACTTAGCTAGGTATATAGTACCTAGTCTTGCTATGCAGTATGCAATGTTAGTTAAGCAACTGTGCTCTATGCTAGAGGTAGGGCTGTAAGGCGTAATAATGTTACTTATAAGTATTTTTCTCTAGGTAGTAATTTAATGCGTGTTAACGCGCTACTTAACTTCTATATTCTCTTTTAGTTGTAGTTTGTAGCTGTAGCAATAGTAGGGTATTTGCTCTTAAACTGTGCAGCCTCTCTATATTATATAATTAGGTTTAGTGTCTGCTCTATAACTAATAATACAAGGTATATTATTATAGCAGCTTTGTTAAACTCTAATATAGTAGCTGCTATCTAAGAGTCTAGTGCGTGTCTTTATTAAACTAGGTTGCCCTAGGTTAGCTATATAATAAACTTGCCTATTAAGATGTTATTAAGGTATAGTATACTAATACTATAGACAGACGTTATGTTATTAGAGGTAATAGCTTAAAGAGCAGCTGGCTATAATATATAGGCAGAGCCTAGTTACTCTTAGCTAGCTATTACTAGGGCTTAGGAGTCTAAGGCTATAGTATAAGTGTAGTAACAGAGCTAGGTTACTAAATTAAATTAAATTTTTAAGCTTTATTATGTGTAGTAGGGTAAAGAAATAAGAGAGTAGCAGAGTAAAAGTAGCAAGCTATTACTTGTAGCTATATCAAGCATCTATTCTTCTTACTACTATTTTGCTACTTAATTATAGTAGGATTGTAGTAGTAGGGTAAAGTTTGCGCTAGTGTTTTTGCTTAACAGCTGCGTAGCTAATAGGAAGCTGTTAGGTGTAACTTGCTAGCTTCTAGTTAGTTAGATTTTTACTAGCGCTGCTACTTGTTCTTTAATAGCTATATAGGCAAACTCTAGGGTTTTACTATTTCTCTACCTTATTAGTTGTCTTATTAAGACATTTTTATAGTTAGAGACTAAGTCTCCTCTCCCCCTACTTTGTTAAGCTAAGTAATGCAGTGCTTAGCTTATATTAGAGTCTTTACTAGAGTTACTGTTATATTACTTATATTGCGCCTTCTTATATGTTGTAAGTTTCCTTAGTTATATTATAACCTCTTAGTAACTGCTAATAGTGCAGTCTAGTACAGAGATATTATCTTTCTTAACATCCCTAACTAGGTCTATATACAATCTATTCTAGGCTTCCTTATCCTAGATCTTAATTAGACCTACGTACTCCTCTATAATATCTTCTAGTTATTGTTTAATAAATCTCTTAAGTCTCTAGCCTAGAATAGTGTAAGGCATTGTTAAGTTTTACACTTTAGACAAAGTCCGTAAGTAATTATTTAATTAGGTCTTAAGGATAAATACAAGAGCAGGGGGCCTAGAGGGTAAGTAGTATGCGTCTAAGACCTTAGCTACTTAGGGTTGCAAGGAAGAGTATAGAGTAGACTATCTGTTTTGCAAGCAGGGTTAAGATATTCTAATAACAAAGTTAATTAACTGTTACGATCCTGAGAAAGGACCGCAAGGCAGGACTTTATTACTAATAATGCGAACAGGATTAGCGCAACGCTTAGCCTAGGATCACGTAATATCCCACGAAGGTCTACACACAAGTCTAGGCCAAGACTGTAAGATAGGGTCACGTAATGTCCTACAATTCCTACATATATCCTACACTTCTTATAAGGCCCCCTATAAGACTTTATAGGAAACTATAAGACATTATAAGACAACTTAAGTATATAGATCTTAGGAACACAACCCTTATAGTTTATGTTTAACCTTGTTAATTAAGTTTGTCTTTAGAATCTTAACCTGCTCTTAAACTAGACAGTCTACTCTGTACTATTTAGTGCACCCTATCTTCACAAGCTTTGCTTAGTTAATAACCCTTACTAATCTAGTACACGTGCTTATCCCTAAGAACTAATAGAATTAGTGCTTACAGTCTTTAACTAAAGTACAACTTTAACATTTTAAACACCCCTAAGATAAGTACTACAGGATCACGTGCTACCCCTAGCAGCTCTATAGACGTTGACGTAGACCTACTAGTCTACACCTTAGGCATAAACGTCAACAAACCTAACCTTTACTACAGCAATTGTAGCAAGCTTAACAACTAGCTTATGCAATAGAATCTCTTCTTCACCTTCTAAGGCAAGAAGGTTCCTAAGATTAAGCGAGTAGTCCTTGTAGCTAGCTACATGCGTGGCAAAGCCTTTACCTAGATTAAACCCTTTGTACAGCAGTATTAGGCTAGCAAAGCCCTAGACAACGTAGATGTATAGATAAGAGACTTTAACCAATTTAAAGAAAGGATTAAGCTAATCTTTAGAGTCTCTAACAAGCTACACATCGCCTGCTGTAACATTTAGAGGATTAAGCAGGACAAGTTAGCTGCTAACTACGCCGCAGAATTTCAGCAGCTCGCTGCCAACACTAACTAGGACAACACTGCTCTAATTACTATGTTCTGACAAGGATTAAAGCCTAAGGTTAAGGAAGAACTTATGCGCACTAGCGCAAGCACAGAAACCCTTAATAAGCTTATTAATACTGCTATTAATATTAACGTACAACTCTACAAACTTTAGCAAGAACTTTAAGATAACCCTAGAGCACGCACTACTATTGTTGCTACCAACTAGTTAGCACTAAGGAACCAGTAGCATAACAACCTAAATCAAGGACAACAAGGAGGTTGTAACTAGCCTAACTTAGGTTACCGCATCTACAGCAACACTTAGAGTAGATACTACAGACTAGAAGCAATAGACCTCTTAAACCTTAATAAAGGACTACTACTAGGACGATGGAACGCAAAGGGTAGAGGAGGACCCTACTCTAACAGAGAAGGTA
Source organism: Ascochyta koolunga (assembly GCA_026119515.1). Classification (NCBI taxonomy): domain Eukaryota; kingdom Fungi; phylum Ascomycota; class Dothideomycetes; order Pleosporales; family Didymellaceae; genus Ascochyta; species Ascochyta koolunga. The sequence continues at coordinate 1,274,216 of JANLCG010000001.1, read as the reverse complement.
GCAAAGACTGCTACAACTGTAGCAAGCCAGGCCACTTTGTAAGAGACTGCAGAATAAAGAATAAGGTTCTTAGGCAGCTCAATGTCCTAACCCGCGAAGACGTTACCACAGAGGCTAGTGACTAGGAAGTAGTTACTAATAAGATAGGACGACTTATAGAGGACCTAGAGTCTAGTCCTAAGGACGATAACGACTGCATTGTGCCTCTAATTTATGCAGCTACTCCCTACCATAGAACAGTAGATAGAGACAAAGAACTATACCCTAATAACAGTTTTTAATACAGCGCGATTAAATGTTATACAGAAGGCAAAGCTATTTACATAGGCAAAAAACATTATAGACTATTCTATAGGCAGAGACGTTGATACTTCAACCTTGAAGGAAAGGAACTACTAGTAATTAAACGCAAACTAGAAGACGTCGCTTAGAGCCAAGCCATGTATAATAACATTGCAGCACTACAGCTAGGAAGCTATATGAAAGAACAGCGCCAACAGGAGCGCAAGAGACAAGAACAACACACAAAACAATAAAGCAAAGCTGTCTACGCACAATAGTGCAAGGACCTCATAAACCGCGAAAATAATTTAGAAGACAATAACCCTAAGATTATTAAGTCTACTGAAACACAGGAACCCTTATAGTGTGATAAGGAACTACAGCGTAGCAACAAACGAATGCAGCAGCACCTGCAGCTACCTACAATTAGCCTACAACCCTAGTATAACCTAGACCCTCAGAATCTACAGCACGGAAGCATTACCTAGACAGCATGCTCCAACAACAGTTGCCTTGTACACTACAGCAAGAAACTAGGAGAAGGATAGTTTCCTTTACGTAAGGGTCTATACTAAAACTAATAGTACTAATGTTTAAACAACTTGTGTAAGCTACACCTAATTAACAAATAGGACTAAAAATACTTTCCTAGCACAGACAACCTACAGCAAGTTATTACTATGCAACTAGTAGTTAACAGCAAGTGCTACAACGCCTTATAGCAACTGTGCCTTAACAATAAATGCAAGACACACCACAACCTTAAGATAAGCAACAGATTCCTAGAGGATAAGACTTTTTAGGACAGCGCTGGAGAGCGCTAGGGATCGATCTATTAATAGTATTAGGACTAATTACCTTATTAAACTACCTATTAAATTAAATAGAGTAGTGTTGTTGGCACTCTTGGACTTAGGAGCACAAGCAAGCTACATTTCCTAGACAGCGATGTAATAAGCAGGCCTCGTCCCACACTTAAAGGAAGAAGCTTATTTGCTCTAAGTAGCTAATAAAGAAATAATGCTAGAAGAGCTGTTTATTATGTACAAAGTACTAGCAGCCCCCTACAGATACAGGGGCACCACAAGGAATTAACCCTAGACGTCTTTGCAAAGGCCACGCACAACGTTATATTAGGACTTCCCTAGTTACAAAAGCACAACCTACAGATAGATTAGGCACAAGAAAGACTTTCGCTAGAAGGATGCAAATGTAGTACTAATGCATTTAAGCCTACGCAGCGCACGCAGCAGCTAGTAGATAAGAAGGAGATTAACAACGTCTCTTTAACACATAAGACGCGCCAAGATAGAGCAGTTAACTCTGCAGATACTAAACGCCCTACAGATTATAAAGCGAGAGTTAAGGAGAACAAGAGTGCACCTCCTGGCATCCCTAACGTGTATAGACAGTACGCAGCAATATTTAAAGAAGAGCTTACAGCAAAAGCCCTGCCTAAGCATAAACCCTAGGATTACAAGATTAAGCTCTAGGAAGGAAAGACACTAACTTTTAGGCTACTATATCAGTTATTAGAAAAGGAACTTAAAGTACTTCGCGAGTACATTAAGGAGAACCTTAAGAAGGGATTTATTAGAAGATTAGAATTACCTGCAGGGTACCTAATCATGTTTGTTCCTAAGAAGGATAGCAAGCTACAACCTTGCATTGACTTTAGGAAGCTTAATAAAATCACTATTAAGAACTGCTACCCGCTCCTAAACATTACAGAGTTACAGGACTAGCTAGCAGGAGCTTAGTACTTTACAGCGTTAGACTTACAAGGCGCGTACAACCTTATACGCATAAAGGAAGGAGAAGAATAGAAAACAGCATTTAGGACGCAATATAGACTCTATAAGTATCTTGTTATGCTGTTTAGTTTAACAAACGCACTAGCCACGTGCTAGGAGTTAATTAACAACGTCCTGAGAGCACACCTTAATAGGACAGTAGTAGCATACCTAGACAACATCCTAGTGTATTTAGTAACACTAGAAGAGCATATTCAACACGTTACTAAAGTGCTAGAATGCCTAAGGAAGGTAGAACTACAGCTTAAACCTAAAAAGTGCAAATGGCACAAGGAGGAAGTTAAATTCCTAGGGTATATTGTTGGATGACACAGAGTCAAGATCAGCCTAATAAAGGTAGAAGTAGTTAAGACCTAGCAAACACCAAAGACAGTCAAACAAATCTAAGAGTTCCTAGGATTTGTTAACTTTAACTAACGCTTTATTAAGGACTACTTAAAGATTGTAATCCTGCTAACAAAGCTTACGTAGAAGGATACACTATTTAAGTAGGAAAAGAGCAAGACGATGCGTTTAAGGCACTTAAACAAGCCTATATTACACTACCTACACTAATTACATTTTGCAGCAGCAAGCTAATGCGCATAGAGACTAACGCTTTAGATCTTGCATTAGGCGCATGTATTACACAGGAAAAAGAAGGGCAATAGCACCCTATAGCATACTACTCACGCAAGTTCTTAGGACTAGAAGAACGCTACAATGTGCACAACAAGGAATTACTTGCAATCATATCTGCCCTAGAACATTAGCAACTATACGCAGAAAGCTGCTTAGAACTTACTATCTACACTAACCACAAGAACCTAGTATACTTTATAACTACTAAGGTCTTAAATTAATAATAAGTACGTTGGTCTAAGATGCTTAGATAATACAAGTTTAAGATATTGTATACACTAGGAAAGGACAATAGTAGAGCAGACGCACTTAGCAGAAGACACAATCTTACTAGAGAAAAACAATTAACTAATTCGCAGTGTTAGGAGTTAACAATAATAGATCTCTAGGACTATTGCAATAGCTTAACAACATAATGCAAATTAAAAGCAAACAGCGTATTACATTAGATGTACTAGAGGAACTCTAGAACAAAATTATAGCTAGACATTACAATAATATGCTACACAGACACCCTAGAATCACACGCACAATAGAACTTATTAAAAGACATTATAAGTTCAGCCACATAAAGGACAAGGTCACTAAATATATAAGGAACTGTGTGGACTGCTAATAAAACAAGCATAGCACACACACAAAATATAGAGAAATGCAGGCAATAGAACTACTAACAGCACTATAGACGAACATCACGATAGACTTTGTCACACAGCTACCTGTCTCTAAGGATCCTGTTACAGGATACGCCTACGACTTAATCTTTGTTGTAGTAGACAGATTTACAAAAGCTGCTAAGATAATACCATTTTGTTATAGCTATACTGCAGAGCAGCTCGCACAGGTATTTCTAGACTGGATTATCTAACACTACAGCATTCCAGAATTAATTATCAGCAATAGAGACAAGCTCTTCACGTTAAACTATTAGACCACACTGTTAGCAGCTATTAGTACCAAGAAGAAGCTTTTAACTGCCTATTATCTACAAACAGATAGACAGACAGAAAGAACAAATTAGACTATAGAAACATACCTACAGATATACAGCAACTAACAACAAGACAACTAGGTTTTGCTGTTACCTATAGCACAGATTGCGTACAACAACAAGTTATTAGAAGCAACAGGCATAACGCTGTTCTTTGTAAACTATAGGAGACACCTAAATCTCTTTACTAGAAGTCTTAAAACTATAGTTTAAATAGAATTAGCAATATCCTTAGTAGCAAGACTGAAGGAAGTATACTAGAAAGCACTAGAAAACATTAGCAAGGCTTAAGAACAAGCAATCTCATATGTTAACTAGAAAAGAAAAACAGCACCTTAGCTAAAAGAGGGGGATAAAGTCTATCTCCTTACTAAAAACCTTCGCACACAAAGACTAACAAAAAAACTAGACTACGTTAAAGTTAGACCCTTTTTTATTTCTAAGCAGATAAGCCTAGTTAACTACAGACTTAATCTGCTAAAGGACGCAAAGATTTATCTAGTGTTCTATATATCCCTCTTAGAACCAGCCAACTGTAGAACGCCTATCTAGAAACACTTCTATTATTAAGCTAACAGTAAAGATAAATAGGAAGTTAAAAAAATAATAACACACTAAGGGAACAGTACAAAACAAAAGTACCTAGTTAAATAGTTAGGATACCTGGAATTAGAAAACACATAGGAACCACGTACAAACCTTACGCATTGCTAACAGTTGTTGCGCCAGTATTAGCAGCATCAGGATCTAATAGTAGAGGATGCGTAGCCTAGTCCAACGCTAGCAACCTAGGCATCAGCCCGCTCTTGAGCATGCTGACGTCATTAAGCAACCGCTCTTGTTGCTCTAGAGGCTTAATCTCCTTAACGTATTAAGCGCTTGCGTTAAACTATTGCTGTTTATAACACTTTAAGAACTTCTTCTGCTTCTGCACGCAACCTAACTTCGCGCGCGCTACCTAAAGAGCAGCTATCGCTGCCTCTTCTGCTTTAGCAGCTTTATCTTCTATTTGTTCCAACTGCAACATTTTATTATTAATTTTAGTAAAGTTAGGGACAGGAAGGTCTACTAGTTTACATTTCTTTATACTGTTGTATTTGCAGTTACTACACTTCTTGTGCAGCAACAACATCTTACAAGGCACGCTCTTCTTTGCACAGTACTTGCAGGCGACTATAGCAAGATATCTAGTATTATTTATTTAGGTTCCTGTTTCGTGTTAGGCTTAGGTACTTTAAGAGACTATTAGTTAATTTATAAGGACATAAATTGTAGAGGAGGGGGATAGTGTTACAATCCTAAGAAAGGACTGCAAGGTAGGACTTTATTACTAATAATGCAAACAGGATTAGCGCAACGCTTAGCCTAGGATTATGTAATGTCCTACAAAGGTCTACACACAAGTCTAGGCTAAGACTGTAAGATAGGGTTACGTAATGTCCTACAATTCCTACATATGTCCTACACTTCTTATAAGGCCCCCTATAGGACTTTGTGGGAAACTATAAGACATTATAAGACAACTTAAGTATATAGATCTTAGGAATATAACCCTTATAGTTTATATTTAACCTTGTTAATTAAGTTTGTCTTTAGAATCTTAACCTGCTCTTAAACTAGATAGTCTACTCTGTACTATTTAGTGCACCCTATCTTTACAAGCTTTGCTTAGTTAATAACCCTTACTGATCTAGTACACGTGCTTATCCCTAAGAACTAATAGAATCAGTGCTTACGGTCTTTAACTAAAGTACAACTTTAACATTAACAAGGTTAAACACAAACTATAAGGGTTGTGTTCCTACAAACTATATACTATAACAATTATAAGGGCTTACTAAGCTTAACGTAAGCTGCGTAAGCTGTAGCTTACTAAGCAACGTAAGCTGCGTAAGCTATTACGTGTAACCTACCTAGCTTAACTACTAAGGAGTAAGCTTGTTACGTAACGTGTAATAGAACTGTGCTATACTAGCCTATAGTTGTAATTATAGTGCTAACCTATACTATTATATTGCTTATAGGTGTTAGCAATTAGCTAGATATAAAGAGATTATAACACTATCCCCTCTCTTTCTTAGATTTGTCTTAAATCTTGTTAGCTGTTCTTTATAAGCAGTGCTCTACTACTTTTAGTTCCTGTAGCATTATTATGTCCTCTGCATCCTAAAAGCGTCTGCGTCTTAGCATTAAAATCTGTTGCTACAACTCTATTGCGCCTATCTCTTGTGATTGTTGCTTTGCTGCTAGTTAAGACTATTTTATTATACCTTTGTTAAATTGTTTAAAGTGCGCTAAGTGCGTTTGTGTTAGACGTCTGTGCGTTAACCTGTCCTAGGAGTCTTTAGATAAGACTAGGGCTAAATATAAAAAGAAAGTCAAAGAGGATAAAAAGTTGCTTTTAGACGTAATTGCGCGTCTGTTGCAGAACAAGAAAATTCTAGCCTAAGCGAAGGATAGGGCTGCGAAGAAGGCTGAGTGCCTAGCAAACAAGTTAGAAGAGTCTAGTAAGGACGTTTAGGCTAAGGAGATTAACTGTCCTGCTGCAGACGTATTAGTAGGGTATTCTCCTGCTATATAGTTAACTCTAGACCTAATTAACACTTCCGCGAACTTTAGAACTAGTTTAGAAGTTGTTAGTAGTTCTTAAGGTTTGTTATAGGTTCCTATGTGTTTTCTAATTTAGGGTAGCCTAACTATTTAACTAGGTACTTGTTGCTGTCGCCAATATTGCGATGTTGTATTATTTTTTTAACTTCCTACTTGTTGTTAATGTTGACCTAGTAGTAGAAGTCCTTCTAGACTAGCGTTCTAGGGTTAGCTGGTTCTAAAAGGGATATGTGGAACACTAGATAAATCTTTGCATCCTTAGGCAGAGCAAGTCTATAGTTAACTAGGCTTATCTGCTTAGAAATAAAAAATAGTCTAACTTTAACGTAATCTAGTTTTTATAGGTCTTTGTGTTTAAAGGTTTTTATAAGGAGATAGACTTTATCCCCCTCTTTTAGCTAAGGTACTGTTTTTTGTTTCTAGTTAACATAAGAGATTGCTTGTTCTTAAGCCTTGCTAATGTTTTCTAGCGTTTTTTTGTGTACTTCCTTTAGTTTCTAAACTAAGGAGATTGCTAATTCTATCTATACTAGCGTATCTAGTGCTCTAGTAAAGAGATTTAGGTATCTTCTGTGATTTAAGAAGAATAGCGTCGCACCTGTTGCTTCTAATAACTTGTTGTTGTATGCAATCTATGCTATAGATAACAGCAAGACCTAGTTATCTTGCTACTAGTTGCTGTATATTTGTAGAAATGTTTCTATAGTCTAATTTGTGCGTTTAGTTTGTCTGTCTGTCTATAGATAATAGGCTATAGATAGCTTCTTCTTAGTACTAATAGCTGCTAACAGCGTGGTCCAATAGTTTAACGTGAAGAGCTTGTCTCTATTGCTAATAATTGATTTAGGAATGCTGTAATGCCTAATAACTTAATCTAGGAATACTTAAGCAAGCTGCTCTGCAGTATAGCTGTGTTAGAAGGGTATTATTTCTGCAGCTTTTGTAAATCTGTCTACTACAACAAAGATAGAGTTGTAGCTGTATCCTGTAACAGGGTCCTTAGAGATAGGTAGCTGTGTAACAAAATCTATTGTAATGTTTGTCTAAGGGGCTGTAGGTGGCTCTATTGCCTGTGCCTCTCTGTATTTAGTGTGTATGCTGTACTTGTTCTTCTAGCAATCTACACAATCTTTAATGTATCTAGTAACCTTGTCCTTTATGTTTAGGAACTTATAGTATCTCTTAATAAGTTCTATTATCCTTGTAATACTAGGGTGTCTATAAAGTAGGTTATTATAGTAACTAGCTATAATTTCTTCCTGTAATTCTTCTAGTACTCCTAACAGGATGCGTTGTTCTACTTAAACCTATATTATATTGTTAAGCTGCTATAATAGTCCTAACAATCTATCCTTATTAACTCTAAGTATAGCATGTTTATTAATTGTCTTAGTTCCTGTAAGGTTGTGTTGTTAACTAAGTGCATTAGCTCTGCTATTGTCTTTTCCTAGCGTGTACAGGATCTTAAACTTATACTATCCTAGCAGTTTAGCCTATTAAACCTGTCTCTAATTAAGTACTTTAGTTGTAGTAAACTATACTAGATTTTTGTAATCTGTGTAGATAGTAAGGTCTAAGCAACTTTCTGCGTAAACTTGCTAATGTTCTAGGGCTAATACAATTGCTAAGAGTTCCTTGTTGTGCATATTATAGCGTTCTTTAGGTCCTGTAAACTTACGTAAGTAATAGGCAATTAGGTGCTATAGTCTATCTTGTTCCTAAGTTGCGCATGCTCCTAATGCTAAATCTAAGGTATTAGTTTTAAGTTAAAGCAGCTTTCTGCTCTTAAATGTAATTATAGTAGGTGGCTCTACGCATGCTTGTTTAAGTAACTAAAATACGTCTTCCTGCGCTTGTTCCTATTTAAATAGTACGTCTTTCTACATAAGTTTAGTAAGCAGTAAGGCTCTAAGGGAGTAGTCCTTAATAAAGCGTTAGTTAAAGTTAATAAACCTAAGGAACTCTTAAATGTTCTTAACAGTTTTAGGTGTTAGCTAATCCTTTACTACTTGTACCTTTGTTTTACTTATCTTAACTCTGTATCTTCCTACAATATAGCTAAGGAACTCTACTTTGTCCTTGTGCCATTTGCACTTCTCTAGCTTTAGCCTAAGGTCTGCTTTTGCTAAGCATTCTAACACTTGCTATACGTGGACCTTGTGTTCTTCTAGTGTCTTGCTGTACACTAGGATATTGTTAAGGTATGCTACTACAGTAATGTCCAGGTGTGCTTGCAGCATATTGTTAATAAGAGCCTAGCAGACTGCTAGTGCGTTAGTAAGCCTAAATAGCATAACTATGTACTTGTAATGTCTATAATAGGTTCTAAACGCTATCTTCTATTCTTTGCCTTTCTTTATACGTATTAGGTTGTACGCTCTGCGCAAGTTAAGTGTAGTAAAGAACTTTGCTCCTAATAACTAGTCTTGTAGTTCTGTTATGTTAGGCAGCAGATACTAATTCTTAATAGTAATGTTGTTAAGTTTTTAGTAATTAACGCAAAGTTGTAGTTTACTGTCTTTCTTTAGCATAAATAGAATAGGGAATCCTGCTAGGGATTTAGATTTCCTAATAAATCCTTTTGCAAGGTTCTCCTTAATGTTATCTCTTAGTATCTTAAGTTCTTTCTCTAATAACTAGTATATAGGCCTAAAGGGTAGTTCTTTCCCTTCCTAGAGCTTAATCTTACAATCCTAAGATTAATGCTTAGGTAGCGCTTTTGTAGATAGCTCTTCTTTAAATATCTAGGCGTACTAACAGTACACATCTAGTATAGCAGGAGGTGTACTGTTTTTCTTCTTAATTGTTGTAGTAGGGCTCTCTAGGTCTACGCGATTAACTGCTCTATCTTAGCGCGTCTAATGGTTTAAAGAGATATTGTTAATCTCCTTCTTATCTACTAACTCTAGCGTAGGTTGCGTAGGCTAGCGTGCAGTTATGCTACATCTATATCCTTTAAACAAAAGCTATTAATCTTTCTAATTAATCTGTAGGTTATACTTTTGTAACTATAGTAATCCTAATATAACATTATAAGTAGCTATACTTAGGACGTCTAGCAATATTACCTTATAGTGTCCTTATATCTAGAGGGGTTAGTACTTAACTTTATGCGTCACAACTACTTCTCCTAGTATTAGTTCTCTATTAGCTACTTAGAGCTAATACAAGTTTTCTTTGCGTAAGGGGCGTAGTCTAGCTAGCTATACTCTATGTAAGGAAACGTAATTCCCTTATGCTCCTAAGTCTAAGAGTGCTAATAGCTTCTTCCTATTTAATATAATAGGGAGCTTAATAAGGTTATAGGTCCTAATAGAGTTAATAGCAAGACTCTAGGCGCCCTTAGTTGTCCTTCTAAAAAAGACTCCTTATTTGTTCTAAATCCCTTAAACTCCTTTATGCCTTAGTGTTTCTTACATCTAGGGTTAAGACATAACTGCTAGTGTTTGTTAAAGCAGTTGCTGTTAATTAACAGCTGCATCTGTGTTGCTGTAGTTAGATTGCTATCTCTAGGGAAGATAACGTAGTCGCGTTTATTAATTAAATAAATGTTACAAAAGTTGTTAGTGCACTTATACTATTATACTTAACAGTAGTTAAGGGGCAAAGGAAAGTATCCTGCTCCTAACTTGTCTTTGTAGTGCGTTGCGCATCTATTATCTCTATATATAGTCTATAAGAGGTTTACGTGTTTAGGGTTATAGGAATCTAGGATGTACTATGTGTAAGGATTAATAGCAGCTAAAGGTAGCTAGCTTGTTATTTGTTTCTGCGTACGTCCTAGTTCTTAATTACACTAGTTTTCTTCCTCTAGTTTATTGTTAATCTTATTAATAGTGCGCTAGCAGTTATTAAGGTCTGCCTTAAGTTCTCTAATTATTATGTTAATGCTACGTTGTAGCCTAACATGCTTAAGTAGGGGTGTTAGCTAGCGTATAAGGGATTAGCACATATTACAGTATGCGTTGTTGTTTTTATTGCGTTCTTGTTCTTGTTAAGTGCAGTAGTATCTCTTGTAGTAGTGTTAGCGTGCTGATCCAGATCTAACCTAAGCTAGGGTCCTTCCTGTTATGTCTAGGAGGTTGTCTATCTTGTCTTGATATTCTTGCAATTCCTTGTAAGGTGTTGCTGCGCGCTTAGGAGGCTTAATATATTCTGTATTATCCTTAGGACTAGACTCTAGATCTTCTATAAGTTGTCCTACTTTATTAGTAATTACTTCCTATTTATTACTAGCATCTGTGTCTTTGTAACGACAGGATAGTACGTTAACTTGCTAAAGAACCTTGTTCTTTATACAGCAGTCCCTAGCAAAGTAGCCTGTCTTGCCACAGTTGTAACAGGTCTTATTATTCTTATTGCCTAAGTTGTTGCTTCCCTTGCTCTTTTTGTTCTAACGTCCTAGTAGGCTTAGTCCTTTGTTAAGGTTTAAGAGGTCTATAGCTTTAGGTCTATAGTATCTACTCTATGTGTTGTTGTAAGTGCGTCTGCTACTATTAGACTAGTAGTTGTTACAGTTGCCTTAATTTCCTTAGTTTAGGTTGTTGCGCCACTAGTTTTGTAGTAGTAGGCAGTTATTAATCTTAGTCGCAACGCGCGCCCTAGGGTTGTCCCTTAATTCTATCTAAAGCTTGTATAGCTTAGTGTTGATGCCAATTGCCTTGTTAATTAATTTGTCTAAGGTGTCTGTACTAGCGCTAGTGCGCATTAGTTCTTCCTTAACTTTAGGCTTTAGTCCTTGTTAAAACATAGTAATTAGCGCAGTGTTGTTCTAGTTAGTGTTAGCAGCAAGCTGCTGAAATTCTGTAGTGTAGTTAGCAGCTAACTTATCTTGTTTAATCCTCTAGATGTTGCGTTAAGCAAGGTAGGGTTTGTTAGAGACTCTAAAGATTAGTTTAATCTTTTCCTTAAATAGGTTAAAGTCTGTTATCTATTTGTCTACTTCCTTAGGCGCATTGCCTGCTTAGTATTATTACACAAAGGGCTTAATCTAGGTAAACGCTTTTCCTCGCATGTAACTAGCTACAAGAATTACTTGTTTAATCTTAGGGACCCTCTCGCCTTAGAAGGTGAAAAAGAGGTCCTACTAGAGGAGCTAGTTATTAAGCTTGTTACGTTCTCTATAATAGAGATTAGGCTTATTAACGTTTATAGTGCTAGTAGTAACGTTTGCATCCATGTTGACGTTGCTAGACGTAGAGTTGCTAGGGGTAGCGTAGGTTCCTAAAGTACTCATCTTAGGGGTGTTTAAAATATTAAGTTTTACACTTTAGACAAAGTCTGTAAGTAATTATTTAATTAGGTCTTAAGGATAAATATAAGAGCAGGGGGCCTAGAGGGTAAGTAGTATGCGTCTAAGACCTTAGCTACTTAGGGTTGCAAGGAAGAGTATAGAGTAGACTATTTGTTTCGCAAGTAGGGTTAAGATATTCTAATAACAAAGTTAATTAACAAGGTTAAACACGAACTATAAGGGTTGTGTTCCTACAAACTATATACTGTAACAATTATAAGGGCTTACTAAGCTTAACGTAAGCTGCGTAAGCTGTAGCTTACTAAGCTTAATGTAAGCTGCGTGAGCCGTTACGTGTAACCTACCTAGCTTAACTGCCAAGGAGTAAGCTTGTCACGTAACGTGTAATAGAACTGTGCTGTACTAGCCTACAGTTGTAATTATAGTGCTAACCTGTACTGTTATGTTGCTTATAGGTGTTAGCAATTAGCTGGATATAAAGAGATTGTAACAGGCATCTTAGATCTATCTAAGTCTTCTAGTAGGAAGGTGCTGCGCTCTATTACTGTTTTCTCTTCTAAGACTTTATATAGTCTAAGCTACCTATAGGCAAGCTTTCTATCTCTTAATATATTAATCTCCCTAACTAAATCCTATAATAAGATTAGGTTGCTAGTGCTAATACTTTCTTTCCTAATTTCCTAATTGTTATCCTAGTATTCTTTCTTAGATGCTTGCAGTTGTTTAGTAACACTAATAGCGTCCTTTAGAAACTAGTCCTAGAGGTCTAATTATATAGCATAGATTGCTAGTAACTAAGACCTATCTAAAACCTGCTAGTATAGTAATGTCTGCTAGGTAGGAATTACTAAATCTATAGGTAGAACTAGGTTCTGTCTAGTAACTAATTAATACGTAGAGTACCTATTAGATTAAATAGAGACCCTATCTGCTAGTAGCACTATTAGAAGGTTGTCTACCTATAGTCTATAAAGTTTAGTAAGGGTATTAATAATTAGTTTATGTCCTCCTTTAACCTTTCCTATTGCCTAAGGGTTATATACTAAGGATTGTATTTACTAAATCCTATATGTAACTATAAGCTTTTTTACTATATTAGCAAAGTCTAGTCCTCTATTAACTATAAGCCTCCTTGTTATACTCTATTAGTAAATAATATCCTTATACAGGAATTTTGCAACAGTAGCAGATTTGTTATTATAGAGTAGCTAGGCCTCTACCTATCTGCTAAGATATTCTCTAGCAATAACTATATACTAATAGCCTTAGTATAGAGGCATGTAGACAACCTTAGCTGCTACTAACTCCTAGAGTGCGTAGGAGTATATTATAGTTAGTATATCCTTTAATTATTTACTAGTCCTAAACTAGCACTCTAGGCAAGAGGATAGTGTAGTTTTAACCTTAGCATACATATAATCCTAGTAATATCTTTAGGTAAGTATAGAGTATACTACATTAACACCTCTATATTTAATTATTTAATATATTTCCTAAATTACTGCAGTCCTAATATTAGTATTATCTACTACTCTCCTAATAGCAATATTACGTAACATTTTATAGAATAGATATCTATCTTAAATAAAGTAGTTAAGAGCTCTCTTTTTCTATAAACGTAACTCCTTCCTAGACATTCCCTTAGGGATCTTCAGTATCTAGAGGAATATAGCAATTTGTTTAGATAATTCTAAGTATTTGTCCCTAAGGATGCGGCTAGGGTGTCTCTGTAGGAGTAGAGATAATAATTCTGCTATTACTACTAGGTTGTTAATAAAATCCTTAACATCTAACTTAGGTTTATCTAGAGCTATCTATCCTTTAGGCTTAGGGTATCTAGATAGAGCGTCTATAACTATATTTCTTTTTCTAGGAATGTGTTAAATTTTAAAGTCCTAGAGTAGGATAGCTGCTAGCTACCTATTTATTACTAAGCCTAGGATGTCTATTAAAGAGCAATTAAGCTGTGCTATTAGTATCTAGGCATCTATTTTAATAATAAAATGTACTCTATATAGCTATATCTAGAATTTCTTAAGAGCCTAGACAACTGCTTTATACTCTAGTTTAGTTAAGTGCTAGTTAGATTTAGCTTTTAACTAGAGTATAATTTTAAATTAGTAGAGGTAATACTTGCTTTCTAGACCTATCTGTTCTAGACAAGCGCTAGCTCCCTTATTGCTAGTGTCTACTAATATAAAGATAGTTAATCTACTAGTATATAATATAGCTATTAGCACTAGCATGCTTATAATATAAGTCTTTAGAGAAGTTATAGCTTAGCGTTCTATATTTCTCTATTCCTATTCTATATCTTTCTTTATAAGCTTAAACAGGGGTTTAGCAAGAATAGTAAATAACAGGACCTAGATACAATAGTAAACACAAATAACTACAAACATTTAGACTTCTTTTAGGTTTTAGCACTCTAGCTAGGCAGTAATTTTTGCCACCTTGTCTTGGCTAGGGAACTAGCTATCTGCGCTAACTTTGTAGCTAACTACAGTTAACCTATCGTGACCCTAGTAGCATTTCATCCCTAATACTATAGCACCAGCCCTTTCTATGTCAGCTAGGGCGGCATCTAGCTGCTGAATGTGCTCTAGAACATAGCGTCTAACGCTAGGGAGCGACTCCTCTCTATTATAGTTAGTTTTTAGACCTCTACTAGTAACATTGTCTAGAAAGGGTAGAGTGTTCAGCTAGTAATTATTTAGTATCTTAATTATTATCCTTTAAAATTGTCAGATATAAGGCCTAAGATCTAGTTAAGGTAAGGTTAAGTTAAGGCAAGCTTAACGCTAAGAGGCGAATCAGCCTAGAGCGCAAGGGCTAATCCTCCTACCTTAAATTCGGACACAGGAGCCACTTAGCATCAAGACATCTACTCTGCCTACAGTACAAGTGCCCTATTGTAACCATCTATTACCTAGCGCATACTCTGCCTTAGAGTACGCTAACCAGCTATATACACAGCCTATTGTTACAAAGGCCCTTTAGGCACTACTAGGACTACAGTCTAATACTACCTACAATCTTAAAGATCCTATACTCTAGATCAGAGTACAAGAATCTAACAATTAAGAGTCTTACTGCTAATACTGATTTATTACTACAAATACTAATTTACTATTGCTACAACTAGCAACAATTACTAACATGTCGCTCCTAACCCTACGCAACCTACAGAAAGGAACAATCCTTGTAGACTACTACTCCTACTTAGCATAGTATTAAGCATTTAAAGCTTAATATATATCGCTAAATATATAGGACCTTATTAACCTAGACACAACACAGACGCTAGTAGCAAAGCTATTGCTTCTATAGCTGCTATAGATTACTGCATACAAGCTAGCAGTTAACGTTATCCTGTTAGACTAGACAAGACAAGGCACGCTATTAGCTGCTAGAGCAGCGTTAACAATACCTATCTAAAAGCAAGACCTATTAGCTGCAGGTCTCTAAGCCTATAATAATAATATTAAGCTATACAAGCTAATACTAGAGGAATACAAAATCTATAAAAGGGCCTATAAAAAGGAATAGAAGAACCTTAACACAATTACGTCCCTTATCTAGGGTATAGTGTTACTACACCTACAAAAGACATGCTGCTTGCTACAGACGTCTCTCTGCAAGTAGGTTACTAACCTTAATTAAAGGATAGGGACTAGCTTAGATAAGAAGAGAGTAATAGCTTGCGAGTAATACTATATTACACTTAAACTAATAAGAGCAGTAAGCAGCTAGGACACCTAGCTGCTTGAATATAACTATGCTGCAACAAACGCAGAAGTAGAAGGAGTCCCTAAGGCTACTAACTCTAACGCAGTTATAAGAGACTTTCTTAAGGCTGTAAGGAAGGGTGTGCCTAACTAGGCAGACAACTTCAAAGAGAATTAATTAAACCTTACTAGAATAAACTAGAAGGAGATAATAAAACGCTACTAAGAACATATAAGCAAAGACTACCTAAGGAGCAAACCCTATAAGGGCACAGCCTTTATAGCAGGTAACTTTAACTTAGCCCTTGCTGTAGGTAGTGTATCTACCCTAGGCACTAAGAGGGACGCCTTAGACAGTGTAGGACAAAGCGCGCTATCTACCCTAGTCTTTAAGACAAGAGGGAAACAACTAGCAAGTAGGCTACTAGGTCTACTACAAGGTTACAGAGCAAAATCTAAGCGCCTAAGAGGCTTAGTAGAAACTAATAGTGCCTAATGCCTAGCTTGTAAATAACCTTATTAACTAGTTAACTATTACTACGTCTTTAAAGAAAAGGCGCCTAAGTAGTAGACACTATAACTAGGAACAGAGAGGCTAGTAAGTATACTACTTAAACATAACGTTAACTTCTAAGAATAGGTAAGAGTATGCAAGCAATCGCGCACTTAGACACTAGCTATTAAGACGTCTTATACTCTAGAGGTATTATTAGAATAACTCTAAGGCTAGAGAATCTTAACTATTAATGTAGTTATAGTTACAGCGTTGTTTAAGACAGGACAGCTAGACTACCTGCTAAAAAATTGCTTTATCCTAGACTTAGGATCTATAATACACATTACTAACAACAAGGACAGGATATATAACCTTTGTCTACTAGACAACAACAACTACCTATAGGCTAGAAACTCCTAGGTGTAGATCTAGGGATATAGAACTATCTAACTCTGTCTAGTTAGCCTAAAAGGAACAGTTATACTTAAACTCTAGAACGCTGCATAGTGTCTAGACATCCTATGCAATCTTATGTCCTTTTAACAACTTAGACAGCAAGGAATCTAGTAGGACACAAAGAGTAAACTAACTTAGCTTAGATAATTAGACAACACTACTATTATAGTGCTTAACAAATGATATAACTAATAGGTCCTTAAAGAACCAGCTAATACATTATTTACAGTTAGTTTAAGGAATTAATAATTACCTTAGAGGGTTAACGCCCTGCTATAGCATAAGCAAATAGGTTACCTAGGACTAGCTGTTATTAAACACCTTGTCTAGCAATCTAAGGGGGTGCAAATTAAGGGCATTACTACTATCTAATGTAATGCGTGTAGACGAGCTAAGACTAAGAGACAAATTAGTTAAGCGCCTAGATAAAATAACAAGGGACCTAGCAAGAGGATAGTAATTAACTTTTATTTACATAAAGAAGGAAGCTTTACTAAGGAAAAGAGCTAACTCTTAGCTACTAATTGCTACTTAGGCTTTCTCTAGGACTTCTACTTTAAGGATAATTGCATAGGTAAATCTATTATCTACTTCCTAGACACACTAGTGCAATTCCTCTACTATTAATATTAGATTTAAGTTAAGGTAATTAAATATAACAGCAAGATTACAGCAACTAAACTAGAGGTAGCTTAATAGTACACTATGCAGTTAATTTAACTTAAGCCTTTAGCACTAGACACACAAGCTTAGAATAGAGGCGCTAAACGCTTAGGGGTGTTATTAAGGACAAGGCACGCACTATAAGATTAGACGCTAATCTACTATAGAAGATGTAGCTAGAGATTATCTAAGCAGCAGTCTACCTATATAACTGTACACTAAGATTGTTAAACAAATAGAGATTACTATATAATATGTTCTTTACCTTTGCAGCCTAACAAGCTAGCATTATTACATTAAGGCAAAGACTAAATTAGGCCTATCTAAAAGCATATAGATACAAAGCCTTTGCGCTTACAAGCAACACCCTATAAGGAAAGTTACAACTGCAACGTCTAGATCCTAGAGCATAGATAGGCTACCTAGTTAGATACTAATTGTTAAACATCTATTAAGTCTAGGTCCTATCTATAGCTAAGGTAATCAGCACTTAAGACGTAATCTTTAATAAGGACAAAATCTTTAGTAGCAAGACTAAAGACCTTATAGACAACCTTATGCACAGCACTCTTAATAAGATTGCAACATAGACAAGAAGCATCAAGCTGCCTAAGCCAACGCATGCAGAGCTAGAAACCTAGTTATTCTACAAAGACAACACAGTAATAGACACTAAAACCTTAGAACTAGCAGACTAACTAGGTTACTATCAAGGGCGAAAGATAGGAAGCACAGTATATCTATATCTAACTCTACTGTTAACTCTACTGCTAGTAGTCCTGCTTACAAACCTCCTGTTGCTGGTTTAACGTACTCTAGCTACAGTAGATAACTAAACTATACTCTAGGACAGAGTACAAAGCAACTACGCTAACTAATTAGGAGCTGCTAGGTCTTGCTTAGACTACCTAACAATTAATAATTAGCTAGAATTATTACTAACAGCGCGCTATTAAGGAACATTACAATTAATTCTATAGAAGGCTGTATTTATAGCAGGTCTGCAAGGAGGAGCTATAGGCACCTACTAAGGCAAGACTATTAATAAAGCTTAGCTAAAGCAGATGCTATTGCAAGGACTAAAGCTACATCTTAGTTAGCTACTACTACTGCTAGAGACATATGTAAGACTTAAAGATTACCTACTCTATTAACTATTTAAAGTTGCAGAACTTAAGCATCTTAAAAGTTATTATAAGATAAAGTTGTAGTCTAAGGTCTTAGCTAAACAGACTAGGGCTGCTAGACATTAGATCCTAAGCTGCATGTAGGTATACACATATAAGCTAGACAAGAGTTACTATCTACTTAAGTGTAAAGCTTAACTTGTAGTCTAAGGCAATTAGTAACAAAATATTACCTTAGAAGACACTTACGCAGCAACACTAGCTAGTAGATCTTTCTAAATGCTAATGTTAATTACTGCTACTTACAATCTAGAGCTAGTGCAGTTTAACGTTACTAATGCCTTTATCTACGCAGGCCTAGATTAAGAGGTATACATAAGAATGCCTAACAGACACTAGAAGACTAGAACAGTCCTAAAGATTAACAAAGCCTTATATAGCCTTTAGATATTACTATTGCTGTAGCAGAAGGAATTTATAACTACCTTAGTTAACCTAGGCTTTAAGGTAGTCCTACACAAGCTATGCTGCCTAATTAAGAAAGGAATTATTATATTCTTCTATGTAGACAATATTATTATTGCCTATAGTAAGATAAACAAGTTAGAGGCTAACTAAGCTATTAAGTATCTTTAAGACAAATACACTATTACTAGTAGATATAACCTGTAATAGTTCCTAGGTATTAAAGTTACTAGGGACTGCAACAATAAAAGGATCTTCCTGTCCTAGACATCTTACATTAACAAGATTAGTTAATTAGCAGACAGAACAGATCTGTGTTACAACACGCTAATAGGTAGTATTAAGCTAAAGCTATTTAAAGGTAGTGCTACTCTATCTACTATTAATAGATATTAACAAAAGATTAGATCTCTGCTCTTTGTAGCTGTAACTACTAGACTAGATGTTGCCTTTGCAACGTTACAACTAGCATAGTTCCTAACTAACCCTAGACAGCAATATAACAATGCTGCTAATTAAGTCCTACTCTATCTCTAGAGTACTTGCTAATAGTCCCTTAGGCTTAGAGGTAGATATAATCTTAAGGTTACTAGCAACGCCTTATTTGTAGACAACACCCTTAATAGGAAAAGCTCCTAGGGATATACTATTAAGCTGTATAGTAGACTTATTGCATAGCAAGCTAACAAGCAAGACACTGTTACTACTTTAACTACAGAGGCTAAACTCCTAGCCCTGTCCTAGGTAGCTAAGAAAGCAATGCTTACCTCTTAACTACTTACTAAGATAGGAATTAAGCTTCTAGAGTTAACAATTACTATTAAATGTAACAACACTTAGATAATCTAGTTAATTAACAAGGAGGTCTTAAAGCTGCAGACTAAGCTGCGACATGTAGATATCTACAACTATTAGCTTTAACAAGAAGCTAGCAATAGCACTATTGCAGTAGTCTATGTGCTATTAACTAAGATGCTCGTAGATAGACTTACCAAGGCACTGCTATTAAGCAAGTAGTCAGCCTTCCTAAAGCAACTTAGACTGGTAGAATTAACTAAACTAAGGATCCTAGCTGAGATTTAGGTAGAGGCAATTAACTAACAGCTAGAAGGACTATTAGTAAACTAAAAGCAGAAGAATCTAGCTTTAGGGCTAGATAGGCCTAAAGCTAAGAGGGTATGTTAGATATAAGGCCTAAGATCTAGTTAAGGTAAGGTTAAGTTAAGGCAAGCTTAACGCTAAGAGGCGAATCAGCCTAGAGCGCAAGGGCCAATCCTCCTACCTTAAATTCAGACACAGGAGCCACTTAGCATCAAGATATCTACTCTGCCTACAGTACAAGTGCCCTATTGTGACTATCTATTACCTAGCGCATACTCTGCCTTAGAGTACGCTGACTAGCTATATACACAGCCCATCGTTACAAAGGCCCTTTAGGCACTGCTAGGACCACAGTCTAATACCACCTACGATCTCAAAGATCCTATACTCTAGATCAGAGTACAAGAATCTAACAAAAATACTGCTACTAAATTAGTAGCTCCCTAGACTAAGGTACATAACTAAAGTAGACTAACTAGTGTTATTACTGCTGTTATGTCTCTGCTGTCTTTATAAAGGGTGATTTAGTCGTATCCTAAGAAGAAGTCTATTAGTAATAGGATTTTGCAGCCTGCAAACTTCTCTAAGAACTCGTCTACTGTTAGTAGTGTTCTAGCATCCCTAATTAACACCTTGTTTATGTGCTGTGCGTTGTTAATAAACTAGAAAGAGCTAGCCTTCTTTGCTATAAGGTGCTATAGGTTTCTATATTAACTGTTGCATCTCTCTAGTGTTTCTCTCTCTAAACGTTCTAGAAGCATCTTCACTAGCTCTCCTTCCTGGCTCCTTGCTACTAGGAATGCTTTAACCTACTAGGCTTTGTAAGGTATAGTCTTAATCTTATAGGGAGGTGTTACCTCCTTCTATATTTAGCCTAATTTAGAAAATATAAAGGCAATAGCTACCTCTCTATTTATAATTATTTTAATAAACAGTTCCTTTTTGCAGGGAAGAAGCGCCTTGCTAAACTTCTAGCTCTTTAGTCTTTCTAGATTAAGTCTTATACCTCTTAGAAATGCTACATGCCTTTGTTTAAATAGGTAATTAAAGGGTCTAATATCTAGAGGTCGCAAGCTGTAGAAAAGTTACTATTGTTTAATTGCAAGCTGCTTCTAGTCTTCTTAGCTAAGTTCTATTAGCTCTGTTACCCTTAGCTTATTAACTAGCCTAACTTTTACCCCTACTCTTTTGTACAAGGTATTAACCTCTCTGCTATCTTCTTTCTACTAGCTTACTAGCTAACAATCTATATGCTCTTATTGTTTGTCTAGAAGGCTTAGCTCTACTATTAATGTAGCAACGTCTTTGTTAAGATCTGTCTAGCTTTTATCTCCTCCTAAGGAAATCTACCTAACTACCTTATAATTACTAGGGTTAAATATTCTTTAAGTAATATCTTTAATACTCTTACTCTCCTTAGAATTACTAGCATAGAGGTAGCTGTATCCTACTTATGCTAAGCAGCATAACTAGTTGTTAGAATTAAGGTTTTCTACACTGTAGGCGCCTCCTGCCTTAATTAAGAGGGCCTCCTGTCTTTTCCTGTAGTAGATTCTACTAAAGTTAAGTAATAAGGAGCTAGATTAGACGCTATAAACGCAGCATTCCTTAAGCTATTATCTAATATAATATAACAGGTAGAGCGTCTAAACACATTATATTAAATAGCTATACAAGAAGACGTACACTACAGAGTGCTAAGTATTACTAACCTTATAAGGTTCTGCACTATCTAGAAGTAGGTAAGTGTAACTACTTTGCTAATCTTAACTAGGACGTTCTATGCTGTGCTAACAAAGGAGTCTATACTCCTGTTAGCTGTAACAACGCCCTACTCCTTGCTAGGAACATAGCTTATTTCCTTGTAGACTAACCTAAGTGCCTATAACGCGCTAAATTAAAGCAAGTTTATCTAGGCGCCTATATTAATAAGGCAGTTAACACTATAATTTCTAATCTGCGCCTAGCACGTTAGAAGGTCTAGGTAGACAACCCTCTCTAACCTAAGCTCTAACATTAACTTAGCAATATTGTTAGGTAGGTCCTTATTATACTAACTATCTCTATCTCCTTCTACTACATAACAAAGCTAGATAGCGCATTCTAATACTAGGTTGCAAAATCTACTGTTTGCTAGGGCAGATAGTAGGGCTAGCCCTACTGCATAGTGCCTTACGCTAGCGTAGACCCTAGACTTTTTAAACTAATTAGGAGTTAGCAGGTTTAACCTGTTGTCTTCTAATTAGCCCTAGTATAGGGTTTAGCTAGTAGCTATATTAACGCTTCTGCCTATGTCTAGCTCTAGTTATATCTTTCCTATAAGGTTCTATAGGAGAGTCCTAACTAATTCTTAGGAGACTAAATCTCCTACAGTAATTCCTCTTACTTCTTATAGTAAGATAGCTAAAGGAATCTTTAACAGCTTTAGGCGTAGAAGGCTAGCAAGCTCTTTGTTATTTAAGCTTCCTCCTTAGGTTTTCTTTCCTCTAGGGACAGTTATAGGTATGTCCTCTATAACTCTTCCTTGCAGTAGTAGTCTAACAACAGGGTATAGATTATTGTAGGGTCTGCTCTAGAATAGGATAGTAAAAGGGTCCTCTAGCACCTTAGTAACACTAGGCTAGAGGTCCCTTTAGACTTAATCTTCCCTTACTTAGCTATACAGCTACTCTGTTAATCCTTTGCTTAGCAGAGGGTTAGTATTAGACAATTGCTTTTGTACGTTTCTACCTTGCGTCTTATTAAGAACTTAGTTAACTAGTCTCTCTAACAGTTTTTGTAACCTAGTAGCTGCGCTAACTAAGGACTTAGTAGAATAAGCTCTAAGGACAATATCTTAGCTGTTAATGTAATCTAGGCTTAGCACCTCTACGTAGTCTAGTCCTAGGAGTTTAAAATTTCTTAGGGAAGACATAGAGTTAGGATAATACTAGCTATTGCTAGTTACTGTTAGTGTGCTAATACTAGCACCTTAATTTAGCTGTCCTCTATTTTGTGTAGATAACGTTACCTGTTAAGAGCTGTATGCTATCCCTCTTAGTCTAGAGTCTACTCTACTAAATCTGTTAGGTTTAACTAATAAAGCTAGCTAGTGTAACAACACAGGATAATAGAAAGCTCTAGAATGCGTGTGTATCCACTACAAGGTGTCTAGGAGCACTAGGATAGGTAACACAGAGACAATTCTATTCCTATAGGTCTTGTACGAAGAATACTTAAAAACTATCTATCTATAGATAATTCTCCTCGTGCCTTTATACTGCTAGAATACAGGGAAGTTTAGAATGCTATAACTAAGTTATAGGCAGAAACAGAAACGTAAAGGAGCTAAGTTAGAGGTAAATTAGGGTGTAACACTTTTTAGAGACTAGTGCTTTACACTACCCCCTCCTATATAGGCAGATTGTCCTAGATACGCGTAAGTAATAACAGTTATTATTCTATAGCGTTAGTGCGTTAATTTAGCGTCTGTTCTAGGTTTTTAGTTAACTTAGGTTGTTGTTTTAGTGTTTTGTTATTGTTTTTATCTAAAGTAAAGACAACTTTTTTTTTTTTTTGTTTGTTAACTCTGCTGCCTAAATCTAACGTGACAACAAGCTGTATTGTAACTTAATTAGAGGGAAATAGGTTTGCTGTTATTATTATATCTAATTTCTAGGACGCGTTGCGTAGGTATATAAACAATTAATCCCTACCCCTTTCCTAACTCTAATAGACACTATTTCTTGCTATAAGTATCCCTACGCTCTTTTAATTGTTCCTATGCTAATGCTCCTAGGTTTGTTAATTAGTTACTATGCTAATACTAGTCCCGCCTAGAGCTCTTACAGTAGCCTATTAGGTTATCTGCCTTTGTTTAATTTAGGCCTTTGCAAGGGGGAGGAAGGTAGACTACGCCTTTAATAAGGCGTTGTTGTTAAAGTATGCTTATTACACACTTTAAAATAAGAAGTATTATCTAGTAACTAGACTTTTCTTTACTCCTACTCTCTAACTAATACTAATAGTTATAGGTTCTAATTTACGTTAGTCCTAAGTATACTACTTTTTATAACAACCTTGTTATGTAGGAGGAGGAATCTAGGGGTAAGGCAGCGGGAGAGGCAGCAGAGGAGGAGGTAACAGAGGCAGCACTAGAGGCATAGCGTAGCCTTATAGCATCAGCAATAGCTCTAGCAAGTGTAGTGCAGGTGGCGACTGCGCAGCTTAAGGGAGTTACTGCTAATAACGTGTTGCTGCACTAGTACCACGCTAGTACAGCGCAGGGCTAGGTAATAGAGGAGATAGTAGAGAGTTTGTTAGTGTTAACTAGGGAGGTTATTAAGCTGTAATAGGAAATAGCCCCTTATAGCTCTAGAGTTAGAGGTAAGTTAGTAAAGCCAGCTCTGCTTCTAGCACCTAAAAAAGGGTGCTCCTAGGTTGTTAGATGAAACTAACGCTAGTGGCTCTAAGGAGATAAGTAACATTAAGAACCCTTAAAAAAGAAAGGATTTCTTAAGCTATACAGTAAGGAGGATTTCTTTTGTTTTTCTTTTCTTGTTATCTATTGTATAAACGCAGTTAGAGGCGTTTTAGAGTTAATAGATTTCCTTTATCCTTTTCTAAATTATAATATCTTTATTTGCCCTATAATTCTTAACCTTCTTCCTATGCTGTAATCTATTTATTTAATACCTTTAGTAGACTAGGCTGCTCTAGGTACTTGTTGTAATACGCCTTTAGCTTATAGAGTGCTCCTGTAAAGTTTTTTGCAGGATACTAAGTTAGGTCTAGGTTATAGCTAACCTAGCTTACATAGTACTTAAGACTACAGCAGACTAACCTACTAGCTAGGATTTCTTAGACCTCCTATTCCTCTACTCCTTAAATAGGAATACCTGCAGGTTTTAGAGCTTCCTAACTAGGTAATAGGTTATCTAGATTCTTACACAGAACGTTAGGTGCAAATACGTTATGTATTTTTAAACTAGGGGAAGTTTTAAGTAATATAAGTAACTAACCTATTCTAGGACCTTAAAGGGACCTTCCTACTTATTAGATAGCTTTTAGCTTAGTTACTTACTTATTAAGTTTTTAGTAGAAAGGTATACTTTGTTACCTACAGTCTAGTTAACTAGGTTGCGATAAGCGTTAACTGCAGAGCGCATGCAGTCTTAGGCTTTCTCTATATTCTCCTTAGCTACCTTCTAGGCGTTGTGCATACAGGTTGCTAATGCTAAGGCCTCCTTATAGTTAAGTTGTTCTATAGGGGTTACTGCTGTATCAGCTCCTTTCTAACTCTAGCTCTGTTTAGGTTAGCTACTATAAATTACTTAGTAAGGTAATATTCTAATTAAGGAATGTAGCAGAGTAAGTTAGGCACAATCTATAATTAGTAGGAGTTTAGACTAGTTATCCTAATAGTACAAGACGAAGGGACAGAGCTGTTAGTCTATATACTTGTTTATAATCTCTGTTTAACTATTAGTTTCCTTGTAATAGGCAGTAGATAGCTTGACTTTCACACCTATAATTTAACAGAATTCTGTCTAGAAAGTTAAGATAAACTAGAGGCCCCTATTACTTACTATTAACTTAGGGGTATGTCTAAACTAATACACCTATTATATAAACAAGTTTACTATCCTACGTGCTATAATTGTTTTATAGCATAGGATTATAATAGCTTGTTTAGTTAGGCAATTAATAATAACTATAATCTAGTTATACCTAGCTTTGTCCTTAGGAAAATCCTTAAAATTAATACACAAATGTTGCATTAGTTTGTTAGGTATTAGTAAGGGATGCAAGTACCTACAGAGTTAGGTCTGTCTTAGATAGCCTTAGCAACATAGGATGCAGTTTTAGACATATCTTTTACATGTAGCACTTATACCTTTCTAGTAATACTGTTGTAATAACAGTTAGTAGGTCTTCTTAGCACTAGGGTAAGTAGTTAATAGTTAGTTATAGGCTTCCTTAATTAGGCGTGTGCATAGGGTTAAGTTAGCAGGGACATAGAGTTAATTATAGTAGAGAAGGAGTCTGTTTTAGATCTAATATAGAGATAGCAATAATAGTTGTTCTTGTTTAAAAGATTTCTAGTTTTCTTGTATTAACACCTTAATTAGTTCTAAGGAATCTAGTTTTATAATAGGCTGTACTAAGCAGATAGTAGCTACAACTAGGTTAGTCTTAGCTAGATATGTCTAAGCTAAATTAGAATTAATCTAGTTATGTGACTGCTGTAGACCTAGTAGGACTTAGGACTAATTGTCTTCTTAGGCAGACTTTAGATTTGCAAGATCCTGTTCTTAGCAACTTAGGATATTAGCATGCTTATTATTCTTGCCTAGCGTGTATTTAATCTTAAAGTTAAACAGAGCTAGAGCTTCTGCCTATTATACTTGTTAAGCATTTAAGATTTTAGTTGTTATAAAGTACTCTAGGAATTAATAATTAGAGTAGACTTAGATCTGTTTTGTAACTAAGGTAAGTTTAGCTCTCTACTTATTAAAGGCTTATAAAATCGCAAACAACTCCTTATTATATATTTCCTAATTAAGTTTAGCTCTAGAGAGTACTTGGCTGTAGAATGCTATAGGGTACTACTTATTGTTAGGGTGCTGCTGTAACAAAACCCTAGCAATAACTCTATTAGAGGCGTTAGTTTTAATCTTTGTATTATAGTTAGGATTAAAATAGCATAGAGTTAGGATAGACAACAAGGCTTCCTTTAGGTTTTTAAAACTAGATTAGCATTAAGTAGTCTATTTAAATAGATTTACTAGGCTTTGTAAGGCAATAAGGGGCTTAGCTACGCAAGAGAATTTAGGTATAAATTGTTAGTAAAACCTAGTAAAGCCTAGGAACGATTTCACACCAGTAACAGTAGTAGGAGGGATCTAGTTCCTAAGGGCTTGTACCTTCTTAGAGTCTACTTCAATTCCTTTATTAGTTAGGATGTAACCTAAGTACTTAGTACAGGTAACGTAGAACTTGCTCTTCTTAATATCTACTTGTAATCTAGCAATACAGAGTTAATTAAGTACTAGCTTAACATGTTGTTTGTAGGTCACAAGGTCTTTAGAGTAGATAAGGATATTATCTAGATATGCAATATAGAAGTTGTCTAGATATTTAATAAGAACATTATTTATATATTGTTAATAAGTAGCTAGTCTATTACATAGCCTAAAGGGTAGAACCTTGCACTTGTAACTACTGTAACGTGTACAGAACGTAGTGTACTCCTTAGAGGCAGGATCTATACAAATTTAATTAAAGGCATTCTAGATATTAAATTTAGTAAATACCTTAGCCTTAGACAGTTGTGCTAACAATTTGTCTATGCGCAGTATTAGATAGGAGTCCTTTCTTGTAAGGGCGTTAAGTTTATAATAGTTAACACAAATGCGCAAATTCCTGTTTAGTTTTTAAATATAGAGTATAGGCAACGCAAAGAGGCTCTAACTGTGTTTAATCTAGCTGTGCTATAGTTAGTCTTACACAAACTTCTTAGTAGCTTTAAGTTCCTTAAGATTTTGTTTATATAAGGGCGAGTAGGAATTTAGCAATTAGCCCTCTAATATAATTTTGTAGTTGTAGGGGTAGTGTTCTAGAAGGGTTTTAGCTTCTGTTTTGCTAAATATATTAGCATATTAAACATATTTATCTAGCAATTATTTGTTAAGCAGCTAAGCGTTCTTAGGGTTATCTTAGGTACAACAGTAGTTAATAACGCAATTAATCTTGTATAGACTAGTAGTAAAAAATTTGTTCTGTAGTTTTTTTATAGAAAAGTAAAAAGCATTTAATAAAAGTAAGGAAATGCGCGCCTCCCTAGGAGGTAGCAAGTTAGAGGCTTTTTAGGTTAGGATTGTTAGTAAGGAACAGCATTTTAGTAATTAAATAACACCTCTTATACGATGTATTAAGTAATTTAGACTTTAGCAACGTTAGTACTCTGCAGCTTCCTATAGGTTGTCCCTTTGTTGTACGTCTTGTAGGACGTAGGCTTGTAGCAAAGGTTAATGTAGGGTTATTATTAATAGAGGGGCAGGGTCGTACAACCTAGGGTACCTTACTAGCTATATAAGCTAAGATCGCTCTGTATTAAGTTAGAGTTTAAAACGTGTCGCAGCAGATATGCCTATAAATATAGCACTATTCTTAGAGTAAGAGTGCGCGTACCTTTGCTCTATTTTAGTGCGATAGTTATGAGCCCAGTCCGCTAATGCTGCGCTAGCAGGTGCTGTGAGGATTCTAAGTTAGGTAGGTAACCAGAGCCAAGTCTTAGCTCTCTCCCTAAGTACTTGCCTAAGTCGTGCCGCAGCTGCAGGGGTTGTCCTAACAGCTGGACAGAGCGTTAGGCCTGTCCCTACTATAAAAGTTAGTTAGCAAAAATACTACATAAGGGCTCTTAGACCTTACCCTGCAGCCACTTAGCCCTAGCATTTACTGCGATATCTCCACCTCCTGCCTCCTAGCTAGAGGTGAGGGGGTGTGTCGCAGCAGATATGCCTATAAATATAGCACTATTCTTAGAGTAAGAGTGCGCGTACCTTTTGCTCTATTTTAGTGCAATAAAACGTTTTAACTATTTAATTCTAATAATGCATTCCTAGGATCCTAGATTAACAATAACAAAGGGGCAGTTGCGTATCTTACGCCTATTAATAGTTAAGTGCAACTAAATGTACTAGTTCACTAGGGTTGTAATCTAATCCTAGAATCCTTTAACTTAGACCTTAAAGGGCAACTTTCAGATAGGAGTCCTAAGTGCAGCAGACACTAAAGTAGCAATATTAGAATTTAAAAATAAAAATCCTTAGGCACTAGTATTAACTAAGGAGTTAAGTTGTACGCCTAGCCCTTAGTTTAATAGAATAGAAGAAGCAAGGAAATAGAGGCTACTAAACAAATAAGATAAAGAGAGGTTAGATAGGTTATATTAGTTTAGGCCTAGGTGAAGTTATCCTCCTAGGCAGGGCCGTTTCCCTTAGGTATTAGTTCCTCTTTAAAATCTTCTTTAGCGTCAACATATTCCTCTGTATCTACTTAGATTTCTTGTACCTAGGGACTAGGGCAATCTTTTGCAAAGTAACCTGTCTTGCTACAGTTGTAGCAGTTACCTAGGGTTAGCTCTCTTACAGGTGTGGCTTGGGATAGTGTAGTCCTAGGTGCTAGAGTAGGAGTAGATATAGGAGGTTTCTAAATGCTAGGTGTAGGCTAATTTAGAGGTAGGTTGTTAGTCTAATACTAATTGTTAACAGTTTAGGGTTAGGTCTAAGGCAGTAAGGTATTAGGTAGGGCATAAACAGGATGTTGTTTTCTTTCTATGTTATACGCTGTAAGATGCTCTACTATATATTTAAACAAGTTATCCTACTGCCTCTTAAATCCTAGGTTAGAACTTTAGAGGGCAGGGGTTACCTTTGTCTACATGTAGTAAAACTATTCTAACTTAGGTACTTGTCCCTAGATAGCAGCACTTAGGAAGCGCGCTTTAAAAAAGTAGAAACGTGTTATCTTTTCCTATTTAGAGTTAATTAAAAACAGCTTAACTTTTAGCTCTCTTATTCCCTGTAATAAAGTAGGAGCAGAGAAGCGTTATTATTTCCTCTGCGCTCTAGAACTAGTCTATTTTGCAAGACAAGTATTAGGGCTTAAGGTATTCCTTAGCAAGCCTAGAAGTATATCCCTATACTAGAGCTATATAAGCTTGTTCTGTAGGATAGTAATCTAAATTAATGTTAAGTTAGTCCTAAATTAAGGCTTGCTACTATCTAAAAGTAGGGTCTTTTCTATTACTTAATTTGTTAATAGCTAGTGTGCGTTTACTAAGCCTAGGGTAGTAGACTAGGGTCTTAGACTAGAACCTTTTAGGAGGTTACTAAGGTTAAACAAGGGGAGACTCTGTAGTAGGCACAGGTACATCTTTGTAGGGAAGGGATCAGGCCTAAAGCTAGGCTACTTTAGCCCTTAGTTAGTTAACTAACTTATAAAGATTTACCTATTCTAAGTCTAATTTAGTATTGCTCTTACTAAGCGTCTAGGTGTTAGTTAATCCCTTAGCAGGCGCTGTCGCCTATCCTTAAGTAGATTGTCTAATAGGTTCCTTTAAACTAGGGTTAGTAGTGCCTAACATTAGTAGTAATCTAATTTAGGTAGGTTATTAATAATCTCTAAGTCTTTATCTTAGCGTAATCTAACGCAACTTTTCTAAAGTAATCCTAGAGCAGTAAGTCGCAGGAAGTTCTAAACCTAAAGGCTTTAGTTGTTAGGAGGTCTCTAGAATCCTAACTGTTAGATAGATAATAATTAGGACCTATATAGTTTGTAACTAAAAGGGGTCTAAATCTACTTAGTATATAATAACTAAATAAACTTGCAATATTATTTAGAGGCTGTTACTAGCTAGGACGAGTTTTTAAGTATAATGTAATAACACAGGATAATAGAAAGCTCTAGAATACGTGTGTATCTGCTATAAGGTGTCTAGGAGCACTAGGATAGGTAACACAGAGACAATTCTATTCCTATAGGTCTTGTACAAAGAATACTTAAAAACTATCTATCTATAGATAATTCTCCTTGTGCCTTTATACTGCTAGAATACAGGGAAGTTTAGAATGCTATAACTAAGTTATAGGCAGGAACAGAAACTTAAAGGAGCTAAGTTAGAGGTGAATTAGGGTGTAACACTTTTTAGAGACTAGTGCTTTACAGCTAGTCTAGGACGTCCTAGGAAACTTTAAAATACTTAAGGATTTTCTATTTTAACTAGCTTAGTTAATAAGTTAGCAGAACTAAACCTAGGATAGCGTCTAGCTGCTTGTGTACTAGACTAAAGTAGTACGTCCTCCTGTTGCTTTTATAGTTGTAGTAGTAATTACACTATCCTATCCTAACTAAGGCCTAGTAGAGCTTACAGTCTTAAGATTTGTAATTTAGTTTGTTATATATAGTACAGGAACTGTTGTACTCCTGGCCTTAGTAGTATAAAACCCCTCTGCTAGGATCTACATTCCTCTAGGAATAGGAGACAAACAACCTGTTATTACGTTCTAAGACCTTACCTGCCTTAGTAGCGTATGCTACAAAGTAGGCATAGTTAGTTAGGTTACGTAGGATTTCCTTAATCCTGTTATTAGAATTTATAAGAGAGCTAACCTTAGCAAGGGACAGTTTCTAACTATCTATAGCCTTTACAAGCTTATTAACACTTTTATCTACTCCTAGAGGCAGGGAATTTCTAGACACTGTCTTATCCTCTGCGAGATGTCTTTTAGCCTAGTCTACTATGCTGTAGTAATCTACTAGGTTTCTAGTGCTATTTATTATGCGTTTTACTTCCTTAGTCTAGCTATTATCCTTTGTTAGTAACAAATCTTAGAGACCCTATTATTGTTCCTAGACTCTTTTAACAAATTAATATATTAGTTCTAACTTAAATAAAGATTAATCCTTTATTACTAGCCTGTTTAGCATGTTAAATAGGACTAGATCCTTGTCTTCCTTAGGGAGGCCTAGGAAGAAGAAGTAACCCTCCTTAAGGGTTAAGATTTGTTTATTCTTCTAGCAGGCATTACTGTACACTACAAAGTTAGTGTAGTAGTCTAAGAGTCCTAGAAAGGATTAAGCAGTCTCTTGTACATATGTCTCTATAAAAGCTTAGGTACCTATTTTCTAGGAGGTGTCCTAGTCTCTCTAATGTTCTTTTATAGCTAGTTGTAGTTTAATCTAGTCTCTCTCTAAGAACAGCTTTAACCTCTTTATAAATCTTTAATAGTAACTTTTATAGTAGTTAGGAAGGACCCTAACCTTTTGCTAGTCTGTAAGGCCCCTATTATTTGCTATTTAATTAAAGTTATCTAGGAATTTAGAGACCTCTTTTCTATTAAATAGGAGGTGATTAGCTCTTCCTCTTATAGGAACTAGGACCCTATCTTGTAATTAACTATTGTAAGACAGGTTACTAAGGCAGGACCTCTAAGGAGTTCTATTAATTCCTAAGAGCAAAGAGATATATATAGACATAGTTTAAATATAGTAATAGTATTAGTTCTAAGGGTGCTTTTTCTTTTTCTTTCTTCTTTTTTTTTCTTAGTTCTTTAGAGTTTTATATACTCTTATAGAGCGTTAATTCCCAGTCGCATAAGCCCTAGGCTAGGACCCTTATTAGCTAATAATATATTTAGCTAATAGTATAGCAGAAGAATTGTTTAGTATATCTATACAATCCTAAGATAGAAATAGCTATCTTGTATTATTAGATAGCTATCTAGCAATTCTAGAGGTATAGTTTCTTTTTAGGGTTAAAATAATGCCTACTGTTAATACTAGTGTTCTAACCAGAGTAACCTGTAGATAGCCGCTGTTTGTTACTTATGCCTAAGGCGTCTATTAGAGTGCTGTAGCATAAGAGTAGCTGTATTATCTGCATCTTTGTTGTTTGTTACTTATACCTAAGGCGTTTATTAGAGTGCTATAGCATAAGAGTAGCTGTATTATCTACATCTTTATTATTTATTACTTATACCTAAGGCGTCTATTAGAGTGCTATAGCATAAGAGTAGCTGTATTATCTGTATCTTTGTTTAACAATTAGTTCCCCTACATACTATACTGTTGCCCCCTAGTTAGGTTACTATTTTGTTCTAGTGTTTTGTGCTTAACCTGTTAGTATATAGAGGACAGAGGAGCTACATGTTACGAACCCTATGCCCAGCTAGTTACTGTCTAGATAGTCAGCGTACGCAAACGTACTAGGCTAGTAATTACAGACCTGCTTCTCTGCGGCACAGTTAAAGGCACAGTAATTACTGCAGTCACGTAAGGAGCTTACCCTTAGCATTGCAAGCCAGGTAGATCCCACGTAATAGCTTACGCAGCTTACGTTAAGCCTAGCTTACGCAGCTTACAGTAAGCTTAGTAAGCTCTTGTATTTCCTACAGTATATAGCAAGTAGGAACACAACCCTTATAGTGTGTGTTTAACCTTATTAATTAAGTTTGTCTTTAGAATCTTAACCTAACCTTTAAGCTAGATAGTCTCCTCTATACTACTTATTATTACCCTAGTTGTTGTTAGGTGTTTTACCCAGGCGTCTACCCTTACTGTTCTAGAACCATTACTTATCCCTAAGAACTAATAGAATTAGTGCTTACGAGCTTTGCTTAAAGTACAACTTCAACACTACATTGCTAGGCAAGAAACCACAGATACAGGTTACGTAGATAAGATATAAACTTTATTTCTTTATAGTAGTATATAATAGTCTAGGAGGCTTTGTCTAAACTTCCTGTTATCCCTTTATATACTAGCGCTACTTACTAGCCTTAGCATCCCAAGTAACTGCCAAGGCAGTCACTCTGTGCACTAGCACAATAGCTACTAAAAGGTAGTAACAAGAGTAACAAGATAGGGGGCCTAAGAAACTGTTACAGGTATTCCTCCTAAGGGCTACTAGCTAGACCCTAGGACAACCTTAGGGCTAGGCAGGAGACCTATAGACCACATGTATATAACCCTCCTAAACGCCTTAGGGCTTACACTCTAAGGATTCGTCTTATATCTATCTATCTATCTACTATTTGTCCTATCTCTAATTGCCTGCCTATAGTGCCCTTACAATTTAAATCCTTTATACTCCTTCTTAGAACAGATAGTTAATATAGAGTAGTAGTTAAATTTTTTAACCCTATTAAAATAGCTAGAGAAAAACGCGTCCTCTACAACACAATAATAGAGCTAGAGGAAAACTCTTATTAGCTAAGCCCTAGCATTAAACTAGGCTAGCTCTGTTACACTCCTGCTAAAGTCCTAAGCATATAGGGTAGTACTCTAGTAGAATCTGCAGTAACGCCTACCCTATTGCAGCAGAATGTAACTCTAGCAGATACAGCAACTTAGGCAGCTGCTATAGGAGCGAACTAGGTGCCTGTAGGAGAACTAACTCCTATAAATAGGTACTAAAATCTAGTATAATAAGCTCTCCTTGTCCCTAACGCAGCTAAGCTTACTAGGGTATTAGAAGTAGAGCTTAGCATCTAATAAAAGTAATCTAATTAGGCTGTATAGGTACAAGCCCTAGCACATAGTAGAATAATGTTAGTAATATACTACCTAGCTTTTAACAAAGCTAGTAAAATTATAAGGGTATTAAACAACATCTAACTAAAACCTAAACTAGGTGTAGAAAACTATACCCTAACGCCCTAGTAGGTAGACTAGTAGGCTAAGGACATTAACACTACTTTTTAGTACGCCTAGGTGCTTAATAACTTAATTACTAGGACGCACTAGGCTATAGGAACTATCTAGTATAGCATCTATTAGGAACTTATCTAGTCCTGTATTAACAAGGGGTTAATCTAAACCTAGGCTAACCTCTGCGTAGAGGAGGAGAAACTAGTATAGGACCCTATCCTAACTAAATACAAGAACTTCTCTAAACTATTTAATATAGAATAGTAAGAGGAGACTCTATTAATGCCTTTCTAATAAAGCTTAACTATTAAGAGTCTCTCCTACCTTAGAGCTTCTTTAAGTTTAATAATAGCAGTAAAGACTATAAGTTTAAAATTATATTTATATAGGCAAAGACTCTACTAGCCTTCTAGCACAAAATCTAGCGTAGTAGCAGTCTAGAACATATATAGCTTTAGCCTAACTTTAAACAGACCTTCTAGAACATAGAAGCAGCTAGTAACACTAAGGCAAACCTATAAAGTCTTAATAGGCTAAAACGCCCTACCTATTTACTACTACGTAATAAACTAAAAAGGCGTAACAAAGATCTACCCTACTCCTAGGACTAATCTAAGAGCGCCCTAGCAGAAGACTAACTAAAGGGCTACAATAACTAGCAGTACCCTAAGGACTAAGACTACTAGAACGCTTATTAGAAATCCTAAGGTAATAAGTTATATAGCACCTAAGGGGGTAATAAGTCTAAACTAATGCTAGACAAGGGAAACACAAAGCCCTAGTTGCTAACCTTTCCTAACTATAGCTAGGGCTAGAAACCTAGGGTAAACAAACCTGCATTGCAGTTACAGTAGGCCTATATAAACACAATAATGCCCTAGTATAGCTCTAAGGCCTCTATAACTCTAGGGCTAAAATTAACCTTATAAGTTAAGTAGTTGTTAACTAACTAAAGTTAGAACATGCACTATTCTATTAGAAGCCTATAGCGTTATTCCTAGATAATAACTAGCTAAACATTTAAAGACTCTATAATCTTACTATAGACTGCCTAGACAGTAATAGCACTATTAAAACTATAGGACCTAAAGTCTTCTAGTCTACTAACTTTATTAGCTATAACCTTGTTCTAGGTTACCTATAGCTTATAGAAGTAGACCCCTATATCTAATTCTCTATAGGTAAGTATAGCTAGTTTAATAATAATATAGAACAAGTATAGGTCTATAAGGCTAAAACTCTCTTTAAAGATATGTAACTAGGTAAGTAAGCATACTTACTCTACCTAGGAAACCTAGCATACTAAGTACCCTAGGGGACTAAAGACGCGTTCCTACAGGAACTGCGTTAGAATAAGGCTAGGTATAACTAGCCCTTAGGTCCTAATAGTAATATAGTTACTAATAAAGAATATTTTATAAAACGTAGAATCCTCTAGCTAAGGAATAAGATAATTAATATAATTAAGTATCTTAAGCACTATGTGTCTTAGTACCTAGACCTAGCGTAGCTACCTTAGGAAGCTAGTTAATAGATAGTAGCAAGCATACATAAAGGGAACCCTAGTTAGGCTAAACTACCTCTAGGTACTGTCTATATCCTCCCTAACTACAAGTTAGACAAGGATGCCCTATGTATACTACCTAATAAAGACAAGCTAGATCTAGAAGAGCTAAAATTTGTTCCTAAGAAACTATACTATAAGTAGCTTGCCTTTAGCAAACATTAGACTAGCGTACTCTACCTATATAGGGAGTACAACTACGTAATTAAGATTAAGGAGGGGGTATATATACTAAACCTCCTAATCTATAACCTGTTACAACATAAGCTAGATATCCTTTAGGAATACCTTAACATAGTATAGGAGAAAGGCTAGATCTATCCTAGTGAGTTACCTATAAGAGCACTAATCCTATTTATACCTAAAGTAGATAGTACCTTACAGCTCTGTATAGACTACTAGGGCCTAAATAAAGTTATAGTTAAGAAGTACTATCCTATCCTACTTATTAGCAAGATATTAGATTAACTCTTAAATATAGTAATCTTCTTAAAGCTAGATCTATGTAATGCCTACTATAGGCTCTAGATTAAGGAAGGTAATAAGTAGAAAACTATATTTAAAACCTAGTATAGGCACTTTAAGTACCTAGTAATGCTGTTTAGATTAGTAAACGCCCTAGCAACATTCTAGTCCTATATTTACAGAGTCCTTAGTAGCCTATTAGACTGCACTTGCGTAGTCTACCTAGATAATATCCTAATCTACTCTAAACACAAGGAGGATTACAATGCTTATATTAAGGAGGTCTTAGACTACCTTATTAAATAGGGTCTATTTTGTAAGGTAAGTAAATATAAATTCTTGTAACGGAGCTTGCAGGACTATACTTAAGTAATTAATTAATTTAATTAGTGTCTATTTTTCTATGTAGAACGTGTTGCTTAAATACAAATAAAATGTGTAGGTTACGTGATCTCGCTTAACAAGCGTTTAGCCAGTATTAGGGCCGCTTAGAACCAGCGTTGCTAGGGTAGAGCAGCTTAACTAAATTAGCACGCTCTGTTAGAAAACAAGCTGCGTATGTAACTCCACGCGCTTAGTTGCACGACACACCCCCTAGTTAATCCTGTATTAGGAACAACTAAACTAGGAGCGTGCCCTTAGTAATTATAGGGCTCTAATCTTAGATTTTTATATTTCCTTAGATATCTAAGATTACCGCGCGCCTGCAGCGTACTCTAGGTGCTCTTCCTTTTAAGAGACCTCTCTAATTTTTAGGCTACTTTTGCAAGCAGTTCGTTGCTAGTTTAGGGGCTTGTTTTTGTAAAGTTATTAGAACTTCTCTAATAATCTTTATAAATGCAATTTCCTAATTAGGCTTAGTAGCTAGGCTTATGTAATTATTATTATATAATTGTATAAGACTAGAGGATTAAGATGCTGTGCTTACTAAGCACGTATCTAGTGCTAATCTAGAGATATCTAACTTTCTATTTTCTCTAAGAAAGTAAGATCTCTATAAAACTTAGATAACGTCACTCTTTTCTATAATTAGAGTAGATTACGCGTCTAGCTACGTAATCTACTGTACACGTAAGCTGTATACGTAGTCTTTACTATAAGATTACGTGTCTCTAAGAGATAGATTACTAATTAGTAATCTAAGAGATATCTAGAATGTTCTGCTTAATAATGTAAGAGAGAAAAGCAGAGTATAAGTATCTCTGCTGTCCTCTCTTAAAGTTCTGTACCTGGCATTTAATATAATAACTTGTCTATATTATTATATTATCTTATCTTTACTCTATTAGGCTATACGCTTCCTTATTTAGAAATTACCTAGTCTAGTTAGTCTAGGTCTTCTAGATTAGGGAAGAAAGTAGCTTTGTCCTCCCCTACTTTCTTTACACTAAAGGCAAGCAAGTGCTACTCTAAACAAAGAACCTAATAACTAGTTAACTATCTAAGAAGTTTAACGCCTGTTACCTAGGTCTATTTACTATTGTAAAGAAGATTAGCAAACTAGCTTATAAGCTAGACCTACTACTATTAATAGATAGAGTGCACCTAGTATTTAATGTATTATTACTTAAACTATAGAGGGAACCCTTTACAGAGAGGAGGTTCTAGCTAGGTCCTACGCAGATCCTAGAGAACACTCTCCTAGTTAAGAGGTATAAAGTTAAAGGGATCCTACAGCACTATAACACTTAAGCCTATAGGCAAGAGTACCTAGTAAAGTAGCTAGGTTAGCTAAATAAAGAAGCTACCTAGGAGCTACTAGAGAACCTTAACTACTATAAGGAAATCCTTAAAAAGTACCTTAAGACAGTAACTAATATACTATAGTAATCTGCTTGCAAGCGTAAGGCTAATGCTTAGTTAGGTTAAGGCAATCTAAACCTGCCTTAGTAGAAGAGGGGTTGCCTAAGGAAATCCTCCTAGGATAGAACTCTTACATGCTACAAAACTATAGACAATATATTAACCTAGGGTTACTGCCCTAAGGCTGTAGATTAGCCTAGTAACTATCTAAGGTAGGAGATAAGGGTCTTAAGAGTATAGGGGTAGGCATAGAGGTTTATATAGTTATTATATTTAACCTATTGCTATATATTATCTAAAAAGTAATCTAAAAGTAGAAGGCCTTATAAGCCCCTAGTAGGGCTAGGCTAGAAGTTAGGGCTACCTATATAACAGCGCTCTAGAGTCCTCTAAGCTTCTAAGAACGCAGATTTAGTAGGAGAGATTATTAACTGCTAGAAAGGCGCAGCTAGGGCGTTAGTAGTAGAAGGTACATTAGTGCTGTAGTAGTACTAACACTTCTCTGCACCCCTAGCAGCACTATCCTGCTAGAACACACACTTAACCTCTATATTAATAACTATATTAGATAGTTCCTTCTAGCTAACTATACCTAAGGCAGCTTATACAGAAATTAGCTATAGCAAAGGTAAAGGGTTAAGGCAGAACTTATATTAAAGCGCTATAGGTTATACTTATATAAAACCTAACAAGCCTTATTATAGTTAACTTAACCTAAGCCTAAGTCCTTTATATAGCAACTAACAGTAGCATTATAGGATATAAAGCTAAGATAATAAGCTTTAGCGTAGTTAAAGGTAGTCTACTAATAGTACTAGATAGTACCTAGGATGTTATCCTTAGTTACAGCGTTACCTTATTAGGTAGTCTCCTTATTTATCTTATAGATAGCGCGCTTAAGAAGGAAGTTAAGTATTTTAATAGCGCAGTAGAAGTAAGGCGCAATCTATATAGGTTAGTATTAGGTAGGCACTAGGCAGAGCTCTAGACTTACCTTAATGCATCTACTAATGTTACTAGATATACACCTATTATATATACTAAAGTTGTTCTTACGCATGCAGTACCCTATAGGGCGCCTAAAGACCTAAATAAACAACTTAATTAAGCTATTAGGATTAGTAGAGGACTTAGTAGTAAGCTTCTTTATATACTTATAGTACTAAAACTGCGTAAGAGAAGGCTGTAGGGCTATATTATTAGGTAGCGCGTAGACAAAGTCTAGCAGCTTAGAGTTGTTAATGTGTAAAGGCAGAAGAGGCATAATAATAATAAAGAAGTAGAGTAGAAAGTGTGTAGAGTGTAAAGTAGAGTATAGATAAGGAAGATAAAGTTAAGGTATCTACTTGTTATATGCTACAACTCTCTTACCTCTATCTACTACCTACTAACGTTCTACTACCTTACTACTTACTTTCTAAATAATTAAACGCCTATACTTTATATAGTTAGTAAGGAATAATGCGCGCCTAATAGGATACTTGCTATATATCTATAAGGTATCCTAAGTCTAGAGCAAGTAACAGCTAATAATACAATAAAGGTACTAGTTAACACTACGCAATTAACAGATAAACTCCTGTAATAGGAGCAATCTAAGTATAGGGTAACGCCTCTAGGCATTATTATAATAAACTACCTATATATAGCGTGTTGCCTTAGGCCTACTTACGTAGGAGCAGGACAACCTGTAGGCACTAACTAGATACCTAATAGGGTACCTCTTAGGTAAAGGTAATAATATGTCTAACTAAACTACTATAGTAGTAAGGTAAATAGTCTACGCTCCTAGGAACTGCAGTTGTCTAGAATAAGGGTAATAATGTCTCTGCAGAGCTTATAGATAAAGGACCTTAGGTAAGGACACTTAACAACCTATAGGGGAATAAGTTATTATACTAAATAGTCTAGGGCAGCAGATTACTGCACCTAACACTAGCTCCTAGGTAATTATAGTCCCTAGACTTAGAGCAGCAGTACCCTATAGGGACTGTAGTAAGGCAATAGGTACCCTATAGGAAAACCTGCTACAAACACTATACAGCTTGTCCTGTATTTTCTACTATACTCCTAGAGGTTAAGGCTACTAGACTAAGATTACTAGATCCTTAAGAGGACTAGAGTAAGGCTGCAGACACCCTATAGGGCAGTACTAGCTAGGCACTTGTTTAGTAATCTACTAAACTATTACCTAACTCCCTAACAGTCCTAACTACAGGTTTAAGAGTTAAATAATCCCTATAGATCTGTAGGTAAGGTTACCTAGCAAGCAGTAAACTAGTGCTAGTTATACCTTGTAGAGATTTGTTCGTGCTAACATAACCTAATAGATCTAAACACCTACTAATAAGCAAGCTAGCTTTCTCCTAACTATTTTCCTCTTATGTTAGAGGTTTTTTTAGAGTTTAAACAGGCAAGCATTAGGTATATAGGGTTTAGCAGCCTAGGACAGACTGCAAGAAGGGGTAGGGCTATTATTAGGGGCTTTCTACCTTAGGCATGCTAACCCTTAGAGACACCTTAGAGCTACTCTAGTAACCTATTAGAGCTTACACACGTATATATTCTCCTAAATCCTTAGGGGCTTAAACCCTAAGGATTTGTCTTATCCTATCTAATACTATACGTTTCGTCCTATCTCTCTTGCCTGCCTACAGTGCCCTTACACAGGCTGTGTTTTTAGGGGATTGCTAGAATAATTAGTTGTAAAGATCTAGGATTGTAACAGTTAGGTTTTTGTATAGGAATCTAGGGAGACCTACGCAGCGTTATACAAGCTGTATACCTCTATTCTATATTACACGCTAAATTAACTTATTAGTAGGTTATAACTTGCTAGTAGGTTACGCCTTGCTAGTAGGTTGCAATTTGCTAGTAGGTTGCAACTTACTAGTAGTTTGCAACTTGCTAATAGGTTACAACTTGCTAGTAGGTTGCAACTTGCTAGTAGGTTACGCCTTACTAGTAGGTTGCAATTTGCTAGTAGGTTGCGATTTGCTAGTAGGTTGCAATTTGCTAGTAGGTTGCGATTTGCTAGTAGGTTGTAACTTGCTAGTAGGTTGCAATTTGCTTGTAGGGGGCAATTTGCTAGTAGGTTGCAATTTGCTAGTAGGTTGCAACTTGCTAGTAGATTTTAATCTACTAGGAGATTTTTAAATTATCCTAGTAGTAGTCTTCTAATAGATAGGAAACCTCTATATCTACAAGTAGTTTATACTACTACGCACTTAAGCATCTTAGCTGTTTTTGCCTCTAGAGGTACTAAACACGTCTATAATTCCCTAAGGGAGGTTTCTAGTATATAGCTAGTCTAGATTTTAATTATAATAAATAAATAAATATATATAGTTACTAGTTTTAATATACTATCTAGTTAGTAGATTAAGCTTAAGACTCCTTAGAGTTTGTAGTTTATCTATATATATAGAATAATTACGTCTATACCTTCTACTGCTTAGATTATTACTTACTTAGTCTCCTAGCTAAGAAGCTAGGTCTAAGTTTTATTAGTTAAAGGCGTAATTACCTACCTAGTCTAGGTAGGTGTAGCCTGTAGGATTGCTATAAGTAGGAGATTTATAGCTTTATAGATTACTTCTCTTACAATAAAAGGAGATGCTTCTTAAATTTAGCCTATAGCTAGTATTAAGAGGAGAGTTCTCTTATCCTCTTTACTAGGTTTCTTATTCTCTACCCTCTATTTTAGATTAGGTAGTGTTCTAGTAAGAAGTGCTTAACCCGTTGGTATGTAGAGGACGGAGGAGCTACATTGCTAGGCAAGAAACCACAGATACAAGTTACGCAGATAAGATATAAACTTTATTTCTTTATAGTAGTATATAATAGTCTAGGAGGATTTGTCTAAACTTCCTGTTATCCCTTTATATACTAGCGCCACTTACCAGCCTTAGCATCCTAAGTAACTGCTGAGGCAGTTACTCTGTTCACTAGCACAAACCTCCCCTACCTTAATAGCACAGCCCCCTTATACTTACAGAGGAGAGGCTGGTAAGTAAAGTGTTACATAGGAAAATAATCAAGAGTAGAGTATTAAATCAAAAGAGAAAAGGAATAAACAAAAGAAACAAACAAAAGAAACAACTTCCTCTACTCCTTTATCTGTCCCTTGCCCTTGTCCTTCTTTAGTTAACTACTTAACTAGGTAGTTAACTAAACACTAACATCTTAGCAAGTAGAACAAGTGTTGTATTAGCCAACAGCAGCAGTTCCTGCTAAACTAGATAATCTAGCAACAACTGTTAAACTTGTTGCCTTTAAGGTCTTTAGAGTTAGTAATAGATAATGCTTATCTAACAATAAACTAGCGTCTACCCTAGCTACATCCTATCTAGTTAGAGAGTTAGGTTGCATATTTATCTTAGAGAACATCTTAGACAGTGCTAAATCCCTGCTGTGTTCTCTATCCTACTTTTTAGCACTATCTAAGAACTTAGCTAGATGTAATAATCCTGTAAAATACAACTAGTTAGGGACATCTAAGTTAACATCCTCCTTGTATGCTCTTATCTTAGCTGTCTTAACCTATTCCTAGTGCTTCTTAACTATAGAAATGTTACTAGCACAAGTCTATTGTATATAAGCTAGTAACTGCTTTAAATCTATTTAGTTTAGTATTTTGTCTATTTTGTCTAGCATAGGGACTAAGTTATAGCAAGCCTAGCAGTAAATTGCTTTTGAGATCTATAACGTAAACTCTAGTGGAATATCCCTAGGAAAGGCATACAGCACTCCTCTGTATTAGTTAGCGTGTCTAGAAGGAGAAAACAGATGTTAGATATAAGGCCTAAGATCTAGTTAAGGTAAGGTTAAGTTAAGGAAAGCTTAACGCTAAGAGGCGAATTAGCCTAGAGCGCAAGGGCCAATCCTCCTACCTCAAATTCAGACACAGGAGCTACTTAGAATCAAGACATCTACTCTACCCACAGTACAAGTGCCCTATTGTGACTATCTATTACCTAGCGCATACTCTGCCTTAGAGTACGCCAACCAGCTATATACACAGCCTATCGTCACAAAGGCCCTTTAGGCACTGCTAGGACTACAGTCTAATACTACCTACAATCTCAAAGATCCTATACTCTAGATTAGAGTACAAGAATCTAACAATTAAGAGTCTTACTGCTAATACTAATTTATTACTACAAATACTAATTTACTATAACTACAACTAGCAACAATTACTAACATATCGCTTCTAACCCTACGCAACCTACAGAAAGGAACAATCCTTATAGACTACTACTTCTACTTAGTATAGTATTAAGTATTTAAAGCTTAATGCATATTACTAAATGTGTAAGACCTTATTAACCTAGACACAACACAGACGCTAGTAGCAAAGCTATTGCTTTAACAGCT
Organism: Ascochyta koolunga; assembly: GCA_026119515.1. Lineage (NCBI taxonomy): Eukaryota > Fungi > Ascomycota > Dothideomycetes > Pleosporales > Didymellaceae > Ascochyta > Ascochyta koolunga. The sequence goes on along the minus strand of JANLCG010000001.1, from coordinate 1,231,204 downwards.
GCTACAGATTACTGCATACAAGCTAGCAGTTAACGTTATCCTATTAGACTAGACAAGACAAGGCACGCTATTAGCTACTAGAGCAGCATTAACAATACCTGTCTAAAAGTAAGACCTATTAGCTGCAGGTCTCTAAGCCTACAATAATAACATTAAGCTATATAAGCTAATGCTAGAGGAATACAAAATCTATAAAAGGGCCTATAAAAAGGAATAGAAGAACCTTAACATAATTACGTCCTTTATCTAGGGTATAGTGTTACTACACCTATAAAAGACATGCTGCTTACTACAGACGTCTCTCTATAAGTAGGTTACTAACCTTAATTAAAAGATAGAGACTAGCTTAGATAAGGAGAGAGTAATAGCTCGCAAGCAATACTATATTGCACTTAAACTAATAAGAGTAGTAAGCAGCTAGGATACCTAGCTGCTTAAATATAACTATGCTGCAACAAACGCAGAAGTAGAAGGAGTCTCTAAGGCTACTAACTCTAACGTAGTTATAAGAGACTTTCTTAAGGCTGTAAGGAAGGGTATGCCTAACTAGGTAGACAACTTTAAAGAGAATTAATTAAACCTTACTAGAATAAACTAGAAGGAGATAATAAAACGCTACTAAGAATGTATAAGCAAAGACTACCTAAGGAGCAAATCCTATAAGGACACAGCCTTTATAGCAGGTAACTTTAACTTAGCCCTTGCTGTAGATAATACATCTACCCTAGGCACTAAGTGGGACGCCTTAGATAGTGTAGGACAAAGCGCGCTATCTACCCTAGTCTTTAAGACAAGAGGGAAACAACTAGCAAGTAGGCTACTAGGTCTACTATAAGGTTATAGAGCAAAATCTAATTACCTAGGAGGCTTAGTAGAAACTAATAGTGCTTAATAACTAGTTTGTAAACAACCTTATTAACTAGTTAACTATTACTACGTCTTTAAAGAAAAGGCGCCTAAGTAGTAGATACTATAACTAGAATTAGAGAGGCTAGTAAGTGTACTACTTAAATATAACATTAACTTCTAAGAATAGGTAAGAGCATGTAAGTAATTGCGCACTTAGATACTAGCTATTAAGACGTCTTATACTCTAGAGGTATTATTAGAATAACTCTAAGGCTAGAGAATATTAACTATTAATGCAGTTATAGTCGCAGTGTTGTTTAAGACAGGACTACTAGACTACCTACTAAAGAATTACTTTATTCTAGACTTAGGATCTATAATACACATTACTAACAACAAGGACAAGATACACAACCTTTGTCTACTAGATAACTACAACTACCTATAGGCTAGAAACTCCTAGGTGTAGATCTAGGGATATAGAACTATCTAACTCTGTCTAGTTAGTCTAAAAGGAATAGTTATACTTAAACTCTAGAACGCTGTATAGTGTCTAGACATCCTATACAACCTTATATCCTTTTAACAACTTAGACAGCAAGGAATCTAGTAGGATATAAAGAGTAAACTAACTTAGCTTAGATAATTAAATAATACTACTATTATAGTGCTTAATAAATAATATAGCTAATAGGTCCTTAAAGAACTAGCTAAGGTATTATTTATAGTTAGTTTAAGGAATTAATAATTACCTTAGAAGGTTAACGCCCTGCTATAGCATAAGCAAATAGGTTACCTAGGACTAGCTATTATTAAACACCTTGTCTAGCAATCTAAGGGGGTTTAAATTAAGGGTATTACTACTATCTAATGTAATGCGTGTAGACAAGCTAAGACTAAGAGATAAATTAGTTAAGCTCCTAGACAAAATAATAAGGGACCTAGCAAGAGGATAGTAATTAACTTTTATTTACATAAAGAAGGAAGCTTTACTAAGGAAAAGAGCTAACTCTTAGCTACTAATTGCTACTTAGGCTTCCTCTAGGACTTCTACTTTAAGTATAATCGCATAGGTAAATCTATTATCTACTTCCTAGACACACTAGTGCGATTCCTCTACTATTAATATTAGATTTAAGTTAAGGTAATTAAATATAACAGCAAGATTATAGTAACTAAACTAGAGGTAGCTTAATAGTGCACTGCGCAGTTAATTTAACTTAAGCCTTTAGCACTAGACACACAAGCTTAGAATAAAGGTGCTAAACGCTTAGGGGGTGTAATTAAAGATAAGGTACGCACTATAAGATTAGACGCTAATCTACTATAGGAGATATAGCTAGAGATTATCTAAGCAGTAGTCTACCTATACAACTATACACTAAGATTATTAAATAAATTAAGTTTACTATATAATATGTTCTTTACCTTTACAGCCTAATAAGCTAGTATTGTTATATTAAGTTAAAGACTAAACTAGGCCTATAAAAAGTATATAGATGCAAAGCCTTTGCGCTTACAAGCAATACCCTATAAGGAAAGTTATAACTACAACGTCTAGATCCTAGAGCATAGATAGGTTACCTAGTTAGATACTAATTATTAAATATCTATAAAGTCTAGGTCCTATCTATAGCTAAGGTAATTAGCACTTAAGACATAATCTTTAATAAGGACAAAATCTTTAGTAGCAAGACTAAAGACCTTATAGACAACCTTATACACAGCACTCTTAATAAGATTACAATATAGACAAGAAGCGTTAAGCTTCCTAAGCTAACGCATGCAGAGCTAGAAACCTAGTTATTCTATAAAGATAATATAGTAATAGACACTAAAACCTTAGAACTAGCAGACTAGCTATAATACTATTAAGGGCGAAAGATAGGAAGCATAGTATATCTATACCTAACTCTACTATTAACTCTACTGCTAGTAGACCTGCTTACAAACCTTCTATTGCTAGTTTAACGTACTCTAGCTCTAGTAGATAACTAGACTATACTCTAGGATAAAGTATAAAGTAACTACGCTAACTAATTAGGAGCTGCTAGGTGTAAGGGCACTGTAGGCAGGCGTTTAGAGATAGGACGAATAGTAGATAGATAGATAGATATAAGACGAATCCTTAGGGTGTAAGCCCTAAGGCGTTTAGGAGGGTTATATAGATATAGTCTGTAGGTCTCCTACCTAGCCCTAAGGTTGTCCTAGGATCTAGCTAGTAGCCCTTAGGAGGAATACCTGTAACAGAGCCTCCCCCTTTCTTGCAGCTCGTCCTAAGCTGCTAGATCCCTAGAAGAAAACAGGTTTCTATTGTCCCTGCCTACAGGTATTATTAAACTCTAAAAAAACCTCTTCTTTTTAAGGAAAATTGTGTTAGGAGAAATGCTACATAAGGCTTATAATCGCCTACGTAGCTACTAGGTCCCTAGGTCTACCTAAGCGTGCTCCTGTAGGTTTCCCTGTACTAATTGTAGGTTAGGTGTAACCTACTTGTTTACTTGTAGCCTTATAGGCAGGCTACTAACGTCTATATAGGCGCTTAGCTAAGTAGGTGTCACTAGTTAATAGTTTGCTTGTCCTGCTAGATCCCTGTAGGGATGCTAGTAGGTCTCTAGTAAGGGTCACGCTCCTGCGCAAGACTAACTAGAGCCTAGCATGTGTAGAGCAAACGTTTCCTCTATAAGTATTAATATTAGTCTCTTAGACTAATGTTAATAGTGCCTTTGTCTTATTAGTAACTACGTAGTGTTACCTGTTTAATATTATAATGTAGCAGGGAGGTAAGTTAATAATATTACTTTACTATTAACTAATTATAAGTAACTATTTACTAGTACGCGTGTTTTCTTACTAGTATGTAATAGTGTGCTTGTAGGCAGGTAAGAGCGTAGTAAATAGTTAGAGTGTAGTTAGTAGCTGCCTAGGAGCTTACGTATAAGCATATAAACAGCTATCCTAATACACTTTTCTAGCTATTAATATTACAATTTTCTCTACTATACTTCTACATTAAGTATTACTATAACCCTGCCTCCTACCTACATTACTAATAAGGCTCTGCCTAACTTTGTATACTTGCTGCTAGACAACATAGCTCTATAGCCTTTGCTTACTAGGTTCTAGTGTTATAGCTGCCTTACCTGCCTTATAAATAAGTTAGTAAAGGCGCCTACAGGAATAATTAAGTTGTTTATTGCAGTTCTCTGCTGTCCTAAGGGTTACTACACCTGTAAGAACAACTTTAGGGTGTGTAGTAGGTATGTTAATACAAAGGAGAGTAGTTGTGTTAAGGTACATTGTCTCTTAACTCTACCTAGTTTGCCTGCTAACTGTGCTAGATTAACGCTTATTTCTGCTAGGCTGTTAATATGCTTAACTTCCTTATTAACTGTGCCGCCTATAAGCCTAATAAAGAGACTATTAGGCTTAGTAACAGCGCTAGCAACAATAAGGTCTTAGAGAACACTTAGCAGTACTAGCAGACTGCCTTTAACTACGCCCTTAACTACTATACTAGGTTTATTAAGTATAATAGTATAGAGCGCTGTAAGATTAAGGAGTCTAGCATAAGTAAGCTTAAGTACTATAAGGCCTACTAGACGTCCTGTAAGCATAACCTTAAGCGCTTTAACATTGCTCTTAGTACTATTAGTATAAAGGCCCCTACTAATACTATTGTTAATAAGGTAGTTAAAGACTACTTTAAGAAGAATAGCATAGCTATAAATGCTAAGAAGCGTTAGTACTATTATAGTACTAACATCCCCTCTACAGTAGACGCCCCTGCAGCCTCCTTCTAGAGGTTATTATCTTTACCTACTAAGCTATACACCCCCTCTAGGCGTAGTAGCTCCTATCGCCTTAGCAACAAGTATAACAAGGATAATAGGACCTTCTAAGTAGTTTTTAGGTAGCCCTATAATCTAGCTATAAAGGTTAGTTGTAGTAGGTAGTAATTTATAGTAGTTAATAAACTCTATTACTTTTTCTATAACTATTTCTATTATAACTGCTATTCTTAGACAGTGTCTAGCTTCCCTTTAGTTTAGAGTTAGAGAGGCATTAGGTCTGTTTGCAGTACACGCCTTATATTGTTATAAGCGATTCTAGCTATACCCCTATAGGTAGCTCCTGTAGAGTAGCCTAGGGTAGCCTACGTGTAATCTATGCCTTATATTATTATAAGCAATTCTAGCTATGTTCCTATAGGTAGCTTCTATAGTCTTCCTCTCTTCTGCCTTTATAGGGGAGGTACCTAGCTTAGTAGAGTTGTAGTGCTCTGTTTAATACTCTTATAGTAGTCCTCTAGAATGTTATTGCAATAATTAAGATTAGTAAGTAGTTCCTAGGTAGAGTTTGCATTTGTCTACCTAAGCTATTTTATAAGGTAGTCTTGTCTGCAGGTAGATGTATCGCAATAATTAAGAATGCCTTTAACTTTGTACTAGTCTACAGCTAGTACTTTACTATTTGCTCTCCCTACAGGGCCTAGTTAGAACCTAGTGCTAGCAGGTAGTGTTATCTAAGGTTTAAGTAAAGATACATTAAACACTAGGTAGATCCTGCTTATTAATAGTAGTAACTTTAATTTATATACTAGTTTCCCTATTTTCCTTATAACTGTAAATAGTCCTAGGTACCTTATATTAAACTTCTTTAAAGGATAATTTATAGCTAGGTTCTTTGCCTAGAGAATTACTTTGTTACCTACAGCAAAGTGCTTCTCTATTTGCTTAGCGTTGTACTAGCGCGTTATGCCTTTCTAAGCATACTCTAGGCTTTCCTTTGCTGCAACCTACATCTTATGCTACTGCTCTAGGCAGCTAGCGACTTGCTGGCGTAGCTCTAGGGCTGCTACGTCCTTTCCCTATACCTGCAGTAGTTGCCTTAGCTAGTGCTTATTAGGTACTCTGTTAAATCCCTTTAGGTTAGTCCTGTAGGTAACTTTAATAGGTAATTCCCTATATGCAGAGTAACACTTAGAGTTATAGGCATACTCTACGTATAGTAATAGGTCTACCTAGTTATCCTAATTATAGTTTATATATATACGTAGGTATGTTTCTAACTCCTAGTTTAGGCGTTTAGTTTAGCTGTTAGTTTAGGGATAGAATGTAGTACTTAGCTAGTAGTCTATTTTAAGGTAGTAGCATATATTAGACTAGAATTAGCTAGTAAACACAGATCCCCTATCTAACAGTAGGGTGTTAGGAGGACTGTATTTTAGGAAGCACTGTTTTAAGAGTAGCTTAGCTACGCGCTAGGCTGTTATTGTTTTAGTAACAGGTATATACTAGACGTACTTACTAAATTAGTCTACTAACACTAGGATTAAGTTAAACTTATTCCTATAATTATCTCTTAACTTAGGTAAGTCTGTTATAAAGTTAAGTAAGTAGTGCTGCTAGGCTGTATTAGGTACTAGTAGTAGCATAAGTAGTCCCTATGGTTTATGCTAATAGATCTTGTTTAACTAATACACTAGGTACCTATAGATGTACTTGTGTACGTCCTTAGTTAACTATAGCTAATAGTACTTCTATTTTAACATCTAAGCAGTTTTCTTAGTCCTATAATAGCCTTCTATAGGGTTATTATAGTTCTTTAATAGGATTGTTTAGTAGAGCGTTCTATTATTAGGAATCTACACTTTCCTACTCCTGCGCAGGACTCTATTTAGGTTAGATTCCTAGTGTAGTTAGCCCTTAGCTGCTCTGCCCTCCTTCTAACGCGTCAGCAACTTATAAGTAGTATAGGCCTTATCACGCTCCTAAGTCTGCCTAATATAATTAATAAGGCAGTCTAGGGTTACTAGTATGTATGTAGTTTTATCTTACGCAGCTTTGTTTGTAAGATATGCAGGAGAGCTAATTACTCTGCCTAGGCTATAAAGGAGAGCTCTTAGGACGTTTCTCTTAGTCTTCCTCTAAGCTTTAGATTAATTAGTTTAACCCTAGCTATAGCTTATAGAAGGGTGGTTAAGAGCTGTAGGAGACATATCCCTATAACTAACGTATTAGTAGAATTCTATAGGGGCAGTCTTAGAGGTTATTATAGCGTCTGTTATTTCCTCCTTATAGTTGCCTACACTATACACTACCTGTTTAGTGTTATAAGCCCTAGACGCCTAGAGAGTCTAGATCTAAAGCTTCTGTTAGAGGGTAGGTAGTATTACGTTGCAGAGTGCTTGTCCTTCTCTAATTATAAGTCCCTGCGCGTAATCTAGACGCTGTAATAGGCTGTTAGCTGCGTTCTTAGGTCCTAGCTTGTACTTAACTTTAAAGTTAAACCTTACTAACTCCTCTACCTAGCAAGCTTGCTTAGGTAAGAGTTCCTTTATTGTTATAAAGTATCTTAGGTTGTTATAATTAGAGAGTACCTAGATTGTTAGTAGAGCGTGCTTAAGGTAGTGTTACTACTACCTAAACGCTTTAATAATTATAGATAGTTCCTTATTATAAGTATGCTATTAGATAGATAGACCTTAAAACTTTTAACTCTAGAATGCTACTAGTTTCTAGTAATATTCTGTTGCTAGTTTAGTTGTCTAAGGTTGTAGCAAGATAGCAGCTATAGCAAAGTCTAAGGCGTTAGTAACTACTATAATTAGTTTAGTTAGGTTAAAGTACTAAAGTATAGGTGCCTCTATAAACGTCTTCTAAATTGTATAGAAGGCCTAGCGTACCTCTTTAGGCTAACTCTATAGTTTGTACTATTTTGTTAGTCCCTTACAGCTTTTTGCTAGTCTCTTCCCCCTTCTTTAGATTAGAACCCTTAGGGGCTAATACTAGGTTCTAGGTAGCTGTTATGTAGTCCACTAGCGGGCGTATAATACTAGAATAGTTGTAGATAAACTGCTAGTAGAAGTTTGCAAAGCCTAGGAACTGCTAGATATCCTTAAAACCCCTAGGTTTAGGCTACTCTTGTATAGTTTGTACATGTATTAGGTCTATAACAACGCCCCTAGGGGTTACTATAAAGCCTAGAAACTTAACTAATTTAGTTAAGAATTTGCATTTGCTTGCCTTACAAAATAGACTCTATTTAATAAGGCAGTCTAAGACCTCCTTAACGTAAGTATTGTAATCCTCCTTATGTTTAGAGTAGATTAGGATGTTATCTAGGTAGACTACGCAAGTGTAGTCTAACAGGCTACTCAGGGCTCTATAAATATAGGACTAGAACGTTGCTAGGGCGTTTGCTAGTCTAAATAGCATTACTAGGTACCTAAAGTGCCTGTACTAGGTTTTAAATGCAGTTTTCTACTTATTACCTTCCTTAATCTAGAGCCTGTAGTAGGTATTGCGTAGATCTAGCTTTAAGAAGATTACTACATTTAAGAGTTAATCTAATATCTTGCTAACAAGTAGGATAGGATAGTAGTTCTTAACTATAACTTTATTTAGGCCCTAGTAGTCTACGCAGAGCTGTAAGGTACTGTCTACTTTAGGTATAAACAGGATTAGTGCCCCTGCAGGTAACTTACTAGGACAGATCTAGTCTTTCTCCTATACTATGTTAAGGTATTCCTAAAGGATATCTAGCTTACGTTATAATAGGTTGTAGATTAGGAGGTTTAGTATACGTGCCCCCTCCTTAATCTTAATTACGTAGTTGTACTCCCTATATAGGTAGAGTACGCTAGTCTAATGTTTGCTAAAGGCAAGCTACTTATAGTATAGTTTCTTAGGAACAAATTTTAGCTCTTCTAGATCTAGCTTGTCTTTATTAGGTAGTATACATAGGGCATCCTTATCTAACTTATAGTTAGGGAGGATATAGACAGTACCTAGAGGTAGTTTAGCCTAACTAGGGTTCCCTTTATGTATGCTTGCTACTATCTGTTAACTAGCTTCCTAAGGTAGCTATGCTAGGTCTAGGTACTAAGACACACAGTGCTTAAGATGCTTAATTATATTAATTATCTTATTCCTTAGCTAGAGGATTCTACGTTTTATAAAATATTCTTTATTAGTAACTACATTGCTATTAGGACCTAAGGGCTAGTTGTGCCTAGCCTTGTCCTAACGCAGTTCCTATAGGAATACGTCTTTAGTCCCCTAGGGTACTTAGTACGCTAGGTTTCCTAGGTAGAGCAAGTACGCTTGCTTACCTAGTTACATATCTTTAAAGAGGGTTTTAGCCTTGCAGACCTACACTTGTTCTGTATTATTGTTAAACTAGCTGTACTTACCTGTAGAGAATTAGATACAGGGATCTACTTCTACAAGCTATAGGTAACCTAGGACAAGGTTGTAGCTAATAAAGTTAGTAGACTAGAAGACTTTAGGTCCTATAGTTTTAGCAGTGCTATTGCTGTCTAGGTAGTCTATAGTAAGATTATAGAGTCTTTAAATGTTTAGCTAGTTATTATCTAGGAATAACGCTATAGGCTTCTAATAGAATAGTGCATGTTCTAACTTTAGTTAGTTAACAACTACTTAACTTATAAGGTTAATTTTAGCCCTAGAGTTATAGAGGCCTTAGAGCTATACTAGGGCATTATTGTGTTTATATAGGCCTACTGTAACTGCAATGCAGGTTTGTTTACCCTAGGTTTCTAGCCCTAGCTATAGTTAGGAAAGGTTAGCAACTAGGGCTTTGTGTTTCCCTTGTCTAGCATTAGTTTAGACTTATTACCCCCTTAGGTGCTATATAACTTATTACCTTAGGATTTCTAATAAGCGTTCTAGTAGTCTTAGTCCTTAGGGTACTGCTAGTTATTGTAGCCCTTTAGTTAGTCTTCTGCTAGGGCGCTCTTAGATTAGTCCTAGGAGTAGGGTAGATCTTTGTTACGCCTTTTTAGTTTATTACGTAGTAGTAAATAGGTAGGGCGTTTTAGCCTATTAAGACTTTATAGGTTTGCCTTAGTGTTACTAGCTGCTTCTATGTTCTAGAAGGTCTGTTTAAAGTTAGGCTAAAGCTATATATGTTCTAGACTGCTACTACGCTAGATTTTGTGCTAGAAGGCTAGTAGAGTCTTTGCCTATATAAATATAATTTTAAACTTATAGTCTTTACTGCTATTATTAAACTTAAAGAAGCTCTAAGGTAGGAGAGACTCTTAATAGTTAAGCTTTATTAGAAAGGCATTAATAGAGTCTCCCTCTTACTATTCTATATTAAATAGTTTAGAGAAGTTCTTGTATTTAGTTAGGATAGGGTCCTATACTAGTTTCTCCTCCTCTACGCAGAGGTTAGCCTAGGTTTAGATTAACCCCTTGTTAATACAGGACTAGATAAGTTCCTAATAGATGCTATACTAGATAGTTCCTATAGCCTAGTGCGTCCTAGTAATTAAGTTATTAAGCACCTAGGCGTACTAAAAAGTAGTGTTAATGTCCTTAGCCTACTAGTCTACCTGCTAGGGCGTTAGGGCATAGTTTTCTACACCTAGTTTAGGTTTTAGTTAGATGTTGTTTAATACCCTTATAATTTTGCTAGCTTTGTTAAAAGCTAGGTAGTGTGTTACTAACATTGTTCTACTATGTGCTAGGGCTTATACCTGTATAGCCTAATTAAATTGCTTTTGTTAGATGCTAAGCTCTACTTCTAATACCCTAGCGAGCTTGGCCGCGTTAAGGGCGAGGAGAGCTTATTATACTAGATTTTAGTACCTAATTGTAGGAGTTAGTTCTCCTATAGGCACCTAGTTTGCTCCTGTAGCAGCTGCCTAAGTTGCTGTATCTGCTAGAGATGCATTCTGCTGCAATAGGGTGGGCGTCACTGCGGATTCTACTAGAGTACTGCCCTATATGCTTAGGACTTTAGCAGGAGTGTAACAGAGCTGGCCTAGTTTAATGCTAGGGCTTGGCTAACAAGAGTTTTCCTCTAGCTCTGTTGTTGTGTTGCAGAGGACGCGTTTTCCTCTAGCTATTTTAGTAGGGTTAAAAAAATTCAACTACTACTCTAAATTAACTATCTATTCTAAGAAGGAGTATAAAGGATTTAAATTGTAAGGGCACTGTAGGCAGGCGTTTAGAGATAGGACAAATAGTAGATAGATAGATAGATATAAGACAAATCCTTAGGGTGTAAGCCCTAAGGCGTTTAGGAGGGTTATATACATGTGGTCTGTAGGTCTCCTGCCTAGCCCTAAGGTTATCCTAGGGTCTAGCTAGTAGCCCTTAGGAGGAATACCTATAACACTAGGTCTTGCTTAGACTACCTAACAATTAATAATTAGCTAGAATTATTACTAACAGCGCGCTATTAAGGAACATTATAATTAATTCTATAGAAGGCTGTATTAATAGCAGGTCTGTAAGGAGGAGCTATAGGCACCTACTAAGGCAAGACTATTAACAAGGCCTAGCTAAAGCAGATGCTATTGCAAGGACTAAAGCTACATCTTAGTTAGCTACTACTACTGCTAGAGACATACTTAAGACTTAAAGATTACTTACTCTACTAACTATTTAAAGTTGTAGAACTTAAGCATCTTAAAAGTTATTATAAGATAAAGTTGTAGTCTAAGGTCTTAGCTAAATAGACTAGGGCTGCTAGATATTAGATCCTAAGCTGCATGTAGGTATACACATATAAGCTAGACAAGAGTTACTATCTACTTAAGTGCAAAGCTTAACTTATAGTCTAAGGCAATTAGCAATAAAACATTACCTTAGAAGATACCTACGCAGCAAAACTAGCTAGCAGATCTTTCTAAATACTAATATTAATTGCTGCTACCTACAATCTAGAGCTAGTGCAGTTTAATATTACTAATGCTTTTATCTACGCAGGCCTAGATTAAAAGGTATATATAAGAATGCTAAATAGATACTAGAAGACTAGAATAGTCCTAAGGATTAATAAAGCTCTATATAGCCTTTAGATCTTACTATTACTATAGCAGAAGTAATTTATAACTACCTTAGTTAACCTAGGCTTTAAGGTAGTCCTATATAAGCTATACTACATAATTAAGAAAGGAATTATTATATTCTTCTATGTAGATAATATTATTATTACCTATAGTAAGATAAACAAGTTAGAGGCTAACTAAGTTATTAAGCATCTTTAAGACAAATCTACTATTACTAGTAGATATAACCTGTAATAGTTCCTTAGTATTAAAGTTACTAGGGACTAAGACAAGAAAAGGATCTTCCTGTTCTAGACATCTTACATTAATAAGATTAGTTAATTAGTAGATAGAATAGATCTACGTTACAACACGCTAATAGGTAGTATTAAGCTAAAGCTATTTAAAGGCATTGCTACCCTATCTACTATTAATAGATATTAACAAAAGATTAGATCTCTGCTCTTTGTAGCTATAACTACTAGACTAGACGTTGCCTTTGCAACGTTATAACTAGCATAGTTCCTAACTAACCCTAGATAGCAACATTACAATGCTGCTAATTAAGTCCTACTCTATCTCTAGAGTACTTGCTAATAGTCCCTTAGGCTTAGAGGTAGACATAATCTTAAGGTTACTAGCAATACCTTATTTGTAGACAACACCCTTAATAGGAAAAGCTCTTAGGGATATACTATTAAGCTGTATAGTAGACTTATAGCATAGCAAGCTAATAAGCAAGATACTGTTACTACTTTAACTACAGAGGCTAAACTCCTAGCCCTATCCTAGGTGGCTAAGGAAGCAATGTTTACCTCTTAACTACTTATTAAGCTAGGAATTAAGCTCCTAGAGTTAACAATTACTATCTAATATAATAATACTTAGACTATCTAACTAATTAACAAGGAAGTCTTAAAGCTGCAGACTAAGCTACAACATATAGACATATACAACTATTAGCTTTAATAAGAAGCTATAAATAGCACTATTGTAGTAGTCTATATACTATTAACTTAGATACTTATAGATAGACTAACTAAGGCACTGTAGTTAAGCAAGTAGTTAATCTTCCTAAAGCAACTTAGACTAGTAGAATTAACTAAACTAAGGATCCTAGCTAAGATTTAGGTAGAGGCAATTAACTAATAGCTAGAAGGACTATTAGTAAACTAAAAGTAGAAGAATCTAGCTTTAGGGCTAGATAGGCCTAAAGCTAAGGGGGTGTGTTAGATATAAGGCCTAAGATCTAGTTAAGGTAAGGTTAAGTTAAGGCAAGCTTAACGCTAAGAGGCAAATTAGCCTAGAGCGCAAGGGCTAATCCTCCTACCTCAAATTCTAACACAGGAGCCACTTAGAAGAATTAATTAATCTACTCTGCCTACAGTACAGGTGCCCTATTGTAACTATTCCTTATACAGCGTATACTCTGCCTTAGAGTACGCCGACTAGCTATATACACAGCCTATCGTTACAAAGACCCTTTAGGCACTGCTAGGACTATAGTCTAATACTACCCACGATCTCAAAGATCCTATACTCTGGATTAGAAAACAAGGAATCTAACAAAAGTAAGGAAAACAATACAGGATAGTCTACTAGGACTAAGGCTAACAATACCTCTACTCCTAGACACAAACTAAGGAATTAAAGCTACCTTAGCTTTTATTCTAGACACTAAAGTAGGCACACGTAAGTAATACCTACAACAAGAAACAGATATATAATTTCCTTCGTCTTTACAGATATATTATTTCCTTTGTTAATTAATAGAGCAAAGGCTCTTACTATATAACTGCGAACTTATATTTACTATCCCTTTGTATAAACTTAACTCTTAAACTACTAGAGTAGCTTAACTACTCTCGTCTTATATAGTCTTAGACTTACACAGGACGTTAATCTAATTAATAAATTAACTAGGAAATTATTAACATTGTTATAAAGGATCTTATTCTGCAAGGCCTTTATTAATAAATGCTTGCTTAAAGCTACTTGCGCCTGTTACAGTTGCTAAAGATATTATTAGGTTCCTCTTCGCTAGCGATAAATTTAAGCATCTACACCCTTATATACATAACTAGATAGCTTTTGCTATTTAACTTCTACTTCTAATTAGCGTCTTATTAGGGGAAGTTGTTAAGTTAGATGTAAAACAAATAGACGAGTGTATATTAATAAATACATGTTCTCTTGCAGCTAACATGCAGTGTATTTAAACCTATTCTTAGGATAGTGTAAAATACCTAGCTAGGTACCACAGTGCTGTCTACAGTACACTAAGAATTAAAAAATGTAGACAAAAAGGTCTACCTCTCAAGAATGATAGCTATACTATCTTGATGCAGGATGCACAAACCAGAATGTTACAGCCACTATGGAGGGTTGTCGTCTGCCCCTGACTATGCACCCGTGCCACAATAGGCCTCAGTATCTCCAAAATACCCATATTGTTCGATGCAATCTCTTTCTACGTGCTCATCACACCCCCAGTCAGATAAGCGCTGTTATTGATCATTGGACTGTGCCACATGCATGCAGACTAGGTTTATGTATTGGCAAGCCACACCAAGTCTCGCCGAAGTAATCGTACATGGGCATGAAGTTATGTATCGGCAAGCTGCGCGAATTCTCACTGATAACACACTTCGAACACAATCCGCGGGAGCGTCAGGTTCTGCTAATTTTGCAAATGGTCCGAGCTATATCTTTAGCGGTAACTACTATAAACGTGCAGACACGGCTTGGTGAAGTTCACAGTAACTCACGTGGACTGCACACATAATCACAAAATTACTGCAAGATGAGGAGGAATATGGAACAATGCCCGGTCTTGACTGAGCTATGCAATTGCCGTGAATGTTGAACAAGTATCCACATAGGTAACCAATAACGTCCTCAGCGACTCTGTCCAATATCCAGATGTACTGATGCCCCAGTAGCTACAATCTAGTTTGCGCGCTGATCTCAAGCCATTATTCGAACTGCACTTCAATAGATCTTGTGGATAGACTTACCCGTTGCTTTGACTCGTCCTGCTGAACATGCGTGTGTATGACCTGCTGGTTGTTTCCATCGTACGCAACCACTGAGTAATGGGAATTGGGGTCACTGGAGCTTGTATGGGTCATATTACTATCCGCTGTTAGCAGCAAAATCGTTGTATGGGAGGCTACTTACTTGATCGAGATCTGCGTGATTTTGAGCAGATCATCGTCTTTGCATAATTTGTCGCTGTCAATCGCTCGTTGAATTTTTGCCACAGCCTCCTGCTTATAGGCCTGCTCGATTGCACTAGAAATACGCGTCCAGCTCGGTCCTGACGTTGCGAGGACGACATTAATAGTCCTGCCGAACTTGGTAGTAACGGTTCCAATTGCAGACATTGTAGCTAAGGTCAAGTACAATGAACTAGAGAGGAGGCAGAAGGTAAATCAGATATGCGCTTGGAGTATGTATGTTTCAGGGAGGTTGTATGAACCGTGGACATGAATGTCTTACTTATATACTTTCATCCATACCTGCGGCACGTACGCCGTTTTTCACTACTTCCAAACAGATTAAGACGAACATATATGGGCAGGCACGTAAATGTCTCAACCCCTGCCTACCATTGTTACCGCGCGGCAAGAGTGTTATGGCAGGGTCGATCCCACCGGGAAGGAGAAAATGCCGAAGCTCCTCCTACCGGTATTGCGGCTAGCTACTACCGTGTCCGTGCGCGTGATGCACGGATTCGCGTGATGCACGCTTTTTACTAGTAAAAATAGCAAAATCTAGAAACTTTAAAGTAATATAACTTTTTATCTACTTAAGAAACTTATATACTTTCTTAGACCTACTATAGGTTGAATTTTAGTCTCTATAACTTTCTAATAGAACTTTTTTATTTATTCTTACTATTTAAGGTACCTATTTTTTAACTAGTAAAGTAGAAAAGTTTAAACTTTATTATTAATACTAGATATTAAAATTTAGTAAAGTGACTAGTAGATTTGCTGTAAGTTTAGTATAAGAATATTTTTAATATCTTTATTAGATCTCTAGGTATACTACTTTTTCTAAAATCTAGAAATTTTTTCTTAAGAATATTATATATATAAAGATCTAGTTAAGACGTCTATAATTTTCCTATACTTAACTTATAGCAAATATACTAGTTACTATACTAAAATTTAATATTTAGTATTAATAATAAAGTTTAAACTTTTCTACTTTACTAGTTAAAAAATAAGTACCTTAAATAGTAAGAATAAATAAAAAAGTACTATTAGAAAGTTATAGAGACTAAGATTTAACCTATAGTAGGTCTAAGAAAGTATATTAGTTTCTTTAGTAGATAAAAAGTTATATTACTTTAAAGTTTCTAGATTTTGCTATTTTTACTAGTAAAAAAAGCGTGCATCACGCGAATCTGTGCATTACGCGCACAGACACGGTAAGGGGCATTTGCCCGTGTCAGGCCGGCTACTGACGTGGGGCGGCGAATCGGACCCGGCAGGGCCCGTGCGCACCCCTTATCTTTTCTGGATGCCAACTCCAACTTTGCAACCACCATCCCAAATGGCGCTACGTCTGGGTCAAATTCTGCGCGGAGCCAGGTGGAATTACCTTCTTGTCGAAGATCTCGGCAACAAATCCTCGAATTCCAGTGTCTTCAAAGCTAAGATCTTGCCGCAGGCCCCAACTCCACCTCCAGGGCATTGGTTAGTTTAATAAGTCTTACAGGTTATCCAGCTAACTTTCACTTTAGGGCTATTGTCAAAACCGCTTCTGAGCAGAACAGTTTGGACATGCTAAAGCGGGAGCACGAGTGCTATCAGAACTCTGCTGTTAGGTCGTCATGGCATCTGCGAGCCCTTTACGATGCTATTGATGTTCATGGACCGTCATATTGCCTGGCATTTGAATGGATGGATTGCACTTTGAAAGACTTGTCTTCTAAAGCGCATCAGCAAAGTCGTGTGTTACATAAAAGCATTACTAAGGCAGTCTTAGAAGCCCTTCTTCTTCTAAAGTCACAACATCTTGTTCACACAGGTATGCATTACTAAATGTAGATCGCTTAACTGCAGACCCTAACAAGTGGATTAGACATAAAGAACGATAACATCCTTATCTCTGGCATTAATGGACAATCTCCAACAGTTAAATTAGGGGATCTAGGGCTAGGTTATTGACCTTCCTAATGTCTACTAATTGTGCTGACGCTAAACAGTACGCTCTGAGGGGTTTAATAATTATCCTGTACAGCCATTGGCAATGCGCGCCCCTGAGGTCTGGTCAGGGAAGGGCTGCTTCCATTGTTCTGACATGTGGGCGTTTGCTGTTACGGTTAGCTGCTCTGTTACTACCATTTGTGTAAGGGCTAACAATAGTAGCTTTTTGACTGGATTTCGCCATGTGTTTTTGGCGCAAACGATATGCCTCAGGGTCACTGGCCGCAGCCATGGGCAATGGCTAAGCTTATGCGACTGTTCCCTGGCTCTGTAACAATTCATCCTACTGACCCTAATTACCAAGGGTACTTCAAGATTGCCCAGTTGCTTGAGAAGTCAGGGTTCGACGAAAACACAGGGCCAAAATGTTTTGAAACTCTCTCATTTGAGGAGGAGCTAAACAAACTCAATCTCTCACCAGCACTTGCGGCTTTCTTTCGCTACCTGCTCGTTGTAAACCCTATGCAAAGACCTACTGCTATTGAAGCGCTAGGATCGCAGCAATTCCAGAGCCTTGCTTAGATGAGATTACAACTATGTAATCACCCAGGAGTAGCGTTGTCTTTACAGCGATACGAGTCAGATTGAGAAGTGTCATGTCTCAACGAGATCCAAACACCTATTTAGAGTGCCAACTTAAGGAAATAGCATGGTCACAAATTCGACAGCTTCAAGATGCGGCATTTGAGATCAATGTAATATCATCCAGTTTGTTTAACGCTATTAAGGAAGAGCATCAGTACTGTGACAGCCAGCTGTAGAGCTACAACAATTTGTTCAACCCTGGCGAAGACTTGAGCTGCCAATTCACACATTTGGCTCTTATGTTAAATACCGCTAAGGTCTCTTTCTGCATTTCTCATGTTCCTGGGTATGTGCTGCTTTCCAGCCGCTTCCATCTCATGTACAAACAGCTTGTTTCACCGGTAGTCTTGCTCGCTGTCTTAGACATAGCAAGAGCTTAATTTGCACGTAAGAGGCGTAAGACTGTCTTCCTGCTCCCACCTGTTACGATCCTGAGAAAGGACCGCGGGGCGGGACTTTATCACTAATGATGCGAACAGGATTGGCGCAACGCTTAGCCTAGGGTCACGTGATGTCCCACAAAGTCTACACACAAATCTAAGCCAAGACCGAGAGACAGGGTCACGTAATGTCCTTCAATTCCTACATATGTCCTACACTTCTTAGAAGGCCCTCTATAGGACTTTATAAGAAACTATAAAATAGTATAAGACACCTTAAGTATATAATCTACAGGAATACAACTCTTATAGTTTGTGTAAGGTCACTGTAGGCAGGCAATCGAACACAGGTTTAAGGGGTGCCGGTAAAGGCAGAATTAGGTATTGTTTAATATAAGATCAGACAAATCCTTAAGGTGTAAGCCTTAGGGTTTGGATGGAATATATAGGGGCGCCTGTGCGCATCTAGTCTTAGCCTAAGGTATACCTAGAGGGAGACTAAGGCAGGCTTATAGGAAGTACCTATAACAATAGCCTCCCCCTTCTTACAGCTTGTCCTAAGCTGCTAGAAGGGACGTATAGGTTAACTATGTAAGGGGTGCTAGACTCTAGAAAACCTCTGTACCTATAGAGAAAAAACCTTATTAGGAGAAGATACTACTTACACGCTTGCTATATAGGTTTAGTCTAGCGTAGGGCTAGACAGCTTCCTGTACAGTTCTAGGGTAGGACTAGGCTACTGTAATTTAGACCCTATAGTGCTAAGGCCTCTATATTCTTATTTTACTATTAGCTAAAGCTAACAGGAGTTAAGTTTTAGTATCCTATAGGATACTCTATAAGTCTTATAGTGTAACTTATACACTAGCTTAGTAAATCACTAGTCCTAAAGTAACTAGGTGCCTTTATTCCTACTAACTATAGTTAGTAGAGGCTAATTCTTTATAGTAGGGGATTAAAATTAACCCTAACGTCACGCTGTCTCCCTAGAGGAGCTCTAGGGGTTGCCTAACGCTGCCTAGGGCAACAAAAAGGGTTTTAATCCTTACTAGACTTAAACTAAGGTCTTATTATCTAAAAAATCTATCCCCTAGCGCAGTAGCTACTGTAGGTTGCCTCTGCTAGCAGCCCCCTAGACTACTACGCTATTACTTCCTAATAGGTAGTAATAAGATAGTTTAATATTTATAAGTAGTATTATATAGTTTAGTATCTGTTTACGCTCTTTAGGTTAGTAGCGTCTATACTAGATAACGTGCCTTTCTAGTGTTAACCTAACTCCTACGCAGGTAGTGTACACTATAACTTTTACTTACTTACTAGGTGCTGTTATAGCGTGTATTAGTTACTTTAGACTTACTTTTACTCTAGCAATGTAGTTTACATACTAGCGCCTAGGCGTTCTAGTTCCCTATGTGTTACTAGCTAAGGCTAGTATAGGTATATACTAGAGTTTAAACTCTAATTCTTATAAATCTATATTATTATTAACCTATTAGGCCCTAAGGGGTAACTGCTAGGCTCCTAGGGCATAGCCCTCTCCTGCGCGATTAGGTGCTAGGATTTATATACTTATAGACGTAGCTGCCTTAGGGTCTATAGTGTTAACTACAGTAGACATAGTCTAATCCCTATATACCTTATTTAATAATTACGCAGCGTCTCTTAAATTATAAGTATTTATTTAACTACTTTGTTATATGTTATAGGTATACTACAGTGCTATTTTCTCCTAGCTTGTCTTTTACTATTTATATTTAGTGTGTAGCCTATAGTAATTAAACGTTTTAGCAGTATATATGTAGTTAGTAAGAGAGCAGGCACGTGCTAGCGCGTTACTAGGTAGAGGTTGCTAGGCATATAAACACTACTTATACTATCCTTTAACTTTATACCTTACGCTATACTTTTACTCTAATAGCTCCTGTACTATACTTCTACTCTAACAGCTTCTATACTATACTTGTTTATTATAGCTCCTCCTCCCTTGTACGTGTTAAATAAGCTACTGCCTAACTCTATCTACGCCCTACCTAAGAATATAGCGCTGCAGCCCTTACTTACTTACTTTTAGAGCTATAGCAGTATTACGTATCTTATAACAGTGTTAAAGAAGGCTCCTACTAGTACTACGCTGTCTCTTATTAAGGTCTTTTACTGCGCTAAGCAGTATGTAACCTACAAGAACAACTTTAGTATCTATAGTAGCTGTGTTAAGGCTAAGGAGGGTTTATACATTAAGGTAAGTCCCCTATCTCTCTAGTTCTATTCCTGCTTCACTCTAGTGCTAACGTGTAGCAGGTTAAGCTTTACTTCTATTGCGCTATAAATATACTTAACTAGTTAGTAGACTAAGCCCTTTGCAAGCATAATAAGGAGATAGTCTACCTTAGTAATAGAGCTACAAACGCTAAGGTGCTAAAGGAGACCTAAGTATACTTCTAGACAGCCTTTAACTACGTAAAGAACTATTATCTAGCTTTTATTAATTATAATAAGGTGTTGCGCTGCAAGATTAAGGACTCTAGCTTAACAAAGGTCTAGTATTACTAGGCTTAGTAGGTCTCTTGTAAGCATAACCTTAAGAGGTACACTGTAAGTAGAGTTTTAATTATTTATTTCTTAAACTAACTTTTATAGAACGCTATAGGTACTGTTAGTTAGAAGGCTCCCTTAAATGTTATTATTAATAATAAGGTTAAGCTACTGTAACAGAGCTTGCAGGACTATACTTAAGTAATTAATTAAGTTAATTAGTATCTATTTTCTATATAGAACGTGTTGCTTAAATATAAATAAAATGTGTAGGTTACGTAATCTTGCTTAACAAGCGTTAGGCTAGTATTAGGGCTGCTTAGAACTAGCGTTGCTAGAGTAGAGCAGCTTAACTAAATTAGCACGCTCTATTAGAAAACAAGCTGCGTATGTAACTCTACGCGCTTAGTTATATAACATACCCCCTAGTTAATCCTATATTAGGAACAACTAAACTAGAAGCGTGTCCTTAGTAATTATAGGGCTCTAATCTTAGATTTTTATATTTCCTTAGATATCTAAGATTACTACGCGCCTATAGTATACTCTAGGTGCTCTTCCTTTTAAGAGACCTCTCTAATTTTTAGGCTGCTATTGCAAGCAGTTTGTTGCTAGTTTAGGTGCTTGTTTTTAATAGCTTAATTTTTAAAGCCTATAGCTATCTATTAAGCTACTTAGTTATAGTTAAGGTAAGCACTTCCTAGGTTAAGTATTTCTAGGTAGTAAGAGTGAGCGTAAGGACTATAATCTAACAACTTTACCTTTACTAACCTAGTTACTTCCCTATATAAGCGTCCTACCTGCTTAATTTCTCTATTTCTCTAGTTATATCTATTAATATGCCTATAAGTATACTAAATTGTTTTCTGCGCGCCTAAGCACTCTCTAGCTAATTGTTTCTAGCTTCTTAATCTGTTAAGAGCTTTATTGTTGTCTAACTAATCTTACTATTAATATTTTCTTAGCTCTTGTCTAAAGGTTTTGCTAACTTAGGTATAGAAATAGACCAAAACCTAGCGCTGCGCGCGCACTGCCGCCGCCTCTGCTGCCTGAGCTGCTGCCTAAGCTGGCCAGCTGCCAGCCGCCCGCTCGCCCTCGCCTGCGCCTGCCCCCTCGCCTGAGCCCAAGCCTGTAGCTGCAGCTTTGCCTGCTCCTTTAGCAGTTGCTGCCGCTACTGCTGCTATAGCCGCTGCTACTGCTGCTGCCTACGCCACTGCGCTGCCGCCGCTGCCTGTGCCTGCGCCTGTGCCCCCTGCCCCTATCTTAGGCGCTCCAGTGCCTAGTGCGCGCAGGTTAATCCCCTGCGCGTACTATGTAGACGCGCTACTAGCAAGTAGCTTAGTTGCGCTGTGCGTTAATAACGCTACTGCTAGCTGCTGTAGCAAGCGCTGCTAGCGTTGTGCCTTTAGGCACTCCTGCTGCCTACTCCCCCTACCCTTAAGCTACTTAGGCTAGAACTAGTAGAGGAGCTTACTTCCTCTAGTAGAGTAACAACTTTAGTAAGTAACTTAGTTTTTAGTAGATAATAGTAGCTAACAAGCGTTTAGCAGGCTACTAACCTATGTACTACTATCTAGGTAGTAAAGGGCCTGCTTGCAGATAGGTATAAATTTTAAGTACCTATTTATAAGTAGGTTCTTTAAGGCCTATAGGGAGGGTTATCCTCCCTACCTATAGTTAATTTGTTTTTGTAAGCTCCTTAGCTGTTAGGCGTGCGCTTAAAAGAGCTGCTACTAGCAGTCTAGAGAGACTTATACCTATTTAGGGAGGGAGTTGTCCTCCCTAGCAATTTAAAGATCTTCTCTTTCTCTATTAACCTACTCTTTTCCTATAACTAAGTCTTTCCCCTCTTAACTAATGCTTAGTAAGTTTAAATGCGATAAAAAGCGCTTATAAGCTTGTCTAGGAAGCGCTTTTATAAGGCTATTAGCTAGCATCTTACTTATTTTAAGGTAGGTTACTTAGAGGTTTCCCTTAGCGTACTCTTGTTTTAACTATATATTTTAGATATCTACATAGCGCAGCTAGGTAGTAAGCTGCTTGCTCTCTTTAACTACTAGTTAGATAGTTTGTTAGTTGTTATAGAAAATCTCCTACAGCACCCCTAAGTCTAGCTAAAGTTCTCCTAGGAATTGTTTTAGAGCTACTAACTCTTTAGCTACATGCTCTAAAGCGAGTAATTTAGCCTTAGTAGTAGAAGTAGTTACTGTTAACTACTGTGCAGCTTTCTAGATAATTAGACTGCTAAAGAGCTACACAATATACCCCTAGGAAGATTAACAGGACTCTCTATTGTTAGCAAATAAGGCGTCTCTACATATAAGCAGATAACTGCCTTTGTAAGCACTATACCTTATACCTAGATACTTTGTTCTATACAAATAAGCTAAAACCTAAGCAGCTGCTTTAAAGTAAGCTGCTCCTAGATTTGTTAAATAATAAGATAGCTAAGAGGCAGCATATGCTACATCTAGTTAAATTATAATTACTATATAGAGTATAGACCTAACTTGTTCTTAAAACGCTTTAGCCTCTTGTTTTAAAGCTTCTCTACTATATTTAAGCAGCTCCTCTGTAGGAAATAGGACTGCAGGCAAGGACCTCTTCTCTACTATCTTAAATTTAGTAGCAAGCTTATTAATATAGGAGTTATGCGCAAGAGTTATAGTACAAGCCTCTTAGTTTCTAATTATTTAAACGCCTAGAAACTATTTAGCAGCTCTATAGTCTTTAATTTAATACTTTTCTATTAACAAGCTTATTAGCTGTTTAGCAGCAGCTTAATTGTTGTTGTAATAGGCAAGGAGGATATTATTAATATAGAAGAGTAGTACTATTTTCTGCTTAGGATTATAGAACAGGCACAGCTCTTCTTTTAATGCTAAGAGACTAAGCTTCTAGAGCGTACTAGAGAGCTCTCTATACTACAGGACTAGCAAATTACGTAACCTATATAGAGCTTATAGTAGTAGAACAACTTGCTTAGGTTTCTTAAATCTATCTAGTAATTTATAGAGCATCTAAGGTTTGTCCTAGCAGCTTGCGTTTAGAAACGCGCTAGTTACATTATACTAACAGAGCTCTAGGTTAAACTAGGCTGTAATTACTACTATAGTGCAAAACAAGCAAGCAGCAAGCGTTGTAGCGTAGGTTAAGACAATTAAATCCTTTGCCTGTAGATCTCTGCGTACGTAGATCCTTGCCTTACATTTAAGGAAGTAGCTATCCTAGTTAAATTTGTAGGTAAAGACCTATTTAAGCAGTAGGGGCCTTAATAAGGCGCTTAATCAGTTAATTTCTCTCTATGTTTCCTTCTTAATAAGCGCGTCTATCTCTTTTTAGCAGGCCTAGCGAAAAATAGCTCCTAGTAGGTAATAGAGTAGATCTTTCCATTTACTTAGTAGTAGAGAGAGCTTGTCCCTATGTAATTAGCGCTTGTTTTAAGTAACTAGTCTTTCCTTTTTTAGGGTTAAGGTAATAATTACTGCGTAGGCAGTAAGCAGCTCCCTTCTATCTATGCTATATTTGTTCGCATGTTTAAACAGTAGGTAGATAAGCTAGGCGTATCTGTAATTATTTATCAAGCTTATTACAGAGTACTAACCTGCTCTATTATTATTAGTAGTAGGCTCGTCGCGCTTACAGTTCTCTATCTAGCAGCTCTGTCTTATAGGCAGGCCCTAAACTCTCTGCTGATACGCGCGTCTCCTGCCTGCCTTATCCGCTCGCGTTAATCTTTAAGAAGGTATTAGAATAAGTAGTAAAGCGGGTCTTAGTAGATTATTAAGATCCTTACTATCTACTAGCTCGCTCCCTTCTTCTACAGTTAAGTGCACTTCCTGTAAGCTACTAGTCAGATTATCCTCCTTATTAGGAGCTTCCCTACCTATACTTAACTGCTCTAGTTTAGGCGTTTAGTTAGGGGAAAGTAAACCTGTTTCTTGGCGTTGTTCTTTACAGATCTCTAGCAGCTTGCTAGCTAAGCTTGCCGCGCGTGCAGTATCTATCCTAGGGGCTTCCTCTCTACTAGACTAGCCTTCTAGCAATTAAGGTTCTCTCTAAGTGTTACCTCTAAGCTAGTGCTTAGTGGACAAGCTAAGCGATAGGTCTCTTTGTTTAAGGGATAGGAGCTCTATTGCTTCTCCTACCTCTATTATCTTATTAGATTTATATAGAATTTCTACAACTACTTCTACTTCTTAGACTATAAGGGCTAACAACTTATCTAATTTGTTGTAAAAGAGCTCCTTATTAAAGGTTACGTTACGCGTTGTAATTACCTAGTTTAGTTTAGGGACCTATATCTAGTATATGTTAGAAGCTTAGTACCCTACTAAGTATCTAATATAACCCCTTAGAGTTACTTTAAAGCTTCTCTAATTACGCCTAGCTGCTTGTTCCCTGTTTAGGGGATACGCTCTGCAGCTATAGGCGTATATCCCGCTCTAATTAGGTCTTAGATTAGCTGTTAGTGCTCTTACCCACTTAGGTTTGTACTAGCAGAAATAGTAAGTAAACTAGCAATTAAGCTCTTTGTTTAGGCTCTGTAGCTTGTTTAAGTAAGTTAGACTTATGTTATAGAGCTATGTTGCTGCTGCTATAACCTCTAGCTAGAGCTTCTTAGGTAGGTTTGCACTGCTCCTTATTTTAATAGATTTAGTGATTATTTCCTGCCCTGCTCTTTCTGCTGCCCTATTTGGCTTGTGGGTATATAGAGGTATACGCTTAATATCTATTCCCTTATTAATCGCCTAGCGCTTGTATTAGGAGCTCCCTTGCTATAGGAGAGTAGCAGTATTATTATCTTAACTTATCTTGCAGATACAGAGCTTGTACTAGGTACGTACCTAGCTTAAGAAACTTATAAGTACCTACAGTATCTCTACTTAAGTCTTCCCTAGCAGTAAGTACGTAAAGAGCTTCCTACTATAGTACTCCTTAATTAAAAGTATCTATAATTTACTACTCCTTCCTATAGTTATATTAAACAGATCCTAGATAATTCTCTAAAAGGGTTTAGTAGGTTTTTCCTGTTTCTATTAAGATATAACTTGCTTTGCGTAGGTTATTAAGCAGACCTTACAATCTTTTTAGAGCGTGCTATTAATGTGTACGCCGCGCGCTTATTGTACTAGTGCTTTTAGAGCTTCTAGGCCTAGATAACCTGCTCTAGCGTGCTAGAGGTGTTTAGCAGAGCTTTGTAGGTAAGACTTATACAATTGTTTTGTTACTGCGTTAAGGGTTAGAGGGTAGTAGGATAGTAGCTTGTATTTAAAGAAAGTAAGGTTATAAGCGCGCTTAAGAGTAGCACATACAACGCTCTTATTTAGATTATTAATATACCCTACTTAGAGCAAGCTGTCTAGCCCTAAGTACTAAACTCCTTTCTCTTAGAGGCGTGCCTTAGAAATAATGTTAACGTAGAAACCTTCTACTACTACTACATCCTTAAGGAGCAGGTCTTCTGTATATAGGCTGCGCTTTCTGTGTAACGCGTTTTTAAACAAATAAGCTCCTTGTCCTACTACTAGAAACGCTTATGTGCCTGCCTCTATAGTGTTAGTAGAGTTAGCTAGGCGAAATAACCTAGGTACAAGCTAATCTGCGCTGTTAACCAAGTGTGTAGCTGCTTAATTATCTAAAATCGTACTCTCTAAGAGCAAATAAGCGTTGAAATCTATAAGGTTGTAAATCCTAGGTTTCTTAGCTAGGTCGCTTAGTTGCATTATTTTTAGATTAATTAGAGCAGCTTGTACATTGCTAGGAAACTTAACTTTAGGTGCTTTTGCTAGTAGAGCTGTTATAGCTAATAGAGCTTTTAGGGTCTAATTAAGCTGCTTAATCGTCTTCCTAGTATCTGTATACTCTTGGCTCTTAAGCCTCTAGAGAGTATCCTTGCAATAGCTTTCGCTTATATAGATAGGCGGTAAGGAGCTCCCTCTAACTGCTATCTCTAGGCGTTAGCAGTTAGTTAGTTTCTACTTATAAGTCTCTTCTTTTCGTTTATAAGGGCAGGAGTACCTACTTAAGCTCTTAGAGTAAGTAGCAGGAGCTTAAGTAGTATCTGTTTAGCTTCTAAACGTTGCAAATACTCCTAGGTTATCTTTTCCTGCTCTTATAGTGTGCTTATACATCAAACCACTAAAGACCCTACTTACTTTGTCTAAATTAAGTAAATTAAGCCCTAGGATACTATCCTAGATAATCCTTTAGTTTATAGTACAAGCCTAATCTAGGGCAATCCTATAACTTAAGGCATCTAAGAAATCCTGCACAGCAAGCGCCCTATTAACCTCTAGAAGCTTGTATAACTTAGCTCTTCTATAGAGGTAAGACCACCTATTATACTAGTCTTGTAGAGTAGCTCTTAACTGTTTAGCTACTCTAAGATACTGTTAGTACTCTGCCTTAACCTAGTTCTAGGTGCTAACATCTGTTAGAGCAAGCTCTTCTTTTAGTGCTTGCATAAGCAATTGCAGCGTTGTAGTATTATTAGTAACAAGCTTTACTATTACTAGTAAGAGGATTAATAGCAATACTGTTGTGTTAACCTAGTTCTAGATCTTCTAAAGGCGCTCTGCCTTAGCAGCCTACTTGCGTACTCTAATCTTATATCTAAGGAGCTCCTTATTATAGTTCTTAACGCTTGTTTAGCCTATTAGAGGCTTGTTAGGTAAGGTGCTCTAGCTTTAGGTAGATTAAGCTAGTAGTAAAGTAGGGAGCAAGCCTATAATAGGTAGTTTAGGCGCTCCTTTGTGCATACCTAGGGCGTCTTTAGCGTCTAGATCTACTATATCCTATACATTACGAAGCTTAGCGTGCTACGTAAGTTAGATGTACTAATTAGGCTAATTAAATCTTGTTTTAAGCTAATAGGGTCCTGTAGGGACACCTAAGAGAGCTTGCCTATTGTAGTTAACAAGCTCGCCTATAGTAGCGTTTAGTAGGGGATAGAAAGATAATTAGGTAATTAGAGCAGTTAAGCTAAGTCTAACAAGCTTGTTTGCTAAGTGCGCAGGGAGATCTACTGTGCTTAGGAAGCCAGGCTTATAACTATAACAGAGCTTGCAGGACTATACTTAAGTAATTAATTAAGTTAATTAGTATCTATTTTTCTATATAGAACGTGTTGCTTAAATATAAATAAAATGTGTAGGTTACGTAATCTTGCTTAACAAGCGTTTGGCTAGTATTAGGGCCGCTTGGAACCAGCGTTGCTGGGGTAGAGCAGCTTAACCAAATTAGCACGCTCTGTTAGAAAACGAGCTGCGTATGTAACTCCACGCGCTCAGTTGCGCGACACTACTAAACTAGTACTAAAGTTTACAGAAGTATTAATTAGGTTAAGGGTAGCCTATATAGCTAGAGAATAACCTGTTAGCACATCTATAGCTAGATAGTTTAACTCTTCTACTTAAACATCCTTGCCTAACTCCTCTAATTTATTTGCTAAACATTTAGCCTTTTAATACGCTCTATCCTTAGCTTACGTAAGAATCTTCTTGTTACGCAGTAACTACGCAATTACTTTAGTAAGCAGCTTTTTATCTACTTCTACTTTTGCTTTATACTCCTTATAAGTATAGTCTAGTAACTCTTAAGATAAGTTTACGCATAGACAACTAATACGTATATACCTTAAATACTTTAGATAATATAAACCTTTTAATACTATAATAAAGCACTCTTAGTTATTAGCAAAATAATAATTATAGGGTATATTAGCAAGGGTTTTGTACTATTAAATTTCTAGAGTAAGGCGTAGTTGTTTCTTTTAAGAATTAGAAGACATAACAAAGGCTAAACCTTAAGACAAGATGTAGGGCACACTTATTAAGACGCAATTATAATTTAAGACAAATCTAACAAGGGAGGGAGATAGTGTTACAATCCTAGATCTTTACAACTAATTATTCTAGCAATCCCCTAAAAACACAGCCTGCAATAGGCTAGTAACAAATAATACATAGAATAGATTATGTAACTAGCTTATAAGTAGATCTGTAAGCTTACGCCTTAGCGTGTAAGAAGGATTAATATACGTAATTAGCTTACAAAGCTTATAGTAAGCTACGTAAGATTTATAGCTTAGTATTACAAGCTTATACTGTAATAAGTAAGCTCTAGGATCTCCTATAGTATATAGCCTAGCAGGAACGCAACTCTTATAGTTTATGTTTAACCTAAGTTACAACCTTAATAATATATTTGTTATTTAGAACTTAACCTACACTTAATACAGATTAATACTAGATACTCTTTAGTGTACCTATTAATTATTACAAGCTTTGCTTAGGTAATTACTTTATTTCACACTCTGCTCTAGTACCTATCTCCTAAGAACTAACTAAATAGTGTTTACAGTCTTTAACTAAAACACGACTTTAACACTAACCTCTAAGATATTTTCTACTGTATAAACTCTACAACGCGAAAATTATGCCTTAATCTGTTTAGAGCTTATATAAGGGGCTAGGGGAAAAGTATAGGTAAGCCTGTAGCGACCCTATAATGTTTTATTTAATATTAACAATTTTAATTTTAGGCTCTTGTAGGTAGGGATTTAGGAGGTAACTGCTAATATTCCTAGTAGGTTTAGCAGGTAACTGCCTATATTCCTAGTAGGTTTAGCAGGTAACTGCCTATTTTCCTAGTAGGTTTAGTAGGTAACTGCCTATATTTCTAGTAGATTTAGCAGGTAACCGCCTATATTTCTATTAGGTTTAGTAGGTAACTACCTATAGTCCTAGGAGTTTAGCAGGTAACTGCCTATCTTCCTAGGGTGTTTAGTAGGCAACTACCTAGTAACTATATAGATAGTAAGCAAAAAGTCCTTTTCCTAGACTAGAGCCTTACTAACTAGCTGCTAAATCTCTAGATATAGGCTAAACAAACAAGAGGTAGCAACCTAGATTATATCCTTCTAAACAATAGTTAGTTATTTCTATATCTTTAGAGTAAGTAACTCCTCTAAGGAAATATAAAAGAACCTACCTATATAACTATATAACCTAGGCTGCTAGGGATACTACTAGGCGCATAAATGCTATAGAGACACTAGATATAATTACTATAGAGAGAGAGTTACTACATACTAAGAGCTAGTAGAAAAGAAATATATAGTAAGTGCTAAATACACAAATTGCTATAGGCTACACCTAGTAGGGAACAAGAGCTGCCTAGCAGCACTAAGATAGGTAAATAAAAGCCTTGTAGGAATTTTAGTAGTAGAACTAAGGACTATAAGGGCTACTACTAAGAGAGTAAGTAAGTAAACCTAAATAGACCTAACTAAACCTAGCAGCACTACCCCTAGCGCCCTTATAGGATCCCTAACTATAACTCCTACCCTAGAAGGACTAGCCCCTATAGCAACTTATACTAGGGACTCTTAGAGATAAAGAAGGGCGCTAAGGGCTGCCTCTTCCTAGGCTATAAGCTAAATAACTATAATTAGCTAACTAGAACTAGAATCTACCCCTAAGTAAGAGAATACTAGGACCTCTAATATAGAAATAAATATTATATATTAATATAATATACTATAACTACAAAGTAGGACCTTAAAGTAATATAGATAAATATAGCTAGGCACTTACCCTAACATATTACCTTCCTATAGCTTATATTTAAAAAGCAAATAGATATAATATACGTCTAGGAGCTATATTATTATAATCTATAGAATATATAAAGGATTTATCTAATTATAGTAGCTGCAGCATAGTAATTATAACAATAGAATAAATAACAAGTAAGTAATAACTACAGTGTTAGCACTTAGTTAACAGCTAAGGAGACACGTAACTTAATTAGGGCTTAGCGTAATTAGTAGGATTAGTAATTAGTGTAATTAGTGCTTAGTGCGATTAGAGGATACATAACACTAATTAGTCTATATTACTACTATAATTATTAAGTATATAAGTTTATAGGAACACAACCCTTATAGTTTGTGTTTAACTTTGTTAATTAACTTTGTTATTAGAATATCTTAACCCTGCTTGCAAAACAAATAGTCTACTCTATACTCTTCCTTACAAACCCTAGTTGCTACAGTCTTTAACTATATAACTACCCCTTTATAAACCTCTGCACGTACTTATTCCTAAGACTTAATTAAATAATTACTTATAGACTTTGTCTAAAGTGTAAAACTTAACATTTTAAACACCCCTAAGATAAGTACTACAGGATCTCGCGCTACCCCTAGCAGCTCTAGCATAGATGTAGACACAGACAGAACTATCTACACCTTAAGCATTATAAATATTAACAAACTAGACTAATACTATAGAGAATACAGTAAGCTTAACAACTAGCTTATTTAATAGGACCTCTTCTTTATCTTCTAAGGCAAGAAGGTTTCTAAGAATAAATAAGTAGTCCTTGTTGCTAGCTATATGCGTAGAAAAGCATTTTAATAGATTAAACTGTTTATACAGCAGTACTAAGCTAGCAACGCACTAGAAGAGGTAGATAAATAGATAAGTAACTTTAACAACTTTAAGAAAAAGATTAAACTAATCTTTAGAGTCTCTAAGAAATCTACTATTGCTTAATATAATATTAAAAAGATTAAGTAGGATAAGTTAGCTGCTAATTACGCTGTAGAGTTTTAGTAGCTTACTGCTAACACTAACTAGGATAATACTACTCTAATAACTATGTTAAGACAAGGACTAAAGCCTAAGGTTAAGGAGGAACTTATGCGCACTAGCGCAAGCACTAACAACCTTAACAACCTTATTAATACTGCTATTAACATTAATGTATAACTATATAAACTTTAGCAAGAGCTTTGCAATAACTCTAGGACGCGCGTTGTTGCTATTGCTAGTAATTGCCTACTAAGGAACTAATAGCGTAACAACCTAAACTAAGGACAATAAGGAGGACGTTATTAGCCTAATACTAGCTAACGCATCTAGAGCAACACGTAGAGTAGATACTTTAGACTAGAGGCTATAGATCTCTTAAACCTTAACAAAGGACTGCTACTAGGACAATAGAATGCAAAGAGTAGAGGAGGATATTACTCCTATAAGGACAGTAGCAAAGACTGCTATAACTGTAGCAAGCTAGGCTACTTTGCAAGAGACTATAAGATAAAGAATAAGGTTCTTTAATAGCTTAACGTCCTAGCCTACAAAGATAATACTGTAGATGCTAGTAACTAGGAAGTAGTTACTAATAACATAGGATAACTTATAGAAGACCTAGAGTCTAGTCCTAAGGACAATACTAAATGTATTAAACCTCTTATTTGTGTAGCAACTCCCTACTACAACCCTATAGAAGATAAAGGAGAAATAATTACTAATAGCAACTAATACTATAAAGTAATTAAATGCTATATAGATAGAAATATTATTAAGATAAACAACCTCTTAGATAGCTAATAATCTTAAATAGTTAAAGAAACTAGCACTTAATACTAGTAATATAACTATTATAGAGAATAACACGCACGTTAATAGAATAAGGTAGCTTATATACAGTAGTGTAAGGAGCTTGTCTGTTATAAGGAATACTTAGAATATAGCAAATACAACTAAATAATTAACAGCCTTGTTAGACAACTTAAATAAGATATTACTAACTGCTATAATAACTTAAAAGACCTTAAAGAAGCTAAAGACTAACTATAGTGTAAGAAGAAACTACAGCGTAGCAGTAAAAAAATGCAACAACACCTGCATTTGCCTTTAGCT
This sequence comes from Ascochyta koolunga, assembly GCA_026119515.1. Lineage (NCBI taxonomy): Eukaryota > Fungi > Ascomycota > Dothideomycetes > Pleosporales > Didymellaceae > Ascochyta > Ascochyta koolunga. The sequence continues at coordinate 1,199,115 of JANLCG010000001.1, read as the reverse complement.
AGCCTACAACTCTAGTATAGTCTAGACATTAGGAATCCTAGACATAGAGACCTTACGTAGATAGCTTGTAGCAATAACCTATATAAAGTACATTATAACGCTAAAATTAATAATAGATCGTTTCCTAAGGGACATACCTCTTATTACGCACAGTAGTATAATTGCAAGAACAACCTATGTAAGATACACCTTATTAACAAATATAACTATACCTACTTTACTAGAATAGACAACCCTTAAGTAATTATTTAGATATAGTTAGTAGTTAATAGACAGTGCTATAACGCGCACTAGCAGAACTACCTAAATTAAGACTATAAGGTTTACTAGGGATATAAGGAATATAATAGATTTAAGGACAAGCCTTTTTTAGAACAGCGCCTAAGAGCGCTAGGGATTAATCTATTAATTCTATTAGGACTAATTACCTTATTAAGCTTACTATTATACTAAATAGGAAAGAGCTATTAGTATTATTAGACTTAGGAGCCTAGGGAAATTATATATCCTGTATAGCAGTAGAAGAAGCTAGACTTTAACTATAGTATAAAGAAGAACTATACCTATTATAAGTAGCTAATAGAGAGCTAATACTAGAGGAAGAAAGAATTATGCTTAAAGTTTAAGGTGCTCCCCTAAGGATACAAGACTATAAAGAGAAGTTAGGCCTTAATATTCTTAGGATAGCTGCCTATAATGTTATATTAGGACTACTATAGTTATAAGAGCATAATCTACAAATTAACTAGAAGAAGTAACAAATCTTATTTAATAGATGCAAGCACTGTATAGCTGTACTAATGCCTACGCAACGCACGCTTTAGTTAGTAGATAAGAAGAAGATTAATAATATCTCTTTAACACATAAGACGCGCTAAGATAGAGCAGTTAGCTATAACTTAAAGAAACAATAGTTAGTAGTTAAGGAGAAAGACAGTGCACCTCCTAATAACCTAGATAAATATAAGAGTTATATAGAACTCTTCTAGCATAAGAAGACTGCGAAGGTATTACTACAGCACAAACTATAGAACTGTACAATTAAGCTCTAGGAAGGGAAGGAACTACCCTTTAGACCTATTTACAGACTCTTAGAAAAGGAACTTAAGGTACTACGCAAGTATATTAAGGAGAACCTTAACAAAGGATTTATTAGAGAATTAGAATCCCTAGTAGGATTCCCTATTACCTTTGCAGCTAAGAAAGACAGCTTACTACGCCTATGTATTAACTACTAAAACCTTAACAACATTATAATTAAGAATTAATACCTACTACTAAACATTAAGGAGTTATAAGACAGACTTAGTAGAGTATAGTATTTTACTATACTTAACTTACGTAGAGTGTATAACCTTATACAAATAAAGGAAGGTAAGGAATAGAAGACAGCGTTTAGAACCTATTATAGTTATTACAAGTACCTAGTTATGCTATTTAGGCTAACTAATGCACTAGCTACGTGCTAGGCTCTAATTAATAACGTTTTAAGAGCGCACCTAGACAGGACAATAGTAGTATACCTTAATAACATCCTAGTGTACAGCAAGATATTAGAAGAACACGTAGTCTACATTAAGGCAGTGTTAGACTGCCTAGGAAGAGCAGACCTCTGCCTAAAACTAGAGAAGTGCAAATAGCATAAGGAAGAAGTAGAGTTCCTTAGCTATATTATAGGAAGATATAGAGTAAAGATAAGCCTAAAGAAGATTTAGGTTATAAAGGATTAGCTAACGCTAAAAACTGTTAAGGGAATCTAAGAATTCCTTAGCTTTGTTAACTTTAACTAATGCTTTATTAAGGACTACTCTATTAAAGCGCTACTGCTTACTAAGCTAACGCAGAAAGATATTCTATTTAAATAGAAATAAAGATAAGAAGACTCCTTCTAGTTACTTAAGTAAGCATGCGTAGAACTACCTATAATAATTATATTTAAGAGTAGAAAGCTACTTTAGATTAAAACTAATGCCTTAGATTTAGTATTAGGAGCTTATGCTACGTAGGAACAAGATAGCTTATAGCACCTAATTGCCTACTTTTTATAGAAGTTTATAGGACTAGAAGAAGACTATAATATGCACAACAAAGAACTTATAGCAATTGTATTAAGCCTAGAATATTAGAGAATCTATGTAGAAAGCTGCTTAGACCTTACTATATATATAGACTACAAGAACCTAGTTTATTTTAGAATAACTAAGGTTCTTAACAGAAGACAAGTAAGATAGTTAGAGTTACTAGGAAGATATAAGTTTAAAATACTGTGTATCCTAGGAAAAGATAATAGTAGAGCTAACGCACTTAGTTAACAACACAACCTTACTAGAGCAAAAACAATTAATAAGCACGCTATACTAAGAATTAATAAGGATAGATCCTTAGGACTATTGTAGCAGCTTAATAATATAATACAAGTTTAGTAGGAATAACGCATTATATTACAAGTACTAGAGGAATTTTAAGAAGAAATTATAGCTAGTTATTACAACAACCTACTACATAGACACTCTAGAATTACGCGCATAATAGAACTTATTAAAAGACATTACAAGTTTAAGAATATAAAAGACAAGGTTACTAAATATATTAAGAACTATGTTAATTATTAACAAAACAAGTACAGTATGCATACAAAATATAGAGAAATGAAGGCAATAGAGCTACTAACAGCTCCTTAGACAAACATTACTATAGACTTTGTTACACAGCTACCTATCTCTAAGGACCCTATTATAAGATACACCTACAACTTAATTTTTATTATAGTAGACTAATTTACTAAGTACGCTAAGATAATACTGTTCTGTTACAACTACACTGCAGAGCAACTAGCTTAAGTATTCTTAGACTAGGTAATTAGGTACTACAGCATACTAGAATCTATTATTAGCAATTAAGATAAGCTCTTTACGTTAAACTACTAGACTACGCTGTTAGCAGCTATAGGTACTAAGAAGAAGCTATTAACTGCCTACTATCTACAGATAGATAGATAGACTAAAAGAACAAATTAGACTATAGAGATATACCTACAGATTTACAGCAACTAGTAGCAGAATAACTAGGTTTCGCTGTTATCTATAGCACAGATTGCGTACAATAACAAAATATTAGAAGCAATAGGCACAACGCTATTCTTTACAAGTTACAGGAGACACCTAAATCTCTTTACTAGAAGTCTAGAAACAACTATTTAGACTAAATTAGCAATATCCTTAGTAACTAAACTAAAGGAAGTACACTAGAAGTTACTAGAAAACATTAGTAAGGCTTAAGAATAAGTAATCTCTTATATTAACTAGAAAAGAAAAACAGCACCTTAGCTAAAAGAGAGGGACAAAGTCTATCTTCTTATAAAAACCTTTAAATGCAAAAACTAATAAAAAAACTAGACTAAGTTAAAGTTAGACCCTTTTTTAATTCTAAGTAGATAACCTTAGTTAACTATAGACTTAATCTGCCCTAGGATGTAAAGATCTACCTAGTGTTCTACATCTCCTTGTTAGAACTAGCTAATTCTAGAACACCTATCTAGAAGAACTTCTATTACTAAGCTAATAGTAAAGACTAATAGGAAGTTAAAAAAATAATACAACACTAGAAGGAAGGTAGCTAGGATAAATATCTAGTTAAGTAGTTAGGATACCCTAACTTAGAAAACACATAGGAACTAACTATGTACCTTACAAACTACTAGCAGTTATTAAAGTAATTTAAAGAGACTAATTAGATAGTGCTATATTACTCTCCTAGTACTCTAAGGGCTGGCCTTTAAAGGCGCTCTAGGTACTAGGCAGTAATAAGAACGTATTAGACAGATTAGTTAACTTAATAGTCCCTATCTCTAACTGCTCCTGCTCTTTAATACTACGCTCCTCTACTACAATAGCCTCTTTAGCACAATAGTCTAACAAATCTATTTATTGTTGTAACTGCTCCTTGCGCGTATAAGCTATATATAGGTTTTCTATAGCCTTTTTAGATATACGTAGCGCTTTAGTTTACGCTTTATAACTCTCTTTTATACGTATACATAACTTCTCTTTCTTAGACGCTAGTTAGGTAAACTTAGATTAGGTTACCTTTACGTTACAATGTTACCCTAAGCAAACACATTTACTACATTTCCTAGACTAGATATAAACCTTACATATACAGTTATACTTTATATAGGTTTTGTATTTCTACACTATAATCTCTCTAAGGGACTTAATAAATTTGTATAGACAATAACAGTAAGCTAAACTTAAGGCTGTTAGTTGTTTTAGCATTGTTAAGACCTATCTAATAATTAAGGAAGGGCCCTACGTTATATAAATAAGCTTAAGAGACTAAGCTAAGATAGAAGAGGGATAGTGTTATAATCTATAGAATATAGGAAGGATTTATCTAATTATAGTAGCTACAGCATAGTAATTATAACAATAGAATAAATAACAAGTAAGTAATAACTATAGTGTTAGCACTTAGTTAACAGCTAAGGGGACACGTAACTTAATTAGGACTTAGCGCAATTAGTAGGATTAGTAATTAGTGTAATTAGTGCTTAGTATATGTTAAGGTTGTATATCTAGGCAAGCCTAAATAGTACTAGTTATGTTAGTTCTTAGGGAAGAGTACAGTGTCTAGAATAGTAAGGTAAGATACGTCTAGATAAAGTCTAATTTAGCAACTTAGAGGTATTACTATCTAGCAATAGGGTTAACTAGCAGGAGTAGTAATTCTAAAAACTAACTTAATTATTAAAGTTAAACACAAACTATAAGGGTTATGTTTCTACATACTATATACTTAAGAATATCCTAAAGCTTACTTATTAAAGCGTAAGCTTGTAATACTAAGCTGTAAATCTTACGTAGCTTATTATAAGCTTTGTAAGCTTAATTACGTGCATTAATCCTTCTTACGCGCTAAGGCGTAAGCTTATAGATCTACTTGTAAGCTAGTTACGTAATCTATTCTATATATTATCTATTACCAGCCTGCTGTAGGCTGTGTTAGGAGATTACTAAAATAATTAGCTGTAGAGATCTAGGATTATAACACTATCCTCCTCCCTTATTAGATTTGTCTTAAATTGTAATTATGTCTTTATAAGCGTGCCCTGTATCTTATCTTAAGGTCTAGCCTTTATTATATCTTCTAATTCCTAAAAGAAACAACTACGCCTTGCCTTAGAGATTTAATAATATAAAACCCTTACTAATATACCCTATAACTATTATTTTACTAATAACTAAGAGTGCTTTGTTATAGCATTAAAAGTTTATATTATCTAAAATGTTCTAAGTATATATGTATTAGGCGTCTATATATAAACTTATTCTAGGAGTTATTAGACTGTACTTGCGAAGAGTATAAAGCAAAAGTAGAAGTAGATAAAAACCTGCTTGCTAAAGTAATTGCGCAATTGCTGCGTAACAAGAAGATTCTTATATAGGCAAAGGACAGAGCACATTGCAAGGCTAAATACCTAGCAAACAAATTAGAGGAATTAGGCAAGGATGTCTAAGCAGAGGAGTTAAACTGTCTAGCTACAGATACGTTAACAGGTTATTCTCTAGCTATATAGGCTACTCTTAACCTAATTAATACTTCTACAAACTTTAGTACTAGTTTAGTAATTATTAGTAATTTGTAAGGTTTGTAGTTACTTCCTAAGTGTTTTCTAAATATAGGTAACCTAACTATTTAACTAGATACTTAGTATTACGTCCTTTTCCTTAGTATATTATTTTTTTAACGTCCTACTTAACTTCTCTATTAGCTTAGTAGTAGAAGTCTTTCTAGATTAGTGTTTTAGGGTTAGCTAGTTCTAAAAGTAAGATATAGAACATAGGGTGCACTCTTGCATCCTTAGGTAGCACAAGTTAATAGGTAACTAGGCTAATTTGTTTAGAAATAAAAAATAGTCTAACCTTAACCTTATCTAGTTTTTTTGTTAGTTACTGCGTACGTAGATTCTTTGTAAGGAGATAGACTTTATCCCCCTCCTTTAGCAGAGGTGCTATTTTTTATTTCTTATTAATGTAAGAAATTGCTTATAACTAAGCTTTAGTAATATTCTCTAGCAATTTCTAGTATACTTCCTTTAGTGCTTTAACTAAGGATATTACTACTTCTATTTAAATATTACTATTTAATAACCTAGTAAAGAGATTTAGGTGTTGTCTATGTGTTATAAAGTACAGCGTGTAGCCTATAGCTTCTAAAGTCTTGTTGTTATACGCAATCTATACTATAGGTAACAGCAAAACCTAGTTATCTTACTGCTAGTTGCTATAGATTTTTAAGTACGTTTCTCTAGTTTAATTTGTGCGTTCTGTCTGTCTGTCTGTCTGTAGATAGTATGTTATAGATAGCTTTTTCTTAGTACTAATTACTGTAAGCAACGTAGTCTAATAGTTTAATATAAAGAGCTTGTCTCTATTGCTAATAATAGATTTAGGTATACTATAATGTTAGATAATGCAGTCTTTAAAGATATAGGCTAACTGCTTAGTAGTATAAATATGTCTAAATAGTATTATCTTAGCATACTTAGTAAATTAATCTACTATAACAAAGATTAAGTTGTAGCTATATCCTATAATAGGGTCCTTAGAGATTAGTAGCTGTGTAATAAAATCTATTATAATATTTATCTAGGGGGTAGTAGGTAGTTCTATTGCCTGCGCTTCTCTATATTTAGCGTGTATGCTGTGTTTATTCTGCTAACAGCTAACATATTTCCTAATAAACTCTATAACCTTATCTTTTATCTTTAGGAATTTATAATATCTTTTAATAAGTTCTATAGTTTGTGTAATACTAGGGTGTCTATAAAGTAGGTTATTATAGTAACAGCTTATAACATTGTTTATTAGTTCCTCTAGTACTTAAGCTTGTACTAGTTACTCCTATTTAACCTGTAATATAAGGTTAAGTTGTTGTAATAGTGCTAGCAACCTATTAGTATTCTTTCTAAGAATAGCAAATTAATTTATAGTTTTCTTACCTATAAGATTATAGCGTTAGCTAAGCGTGTCTACTCTGCTATTGTCCTTCTCTAGGGTGTATAGGATCTTAAACTTATGTTAACTAAGCATTTCTAACTAGCAAACTTGTTATTAGTTTAGAACCTTAGTAGTAGTAAAGTATACTAAGTTCTTATAATCTATGTAGATAGTAAGTTCTAAGCAGCTTTCTGTATATACTCTCTAATATTACAACGCGTTAATAATAGCTATAAGTTCCTTGTTATGCACATTATAGCATTCTTCTAGTACTATAAACTTCCTAGAATAGTAGGTAATTAGGTGCTATTTCCTGTCTTATTCTTGCGTAATGCAAGCTCCTAATACAAAATCTAAGGCATCTATCTTAAGGCGCATTAGTTTGCTACTCTTAAACGTAATTAATGTACGTAGCTTAATACATACTTACTTAAGTAACTAGAAAGCATCTTCTTATACTTATTTCTACTTAAATAGTATATTCTTCTGCATAAGTCTTATAAGTAGCAAGGCCTTTAGGGAGTAGTTCTAGATAAAGCGTTAGTTAAAGTTAACAAACACTAGGAATTCCTGTATTCCTTTAACTAAAGTAGGCGTTAGCTAATCCTTTATAACCTAGATCTTCTTTTTACTTATCTTTACTCTATGTTTTCCTATAATATAGCCTAAGAATTCTACTTCTTCCTAGTGCTATTTGCACTTCTCTAGTTTTAGTTAGAGGTTTGCTTTTGCTAAGTATTCTAACACTTGTTGTACGTAGACCTTGTGTTCTTCTAGCGTCTTACTGTACACAAGGATGTTGTTAAGGTACGCTACTATAGTAATATCTAGATGCTCCTAGAGCACGTTGTTAATTAACGCCTAATATACAGCTAGTGCGTTAGTTAGCCTAAATAGCATAATATTGCACTAAAATAGAGCAAAAGGTACGCGCACTCTTACTCTAAGAATAGTGCTATATTTATAGGTATATCTACTGCAACACATAACTATATACTTGTAATAACTATAATAGGTTCTAAACGCTATCTTCTATTCTTCTCTATTCTTTATATGTATAAGGTTATACGCTCTACGTAAATTAAGTATAGTAAAGTACTTTGCTCCTATAAGTCTGTCTTATAACTCTCCTATATTAGGTAGCAGGTATTAATTCTTAATTATAATGTTGTTAAGCTTATAATAGTTAACGCATAGTCTTAGTAATCTGTCTTTCTTTACAACAAATAGAATAGGAAATCTAGCTAGAGACTTAGATTTTCTAATAAAACCTTTTACTAGGTTATCCTTAATATACTTTCTTAGTACCTCTAGTTCCTTCTTAGATAGCTGGTATATTAGCCTAAAGGGTAGTTCTTTCCCTTTTTTAAGTTTAATCTTACAATCCTAAGGTTAATGCTTAGGTAGCGCTTTTGTAGATAACTCTTCTTTAAATATCTAAGTGTACTAATAATACACATCTAGTATAGCAGGAGGTGCACTCTTAGTCTCCTTAATTAGCGTAGAGAGGTTCTTTAGGTCTACTTAATTAACTACTCTAACTTAGCGCGTCTTATATGTTAAAGAGATGTTATTAATCTCCTTCTTATCTACTAACTCTAGCGTAGGTTACGTAGGTTAGCGTATAGTAGTGCTATAGCTACACCCTTTAAACAAAAGCTATTGTTTTTTCTAGTTAATTTATAGATTATACTTTTATAACTATAGTAGTCCTAATATAACATTGTAAGTAGCTATTCCTAGGATATCTAGGTTTAATTTTTCTCTATAATTCTATACTTGTAGGGAAGCACCTTAAACTTTAAGCATAATCCTTTCTTCCTCTAGTATTAATTCTCTATTAGCAATTTGTAATAGGTACAGTTTGTCTTTATACTATAGATAGAGCCTAGCTCTTTCTGTTGCGCTGCAAGACACATAGCTCTACTGCAACCCTAAATCTAATAATACTATTATTACAACTCCTCCTAATAGTATTAGGAGTTTAATAAGTTAATTATTCCTAATTAAGTTAAGGGATTAATCCCTAGCGCTCGTAGGCGCTGTCCTAAAAAAGGATTCTCTTATCCTCTAAACCTATAACTCTACTTTACTCCTTTATAAGTTATATAGTTAGGGTTAAGGCAGTGCTGCTATATAGCGTTAATGCACCTATTATTAATTACTAATTACTAGGCACCTTGTGCTTATAGTGTATTATTACCTAGGAAATAGGCATTCTCTTGTTTATTAATAAGATGCATTTTTGCAGGTATTGTTCTAGCAGTTTCTCTAATACTTCTTGTATAACTTCCTCTACTTTAGGAAGAAGCTACTCTCTTACTTGTCTAATAGGTAAGTAAGGTAGTTGTCCTTGTAGCATGCAGTGTAGGAAAGTACTCTATAATATAGATTATGCAGGTCTATTTTATATCTAGGTGCGTAAAATCTATTTAACTAATATAGGATATTTTTGTATAGCTAGTTTTCTTATTATTGTAACATAACCTAGTTATTAGTGCTAACGTAGTTTTCTTAATACTTATAATAGGCTTTATTGCACTAGTTTTCCTCTTTATCTAAAGTGTTATAGATAATAGGTTTACTACACGTATGTGTGTAGATCTCTTGTCCCTTAAGGTTGTATTATTAGTAATACTTATTACGTTCCTCCTGTCTGCGTTATTAGTATTCTTGTTCCTATTTGTTATTATTATTGTCTGTTACTAGCTGTTTATGTAGTACAGATCTAAGATACTTAAGTAGATCCTTAGATTCTTTGTTGTCCTCTTTAGACTTAATAGCATGTAGCTGTAACTGCATATCTATAACAAGGAGGCCTTTTCCTTCTATTATAAAGAATAGCTTCCCTTGTTTAATAATATTACTATAGTATACCTTACCTATAACTAGCTTACCTTTCTTCTATCAGTATTCTACTATATAGTATATTTTATCTTTATTTGTTAAGACTTCTTCTTTAAGGTAGTGTGTTAGTAATTAGTTATATAGCTTATACTTAATATAGTCTTAGGGATCCTAGTTAGATTCTAGGTCTGCCTCTAGGCATCCTTTATCTTTAGCAAGAATCTCCTATTCTTTGCTAGTTTTATTACTGTTAGTAGCTAGCATGTTTAGCTATTAAACTACCTTGCCTTTAGATTAGCAGTCTTAGGCAAAGTAGCCTTGTTTGCTATATCTATAACAAGTTACTAAAGACTTATCTAGTATGCTCCCTTTGTTCTTCTTGTTCTACCTATTAAGTCCTTTGTTTAGGTTTAATAGATCTATAGCCTCTAGTCTATAGTATCTGCTTTAGGTATTATTGTAAATCTAGCAGCCTACGTTAGGTTAGTAGCGCACGCTATAATTTCTATAGTTAGGGTAATTATTACGCTATAGGTTGCGTAGTAGTAGTTATTTATTATTAACTATACGCGCTTGTAGATTATCTTATAGCTCTTGTTGCAGCTTGTAGATTTTAACATTAATATCAATAGCAGTATTAATAAGCTAGTTAAGGGTCTTAGTACTAGCGCCTATACGTATTAGTTCTTTCTTAACTTTTAGTTTAAGACCTTGTTTAAATATAGTTATTAATATAGTATTGTCCTAATTAGTATTAGTAGCAAGTTGCTAGAAGTCTACTATATAATTAGCTACTAACTTTTCTTATTAAATGCGTTAAATATTACGTTATGTAATAGTAGGTTTGTTAGAGAGTCTAAAGATTAGCTTAATCTTGTCTTTAAAGTTGTTAAAATCCTTTATCTATTTATCTACTTTATTAGGGGTATTGCTAGCTTAGTACTGTTATATAAAGGGCTTAATCTACTTAAAGGCTTTTCTACGCATATAACTAGTAACAAGAACTACTTAGTTCTTAATAGGTATCTTTCTACCTTAGAAGGTAAAGAAGAGATCCTACTAGAGTAGCTAGTTGTCTAACTTGCTTTATTCTCTATAGTAGAGATTAGGCTTATTAATGTTTATGCTGCTAGTGTAGACTATAGGGTCTTTATTAACGTCTATGTTAGAGCTATTAGAGGTAGCACGTGTTCCTAAAGTTGTACTTATCTTAAAGATGTTTAAAGTGTTAAGGTTGTATATCTAGGCAAGCCTAAATAGTACTAGTTAGGTTAGTTCTTAGGGAAGAGTACAGTGTCTAGAATAGTAAGGTAAGATACGTCTAGATAAAGTCTAATTTAGCAACTTAGAGGTATTACTATCTAGCAATAGGGTTAACTAGCAGGAGTAGTAATTCTAAAAACTAACTTAATTATTAAAGTTAAACACAAACTATAAGGGTTGTGTTCCTATATACTATATACTAAAGAATATCCTAGAGCTTACTTATTAAAGCGTAAGCTTGTAATACTAAGCTATAAATCTTACGTAGCTTATTATAAGCTGTAATAGAGCTTGTAGGACTATACTTAAGTAATTAATTAATTTAATTAGTGTCTATTTTTCTATATAGAACGTGTTGCTTAAATATAAATAAAATATATAGGTTACGTAATCTTACTTAATAAGCGTTTAACTAGTATTAGGGCTGCTTAGAACTAGCGTTGCTAGAGTAGAGTAGCTTAACTAAATTAGCATACTCTATTAGAAAATAAGCTACGTATATAACTTTACACGCTTAGTTATATAACATACCCTCTAGCTAATCCTATATTAGGAACAACTAAACTAGGAGTATGTCCTTAGTAATTATAGGGCTTTAATCTTAGATTTTTATATTTCTCTAGATATCTAAGATTACTACGTACCTATAGTGTACTCTAGGTGCTCTTCCTTTTAAGAGACCTCTCTAACTTTTTTAGGCTACTATTATAAGTAGTTTGTTGCTAGTTTTAGCACTTAGTTTTAATAGCTAAACTTTTAAAGCCTATAGCTAGCTACTAAGCTACTTAGTTATAGTTAAGGTAAGCACTTTCTAGGTTAAGTATTTCTAGGTAGTAAGAGTAAGCGTAAGGACTATAATCTAGTAGCTTTACCTTTACTAACCTAGTTACTTCCCTATATAAGTGTTCTACCTACTTAATTTTTCTATTTCTCTAGTTATATCTATTAATATACCTATAAGTATACTAAATTATTTTCTGCACACCTAAGAACTCTCTAGCTAATTATTTCTAGCTTCTTAATCTGTTAATAGCTTTATTATTAGACGTTATCTAACTAATCTTGCTATTAATATTTTCCTAGCTCTTTTTAGAGGTTTGCTAACTTAGGTATAGAAATAAACTAAAACCTAGCGCTACGTGCGTACTACTGCTACCTCTACTGCCTAAGCTGCTGCCTAAGCTGGCTAGCTGCCAGCTGCCTACTTGCCCTTGCCTGCGCCTGCCTCTATACCTACGCCTGCTCCCTTGCCCTTACCTAAGCCTGTAGCTGCAGCTTCGCCTACTCCTTTAGCAGTTACTACTGCTACTGCTGCTATAGCTGCTGCTACTGCTACTGCCTACGCTGCTACGCTGCTGCTGCTGCCTGCCCCTACGCTGCCTGCCCCTACCTTAGGCGCTCTAGTGCCTAGTGGGCGTAGGTTAATACCCTGCGCGTACTACGTAGACGCGCTACTAGTAAGTAGCTTAGTTGCGCTATGTGTTAATAATACTACTACTAGCTACTGTAGCAAGCGCTGCTAGTGTTATACCTTTAGGCACTCCTACTATCTACTATAGGTATTTTAAAAAAAGAGTAGTTAAGTAGTAGACTAATAGCTTATAGCCCCTCTACTCTTAAGCTGCTTAGGCTTAAACTAGTAGAGGAGCTTGCTTCCTCTAGCAGAGTAACAACTTTAGTAAGTAACTTAGTTTTTAGTAGATAATAGTAGCTAATAAGTATTTAGCAGGCTACTAACCTACGTACTACTATCTAGGTAGTAAAGGGCCTGCTTATAGATAGGTATAAATTTTAAGTACCTATTTATAAGTAGGTTATTTAAGATAAAACCTATAGGGAGGGGTTATCCTCCCTACCTATAGTTAATTTGTTTTTGTAAGCTCCTTCGCTGCTAGGCGTGCGCTTAAAAGAGCTGCTACTAGTAGTCTAGGGAGACTTATACCTATTTAGGGAGGGGGTTATCCTCCCTAGCAATTTAAAGATCTTCTCTTTCTCTATTAACCTACTCTTTTTCTGTAACTAAGTCTTTCCTCTCTTAACTAATACTTTATAAGTTTAAATGCAATAGAAAGCGCTTATAAGCTTATCTAGGAAGCACTTTTATAAGGCTGTTAGCTAGCATCTTACTTATTTTAAGGTAGGTTACTTAGAGGTTTCCCTTAGCGTACTCTTATTTTAACTATATATTTTAGATATCTATATAGCGTAGCTAGGTAGTAAGCTACTTGCTCTCTTTAACTACTAGTTAGATAGTTTATTAGTTATTATAGAAAATCTCCTACAGCACCCCTAAGTCTAGCTAAAGTTCTCCTAGGAATTGTTTTAGAGCTACTAACTCTTTAGCTACATGCTCTAAAGCAAGTAATTCAGCCTTAGTAGTAGAAGTAGTTACTATTAACTGCTGTGCAGCTTTCTAGATAATTAGACTACTAAAGAGCTGCATAATATACCCCTAGGAAGATTAATAGGACTCTCTATTATTAGCAAATAAGGCGTCTCTATATATAAGCAGATAACTACCTTTGTAAGCGCTGTACCTTATACCTAGATGCTTTATTCTATACAAATAAGCTAAAACCTAAGCAGCTACCTTAAAGTAAGTAGCTCCTAGATTTATTAAATAATAAGATAGCTAAGAGGCAGCGTATACTATATCTAGTTAAATTATAATTACTATATAGAGTATAGACCTAACTTGTTCTTAAAACGCTTTAGCCTCTTGTTTTAAAGCTTCTCTACTATATTTAAGTAGCTCCTCTGTAGGAAATAGGACTGTAGAGAAGGACCCCTTCTCTACTATCTTAAATTTAGTAGCAAGCTTATTAATATAGGAGTTGTGCGCAAGAGTTATAGTATAAGCCTCTTAGTTTCTAATTATTTAAACGCCTAGAAACTATTTAGCAGCTCTATAGTCTTTAATTTAATACTTTTCTATTAATAAGCTTATTAGCTATTTAGTAGCAGCTTAATTATTATTATAATAGGCTAGGAGAATATTATTAACATAGAAGAGTAGCACTATTTTCTATTTAGGATTATAGAATAGGCACAGCTCTTCTTTTAATGCTAAGAGACTAAGCTTCTAGAGCGTACTAGAGAGCTCTCTATAATATAGGACTAGTAAATTACATAACCTATATAGAGCTTATAGTAGTAGAACAACTTGCTTAGGTTTCTTAAATCTATCTAGTAATTTACAGAGTACCTAAGGTTTGTCCTAGCAGCTTATGTTTAGAAACGCGCTAGTTACATTATACTACTAGAGCTCTAGGTTAAACTAGGCTGCAATTGCTACTATAGTGCAAAATAAGTAAGCAGTAAGCGTTGTAGCGTAGGTTAAGATAATTAAATCCTTTGCCTATAGATCTCTGCGTATGTAGATTCTTACCTTACATTTAAGGAAGTAGCTATTCTAGTTAAATTTGTAGGTAAAGACCTATTTAAGCAGTAGGGGCCTTAATAAGGCGCTTAATTAGTTAATTTCTCTCTACGTTTCCTTCTTAATAAGCGTGTCTATCTCTTTTTAGCAGGCCTAGCAAAAAGAGCTCCTAGTAGGTAATAGAGTAGATCTTTCTATTTGCTTAGTAGTAGAGGGAGCTTATCCCTATATAACTAGCGCTTGTTTTAAGCAACTAGTCTTTCCTTTTTAGGGTTAAGGTAATAATTACTGCGTAGGCAGTAAGCAGCTCCCTTCTATCTATGCTATATTTGTTTGTATGTTTAAACAGTAGGTAGATAAGCTAGGCGTATCTGTAATTATTTATAGAGCTTATTATAGAGTACTAACCTACTCTATTATTATTGTTAGCAGGCTTATTACACTTATTGCGCTTATAGTTCTCTATTTAGTAGCTCTATCTTATAGGCAGGCCCTAGATTCTCTACTAATACGCATGTCTCCTGCCTGCCTTATCTACTTGCGTTAATCTTTAAGAAGGTATTAGAATAAGCAGCAAAGCAGGTCTTAGTAGATTATTAAGATCCTTACTATCTACTAGCTCGCTCTCTTCTTCTATAGTTAAGTGCACTTCCTGTAAGCTACTAGTTAGATTATCCTCCTTATTAGGAGCTTCCTACTTATACTTAACTACTCTAGTTTAGGCGTTTAGTTAGGGGAAAGTAAACCTGTTTCTTAGTGTTGTTCTATATAGATCTCTAGCAGCTTGCTAGCTAAACTTGCTGCGCGTGCAGTATCTATCCTAGGGGCTCCCTCTCTACTAGACTAGCCTTCTAGTAATTAAGGTTCTCCCTAAGTGTTACCCCTAAGCTAGTGCTTAGTAGACAAGCTAAGCAATAGGTCTCTTTGTTTAAGGGGAGCTCTATTACTTCTTCTACCTCTATCTTATTAGGTTTATGTAGAATATTTACAACTACTTCTACTTCTTAGACTATAATAGCTAACAACTTATCTAATTTATTATAAAAGAGCTCCTTATTAAAGGTTACGTTACGCGTTGTAATTACCTAGTTTAGTTTAGGGACCTATATCTAGTATATATTAGAAGCTTAGTACCCTACTAAGTATCTAATATAACCCCTTAGAGTTACTTTAAAGCTTCTCTAATTACGCCTAGCTGCTTGTTTCCTATTTAGGGGATACGCTCTGCAGCTATAGGCGTATATCCTGCTCTAATTAGGTCTTAGATTAGCTGTTAGTACTCTTACCTGCTTAGGTTTGTACTAGCAGAAATATTAAGTAAACTAGTAATTAAGCTCTTTATTTAGGCTTTATAGCTTATTTAAGTAAGTTAGACTTATGTTATAGAGCTATATTACTGCTACTACAACCTCTAGCTAGAGCTTCTTAGGTAGGTTTACACTGTTCCTTATTTTAATAAATTTAGTAATTATTTCCTACCCTACTCTTTCTGCTACCCTGTTTAGCTTATAGGTATATAGAGGTATACGCTTAATATCTATTCCCTTATTAATTGCCTAGTGCTTATATTAGGAGCTCTCTTGCTATAGGAGAGTAGTAGTATTATTATCTTAACTTATCTTGTAGATATAGAGCTTGTACTAGGTACATACCTAGCTTAAGAAACTTATAAGTACCTACAGTATCTCTACTTAAGTCTTCCCTAGCAGTAAGTACGTAAAGAGCTTCCTACTATAGTACTCCTTAATTAAAAGTATCTATAATTTACTACTTCTTCCTATAGGCATATTAAACAGATCCTAGCTAATTCTCTAAAAGGGTTTAGTAGGTTTTTCCTATTTCTGTTACGATATAACTTGCTTAGCGTAGGTTATTAAGTAGACCTTATAATCTTTTTTAGAGCGTGCTGTTAATATGTACGCTGCACGCTTGTTATACTAGTGCTTTTAGAGCTTCTAGGCCTAGATAACCTGCTCTAGCGTGCTAGAGGTGTTTAGCAGAGCTTTATTAGTAAGACTTATACAATTATTTTTTTACTACATTAAGGATTAGAGGGTAGTAGGATAGTAGCTTATATTTAAAGAAAGTAAGGTTGTAAGCGCGCTTAAGAGTAGCATATACAACGCTCCTATTTAGATTATTAATATAGCCTACTTAGAGCGAGCTGTCTAGCCCTAAGTACTAAACTCCTTTCTCTTAGAGGCGTGCCTTAGAAATAATATTAATATAGAAACCTTCTACTACTACTATATCCTTAAGGAGCAGGTCTTCTATATACAGGCTGCGCTTTCTGTGTAACACGTTTTTAAACAAACAAGCTCCTTGTTCTACTACTAGGAACGCTTGTGTGCCTACCTCTATAGTGTTAGTAGAGTTAGCTGGGCAAAATAACCTAGGTACAAGCTGATCTGCGCTGTTAACTAAGTGTGTAGCTGCTCTATTATCTAAAATTATAGTCTCTAAGAGCAGATAAGTGTTAAAATCTATAAGGTTGTAAACCCTAGGTTTCTTAGCTAGGTTGCTTAGTTGCATTATTTTTAGATTAATTAGAGCAGCCTATACATTGCTAGGAAACTTAACTTTAGGTAGGATACCTTTTACTAGTAGAGCTGTTATTGCTAATAGAGCTTTTAGGGTCTAATTAAGCTGCTTAATTGCCTTCCTGGTATCTGTATACTCTTAGCTCTTAAGCCTCTAGAGAGTATCCTTGCAATAGCTTTTGCTTATGTAGATAGGTAGTAAGGAGCTCCCTCTAACTGCTGTCTCTAGGCGTTAGCAGTTAGTTAGTTTCTACTTATAAGTCTCTCCTTTTTGTTTACAAGGGCAGGAGTACCTACTTAAGCTCTTAGAGTTAGTAGCAGGAGCTTAAGTAGTATCTGTTTAGCTTCTAAATATTGCAAATACTCCTAGGTTATCTTTTCCTGCTCTTATAGTGTGCTTATGCATTAAACTACTAAAGACCCTACATACTTTGTCTAAATTAAGTAAATTAAGCCCTAGGATACTATTCTAGATAATCCTTTAGTTTATAGTACAAGCCTAATCTAGGGCAATCCTATAACTTAAGGCATCTAAGAAATCCTGCACAGCAAGCGCCCTATTAACCTCTAGAAGCTTATATAACTTAGCTCTTCTATAGAGGTATAACTACCTATTATACTAGTCTTATAGAGCAGCTCTTAACTGTTTAGCTGCTCTAAGATACTGTTAGTACTCTGCCCTAACCTAGTTCTAGGTACTAACATCTATTAGAGCGAGCTCCTCTTTTAGTGCTTGCATAAGCAATTACAGCGTTATAGTATTATTAGTAATAAGCTTTACTATTACTAGTAAGAGGATTAATAGCAATACTGTTATGTTAACCTAGTTCTAGATCTTCTAAAGGCGCTCTGCCTTAGCAGCCTACTTGCTTGCTCTAATCTTATATCTAAGGAGCTCCTTGTTATAGTTCTTAACGCTTGTTTAGCCTGTTAGAGGCTTGTTAGGTTAGGTGCTCTAGCTTTAGGTAAATTAAGCTAGTAGTTAAGTAGGGAGCAAGCCTATAATAGGTAGTTTAGGCGCTCCTTTGTGCATACCTAGGGCGTCCTTAGCGTCTAGATCTACTATATCCTATACGTTACAAAGCTTAGCGTGCTACGTAAGTTAGATATACTAATTAGGCTAATTAGATCTTGTTTTAAGCTAATAGGGTCCTATAGGGACACCTAAGAGAGCTTGCTTATTATAGTTAATAAGCTCGCCTATAGTAGCGTTTAGTAGGGATAGAAAAATAATTAGGTAATTAGAGCAGTTAAGCTAAGTCTAACAAGCTTGTTTGCTAAGTGCGTAGGGAGATCTACTGTGCTTAGGAAGCTAGGTTTATAACTATAACAGAGCTTACAGGACTATACTTAAGTAATTAATTAATTTAATTAGTTTCTATTTTTCTATATAGAACGTGTTGCTTAAATATAAATAAAATGTGTAGGTTACGTAATCTTGCTTAATAAGCGTTTGGCTAGTATTAGGGCCGCTTGGAACCAGCGTTGCTAGGGTAGAGCAGCTTAACTAAATTAGCACGCTCTATTAGAAAACAAGCTGCGTATATAACTCCACGCGCTTAGTTGCGTGACATTAGTACTAGCAGTAAGACTCTTAATTATTAGGTTTAATAGGTTAAGATAATAATTATATATATTATTAATTGTGTTGTGTCTGTCTAGCTATAAGGTCTGATTTTAATAATAGTAAAGTAGTTACTGCGCTATCTCTTAGCGCGTAACTCCTTTTCTACCTTTTACCTTAGCTAGGTATTATCCTTATATCTAACAACATTATAGTTAAAAACTTATCCTAGCTAGTAACAGCCTCTAAATAATATTACAAGTTGTTTAGTTACATTTATACTATAGAGTATTTAGATCCCTTTTAGTTACTATGTAAGTTTCTATTATTATTTATCTAATAGTTAGGATTCTAGAGACCTCTAAACAACTAAAGCCTTTAAATTTAGACCTCCTGTAACTTACTGCTCTAGAATTACTTTAGAAAAGCTTTATTAGATAGCGCTAAGATAAAGACTTATAGATTATAAATAACCTACCTAAATTAGACTAGATATAATATTGTGCCAGTGCACAGAGTGACTGCCTTAGCAGTTACTCGGGATGCTAAGGCTAGTAAGTAGCGCTAGTATATAAAGGGATAACAGGAAGTTTAGACAAAGCCTCCTAGATAATTATATACTACTACAAAGAAATAAAGTTTATATCTTATCTGCGTAACCTGTATCTATAGTTTCTTGCACAGTAATATAGCTCCTCTGTCCTCTATATACTAACAGGTTAAGCATATCTTACTAGAACAAAATAGTAACCTAACTAGGGGCAACAGTATAGTATGTAGGGGAACTAATTGTTAAACAAAGATATAGATAATACAGCTACTCTTATGCTAAAGCACTCTAATAGACGCCTTAGGTATAAGTAACAAATAACAAAGATGCAGATAATATAGCTACTCTTATGCTATAGCACTCTAATAGAGGCCTTAGGCATAAGTAACAAACAATAAAGATACAGATAATACAGCTATTCTTATGCTACAGCACTCTAATAGACGCCTTAGGCATAAGAAACAAACAACAAAGATGCAGATAATACAGCTATTCTTATGCTACAGCACTCTAATAGATGCCTTAGGCATAAGTAACAAATAGCAGCTGTCTATAGATTACTCTAGTTAGAACACTAGTATTAATAGTAGGCATTATTTTAACCCTAAAAGAAACTATACCTCTAGAATTGCTAGATAGCTATCTAATAATACAAGATAGCTATTTCTATCTTAGGATTGTATAGATATACTAAACAATTCTTCTGCTATACTATTAGCTAAATATGTTATTAGCTAATAGGGTCCTAGCCTAGGGCTTATGCGCCTAGGAATTAACGCTCTATAAGAGCATATAAAACTCTAAGAACTAAGGAAAAAGAAGAAAGAAAAATAAAAACACTCTAAGAACTAATATTATTACTATATCTAAACTATATTAATATACATCTCTTTACTCTTAGAAATTAGTAGAACACCTAAGGAGTCCTGCCTTAGTAACCTGTCTTAGGATAGTTAATTATAAGATAGGGTCCTAGTTCCTATAAGAGGAAGAGCTAATTACCTCCTATTTAATAGAGAAGAGGTCTCTAAATTCCTAGATAACTTTAATTAAATAGCAAACAATAGGGGCCTTATAGACTAGTAAAAGGTTATAGTCCTTCCTAAATACTATAAAAGTTACTATTAAAGATTTATAAAGAGGTTAAAGCTATTCTTAGAGGGAGACTAGATTAAACTACAACTAGCTATAAAAGAACATTAGAGAGACTAGGACATCTCCTAGAAAATAGGTACCTAAGCTTTTATAGAGATATATGTGCAAGAGACTGCTTAATCCTTTCTAGGACTCTTAGACTACTACACTAACTTTGTAGTGTACAGTAATACCTACTAGAAGAATAAACAAATCTTAACCCTTAAGGAGGGTTACTTCTTCTTCCTAGGCCTCCCTAAGGAAGACAAGGATCTAGTCCTATTTAACATGCTAAATAGCCTAGCAATAAAGGATTAATCTTTATTTAAGTTAGAACTAATATATTAATTTATTAAAAGAGTCTAGGAACAACAACAGGGTCTCTAAGATTTGTTACTAACAAAGGACAATAGCTAGACTAAGGAAGTAAGACGTATAATAAATACCACTAGAAACCTAGTGTTAGAACCCCTTTTATAAGGGTGGCACGCTATTAAGCATTAGAAGGTAGAGGATAGTATTACGGGTTAAGGATAGACAAATCGCTACTAAAGGAATAGAGTAATTCCCTTGTATTATATAGTTACGCCACCCCTGTTCCTTAATTAGGCTATACTAGCCTCGTAGGGAACTATTAGAGTTAGCAGTCCTAACACCTAGTAGATTACTACAGCATAGTAGACCAGGCTAAAAGATATCTCGCAGAGAGTAAGACAGTGTCTAGAAATTACCTGCCTCTAGGGGTAGATAAAAGTGTTAATAAGCTTGTAAAGGCTATAGATAGTTAGAAACTGTCCCTTGCTAAGGTTAGCTCTCTTATAAATTCTAATAACAGGATTAAGGAAATCCTACGTAACCTAACTAACTATGCCTACTTTGTAGCACACGCTACTAAGGTAGGCAAGGTCTTAGAACTTAATAACAGGTTATTTATCTCCTATTCCTAGAGGAATGTAGATCCTAGCAGAGGTGTTTTATACTACTAAGGCTAGGAGTATAATAGTTCCTGTACTATGTGCAACAAATTACGCTAGCGCAAGGCACTGTGCGGCAGAGCTAGCCCTACTATCTACCCTAGCAAACAGCAGATTTTGCAACCTAGTATTAGAATGCGCTGTCTAGCTTTATTATATAGTAGAAGAAGATAGAGATAGTTAGTATAATAAGGACCTGCCTAACAATATTGCTAAGTCAATGTTAGAGCTTAGGTTAGAGAGGGTTATCTACCTAGACCTTCTAACGTGCTAGGTGCAGAATAGAAATTACAGCGTTAACTGCCTTATTAATACAGGCGCCTAGATAAACTTGCTTTAATTTAGTACGTTACAGGCACTTAGGTTACTCTATAAGAAAATAAGCTATATTCCTAGTAAGGAGTAGGGCGTTGTTATAGCTAACAGGAGTATAGACTCCTTTGTTAGCACAGCATAGAACGTCCTAGTTAAGATTAGCAAAGTAGTTACACTTACCTACTTCTAGATAGTGCAGAACCTTATAAGGTTAGTAATACTTAGCACTCTGTAGTGTGCGTCTTCTTATATAGCTATTTAATACAATATGTTTAAACGCTCTACCTATTACATTATGTTAGATAATAGCTTAAGGAATGCTGCGTTTATAGCATCTAATCTAGCTCCTTATTACTTAACTTTAGTAGAATCTACTACTAGAAAAGACAGGAGGCCCTCTTAATTAAGGCAGGAGGCGCCTACAGTGTAGAAAACCTTAATTCTAACAACTAGTTATGCTGCTTAGCATAGGTAGGATATAGCGACCTCTATACTAGCAATCCTAAGGAGAGAAGGAGTATTAAAGATATTACTTAAAGAATATTTCACCCTAGCAATTATAAGGTAGTTAGGTAGATTTCCTTAGGAGGAGATAAAAGCTAGATAGATCTTAACAAAGACGTTGCTACATTAATAGTAGAGCTAAGCCTTTTAGACAAATAATAAGAGTATACAGATTGTTAGCTAGTAAGCTAGTAGAAAGAAGATAGCAGAGAAGTTAATACCTTGTACAAAAGAGTAGGGGTAAAAGTTAGGCTAGTTAATAAGCTAAGGGTAATAGAGCTAATAGAACTTAGCTAAGAAGACTAGAAGCAGCTTATAATTAAACAA
Source organism: Ascochyta koolunga (assembly GCA_026119515.1). Lineage (NCBI taxonomy): Eukaryota > Fungi > Ascomycota > Dothideomycetes > Pleosporales > Didymellaceae > Ascochyta > Ascochyta koolunga. The sequence goes on along the minus strand of JANLCG010000001.1, from coordinate 1,176,720 downwards.
TAGTAACTTTTCTACAGCTTGCAACCTCTAGATATTAGACCCTTTAATTACCTATTTAAATAAAGGCATGCAGCATTCCTAAGAGGTATAAGACTTAATCTAGAAAGACTAAAGAGCTAGAAGTTTAGTAAGGCGCTTCTTCTCTATAAAAAGGAACAGTTTATTAAAATAATTATAAATAGAGAGGCAGCTATTACCTTTACATTTTCTAAATTAGGCTAAATATAGAAGGAGGTAACACCTCCCTATAAGATTAAGACTATACCTTACAAAGCCTAGTAGGTTAAAGCATTCCTAGTAGCAAGGAGCTAGGTAGGGGAGCTAGTAAAGATGCTTCTAGAACGTTTAGAGAGAGGAACACTAGAGAGATACAACAGTTAATATAGAAACCTATAGCACCTTATAGCAAAGAAGGCTAGCTCTTTCTAGTTTATTAATAACGCATAGCACATAAATAAGGTGTTAATTAGGGATGCTAGAATACTACTAATAGTAGACAAGTTCTTAGAGAAGTTTGCAGGCTGCAAAATCCTATTACTAATAGACTTCTTCTTAGGATATAACTAAATCACCCTTTACAAAGACAGCAGGGACATAACAGCAGTAATAACACTAGTTAGTCTACTTTAGTTATGTACCTTAGTCTAGAGAGCTACTAATTTAGTAGCAGTATTTTAAAGAACAATAATTAAGATACTAAAGGATAACTAGCTAAACACTCTACCCTTTCTAGACAATATTACTAGTAGAGGTCTAAAAACTAACTATAATAGAGAAGAGTTGCTCTCTAGCGTTAGACGCTATATTCTAGAGCACATTTAGCAGCTAGATACCGCCTTAGCTAATATAGAAAGGGCTAGTGCTATAGTATTAGGGATAAAATGCTACTAGGGTTACAACAGGTTAACTGTAGTTAGCTACAAAGTTAGCGCAGACAGCTACTTCCCTAGCTAAGACAAGGTAGCAAAAATTACTACCTAGCTAGAGTGCTAAAACCTAAAAGAAGTCTAAATGTTTATACGCATTTGTGTTTACTATTATATCTAAGTCCTGTTATTTACTATTCTTGCTAAACCCCTATTTAAGCTTATAAAGAAAGATATAGAATAGGAATAGAGAAATATAGAACGCTAAGCTATAGCTGCTCTAAAGACTTATATTATAAGTGTGCTAGCGCTAATAGCTATATTATATACTAGTAGGTTAACTATCTTTATATTAGTAGACGCTAGTAGTAAGGGAGCTAGCGCTTGTCTAGAATAGATAGGTCTAGATAGCAAGCGTTACCCTTGCTAATTTAAAAGTACACTCTAGTTAAAAGCTAAATCTAACTAGCACTTAACTAAACTAGAGTGTAAAGCAGTTATCTAGGCTCTTAAGAAATTCTAGATATAGCTATATAGAGTACATTTTATTATTAAAATAGATGCCTAGACGCTAATAGCACAGCTTAATCGCTCTTTAACAGACATCCTAGGCTTAGTAATAAGTAGGTAGCTAGCAGCTATCCTGCTCTAGGACTTTAAAATTTAATACATTCCTAGAAAAAGAAATATAGTTGCAGACGCTCTATCTAGATACCCTAAGTCTAAAGAATAGACAGCCCTAGACAAACCTAAGTTAGACGTTAAGGATTTTATTAACAACCTAGTAGCAATAGCAGAATTATTGTCTCTGCTCCTATAGAGACACCCTAGCCACATCCTTAGGGACAAATACTTAGAATTATCTAAACAAATTGCTATATTCCTCTAGACACTAAAGATCCCTAGGGAATATCTAGGAAAGAGTTACGTTTATAGAAAAAGAGAGCTCTTAACTACTTTGTTTAAGACAGATATCTATTCTATAAGACGTTACGCAATGTTGCTATTAGGAGAGTAGTAGACAATACTAACATTAGGACTGCGGCAATTTAGGAAATACATTAAACAATTAGACACAGAGGTGTTAACGTAGTATACTCTATGCTTGCCTAAAGATATTACTAGGACTACATGCATGCTAAGGTTAAAACTACACTATCCTCTTGCCTAGAGTGCTAGTTTAGGACTAGTAAATAATTAAAGGATATGCTAACTACAACATACTCCTACGCACTCTAGGAGTTAGTAGCAGCTAACGTTATCTACATGCCTCTATGCAGAGGCTATTAGTATATAGTTATTGCTAGAGAATATCTTAGCAGATAGGTAGAGGCCTAGCTACTCTACAATAACAAATCTGCTACTATTGCAAAATTCCTGTACAAGGATATTATTTGCTAATAGAGCATAACAAGGAGGCTTATAGTTAATAGAGGACTAGACTTTGCTAATGTAGTAAAAAGCTTGTAGTTACATACAGGATTTAGCGAATACAATCCTTAGCATATAACCTTTAGGCAATAGGGAAGGTTAAAGGAGGACACAAACTAATTATTAATGCCCTTGCTAAACTTTATAGACTATAGGTAGATAACCTTCTAACAGTGCTGCTAGCAGACAGGGTCTCTATTTAATCTAACAGGTACTCTACGTATTAATTAGTTACTAGACAGAACCTAGTTCTACCTACAGATTTAGCAATTCCTACCTAGCAGACATTGCTGTACTAGCAGGTTTAAGATAGGTCTTAGTTACTAGCAATCTGTGCTATGTAATTAGACCTCTAGGACTAGTTTCTAAAGGATGCTGTTAGTGTTACTAAATAACTGCAAGCATCTAAGAAAGAATACTAAGATAACAATTAGGAAATTAGGAAAGAAAGCATTAATACTAGCAACCTAGTCTTATTATAGGATTTAGTTAGGGAAATTAATATGTTAAGAGACAGAAAGCTCGCCTGTAGGTAGCTTAGACTATACAAAGTCTTAGAAGAGAAAACAGTAATAGAGCGCAGCACCTTCCTACTAGAAGACTTAGATAGATCTAAGATGCCTTACACTATTCTAGGCTAGAGACTTAAGAGATTTATTAAACAACAACTAGAAGATATTGTAGAGGAGCACATAGGTCTAATTAAGATCTAGGATAAAGAAGCCTGGAACAGATTGTACATAGACCTAGACAGGGATGTTAGAAAAGATACTAGCTCTGTACTAGACTGCACTATTAGCAGTTATTAAGAGGTTGTAATACAACTAAGGAAACTTACAACATACAAGAAGGCGCAATATAAGTAATACAACAGCAACTCTAGCAGAGACTCTAACATAAGCTAAGCACTGTATTACTTAGCTTAACAAAGTAGGGGGAAGGGAGACTTAGTCTCTAACTATAAAAATGTCTTAATAAGACAACTAATAAGGCAGGGAAATAGTAAAACCCTAGAGTTTGCCTATATAGCTATTAAAGAACAAGCAGCAGCGCTAGTAAAAAATCTAACTAACTAGAAGCTAGCAAGTTACACCTAACAGCTTCCTATTAGCTGCGCAGCTGTTAAGCAAAAAACGCTAGTGCAAACTTTACCCTACTGCCGCAATCCTACTGCAATTAAGTAGCAAAATAGTAGTAAGAAGAACAGATGCTTAATATAGCTACAAGTAATAGCTTGCTACTTTCACTCTGCTACTCTGTTACTCCTTTACTCTGCTACACACAACAAAACTTAAAAATTTAATTTAATTAAGCAACCTAGCTCTGTTACTACACTTACACTATAGCCTTAGACTCCTAAGCCCTAGTAATAGCTAGCTAAGAGTAACTAGGCTCTGCCTATATGTTATAGCTAGCTGCTCTTTAAGCTATTACCTCTAATAACATAACGTCTGTCTATAGTATTAGTATGCTATACCTTAACAACATCTTAATAGGCAAGTTTATTACACAGCTAACCTAAGGCGACCTAGTTTAACAAAGACACGCACTAGACTCTTAGATAGCAGCTGCTATATTAGAGTTTAACAAAGCTGCTACAAGAATACACCTTGTATTATTAGTTATAGAGCAGACACTGAACCTAATTGCATAATATAGAGGGGCTGCATAGTTTAAGAGCAAATACCCTGCTATTACTACAGCTATAAACTACAACTAAAAGAGAATATAGGAGTTAAGCAGCGCGTTAACACGCATTAAATTACTGCCTAGAGGAAAGACACTTATAAGTAACATTATTGCGCCTTACAGCCCTACCTCTAGCATAGAGCACAGTTGCTTAACTAACATTACATACTGCACAGCAAGACTAGGTACTATATACCTAGCTAAGTTTATTAACTCTACTATATACTAAAGACTTTACACACCCTATCGCAAGCAAGATAAGTACATTAACTCCTTAGACTAGGGCATGGCTTGCAAGAGAATACAGCTGTTTAAACAAGACATTTAGTCCTTTATAGGTAACTCTAAAAACAACAGCTACCCTCTCCTTAATCTCCTTAGAGGTATTTTAGATTTACCTAACCTATACACTAATACAAAGAAATACACAGTTCACCTTATAGACAGTAGTAACAGCTAACAAAAGTTCTAGCAAGCTGCTCTTTAGCACTAGAAGACTATGCCTCTAGCAAGAATATTTAACTTAGAAGGAAAACTAACTTACTATCTAGTTACAGAACAAATAACATAGGAGTAGACTACAGCTAGTAGGCTTACAAAACACAGCAACAGAATACTTCTGCCTGTTAACTCTATCTTTAGAGATACACCTTCTAGACTTAGGACAATCGGCCTAAGCCTAGGACTAGGGCGAGCATTAATACTAGCAGAAGGGGCATCTGCAGTGCAGACTGCTAGCAGCTCCAGCCAACTACTAGAGGGGTCCTCCCTTACTCTATTAAGACTAATAAGAGTGTAATTAGGTGTTACTACTTACATTTAAAACACTAGAACAACTAGTAAAGGGACCCTTAAGAGTGCCTAAGAGGAAGAGGATAACTTACTTACTAACCTTAACCCTAGAGAGGTTAATAGGTTAGCCTTAGAGCTTAGAGTTAGACACACACGTTAGTAGGAAAAAGTAGCTAGCAAACTTGTTTGTTATAGAGAAGGAACTATCTCTATTACTAATGTAACAGCTGTCCCTAACAATAAACAATACTAGGAGCAATTAACTATTTATAGCACTAGATTCTACTCTCTTAAGGATGTTAGCGGTAAGAGAGCTGTCTTCCCTGCTAATAATAAAGCCTAATCTGCTTAAGAGGACAAGTCTATTAGTCCTAAGGCTATGCAGGAGGTTAAGGGATCTAAGAGCTGTCTATATACAAACCCTAAGTTAGCTCTTGTTATGCTTTGTAAAAAGCATAGTAGAGGAACTCTTAAGGACGCAGATAAGATAAAGCTGCTCTATACATAGGTCTAAGAGTATTGTATTAAATTAGAACCTAAGAGCTAAAGGATAAAGGGTTCTATAATAGCTTACTATAAGGTTAGTAAACATAGGGTATACTTCTCTTACTTAAAATATATTGCTAGACAACTAGGCCTTCTAGTCTAATTAATGCTAAGGTATACTGCTGTTAACATGCTTATAATGCTGTACCTATACCCTTACAAATAGGGAATGTAGCACAGCAACGTACAAACCTACATACTGTTCTAGAATTACCTTAGAGGCCTAGGCACTCTTAACAGCCTTTAATCCTACTACTATTAACTAAACAGCACTAGTCTTAAGGTAGACTAGGACGCGTTTATTAACAGACATCCTACTCTCTTTCTATAACAAACAGTAAACACGTTTAAGGCAGAAGGAACTGTTGTAGCTAACTGCTTCTAAGAGTAGTTTAGAGATAAAGAGCTCTAGGAAATTATAAATAATTACTTTAACATGTATAACTAGCACACCTATACTATTAATAGACATAGTAACCTTAGATAGTGCAGGACGATGTACTACTTAGTAGTCTAGCAACTTATTTAAGGGAATATAGGTTACTAGCTTCTATATGTCCTACTTCGTTGCTAGACTAACCTTATCTCTTACCCCTACTATACGAAGTACACTAGCCCTAGTAACTAAACAGCGTTTAAACACGTAGACCTTAACCTAGCTAATGCTTACACAAATAGCAGGGGTGTACAAATAATCTAGGGCTTAGTATCTTTTAATAACAAAGATAAGGAGAACTACACTATTGCTCTTGCTAGGTTCTATAACTATGTAGGAGAATACCTTAAATAGCAACAGAAGAGGGGTATAGATAAGAGGAATAGATATATTAAGGGTTAGAAGGATAACTAGGACTACCTAAAGGAAATTAAAGACAAGCTTAGTTATAAATAGAAGAAGTATCTATGTAAGGCAGGGCAAGTACAAATCTCTAACCTGCTGCTCCCTTATAGATCTACTAGACCAGCCACAAAACAGCAACGTACTGCTCTTCCTTAGTTTGTGCTAGTAATAGAAGACTACAGCACTATAGAGGTTCTAGAGATAGGTAGCTATGCAGAAATTGCTGCCTCTCACCAGGCACTACAAGCAGGTCTATTATCTCCTTCTAGACACGCTAACTAATACAGAGGAGTGCTATATGCCTTTCCTAGAGATATTCCACTAGAGTTTACGTTATAGATCTCAAAAGCAATTTACTGCTAGGCTTGCTATAACTTAGTCCCTATGCTAGACAAAATAGATAAAATACTAAACTAAATAGATTTAAAGTAGTTACTAGCTTATATACAACAGACTTGTGCTAGTAACATTTCTATAGTTAAGAAGCACTAGGAATAGGTTAAGACAGCTGAGATAAGAGCATACAAGGAGGATGTTAACTTAGATATCCCTAACTAGTTGTATTTTACAGGATCATCACATCTAGCTAAGTTCTTAGATAGTGCTAAAAAGTAGGATAGAGAACACAGTAGGGATTTAGCACTGTCTAAGATGTTTTCTGAGATAAATATGCAACCTAACTCTCTAACTAGATAGGATGTAGCTAGGGTAGACGCTAGTTTATTGTTAGATAAGCACTATCTATTACTAACTCTAAAGACTTTAAAGGCAATAAGGTTAACAGTTGTTGCTAGATTATCTAGTTTAGCAGGAGCTGCTGCTGTTGGCTAATACAACACTTGTTCTACTTGCTAAGATGTTAGTGCTTAGTTAACTACCTAGTTAAGTGATTAACTAAAGAAGGACAAGGGCAAGGGACAGATAAAGGAGTAGAGGAAGTTGTTTCTTTTGTTTGTTTCTTTTGTTTATTCCTTTTCTCTTTTGATTTAACACTCTACTCTTGCTTATTTTCCTATGTAACACTTTACTTACCAGCCTCTCCTCTATAAGCATAAGGGGGCTGTGCTATTAAGGTAGGGGAGGTTTGTGCTAGTGCACAGAGTAACTGCCTTGGCAGTTACTTGGGATGCTAAGGCTGGTAAGTGGCGCTAGTATATAAAGGGATAACAGGAAGTTTAGACGAAGCCTCCTAGACTATTATATACTACTACAAAGAAATAAAGTTTATATCTTATCCGCGTAACCTGTATCTGTGGTTTCTTGCCCAGCAATGTGGCTCCTCTGTCCTCTACATACTAACGGGTTAAGCACTTCTCTCTAGAACAATATAAGATTAGAGTACGCAAGTAGGCTGCAAAGGCAGAGCGCCTTTAGAAGATCTAGAACTAGGTTAACATAATAGTATTGCTATTAATCCTCTTACTAGTAATAGTAAAGCTTGTTACTAATAACACTATAACGCTGTAATTGCTTATGCAAGCACTAAAAGAGGAGCTTGCTCTAACAGATGTTAGCACCTATAACTAGGTTAGGGTAGAGTACTAACAGCATCTTAGAGCAGCTAAACAGTTAAGAGCTGCTCTATAAGACTAGTACAACATGTAGTTATACCTCTTTAGAAGAGCTAAGTTATACAAGCTTCTAGAAGTTAATAAGGCGCTTGCTGTGCAGGATTTCTTAGATACCTTAAGTTATAGGATTACCCTAGATTAGGCTTATACTATAAACTAAAGGATTATCTAGGATAGTATCCTAAGGCTTAATTTACTTAATTTAGACAAAGTATGTAGGGTCTTTAGTAGTTTAATGCATAAGCACACTATAAGAGCAGGAAAAGATAACCTAGGAGTATTTGCAATATTTAGAAGCTAAACAGATACTACTTAAGCTCCTGCTACTAACTCTAAGAGCTTAAGTAGGTACTCCTGCCCTTATAAACAAAAAAGAGAGACTTACAAGTAGAAACTAACTAACTGCTAACGCCTAGAGACAGCAGTTAGAGGGAACTCCTTACTGCCTATCTATATAAGCGAAAGCTATTATAAGGATACTCTCTAGAGGCTTAAGAGCTAAGAGTATATAGATACTAGGAAGGTAATTAAGCAGCTTAATTAGACTCTAAAAGCTCTATTAGCAATAACAGCTCTACTAGCAAAAGGTATCCTACCTAAAGTTAAGTTTTCTAGCAATGTATAGGCTGCTCTAATTAATCTAAAAATAATGCAACTAAGCAACCTAGCTAAGAAACCTAGGGTTTACAACCTTATAGATTTTAACGCTTATCTGCTCTTAGAGAGTATAATTTTAGATAATAGAGTAGCTATATACTTAGTTAACAGCGCAGATTAGCTTGTACCTAGGTTATTTTGCCTAGCTAACTCTACTAATACTATAGAGGTAGGCACATAAGTGTTTCTAGTAGTAGGATAAGGAGCTTGTTTGTTTAAAAACGCGTTATATAGAAAGCGCAGCCTATATATAGAAGACCTACTCCTTAAGGATATAGTAGTAGTAGAAGGTTTCTATGTTAATATTATTTCTAACGCACGCCTCTAAGAGAAAGGAGTTTAGTACTTAGGGCTAGATAGCTTGCTCTAAGTAGGGTATATTAATAATCTAAATAGGAGCGTTGTATGTGCTACTCTTAAGCGCGCTTACAATCTTACTTTTATTAAATATAAGCTACTTTCCTACTACTCTTATCCTCTAATCCTTAACGTAGTAATAAAATAATTTTATAAGTCTTACCTATAAAGCTCTGCTAAACACCTCTAGCACGCTAGAGTAGGTTATCTAGGCCTAGAAGCTCTAAAAGCACTAGTACAATAAGCGCGCAGCGTACACATTAACAGCACGCTCTAAAAAGATTATAAGGTCTACTTAATAACCTACGCTAAGCAAGTTATATCGTAACAGAAATAGGAAAAACCTACTAAACCCTTTTAGAGAATTAGCTAGGATCTGTTTAATATGCCTATAGGAAGAAGTAGTAAATTATAGATACTTTTAATTAAGGAGTACTATAGTAGGAAGCTCTTTACGTACTTACTGCTAGGAAGACTTAAGTAGAGATACTGTAGGTACTTATAAGTTTCTTAAGCTAGGTATGTACCTAGTACAAGCTCTATATCTACAAGATAAGTTAAGATAATAATACTACTACTCTCCTATAGCAAGAGAGCTCCTAATATAAGCACTAGGCAATTAATAAGGGAATAGATATTAAGCGTATACCTCTATATACCTATAAGCTAAACAGGGTAGCAGAAAGAGTAGGGTAGGAAATAATTACTAAATTTATTAAAATAAGGAACAGTGTAAACCTACCTAAGAAGCTCTAGCTAGAGGTTGTAGTAGCAGTAATATAGCTCTATAACATAAGTCTAACTTACTTAAATAAGCTATAAAGCCTAAATAAAGAGCTTAATTACTAGTTTACTTAATATTTCTGCTAGTACAAACCTAAGCAGGTAAGAGTACTAACAGCTAATCTAAGACCTAATTAGAGCAGGATATACGCCTATAGCTGCAGAGCGTATCCCCTAAATAGGAAACAAGCAGCTAGGCGTAATTAGAGAAGCTTTAAAGTAACTCTAAGGGGTTATATTAGATACTTAGTAGGGTACTAAGCTTCTAATATATACTAGATATAGGTCCCTAAACTAAACTAGGTAATTACAACGCGTAACGTAACCTTTAATAAGGAGCTCTTTTATAATAAATTAGTGTTGCAGTGAAGGATGGTGGTCATGTGAGCCGATGTGAGCAATCACGGACCATACCAGATCAGATCACATCAATCAAATCCACCTGGAAGATCGATCCTATTTCTGGACTAGGGCATAGCCAGTAAGGTATATAGACCTGATCTTTTGCTCAAATAATAAGACAAGGAACTTGATTAACTCTTTCACACTCTGATTATCTTGTCTAGTTATCTCAGCTCTAACAGTTATGAGCCTGGCGTTATAAAGACTACACAGTAGATTCTCCCTGCGTACTTTGTATAGCTAAGAAGCTAGACACAATCAATCACAAATTTTATCTACTTCTCTTAACACCTAAATAATGGAAAGCGACTCCCAACTCTTAACTGGTCAAATACTCCTTAAGACCAGATTAGATTAGCCCTACTGGTTTGCTTAGCTTAAACTTTATGCAAGAGACAAGGCAGTATAGGATTAGATCAATCCAGAGGGCGAAACGGTTGCAGCAATTGACGAACAAGAACTAGAATATCCAACTCTTCCTCTAAAGCCAGTCCCTAGGAGCATCTTAGAGACCAGTGACCAAGATGAGCAGAGCGCTGCTACCAATAAAGAGCAGCACACCCTCAGAATGGAGGCATACGAGCTGGCAATCAAGGATCACCCTAAAGAGGTACAGAAATATAAGATTGCAACCTTAAAATGGGTAAGGATAGCCGCAAAACTTAGCAATATCTGAGATTGGATCAATAAAACTGTATCAGCTGATCTTATAGCCCTGGTATCAATTAAGATGCTCAACGCCTGAGAATTGACCCCACAAGCGCTGATCCGAATTTTAAAGAACAATCTGGCACTAACTAACAGCAACACTATGCATCTAGTCAGGCAGCAATATTGTGCTTACCTTGAAAAGGGCCAATCAGGTTGGATCTCGCCGGATAAGTGGTTTAATGAGTGGCAAGTACTCTATAGAAAAGCTCAGGCGTTTGGGATCACTGAGATTAAGGGTTAACTTGCTCTTACTGATTTTCTTGACGCGATTGCTCCTAGGATTGCTCCAGAATAGTCCTGCTTAATGAGGCAACAAATCATTATAGATGCAGCCTTTGGACGACAATTAATGGATATAAGCGATCTATCTAAAGTCTTTACCCTTATGCTCTAGGAACAAGCAGCTACCTTAATCAAAGGAAAAGGAATCTCTGCCTTTGCAACCCTAGGAGGAAGGTTAGATTAAGATAAGAACAGCTTAGGATCAAACTGGAAGAATTGCCCATGCAAACTAAGAGGATCACACACCTGGGAACCAATTAACTGCCAAAGACTACAAGCTGCTATCACAGGATTAACCCTATCTAGAGCACCTAAGATATCTCTGTCAAGTTTTGATAAATCAAAGATCAAGGAGAGGCTAGATACTGCAGAATAGACCAAGCTTAGAGAACAGATCAAGGATGCTGGATGGAAGACTAGATCTACTACAGACAAATCTTCCTTAGACAAATCTTCTTTAGCTAAATATCCTGGATCAATTTCAGCAGCTGTGATTAATCTATCACATTTCTAATCAGACGAGGGTAGAGTCTACTCTACTATTGACTCAAAACACCCTCTATCTTTAAGCACGATCCTAGATAGTGGAGGAGCTGTCCACTTAGTTAATGATTAATCCTTCCTAATACCTGGTTTATTCAAGCAATCCTCTCCTAATGAGACGATTAATGCAGGAACTTAATCACTCCTAGTTTCAGGAACAGGCAATTAAGTGCTGAAAAAGATCCTAAATGGGAACAATAGACTAAAGACTAAGGATCTTATGCTTAAGAACGTTAAGGTTGTTGAGGGATTCTATATGAACATTGTATCTAAAGCTCGTCTCAAACAGGCAGGTATCTGGTACCTTAGATTGGACAACACACTTAGGCATGGAACGATCAAAGAAAACGTGATTATAGCGAAACTTCACACTGCTTATAATCTAGCCTTTATTAAATACAAGATTGCCTCTTATTCTATTCCTAATGTGTACACAATAATACAATTATTAAAACCTACAGTAAGATCAGATAGTGAGGACCTATAGCATAGAAGATCAGGACATCTTAGGCAGAGAGCACTCCAATCACTGGTACAGGCTGCTCAGAACGTTCAGATAAATAGAACAAAAAGGATAGACTGCCAAGATTGCGCAATAACCTACTTAACACAAGTTATATCTAGAAGACTAAGGGAACAATCACTAAGACCTTTCTATAGAGTATCTTAGGATCTGTTTAACATGCCAACAGGTTGGATCAACGAAGAATAGGCTTTGATTATTAAAGAAGATCACTTAGGAAAGTTCTTTAATCACAACGTGCAGTTAAAATCCTTAGACAATATTATAAGGATTATAGAACCGTTTAAAGAATGGGTTAAGAGAAAGTATTAACTAAATATTGTTGAAATCTACCAGGATAACGATACAGCCACTAAGCTATGGAGAGGTCGATCACGCTATAAGGTTTAGGCAGAAGAAAAGGGGATCAAGATCATTTCTCCACCTTCTTATACTTATAAACCAAATGGATCAGCGGAAAGAGCAGGAAAGGAGCTGATTACAAAATCAATTAAGATAAGAATAGGCGCTAACCTCCCACCTAAGCTATGGCCTAAGATTATAGATGCTGCAGCACACCTACATGGGATTAGTCCTACTGCAATCCATTATTTTAGATCACCTAACAAAGTTCTAGACAACTGGTTTAGGCAGTACTTTAGATGGTACAAGCCTGCTCAGATTAGACACTGATTAGCCAATCTACGACCAGACTGGAGTGGTATATACGCCTATAGCTGCCAAGCATACCCCCTAGAACAGGATTAAGCAGCAGGGGGCGAGATCAACGTGGATATAAGGTTAATCCACGAGGTTATATTAGGTACCTAGTTGGCTATATAGCCTCTAATATCTACAAGATATAGGTCCTAGCAATTAATTAAGTGATTGTTACCAGGAACGTTACGTTTAACGAATCCCTGTTCTATAAAGGAAAGAAGAACGACAAAATGCCTAAAGAACAGGCAATTAAGCTTGTAGATATGCTTCATGAAGGGGAACTAGATGATCTAGGTCAGGATATTAAGGTCCCAGACCTTAGAGATCAAACGCTATCTAACACAATTAGATTAACTACTAAGCAACAACTTAGGGGTAAAGTAACTCTATCAAACAATTTAAGAACTGGCCTAGTTTAGGATTAGGAGATAAGAGACACGGAGACTGAGCGGGGTATTCACAAGGCTAGTGATCACCTAGAAATCTGCTTAGATCAACCTAAAAACATTGGACTAGCAACCCTAGAACAAACTCCTGAACCAACTGATCTAGGGACAGGAGTTCTGGGCACACACGATCAGAACGATCGTATGGGGATAGACAGTCAACAGGACGTGAACACACCTGTGAGAGCCGACCCGTCGCATCCCAGTAATCAGATAGGATCACAGGAGTTAAGGCAGGAGCGCCTAACTAATCCCAATACAAGATCTGCTAGCACTGCTTCTGTTGCTCTAGACATAGTAAGGGATACTTTAACACAAAGAACAAGTCAAAGAATCAGAGGTACAGCGCCTAAGATAGATTGACTAACAAACATATATCTACCACTCTGCAGAAAGAAAGATCACGACGATTAACTGGGGGTGAGAGTCAAGGGAGCGTTAATACATTAATCGCGGATCTACAAAAGACTAATCTAATAGACGACTTCAAACACACATATCTCCTAGGAACAAACTAGTCCTGGGACAAGCAATCTAGCTATAAAACGCTAAACTTAGTAGTTATAGCAGCTACTCTAAAAAGCTAACCTAATCATCCACGCGTCCATCAAGATGATCTCCTACCTCCACCAGGCACATAGAAACAACTCCTAAATCATCTAATGAAGGTCTTGTTCATGGACGCCTCAAGCAAGGAGATTGATCAGATGATCAAGAAAGGCACCTGGTCAGAAATCCGTGTATCTGAGATTGAAACCAAAGATCAACTGTTACCACTAAAGTAGGTGTAGACCTACAAGTTTGATCAAGATGGCTACTTTATCAAGTGCAAGGCCCAGATTGTTGTTAGAGGAGATTTGCAAGAAACAAACTCTCTTCAATCTACCTATGCAGCAACGCTAGCAGCAAAGTCGTTTAGAGCTATAATGGCGATCGCAGCCTAATTTGATCTGGAAGTTATACAATACGATGTTGTAGGAGCGTTCCTTAACGCGTTGATTACAGCAGCCAATCCAGTACTATGCCAGATGCCAGAAGGATTCAGAAAGAATAGATACTGCGTTAGGCTCAACCGAGCACTATATAGATTAAGAGAGTCTCCACTTCTCTAGTATAAAGAGTTCTCTAATACTCTTTGATTAATTAGTCTACGATCAAGCAAGGAAGAGCCCTGTCTCTTCTACAATGAGAATAAAAAGATTATTATACTCTTCTACGTGGACGATATACTCCTAATCTATTCTAAGGTCAATGAATAAGAAGCAAAACGCCTCTGGAGCAGAATTATAGAGAAATACGAGATCTAGGACTAGGGACCTGTTGAATAGTTCCTGGGGATCAGAGTAATCCGTGACAGAAAGCTCAGAACAATCACACTTCTATATAATACTTACATTGACAAGATTACAAAGAAGTTTGACCTAAACACAGGATCTTATCCACTAACGCCGTTACTATCAGAGGATCTAATCAAGAATACTAGAGAGGCAGAAAAGAAAGAGATCAAAACATATCAAGAGAAAGTAGGATTAGTGCTCTATACAGCAATTATGCTCCAACCAGACATTGCGTTTGCAGTATCTAAATTATTACACTTTCTTACTAATCTAAGTAATTAGCACCAGAAAGCTGTAGATAGGGTGATTATGTACCTCTACTAAACAAGATTGGAAGGCATTAAATACGGCAACTACAATAGAGCAGAACTAACAATCTGTGGAGACGCCTCCTTTGCAGATAATCTAGAAACTCAACAATTATCTCATGGGTACCTGGTCATGCTTTTAGAGGACCAATCCTGTGGAAAGCTACACGACAAAGCACTGTAACTACGTCTACAACTGAAGCAGAGCTTCTAGCTCTTGAACATGTTGCAAAAGAGACAATCGCAATCAGACAATTCTTTAACAAGCTTGATCTTGAGATAAGCGATACGTGGAATATATGGTGTAATAACCTCCAAACAATCAGGTTGGTAGTAGGAGCAAATAAGCGGATCACTACTCGCCTCTAACATGTGGATATCCAAAACATGTAGCTTAGGCAAGAGTACACTAAGAGATCAATCTAGATTAGCTATCTAGAAACTAATAGCATGCCTGCAGATAGATTAACCAAATCACTCACTTATTAGCAGTTTAATAAGTTCAAGCAACTAATCAATCTACATAAGTCAGAGGAGGTAGAAAACATGCAGGATATTATTAAGGAAGTTAGGGTTAATAGAGTGGATTGATCTAAAAACTACAGTATCCTACACACCAACCCACCAGGCAGAATCTACTTCTAGACAAGACTAATCAATCTCTGTGATTGATCAAGCCAAAGGGTGTCAAGAGACAAGACAATTAGCGCATGCTTAATTAATCAAAGATCTCTAAGATCAACATCTCAATGTTTTGGAGATCGCCATAAACAGATCAGATAGCAGAGACAATGTTAGCGCGGATTGCGGGAACAGATCAACAAACAGGGACCTTAGGAACAGACTAATAATAAACATAACAAAGGTTATAAGGGCGAGCAGCTGGGTAGAAGGGGCGATTCTTAAGACAAGGATCACCGGGGAAGGCAGTACCCTAAGAATAACCACCCTGATCCTGGACTCCTTGATCATGAGGAGGACCACCCTGACCCTACTCCTAACGTCCTTGACTGATAACCTGACCCTGGGAGTATAGAGGATCCTAGACCTTGATCTGATCAAGTATCCTCCTTAGAGGCTTGCAGGCCGATCCAGGAGCTGGCGCAGCAGGAGCTAGAGTGGCCTAGCAGGGAGCAAGAGCGGCAGCAGCAGCAATCTGATCCATGGCATAACAACCACTACTCATAGCGTATTGATCATCCTTAATGTGATCGAAGTTATCAGCGTTAGGATCGCTTACTACATCCTCGTCTGAAACCTGAGTCTTGAGTTAACCCTCTATATCAATAACGGCCTTAAACAAGGCGTTAAATAGAGGTTTAGAGATTGCCTAGAAACATTAGGCATAATCATTAGGATCAAGATCAACTACTTACTAAGGAAACTTTCTGCTAAACAGCAAAAATTGCAGCCTTGGCAGGCTCACAAAGAGTGTAGAAGCTAATTAAAACATTAAAAGATTATAACAAAATCAGGATTAGATTACTTACATAGGACTGCACTAATAAGTGGTACAATTGACACAGCGATCACTGCCTTAGCTGCAGGCGTTGGGCTTGCGGATACAGTTGTAGCAGACACCTATTCCCTTGCCATCTAAAAAGCGCTTTAGACAGCGAGAGCAAGGATACTCGCAGGGAGCACCAAACTAAGGATCATCATCCTTATCCTTGTATTGATCCTCAACTGTAGGCTGACGAGGGGTCTGTGTCTGCTTACAAAACTCCTTAAAGAGAGCCTGCAGATTAATTAGCTTATCCTTATCATCCTTATTATTAGAGACTATAACAGGTTAAGTATAAGAAGATTAAGTAGATCAGCGTTTAGGAACAATTAGAGGCTTAGACTTGATCTTCTTAGTAGGAGTGCCCTTAAGCACGCTCAGAGCGCTCGTGCAACGCTTGGGAGTGCTCTTAGAGCTCTTAGGAGGCATCTTGATCTTAAGGACACTGAAGGTGTAGCAATCAAGGTTCTGATATTAGAGTAAGCAGTAGACTGGGAAATAAGGATCAGATTACTTACGTTAATAAGAATGGTGTTTGGTGATTGGTTGGTGGACAAGGAACGAGGTGAGAAAGATTGTAAGGGTGAGGGAGCAGTCATAGTTTGTTTTTTGTTGTTGTTGTAAGCGCGTTTGCGTGCAGAGCAGATCAGGCAACAATTACTAGACCCTAATTACAAAGGCGCAGCGCGCGCAGCGATTAGAAAATTTTTACAAAAAGATCACACAAGGTGCGATAACGAACCTGCTAGAGCAGGAACACTAATCAAATACCAGTGTTCCTGGGGGTGTGTCGCAGTGAAGGATGGTAGTCATGTGAGCCAATGTGAGCAATCACGGACCATACTGGATTAGATTATATTGATTAAATCCACCCAGAAGATCGATCCTATTTCTGGACTAGGGCATAGCCAGTAAGGTATATAGACCTGATCTTTTGCTCAAATAATAAGACAAGGAACTTGATCAACTCTTTCACACTCCGATTATCTTGTCTAGTTATCTCAGCTCCAACAATTAGATAAGTTGTTAGCTATTATAGTCTAAGAAGTAGAAGTAGTTGTAAATATTCTACATAAACCTAATAAGATAGAGGTAGAAGAAGTAATAGAGCTCCCCTTAAACAAAGAGACCTATTGCTTAGCTTGTCTACTAAGCACTAGCTTAGGGGTAACACTTAGGGAGAACCTTAATTACTAGAAGGCTAGTCTAGTAGAGAGGGAGCCCCTAGGATAGATACTGCACGCGCAGCAAGCTTAGCTAGCAAGCTGCTAGAGATCTATATAGAACAACACTAAGAAACAGGTTTACTTTCCCTAACTAAACGCCTAAACTAGAGTAGTTAAGTATAAGTAGGGAAGCTCCTAATAAGGAGGATAATCTAACTAGTAGCTTACAGGAAGTGCACTTAACTATAGAAGAAGAGAGCGAGCTAGTAGATAGTAAGGATCTTAATAATCTACTAAGACCTGCTTTGCTGCTTATTCTAATACCTTCTTAAAGATTAACGCAAGTAGATAAGGCAGGCAGGAGACATGCGTATTAGTAGAGAATCTAGGGCCTGCCTATAAGATAGAGCTACTAAATAGAGAACTATAAGCGCAATAAGTGTAATAAGCCTGCTAACAATAATAATAGAGTAGGTTAGTACTCTATAATAAGCTCTATAAATAATTACAGATACGCCTAGCTTATCTACCTACTGTTTAAACATACAAACAAATATAGCATAGATAGAAGGGAGCTGCTTACTGCCTACGCAGTAATTATTACCTTAACCCTAAAAAAGAAAGACTAGTTGCTTAAAACAAGCGCTAGTTATATAGGGATAAGCTCCCTCTACTACTAAGCAAATAGAAAGATCTACTCTATTACCTACTAGGAGCTCTTTTTTTGCTAGGCCTGCTAAAAAGAGATAGACACGCTTATTAAGAAGGAAACGTAGAGAGAAATTAACTAATTAAGCGCCTTATTAAGGCCCCTACTGCTTAAATAGGTCTTTACCTACAAATTTAACTAGAATAGCTACTTCCTTAAATGTAAGGTAAGAATCTACATACGCAGAGATCTATAGGCAAAGGATTTAATTATCTTAACCTACGCTACAACGCTTACTACTTACTTATTTTGCACTATAGTAGCAATTGCAGCCTAGTTTAACCTAGAGCTCTAGTAGTATAATGTAACTAGCGCGTTTCTAAACATAAGCTGCTAGGACAAACCTTAGGTACTCTGTAAATTACTAGATAGATTTAAGAAACCTAAGCAAGTTGTTCTACTACTATAAGCTCTATATAGGTTATGTAATTTACTAGTCCTATATTATAGAGAGCTCTCTAGTACGCTCTAGAAGCTTAGTCTCTTAGCATTAAAAGAAGAGCTGTGCCTATTCTATAATCCTAAATAGAAAATAGTGCTACTCTTCTATGTTAATAATATTCTCCTAGCCTATTATAATAATAATTAAGCTGCTACTAAATAGCTAATAAGCTTATTAATAGAAAAGTATTAAATTAAAGACTATAGAGCTGCTAAATAGTTTCTAGGCGTTTAAATAATTAGAAACTAAGAGGCTTATACTATAACTCTTGCGCACAACTCCTATATTAATAAGCTTGCTACTAAATTTAAGATAGTAGAGAAGGGGTCCTTCTCTACAGTCCTATTTCCTACAGAGGAGCTACTTAAATATAGTAGAGAAGCTTTAAAACAAGAGGCTAAAGCGTTTTAAGAACAAGTTAGGTCTATACTCTATATAGTAATTATAATTTAACTAGATATAGTATACGCTGCCTCTTAGCTATCTTATTATTTAATAAATCTAGGAGCTACTTACTTTAAGGTAGCTGCTTAGGTTTTAGCTTATTTGTATAGAATAAAGCATCTAGGTATAAGGTACAGCGCTTACAAAGGTAGTTATCTGCTTATATATAGAGACGCCTTATTTGCTAATAATAGAGAGTCCTATTAATCTTCCTAGGGGTATATTATGTAGCTCTTTAGTAGTCTAATTATCTAGAAAGCTGCACAGCAGTTAATAGTAACTACTTCTACTACTAAGGCTGAATTACTTGCTTTAGAGCATGTAGCTAAAGAGTTAGTAGCTCTAAAACAATTCCTAGGAGAACTTTAGCTAGACTTAGGGGTGCTGTAGGAGATTTTCTATAATAACTAATAAACTATCTAACTAGTAGTTAAAGAGAGCAAGTAGCTTACTACCTAGCTACGCTATATAGATATCTAAAATATATAGTTAAAATAAGAGTACGCTAAGGGAAACCTCTAAGTAACCTACCTTAAAATAAGTAAGATGCTAGCTAACAGCCTTATAAAAGTGCTTCCTAGATAAGCTTATAAGCGCTTTCTATTGCATTTAAACTTATAAAGTATTAGTTAAGAGAGGAAAGACTTAGTTACAGAAAAAGAGTAGGTTAATAGAGAAAGAGAAGATCTTTAAATTGCTAGGGAGGATAACCCCTCCCTAAATAGGTATAAGTCTCCCTAGACTACTAGTAGCAGCTCTTTTAAGCGCACACCTAGCAGCTAAGAAGCTTATAAAAACAAATTAACTATAGGTAAGGAGGATAACCCCTACTCTATAGGTTTTATCTTAAAGAACCTACTTATAAGTAGGTACTTAAAATTTGTACCTATCTACAAGCAGGCCCTTTACTACCTAGATAGTAGTATGTAGGTTAGTAGCCTACTAAACACTTATTAGCTACTATTATTAACTAAAAACTAAGTTACTTACTAAAGTTGTTACTCTACTAGAGGAAGCAAGCTCCTCTACTAGTTCTAGCCTAAGCAGCTTAAGGGTAGAGGGGACTAGGCAGCAGAAGTGCCTAAAGGTACAACGCTAGTAGCGCTTGCTGCAGTAGCTAGCAGTAGCGTTGTTAACGCACAGCGCAACTAAGCTGCTTACTAGCAGCGCGTCCACGCAGTACACGCAGGGAATTAACCTGCACGCACTAGGCACTGGAGCGCCTAAGATAGGGGCAGGGGGCGTGGGCGTAGGCGCAGGCACAGGCAGCGGCAGTAGCGCAGCAGCGTAGGCGGCAGTAGTGGTAGCAGCCATAGCAGCAGTGGCAGCAGCAACTGCTAAAGGAGCAGGCAAAGCTGCAGCTATAGGCTTAGGCTTAGGTAAGGGGAGTAGGTGTAGGTATAGGGGCAGGCGCAGGTAAGGGCGAGCAGGTAGCTTACAGCTAGCCAGCTTAGGCAGCAGCTTAGGCAGTAGAGGTAGCAGCAGTGCGCGCGCAGCTAGGTTTTAGTTTGTTTCTATACCTAAGTTAGCAAACCTCTAAAAAGAGCTAGGAAAATATTAATAGCAAGATTAGTTAGACAACGTCTAATAATAAAGCTATTAACAGATTAAGAAGCTAAAAATAATTAGCTAGAGAGTGCTTAGGCGCGCAGAAAATAATTTAGTATACTTATAGGTATATTAATAGATATAACTAGAGAAATAGAGAAATTAAGTAGGTAGGACGCTTATAAAGGGAAGTAACTAGGTTAGTAAAGGTAAAGCTGCTAGATTATAGTCCTTACGCTTACTCTTACTACCTAGAAATGCTTAACCTAGGAAGTGCTTACCTTAACTATAACTAAGTAGCTTAGTAGCTAGCTATAGGCTTTAAAAATTTAGCTATTAAAAATAAGTGCTAAAACTAGTAATAAACTGCTTATAATAGTGTAAGGGCACTGTAGGCAGGCAAGAGAGATAGGACGAAACGTATAGTATTAGACGGGATAAGACGAATCCTTAGGGGTTGAGCCCCTGAGGATTCGGGAGAATATATACGTGTGTGAGCTCCGACGGGTTACCGGGGTAGCCCCGAGGTGTCTCCGAGGGTTGGCGTGCCTGAGGTAGAAAGCCCCTAACAAATAGTAGCTTAAAAATTAGAGAGGTCTCTTAAAAGGAAGAGTACCTAGAGTATGCTGCAGGCGCGTAGTAATCTTAGATATCTAGAGAAATATAAAAATCTAAGATTAGAGCCCTATAATTACTAAAGACACACTTCTAGTTTAGTTATTCCTAATATAGGATTAACTAGGGGTGTATTATATAACTAAGCGCGTAGAGTTATATACGCAGCTTATTTTCTAATAGAGCGTGCTAATTTAGTTAAGCTACTCTACTCTAGCAACGGTAGTTCTAAGCAGCCCTAATACTAGCTAAATACTTATTAAGCAAGATTACATAACCTACACATTTTATTTATATTTAAGCAACACGTTCTACATAGAAAAATAGACACTAATTAAATTAATTAATTACTTAAGTATAGTCCTGTAAGCTCTGTTATATAATGTCTATAAAGTAGACACTATACTAGATAAACGCAAAGAAGAATATAACTAGTAGGAATATCTAGTTAAATAGACTAGCTATAGAGACAAAGAGAACTCCTAGGAGCCTAGTTAAAATATCTCTAGTAACGTCCTTTAACAATTTTAGAAATCTAAAGGTATATAGCCTAAGAGGAATATAAAGGAAAAGCCTTATAGGAGTTAAGGGTAACTCCTAAAGAAGAAGGGGGATAAGTAAAGGTAATAAGAGGATCCTAAGGAGACAACGTACCTTTACTAGTTTTCTTATAGGGTTTTTAGGGTGTTTAATAGTGTTATACTCTAGGATTACCTTAGTTTAACTTACAAGCATCTCTTAGGATCTATAATTATCTGTTATAGACTACAAGAACCTAGTCTAAATTATAACAGTTTAATCTATAAGGGCATAAAGTTTCTAATATTATAAGAAGAAAATATAGGATATTAAAGTAAGTACTCTATTAAATTTAAGCTAAAGGCTTAGATATATCTAGGATTTCTAGAGAAATCTAACTATAGAAATTATTTATAGTTATATTATTATACTAGCTATAATAGTCTATTAGGACATATTATAACGCGCTCTTACTACTCTTAAACCTTATTATACTTATCTAGTCTCTTCTATAGAGTCTTAATCTTCTTAGACAAGGAGCCCTTCTTAGCGCTAGTAGCAAAGCCTTTCTCTCTTATAAGCACAGCTATCTCTGCAACTAAGGCATTACCTAGTTTCCTATACTTAGAACTAGGGTTTAGAGCATAATTGCAAACCTTAGCCTATAATAAGTTAGAATAGTCTATCTAGAAATAAGATAAGTATATATACCTACTTACGTAGTAAATTAGTCTCTTTAGCAACCCTATTAGTAATAGCAGCCTTAAGGGTGCGCTTGCTAGCCTTAGCACGTACTAACATAGCCTTCTTACTGCGCTAACGCTAGCCTAGGCAGAACTTAGAGCAAGGGTCCTTATTATTAGTAATAGCACTAGTGTGTAGGTAGAGGTAGGCAGCGTAAGGGATGTAAGTACTACTAGAGGTGTAAGAATAACCTATAATAGACTAAAACTACTTAAGAGGATAACTTACTAACTATAGGCCTAGGAGATAGGCTAATAGAGGGATATAAGCTTAAACTTAGACGCTTTCTTCTCTATCTTAGTTAATAGGCGCTATAGGAGCTTATTATTAACTATATCCTAGTCTAGGTCCTAGACGCTAAACTCTAAGGCCTAGAGAATGTTACAAATCTTAGCTAAGTTACTATTATACTTTAAATAGAGCTATTAGAGTTAGTTATAACCTATAAGGGGTTATAATTAGGCTAAAGAAGGGGAATATACACAGCAATGCACTCCTAGTTAGAAGAGAAGCACTAGAAGCATCGTATAACCTACTCTAACTTACCTAAGTCTATCTATAATAGCTGTGCCTTATATAAGTTAACATTAGTAGGGGTGATTTAGACATAGACATAACTAGTCCTACTATAATACTTATGCTAGCCTACAGTAAAGCTACAGACGCACTAAACATAGACCTAGAATAACTACACGCTATTATACGCTATATTATTGCCTACAGCATTTAGATCTATAATCTTAAGTAGTCTAGACGTGTAAGGGGCAGTAGGGTGCAGTGTAGTAGGTCTAGGGGCTAGGAGATATGCTTTTAAAATTGTTAGAGCCTAAAGAATCTAGTTAGCTGCCTGTAGAGTTATAACAACCTATAATAACCTATTAGAAGTTATCTTAGATTAGTAAAGGGGAACCTATCCTAGCAGGAGAAAAGCACTAACTTACTAAAAATTAGAGTAGAGTGTAGGAATAATAGACTAAAATAAGGGATAACGTTAGGTATATCTAGGCACTGTACTAGCGACGTGTTACCCTACTTATTTTCTAGGCAGTAGCGCAACTCTTAGGTAAAGGTAAAGGTAAAAGGGAATGTAAAGGTAGAGCTGCCTAAACCTACGTATAAGCTTAAGGGAATACCTCTAACTACTAAAGTACTACTCTCCTATAACTCTATTACTGTCTAGTCTACAACAGCCTATAATTACCTACTCTACCTAAAAACCTATAATATCTATTACTTAGGGCAAGCTACCCTAGAAGAGGGATATTGTTAGGACTACTAACTCTAATAGTTCCCTATAAGGCTAGTATAGCCTAATTAAGGAATAGGGGTAGCGTAACTATATAATATAAGTAAATTGCTCTACTCCTTTAGTAGCGATTTGTCTATCCTTAACCTGCAATACTATCCTCTACCTTCTAATGCTTAATAGCGTGCCACCCCTATAAAAAGAAGTCCTAACAGTAGGTCCTTCTAAATATTAATAGCAATTATAGCTACCTATAATATAGAGCTAAAGCAGTATAATATTGCAAATGCCTTTATCTATACTATAATAGACTAAGAAATATATATAAGGATGCCTAATAGCTATTAGAAACTAGGTACAGTCCTATAGCTAAATAAGGCACTGTATAGACTTTAAATCTTACTACTTCTATAGCAGAGAGAATTTATATTAACACTTATTTAATAAGGCTTTAAAGTAGTTCTATATAAGCCCTACTATCTTACTAAAAGTAGAGTTATTATATTCTTCTATATAGATAATATTATTATAGCCTATAGATAGGTAAATAAATAAGAAGCTGCCTAGGCATTAAAGATCCTCTAAAACAAGTATAAAATAACTAGAGGACACAATCTCTAATAGTTCCTAGGAATTAAGGTTATAAGAAACTAATAGAATTATATAATCCTTCTATTATAGGTATTATATGCTTACAAGATTAGCTAGCTAGTAGAGAGGACTAACCTTTATTACAATACTCTAATATTAAACATTAAGCTAACACCCTATAATAGAATTGTAACAGCATCTAAGATTAACAAGTATTAATAAAAGATTAGATTACTGCTCTTTGTAGCAGTTACTACAAGACTAGATATTGCGTTTGCTACATCTAGGCTTACTAGATTCCTTACTAATCCTAGACTACTACATTACAATACTATAGATTAAGTCCTTCTCTACCTACAGAGCACCTAATAACTATTACTACAAATTAGAGGTAGTATAGGTCTTAAGGTTGCAAGCAACGCGTTATTTATAGATAATATAATAGATAGGAAGAGCTCCTAAGGATATGCTATAAAGCTATATAGGGAACTTATTACCTAGAGAGCTAATAAATAAGATATAGTTATAACGTTAATAATAGAAGCTAAATTACTAGCTCTATTATAGGTTGCTAAGGAAGCTATCTTTCTCTCTTAACTGTTAACTAAGCTTAGTATATAACTTCTAGAATTAACTATTACTATCTAGTATAACAACACTTAGACTATCTAATTAATAAACAAGGAGGTATTAAAGCTCTAGACTAAACTTTAATATATAGATGTCGCAGTGAAGGATGGTGGTCATGTGAGCCGATGTGAGCAATCACGGACCATACCGGATCAGATCACATCGATCAAATCCACCCGGAAGATCGATCCTATTTCTGGACTAGGGCATAGCCAGTAAGGTATATAGACCTGATCTTTTGCTCAAATAATAAGAGAAGGAACTTGATCAACTCTTTCACACTCTGATCATCTTGTCTAGTTATCTCAGCTCCAACAGTTATGAGCCTGGCGTTATAAAGACTACACAGTAGATTCTCCCTGCGTACTTTGTATAGCTAAGAAGCTAGACACGATCAATCACAAATTTTATCTACTTCTCTTAACACCTAAATAATGGAAAGCGACTCCCAACTCTTAACTGGTCAAATACTCCTTAAGACCAGATCAGATTGGCCCTACTGGTTTGCTTAGCTTGAACTTCATGCAAGAGACAAGGCAGTATGGGATCAGATTAATCCAGAGGGCGAAACGGTTGCAGCAATCGACGAACAAGAACCAGAATATCCAACTCTTCCTCCAAAGCCAGTCCCTAGGAGCATCTTAGAGACCAGTGACTAAGATGAGCGGAGCGCTGCTACCGATAAAGAGCAGCACACCCTCAGAATGGAGGCATACGAGCTGGCGATCAAGGATCACCCTGAAGAGGTACAGAAATATAAGATTGCAACCTTAAAATGGGTAAGGATGGCCGCAAAACTCAGCAATATCCGAGATTGGATCAATAAAACTGTATCAGCTGATCTTATGGCCCTGGTATCAATTAAGATGCTCAACGCCTGAGAATCGACCCCACAAGCGCTGATCTGAATTTTAAAGAACGATCTGGCACCAACTGACAGCAACACTATGCATCTGGTCAGGCAGCAATATCGTGCTCACCTTGAAAAGGGCCGATCAGGTTGGATCTCGCCGGATAAGTGGTTTAATGAGTGGCAAGTACTCTATGGAAAAGCTCAGGCGTTTGGGATCACTGAGATTGAGGGTCAACTTGCTCTCACTGATTTTCTTGACGCTATTGCTCCTAGGATTGCTCCAGAATGGTCCCGCTTAATGAGGCAACAAATCATTATGGATGCAGCCTTTGGACGACAATCAATGGATATGAGCGATCTATCTAAAGTCTTTACCCTTATGCTCCAGGAACAAGCAGCTACCTTAATCAAAGGAAAAGGAATCTCTGCCTTTGCAACCCTAGGAGGAAGGTCAGATCAAGATAAGAACAGCTTAGGATCAAACTGGAAGAATTGCCCATGCAAACCGAGAGGATCACACACCTGGGAACCAATTAACTGCCGAAGACTACAAGCTGCTATCACAGGATCAACCCTATCTGGAGCACCTAAGATATCTCTGTCAAGTTTTGATAAATCAAAGATCAAGGAGAGGCTAGATACTGCAGAATGGACCAAGCTTAGAGAACAGATCAAGGATGCTGGATGGAAGACTGGATCTACTACGGACAAATCTTCCTTAGACAAATCTTCTTCGGCCAAATATCCCGGATCAATTTTAGCGGCCGTGATTGATCCATCACATTTCCAATCAGACGAGGGTGGAGTCTACTCTACTATTGACTCAAAACACCCTCTATCTTTGAGCACGATCCTAGATGGTGGAGGAGCTGTCCACTTAGTCAATGATCGATCCTTCCTAATACCTGGTTCATTCAAGCAATCCTCTCCTAATGAGACGATTGATGCAGGAACTCAATCACTCCCAGTTTCAGGAACAGGCAATCGAGTGCTGAAAAAGATCCTAAACGGGAACAATGGACCAAAGACTGAGGATCTTATGCTCAAGAACGTTAAGGTTGTTGAGGGATTCTATGTGAACATTGTATCTGAAGCTCGTCTCAAACAGGCAGGTATCTGGTACCTTGGATTGGACAACACACTCAGGCATGGAACGATCAAAGAAAACGTGATCATGGCGAAACTTCACACTGCTCATAATCTGGCCTTTATTAAATACAAGATTGCCTCTTATTCTATTCCTAATGTGTACACAACGATACGATCATCAAAACCTACAGTAAGATCGGATAGTGAGGACCTATGGCATAGAAGATCAGGACATCTCGGGCAGAGAGCACTCCAATCACTGGTACAGGCTGCTCGGAACGTTCAGATAAATGGAACAAAAAGGATAGACTGCCAAGATTGCGCAATGACCCACTTAACACAAGTTATATCTAGAAGACTAAGGGAACGATCACTAAGACCTTTCTACAGAGTATCTTGGGATCTGTTCGACATGCCAACAGGTCGGATCAACGAAGAATGGGCTTTGATTATTAAAGAAGATCACTCAGGAAAGTTCTTTAATCACAACGTGCAGTCAAAATCCTTAGACGATATTATAAGAATCATAGAACTGTTTGAAGAATGGGTTAAGAGAAAGTATTAACTAAATATTGTTGAAATCTACCAGGATAATGATACAGCCACTAAGCCATGGAGAGGTCGATCACGCTATGAGGTTTGGGCAGAAGAAAAGGGGATCAAGATCATTTCTCCACCTTCTTATACTCATGAACCAAATGGATCAGCGGAAAGAGCAGGAAAGGAGCTGATTACAAAATCAATCAAGATGAGAATAGGCGCTAACCTCCCACCTAAGCTATGGCCTGAGATTATGGATGCTGCAGCACACCTACATGGGATCAGTCCTACTGCAATCCATCATTTTAGATCACCTAACGAAGTTCTAGACAACTGGTTTAGGCAGTACTTTAGATGGTACGAGCCTGCTCAGATTAGACACCGATTAGCCGATCTACGACCAGACTGGAGTGGTATATACGCCTATGGCTGCCGAGCATACCCCTAGAACGGGATCGAGCAGCAGGGCGAGATCGACGTGGATATAAGGTCAATCCACGAGGTCATATTGGGTACCTAGTTGGCTATATAGCCTCTAATATCTACAAGATATGGGTCCCAGCAATTGATCAAGTGATTGTTACCAGGAACGTTACGTTTAACGAATCCCTGTTCTATGAAGGAAAGAAGAACGACGAAATGCCTAAAGAACAGGCAATTGAGCTCGCAGATATGCTTTATGAAGGGGAACTGGATGATCTAGGTCAGGATATTAAGGTCCCAGACCTTGGAGATCGAACGCTATCCAACACAATCAGATTGACTACTGAGCAACAACTTGGGGGTGAAGTGACTCCATCAAACGATTCAAGAACTGGCCTGGTTCAGGATCAGGAGATAAGAGACACGGAGACTGAGTGGGGTATTCACAAGGCCAGTGATCACCCGGAAATCCGCTCAGATCGACCTGAAAACATTGGACTAGCAACCCTAGAACAAACTCCTGAACCGACTGATCTAGGGACAGGAGTTCTGGGCACACACGATCAGAACGATCGTATGGGGATGGACAGTCGACAGGACGTGAACACACCTGTGAGAGCCGACCCGTCGCATCCCAGTGATCGGATAGGATCACAGGAGTTGAGGCAGGAGCGCCCAACTA
The DNA here is from genome assembly GCA_026119515.1 of Ascochyta koolunga. Taxonomy (NCBI): domain Eukaryota; kingdom Fungi; phylum Ascomycota; class Dothideomycetes; order Pleosporales; family Didymellaceae; genus Ascochyta; species Ascochyta koolunga. The sequence goes on along the minus strand of JANLCG010000001.1, from coordinate 1,148,191 downwards.
ATCCCAATACAAGATCTGCTAGCACTGCTTCTGTTGCTCTAGACATGGTAAGGGATACTTTAACACAAAGAACAAGTCGAAGAATCAGAGGTACAGCGCCTGAGATAGATTGACTAACAAACATATATCTACCACTCCGCAGAAAGAAAGATCACGACGATCAACTAGGGGGTGAGAGTCAAGGGAGCGTCAATACATTGATCGCGGATCCACAAAAGACTGATCTAATAGACGACTTCAAACACACATATCTCCTAGGAACAAACTGGTCCTGGGACGAGCAATCTAGCTATAAAACGCTAAACTCAGTAGTTATGGCAGCTACTCTAAAAAGCCAACCTGATCATCCACGCGTCCATTGAGATGATCTCCCACCTCCACCAGGCACATGGAAACAACTCCTAAATCATCCAATGAAGGTCTTGTTCATGGACGCCTCAAGCAAGGAGATTGATCAGATGATCAAGAAAGGCACCTGGTCAGAAATCCGTGTATCTGAGATTGAAACCAAAGATCGACTGTTACCACTAAAGTGGGTGTGGACCTACAAGTTTGATCAAGATGGCTACTTTATCAAGTGCAAGGCCTGGATCGTTGTTAGAGGAGATTTGCAAGAAACAAACTCTCTTCAATCTACCTATGCAGCAACGCTAGCAGCAAAGTCGTTCAGAGCTATGATGGCGATCGCAGCCCAATTTGATCTGGAAGTTATACAATACGATGTTGTAGGAGCGTTCCTTAACGCGTTGATCACGGCAGCCAATCCAGTACTATGCCAGATGCCAGAAGGATTCAGAAAGAATGGATACTGCGTTAGGCTCAACCGAGCACTATATGGATTAAGAGAGTCTCCACTTCTCTGGTATGAAGAGTTCTCTAATACTCTTCGATCAATTGGTCTACGATCAAGCAAGGAAGAGCCCTGTCTCTTCTACGATGAGAATAAAAAGATCATTATACTCTTCTACGTGGACGATATACTCCTAATCTATTCTAAGGTCAATGAACAAGAAGCAAAACGCCTCTGGAGCAGAATTATGGAGAAATACGAGATCCAGGACCAGGGACCTGTTGAATGGTTCCTGGGGATCAGAGTAATCCGTGACAGAAAGCTCAGAACAATCACACTTCTACACGATACTTACATCGACAAGATCACAAAGAAGTTTGACCTAAACACAGGATCTTATCCACCAACGCTGTTACCATCAGAGGATCTAATCAAGAATACTGGAGAGGCAGAAAAGAAAGAGATCAAAACATATCAAGAGAAAGTAGGATCAGTGCTCTATACAGCAATTATGCTCTGACCAGACATTGCGTTTGCAGTATCTAAATTATCACACTTTCTCACTAATCCAAGTGATCAGCACCGGAAAGCTGTGGATAGGGTGATCATGTACCTCTACCGAACAAGATTGGAAGGCATTAAATACGGCAACTACAACGGAGCAGAACTAACAATCTGTGGAGACGCCTCCTTTGCAGATGATCCAGAAACTCGACGATCATCTCATGGGTACCTGGTCATGCTTTTTGGAGGACCAATCCTGTGGAAAGCTACACGACAAAGCACTGTGACCACGTCTACAACTGAAGCAGAGCTTCTAGCTCTTGAACATGTTGCAAAAGAGACAATCGCGATCAGACGATTCTTTAACGAGCTTGATCTTGAGATAAGCGATATGTGGAATATATGGTGTGATAACCTCCAAACAATCAGGTTGGTAGTAGGAGCAAATGAGCGGATCACCACTCGCCTCCGACATGTGGATATCCAAAACATGTGGCTTAGGCAAGAGTACACCAAGGGATCAATCCAGATTAGCTATCTGGAAACTAATAGCATGCCTGCGGATGGATTAACCAAATCACTCACTTATTAGCAGTTTGATAAGTTCAAGCAACTGATCAATCTACATAAGTCAGAGGAGGTAGAAAACATGCAGGATATTATTAAGGAAGTTGGGGTCAATGGAGTGGATTGATCTAAAAACTACAGTATCCTACACACCAACCCACCAGGCAGAATCCACTTCCAGACAAGACTGATCAATCTCCGTGATTGATCGAGCCAAAGGGTGTTAAGAGACAAGACGATCAGCGCATGCTTGATCAATCAAAGATCTCTGAGATCAACATCTCGATGTTTTGGAGATCGCCACGAACGGATTGGATAGCGGAGACAATGTTAGCGCGGATTGCGGGAACAGATTGACGAACAGGGACCTCAGGAACAGACTGATGATGAACATGACGAAGGTCATGAGGGCGAGCAGCTGGGTAGAAGGGGCGATTCTCAAGACGAGGATCACTGGGGAAGGCAGTACCCTGAGAATAACCACCCTGATCCTGGACTCCTTGATCATGAGGAGGACCACCCTGACCCTGCTCCTGACGTCCTTGACCGATAACCTGACCCTGGGAGTATAGAGGATCCTGGACCTTGATCTGATCAAGTATCCTCCTCAGAGGCTTGCGGGCCGATCCAGGAGCTGGCGCAGCAGGAGCTGGAGTGGCCTGGCGGGGAGCAAGAGCGGCAGCAGCAGCGATCTGATCCATGGCATAACGACCACCACTCATGGCGTATTGATCATCCTCGATGTGATCGAAGTTATTGGCGTTAGGATCGCTCACCACATCCTCGTCTGAAACCTGAGTCTTGAGTTGACCCTCCATGTCAATGACGGCCTTGAACAAGGCGTTGAATAGAGGTTTGGAGATTGCCTGGAAACATTAGGCATGATCATTAGGATTGAGATCGACTACTTACTGAGGAAACTTTCTGCTGAACAGCAAAAATCGCAGCCTTGGCAGGCTCACGAAGAGTGTGGAAGCTGATCAAAACATTAAAAGATCATGACGAAATCGGGATCGGATTACTCACATAGGACTGCACTGATGAGTGGTACAATTGACACAGCGATCACTGCCTCGGCCGCGGGCGTTGGGCTTGCGGATACGGTTGTAGCAGACACCTGTTCCCTTGCCATCCAAAAAGCGCTTCAGACAGTGAGAGTAAGGATACTTGCGGGGGAGCACTGAACTGAGGATCATCATCCTCATCCTTGTATTGATCCTCGACTGTGGGCTGACGAGGGGTCTGTGTCTGCTTACGAAACTCCTTGAAGAGAGCCTGCGGATTGATTGGCTCATCCTTATCATCCTTATCATTGGAGACTACGACAGGTTGAGTATAAGAAGATCGAGTGGATTGGCGTTTGGGAACGATTGGAGGCTTGGACTTGATCTTCTTGGTGGGAGTGCCCTTGAGCACGCTCAGAGCTCGTGCGACGCTTGGGAGTGCTCTTGGAGCTCTTGGGAGGCATCTTGATCTTGAGGACACTGAAGGTGTAGCGATCAAGGTTCTGATATTGGAGTAAGCAGTGGACTGGGAAATAAGGATCAGATCACTCACGTTGATGAGAATGGTGTTTGGTGATTGGTTGGTGGATAAGGAACGAGGTGAGAAAGATTGTGAGGGTGAGGGAGCAGTCATGGTTTGTTTTTTGTTGTTGTTGTGAGCGCGTTTGCGTGCGGAGCGGATCAGGCAACAATTGCTGGACCCTGATTACAAAGGCGCAGCGCGCGCAGCGATCGGAAAATTTTCATAAAAAGATCACACAAGGTGCGATAACGAACCTGCTGGAGCAGGAACACTGATTAAATACCAGTGTTCCTGGGGGTGTGTCGCAGTGAAGGATGGTGGTCATGTGAGCCGATGTGAGCAATCACGGACCATACCGGATCAGATCACATCGATCAAATCCACCCGGAAGATCGATCCTATTTCTGGACTAGGGCATAGCCAGTAAGGTATATAGACCTGATCTTTTGCTCAAATAATAAGACAAGGAACTTGATCAACTCTTTCACACTCCGATCATCTTGTCTAGTTATCTCAGCTCCAACAATAGACATCTACAATTACTAGCTTTAACAAGAAGTAGCTAAGAAGACTATTGCTATTACTTACGTACTATTAGCGCATATACTAGTAGATAGACTAACTAAAGCACTACTATAGAATAAGTAGAGGACCTTCCTATTATAACTTAGACTAGTAGAGCCTATAGAACAGAGGATCCTAGCTAAGATTTAGACAGACTTACTAAACTATAGGCAGGAACTAGCAGTAAACTAAAAGTAGATAAATCTAGCTTTAGGGCTGTACAGGGCTAAAGCTAAGGGGGTGTGTTAGATATAAGGACAATACCTAGCTAAGGTAAAAGGTAGAAAAGGAGTTACGCGCTAAGAGATAGCGTAGTAACTACCCTGCTATTATTAAAATTAGACCTTATAGCTAGACAGACACAACATAATTAATAATATATATAATTATTATCTTAACCTATTAAACCTAACAAATGTAATAACATAGGATAATAGAGGCTTTAGAAGCGTGTGTATCTACTACAAAGTGTATAGGAGCACTAGGATAGGTAATATAGAAGATTCTCTATTCCTATAGGTCTTGTATAAAGGATACTTAAAAACTATCTATTAAAGTATAGATCTAGTAGCTCTTTTATATCCCTTGTCTAGAATCTCTTAGATAGCAAAAAAAGGAGTTAGTAAGGTAGCAGCTGTAATTTAGAGGCTAGTAAGCACGTGTTCTAGTACCTAGTTTAGGACCTAAATACCTACTTAGTCCTGTATACTAAGGCCGGTTCTTTACAAACATGTGCTTAGGACTAATAGATAGTACCTCCTAAAAGCTATCCTGCTTATAAGCTAAGAGAAACTCTAAGTAACTAAATCTAACTGTATATGTAACCTGCAATACGCAAAAACAGTGCTTTCTCTATCTTAACAACGCAGGGGGTGCAAAGAGACAACAAAAACATACAACAGCAGGTATTCGCTAGTGGTCACCCACCTAACTACTAATCCGCCGGTACGTTGCTTAAATAGGGCTGAGCGAACGGGAAGCCTTGTTTTCAACGTCCTATGGTCGTATATGGATAATGTGAAAAATTATAAATAATATAATGACATTTTTGTACGTGTAGAGAGGTTGTGTGATTGCTGTGCGGAGACTCTCCACTCGCAGTGGCTTCTATGAGAGCTCGGCACTTGGACGCAGGGTACCCCGCATATGACGGGCTAACTGTGACCAGTCACGACATCATCAAATAGACCGAAGCCAGGCCCTCGGTCGCGATTCTTCCGGGCGCAATATCGCCAATCGCACGCGATCGACAGCGACCATATAACCACCCCAGTCAACCGTTGCCATGATTTCTGAGCGAGCATCAGTGCTTTCTATATTCCACCATGAAGTTCGAACCGCTTATCTGCGCCGGCCTAGCGGCAACAGCTGCAGCAGCTCCGGCGTATGATGAAAAGAAGGCCTCGTTCAGCTGGAAGGAAACGAAATCAGTCATTGCCTTTGGCGACTCGTACACCTACGTCCAAGGCCTGCAAGGCCACCCCAACTACACGTACATCGGCGACAACTTCGACATCTCTTTCACCCCATTCGAGTTATTCTCCAACAGAATTGTGCAGAACCAGACCTCGACAGCTTCCGGCGGGCCAGTATGGACCGAGTTCATCACAAACTGCGGTGTGAAAGAGGGTCTGACAGACCCGAGAGAATGCGACAGACAACTCTGGGACTTTGCCTATGCGGGCTCAAACACAGACACGGTGCTCACACCTCTGCACTGGAATCACACCGTGTCTCTCGAGAAGCAGATTCTCCAGTTTGAGAATTACGGCGACCCGGCATTGCAGAAAGTGCTCAAAAGGAAAGAGGGGCTGGTCGCGTTCTGGATTGGTATTAACGATATCAATGACCTCGCGAAACTAAGGGGCAGGAACGCGAGTTTTGCGCCGCTGTACGAACAGGTCATCTCTGCACAGGCCGGGCTGTGGGAGCGTGTGTACAATCTGGGATACAAGAACTTGCTCCTGATGAACCTCCCGCCTCTCGATCGTGGCCCGTCGCCTTCCGTTAACGCTTCTCTTGTCAGCACTTACAACACCATCCTTGCATCTCACACAAATAAGTTCCAAGACTCTCACAAGGATGCCACGGTTCTGCACTTCGATGTTAACACTGTGCTCAGCCAAGTCTTTGACGATGCGGCAGATTATGGTTTTACCAATACAACAAACTTCTGCCCGGCATACAACCAACCGGACATCAAGACCAACCCGGAAAAGTATGGGTGTGGAAAAGGCCTTGATACGTATCTTTGGTACAATTCAGGGCACTTGACGACGAGGGTGCATCAGGTGTTCTCACAGGTGTTGGTGAAGTGGTTGGGTGAGCAGGAGCAGTGACGGTCCTGTTTGCTGGGACATTAGTCATGAATAGCATCAAATGAGACATTAAGAACTCTCTAACCAACCTGTTTGACGTCAGTCTCTATTTTAAACAGCTAGGATCTCGTATGACGCTTTGGCATGCGAGAGAGTGCACAATGGACAAGCGGAGGAGGATAAAGTGCAGAGATGTGATCGTTATGAGCACCCCAGAATGAGATATATCACGAGTGCGGACGTCTACCAGAGAAACCTCTTTTGCGGGCGCTTCGTACTGTCAAGGCCTTGGAGTCTTTTACATGGTGCATCTGAATACCAATCTCGACCAAGATCCTTGAACGTCTCCAAGAAGGAGATCCGTCCGCATGTCTGGAAGTCGTGGCTCGTGAGCGCAACAGTCTCCCCTTGGATCAATATTTGACATCATTACCACAATTGCATACGCCAGATATCAAATTTAGTGTTCTCTACAACAAAAACTTCCAAAACCCAATGGAGATATCGGAGCTCGATCAGCTCAAGACGCTGCTTATACAGGGCGGGAATCTAAAAACATTGCGTCTGCAATTCGAAAAAATTAAACATGAATCAAAAGCAGCAGGGAATCTATTCGAGTCAAGTTTCAGGACCAGGATGTGCTCCCAGTGCTCGAAGAGCTAGTCATACAACACATTTTCGAGTGGAACGAGGCTCGGAATTGAACAATTGCATACGAGGCTTGCAGAGACCATCAAGGCTGGAGCACCTTGCGCACTCTCGACTTTCGGCTTGAAGTATGCGAAGAAATGCTACAGTATCTAACCGTAGTGATACCAAGATTAGAGACATTAAAGGTTAAGATTCACAGGCCAGCCTTAGCCGGGAGTTGGTGGCATTTGTACCACACCTGGCTGATTTGGACATTGTTTGTGAAAGCGGTTTACACGCGGAACTTCTGCCCATCTTATTTTGCACAGTGTGTGCACGCCTTATGCGACTCGATATGGAAACAGGCTTCCATCTGAACTTCTGGCGCAAAGCACAACTCCAGAATCTGCTGGACAACTGCCCCAATCTCCAAGTTCTCAGCTTGTCGGCATCACAAAAATGAAGATTTGGGCTGCATGGTCGCAGGCCGACTCATGCCTACCGACAGACTCCAAACTCCAATACCTGGTCCAGACGGTGTGCAAAAAAAGCCTTCCAAGCCCGAACAAAACATCAACACTTCCCGCTATGGCTGCAAGAGACGATACATTAATGATGACTTCCTATGTCTCATCAATGCGCCTGTGCCTCCGACCTGGCTGGGTTATACCGTTCTTGCTGAAGTCAACCACAGGCAACGTGTCGCAGCAGATATGCCTATAAATATAGCACCATTCTCAGAGTAAGAGTGCGCGTACCTTTGCTCTATTTTAGTGCGATACAACGCAAATGAGAAGAACCGATGACATTAACAGAGCGCAATCATGTCTTATCGGCACGGTAACAGGGGTTGGTTTTGCTTGCGAGCCTAAGCGTTCATGTTTGATCACGGTTGCTGCAAATGGCAATGCGGCCGGAGTAGCGAACTTGGATGTCTCCCGTATCAGATGTTAGGTAGGATGCTCTATGCGAGAGAGTGGATAGCTGCGGTTTGTTGTTAGCGTGTATATGGAGATGGACTCTTTATCTACTAGAAGCTATTTAGCGGCACCAAAGTTGATGTGCGGGGACGTACGGTCCGTTAGATCAGCGACGAAGAGACCTATCTTCTCGGGCAGCGCTATAAGTTTCCCCGGAGCGCACGGCATCATGGGTCGTGGGTAGGGTGGGGCGAGGGGCGATCGGCAGTTCCAAAAGTGACGCTGGCTTGACAAAGGTGCAAAAGATGATGTCTTCTCGTCCCCAGTGCGCCGCAATCATCTGCTCGTCGAAACCCTGTACGAACATGTGGATCTGCCCGATGCGCTCTTACGATCCTCAGGCCATCGACCTCAGCATCGTCATCGACAAAGGTCGGCAATAGGTAGTATAATAACTCGTCCGCCACTAGGTGGTGCAATAATTTGCTGGGCACGGATTAGATGAAGTCATCAATCCTTAAGCAAAACACAAAAATAACAATTTCAATATTATCTTCTAAGTTTTCAGCTATAGCTAAAGGCTGCTAAACGCTATCTAGTTTGCATTTGTAGTCTTAGGTTTTGGTAGCAACAAAGCAGAACATCCTTTTTTCCCATGTTTAAAGGCTGATGACCTCATCCAACCTGTGCCCAGCAAATTATTGCACCCCCGGTTGCCACCGTTATCGGCAGCTCAGCGAGCAAGCGTCGAAAAGCCCTAGTCAAAAAGCCCTGTTGGTATTCGGATTTGCGAAACGGGAGCGTGCCGCTTCAGCCGGAATCGAGAACCACTTTCTTGCTTCTTACAGTGGATTGCATAGAGCGCGATCGACGGACGAATTGCGTTTGACCATTAGTGGCCACGTCAACATGGGATCGTTAAGCAAGGATTACGCATAGGCAATCCCGCCTTCAATACGCGGAGGACACAGCTTAGCGCGCCAGAAGCCCACTATTAGGGTTTCCACTACTTCTCCTAGGATGTTGATGGCTGCGCGGGTTGATTCGCGCGGAAGAATTATAGTCTGTGTTATTGTTTGTGAGCGCCATTCTCGGGATTGTCCCTAGGTGTGATGAAAGAAATAATTTGAAAGGAAGAGAAAAATTCACGACGAAACAGAGAGTTCGTGATCAGTATCTACTCCGACTCGATGCGGGCAACAAGCGAACGGTAGCAGCAGCAGGGCGGCATATTTTGTGCATTTAGGGTCAAGTGTAAAGATAGGTGATTATACAAGTGCTATCGATCTATCACGATAAGATCCATGAGGAAAATTTAAGGTCTACGTACGCTTTTTGCGATGTATCTAAGAGTGCAAAGGAATAAGACAATAGTAATTAGGTACAGTGAGAAGGTCCATAGAACTTTACGCCGGCGCGATGCCTTCAGGGAAATCATTTGAGCACCGAGTCTACTGGGCCTTCTTGCTAGCCTTGGTCCTGAGCTTCATGAGAAGATAGACCAGGGCATAACTCGAAAGTGTAAACAAAACACAGATAGCGGCATTCCTCCAGCCGTAGTAGTAGTCGTTCAAGTTGATAGTAAATAGATAGTCACTGCCACGGCGGTACTGGCAAACCTGGCAGCCGGATGTCGCATCTCCATTGACAAGATTGTTGCGTGATCCGGGGCCAGCAAGCCATCCTCAAGGTACTGGGCGCAGGTTTGGCCAGAAGGAGGATCGAAGACAGCGAACTCCGATTGCTTACAGTTGACCTCCCAGTCAAAGTCGACGAACACAAGGAGCGCGCCCATAAGATAATTGAACGGGTTGAGGTAGTATAGCCAGTAGCGCCAGAATGGTTGAATTTGGGAGTAGGGCACGAGGACACCGCAGAACGAAACGAGAATACCTAGGATGAGGGGGTTGACCAGGGAGGCGAAGATGGCATTGGGCGCGTACGCGGCGACGAACTGACCAAGACCTGTGTAGAAAAATCTTGTGTCAAGTTAGTATCAATGTAGACCGGTTAAGGGTTGGAGAACACTTACTGGTAAACCAGCATGACGAAGAAAACTGCGCCTGCTTTTTCGGAATCGACCGGGAGACCAGAAGTGTAGTAGAAGCAAAGGAAGTAAGAGACAGCACAGATAACAAGGTAAGGCATCTCGGAGATGATGAGACCAGTGACGAAGGGGACCCAATGATACATCTTCGACTTCTTCTCGCGTGTTTCGTAAATATCACGACGATCAATGAACAAAGGCTGGAGCTGAGCAATTACACCAGGAGCGACAAAGATGTAATTGAACAGGGAAAAGAGGATCAGTTGCTGGTCGCCAACGGAGTCACCAATCTTCCAGAATGAGAAGCCGATGAATAGGGCAACGCCGATGTGAAGACTGATTTTGTTGTTGACGTAGCCGATGTTGCGGTACAAGCTGACGTTCATACGATTGGTAACCAATTTCGTTTGTTCCCACATTGTGGTCGCGAACTCGTATCCATCGTCAGTCGTACCAGGCTCCTTTCCAGCAGCGTCAGTGATAATGTGCTCGAGGTCTTGTTGCATATGAGCTTGTTCTGGTGAGTCAAGCCAAACCTGGTGCCAGTCCTTCGCGGACGAGTGGGTGCCAGTCACGACATCGATCATGAACTCTGCAGGATTGGCTCCCTGAGGGCACCGTACACCATTGCGGTCGAAGTAGTTCTTCACGGTGTCTCCGTTGTCGCCGATTTCACCAAAATAGACCGTTTTACCACCCTTGGCAAGCAGCAAGAGTGTGTCGAATTGGGCGAAGAGCTGAGCAGACGGCTGGTGAATGGTAACCAAGACTGCTTGACCAACATCCGCAAGCTTCCTAAGGAAGCGAACAGTATTGAAAGCAGCCTGTCCGTCAAGACCGGAGGTAGGTTCGTCAAGGAAAATCAATATGGAGGGCTTGGAGACAAGCTCAACACCAATAGTGACACGTTTGCGTTGTTCAACAGAGAGACCTGCACCGACACGGCCAATAAGGGTATGTTCAAGATCGTGCAGTTCGAGGAGGTCAATGATGGTTTCAACATACGCAAGTTTGTCCTCACGAGGTACGTCCCGGCTTTGTCGAAGAAGAGCAGAGAACTCGAGAGCTTCTCGAACTGTGCAGAAGGGCTCGTGGACGTCTAGCTGCTCGCAGTACCCAGCAGATCGCTGAAAAGAGACGGGTAGCGGACGACCATCAACCAGCACTTCTCCATGGATAGTACCATCAGTTTTGCGCTGAGCCAGAACATCGAGGAGAGTTGTCTTTCCAGCACCTGAGGAACCCATAAGGGCACCAAGCATCCCTGGCTTGACATAGCCACTCACTTTGTCGAGGAGAGTGCGAGGTCCGGATGGTGTCTGAACAACGTAGGAGAGGTTGCGCCAGGTAAAGACTGAGGTGTTGCGTACTAGGGCGGCACCGGATGGGCTGCTCGAGTTGTTCTGATCACCAGCTCCAGCGCGGGGAGATTTCTCATCAGCTTGTGCTTCCTCGTCACCGGGTACAACAACCTTGGGGACTTTGTTCGCATTTTCACGGGGAATCAGGAGAGAGCCAGTAGAGCCGGCGGAATCATCCCAGCGGAGAGTGAAGAAGATGGTGAGGCCGACGAAGAAGATCCACCATGCGAATAGAATACCAACGTTGCGCCATATGTTCGATGCCGAGTACGACAGGCTCTTGAGGTATTCTTCGCCAGTCAGAGATACGGCACCAGGTGCAGCACCGGCAATGCCGGCACAAGACTGGTGAGCAGGATCGGTGTACTGCGGCAGATAATTGGGAACTAGGTTGTTGAAGGCACAAGGAATAATTGTACCCTTGAACTCGTTTGCTAACAATGCCTCAAAGCCGTAGGACAAGGGGTTAATCCAGTAAATCCAAACAAACCACGGGTGCATCTGCGGTTTAGAGATCTGGTATCCGTTGTAGAGGATGAGAGCAGTGACTGAGAAACCAGAAATCTTCGACGCGGAATCGAAATTGGAAAACCCAGCACCGAGCATGCGGAAGAAGGCAGTCATGACAAAGGTAGACAAGTAAACAACAAACCAGCAGGTGAAGAATGCACCAGCGGTAGCCTTGAGAGCTGTCATCCAGTAAAGAATGATGGTGAATGAGCTGATCGAGAAGATAAGAATCGGAACGTCGGCGGCAATCTGAGCTAAGCAAAACGCGGCGGGGTTGTAGAAAGCGAAGTTCTTGTGCTTGGCGAGAATTGGGCGACCGGCGTACGAATCAGTTACCTCAGACATGGCGACGAGAGAGTTGAAAAGAAGAGCCAGGAAGAGAGCACCACCCTTGGTGAAAAGACCCGCAGTGTTGTCCGGAGCGTTATAAAACAGGGATCCAGAGATCAAAGCTTGTATGATAGTCGAACCTTGCTTGATGAAGAAGGTTGCCTTGTCACCCCAAATGATTTGGTATTGACGAATGACACATGCTCTGACCTGCGCCGAGAAGGACACGGTCAGAGGCGAGTTCTTGGGTATGTGCTTAGACTTATCTAGGAAGATAGCACGGCGGAATGTTTCAGTGTTGGTCTTGGCTTCTTCTGTATTCGGGTAGTCGAGCTCTCGGTCCATTTGGGCCTTGATAGGAGATTCGCGATACAACTTTTCTAATTCCACGTTGTTGCGGGGGAAACGTGACTCAAATTCTGGCTTGATCTGTCGCTCCTTTGGCACAGTGACACCTGTGAGGAAGTCCGCGACATTAGCACCATCACGACATACGAAGCCGTGAGATTCCATGAAGGGGCGGGCTTGCTCGAGTGGGCCGTAATAGACTTGTTTGCCTTCGTCGAGCACAAGTACTTTGTCGAACAAGTCGTATATGCCGTTACCGGCCTGGTATAACGTAACGATGGTCGCAATGCCCATTGTGTCAGTCAACGAGCGCAGAGCACGAGTGTACTCCAGAGCTGTAGAGGCATCAAGCCCACGGGTTGAGTTGTCCCAACACATAACACTAGCCCTCGTGCACAGTGTTTCGATGATAGATACTCGCTTGCGTTCACCACCGGATACACCCCGGACAAAAGCATCGCCGACTTTGGTATCTTCGGTGTGTGAGATGCCCATGGAGTCCAAAAGGAAGTCCTTGAACTTGACACGGTACTCTTCTCGGCTCCCTGCGTTGTTAGGTAGGGTATTCGGAATGTTCAGTCGGGTAGCGAAGTCCATCGTCCTTCCAACACTGAGAGATGGGTAGAACAGCTCTTCCTCTGTGTTTATGACGATGGAACCGCGATAATTTTGAGCCTCCTTCGCGGTCATAGAGCCGTAATAAACGTCACCGCTAACCTCAGCGTATCTGTTCAAAAGTTTAGCTTATAATTACAATCCTTGATCTAGGTTTGTCAACATACCCTTTTCTTTTATTTGCTAGGGTCTTCAGAAGGGTGGTGCAACCAGATCCAGGTCTCCCGAGAACCAGAAGCATCTCTCCAGGCTTGACATTTCCTGAACTTCCGTCGAGAATAGTCCTCAGAGCTGGTTTGTTGCGTGCTTCCTTGTATTGCTTCAATACGTTGAACTGGCTGGTGACATTTTCCTGCAGTGTGGCATCAGATGGTATGACCTTAACTGACAGGTCCTTCCACGTAACACCAAGGCTTCGACCTTCCGCAGGATCGTTGGCTTGCATCTCCTTTACGTGGGCGTCCAATCGCCATTCGTTGACCTTGGTGTTCTCTGACGAATCGTCTGTTTCATTCTTCCTGTTCCTTGAGGTCCATTTTTCGACAATGTGCTCTTCGGGATGTTCTTGTTGTTGGGATTTGCCGGAGAAGGTTCTTGAGAGCCTACGGAGTAGGTCATCCCCGGCTCCCTCGGGCAGGCCGACAGTCATGACTGACACACTTCTTCTTCTGCCGTCCATGAAGAATGTATTAGTAAGTATGCTGACTACAACAGCATTCAAAAGAAAGGGTTTGGTTCAGAAGAAGAGGATGTGAACAGAAAGGGGATTAAGACTGAAGTGAATGATGAGCAATGTCAGACAAATCGTACAATCGGCCCTTAACCGTTAGTCGGTTCTGGGTGAGCAAGGACGAAGTGAGGTAATTTTTCGGACGTAGTAAAGCGATCTGGATAGATTCTCTTTAGGTCAGGTTGGTGCGTGTATATCGTGGTACGAAAGCTCGTTGTATCAACCTCCAAGCTCAATCGTACCGCTGTCATTGGGCTGAATCGTTGCTATGACATGGGCCTAGTCGCCAGAAGATTGGTTGTGACAGGCCGGAGGCTGCCGTGGAGTCCTTGATTTCCGGCCTCCGTTTGCGGAGACAGAAGTCGGAACCCTTTTGGTATGCTTTTGGCCTTTCCATACACGGCTAGACGCTCCTCAGCTCCCGGCTGCAATCAATCTGTTCGCTACAAAGGGGTTGCCTGAGTTGACTGATAGCGATGAGAAGTTCCTGGGAGTTTTCTCTCCTGTTAAAGATCGCTAACTGCTCAGAGCGAGCTATCAATCCGCTCAAGCGCCCCCTTTGTACAAAGCACCGAGCGCCGAACTTTGTTAGTTGTCACGCCACAAAAGGCTCTGCCCAATACAAGACGTAACGCCCATGCGACAGGTGCTGTAGCACCGCATGTTGCTACTTGCTCTCGCTCCGGTTGTTTGGAATTGCGCAATGTAAGCTGGTGATAGTATGCGTCATGATTGATTTCATGCTGATAACGATTCCCTGGATGGCCCTGGGACGGTCCGACTGCGCAAGGCATACCGATACCGTGTGCATCGGTGCAAAATACTAGCAATGGATGACTCGGAAGGTAAGCGTGTGTACAAGTGGAGAGCCTGAACGGGCGATAATACGAGCTTGCTCGCACTGAGCATCTAATGATCTTTTACAAGGACAAAAGCCCTGGTGTAGCAAAATCCTATTCTCGCCCGTTCATGCTTCCCCTTGCATCCGTTTCGTGTCGTTGTACGCGGACCTGAGTGATGGCCCCACTCTGGTAAGTAATATAAAGTAGACGCGTCGGTGATCGGAGGTAAACCTATGCCGAACCGCCGCTAGCTTGGCCTTTCGAAAGTGCAACTGGAGAGTCGACGTACTACACCAGCAAAACCGCGTTAGCCCGCCTCCACCGCCTCCATGGACATTGTCTCAACATTTCTTCACTTTGCCAGCAAGACATCAGAGTCGCAAAAATAGCAACAGGGCAATCAGACACGAATGCAGCAGCCGCCATATGTGAACAACTAACCACCGCGAGTGGCAACACCCAGGGCCAACTGCCGATCTTGTTCGCAGGAAGATTCGGGGACCAGAGTCTCGCGATTGCACCTTTGAGTCAAGAGCTTGCGGCAACAAATATGACCGCGCATGTCGCCGCGGCCGCACGGATTGATATGGATCTTTGCGTCGTCTATGAGCCCTCCAAATCGCAGCGGGGGTATGTCTGTTACAGGTATTCCTCCTGAGGGCTACCGGCCAGACCCCGGGACAACCTTGGGGCTAGGCAGGAGACCCACAGACCACATGTATATAACCCTCCTAAACGCCTTAGGGCTTACACCCTTAGGATTTGTCTCATATCTATCTATCTATCTACTATTTGTCCTATCTCTAAACGCCTGCCTACAGTGCCCTTACAATTCAAATCCTTTATACTCCTTCTTAGAATAGATAGTTAATTTAGAGTAGTAGTTAAATTTTTTTAACCCTACTAAAATAGCTAGAGGAAAACGCGTCCTCTGCAATATAACAATAGAGCTAGAGGAAAACTCTTATTAGCTAAGCCCTAGCATTAAACTAGGCTAGCTCTGTTACACTTCTGCTAAAGTCCTAAGCACATAGGGCAGTACTCTAGTAGAATCTGCAGTGACGCCTACTCTGTTGCAGCAGAATGCAACTCTAGCAGATACAGCAACTTAGGCAGCTGCTACAGGAGCAAACCAGGTGCCTGTAGGAGAACTAACTCCTACAATTAGGTACTAAAATCTAGTATAATAAGCTCTCCTTACCCTTAACGCAGCTAAGCTTACTAGGGTATTAGAAGTAGAGCTTAGCATCTAATAAAAGCAATTTAATTAGGCTGTATAGGTATAAGCCCTAACATATAGTAGAACAACATTAGTAATATACTACCTAGCTTTTAATAAAGCTAGTAAAATTATAAGGGTGTTAAACAACATCTAACTAAAACCTAAACTAGGTGTAGAAAACTATACCCTAACGCCCTAGCAGGTAGACTAGTAGGCTAAGGACATTAACACTACTTTTTAGTATGCCTAGGTGCTTAACAACTTAATTACTAGGACGCACTAGGCTATAGGAACTATCTAGTATAGCATCTATTAGGAACTTATCTAGTCCTGTATTAACAAGGGGTTAATCTAAACCTAGGCTAACCTCTGCGCAGAGGAGGAGAAACTAGTACAGGACCCTATCCTAACTAAATACAAGAACTTCTCTAAACTGTTTAATATAGAATAGCAAGAAGGAGACTCTATTAATGCCTTTCTAATAAAGCTTAACTATTAGGAGTCCCTCCTGCCTTAGAGCTTCTTTAAGTTTAATAACAGCAGCAAAGACTATAAGTTTAAAATTATATTTGTATAGGTAAAGACTCTACTAGCCTTCTAGCGCAAAATCTAGCATAGTAGTAGTCTAGAACATATATAGCTTTAGCCTAACTTTAAATAGACCCTCTAGAACGCAGAAGCAGCTAGTGACACTAAGGCAAACCTATAAAGTCTTAATAGGCTAAAACGCCCTGCCTATTTGCTACTGTGTAACAAACTAAAAAGGCGTAATAAAGATCTACTCTACTCCTAGGACTAATCTAAGAGCGTCCTAGCAGAAGACTAACTAAAGGGCTACAACAACTAGTAGTACCCTAAGGACTAAGACTACTAGAACGCTTATTAGAAATCCTAAGGTAATAAGTTATATAGCACCTAAGGGGGTAACAAGTCTAAACTAATGCTAGACAAGGGAAACGCAAAGCCCTAGTTACTAACCTTTCCTAACTATAGCTAGGGCTAGAAACCTAGGGTAAATAAACCTGCATTGCAGTTACAGTATGTAAGGACTTCAGCTCGAACTTACTAAGCTACACTGCCTAAAAAGGTACAGTAATCTATTAGATAGATTAACTAGGGTTCGAACAGTATAAATACCTGTGACATAGTAGGCCTACATAGACATAATAATGCCCTAGTACAGCTCTAAGGCCTCTATAACTCTAGGGCTAAAATTAACCTTATAAGTTAAGCAGTTGTTAACTAACTAAATTTAGAACATACACTGTTCTATTAGAAGCCTATAGCGTTATTCCTAGATAATAACTAGCTAAACATTTAAAGACCCTATAATCTTACTATAGACTACCTAGATAGCAACAGCACTGTTAAAACTATAGGACCTAAAGTCTTCTAGTCTACTAACTTTATTAGCTACAACCTTATTCTAGGTTACCTATAGCTTGCAGAAGTAGACTCCTGCATCTAATTCTCTATAGGTAAGTATAGCTAGTTTAACAATAATATAGAACAAGTATAGGTCTGTAAGGCTAAAACCCTCTTTAACAATATACAACTAGGTAAGCAAGCGTACTTACTCTACCTAGGAAACCTAGCGTACTAAGTACCCTAGAGGACTAAAGACGTGTTCCTATAGGAACTGTGTTAGGATAAGGCTAGGCATAACTAGCCCTTAGGTCCTAATAGTAATATAGTTGCTAATAAAGAATATTTTATAAAATATAGAATCCTCTAGCTAAGGAATAAGATAATTAATATAATTAAGTATCTTAAGCACTATGTGTCTTAGTACCTAGACCTAGCGTAGCTACCTTAGGAAGCTAGTTAATAGATAGTAGCAAGTATACATAAAGGAAACCCTAGTTAGGCTAAACTACCTCTAGGTACTGCCTATATCCTCCCTAACTATAAGTTAGATAAGGATACCCTATGTATACTACCTAATAAAGACAAGCTAGATCTAGAAGAGCTAAAATTTGTTCCTAAGAAACTATACTATAAGTAGCTTGCCTTTAGCAAATATTAGACTAGCGTACTCTGCCTATATAGAGAGTATAACTACGTAATTAAGATTAAGGAGGGGGCACATATACTAAACCTCCTAATCTACAACCTATTACAACGTAAGCTAGATATTCTTTAGGAATACCTTAATATAGTATAGAAGAAAGGCTAGCTCTATTCTAGTAAGTTACCTGTAGGGGCACTAATCCTATTTATACCTAAAGTAGATAGTACCTTACAGCTCTACGTAGACTACTAGGGCCTAAATAAAGTTACAGTTAAGAACTACTATCCTATCCTACTTATTAGCAAGATGTTAGATTAACTCTTAAATATAGTAATCTTCTTAAAGCTAGATCTACGCAATGCCTACTACAGGCTCTAGATTAAGGAAGGTAATAAGTAGAAAACTACATTTAAAACCTAGTATAGGCACTTTAAGTACCTAGTAATGCTATTTAGACTAGCAAACGCCCTAGTAATGTTCTAGTTCTATATTTATAGAGCCCTTAGTAGCCTGTTAGACTACACTTGCGTAGTCTACCTAGATAACATCCTAATCTACTCTAAATATAAGGAGGATTACAATGCTTATATTAAGGAGGTCTTAGACTACCTTATTAAATAGGGTCTATTTTGCAAGGTAAGTAAATATAAATTCTTAACTAAATTAGTTAAGTTTCTAGGCTTTATAGTAACCCCTAGGGGCGTTGTTATAGACCTAACGCGTGTATAAACTATACAAGAGTAGCCTAAACCTAGAGGTTTTAAGAATATCTAGCAGTTCCTAGGCTTTGCAAACTTCTACTAGCAGTTTATCTATAACTATTCTAGTATTATACGCCTGCTAGTAGACTATATAACAGCTACCTAGAACCTAGCATTAGCCTCTAAGGGTTCTAATCTAAAGAAGAGGGGGAAGAGGCTAGTAAAAGCTGTAAGGGACTAACAAAATAGTATAAACTATAGAGTTAGCCTAAAGAGGTACGCTAGGCCTTTTATACAATTTAGAAGAAGTTTATAGAGGCACCTATACTTTAACACTTTAACCTAACTAAACTAATTATAGTAGTTACTAACGCCTTAGACTTTGCTATAGCTGCTATCTTACTACAACCTTAGACAACTAAACTAGTAATAGAATGTTACTAGAAACTAGTAGCGTTCTAGAGTTAAAAGTTTTAGGGTCTATCTATCTAATAGCACACTTATAATAAGGAACTATCTGTAATTATTAAAGTGTTTAGGTAGTAGTAACACTACCTTAAGTACGCTCTGTTAACAATCTAGGTACTCTCTAATTATAACAACCTAAGATACTTTATAATAATAAAGGAACTCTTACCTAAGCAAGCTTACTAGGTAGAGGAGTTAGTAAGGTTTAACTTTAAAGTTAAGTATAAGCTAGGACCTAAGAACGCAGCTAATAGCCTATTAAGGCGTCTAGATTACGCGTAGGGACTTATAATTAGGGAAGGACAAGCACTCTGCAACGTAATGCTACCTACCCTCTAATAGAAGCTTTAGATCTAGACTCTCTAGGTGTCTAGGGCTTACAACACTAAATAGGCAGTGCATAGTGTAGGCAACTATAAGGAGGCAATAATAGACGCTATAATAACCTCTAAGACTACCCCTATAGAATTCTGCTAATATATTAGTTATAGGGATATATCTTCTATAGCTCTTAACTACCCTTCTATAAGCTATAGCTAGGGTTAAACTAATTAATCTAAAGCTTAGGGGAAGACTAAGAGAAACGTCCTAAAGGCTCTCCTTTATAGCCTAGGTAGAGTAATTAGCTCTCCTGCATATCTTGCAAACAAAGCTATATAAGATAAAACTGCATACGTACTAGTAACCCTAGACTACCTTATTAATTATATTAGGCAGACTTAGAAGCGTAATAAGGCCTATATTACTTATAAGTTGCTAACGTGTTAGAAGGAGAGCAGAGCAGCTAAGGGCTAACTACACTAGGAATCTAACCTAAATAGAGTCCTACGCAGGAGTAGGAAAGTGTAGATTCCTAATAATAGAACGCTCTACTAAACAATCCTATTAAAGAACTATAATAACCCTATAAGAGGCTATTATAGGACTAAGAAAACTGCTTAGGTGTTAAAATAGAAGTACTATTAGCTATAGTTAACTAAGGACGTACATAAGTATATCTATAGGTGCCTAGCGTATTAGTTAAACAAGATCTGTTAGTATAAACTATAGGGACTACTTATACTACTGCTAGTACCTAATACAGCCTAGCAGCACTACTTACTTAACTTTGTAACAGACTTGCCTAAGTTAAGGGATAATTATAGGAATAAGTTTAACTTAATCCTAGTGTTAGTAAACTAATTTAGTAAGTATGTCTAGTATATACCTGTTACTAAAACAATAACAGCCTAGCGTGTAGCTAAGCTACTCTTAAAACAGTGCTTCCTAAAATATAGTCCTCCTAACACCCTACTATTAGATAGGGGATCTATGTTTACTAGCTAATTCTAGTCTAATATATACTACTACCTTAAAATAGACTACTAGCTAAGTACTATATTCTATCTCTAAACTAACAGCTAAACTAAATGCCTAAACTAGGAGTTAGAAACATACCTACGTATATACATAAACTATAATTAGGATAACTAGGTAGACCTGTTACTATACGCAGAGTATACCTACATCTCTAAGTATTACTCTATATATAGGGAATTACCTATTAAAGTTGCCTACAGGACTAACCTAAAGGGATTTAACAGAGTACCTAATAAGCACTAGCTAAGGCAACTACCTTAGGTATAGGGAAAGGACGCAGCAGCTCTAGAGCTACGCTGGCAAGTTGCTAGCTGCCTAGAGCAGTAGTATAAGATGTAGGCTGCAGCAAAGGAAAGCCTAGAGTATGCTTAGAAAGGCATAACGCGCTAGTACAACACTAAGCAAATAGAGAAGCACTTTACTATAGGCAATAAAGTAATTCTCTAGGCAAAGAACCTAGCTATAAATTGTCCTTTAAAGAAGTTTAATATAAGGTACCTAAGACTATTTATAGTTATAAGGAAAATAAGGAAACTAGCATATAAATTAAGTTACTACTATTAATAAGCAGGATCTACCTAGTGTTTGATATATCTTTACTTAAACCTTAGATAATACTACCTGCTAGCACTAGGTTCTAACTAGGCCCTGTAGGGATAGCAAATAGCAAAGTACTAGCTACAGACTAGTATAAAGTTAAAGGCATCCTTAATTATTGCAATACATCTACCTATAGATAAGAGTACCTTATAAAATAGCTTAGGTAGACAAATGCAAACTCTACCTAGGAACTACTTACTAATCTTAATTATTGTAACAAGATTCTAGAGGACTACTATAAGAGCATTAAATAGAGTACTATAACTCTACTAAGCTAGGTACCTCCTCTATAAAGGTAGAAGAGAGGAAGACTATAGAAGCTACCTATAGGAATATAGCTAGAATTGCTTATAACAATATAAGGCATAGATTACACGTAGGCTACCCTAGGCTACTCTACAGGAGCTACCTATAGGGGCATAGCTAGAATTACTTATAATAATATAAGGCGTGTACTACAAACAGACCTAATACCTCTCTAACCCTAAACTAAAGGGAAGCTAGACACTATCTAAGGATAGCAGTTATAATAGAAATAGTTATAGGAAAAGTAACAGAGTTTATTAACTACTATAAATTACTACCTACTATAACTAACCTTTATAGCTAGATTATAAGGCTACCTAAAAACCACTTAGAAGGTCCTATTATCCTTATTATACTTATTACTAAGGCGACAGGAGCTACTACGCCTAGAGGGGGTGTACAGCTTAGTAGGCGAAGATAATAACCTCTAGAAGGGGGCTGTAGGGGCGTCTACTACAGAGGGGATATTAGTACTATAATAGTACTAACACTTCTTAGCATTTATAGCTGCGCTATTCTTCTTAAAGTAGTCTTTAACTACCTTATTAATAACAGCGTTAGTAGGGGCCTTTATACTAATAGTACTAAGAGTAACGTTAAAGCGCTTAAGGTTATGCTTATAGGATATCTAGCAGGCCTTATAGTATTTAAGCTTACTTATGCTAGACTTCTTAATCTTACAGCGCTCTATACTATTGTACTTAACAAACCTAGTATAGCAGTTAAGGGCGTAGTTAAAGGCAGTCTGCTAGTACTACTAAGTGTTCTCTAAGACCTTATTATTGCTAGCGCTGTTACTAAGCCTAATAGTCTCTTTGTTTATCTTACAGGCAGCATAGTTAATAAGGAAGTTAAGCATGTTAATAGCCTAGTAGAAATAAGCGTTAATCTAGTACAGTTAGTAGGCAAACTAGGTAGAGTTAAGAGACAACGTACCTTAACACAACTACCCTTCTTTACGTTAATATACCTACTATATACTCTAAAGTTGTTCTTATAGGTATAGTAACTCTTAGGACAGTAGAGGACTATAATAAACAACTTAATTATTCCTATAGGCGCCTTTACTAACTTAGTTATAAGGTAGGTAAGGTAGCTATAACACTAGAACCTAGTAAGCAAAGGCTGTAGGGCTATATTGTCTAGCAGCAAGTACATAAAGTTAGGCAGAGCCTTATTAGTAATATAGGCAGGAGGTAGGGTTATAGTAATGCTTAATGTAGAAGTGTAGTAGAGAAAATTATAATATTAATAGCTAGAAAAGTGTATTAGGATAGCTGTTTATATACTTATACGTAAGCCTCTAGGCAGCTACTAACTACGCTCTAACTATTTACTACGCTCTTACCTGCCTACATGCACACTATTATATACTAGTAAGGAAACACGCGTACTAGTAAATAGTTACTTATAATTAGTTAATAGTAAAGTAATATTATTTACTTACCTCTCTACTATATTATAATATTAAACAGGTAACACTACGCAGTTACTAATAAGACAAAGGCACTATTAATATTAGTCTAAGAGACTAATATTAATACTTACAGAGGAAACGTTTGCTCTATATACGCTAGGCTCTAGTTAGTCTTGCGCAGGAGTATAACCCTTACTAGAGACCTACTAGGATCCCTACAGGGATCTAGTAGGACAAGCAAACTATTAACTAGTAATACCTACTTAGCTAAGCGTTTATATAGACGTTAGTAGCCTGCCTATAAGGCTATAAGCAAACAAGTAGGTTATACCTAACCTATAATTAGTACAGGGAAACCTATAGGAGCACGCTTAGGCAGACCTAGAGACCTAGTAGCTATATAGGCAATTATAAGCCTTATATAGCATTTCTCCTAACGCAATTTTCCTTAAAAAGAAGAGGTTTTTTTAGAGTTTAATAATACCTATAGGTAGGGACAATAGAAACCTGTTTTCTTCTAGGGATCTAGCAGCTTAGGACGAGCTGCAAGAAAGGGGAGGCTCTGTTACAGGTATTCCTCCTAAGGGCTACTAGCCAGACCCTAGGACAACCTTAGGGCTAGGCAGGAGACCTACAGACCACATGTATATAACCCTTCTAAACGCCTTAGGGCTTACACCCTAAGGATTTGTCTTATATCTATCTATCTATCTACTATTCGTCCTATCTCTAATCGCCTGCCTACAGTGCCCTCACAATGTCTTTTAGGCTGCTATATTTCTAGCGCCTGCCTACCTAGATCCTGTTATACAGCTGAGGCAGCACTTAGGAAGATTGATCCACAAATCAAAAGGTCTTGAACTACACCACTAGCCCCAGAGAGAAAACTGTTTCTAAAGCAACAAGCAGCCTCACGGACAAGCTTTTCGATGCCACTTCTTACCATCTATTAGAAGGCTTGACCGCAAACCGCGCTATCCACCACGTGCTTACAAGGGGGTAGCATGAACGGGCGAGAATACGAGGTGCCCCATAGAAGCGTATCGAATTGTTTTAATTACTTAGTAATCTACTTACAAAACCAGACTCAGACATGCCTTAGAATGGAGTGTGGCCCCCTGAGGCTCTCAAGACTACATCACATTGATCTCTCATGTTTTTACAGTACTTTTAGATGTCTGCCAGTGTAATCTTGTCCCACTACTCCTTGATAGCACGAATCAGGCTCTCTTTTGAGTCTAGGTAGTGCTTCTGTATACGTGATTTGAGTAGCCTCCACACATTCTCAATTAGATTAAGATTAGGTGAGCACGCTAGCCACCAAAGAAGCCTAATGTAAGGATCTGGTTTCAGGCAATGGTATTTGCTTCACACCAGGATAGATGATGTAAGGATGGCTAGGTAGGTACTCGTTGGATTTGAGAATAATACTCGTCTCTCCTGAGACTCGTTCAGTGCGCAGGTTTTACGCACCTCTAATGTAAAAACCGGCCTTAGTAGGAAGCTCGTGCCGACTCACTTCCGACTCAAGCCGGCTACTTACCCGTGTCCTTTTCGTGACGACCCGAGGCTTGCCGAGATAAGTAGTATAAAATCACTATTAGATTCTTTCGAGGATAGATAGCTCTTGAGTATCCTTTCGTACAAGGCCTATAGGAATAGAAGAATCTTCTGCGTTATCTATCCTAGTGCTCCCATACACCTCGTAGTGGATAAACACGCATTCTGAAGTCTTCTATCATCCTGTGTCGTTACAGCTAATCCCTACACGAAAGATCTCGTGCTCCATTTTAAAACTCTGAACAACTAGGGGAAACCTCTAGATATAGGACTCTGATGTCCAATTACCCTTTTGTTCCCTATCCCAGATCACAAGTGGCCCCTTAGATCCATCTCCTCCAATACACGCCTATATCATCAAACAGCTATAGTCGCTGAACTTAGGTACAAGGCAGGCAGGCAGATACCTCTCCTCTGCTCGGCGGGTAACCTATACTCGTCCTCCCTTCAGAGGAAAGGAACACTTATCACTCCAGATAACTTGATTCCACATATCTTCCTGCCAATTAATATAGATTTGGGCCTAGAACAGGCGCTCTTCTATATGCCTTAGTATAGGGTAAGGCTTCTTAGTAGCTATCTGTTAGTAATAGCCCTCCTTCTCGAATGCCTTGTGAAGTGTTTGTAAACAGACTTGTATCCTAAGTTCCTAAGCAATCTGCTTAAAAGGCTTAAGCCTCTGCTCTCTAGTAGATGTAGCATGCTCAACTAGTCTCTTGCGAATAGGGGTAATAAGTTTAAGAGGTTGGCCAAGAGGCCTGCTTGGAGTAACAAACTCACGGGCACACTAAGAGACAGTAGGTACTAGTATACCAAGGTTCTGAGAGATAGATTTCAAGCTCCATCCTGCATTGTGGCGTAGAGCGTGTATTTTTGGCGCGCTCAATATGTGTAAGATAACAATCCGGTGTCTTAGTAGATAGAGTATTATGTTAGGTTATCAGGCTGTTCCTAAAAAACTGAAATCTATATAGGATTTGACTGGTTTTGTGGAAGGTTCGATAACGTACTATGCTTCTGTGGGGCACCTCGTATTCTCGCCCGTTCATGCTACCCCCTTGTACTGTTCAACACCCCAGATGCTACAGTGATCCCAACGAGCACCTGTTCACAACCACTCACTATCTCTTCTTAACGTCTCCGGCGCTTCTATGTCGCAGCTATACATAGGTCAAGTTCTTTCGTGGTTGCTGAATCACCCATTTGCACAGTAAGTTAGTGCTCAGCTGCCTCGGCTCGTAGCGCATCCTCTACGTGGTCGAGCCGGCCGGTCGAGTGCCCTAGCTTATCAGGAGATTGTTCGATGCCGCCCTCAGCCTTGAGATAGGCATCATATATATCAACAACCGTTCTAGGACTCAGATACAGCTGGTTGGAAGAGCTTTAGTGCATCTCCGAGCTTGGTGTTGTCGACGCTTCATCTTGTCGCCATTCCACATGTCGCGTCCGACCAAGGTCGCGCTGCGAGGGCGTAACACTTCTCGACCCCGGGAAGCGAAAATCGATAGGACGCTAAAATACAGGCGGCTGACCTATACGTTTACGCAGGTCCCACTCGCCGCTAGTCTCGCAGTCGCTGAGGCTTGCGGCTGGGTGCTGTCCATCACCGCGCGATCAGCTTGGTAGAGCTGTCAATGTTTTATTGCCCATCAAGCATGTGTGGGTCGGTCAGGAGCCAGTTTGGCGAGACAAATTCGGCGTAGTCTCTACTGGCATGCTGTAGGATTGAGCTACCCGGTGCCAGAAAGCGATGGCTATCCTTTGCTGCCGTACGATTCTTCGGCTCCGCGGTTAATATGAGTAGCACTCGCTTGCGCACATCCGTCCCATCACACCCCTTGCTCGTGATCCAAATTGAGAGATCTACCGACATATGCCTGAGTAAGGTATGTCACGGCGTCTAGACTTCTCTATTTACCAGAAGGTACATATCCATGGGTTGATCACTGCGATCCAAGGATTCCTCAATCTGTGTTTCTTTGCCTTTCCTACATTGTTCACTATCTTTTTCACGGGGATCGTCACTCGCTATGCGGTCCTTATTCATTGCCGTCCTTGCTGGGCTTACACTTGCTCAGTCGAATTCCACGATCGGCAGCTCATCGTTTGTGTCTGGCACATTTAGTGCTCCTTCTTTGGCGCCAACTTCATCCGCAACAATCAGCAGTGGAAATTCTGCAATAACGGTGGCGCTCGATGGCTCGGGTGAATATACTGCTATCAATGCTGCTGTTAGTGCGGCGCAGAACAGAGGGATTCCTACTGTCACAGTCCTACCAGGTAAGCATCAAATTATGTCTATGTTGCAGGCGAAGATCTAATGTTGCCAGGAACCTATTCGGAGGCGGTCACCATTGTTGGCACTGCCACGGTCACCATAGTTGGTGCTACGGCTACAGCAGCTGCAAACTGGTCTCAGAACCAAGTCGTCATTTCCAACACTGATGCAGCGCTTACCATTGGATCGAGTAGTGTCAAGGGCGTGTCGCTAAGAAACGTCAATTTTGTCAATTCTGCCAGCACAGGTCCATCCATAAATGCAGTTGTGCTCGCCCTCAGGGGCAGTAACATTGCATTCTACGGATGCTCCATCGTCTCTCCAGGAGCTACTGCAATTTCGGCATCATATGGTCTATCATTCTTCGCCAACTCAAGGATAGAAGGTTCAGACAAAATTTTCTACAACGTACCGTCGACGTATGTTTATAATTCGACTATTGTGCCGCTATCTTCTAGTGCTAGTATTGTGTACTCGAAGGGTGCAACCCAGAACAACGTCTTCTACAATTCGACTGTTGTTTTTGACTCGGGTTCGATTGAACAGAAGCCTGGCTACAGAAATACTAACGTTTTCTTGGCCGCACCCAACGGGGCCGGCGCCACCGTCATCTACCGCAACGTCGCAATGGGTAGTCTCATCTCCACCATGGGCATACACTCCTCAGCGGCCACTGTATCGTCGTTCTATGGCGAGTTCTTAACAACCGGCGCTGGCTCGTATGCTAAGAACGCGGCAACTCGTCCCGTATACGACATCCTGCTTACAGTTGACCAAGTATCACAGTACACAGTCGATAAAGTCTTTGCAAATGCTTTCTATCCTTTCGGGAGCTCTTCAACATCATGGCTCGACTCATTCATTCTGTCATCCATAGCGGACTCAAAGGCTGCGCAGCTCGACTTAGCATCGTTTTCATCGACCGCTGCTTTCCCGACTGCATCCATCGCGCTTCCAAGCACCTCAAACTCCACTATTACAGCGAGTGCCAGTGCCACATCGACTGCCTCTTTATGCTCGCCCTCTGCTACCCTCACAGTATCCAAGAATCCCGGTACCTGCGACTACAGCAACGTGACTGCCGCTATCGCTGCGCTGCCGAACGATTCACAGGCATATTCCATTCAAATTGGAGCTGGAGTCTACAACGAGCAGATATCGATCACTCGCAAAGGCAAAGTCACACTGATTGGAATTACCAACAGCACTCGTGACTATACTCAAAACCAAGTACTCATCCAAACCTCCAATGGTGTTCTGACTAGCGCTGGTCAGGACGAAATCACGCCTGTCATCAATGCTAAGAAAACCAACGACAACTCCGGTCTGGCTTTGTACAACATCAATTTTGCCAATGTATACCCACAAACAAAGAACACCGCTGCACTGGCAGCGGACTTTTACGGGACCAACATTGCCGCATACGGATGTTCGTTTACTGGCTTCCAGGATACTTTGCTAGCCAACAAAGGCACTCAGGTATTCTCAAACTGCTACATCGAAGGTTCAGTAGACTTCATCTGGGGATATTCTACCGCTTTCTTCCATCAATGCATGATTGTCACCAACACTCCTGGTAGCTGCATTGCCGCTCAGGCTCGATCCATTGCTAGCGCCACTGGCGGCTACGTCTTCGATCATTCTGTTATCACTTACAGTTCGACCTACGGTAGCTCTTTTGGGTTGAGTTATCTTGGACGCCCCTACTCAGAGAACTCTATTGCAGTCTACACCAACTCTTTCATCGACAAGCACATCTCCCCTGCTGGTTGGTCCGTCTGGTCAACTAGTGCCCCTCAAACTTCGAATGTCATATTTGGCGAGTATGCGAACACTGGTCCTAGCTCGTGGCAGGCCACAACGCAGCGTGCCAGCTTTGCGACGAATCTTACAGCTTCTCAAGCTGCGCAGTATGAGCTTGCTGCCTGGATTGGCGATACTACATGGCTCGATCAGGCCGCCTACAACTATGTCCCGTCTTACAGCTTGACGAGCACCCCCTCTTCATCTGCTAACATCACGACCAATCCTGGCAGTTCCACTACGTCAGCCATCAATGCACATCCGGACAGTGGTATACTCCCACCATTTGGTGCTGTTATTGTTTCTATTGACGGAAGTCACAATGCTGCGTTTACCAACATCACAGCGGCGCTTGCATCTTTACCCGAGGATGCCACAAATCAGACGATTTTTCTTTATCCAGGTAGTTACAACGAGCAGGTACCATCCATCAATCGACCTGGAGCTGTGAGGATCCTTGGCTACACCACTGGCAGTCCTGGACAATCATACAAGAACAACACTGTCACCTTTACGTTCTCTCGTGGCTTGTCTGTCTCACCTCTTCCTGCCGGCCACTCTGATGCAGAAACTGCGACTTTACAGACAGCGTCTAGCCGCATCAGTTTCTACAATATCGCCATGATCAACACGGATAATCTTGACGGTGCTGAGGCTTCCTATGTAACGCTTGCGGCTTCAATCTATGGTAACGACATCGCCTTCTACGGCTGTTCGTTTGATGGGTGGCAGGACACACTCCTCACTGGCGCTACTACTGGCTATCAGTACTACGAGTCTTGTTATATTGCGGGGTAAGTACAGCTAGTTGCTTCAAATATTCTTCTTTGTCTGGCATGGGTCCGCTTTCTCCTTGAGCCCGCGCTTATCAGTGGTACACATGCTGACAAGAGTATACAGCGCAATCGACTTCATTTGGGGCTATTCAAAAGCCTACTTCAAGGGATGCACGATAGGCGCGAAACGCAAGTCTTCCGCTATTACTGCTCACAGCAGAACCTCATTCTCTGCTGTTGGAGGGTACATCTTCGATAACTGCCTTTTTACTACTGCTCCTGGCGCCACGGATGATTTGACAAGCAAGGTTTATCTCGGTCGCCCATACTCCGCGTATGCCCTGGTTATAGTTAAGAACAGCTATATAGACTCAGCTATAGCCCCTGCAGGCTGGAAAATCTGGAGTGTTACCGACCCACGAACAGATCACATTACATTCGCAGAGTTCAATAACAGCGGACCTTCAAACTGGGAGAGCAATGCTGCAGCTCGTCAGGCGTTCGGCTTTGCTACTCTCCTCACTTCTGATACCTACTCGCTCTCATCTGTAATGGACTCCACCGAGTGGATCGATATGACTTACTGGAGCTCTATCGTAACGCCTCTCCCTGTAACTACTGCTCCTGCTGGTCCCACAAACATCACAGTAGGTGGGAACTCTACCTTCGATGGTACGATTCCACCAACCGGCGCTTTCATAGTTTCCAGGAGCTTTATCACTGGCCTTGTCACCTACCAAACTATCCAGGATGCCCTGAACGCTGCACCCACTACCAGCAAGACAAATGCCACTATTTTCATCTACCCCGGCATATACAACGAGCAGCTCATTATCAACAAATCTGGCACTACCATATTCATGGGCTACAGTAACGCTACAGATGATTACTCGGCCAATCAGGTTTCCATCGAGTTCAATCACGGTAGCGATACCCAAGGCAGCGATGGAAGTGATACTGATGGTGCGACTGTGTATGCTACAGGTAACTACTTTTATGCCTACAACATCAACTTCCGTAACACGGCTGGTACCACCCAGAACATTGCCTCGCTCGGTTTCGCGGTGAAGAGCAGTAAGTTTGCTGCGCTATACGGCTGCCAAATCTACGGTAATCAGGATACGCTCGATATATCGGGTAATCTGTTTACATTCAAGACATACATCGAAGTAAGAAAACTCCGTCATGTGCTAACGCTGTTCTTTGTTTTTGTAAGTCTGCTAATGGCCAAACAGGGAAATGTAGATTTCATTTTCGGTAATGGGGCGGCCTATTTTCTCGACTCAACCATCTCGCCCAACGAGGACGGTATTAACATCACTGCAGATAAACGAACCACCAACTCTACTGCTGGGGGCTCGTCTTTGATCAGTGTACTTTGAAACCCGCTTATGGTATGGGTCCTTTCAAGAACGTTGGTCTTGGTAGACCTTGGAATAACAATGCTCGTGTGGCATTTGTCGACTGCTATCTCGATGACATGATCAGTGGTGCCGGATGGGATCAATGGAGCAAGTCTTCACCTCAAACTGCTGGTGTCGTCTTTGGAGAGTACCATAACTACGGTCCAGGCTCAAACATCTGTAACCGTGCTCCTTTCTCGCAGCAACTTTCGGATGCAGATGTTGTTCAGTTTCAGCTTGGGAATTTCTTCGCCTCTACAAAATTCATCGACTTTTCCCGCGTTGATACGCAACCATTCAAAGTCGGCATTGGCTCTGCTCAGGCTTGCGCTACTATCACATCGTCTGCATCTCTAACGTCCAGCACAAGTACCGGCTCATCGTCGGCAACGCTCTCTCTGAGCAGCTTGTCCAGCTTCAGCATTTTGTCTTCCTCATCATCCCTACCTATTATCACAGTCTATACCACTGCGACCGCTGTTTTCGAACTCACGGCTAGCAGCACAGTAACACAGCCTGATGCAACTTCAACCACCGTAGTCAAAGTAATGTCGACGATATTCTTTACTGGATCGGATATCATTAAGACCATGGTAGAAAAGAGCACGTCAACCGTTTCATTCACGTCTCCTGATG
Organism: Ascochyta koolunga; assembly: GCA_026119515.1. NCBI lineage: Eukaryota > Fungi > Ascomycota > Dothideomycetes > Pleosporales > Didymellaceae > Ascochyta > Ascochyta koolunga. The sequence continues at coordinate 1,117,048 of JANLCG010000001.1, read as the reverse complement.
TCACCTCCACATCTACCTTCATCACGACCGAAGACGATGGCCTTATAATCACGCCGGCAGCCGTTACTAAGAACAGCGTTGTCAAGGTGACCACTACAATCGGCAGTACCACGACGGCGAAGGTCCCTACTTCGACCCTAAAGGGCACAAATACCACCACAATTACTGAGACTGTTAACCCCAAGCCTACTACAATTGTTCAGATCAAGGGTTCCACTGCCACAGTCGTAAGCACCATCACGCCTAAGGGCGCTTCCACGACAGTCAAGACAACCATATCTACGGAACCGAGCAAAACCAAGGTTACCACTATAACGGCCAAAAATTCAGTCACAGTCAGCACTTTGTTTTTGAAGACGGTCACGGAGAAGACGACCAGAACCGAGTCCTGCATTCCTACTGAGCCTACTCGCATGTCCAGTCGCGGAGCTCTCATTCCTCGCGCAGTTGCTAGCACTACTACAATCACAGTAAGCACGGCCGTCACTAGCTTCATCAAGACTATCACAGCAACGCAAGCTGGCTCTACTACTCTAGTTACTGAGACTTCAGTTGCCAAGGTCAAGACAATCACTCAGCCTGGCGTGACTAGCACTGTCAGCCTGACGTCCTTCGTCAAGACTACCACCATCGCTCAGCCAGGCTCCACACATTATACTACTGTGACCTCGACTGAGAAGATCGGAAAAAGTAAAACGTTGAAGGCCTCCACCACGACTTTTCTGTCCACTAGCTACATCACACAGCAACAGGTGCAAACTGTGACGCCCGAAGCGGTGACGATTAGCACTCTGCAGACTAGTACATTAACTCAAGTGGTCACTGCAGCCCAGCTGACCGTCTACATCACAAAGCCTGCGGACTTTACCTCTACAGTCCGCACCACTCTTCCTGCCAGCACGCACACCGTCTTCCAGACAATTACACGGGGCAGTAGTGTAGCAACGATCACAGTGACCGCATCTGCAGGAACCAGGACGGTTATTACAAAGAGTACGATCACCGCGTGGTCTATTGCTACGCAAGTTGCAAAGAGTGCGCAGGCTTGCAAGTGAGGGTCATGTTGCGTTCTCATGCATTTCTACCTGCACATATTGTATAATTTCTATGTACAAGACGAGAAGAGAACTCGGAGACAATCGGATAAGGCGTAGATTTAATTTAATCATTTTCGAGACACCTCCATGTGTGCTGTATCGCAAGTGTGTACCGCCAGCTTAGTATAGCTTCAGACGAGCCACTCGTCCACCCGAGCCAGAGGCCCAACAAGTGTTTCTACCCACGCATTCCACAGCATCGAACGTACCATTGCTTATGGGTTGCCAGTTCTTGCCGCCATCGTAGGTAATATCTGAGCCTGACGTTCCCACCGCCACGGCAGTGTGACCTCGCTGAAGCACCCAAGACACACCTGATCTGTAGCCTGCCGGGAAGCTCTCAGCTTTCTGCCACGATTTTCCACCGTCGTTAGACCATGCAGCGTTATTGAGGTTGCCTGCGGGTTTCTCATAGTCTCCGCCAACAGCGATGCCATTCTTCTCATCTTTGAACCTCGCCGAGAAGACACCAGCGGCTGCACCGCCGGGGATCGAGGTATTGCTCACTTTCCAACGATGTCCGTCTTCACTACGAAACACTCGTCCTGGATCCACGCCGCCAGAAGCGATGTACCACCGTCCCGCAGCAGCCTCGATGCACGTCCCACTCGCCGCGAATCCGAACTCGCCTGTAAGTGCAGCCGGCATACCCGCCGAGTCCACAATCTTCCACGTTGCGCCTCCATCCCATGTTTCGATGATTCTGAACTTGCCAGCCACAGGATCGCTCATCGCAAGACCATGCTTTGTGTTTTCAAAAGCCATGCAGTCGTAGAACGCCGTATCCTCCACATTGACAAACGTGGCGTCCCAGGACTGGCCTCCGTTGAGGGTTCGGTAAATCCGGCTCGCATTACCCTCACCGATTGATAGGATAACGGCAGATTTCTCCGAAAATGCTTCAATGTCACGGAACTGGAAAGCTGTCGAATTTTCTGGGGAGAGGGTCGGGGATACGTCGGTCCATGACGATCCGCCGTTTGTGGTGCGTAGAACGGTGCCGTTGGTTCCTGAGACCCAGACTGTGCGTTCTGAGACGGGCGATAGGCCGCGGAACTGCTGGGTGCTATTTGTTGGTTTGAGCTCCCATTGGAGATTGAAGCTTGGGTATGTGCTTGGAAGCGCTGTAGCGATTGGTAGCGGGAGCAGTGCGCTGAGCGCAGAAAATATTTCGATGCTTTTCATTTTCCTGGTGATGCCGCCTTTTCGAGGAAACCAGCGATTTGCATTCATGTGGGAAGTACCAGGTACCCCCCACTTTGCGTGTCGATCCCTAGCCCGTAGAGGCAGGTAGACGCCGCTAGTTCACGATAAGAAGACCTCACGGAGTTGCACGCTAATTATGTCGTGCGTTCCACCTCTATCCGGCATTCTGCACCACGAGAGAAAACAAAGTGGCAAAGAAATTTGACAGAGATGAACCTAAGCGAGGCCGATGTCAACCGGCTTCACAAGTGTCATTTTTCGACTTGTTTAAACGGGACCGGAAGTACGGGGAGATAGTCGTTGGTTTCATTAAAACATTATAACGTGTATTTCCAAGTACGCTCACTTGCATTGAATCACATGATATACGTCCGTCCGCATCATCAGTTGATTAAGACCACCAAAATTCTACCACACATGAGGAGTTTTTCTTGAATTATTTTACTAGGTTTCCGTTTGTTTCTCTTGGGTTTTCAATCCACGATCGAGCCCTCGTGGCGCATCCCGCATGTGTCTTGCCACAACCGAAATGAACTACCAGATTTCGTTTTCGGGAAACCGTGAGTGAATTACAGTACAACGCATGATCAACATATCTGTAGTAACAAGGCGTTTCCTATGGGGTGGCGGTTGCATGAGGTTGTGGCTTGATTGATGCGCCTGTCTCGGGTGAAAATAAAACCAACACACTAAAATAAGCAGCTTTTTAGTATTAAACACACAGCTCGCCTTACAACACGGACTGATAGCAGTAAATATCTCGAGTTATTACACTTGCTTAGAAGATTAAGTCTATATTCTTTAAAAAAAGATGCTGTAGTAAAGCTGTTGTTAAAGTCGTGTTTTAGTCAAAGACTGTAAACACTTATTCGGTTAGTTCTTAGGAGATAGGTACTAGAGCAGGGTGTGAAACAAAGTAATTACCTAAGCAAAGCTTGTGATGATTAAAGGGTGCACTAAAGAGTATCTAGTATTAATCTATATTAAGTGTAGGTTAAGTTCTAAATAACAAATGTATTATTAAGGTTGTAACTTAGGTTAAACACAAACTATAAGAGTTGCGTTCTTACTAGGCTATATACTATAGGGAATCCTAGAGCTTACTTATTAAAGTGTAAGCTTATAATACTAAGCTATAAATCTTACGTAGCTTACTATAAGCTTTATAAGCTAATTATATATATTAATTCTTCTTATGCACTAAGGTATAAGCTTATAGATCTACTTGTAAGCTAGTTACGTAATCTATTCTATATATTATTTGTTACTAGCCTGTTGCAGGCTATATTTAGGGGATTACTAGAATAATTAGTTATAAAGATCTAGGATTATAACACTATCTCCCTCCCCTATTAGATTTGTCTTAAATTATAATTATGTCTTTATAAGCATGCCCTATATCTTATCTTAAGGTTTAGCCTTTGTTATATCTTCTAATGCTTAAAAGAAATAACTACGCCTTACTCTAGAAATTTAATAACATAAAACCCTTACTAATATACCCTATAATTATTATTTTACTAATAACTAAGAGTGCTTTATTATAGTATTAAAAGGTTCATATTATCTAAAGTGTTCTAAGTATGTACGTATTAGTTGTCTATGCGTAAACTTATCTTAGGAGTTACTAGACTATACTTATAAAGAGTATAAAGTAAAAGTAGAAGTAGATAAAAAGCTACTTACTAAAGTAATTGCGTAGTTACTGCGTATCAAGAAGATTCTTACGTAGGCTAAGGATAGGGCATATTAAAAGGCTAAATATTTAGTAAATAAATTAGAGGAGTTAGGTAAGAATGTTTAAGTAGAGGAGTTAAATTATCTAGCTGTAGACGCGCTAATAGGTTATTCTCTAGCTATATAGGCTATCCTTAACCTAATTAATACTTCTACAAACTTTAGTACTAGTTTAGTAGTTATTAGCAATTTATAAGGTTTATAACTAGTTCCTAAGTATTTTCTAAGTGTAGGTAACCTAACTATTTAATTAGATATTCCTTGTCTAGTCTAATTCCTTAATGTTATATTATTTTTTTAACTTCCTATTTATTATTACTATCCCTTTAGTAATAGAAGTCTTTCTAGATTAGCGTTCTTAGGTTAGCTAGTTCTAATAACAATATATAGAACACTAGGTGTATCTTTACATCCTTTAGGAGATCTAGTCTATAGTTTACTAGGCTTATCTGTTCTAAAATAAAAAATAGGCTAACCTTAATATAATTAAGTTTTTTTATTAGTTACTATATGCGTAAGTTCTTTATAAGGAGGTAGACTTTATCCCCCTTTTTAGCTAAGGTGCTATTTTTCTTTTTCTATTAATATACAAAATTACTCTTAACTAAGCTTATATAATGTTTTTAAGTAATTTCTAATATACCTCCTTTAGTCTTACTACTAAGGATATTACTAATTCTGTTTAGATGCTAGAGAAACTTCTAGTAAAGAGATTTAGATATTATCTGTAGTTTACAAAGTATAGCGTAGCACCTATTACTTCTAATAACTTATTATTATATACAATTTGTGCTATAGGTAATAGTAAAACCTAGTTATCTTGTTGCTAGTTACTATATATCCTTAGGTAAGTTTCTATAGTTTAATTTATTCTTTCTATTTATCTATCTGTCTGTAGATAGTAGGCAGTTAAGAGCTTTTTTTTTAGTACTAATTTCTGCTAGCAGCGTAGTCTAATAATTTAACGTAAAGAGCTTGTCTTAATTGCTAATTATTAACTCTAGAATGCTATAATAGCGTATTACTTAATCTAGAAACACTTATGTAAGCTGTTCTATAGTGTAACTATATTAAAATAGTAATAAAGCAGACAGCAAGCCTGTATTAGGAAATAGAGGCATCCTGTTTAGGGAATCTAGGCCTTGCGTACGGCTCTCGCGCTACGCCCAAACAGGGAATTAACCTCCAACGTCTGTTATAAAAGGCCTCCCTCCATTGTCTTTTTCTATCTCTCTCTTCTACCTATTACTCTCTATTCCTATCTCTTTTATCCGCAACCCCTCGTCTGCGCCTAGTCACTAGCCCCTCCCTACCTAATCCAACCATCCTTTATGTGGCACTGTTCTCAAACTTAGCTACCTGCTTAGAAGAATTAAACCACCTTGCTACTGTGCCTAGTTTTCTCCCTATCTACCTCCTTTGTTAGATTCCTTTGTTTCTAGTAGAGGCTAGCCACTTTAGCCTTTGCACTTGCTAGGCCTAGCAGTCTACGCGTCTCTAAATTTCTACCCGCAACGCAACAGTGACAAATATACAAGCAGGATGCCTCTATAATTACCTGTTCCTAAGTTATGTCCCTAATTTCCACGCTAGCTACATCTAAAACACATCTGCAGTTAAAGGAGAGATGCTTACCTATTGCACAGTCTAGCCCCTTACAACGCTAACTGCTTAGCCTGTTTGCCCTTACTTTTCTTTAGCATTGCTAGGGCGTTAGTGCTTCTGCAACGCACTTTATTAGGCATAACTTAGTTAGGGCAGACTGTATAATCTTTTATGCTGTAGTGTAAGCTCTAGTTACTCCACCTCCTGCATCTTGCTCCTTTAGTAGAACACAACCTCTAATCTGCTCTCTTAGTATGTGTTATGCCTAGACAGCTTCTCTCTCTTAGATGCAGCTGTTTACTTAAATAAGGCGCTAGTCTTATGTTTAGGTCTTCTAATACTTTGCTACGCATAGCGTGTCTGCAGTGCCTATAGTGTTGCAGTGTTGCAGTGTAACAAGCAAGGGGCAAAGGTTAGGAGGCAGTCAGCTAGCAATTCAGTGTTACTGTTAGCGTAGCAAGTGCCTACATTCTGCTCTAGCTTAAAGGACACAATTTCTAATTAATAGTGCCTATGTCTTAGCTCTAGTTACCTAGCATTACCTCTTCCCCCTCTTTAGTTCTTCTGCAGAATACGCTTGCTAATCTAGGCTTAGTTATCCGCACTTTGTTAGAGCTAGCACTGTTAGCAATAACGCAGTTAAGCACTTATTGTCTTAGTTAGCGTTAGTATTAGCGTTAGTATAACCTGTAAGGGATTAGCAGAGCCTTCTCTGCCAACGTTTTAGCTAAAGGGAGAGCGCTGCCTAGTAAATAGCTTCTATACTTGTGTCTTAATTCTAGTTTCCTAGTGTTATTAGCCTAATTCCTCTAGTTAAACAGATACTACAGCTACTCTCTAGTGTTATAGGTTCTTCTAGGGCTAAACCTAGCGGTATTACGCGGCAAAGCACTTGCATACTATATAGGCCTCGTAACCTCTGCATAGGGTGCTCTACCTTGTCTAAGGCGCTAGGATTAGATCTCTTCTAGCATATGCTGCAGCTAATAATCTAGTAATTAAAGAAATAGCTAGCGATTAAGGGCTCTTTCTTAGTAAGCTTAAAAGAAAACCTATAGTAGCGCTTAGAGAGTTATGCGTACCCTTAGTATTTTCTATAGTAATAGTTAAGCTAAGAGTAAGATATAGTTAAATAACTAGGGTTGCGTTAGAGACACTAAGAATAGGCACTATAATTAATTTAGCGTTGTTATCTAGATGTCTTCCCCCTAGAGTAGTTGTTAGCTTAGTAAGTTAATTTCTATTTAAACTCCTAGATACAGCACTCTTTCCTTAGCTAGAGTCTATTAGATCCTATTACAATCTTACAATAGCTACTTTTACTTTAGTTCCTTAGACTACTTTATCCTAGTTTAAACACTACAACCCTACATTACTTAAGCAGACTAAAACTAAGGCTAAGGCTAAGGCTAAGGTTATAGGGCACGCTCTTTGTAGGAATTATACAGAGGAGGCAACTTACAATCTAGGAACGCTACATTAAGGTCTTGTTTGCTCTTTAGTTATGCAAGCGACTTACATTAGACTAACTTGTATGCAGATACTAAGGGCGACCTTTACACCGTCCCTTAACAGACACTACAATTCCAGGCAACAGGCCCTATAATAGACTCAGCAATTTGCGATCTATTTAGAGCAGGCTATAACAAAGACATGTACAATATCGCGTCTAGCAACTGTTACTACTAATTTAGCTATAAATTACTTAAAGAGGGAGGAACAGGTTACGCTACACGCTTTGCAACATTAAATTTAGCTATAAATAGGTTGCTTAACAGAAGCAGTTAGGGTAAGTATTTAGCTTAGCTATAGTGCTAATTTTACTAATAGGTATAGACTTTTATCTAATTAACACAGTTAAAGAACGCGACAACGCTGCGTATGTTCAGCCTAGCAACAAGGCCTCTAACTATTAGGAGAACAATTATAACCTAACTGCTAGCAATAATAGATACTATGTTAGCTAGAGTAGTAATCTTAACGCAGCTATAAGGTACGCTTTCTCTACAGGGGATACAGAAAGTTCTTGTTATAGTAAGTACTACTAAATTACTTAATAGGGCCACGTTAACACTGTCTAAGAGGGACTACTAGCAGAGGACAAAACGTTCTTTTATACAATTAGCGTAACAAACAGACTATCTGCAACAAGTAAACAGTTGCGTTAGTCTTTAGTTATTAATGTAACAACAGTTACCCTAGCAGCAGCGACAGACGTTACATTAGAGCTAGAGCCAGAAGACGCTTATCCAGCCAAGCGGCAAAGGCTGGCTCAGTAACAGCCACAGAGCCCTATGCTCAAGCCTGTATCCACGCCCAACCTAACATCTCTACTAAACCTTAGCAGTTAAGCTTCCCATTCTTTCCCTAGTCCTTAAGCCGCTGGCCGCAAAGACAATAGTGTTATAAACCTAGTCCTGCCTCTAAGCAACCTCTGCAATGAAAATAATAACAACAACATACATGTTTAGGGAACATTAGATAAACTAAGGCAGTTAAGAAGATCTATCTCTTCTTTTAAAGGGATAGAACGTAAACAAGATGTTTTTTAGGATGCTAACTTGCGTAAGACAAATTAACAAGATAGCCTTAACAAAGCTAGGGAAAACTTTAAGAACAAACTTAGCCCTAATAAGGAGGGATTTAGCATCTTTCTAGCAGAACCCTAACAGCGTGTAAGTAGACATAAGGCACCTAAGAGGAAACGCGGACTATTAAATACTGCTCTTAGACTACTATACTACAATAAGGTACCTATAAGAGCACAGCAACAATTAAGACCAAGCTAGCCACAACAGAATTTAGTGCTAGGACAGCCTAGGATTAACAGGGGCTTTAATCTTGCTCTCTACAATTATCCTCTTTAGGCACAACAGCTAGCAATAGAACTAACATTAACTATAAACCTAGCCTTAACATATCTTATAAGATAACTAATCTTACACTCTGCGCTATTCTAAATAGGTTGTTAATTGTTACAGCAACTATTTGTTATTGCAACTTAAATCTGTCTCTTAACCTAGTAGCTTTAGGTTATAAATTCTTTAGCAAACAAGGCAAAGTTATCTATATAACCTAGCTGTCGCCAGATTCGTAGGTATTACTAGGTTATTAGTGTAACAATAGTAACCTAGGCCTATGCAATCGCAGAAGCTTAGATGTAGAGTAGATAAGCAGTTCCTACAGCAATGCTGCTAGTTATAGAACAGACTACTTAGAGGACAACTAGGACAAAGAGGGCAAGGATAGGGATTAAGGCACAGAAGTATACAGCCAAAGAACGCACAAGCACTAGCTAGAGTTAGAAAAAGAGCTTTTGCTGTTATTAAAGGACAAGCAGGGCATAGAATAGAAGGAGGTGTGTAAACGCTTCCTAAGTTAGTCTCTAGGCGCAGTAAAATTGCGCTACCACATGTTACACAAAAAGGACTAGTAACAGTATTAGAAACTAGCTTAAGTAGGGGCTTAGAAAGACAGCTATAGACAGTTTTAGCAAACCTTTAAAAGCTTAGTAAAAGGCGTCCTCTTTGTGCGTAAGGATAGGGGCAATAGTGCACTTGTATGTATAGTAGTATAGCTTTTTATCTAACGCTTACTATTTGCTGTTTACAACTCTATTGCTTAGCTTAGCTGTTACATTAGCGTTACGTTGCTTCTAAGTCTTACGTCTGCAAAGACAAAGGTATGTAACAACTACACAGATTCTTTATCTCTCTACTTAAGCCCTAAATTCTTGTAGGTCTCTAGTTGTTTGCGTAAGAGTGCTGAAGATAAGAGCAATGTAGTAGTAAGACAAGCAAACAGTGCTAACTTGTACGCGGAAGATGTCGCTTTGCCTCTACTTGCAATTAGACAGTCCCTAATACAGGTGTAGGCACCTTTATAACTGCAGTAACAATATCTAGTATAGTTAGAATTGCTGCAAGGCGTACTACCTATATAGCCTAGCAAGGAGGAATAAAGATCTATAGGAATTAAATAAGTAATGCTGTTTGTTTTTTAAGCTTAGATAACAACAATGTAGGGCTTGTGATAGTAGTAATAGATTAAAGGCTGCCCTATGTTGCCTAAGGCTTGTTTCTACTAAAAAGACAACTGTTAGCTAGTTAGATTTTCTTAGAGGGGTATTGCAAAAATTGCAAAGCATGTAAAATATTCATAGCTTTAAAGTTAAAATAGATTACCTACAATACTATATAGTCTGTTACAGCTAGGGTCTTTTGTATGCGAATGTAACTTCTAAAGCAGCGTTAATTAGATAAACAAGCAACTAAATTTAATTATAAGATTCCTACACATCGTCTACTTAAATATTTTACTATTATACTGTGTAAATAATAAAGCCTTTGTTCTAACATTATTTAAAATTACAATTCTTAGGGCACATAGCTTAGTGCTTACAGACGTGTAGTAGTATTCTTTTATTAAGCATTCTTAACCCCTATGCTAGTCTTTGTGCTAAATCCGCAACGTTCTATAGGCTTTCTAACCTTACTGCACCCTTAATATTCCTATTACCTATTTTAGGCGACTGTAATTTGCGCGTTAGAGCTTTAAAGGGTTTAATAATTTAGCGTTTAATCCTAGCTAAGCAGAAACTAAGAGGACACAGCAACTAAGTTGCTGTACAGGCCTATCCGCAGTTAGATTGCACAAAAACTATAATTAAGACCTACTAGAAAGACTCCCTAGTAAAGGCTAGTGTCTACCTTACTCTTAGCGAGCGATATACTATAAATAACAATCCCTCTACACAGCTAGAACAATGCCGCAATTGCGTTTATAATAATAAATAACATTAACAACTACTTATATCCTAAGCTGTCTTGTTCTAATCCTACTGTCTTATAGTCTTCTAGCTGTCTGCGTAAAATTACTAAGGATAGGAATAATACTACTGCAAGGAGATAAAGTAGTCCTAAATTGTAAACAAAGCAGCAATTGTTGCCCCTATCTTAGTTAGAGAAACAGGAAAATTTAAATTGCATCTCCTACCTAGAAGGATAAATAAAATTTAGTGCTGTTAAAATAGCAATAAGATATACTGCCTATATAGCCTAGTAGGGAAATATTAAAACGCGTAAGATTTAGGTAAGCTAGCTATCCTATAAATTAGCAATCCCTAAGAGTTTCTATAGATCTTCTTATATTAGTGCTAGTAAGAAGCTAAAGGTTACATTATACAGCTGTGTTAACCTAGTACATATTGCCTTTTAAGCAAACTGTAAAGACAATTACAGTTATACTAGCAACTAATAAACCAGCCTAGCAAGCGCTAAGAAGAGTAGCCACTACTCTCTCCTAGAAATAGGGGTGTCCTAAACTCTTGTTTACCCTGTTTGGTTTGCAAGACTTTACATTATAATATATAAGTACAACGCTTAGCATAAGTCTAAGCGCAAAGCAAATAGCAAAGCTAATAAGAAGAGAGATTATTTAGAACGTAAGTACATGTACAGCAGCTGCACAAGAAGACAACTACTAATATACTAGATTTAGGGAATTATTTTGCCTTATATAGTAAGCACGCTTGCTATAAGTATTTAAAGCCTAGCACTAACAGGCGTATTGCATGTATAAATAGGATAGGCTGTGCAGTGTATTGCGGTACTCTGCTTACGTTGCGCCTAATCTACTGCACCCTCTAGGAAGACAGCTCCTCTGCTAGGTGCTTATGCGGGCTTAACACGTCTCTTACAATCTTTAATAAATTGTAGAACCTACTACGCCCTGCAATACTAGGACGTAGAGCAAACTAGGAATTTAATTAGCTTACCTATAGCTAGATTAGAGCGCTAGCAGCATTATAATCTACTATGTCTAATTATGCTGCAGCTGGCGCATCTATTAATTGCTGCTAAAGAGAGATAATATAGTTAATCGCCTAAGTAACATACTTTCTAATATTAGATAGCCCTGTAAGATTTATTTTACACAAAGACATAGCAGTTACTAACTAGCAAAGTATTCTTAGTTCTTAGAAGAATAAATTAGTCCTAGATTAGTAAGTAATAAAAACTAAAAAGGAAGGACTGTACGTAGTAACAAGAGATCTAGCACTACTACGTAGAGTTTGTCTAAGAAAGGAAAGAAAGGGGCAGAGGTTACATCCCTAAGTAGCATACGTTATTGCATAGCGCAGATAAGCTCGCATAAAAGGCTATAGTCCTATTACTTCTCTAAGATTTGCAGCAGTAAGGCACAGGTTTAGTAGACATTAGCTAGGTAATAAGAAGCGGTATATAAAGGGGTCTCCTACCATAATCTTATAGAGTTAACTACTTCTCTATCTTCTTAAATATTATCTCCTTCTAACCTTATAAAACGCCTCTGCTGTCTTAAGATAAGTTCTTAAGATACTATTAAAGATCTAACGTTATACCAAGACATAGTATGTATATTAATGCTAGACGAATGTAAGCTATTGCTAAGTATACTAGCTCCCTGCAATTAATTCTAATAAGTTAAATAAAGCGGCTGTAATAGGGGATGACCTGCATTTAGTTTAACTAGCTTCTTAGTTTCTAGAGTTACTACTAGAAAACAAAGAGTATATCTAAGATAAAAAAGAAGACAAGGAGCGTATAGGAGGCTAGTTACGTTATATAGCAGATACAGCCCTAAGCCCTAAGCTTGGTATGTCTTTGTGAATAATTTTAAACTCTAATTAACTAAGTCTTGCAAAAGATAGTGTGTTACTATTTGTTACTTAGCTTAACTTACACCTTACTTAGCTAAAGGAACGCGTAGAGGAGATAGCAAATTGTATTAAACACGTTATAAAACGCTTAGAAGAGTTAAAGGATAGCTTAAGAAATGATAGCAGTAAAACAAAGGATCCTACTTAGAGATTTTAACAAGAAAGAAGCATTCTAAAAGGAGTAAAGAGGGAAAGAGACTATAGAGTGAAGCTTGTAAGCTGTACGCAACGCAAGAAAAAGAGAGCACATGTAACTTAGGAAGGCTAGAAGTAATATAATTAGAAGGGAAATACTTAATAATGTAAGGATAAACCTAGTTTTATAGCAGTAGACATGTATAAGAAGACGAAGCTGCATTTAAAAATAAGGGTTAATTACTAAAGTAAGAAATAGACGTTTGCTTAGCGCCTTGCCGCCTTGCTCTAGGCCTGTGCGACGACCTAACTATATATAATCCCCCTTACTTGTCCTTTAACGCAACTACCTCTATCTTTTGTTCTAACCCTAGTACCGCAATCTGTCTTGCTGGGCTAACGTCCCTCCCTAAGTGCTAGGACACACTCCTTGCTAAGACGCACACATTATTTCTACATTATAAGTTAGTTTTTATTCTTTATCTAGAAACTAGAAAACGTGGTTATAAGCGCAAGATTCCTGTGTTGTAGCTAGTTGTGGCAGAGCTATTAGTACAGATAAACAAAGCACTAGACCTATAGATAGCCCTAGTGGCACAAGTGTACTAGGAAGGTGTTAAAGCACAAATGTCACGCTTAAAGAATTATAGATTACATGTTAGTAGCTGTTGTATGCTTCCTTAATAACCGCTTACTTATATTAATGCTGCCTTAGATTACAATCTGTCGCCTTGCCTCTTGTACTACTCTATGCTACCTCCTGTGCTTAATATCTTAACATAAATGCAAGCTGTGCTTATAATAAGACCTTCTCTGCTCTAGTAACTTAACCTAGTTTCTTTTAACTTACATTAGCTTGTTTAAAAGACAGAACCTAGAACTAACATATGTAACTAAATAAGCTAGCTAAGGATTGTTATTGTTAGTCGCAACACTATGCAATGCCGCAGTAAGATATGTGCTTACCTTTAATCTCTTGTTATACAAATAACTTAGAAACAGCCTATGCGATCTAGTAGCCTAATGCGTTCAGGAGCTCTTGCGTAAAAACAAACAACGCTTCTCTACCTACACTAAGGAGCTAGAATAGAGCAATCTAGAGGTTATTGTTATGATTATTAAGAACAAGAGCGATAGTTGTTACTATATAGCAACGACAGGTAACTTAGCAATACTAATATTAAGATTGCAAAGATAGTCTGCACTTAGGCTGTCTTATATAGGAGTATAGAGGATAATCCTAATCTTTATTACTCTGTTTATAGCAGCCTTATGCAAATAGTCTGTTACTGTTAGTGTAGCCCTGCTAAGCAAGAAATTAAAGACGTGTCCTGTTACTTACTGCAAGGCAAGGCAGAGATAGCAGCAGAGTAGTTAGAGACCTAACTTATATAGTCTTAAATGCAGAAGTCTTGTATTAGTAAAAATAGATTACTAAGGCTTTAGCGTTAGCAAACACGCCTTAAGACTCCTTCTAGCAGCACTATCGCATGCTTTGTGCGACAGATTGCAGCTTTAAGGTCACATTTTTATTAAGATTATAATACGTTAGCAGGCAGACTTACTATCTTTGCTACTGTGCAGTTGTTTCTATTAAATTCACCTCTATAATTATTGTAGGTTAGTGCACTTTTTACTAGCAGAAGTTAAAGAATGCATTGCTAGAGAGAAGAGCAGATCTTAGCAGAAGGTATTTCTAAAATATTCTAATTAGATCTACTGCTTGTGATACTGCAGCGCTTAGCTGTCTGCCTTCTTAGCCTTATGCAGCTAATAATAGCTCGCGGCACTCCTTATAGCCTGGGCGTGGTACTGTTGCGTAGCTAACCTTTAGCAGTACACTTCCTTGTCTACTAGTATATATCTGCCCTACCTTAGCTATCGCACTATAGATTAACTTTTAGGTGCAGCAAGCAGCAATAGCAACGTAATCTTTAGATAAAAGGACTAAGAGGTATTTATAAATAGCCCTAATGTATAGCTAATATAGGCTTACAGCTACTATTAACGTGTGCAAAGAAAGCAATCTGTTTAGAGTTAAAGTACCCCTTGTTTGTCCTAGCACGGCAGGTGTCCTAGCACCTAGGAAGGGACGTTTCTTCCCTATATCCGTGAGGCATTTTCTTCTCTATTTTGCCTTTAGAACCCTTAACAATACTGCATTCTGCATTAGACAGTAAGTAGGATATCTTCTGTAGCTGTTAAGAGTTATACATAAGCTAAACATACTAGTTGTTATAGATAGGCAAGACTAGCCTTACAGTACAGTAGCTTTGCAGTAATGTAACTAGCACTCTTCTAATTTTATCTACCTATACACGTTACATTAAGTCTGTAAAGAGCAGCTAGGTTAATATGCTTTTAGCAGATTAGCGAAGCATAATTGTAGCTGCGCAGCGTGACGCTGTTAGTTATTAAGAATAAACTACACCTACTATAATTTAACATTTAAGCTCTATTGTACACTTAGTAATAGGTTAGATCCTAGTTAAGTTAGCACACGCTTTATATCTATCCTTGCGTAGCTTTCGCACTAAGAATACTAATATAGTTTTATCCTTCTAATTCTTCTAGCTTATTCTAAGCTGCGCGGAGGATCCCCTTTATATTAAGGTACAGTTACAGGCTAGGATCCCTCTATCTCTTGCTGTTAGGAAACACTTTTCTTTAAAGCCTAGTAACATAAGGAATTAATAGTTAGAAGTATAGCGTAAAGTTTATCTGCGCAATTTTAAGGAAATCCCTCTTGTTATTAACTACACTCTTCTTAGAGCCTACTAACTTCTTATTGCTCTTGTAATTCTAACACTTAAACTCAGTAGGTCTAATGTCTTTGTCTAGCCTATTATAATAAATACAGATCTAAAAGAGCACCTAGAAGAACAACTTAAGATTATGCATAAATAAGTGCTATTAGTTATCTAAAAGCACTCTAATAGCTATGAAAGCTCGCGTGCTAGTCTTCCTACGCGCCCCTAAAGCTTGCTCGCGCTGCTCCTTAATTGCAAGGTTAAGGTTAATTAGGAAGGCAGGCTATAACAAGTTATCCTTATCTTTGTTTACTAGTAGGTTATTTAGTAAGATGTTGTGTTAAAGCATGCCTGCTTACGTATGTAACAACTTGTACCCTTTAATACATTGTTTAAATGCAGCAAGTAGACTAATTTAGGAGCTTGCTTTGTAGATAGGCTTCCTATAGTTACGCATAATAACCTAGCAATAAACGCAGTTTGCAATAGCTAGTTTCATTAGAGAGCTTAAGCAAGTGCGCTTGCTAGGTAGCAGTAGTGTGTTTATACTGCTTAAGGATCGCTTCTGCCTAGCAAGACTACTGCTTCTATCTCTTTGTAAAGCCTGCTGCCTATTTGTGCTTAGCAGCAGCATCTGCTTTCTTAGCGCGTAGTTCTCTACTTTTGTTATATCTAGGCCTCTGCGTACATTTGTAATGTTGTTATCTTAACTACTAACACAGACTATCTTATAGTAGAAGTACCTTATAACGTTTACTACATCCTTCTTAGTTACTTTGCGTAGCATTTCGCCCTCTTCTTTGCGCTCTAGGTACTGCTAGGAGTCTTTAACTACAAGCGGAGTGTTAGGCTTGTCTTCCTAATGCACTCTCTAGCAAGTTGTTGCTTAACTAGCAACACAAGCTACTCGCTTTATTACTATATTAATAACAAGGCGCTCTTTGCAGTTATTCTGCTTAATCTAGATATACCGCTTGTCCCTAGCTGCAATAATAGTTAGATTAAAACTAAGCTGCTCCTTGCTTATCTAGAGAAACCCAAGCACTATAGACACAAACTGCAGCCTATCTTTGTTAACGTTAAACTGCTTAGACGCAATGCCCCCTAGTTAATCAAAGCTCTACAGCTGTATAAGCAATCTATACAGCGTAAAGCTAAGAACAAAGCAGCAGCTATCTTAAGTAGCAAGCACCTCCCTTGCATACCAGCCTAGGTTAAGCTACGCTTTAGACACTTTGTTAGCTAACGCGTTGCTCTTAAGCTCTCCTAGCACAAGAATGCGTAACTAGTAATGTTTAGAGTTAATACTAGCGCTCTTATTGTCTATAAAGCTAATGTCTAGCTTGCAATTAGCTGTAGAACCCTATAAGGGCAGATAAGGTTATGCTACAGTTCTGCGTTAAATCCTAGGGCCTAGCTAATGCCCTTCTGCAAAATCTAAGAGCTGCTCTATAAGCAGTGCAAACTAGCTTAACACCTCCTCTTCCCTTGCCCCTTTAGGCTAACCTTACCAACCACTCTCCTAGTAGAGGGGGCTATCTCCTTCCTGGCACTTGTTAAACACAGCCTGTGCTGCAGGTCTTAGACCTGGCACATATCTAAAGAACGCATTAAAGAAGCTAGGTATGCCAACGTATAGGTGTCCTAGCTCCTTCTTTAGCACATTATCTACGTGTTTGCAGTACTCTGTTAAGTTTGCAAAGCTGCCTGTATTAATAGAGAAGGGTGTTTGTTAGAAGGACAAGGTAGGGCAGGGTAGAGGCGTTGATTCAGTAACAGCATTGTAGACTGCGTTCTAAATTACGTTGTTAGATTCCTTGCAAAGGGTTGCTTGTAAGAGAGGAAGTATTTAGTTAACATTAAAGTTATTGTTATTAACAGCAGTTATAAGCCTTAATAGATCTTTAAGCAGGTTCTTACTGCTGCAGGTTAAGAGCAGGTAATAAGAGGCTTAAAGGGTTTAAAGAGCTGATACAAGGGCGACTAGACAACCCTAGGTCTCTGTGTTAACATTAGAGGAGCGCTTCAAAAGGATATATCTACAATACCTTTACTTCCTACCAGTCCCAGCACCTAGGAGGTTTTAGGAATGCCTATATCCCTATACGTAGAATTAAAAAAGTGCAAAAGCCATCTAACCCTCTAGCTATTAGTTTAGACTAGATAATCTGTAATTGCAATAGTGTAGGCATTCTAGAACATTTGCTAATAAGTTGCAGCAATATTGCGCGTATAGTTAGCTGCAACCTACGTGCTTTAAAGTAGATAGTAAGAGCTGTTAAAAGAGATGCGTAAAGTAATAGGTAGTAGTTAAGGAGTGTTGTAGCGAACGCGCGCAACACTATAGAGGCCAAGAGCTAGCCTAGCGCAACGTTAGCATCCTAAGAGATTAATTAGTCTGTGCGTTAATAGCACAGTTACAACACTTAACTACTAGCTTTGCCTTTACCCTATGCTCTTACTATTATTAATTCTCTTCCTTAAGCTGTTTTAGACGTAAATTCTACATACACAACACAATCTAAACTACCTGCTTTATCCTACCCTTAAACTTATGTTCTGTTATTAATTACAGTTACTATAAAAAAGTTACAAACGTCTATTAAGAAGGACAAGCAGCTAAAGACCTAAAAGCCCTAATAAACAGGTAGGCATTATATAGCAGACATAGAACTCTTAAAATCTAGGATGTGACAAAAATTTTAGAACAAAGTCAGATTCTATGCTGTGTTGTTAGCGTGTCTGCACTTATCTTCTACAGTGTCTGAGATAGGAACTCGCTTGCTGCTTCTGTAGATAACTAATTGTAACTAAGTCGCGCAAATGTAGACATTGCCTAGAAAGTGTTACAAAGCTAAACATAATAATCCTCTTAATGTACCTAATCTTAAATAGCACAAGTTGCTATAACACTGTTGCTACTGCTTTTATCCCCTTCGCCTTGCTTTATTCCTTTTCCTACTGTGTAACATTAGCTAGTTTACGCTTTAACTTCTTTGTAGACAATAAATTCCTACTAGCACTCTCTCCTGCACTGCTTAAAGAGGTTATATACTATTCTAATAGTAACTCTAACCTTAACGTTGTTATTAAACTGTAAGATTACGTCTTTTTAACCTTTTTCTTAGGGTAATTTAGCTACAACGCATAAAAGGCCTCCTTAATTAAACTTATCTGTTCTCTAGGCAAGAAGTTAAGATAGTTACGCAATATCTTCTAAATTTCTAGTGCATCCTCCAGCTTGCTTATACACGCTGTCTCTACTTTATCCTAAAGTATACCTTGCCCTCGTCTAGGTCTACCTCCTGCCAATGTATCTAAAGCATATATGTATAAATCTTAGTTATTATAGAGAAAGGACACGTCTAGAGCTGTGTTTAGTAGGGGCAGTTAGGATACGCAAGCAAATAGAAGTAGTGCATACAGTTAACAATAAGGGCGCTAGTACTAGCAGCTTAAAGCAAGGTGTAAACCTAGTTTTTGCTAAAGATTACAGATTTCCCTAAGCTGTAAGGAAGGGGAAGTATGTATTAGCGTTGCAGACAACATTCTACCTATAACTAAACTTAGCTAAGAACATTGTAAAGAGAGGGTGACGTAGCAATACGCTATATTATCTTCTACGCGCGTAAATAGCATAGTTAATACAGGTGTATGTGTTGTAGCCTCTGTAGCAGCGATATATCTAATGTAACTATCTAGCTAGGGTCGCGTTAGGGAGCACTAGAGCCCTAGGACAGTTACACGCAGCAGCTCTAGAAGGAAGTTTTTAACTAAATTTACCTAATCCTTCAGTGTTAAGCTCTTTATACCACTAGGGTAGTTCTTACCCTAGAAGAGTATGTGTTCCTCTAGCATCTTCTAGGCAGTAATCTTATTTCCTACTAATGCAGCCCTCTGTGCTTCTAGGCTTACTTATGCGTGTGTTGAAGGCTCCTGCTTATAGCATTACTTAAATATCCTTACAAAATCTGTAAGTCTATCTAGAAGTATAATCTCTTTGTCTACAGTTATAATATAGCCAGCCAGCTGCTTCTTATTAGTAATAGCAGTATCTTTTTGTGTTAGGGACAGATTCTAGGGAACAGACATCAAAGAGAAGGAAGGTGTAATAGGTTTAAAAAAGCGTAAGTTTTCTTATGTGAGACGTAGAGGTAGGGGGCAGCAGTTAAGGGAGCGAGCTTGTAAATGTTCTAGGGGCTGTAGTAGCAGCACAGGAAGGCTAACAGAGCACACACAGCAGTATTAAGGACAAGGGATGCTAAAAAGTTACAGGCAACATTAATTAGGTAGAAACTTTAAGGGCAGTGTGTATTAGAAGAGCTATGTTTTTAGCCTGCGCTAGGAGTGCAAATTTGTTTTGTAGGACTAGTGGCATCCCGCACTGTTGTAGAGCTACTAGCAGAGCTGCTTAAGTGTGTACGCTTTCCTAGTATAAAAGATAACAATTAAAAAGTATGTGTAGTAATAACTATAGAAGATGTTTAACGTAAACTGCCTAGTAATAGATGCTAAGTAATAACAGTAATAGTTAAAGCCTATGCATAATTAAGCTAAGCTAGAAATAACTAATTTGCTACCTACAGACTAACCTAGAATTACAAATATTGTAACGTTTAGTAGGGAATATATAAGCTATAAGGACCTCTTGTTTAGGTGCAAGTTTAGATTAAACCTTGTTTAGATACTATATTAACCTTAGCTAGTTACTGCAAAGATTGTACAGAATGCTGCGTCTAGATAGAATAAATCCTTTTGCGAACTGCTATCCTTAGAGATATAGCTAGCTTATCTTAGATCTAAAGAGCCTAAGTTCTCCCCATGAAGCTAAGGTTGCAAGATACAACATTCCTTAAGAAACTAGTGCTCTAACATTAGCAGTTTAATAATACCCTGCGTATGCTTACTATAAAGAAACTAAGATTGCAAACGCAAACGCAGCTCTATAATAACACAACTAAAGCGGCCTATCGCAACAGTACATTTAATCAGAGCCTCCTCTTATAAGCTCTTAACAGCTAGCGTTTAACCTTTTAGTAATTAGTATAAGAGTACCTATATCTGCAGCTTTTAGGCTCTTACTAGTATTGTTAAGAAACTTTATAAGGTAATTAGTTTGCAAATAATCCTCTCCTTGCTCCTTGTAGGGCCTTAACTAAAGAGGATATTTAAAGTCTGTTGTATAGTATCTAGCAAATTCCTAGTTAATAATTGCAGTAATATTATAAGTATCTAGATTAACAAAAATATTGTGTTAACTAAGGTTATTATAACAGAACACAAAGTCTATATTGCGTAAGGTCTTTTGTAACCATGTTAGCTGTTTGTCTTAATACGTTATTTAGCTTAGTAGGATAAGTAGTAGAGTGGCATCAACGCTGCTAGTAGTGTAGTGTTGTAGCTTGCAAAGCTGAGGTAGGACAGAAGACTCTAAGCATTTAGCAACATGCTTAGTAGCAGTGTTAGATGCTATGTCCTCTAGAGATATGCCTAATACTCGCTTAGTCTTGAGGTGAAGCAAGCTATTCTTTTTATACAAGTCTAAAAACTTAGGTATAGGTATAGATGTTGTAGATGCAATAAACTTAAGCGTAGCTGCTTCGTTTTTAAGACGCTCGCGAGACTATAGGGGAATAACCTTTTGCCTAGTAGCTAGGGAGGTTAGCAGTGCCTCCTTAGAGAGTTTACTCTTAATAAATGTTAAGTCTGTTAGGGTGTACTGTTGTTTGTAGCTTTTCTAAACCTGCTCTATCTTTGTGTAAGGATAGGTCTGAAGATTAGTTAATAAGGGAATAGAACAGTGCTTTTGCAATCCTTTTGTCTTACGTAAAGATTATATAAGCCTACTTAGGCCTAACAGCACAGCTACATTAAGTAGTGCAGTGTTACATTAAGTATTCTAGTTAAATATAAGGTTATATTAAAAAACTAAAATTTAACTATAGTTTAGGGGCAAGAAAGGCTAAATACTACAACTTCTACAACTATTACGGAACGTAGGCAGTGCGCATGTAGGAAAGAGTAAAGGATTAAACTAATTTAATAGCTATAAACAAAAGGTAGCTATATAACTATAAGGAGTGCGTAACTATATAATATAGAAGTTAAGTTATTAGATAAGATAAGATTATAGGCTAAGCATCCTAACCTTAATCCTAAACTGTAACAATAACAAGCCCCTATACCTCCTATTTGCGCAAATATTAGCATTATCCTAGGGATAGTTTAATAAACTGTTTACTAACAGCAAAGTAATCTAGTAAGGGGATGCAATACTGTACGTTAACTATTTAACAAAATTATGTTTAACAGCAGGATATTTGTTGCAATTAGGATGTCTGCAAACACCTGCAGGCAGACCCCTACAAACTAGGCACTCTAGAGCAGTCCTAGAGACATCTTAGAGGCAATAATTGCATTGCGTTTTCTTCGTAGGTGTAATTAGAGGCATAATAAGCTTAGGCTAGGCTTTAAGGATTAGGCAAAGATAGAGAAGTGTGTAAAGAAGGTAGAGTAATAAGTGTTGTAAGGTAGTAATGCTTAAATATAGGAGGTTAGTTAGTTATTTATATATTTTGTAGGCTTTTTCTACTACTAGTTAAGCGCTGATGCGAAACTTAATTAGGTACTAAGTTAAGCCCTTCCTGCAGATTACCTTAGACAGTTACAGTTACTAACAAGATTTGACGTAGGATAGCAAACTTGTAGATATATGGCAATTTCTTCACAGGCGCACCTATGCAATTAACAGCAACAATCCTACACAAAGACGTTCTGTATAAGTGGTAGTACCAGGCGCAGCAGACAGTGACCTGATCGCAATGCATGCAGACTACATCCAGGGATGTAATAGCAGTGCTAACAGCAGTGCTAACAGCGGCAGAAACAGCAATAGGGCTAACAATAGTAGTAGCAGATGCGTGTTTAAACAAGAGGTCTGCGCACAATTTTGCTGTCTGCTAATTAGGTACCTGTAGTATAATAATGTAACGCAAATTACTAATTATTCTACTTAGCTGCACTTACGCTTAACCCTACGCTTAACCCTTTACTTAACCCTACGCTTAATCCTCTGCTTAACCCTACGCTTAACCCTTCTACTTAAATCTACATTTAACCATTTACTTAACCCTATGCTTAACCCTTCCACTTAAATCTACATTTAACCCTTTGCTTAACCCTACGCTTAACCCTTTAGCTTAAATCTACATTTAACCCTTTGCTTAACCCTACGCTTAACCCTTTGCTTAACCCTTCGCTTAACCCTTCTGCTTAAATCTACATTTAACCCTTTGCTTAACTCTACGCTTAACCCTTCCGCTTAGATCACACTATGCCTAGTCTTTAGAAGGATGTACGAGATAGATTTTAAGATGTTAGATTAGCCTAGGAACATCTTAAAAAAACTAAAGAGGATTTAGTTTGTTGCTGATCCCTGTTAAAGACAAGTTCTAAACGCCTTACAGAAGTAATTGCTAACAGCAGGAAACTAGCGCAGAACAAATATAACAAAAAATACTACCTATTCCTTAATAAGGTTAATAAAGCTTAGTACGAGTTATGTATAGTTACCTTCTTAAGATACTAGATTAATTCTACAAAAAAAGCTATTCTTACAGGCTTGGCTAGTAAAACTAGAGAAAAGCGTAGTAACATAGATCCTTACGTTTAATTGTTCTTTACAGACTTAAAGAAACCTAAAGCTATATAGGCTTATTAAGAGTCTAGTTAAGAACTAGCAGGCACTTCTAAATTATAGTATAAGTTTACACATGCTAAGCTAGAAGAAACAATTAGTATGTTTAGTAAAACTATAGCAAAAGGAATTAAAGAAGTGTAGATAGACTAAGACTAGAAAGCAGTAACAATGCACTTTCCTAAAGAGACAACACTAGAGAATTTATTCACTTGTTTCTTAAAGCTGGAAGTTTGCGAAGAATATCTAAAAGAGCTTACAATAGCACTTTTTAAAATAGAGGTAAGTTAGGTAATAAATACTTTCTAGGTTGTCTACAAGAATAGAACAATGCAAACTATGTCTGAATTCATGCATAAGGGTGCCTTAGAAGAGGATATTGTTGCTGTGTTTAACCCTAAGATAAGCAGTGCAATTACTAAATGCATTGTACAATAAAGGGAGCTTATAGAAGGAAAGAGGCAAATAGGATATGTTTTAATAGCATTTGCAAGGAGTAAGGGAACAGTTACATTAGCAATAGACTTACAGAGGGGTGTTAAGATTTAGAAGAAGCTATATACCAAGAATAACGTATAATTCTATTCCTCTTTGATTTGCCCTCCTGTAATATACAAAGACATATCTAAGTTAAGCATTAAAGAGCTATTACGCTAGCTAGAGAGAAATATTAATTGCATCTTTCTATTACTGTCTTTCTTATAGACTGTAACGTCGCTGTCCTTCTATTGCACTTCTTTCCTACTTCCTTTTACCTAACTAACGCTGTTTGCTTTTACGTTTAAAAAATCTGTGTCTAGATTAAGGGGTTTTACGTTATTAAGATTAAAAGCCTAGTAATAACAATTAGGGCAAGTAATTTCTCTCTAAGACTCTAAGTAGAGACGTACTATTAAGTTAAGTATTCTAACAATAACTAGGTATATTTGTGTTGCGCGTAGTAACGCTAGCGCCTCTTAAATTCGCGTGATTGCGTCTGTTAACTTAAGGTTTTGTATACTTGTTAATAGTAGAAGTACTAACAGAGATTGCGCTGTGTACGTATCTACAATGTAATGCTAAAGATAAAGCTTATAAGTCTAAAAGACAACTATGTTAGCAGGGTTATAGTGTTATGTAATTTGTTGCAAGCGTTAGGCACCTATGCTTTTAGGCTGTAACGTAGACTCTAAGAGAAAGGGAATTGCAGCGTGTTAGCTAGTTAGGCTAGTGTTGTAGGAAACGTTAACCAGTCTAGCGCATGTAAGAACTTTAGATAGAATTGTAGTATTTTGTTAGCTACCTACTTCTAGAAAGAATGTAAGCCTCTTGAAGATTACCCTGCACTATTATATAATCTAATTTTGTAGCTTAAAAAATTGCCCTGCACTATTACGTAAGAAAGTAGTATAGGACTAAGTGTAGAATTAAGTGTAGTATAATAAATTAAGCATAGGATTAAGCGTAAGATTAAACGTAAGACTAAGCGTAGGATAAAGCGTAGATTTAAGCGTAGGATTAAATATAAACTTTAATACGCAGACTTATAAGACTAGCAGGAGCTACTATCTTGCTTGCGAAAGCTTAAAGCAATTTAGGTCTAGTATAGATGTTATGCAGTCTTGCGATTCACGCTAGCAAAACAAAGCACGCTGTTCCACTCTGTAATTAAATAATCCTAGATAATAATGTACGTTACGGCGCCTTTAATCTGTCTACTTTCCTAATAGGTAGGTATCTATAAAGCTGAAAGCGTGGCTGCGTTAAGCATGCATCTTGATGTAATCTAAGTATATAGCGTTTGCTTGCTGTTTCTGCAGACAGCTAATTGTTACAATATAAAGAGGAGGCAAGGTTGTAGGCAATAAGAGGAGCGTATGTAGGCTGTTTAAGGTGATTTAAAGGTCTAAAGCTAATCTCCTTCTTATACTTCTTTACTATGTATTTCCTTTTGCTTAGCGCAATCCTCCTTTTACACCTTTAAGACCCTAGAGAACCTATTAGCCCTATTACCTCTTAGAAGCAGAGTTAGGCCTACTAATATATTCTGTGCTCCTTATTACTGCCGCACTTGCTGTAAGTTCTTAGTCTTTTATTAACAATGCTAAGATTATAAGCATCTACAACAATACGTGCTTACATGTCTTTCTAAATTAGGCTATCTTCTATTAACCCTAAATTTATTATCTTTAGTTTTAATCTTACCCTTAACCTAGGAAGCAGTAAGTTAAAGATAATTATTCACTTAGAAGGTATACGCTCACCCCACAAAGGCTTATCTCTAAGCTTAAGTAAGAGAGCAACAGCAACCTTTCAAAAGCGCGGCTAAGCTATAACAGTATCTTAGGATTAAACTATTAGATCTACACTATTAAACATTACAAGTTTGTTAAATTAGTAGGGCTAACAAAACAATGCATCTATTAATAGCACGCGTAATAACCAAGCTGCCGCAAACAGTGGTACGTAGAGCCCTCTATTACAATTAACAGACATTAACAATGTTATAAGTAACGCTACTCTAGAGCAAAGGCGCGTATTAGGGTTGGATGAATTTAACTGCTGTTAGGACTAAAGAGAAAGCATGTAGGTTCTACAGTAGTAGTAGGCATAATAACAGAGAGAAACAAGTTTGCTTATGTAAGCAGCACATTGCCATAGCAGGCTAGCGAGAAATGCCAAACAAGCTTCTTATGTGATCTGAACAGCGTGACGCGTTCGTCTCTTAAACTCTACTTATTAAATACACTTAGCCTGCTGCTTTACATTCCTTTTTATCTCTTTAGGCTGCAGTCTCTCTTTATAAATTATACTCCTAATTTATAATTAAATGCCTACACATATTGTTCTTAACTTAACGCCTTAGTTAGATAAAATTGCTGCCTTATTAGTCTTGTATAGCAAAAGGCGTGTCCTAGTACCTAAAACAGCTACAACTTTGTTTACTCACAATTTGCTGCGAAAGGAATGCGCTGAGATAATCCAAGAGATCTATACTAAAGTGCGTACATAAAAGGCTAAGGAATCTACAAACTCTAATATATAGTATAAAGAAGGCTGAAATCCAAGCTGCTGTTAAATAGGCAACTGTACAGACTCCTGTTAAATTACCTAAATTCCTCCTCTCTATATCCAGTTCCCTTTGTATTAAGGCAAACCATATAGGCCTTCTTAAAGTAATAGGAAATCCCTTATTGTTTAAGGAGGCGAAACTGAAATCTTAGCCAAAAGATAACAAAGGTGCTTTAACTGTAACAAAGCTTATGCTAGGCATGCATTTAATATTACTAAACGTTTGCTTTAAGCTAGACCTGCTAGAGTTCTAACTTCTTATGTTTCCTCTATTATTAATAAATAATACTAAGACTGCTAGGGGTCTGTAGATAACAACTACCATGTCTAAAGCAACCCTACAACAAAGTCTATGCTATTAGACAGGTTAATATTTCTAAATTCTTGTAACTACTTATCTATGTTAGTAGAACCTTAAACATCCAACCCTGTACTCTCTTCTTGTATCTCTTATAGCAGAGACACTGCTTCTAAAGTAATAGCTATTCTGTCAACGCGATAGTTGGCATGATTATTGTCTAGCCTGCAACGTTTGCTTAGATTATCTACAATTTTAATATACCTCTTAGCTTTAATAGTATTACATAGGGGCTGGACTTCTATGCCTCTTGCGTCTAGGTTGCTCTTACCAGCCAAGGGGAATAACAAAGGCATAGAGACTTGCTGTTAGCTATTTTTAGCATAGTCTATTGTTCTAGGATAATTAGAGTAGCTCTAATCAACAGACATAGAATCCTTTACTAGCAGAGGGAGTTAATAAGGGTCTGCTTAATAGCCCCTAGACCCTAGAGTTAATAGGATATCCTTGTGTCTATTAGCACCTATGCGTTCTTAAACTTATAGCAATTGTAATAGAATGCTACGTCTAGAAGGAACATTACCTATGTTACTGCATTCCCTATCTCTGTAGTGCTTTTTTAAGACTATATCGCCTTAGCAGAGAAAAGTCTTAGTGTTAATGTATTAGTAGACTATCTTTATTAACCTAGTGTAGCCTCCTGCAATATTAGCGACGTCTACACCTTAAGCTTAAAGACTGCAAACAAGCTCGTGTACAACCCTAAAGTTAAGAGTTCTAGATTGCTCTTCTAGATCTAGACGTGTAGTCTTTTAGTATTTAAATAATATTTTGAAATCTTTGTTGCTACATTTCTCTATACTAGATGTTGTTAGCATTTGCTAAGAGGTACCTGTAGTTATGCTTACTTAGACTTTGCGCTATTAATAGAAAACAGAGAACCTAGACCTCCTGCCTCCATACATGTGAGGTATTTGCAGCCCAGTGTGTACATACTAGCTACACTTAGCCTCTTTACCTTAAGGTCCTTAGCAAGTTTATTAAGGGCGAGCGATTTTATGCTTTGTCCTGTAGAAGAATCTAAAAGTAATATTTTATGTTAATCTACTGCGTTAGTAAAGTAAAGATAGTAGATGCAATGCCCTATAACAACATTATTTTGCAAACTGTCTACTAATACTTAGAAGATTTCCTTAGCAGTTGCAAAAGGATCCTTTAAGGCAAATCTAAAGGTTCTAATTCTATTATAATCTTTATATATCTTAGTTTTAGAAATGCGTTAAGTAACCCTATATAATCTGTTCTTACGCGTTTTAGGTATGTTAAGAGGTTTAAAGTACTGTTCTAAGGATTTTAAAAGCCTCTATACTTTAATAACATTGCTTGAATTTATAATAGTAACTTTGTAGGAGTTAGTAGCTTTATGTAACAAGCGTGGCAAGTGTAATTATAGCGTAGCTCTAACAGAAGCTTAGCGTAGGGTTAGGGATCTTAGACGCATGTAAATTCGCTTAAGTGCCTAAAACTTCCTAGTAAAAGCTTACAACATTTAAGACAAGTTCCTTGCTAGAAGAATTAATAGAAAGATAAAAGCAACGCCTAATTTCAAATAAGCTACCTAACAGCATTTCTTTAGAAGAGTCTTACTTATAATGTTTTTGATAATATTAGATAGTGTGCATAATTCCAGAAGATTTGCTAAGTCTGTCCTAGGGAAGACTATATCTAAGAGAGAGAGCGCTAAGAATCGCTAGTGCAATAGCAAAGAGAGTTACTAGAGGAGGTTAGGTTTTAAGAGGAGATTCTTCTATTGAAATCTAAACTACTTCTAGACGTAGCTGGTCTAGTACCTTAGATTTAGCAAGGATTATTATTCTACTGATTATTTTTACCCTAACTAAGTTGCAAGCTTGCTAAAGCATAGTCCTACATCAGTGCAACTGTTATAGGCCCTACTTTCACTAAGTTTGTCTTGCGCATCCCAGGATGCAGTTAAGTTAACAGCACCTCTATAATACAATTAACTTATGCACAGATAGTATTTCTGTAACTTAAACTTGTTGCACCCTACACCTAGTTAGACTAGGGGAACCCTGCTGTAAAGGTTGCGTTGTATCCTTACCTACCTTCACGCTACTCCCTACTAAAGTTATTATCGCACTATAGTTTATTGCGCTTCTTCTGCTAGGGAGGGGTAAATCCTTAGGAGAATTGCTAGCTTTTTATTTCTTTAACATTTAATAATTGTTTATAATAGCGCCTTAGCTAGTAAATTATTAGCGTAAAGGGGCTGTATCTGTATCTGCAATTGCTATTTACCTAGTTTAGAACAGAGGAGACTAGAGCGCTTGGGCATTGTACGTTTGCTAAGACTAAAAGTCTAAACTGTCTGTGTTATATTAAGGTTATGTCCTATAAGGCTGAAAGGTCCTTTAAATCCATTAATTTACTGCCCCTTTGTCCTTTACTAGCTGCTTTTTAAGATATATTTCTCTATAATAGCCTCACTTCCTATTAGCTTTAGTTTTTATTCCTACTTGTTAAAGTATACATACGCTACATTAATAGCTACTGCTAGAACATTCTATGTCTCTTACACCACTAGTACATTGTAATAAACTTTATTCTCTAGCTATGCTGCGTCACCTTTTTTAGTAGTAGCATTAGCAACTAAACTAGAAGCTGTATCAGTGTTATTATTTTAACTAGCATAGATGCAGACAGCAGTGCTAAAGGTCAGTGTTACTAACTGTAGCAACTGTTTGCTAATAATCTCTAGATTTATTATCTTCAAATACTTCTGTTTTAACTAGGTGAATTGTTACTACCCTACAGAGTAATAGGTCTTACTTCTACTGCTTGCCTCTAATGCGTTGCAGCAGGGCTGTGCATATAGGATGTGGCGCCTAGTTTAACCCCTTATTAGGTAAAATTTGCCCTAGTCCCTATTTTGCATGTTAGCTAGGGCTTTTACTACACTATCTTCCTCTTGTAGGTCTTATGGATTTGTTTAGTTAGAGGAAGAAGAAGTTAACATCTATAGAAGTAGCAGGTTTGTTGTCTTCTTGTCGCACTACTACTTATAAGTGCACTAGTTAGTGCAATTCTACTATCTTTGTAGTACCTACTAAAGACTGTCTTTCTTATAAGTTATTATAGTCTCTTATAACAATTACTAACAAACCTAGATCTTTTGCGCTGTGCAAAGCTTACTCTGCACAATTACAGTTGTTTTAGTAGCTTTAACTAAAGCAATTAATCCTTAATTAGGATATTACAACTTACACAATAAGGTTAGATCCTTATAGGATAAAAGCATAGGAGATAGTACGCAAGCGTTAAGTCTTACCTCTTGTAAAGATAGACTTAGTGCTGTAAGCAGTAAATATAAGGTTAGATGCTAGAAGATGCTGTGAAATCTCTTTAGTCTTAAAGTTTGCTTTTTATCTTTTATAAGACTTTATTATTTCTTTTACGCTATATTAAGCTCTAGCGTTGTAATTAATATCTCTTACCTCTTTATGTACAATAAAGAACTTATTAACTAGATTACAATAAGATGCATATTATGTGCTTTATAATGCCTAACTTGTAGGACACAGCTATTAATTTAGTCTAGGAACTTAATGCAGCTACATATGTTAAACAGACCTTAGACGCTAATAGGCTATAATAGGAGTTCTCTACTCTCCTTATTTGTTACAGCATTAGCTTATACGCGCATGCAGACAGAGTTCTAGTAGAATACTACTTTAAAGATAGAAGATTAGTATATAAGGACATCTTAGGAGCTACAACTAAGAGCAGGATCTAGTGCGCTTGCATTAACAGGCACTTCTACAAAGACAACTAGACGCTAGGTTAGGTAGGAAGGTAGTTCCTTTGTTAGAATTTCTCTGTAATTAAGATTGCAAGCTACCTATTGCGTTTGCTTTCCTGAGATTAAGTAGCACTATAATCAAACATACTAAAGCGCATTAAAATTTATTTTTTGTGTTGTTAAGACTATCTAGATAATCGCTGTATGCTGCACATAACTACACAGTAAGATTACTAGATGCGCCTTGCACGTATTAAGCCTAGCAATAATAACAAATAGCCTAACACGTACATCTCTGCCCTTATATATATAGGTTCTAGTTATAATGTCTATGTTGCTAACTTTCTGCTAAAATGCTAACATTGTTACTTGTAGCCCCCTACAAGACTTACAATAGCCTTTCTTGCCTTACTAGCAAATTATACTCTGTATTAACGTTTAGACATGTCTATAATCTGTAAAGGCGGCGACACAAGTAAGCTCTGTTGCATGTAACCTTTTTCCTCTATAATAACGTCTTAGGTTCTAGCAACGTTTTTGGTCTGACCTTAAGCACATCCGCTGCCGCTGCAAACAATACAAATCTCTCTAGATACCCTATTCCACACAGACACCCTCCTTAACATGCAAACCCTATTCTATATGCACTACTTCCTTAAAATGCATATCCTTAATACGCGTACCCCTACAACTAACATTAGCACACTCCTACCTACCTAACTAGCAATTAAGCTACACTAATTAGACAACCTACTAAAGGCAACTATTTAGCAGCACAGAATAAGAAACGCAAGTACAACAGCAACAGTGATAATAGTTATTCTTTAATAGAGGAAATTAATACGCCTATTATCAAGCCTATATTAGCATTTTAAGATACTAAAACAGAAACAAACAAGCTTAATAAGCCTATAGGGGTTAAAATATTTCTGTACAAGAACTTTACAATAGGAATACTAGATAATCTTTCTACGCACTTAACAACGCTTGTTGCACACTAACAGTCTTTAATTAACGTAGGTGCAGTGTATAGAGTAACAATACTTACCTAAGTCTCCTTTTATAGAATCTTTAGAGGAAGGTCCTTAGTCTTGTTTAATTCCCTGCTAATTAAAAGAGAGCTTATTAATCCTATACTATTTGTCTTGTCCCTAGTTAAGGCTAATAATCTTGTTATAGCAGGCATAGCTCTAGTTAGTTACCCTACGTCTCACAATATTGCAGTAACTACACAGGTAATTAAGCTGCTAAAGGATACTATTCTACAGGAAATTGCTAGGGAGTAAGAATATAGAATTGTAAGACATATAGTAAGTAGTGCTAATAATACGCAGTTTTGCTACGTATGCGCCTTAATTTTTAAAATTAAGTTCTACTAAGTAAGTTTTATTACAAGCTAATTAAGTATTTAATATAGCCTCTAAAAACGTAGATTACTCTATCTAAGCTATCCTTATGTTTACAATAATTCTAACTAGAGATTAGGAAGACAACCACAGGATCTTACATTTGCCTAGACAATACGCTAGCCCTACAGCCTCCTAGGGTTTAACGCAAGAGTAAGGACCTAGAAAACTTAGAAATGTACACTAAAACTAACGCTAAGGAGCCTAGTTCTACTTCGCTCCTTTCCTACTAAGGTTAACTAGGGTAGGATAGCAGTTGTAGTATGTCCTAAGTTCCTATTATTAAGCAATATACAACTACCTACAGAATCTATAATAATCTAGACTCTTGTTAAGTAGTTAACTAGCTGTATTAACAGTTACAATAGTTAAAGCGTTACTAAAGAGGGGCTCTTCTGCAGAACATCTTAGTATAGGCTGCAAGGATACATAGTCACCTTAATACTAACAACATAAAACAGCAGGTTTTCTTAATTAGCTTAATAGGAAAGTAGGTAAAGTTAAAGTTAGGCGCCTAGATAAGGCTAGGTAGCATGCGTGAAGGCGACTTTGTAGTACAAGATAAAGAGGGAAGAGGAGTAACAAGGTGGTTTAGATAGATAAGATTATAGGATAGCATTTAGGACTAGAAAGTGTACAACCGCACGCATTAGTGTAGTCCTTACCAGACAGCAATAGAGGGTTACAGAAGGTAGTTAAATTAATGCACTCTACTTTTTTACTTAAAATGCCTAAGTAGGAACTATGCCTTACAGCAATAGCTAAGGGAAGCTAGCTACGTCCTAGGTCTAACTATAGGTTTAGCATGCGCTAGATTGCAGTTAAACCTTATCCTTGCATTACGCACTATAGACTTCCTACATTACAGCTTGCTCTATAGCAATATTAATTTAGATAGGATTAAGAGGTCTCCTAACATACTAGGCAAGTCTACTAAATATTGTTATGCAGCAAGTGGTTAACTAATTAGTTCCTTGTATAAAAGGAGCTGCGCTCTAATAAACAGGCAGCAGTAACATGCACACGTTCTAAGTGCGCAAAAGTCTTCTTGCAAGCGTTGCTTGCAGCTATGTGCGCTATAATTGCTAGACGCCTCTTTTCTACTTGCAGGGTAAGGAAGTAAGAAGATTAACAATTGTTCCCTATAGTAATAAATCTTAACGCCCCTATACTAACGTTTCTTAACGTGCTTTATCTATTCTATACGTGCGTATGCAATGCACGCAAAAATATAAATTATACGCTAGAAGAGCGCACACGTAAGCTCTTAACTAGGCTGTCTATATAGAGAAATAAAGCCTAAGCTTTCTCTTAAACAAAGTTTAATACCCTAGGTTAATTGCTTGTCCCTAAATTAAAATGCTGTTAACAAAGGCACTAAATGTACAAAATGTTAAGAACTTAAGGGAGCTAGAGGAGTATGTTATACTAGAGAGCTTTATGCTGTTTAAGGAGTTCCTTATAGAGGGACAGAAGTTAGCTTGCAACCTTAGTATAGCACAGGACACAAAGTCTAATACACAGGCAGCCTTTCTAGGGTTCCTTCTAGGCATTTTGAGACTTTCTTGCGTACAGGTAACCTGCCCCCTATTAGTTAAGAA
The DNA here is from genome assembly GCA_026119515.1 of Ascochyta koolunga. Taxonomy (NCBI): domain Eukaryota; kingdom Fungi; phylum Ascomycota; class Dothideomycetes; order Pleosporales; family Didymellaceae; genus Ascochyta; species Ascochyta koolunga. The sequence continues at coordinate 1,083,946 of JANLCG010000001.1, read as the reverse complement.
GATCTAAAACAGAAGCCCTAGGTTCCTATGTGTGTAGTTATAGTAGATAAGAAAATAGTCTAGGGCGCTTTTATTATAAACTTTAATAGGTTAGAGAACCTTACACAGAGCGCACTTAAGAGAGACAGAAGTAAGAAGCTTGCATCTTACTACACTACCCTACTGTCTAGGTAGCCCTGCGCTAAGTACCCTTCTAGTACTTTACTAATTTAATAACAGTCCTATTAGTACAGCTAAGTTGCAGTACTAAATCAACGCAAAACTTGTAGTTGCCTAACAAGAGATTCTTAGAACCCTATTAAACCTAGCAGACCTTAAGCAGTCAGCCTAGAAAGCATGCTAGCACCACAAAGGAGAGGCTGATAAGCTGCTACAGCGCTTTAAGCTTATGAACTTCACATACCATCGCCTCTAGCTAGATAAAACCAGGTGTCCTCCTAGTGCGCACAGTATTGCGGCTAAGGAGATAGGTTAACTGTTATACTAAGATCTTAAGGTAAAGTTAGCTGTACTATTAGCTCTACTTAATTAAAGCGTTCCTGTATTATTAAAACTAATGTTACGCTTCCCTAGCAGCAGGGGGTATGTATTCCCTATTAAACTAGCTAGATAGTAACTAATTGTACTTAGAGTACAGGTTGTGGGCTAGGCTGTACCTGGCTTTACCCAGCTAACCTCTAGCAAGCAGAGCAGCTTAGGGACGCATTTGTCTGTAATATTAAACTACCTTTGCTCCCTAAGTCTAATAGGACTGTAATTGTAGAATGTCTGCAACAGTCTATATTATAGCTAGTTTATACACTATAAATTAAGTTTAAAAGCGTTAATCTAGTATAGTTAATTAACTAGAGTTTAGTGTCCTTATTTAGCGCGAGTTTTAGTAGCAGTATAGCAATATTAGCATAGATAACCGCGTCCTATTTTTAGGTACAGGAGTTAGTTCTACAAGCTCTACTTCTAGGAGACTATTATTAAGACCCTAGAGATTATGCTAGTACACCTATTAGCTACAAGCGAGCGTCTAAAGATAGCCTTAAGGTGCTAACAATTCTTAAAGGAATGCTGTATGTGTTACCCTAATCAGGATCTAAGCCTCTAGAGGGCATGTGGACCAGCCCTATGTTTTTAATAGCTTGTTGTTTTCCTAAGATTTAGAAAGCAAAGACTATAAAGGAGTGGCTGCTAAGCATAACTACATGTTCTAATAAGAGGACTAGGATCTTTATTTGCTATAGATTAGGAGACAAGCATGTTAATTTTTAGAGTATAGTAGACGTTGTTAAATAGATAAGGAGTACCTAGCAGATTAACATTAATTTAAAGGTGTAGGCAGGCAAGGCCTATATATAGGATGCTTAGGAGCCGCTTTCTAATAAACAGGAAGCTTTTTTTTAGAATCCTAAGAAAATGAATTAAGGATTCTATATAGAACAAATGCCCCTCTCTTAAGTAGCATCCTTAATTAACTAGCGCTGACTAGCAACCTACCCCTTTTAAGCATTACTCTGTGGCATCTGCTCTAAAGTTTTCTATAGCACATGCTGTTAGTACTCCTTACTATAGGTTTACAGTGTATGCTTAGATCTGCTCTACACTAAGCCTAATTAAGATAGCTTCCTTAGTTTCTTACACGCGATATATTGTAGCCCTTTATAGTTACTAATAATACACTTTTTACCTACTTTCTATGTGCTATTACGTAACTATTAAAACATGCTGCTAAAGGATCTTGCTAAACTAATAACGCTTAACGCAGGGGCCTTTCTAATAGTGCACTAGACTAACAAGTAAAGTAAGCTCTAATATCTAGGGCATACGTAGTGTATTACTAAATGCTACAAGTACGCATTGTAATAGACGCCTTAGTAGGTTAGATGCAGTCTATTACATAGCTCTATGCTTTAAGGATACAGTTCTTAGCTTTATAAAAGGAGCTCTTTAACAGAACTATATTTAATATACCTAGACTAAACTAACACATAGCCTTAGAAGCTAGGCTTGCCTAGTAGGTTAGAGCCTAAGCTTTAGAGGCGCCTAATCCTAGCATTATAAAGCTGCTAAGAGCGCTATCTACTAGTATATCTAGCGGCGCTCTAGCTGGCTAAATACGTTGTCCTTTGTGCAGGATGCATGCGCATCTTGCTCCTACACAGTAAAACGCTTAGAGCTTCTTTAGACTGTAAGTTGCCTGCAATGTACACATATTGTAGGCTAGGCTGCATCCTCTAGCAAGATTGTGCTGCACTAGTGCTTTAAGTCTAAATTGTCTCTATAAGGCACTTCCTTCTAAAGAAAGATGCTACCTTAAGATCTACTTTTAGCTTAAGGAGCATATTAGTCTAGGTAAAGACTCTAATAGTTAGCTTACACAGCTAAAGTTCCTTAAACGCTAGCAGCTAAGTAGCTTAAGCTATTGTTAGCAGCAGGAGTTAATTCTCTAAGCATACCTACACTGTGTAGTGTAATGCTAACAGCGCATATTAGTCTTAAGCTTAGGACAACAGTAGCAAGGCATAGGTACTTCCTTTACTTCTAGTAAGAAAAGCTATTACATATACATGTGTAGGGGCAACTCCCTTGCCTGCGCTTTGACATCCACTGTTCTGTTATCCCTAACAGGGTATCCTAGATCCTTATAGCCCTGAAGTATGCCTAATTAACTAGGAACACTAGTGCAAGTCTATACATATGCACTACAGTGTTTTTTTTTACCTTATCCGCACCCTAGCATCTGCATGCATAATTAGCACGCCTAAAGGATCTTATTGCCCTTAGTATTACCTTAACTAGTGTTAGGTGCTAGTTTAACAAGAATAGTAAGATAGCAGAATCCTACAGAGTTACTTATAACTCTAGTCCTTTAACTACTAGGCTTTATCTTAGTTATTATACTCTACTCTTTTGCGTAGTACTTCTTACTACTTATATTAACTTATTATATTTCTGCTACAATTGACTTACAATGCCTAATCTAGATTTATAGAAAATCTCCCTAGATATAGCAATAGAGCTCTTAAATTACTTACAGGCTCTAACAATTAGATTCTACTATCTTAGAGCTAGCGCATCTGCCCTGCTTATCCTACGTAATCTACAGCTAGTATTACACAGACAGCAGCAAGGCATATTAACATGCGTGCTAGCCTTACTCTTCGCATATATCGCAGAGGTGCTTTACTACTTTAGTTAGTTAATTGTAGAGTTAGATTATTAGGCTCCTAAGCTATCTGCGATCTATTGCTTAGGCTTAATACTAGTCTAGGGTCCCCTTTCCTTCGCACTATAGAGCAGTAACTTATTACAATAGTTAAGTTTCTTTAGTGCTTTCTTCTTGCAATTTGCCTTTAAGACATCTACTTGCTTAATAGGCGCATTCTCTACAAAAACGTATAATTAACAAAAGGACGTCCTATTTGTTATTAGCTGTATCTAGGCTCTTGCTTCCCTGCTCTTATTACTAGATAGATTTGCGATCCTTATTAAAAAGCATGTAGAGTTAAGCATAGACAAGGAATGCTACTTATTATTAGGGAAACCAGCAAATAGTGCAGGGACATAGAATAGCTATAGCGCTATTCCACAAGAACCTGTAAGTGAGAATAAGCTAGAAGTAAGAGATCCTAATAAAGAGCTTAAAGAGCATTAAGCAAAGCGCCTTAAAGAAGAGGGTAGCTAGCTAGGGTATCTAAAAGGATTTATAGTTTTTCTACTATATTTGTTTCCTACAGATAACTAGAAGGTTATAGGGTGTCTCGCTATACAGCTTCTATACTTAATTTAGAAGCGCTTCCTAAACTTGCTTGCCCCTCGCTAACTTAGTATTATTACTAATAAGATTAGAAAGGGTAATAACGTTATGCCTTAGAAAGATATAGGGCTATAGGTGTTGTTCTTGTATATTAACAGCTATGCTAGATTAGGTATAATTAATAGAATTGCAAATATAGTTATCTTAAATTCAGCACACTGTTAGATTACTCTATTAGCGTACAAGCACGTCCTAGGCCTATTAATAGACTTCTACACTTCTAAGGATTCTAGAGAGGTGCTGAAAGCAGTAGAGCAAGCTGTATCTCTTAGTACACTTATTAATATAGTGTTGTTTAATGTCTGTCCTATGTTTCTTAACGTTGCTGTTTTAACGTACTACGTTACACATCTATTTAACGCTTACATAGCATTTATTATCCTCTTTATAGGCGCAGCTTACATTGCTCTTAGATAGTACTTTATAGAGCTATCCTAACCAAAGCAACAAGACTACGCTAAGAAGCAACAAATAGAGAGCTTAATAGTTAATAAAACAGTACACAATTAGCAAACAGTTACCTACTTTAACTAATTTACGTTTAAGCATAACTGCTATAAAGCTAATATTGTTAGCACAATTAACGCAAAATACTTATATAATTTCATATCTATAAGTAAAAATGCAGTTTAGGAAATGCTTAAGACTTTTAGGTTTGCGGCATGCTGCATCTTTAGTATCTTACAGATTGTAACTAGTAAAAAGCTAGTAGGCAATCTACTAACGCTTATCACGTATTAGCAGACAATAACGCAACCTATTTATATGCTCTTAAATAGCTACTACTATATCTTAAGCTCTCTTATTAACGCTAAGCAACTGCTACAGCTTCTTAACACTAAACCAAGAGTCGCAGACTAAAATAGAGCAAAGGATATTGTTGTCTATACAGGCAAGGTTAAGTTCAAGAACGTTAACTTCTACTACAACAAGCGCAAGCCTATTATTAAGGGTGTAAGTCTTAAAGTTAGAGGGAGCTAAACTATCGCCTTTGTTGGCGAGACTAGCAGCAGCAAGTTAGCTATGCTTAGGCTCCTCTTTTGCTTCTACAACGTAATTAGTGGATCTATTATAATTAACAGCTAAGACCTCTGCTCTGTAACGCAATCTAGTCTCTGTAACACTCTCAGCCTCGTTCCCTAAGATCCTGTCCTTTTTAACTAAACTATTTACTAAAATATACGCTATGCTAACTAAAGTGCTACCAACGCTAATATTAAAGAAGCCTGTCGCAGCGCTGCTATCTACAACAACATTGTTAGTTTCTCTAATAGCTACAACACTAAAGTTAGTAAGCGTAGTGTCTGTCTCTTAGGCAGGCAACTGCAACGCATAGCTATAGCTTAGGTGCTCCTTAAGAACCTAAAAATTATATTACTAGACAAGGCCACATTAGCTATTAACTCTGTAATTAAAGCCTAGATCTAAGAAGTCTTCTGCAAACTTACTTAAGACTGCACTACCTTTATTATCGCGCATTGTCTCAGCACAGTTGTAGACGCAGATTAGATAATTGTAATTAAGCAGGGGAGGATTATTAAGAATAGTAGTTATTATAAGTTGTTAGAGGTTAGGGAAAGTATAGTAAGTTGTAGACTAAGCAGACAGCTGTAAGTCTAGGTTTAAAGAACGCAAGTTAGGTAATTTCTACAGAGGCCTATTAGGTAGTAGAGGGATAAAATCCTAAACACTAAAATTTTATCGTCCTACCACTACAGAATATTAGCAAAACTACTAACTGTATATTATTTTACTTTATAATAACAGTTACAATATGCCTGTTAGACGTCCTTCTATTAATCTTGTCCCCTTTCAGATTAAATTAGCTACACTTTTTAGTAAGGGCCTTACCTACCAGGAGCTTTCTTAGTACTTAAACAAGGCACATTAGGTTGATGTAAATATACGCACACTCAAACGACGTTTCCAGATCTAGAGATTACAACAAGGTCTACCTGCTGCAGTAGAAGATACAGTAAAGAGAAGGATACAAGTTCTGTTCTTTAAGGTTAGCCTAGAAGATACAGATATCTTAACTACCTTGCACTATAAGGGGTATTAGATTAGGAAATATACTTTAATTTAATTGCGCTTTAAGCTTAGGCTAAGAAGACGTGTATAAGGAGTTTAAGCAAGTCTTGCTACAGATGCACTTGTAGAAAGACTTGTTACTAATAAGCTAAAGAAGGGTGTTATTAATAGATATAGACGACGGTATCTCTACATCTACTTCAGACAACAAGGCTATATTATTAGCAGAGACTAGCTCTTTAGGACCTATTGTGCACTTAATTCTAAGGCAGTTAAACGTTAAAAACGCGATCTCTAGCGCTATAGAGGGGAGTATATTGTTCTAGGCCTAAATTTTGTCTAGTTAATTAATAGGTACTATAAACTACAGCTATTTAGAGTTAAGATATATGCCTGTATTAACGCATATTTAAGATATGTTATCTGGATATATATTAGCATATCTATAACTACAGCTGTTAGTTATGTTCATCAGTTCCTTTATACACTAGAAGAGACTAAGATTTAACTACAGTTTATACAGTCTAATTATAGGGTTAAGACTGTATTACTTGTAGATACACACTTTAAGCTTTAAAGTGTGTATAAGCCTAACCTAGAATTCTAGCAGTGCTATCTATATAGCACAAGTACTTCCAACTAACGTATTAAGGCATAGTAGATGCAGCTCTTAAAAGGACTGCTCTTTAGATAGAGGGTAAGTTATTATATAACCCTAGTAAACCTTTTACTAACTAATATATATAGAATTTCTTTAGACAGCTTTAGTTACAAGGGCTTTACTCTAAGGATAAGCTTATAGACTAAGTTAGCTTATATGCTATCTATATCCTAATACTCTGCAAACATCTCTACAGCTTTGTACAGCTATAGAATAGCCATATAATTAGAAAGCAAAAAAATCAGCCTAATGCTGTAGTTAGAAAGCTATACATGCTCTACAACTACCTAGGAAGCTCTGTGCAGAACTAGGGTGTAGAGTTTAATGCTAAAAACTACATGCAATCCAGAGGCGTGTTAGAGAGTAGGATATAAATAGCGTCTTACTAGAGGAGACACTAAATTAGTGTACCTCTATGCTAGAGTTAATTAGCTTTAATCTAGCAGCTGTTCTAGACACTAAGCAAGGAAGCCTATATCTTAATATATACCTGCAGCTACGTACTTAAGCGCAGTTCTATATTAATAATAGGTTTCAACCTTAGCTTTCTCTTATAAAAACACCTGTTAGGGCACGCAACTAGCGTGTAAGTACTCCTAGCATTCTTCTCTATCTATACTAATATCTTTTAGCTAGATGTTGCAGCAGTACAGCATGTAGACTTAGAGACTAATAGACAGGATATAGAGGACGATACTAATCTTCCTCTTAACCTAAATATAGTATAGTTAGTTTGCTTATAGAATAATATAAGCCTCTATACATGCCTAGTGCACTAGCATAAATTATATCCTGCATTTTGTCCTGCATTTTGTCCTTTGTACTCTGTCTAGCACACTGTTGTATTACAGTCTTACAATATAGTATACTTTTAGTTCTATCTAGCAGATGCTACTAATTATTCTAATCTCCCTCCTTACTATGCATTCTGCCTAAAATGCTAAACTAAACTCTAAATATTAACACTAACACTAGTACGCAAGCAGGACACAAAGGTTATTATCTTAGATAATACACTAGAGCACAAAGAAGCAGTTTTTATACCTGCAAAAGGCCTAAGTAGACGTACAGCTGCTAAGACTGCAAGACAGCAGTTAATTGCAAAGACATTAATAACTTAGCTTGCTCTTTATAGTAGGCCTTTAAAGATCTTAATCCTAGTTATTACTATCCTTGTTTGAATGCGTATAATCTATAAGGGGGATTAGAAGAGACTAAAGTTCCTAGACTGTAAGATTCTGCGTAAGTATATATTCTTACACCTTTAGTTTAACATTAGCTAAACAAGTTCTAGAGAAGATAGGCTACTATACTATTAACGCATAGATCTCTTCTGCCAACAACCTTGTCCTTTTAATCCTCCTAGAACTCTGCTGTGTACAACTAGAGATATTAGCAGTTCCGCTATATATTGCTTTAGATATTAGGAAGGATAGTGTTACATTACTACTACTAAGTGTAGACACAATTTATACTGTAAGAGACCTAGTTGTAGAGAGTTAGTACTTTAAGAAGAATACCTTAGGATAGTATACTCTATACATTGTTCTTGAGATACATAAAGAGGAGGATCTACATCAGTTAGAGCTTAGCCTCTCTCTAGTTAAGATACCCCTAGGTAAAGGGAAGAAAAAGGCTGGTTAGAAAGGGTCTAGGATTAAGGAAGAGGTATCTAATAATAAATTGCGACTACCACCTAAGCGAGCAATTAAAAAGGAGATTAAGAAGGAGACTAAGAAAGAGATTAAGAAAGAGATTAAGCAAGAGGCAAAAAAAGAGACAACTCCTAAAGAGGCAGAGCGGAAGCGTACTATCTCTAAAGTATCTAATACTTAGGATGCTTGCTTACCTGTACAGGGTTAGACATCTAAGCAACTATATAGCTTACGTAGGAAGAGGTAGTATAGCAGAGCAACCTCCTAGTTATAATGTAGTATTGTTAGCTTGTTGTTACAACTTATATAAGGAACTTCCTAACGCTCTACTCCTTACAAGCCTAATAAGGCACCAGCATATTCTATAACTTACTAATGCTTGCTCCTTAGTCTTACTTGTTTGTTTTATCTTTGTTCTTTTACTACATGCTGTAGAGGAGTATTGTGTAGATACATCTTAGGTACCTTAACTTCCTAATATATCTTAGGATTAAAGAGACCTATCTTAATCTATCTTAAGAGGCACTTGAATAGAGGCTTATAGGAACAGTAGAACTTAATGCATCCTAGAATACAATTAACCTAGCTACATTCTCTCTAAACCCTAGTAGTCTAGATAAACTTAATAATAATGCTAAGCAGAATAGCTATGCCTTTAGAACCCTTAATGTTATTAAAGTAGACCTTAATGTTATTAGTAGTCTTAACAATATTACCTCTATTCTTAACCTTGCTAAAGGCTAGTACTACTAGAACCCCTCCTCCCTAATATTTAAACTATATTATATTAGCTATGTTTTATATTTAGATGTATATGCTTACTAGATACTTAGGTATAATAACATATTTATTATGCTTATAAACTACAGCCTTATGCATGTAGTTAATGTTGTTCTTGCAACTATAGATAGTAAGTGCATTTATTAATAGTTATATATGTAGTTATAGTATAGGGTATACTTATATTTAGGTGTAGTATAAAAATTAAGTAAAAAGGAAATTTCTAATTAACTTTATCGTATTCCTTATTACCCTATCCTGCTATCCTTAAAACCCTAGATCTTAATATAGGTCTCTACCTCCCTAAGGTCCTTGATCTCAAAGAGACCCATCTTAACCTACTTTAAGAGGCACTTAAATAGAGGCTTACAAGGACAATAGAACTTAATGCATTCTAGAGTGCAATTAACCTAGCTACATCCTCCCTAAACCCTAGTAGCCTAGATAAACTTAATAATAATGCTAAGCAGAATAGCTATATCCTTAAAACCCTTAATGTTATTAAAGTAGACCTTAATGTCATTAGTAGTCTTAACAATATCACCTCTATTCTTAACCTTGCTAAAGGCTAGTACTACTAGAACCCCTCCTCCCTAATATTTAAACTATATTATATTAGCTATATTTTATACTTAGATGTATATACTTACTAGATACTTAGGTATAATAACATATTTGTTATGCTTATAAACTACAGCCTTATGCATATAGTTAATGTTGTTCTTGCAACTGTAGATAGTAAGTGTATTTATTATCTGTATTTTTGTTAGTATTTTTATGTTAAATGTTAGGATAGATAGTTACAACTGTTATTTTTTTAACTATTAACCTCTATAGGAATTGAACTTAAGTCCTCTAGTATAGTCTTAAGTGTCTAGACAAGTATTGTAGTGCTGTTGTGCCGTAGATCTAGAATTAATAAAATAACCACAGATTTCAAAATTGATAATTGAGTTTTGTCCCTCTACCTGCTAATAGGCCTCTGTAAATTTCGGCTAACAGAGAAGACACAACGCATAGACTAGTTAATATTTCGCTTATTAAAGGGGGTAATACAAATTCCACTGCAACAGACGTAAGTAGTAACGCTTAAGAGTCTAAGACTACTAGACGCAGATAATAGACATAGCAGTATCTAGCTTAGATATGCTACAATTAAGGGCAAAGAGGGTTTAAAGGTAATAGGAATAAGCTGTAAGAGTAGTAAAGCACGCATAGGAGAACGCAAGATAATAGTAGATAAATGTTAACATGCATGTGCAATACACGTAAGCAATTCCTTATTGCTTAATCCTCTTAGTATGCTTTACGCTTAACTTAATTAGTCTAAAAAAGAACATTAAGTGCAAGCAACTCGCAAGCCTAGTGCATTGTAGCAAATATAAATTGTAGACTAATAGAGGATTTTAGCGTTAACTATGTGTTAGTTGTGTTAAAATATCTAAAACGCGCTGCTTAACATTTGTAGTCCTGCACCTTACCTATAAAGAATTTATTACAACTATTATAATAGTTGTAGAAACAGAGATATTCTTTGTAGTATTGCAGCAATAAGCTAAATTTCTCTAACGCCCTTAAAGGAGTGCTAATAATCTCAAGAAATCTTATTTGTGAGTTAGGAGATTTAGGACGTGTTGTTATCTGTGTTGCCTGCTGTGCTTGTTCCTTTTATAACCTAATAGCTTAACTCACACTCCTCTTAGTTAGTAGTCTACTTTTAATATTCGCTTTTAAAGAAGTTAAGTAGAATGTTTGCGCTGTTAGATAAATACTTCTAGTTATCTAGTTTTAAGTATACAGGGCTAACAAGGACAGCAAGTATTAAATAAGGAGCAGTTAAGATAAATAATATCGTTTAGCTTAAAATTAAGGCAACTGCTTCTTTAGGGTCTAGTCTATTTTCTATTAGCAAATTTATCTTGTTGTTTAGTCCTAAAGAAGTAGTTCCTGTAGGTTGAACAATAGGTAACAGACTGACTTCTAGGAAGGTAGAAGTAGAGGATATTAACTGTTGGTTGTAGGCATTTTCAGCACTAACAATAAGAGGATTAATAACTAACGTATCTAAGAAACTGCTGCTTATAGGCATTTCCCTATTGCTGTAGCTGGCACTAGCAGGAAGCTCTACTAACTAAGTTAATAGAAGCATGCTAGCCTTAATTAGATTCTGTTACTAGAAGATTAAGTAGTGCAGGAGCTAAGCTTAATGTAATAGATCTAAATTTTATAGTAGAGAAAGGAGCTGAAATTTAAGTGCGGTACAGTTTTATAGTGCCTTGCAATACTGCACTTAATTAGTAAGCACAGCAATATAGCTACTCTCTAGCAGCTCCTTCCCAGCTATAGCACTACGTCCTGTTATTAATTAATTAGTATAGCAGATAACTTCTCCGCTGTTAGAGCCGCACTAGAGACTATAAGCAGAGCGTCTTGCAACTCCCTTATATTAAGCACTTGCAAGCTATGCCAAGCTAACGCTGCTATTGCAGAAGCGCTCTTATCTCTTAGTTAAAGTAGTAGTTATAATGCAGATTAAGTTAAAGCTTAAGTTAGGGGTATTATAAGCTCTAAGCATGCTAACCTTGCTAATCTCTAGACGCAGCCTCACGCTACCCTAAAAGTTAGTACTGCGTAGGATAAGACTTATAGCGTGCTGCAGAGGTACAAGGCTTAGCATAACAGACTAGAGCATGCAGTAGTAAGGTTTGCGCAGTACTAGATTTAGAGAAAGTTAATAGGATCTAGTTTTTGTAATTTTAGTAATGCAGATAAACACAGGCTGTTAGTTAATTTGCGTAAGGCTGTAGTATTAAGCACTCCTATTATATTAGCATTGCTAAGGGGTATTAAGAGGAAAAGGTCTATTAACAACTCTTAATGTAAGGTAGATATATTAACTAGAGTACTCTACCTAATATGTTACATTAGAAATAATAATAGGAAGATAGATTTAACAATTGTAATATTTAGAGCTATTATCTATAAGTGTACAGCAGATACACTAGTTAGGTTAGTTAAATTGCAGCCTCTAACTAGCTATTACATTAACTACGCTGTATTACTGCAACTTACATCTATTTAATACCCCTCCTCTTAATCCTAAGCTAAGTTAGTCCTGTCTTCTTATACAAATTTCTTAAATACTTTTTAAAATTAAGCCCTAAATACTAGGCGCTACGCGAGACTAATTTTGTACTATAAATTATTAATTAGAGTTTATAGGATAGAGAAGACCTAAATTACTGCTTACATTAGGGTTTTCTAATTTTTAGCCTAGGAAATAAGGTTGAAAACCTCCTGCACGTACAGTTAATCTCTCTTTAAGGATTAATATACTAATTTAAAACTTAAAGTAGTTACCTAATAAAAAGCTAAACTTGTAAAGGGAGGGTACTATTAGGTTACATTAAGTTAACAAAGTACAATTAGGTTGTAGAGATTATATTAGAAGAACCAGCACTACAAAATAACAAAGTAAGGGTATTGTTGCTGCTAACAGAACATAACTCTAACTAACGTAGGACTAGTGTTAAGACTAGACCCTTAAGTGCGTAATTGCACTTAAAGCTAAGGAGTTGCTCCCTGCAGGTACCTTAGGTTAGGTTTAAGGAATTGTTAGGAAACCTTCTAAGGACGTTGCAATAGTGGTAGGTAAGAGATAGGCTGTAGCGAGAAGATAGAGATTAGGGCGATTAAGTAGATGCAGATTTATATAAACGTTATAGCCTACTATACTGTACGAGCTCTTGCTTAAGCTCTAATAGTAAGGTGTAAGTATTGTCTAATATCTTTAGGATTATATAGTTAATTATAGAAGACTATACAGGATTCTAAGCGTAGGACTTTGCTTTAAAGTATTTATGTTTAGGCATACTAAAACCTAAAACCCCTATATCTATAATTGAAACTATATTTAGTTAATTGTTAACTAGTATATTGTCTAGGGTTAGGTCTCTATAATAGAATACAGCGCAACTGTTATTAAGGCGCTAGATTTTTTCTATTAGGTGCGCATTGTTAGCATTAAATTGTCTACTAGGCCTTAAGTTACAAAGTGTATTAATAAGCCTGTGCAGTATTCTGTAAATAATCTAAAAGGGCTATATTCCTAGTCTAGCATATTTGTAGTAGGCAAGTGTTAGAAAAAGACGTTGCGACATGCTTTAAAGCCCTTAGATCTAAAATAGTTGCTACGTAGACCTATCTAGCTTCTAACAAATCCTAATAGCTGTGTAATTACCCTTTCTACCTATACTGTGTCTAAGATGTGCAACACGTTGTAGAGTAGTGTTCTAATAACCCTAGACATAAAGATATTACCAAAGCTATCCTTTTTATAAGCTCTAAACACTTATAGAACAGGCACATAGGTTAATAAGGCAACAAATTGTAAGGCTTCTGCCTCTAAGACCTTTACATTAGGCCCTCTTTTAAGTATGTAGTTAGAGTCTTGCAGGTGCTATATAGATTTGTTAATCTTGTGCATACTAATGTTTTTAGCCTTTGTTATATTAACAACAGTATTAACAACAGTAGTAAGGTTAATATTAAAAACAAGGGGCATAACAGGCTTTTTAGGAAAGAGGCTGTCTCTAATAGGGCAATTGTTAGCACAAGAGGAAATATAGTAGGAATAAAGATAGGCTTACTGTAGAGGAAGGGGTAGGGGAGGAGGAAGAGGACAAATCTAAGCTATAACAAAGAGGGGTTTGCAAGAACAAAAGCTGGAATGCTATAATGTTGCAGCAATTAAGCAACGTGCTGCCTAAAAGAACAAAAAATAGTAAGTAAGGGGCAACGTGCCTAGGACGCAGGATAGGGATAACGCATAGGCTACGCGTAACGCTTAGAGGCTCGCTTAGACCCCCTGTAAGTTAGTAGCTAAGCTGTAGCTTTGCTCTCTAGGTAGCGCAGAGATAACGTTGCAGCTGCACGCTAAGTTCTTTGCCTCTCTGTTTTGTTGCAGCTAGCCTCCCTTATAGTTAATATAGCTTAAGGAGTGTAATCCTATAACTTGTTAACAAACAGGAGCTGCGCAGTAATAGTAGAGTCTATGCGTACCTCTAAAATAGGCATAGCTACAATTTTATGCAGGTCCTATATAGTATTTTATTACAACAGATTACTTTTTATTTTAAATTAAAAAACTTTAACATATAATATAAAGCAAATACGCTTTATAGATTATCCTAAGAAGAGTAAAGGTGTTAAAGCTAGCAGTCTAAAATAGAGAATAAGTAAGGTACGTTAAGATAGGGCTTACTATTAGCTTACTTATACTAATAAGGCAGATGCTTACACTTGCCTGCTGATAGTAGCTGTTAATAGCAAACCTGTTATTACTAATTAGCTCCTCTAATCTACAAGACTAATCTAATACAGATCTATAGAACTACAACAGGACTGCCGTAAAAGGAATTTAAGGAGAGTTAGTTACAGTGTTTAACAGAGGCTTTGCTATCTTACAGGAGTACTTACTCTTTACTATAAAGACTAAGATAAACGCATTTACTGTGTACCTTTCTACGCAGTTTCCTATACAAGCCTATTAAATGTTATTTAGTTAGACAGAGCACTAGAAACAATCTTTTATTAATATAATGTTGCGAGAATTTCCTACTAGAGACTTTAAGAACTAGGCAAAGTGCGAGCAGCTACTTCTATAAGTTAATTTGCTCTATTACATGCAGCTATCTACTGTAGAACTGTTAATCGCATTAGCGCAGACGCTTTCTAACGCTGTATAGTACCTCTAGAAGACAGGAAAATATAATATAGCATAAGACTTCCTAGTTAAGGCACTTGTAGTTATAGAGCTAGTCTTAGAGCTGCACAACAAGTAAATACTAAGCAGTATTAACATTATAGCAGGGATTATGTTATCTTAGGGGAGATACAGCTAAGCAGAAGAGCTCTATTAGCAAGCACTAAAAGGATTTAAAAAGAGATTTAGGTTACGCTATCCCTTTACTCTAATAAGCATAAGCAACCTAGCGTTATTACTGCAGTATCAGGGCAAGCTTTAAGATGCCAAGAAGCTAAACTAGAAAGCGCTTAAAGGAAGTAAAATAGTGCTAGGAATATACTATGTAGATACGCTAACAAGCGTAAGCAACCTAGCCTTAGTCCTTTAACATTAGGGGAAGTTTAATAAAGTAGTTAAGCTAAATTTGTAAGCGCTAAAGGGGTTTAAAGAACAGCTTAGATTGCAACATCCCTCTACCCTTACAAGTATAAGTAACTTAGCCTATGTGTTGCAGTTTTAGGGCAATTACAGGGACTTAGAAGAGCTAAACTAGTTAGTTTTTTAGGAAAGGTTAAAAGAGCTTAGAGTTTATTATCCTTCTACGCAGATAACTGTAAGAAACCTAGCATAGGTAATACAGGCTTAGGGTTAAGATACGTTTGCAAGGTTCTTAGAGCAGCAAGCGCTTAAAGATAACTAGGGACTGTAAGTATATTACTAAAATTGTATAAATACCTAAAGTTTAGAATTAGTAGATTAAAATAAAAGTAGGCAGCTTCTGCTAAGCTATTTGCAACTAGATTTGTAATTATGTAATTATTATTTTATTAACTAAACACACTTCTATAGCGCTGTATATTTCTAATAGGATTATAGCACTACATAGAAGTAGACATGTTTTGCCAGCGTGCTTATAGAAGCAGTTAGTGCCTTAATAATTTATACAGGTTAGTAAGAATGTAACCTATAGCAATGTTAGCTTAATTAATAACATAGTCTATTAAGCAGCACTTTATTCTATAGAGAAAGGAGCTAAAATTCAAGTGCAGTACAGTTTTGTAGTGCCTTGCAATACTGTACTTAATTGCAAAGCCTAAGCGTGTAAACTGTATAGAATGTAGTTGTGTAAGGCTAATTTCTAGATTAAAAGTTTAGATAATTCTGCATTAGCATGCAAGGTTTATGTAGGCCTAAAGACAAACCCCTATGTCTGCATTCCTCGCAGTATACTACTGTTAATGCAGCATTCTGCAACAACTCTTTTATACGCCTGCTTAACCCTAAATCCCTTACAGGATACTGCAGAGCTGCTAACAATTAACAGTTTAAGACATGCACTAATAGACTAATCTTAGTAGAAAATAAAGGTGTATCCCTAATCCAGCAATTAGCCTTACACAACTACATCCTGCACAGTTTATATACTTGCTAATAGTGTTAAGTTACGTTAGATGTAGTCTTGTTAATAGACAGATTACTAGTAATTAATTTTAACATTTTAAGATCCTTTAGTTCTAAGATTACTCTCTAGTCTTTTTAGTGTAGGAGAGTGTGCTAAAATCAGTATACAGATTATATTAGGAATAGATAATATATTAGTTCTTTATTATTATTTAAAGCTAAAAAAGAAACCTCTACTTATAATTTTATTCTAATGCTGTTAAGGTTATAGTAGCAGCAACAGCCTGTTCACTACTTCTAGCCTTCTTAGATTTTAAGATCCCTAGAGGCTTTCTTTTCTTAGCTCTCGTACTTAGAGTAGATAGTGCTACTTTAGCCCTAGCTACGCAACGTTGTTTAGCTGTAATCTCTTTAGTAGCCTCCCCTTGCTTTTGTTTACCTTGTCTAGTAGATTCTTCTTTTAGAGCTTAGGTAGCAACATGCTTAATAGTTAGAACTAAATAATATTGTTGTAAAAAAAGATGCTCCTTTAGTTAAAGTAGGAACAAATGCTGCTAGCATAGAGTTGCGTCTAATAAATATTGTCTAATTTACCTTAAGACACTTAAAAAGAAATGCAGGCTCTGTGTTAATAAGATGCATTCCTAGGACAGTAATTGCATAATACTAGTTACTACTAAATGTTGTTTTAGCTTAGCGTAGAGAATTAATTATCTAAGGTATTACCTCCTTAATACTTTAGCTTATATTAAAGCTATACCCTTGCAATTTAAATTCTTTAGTAACAGCATAAGCAAGGAAGATCTTATACTAATTTTAATTATTAGACCCTGCTGTCTAAGTGTATAGTATTAGATTATCTAAGATTAGCTTGTCCTTGCTGTATTCTATGTCTAACATAGTTGTAGCCTCTACTACAACAGGTAATTGTACCTCTTCTACTCCTAGGAGCAGTTTTTCTAGCGTTTAATTCTCTAAAGCCCTTTTTAGTTCTTGTTAGAGCTTGGTACATGTAGAGTTAAGCTCTATATTCTCCTTTAATTGTGCTTTCTATTAATAGGCTAAATCCTAAAGCTATTCTTTAACTTTCTAGCAGGTTTTGTGTTCTTGCATAACATAGTAGTATACGTTATTTATTTATTGTTATTCTACTATGTACTCTTCTAAAAGGCCTTTTGTCTCTATATTTTTATTTTCTAGATAATTAGTTCTTTTGCGTTGCATCTTAGATTTGCTTACAAGGGTCTTATGCTAAACTAAGAATTTCTAATGCTCCTACTAAAGCGTTGTGTAGCGTAATTACAGTTTAGTATACTAGGCATCTAGATTTAGTAGTTTAGGCAGAATGTTAACATCTATATTGTTGTAGATTAAGATAGGAGTAGTTGTTAGTAGTCTAAAGTTAGCTGGCTAGTGTTACGTTAGAAAGGACTTATGCTGCACAAAAGATTATATACCTAGAGTTCTATAGAGACAAAAATGCAAGAGAAAAGATTGCAACGTAGTAGTCTTAAATTTAAGTCCTTGCTTAGCAGACTGCTATAAAGCTGTAGAAAGAATATTATCTTTTTCTCTTTAGTAAAGTTGCGCTTAAAAGGGCAACTACTTTGCTAATTAAGGCTAAGATGCAGGAGTTGTAGAATTAGTTTACGTGTTTAGAGACTCTAATCTAATCTAACTACTGTTAAGACTTTCTAGATTTAGTTACTAGAGAAGTTAGGACATATTAGCTTTGCTTTACAAAGGTAATCTAAAGCAAGTTATAAATAATAATATTCCTCCTTTGCTACAAGAGCTTGTGCGTGTGTTATTTAGAAACCTTAAGAAATAGCAAACTTTGCTAGGTGTTGCTAAGCTACTAGATTAGGTCCTTTTACTTATAGTTTTTGTTCTCCTGTTTCTTTTCTTAGTGTAGACGCTGTTAGGCTATTAAAATAACAGCTATAGAATGCCTACAGCTCTGTGTATGCAACTATTATTACGTCTTGCTAGCTAAGCCCTACTTTAATCTTAATATCTTTAGTCTTATTAAGCTGCACTATATTCTTGCTAGGAGCAAAGAAGAGTCCTATAAGGCTTAACTGTATTGTGCGTTTTATCTCTTTACCTAGCAACTGTCTAAGCGCTTTGCAGAGAGGCTCTAAATACTTTAGTGTCTTAAAAAAACTCTATAGTAATAGAATTACGCTAGGGAAATTATATATGTTTTCTACTAGGGTTTTTGTATGCTATAGTTACTCTGCAAGGAAAATATCTCTCTACGTTCTATAAGGTTAATAACTAGGCTCTTATTAATGTCTAAGTGCTTAGGAGCTAGAAGCTTAAGGCTTTGTACAGTAACAGTATTAATAGCTAAGAAAGGCAATATAGTGTTACTGCAGCGCAAGATTCTTTTCTACACTTTTGCAATATAATCTAAGTAAAGTATTATTTCCTATACTAGTTAGGAAGCTTCTTGTTGTGTTAAAACGTATACACACCTTGTTACACTTTAACACTAAGAGCCTATAAAGCGCTCTAAGTTGTAGTTTAGTCTATAGCCCTAGCATGTTAATTAATACATTAAAGCCAGCAGCAAGTAAAGGTTGTCTAAAAAGTTGCTGTAAATCCTTAGGCTTAGACTTCTCTAGGTAAGACTACTACCCTTTTAGGCTTCTTGGTTATTTTCTTAATAATATAATCTAATCTTGTAGAAGATCTTGCTATCTAAAGGCTTCTGTTTGTTAGCGTATAACTTAATAATACAAACTAGTACTAGCTTAGGGGTATCTGCTATCACGTTAACAAGAGTAAGAAGAAATTCTCCTCTAACTAACTATAGGAGAACAGCCTTATAATCTACTATTTATTATTCTTGTTTAGAAAACGCTGTGCCGCCTTAATATAGTGCATGCTAGAAAGGTATTGCACGTTCTTAAGATGCAGAGCAGGTACGTCCTATAGCTATTAAAGGCTGCGTATATTATCTAATAACATGCTATGTAAGGACAGTGCTGCAACTAGGTTATTATCCTTAATAAGAGCATCTATAATATTCTCCTCCTACAGCTGTAAGCAGCCTACTTGCTTATATATCCTCTCTAGGCGTGTAACATTATTATAAGAGAGATCCTAATGTTTGTCTAGCACAATCCTGTATCTAAACCTTAAAGCGTGCAGTAGTACCTAGGCAATTCCTTAGTAATAGACTAACCTTTTTGCGGCAAAGTCTCTGTCTAGCAGCTCTATAACTACGCATATTTAATCTCCCCTGCAGAATAGGTAAAGTAAAAGAGACTTTGTGTTAGGCAAGAGTACTATAGAGCTACGTTAGAATTTTGCTAACTGTAGAGTTGCAAACGCAATGTTACTTGCTTATAGCTATTAGATAAAATTACAACGTTTAAGCCTTACGCAGTCTACATAGAGTTAACGTTTTATATATATATACACTATAAGTAATCACGCTAGTTGTAATAGTAGCAGCGCACCTAATAACATTACTATACTATAAAAATAAGGCTGTAAAGCTATTTACAATATAATACTACTTCTAGTTTTTTATACCTACAATTGTTAAGCTGGCAACACGCTACAGCAAAAGGGCATATTAAACAAATACTTGTGTTTGCCTAAAACATTATAATAAGTATCTAGATAATGTTAAAGACACACGTATAGGACTTGCAACTGTTTAAAGATGCTAAGTAGTACTAGTTAATGTGCTAGGGGTTTAATAGCGGGCTTTTTTGTCTGCTGCTGTTTATAGAAACATTAGAAAACCAGCTTTACAATACAACTAAGGTCTCTCCCTATAGGCTAGAAAACTTTACCTATAGGAAAATTATTAGTCTTGTTGCACGTAACTACATCTAAAACAACTTATATGTTAAGACACCCTTAGTATTAATCTTAAAAGCCTAAACTAAAAATCCTATGCGTTTATATCCTGCTAGATTGTTGTTTTTAAGCTATCTCTATCTACCTAGTAACAACAGCTCTTAAAACCTGTTAAACATAGCTAATGCAACAAGACGCTTAGGTTGTAGATTCTAGGTAGAAGTATGTAGTTTAAGCAATCTAATTAGCTAGTCCTAGCACATAGGGTGTCCTGTTACAGAGGAATAGACGTTATATAGCATAATTAGTACAGAAATTAAAGTAGGTTACAGGCAAGATTTTTCTGCAGATAGAGGGTGTTTGTGCGCAATATAAGGCAAGAGTATTACATTAACAAAGGACAAAGGTTAAAGCAATAGCTATGTTTACATGTTAATAACTACTTAGATACAGCATCTATCCTAATACATTCTAAGGCAGCTTATTTATTTAACACTATTCTTAAGAACTAGGCTAGAATTCTATAGTTCCCTACTACTAAAAGACTAAACTTATACTATGTACTACAATACTATAGGCAATTTAGTTAGAGTTAATATGCTTCCTAAAATAGTTATGTCTCTAGCACCTGCACCTAGGTAAATTAAAGATGTTATTCTATTGTTGCACATGTAGCTACCTACCTGCTCTTTAAAATTATCTAATACCTCTGTTATACTAGGATACTAAGTCTTATCCCTAAACAGGGTATTGCAGTTAACATTGCTAGATAGTTAGGGCTACAAATGCTGATCTAAGAATAGCATAAACATACCTGTAGAACTAGCAGCACAGACCTAGCTTAATTGCAATAGAAGTAACGTTGTTAAGTTAATTAGTAGAGACATAGCGATTTAGAGACGTAATTAGTGCAATACAGTTTCTCTAAGCTGTGTTTAAGCAGAAGTAAAGCTTAAGTTAGCTGTTAGTTGTAATTATAGTTGCCTAGTGCCTTACTATCCTACTTTTAGCGCATAACTTACGCGCTTAACCTAATTGTTCTATAGCAACAAAGTTAGTTTTTGCGTAAAGGCGTTACCTAAGAGCGTGCTTAGGATAAATAAATACTAGTATTGTATGTTAACTGCTGATAAGTCTAGTTACAAATCTGTAGATGCAGGAAGCGTAAGCTTAAGGCTACATTACATACTAAGCATCTAATACTATAGGTAAATTATTAGGATAGCCTTAGTTTATACAGGGGTAGCGCGTGCTTGCTTGCTTTAGCTAAGCTACACATACCTGCTTTTATAGCAAAGCTAAAGTTTAGATTATCTTCCTACCTTATTCTTTATAAAACAATAGCGCTATTTTCTAACATTTTAAAGCTACTATAAGCTTTAGTGCACGTTAAATGCATACTACATCCTACTATAAATCTCTATAGTAATTATAAAGTTCTAGATATTATTTAGTTATTGCAAGAATATTGCAACAACGTGTTTTTGCAATAACATTGCATAAGGAAGGGGCACTTTTATAAGCTGTATTAAGAACTAACGTTAGGCGTACTATTATGCGTTTAATGTTAGAGATAGTGTGTAGGAAGAATTAGAAGGTTAAATTAAGGTTGTATTATATAATATTATAAACAGGTTAGCTACATAGTATATAGGTAAGTAACTGTAAATAGCGCTAGCCCTAACCTTGTATAACGTTATTACTAAAGGCAAGCTGCTACTGCTTAATAGAGCAGGAGAAGCCCTAAATTCTAACATATAACTATGCATAGCTTAAATCTAAGCTAAATTAGTCTCTTTTCTATCTAGTATCTTAGTCTGTAGACTAAATTTAGTGTTGCTTTAACGTAATTCCTAAACTAATAGTAACTTATATACATAGGCTAGCTAGCAGCTAGGGATTAAGCCTAACATTTAATATTTTAGATAGTATACTTATTATCTCCTTTAACAATACTGCAAGCATTGCCCTAACTAATCTTAAAGGTATTGCTCCTAGGATTGTTTAGCTTAGCGTTAGGGGCACAGTTTACATTAGTAGAGAAGTAGCTAGTTTCTATTCTAGGTGCAGAATTCTAATCACAGGCATTAGAAGCAAGCCTTTCTAGCATAGGGTAGTACTGTTAAGGTAACTAATGCCTGTAAGCTTTGCGCACGTAGTAGTAATACCTGTAATGTTTCCTGCTGTGTTAGTGTTTAATTTGCTTCTAGCAACTCCTAGTTAACTTTAGACTGCTACAACTGTTATAAGTGTTTAAAACTCTATTGCTGTTACTAGATTTGTATAGTTCTCCTTCTCTTAAAACGCTGTTAGTCTAAGTAGGGAGTGCAGCGTAGCATATAGTTAAGCCAGCTATACTACTTAAGTAGATAGATCTAGTACTATCGCTAGAGCTTAAGCTAATCTAAACTAATGCGCAATTTATAAAGGATTTGTACTTACAGTTTAACTAGATCTAAGCGAAGATAGCTAGGCTACTTAGCATGTTAGAAGGAACTCTAAACTAGAAAGTCTAAAGGCTATCCTGCTGTTAGTAGGGGCAGTTACTATAGTATAAAGCTGCTACCTTCTATATCTAACCTTTATCTATAGAAAAGCTAATTTAGCAGCTTCTGCTATAGTGCGTTAATCCTAGAGCACTATTAGTATATGTGTAGTCTAATAGCTAGAAGTATGCGTCCTGGCCTAGCTCCTAGGTAACCTGTAGTGTGCCTTCTGTTATATCTAGAAGATTAAGATAACTACAATAATTGCCTAGTAAGGGTAGCGTTAGCACGCCCTCTAAATTACAGTATCTAATTAGGAAGTTTAATTTCTTGTCCACCTGTGTTGTTAAAGGATTAGCCTCTTAAGTGCTACCTAGAGGAGGGGGATACTATAACAACATGTAGGCTTAAGTTATACTAACTAAGATTACTAAGAATAGGTGCAGTGCGTACATAGTAGAAGTTAGATTAATTTCTTAACCTAGAAGAAGTTTGTTATGTAAGTACTTAACAAGGGTGTTGTTTAGTAGGTTAGACTGCATATATTTGTAGTGTATAGATACACAATTCTGCATGCATATCTACCTGTTAGGGTCTACTTTTAGTTTTAGATTAAGTTATTCCTTAAGCAGACAGAACCTGCGTTTTATTAAACTCTTTTTAATGCGCTAATTGCTACTAATAATATATAAGGCTATTAATACCCTTAAACCCCTAATTAATACACTTCTTTAACTTTTTAAATAAGCTACTGCGTAACTAGGATGCGGCAAGCTATTTACATTAAGACAACCCCTTTATAAATAGGTACATGCAAGCCTACTACTAGGAAGGAGTAGGACTGCATAATTAAGTAGTAAATAACCCTAGGGTGCACTCTGCTCTAGGTTGCGGGCGTTAAGATAGTTTAGTTATATATAACTAGCGTACCTTGCATAAAATTATAGAAACCTACTGTGTAAGCACACAGTAAGTAACTACATTAAAAAGCAGGCAGAAAGGTAACAGAGTAGTTGTAGTATATTAACAGATAGTTGCTAGTTAGTAACCTCTTTATTAGGCAAACTTTTAGCTGTAGCATCTTTAAATAGTAGTCTAAAACAGTTTTAGTTAGTAGGAGACATTTCTTTGTATATAGTGTCGCGTACTGTATACAGCCCTAGCATTGCCTGCTCTTATAAAGTTACACTATCCCCTGCGTATTCCTTTGTGTGATATAGAGCTTACATCTATCTATCCTAGATGTCTAGCGTTCTGCTAAATGCTATCTTTAAACATTTTCTAGTCTTTTAGAAAAGGGGCATGTTAGGCTAATCCTAATAGCACAAGTAGGTACTTCCTGTAGCAGGCCCTAGTGCTTATTATTGTAAACTTAATAGATAATAGCTAGAAGGTTAACTAAAAACTAAACCCTAAAGAAAACTAGAGGGTTTAAATACTATTATAGGTCTTGCTAACGTCCTATCTACTACTATAGTTACTAGACCTGTAAAGGGACTGCAGAAGATCTTAGATAGAATAACAAGATATTTAGATATAAATTAAGATTGTACAGTACTATTTTGCAGGTCTCTAAGAGCGGGAGCTGTTCTTCTTAGCAGCTAATAAGATCTAAGGTAGAGTGTTGCCTAGAACATAAAGAGTTTTAATATCTTAAAGTTACTCTACAAGCTACAGGAACTAGACGCATAATTTCTACCTTACAATAATATCTATCTAACTTTAGAAAACGCCCTTATATCTTCCTTATTAGAACTATTAATCTAGAGTCCTAGTTTGTAGTTTAGAGATCGCATGTCTACAGACTATCCTTAGCTAAAACAATTTTAACACCTTGTTATACAGGTATTATAGTCTAATTTAATAATAACAGTTGCTATAGCTTTGTTCTGCTATCCCTACAGGTTAGACAGTTTACACTAGTTTTAAGTCTACATAAATTTAACTAAGCCTACTAAAGAATATAGGTTTAATAGTATACGTAGCCTTAGCTGTTAGCTAGCGCTGCAATAATTAGTGTAAACTTACTGCAAACTAGCAAAAGACGTGTAGCACTTTCTGTATCTAGACAGATAGCACACTTTAGGTTGTAGAGCTGCAGAGGTCTTTGCTATCCTAAGCCTAAGTAATTAGCATGTTAGCAAGGAAGAAAGGGCATAGCACTAGGAAACTATACATAGAGACTGCAAATAACCTCCTTATAGTTAGTAAATTTATACAATATTAGAGTAATAGACTTACACAGCAACAATCTTTTAACATATATATAAGACTTGCTTTCCTACTCCCTACACTAAGCTTAATTAAGCATATAGCACAGTGTTCTATCTTAGAGGTAAGGTTAATAAAATGCATTATTGCTAACTAAGACATTATAGAATGCAGAGAAAGTACAGGTATCTGCAAAATATTAGGTTTAATATGTAAATATATAAAAAAGTTAAATATTATTAGCTAGATAGTTTATAGTGCGTACTGCAAGTAGATGTCTATACGTTTACTAACCTTGCTTGTAACTTTCTTAGTAACCTTAGCGCAGATTAAGACAGAACAGCAGATCTTGTAGTTACTAGCACGTGCAGCTTTACTTTTGCAGGCAGCAATACTATTTAGGCCTGCCTAGATAGCTAACTGTATTGTTAGGTTTCTACTACAAACCCTGCTTAACTAGGGCTATATTAGTAGAATACCTTATATAATATTATTAGTAGCGTATTAAGCATAAAGGATATATACTAGACAAGAAAAATAACTTAAAGTAAAGTGCCTGTTCTCTTCCTAGAAAGGTAGATAAACTTAATTAACTTAATTTTAATAACTTAACTACTATCTTGTTAATATCTAATTATTATAGTAACAGTCTATTAGCACTTTTGTAAAGGCGCTGCCTTATAACATTCTTAGACAGTTTAGTAGATGCCTTAACAGGAGAAGGTTCTTAAAGTACAGCAGGGAGTCTGCTGTGGCCTTGCAAGGCTGAGCAAACAGGCAGCGCTGTGTAATCCTTTAGGAGAGATTTAGCATAAAGCTTAGAGCTGTAGATATGCGTGCAATTAAGTCTATCCTTGTTAAGACAACTAGTGTAGTAGTAGTAATAAACCTTAATAACTATACTACTAGTATTACTACTGTTCCTTAAAGCTTTCTACAGCAGGTGTTTAATTTTAGCGCATGTCCTTCTTAAGCAAACCTATGCAATTAATCCTTTATTATGCTTTACGCGTTAGGCGCAGCTAGATTAGTATTTTCTATAGAGCAAACAATAACTCCCTTTAAAGACGTAACCTATACTGTTAGAGCGTTTGCCTTATAGTTGCCTAAAAACTATAGGGCTACTAGAACAGTTATACTGTAGGGGCTAATTTAAAGCTAGTAAGGTTGTAATATGCCTAGGAACGCGTTAAAAACAACTTTCTACAAGCAGCAAGGAATAGTGTTTTTATACTTACAGTACAGTTATTAACAAATATAACTTTATTTTTGCAGGTAGCAACGCTAATTAGATCTGCCTAAATAACTAACAATATTGTAGTATAATGCTAATATTTAACACTTAGCCGCACTTAAAGGGTAGAAGTAAGTAGAACTAGCTAATAACCTTCCTGTAATAACCTTCCTAAACACACTGTATAGAAGCAAGCAAAAATAAGTTTACTGTACATAAAGACTAGCAAGTATAATACTAGATCTTTAGTAGGGCACTTGTAATCTTCTAAGAAGTTAAGTGTATTCTAAAAAAACGGCAGAAAGCCCACGTCCTTAAAACTAGGCAATAGGAAGACAAAGTTAAAGTTAAGTTGCCTCTCTCTAATTCTCTTAAGTAATTTAACGCTTTCTCTAAGTTAATAGCTATATCTAATTATAGAGAAGGCTTCTTTTACAAGTTTCTTAACTACAAGAGGTCTAACAATATTAGAAAGTTATGTATATATCTAATAGGACTTAGTTGTAGTAAACAAACTTACTTATTAGTGTAGCTATTAAAATAGCGATATATAAAGGAGCAGAAAGACGCTAGGTATAAGCTAAGCTAAGAGTAGACGTGCTAATTGCACCTACTATAAACATTACCTCTATTAAACAAGCTTATAGACTAGAGCATTAGTATATAGAGAAGTGTGTTTTTAATTACGTAGTCTATCTAGATCTCTTAGTTAAGGGCACAGCCTATAACATATCTAACTAAGGGTTTACAGTAATTAACTGCGTAGCTTAGTATAAAACAGTAGACAGCAACTAGCTATCTTAATATAACAGAGGAATAGGCTCTTAGTTAATTAAATTAGAGCGAAGTCTAAGAGCCTTAGTCCTTTCTTTGTTATCTAAGCTACATATTCTGCTATTATCTTCAAGCTCTAAGTACTAAATTTAGCTGCTATCTTAGAGTGAATCTGATACGATAGGTAGGTTAATGCCCTTGTACTATTAGGGGTAACGAATCTACACGTTCTAAGGAATACAACACTAAGACCAGGTGCAATGCTTTAGGTCTACTATTTCTAGATCCGCCTAGAGATTTGCAATATACATTAGATAGCCTAATAGGAGTTTAGCTAAAGAATTTGCTGCTATTAACCTAATAGGTAAGCATAACATATAGAACTCTTAATTGCTAGACGCATTTAGCTAGGTCCTGCTAAGTTAGTAGTGCATTGTAACAGGAGACTTAATC
This sequence comes from Ascochyta koolunga, assembly GCA_026119515.1. Taxonomy (NCBI): domain Eukaryota; kingdom Fungi; phylum Ascomycota; class Dothideomycetes; order Pleosporales; family Didymellaceae; genus Ascochyta; species Ascochyta koolunga. The sequence goes on along the minus strand of JANLCG010000001.1, from coordinate 1,056,887 downwards.
CTACTATACTAAGATAACTGTGTCTATACCTAGAAGGGAATTAGGAATTTTAAAGGAGTAGTTTTAATTAATATTGTAGGAATTTGTAAGCTGCCCTTCTTGGCCCTTTTGTATACGCAGGCAATTTCCTTCCTAACTCTAAATAACAATCTAAGTTTCTCTATTATTGTAGGAGAAAGATGCCTGGCAAGAGCCCCTAAATAGGCCGCACCAGGATTGTGCATACTAGAGCTAGTTGTATTAGTTAAATTGTAAATCCTGTAGATATGCTATAAGCTATTTCTAATAAGCGTTAGAATTAAATCTAACGTACTAGAGCGTAACCCTTCTCCTAGCATACTAAGTTGTTTAAGGCTCTGTGCGAGGCGAAGTTATATAATAGCCTTTGTATAGAAAGGGTTGCTAACCCTATTCTAGGCCCTAGTAGTTTAGGTCGCTATTTATTAGCATAATTAACTTTTCTACTCAGAGGTCCTATCTAAAGGGTGCAGGCTTGCTAATAAAGACATGCGGACTTACAGTTAGAAGGTATACACTAACTAGTATAATTAGGATTAGAGGCTAAGCAAATTTTACATGCATCTTAAATGTCCTAAATTGTTAGGGAAGAGCTATTTAGACTGCGTTGGCATTTAACAGTAGATAGTATAACCTCTCTTATATAATATGCTTAATTATACATTAGGCAGCTAGTGTAAGGCTATAGGTCTTTAGATATTTGAATTTTGTGCGCAACTTTTTAAGGTATAAGTTATTAATATACTATGTAGGTTATGTCCTAGCTAAAAAGGCCTAAGAACTGCTGTAACATCCTTCTTGTAAATAGCCATTCGTCTCCTGTCCCTATTCCTAAGGATAGGGTGTATTAGCTCTAAACTATTTTTTATAGAAGCAGAATCTATTAATAATGTGTTATTGCGTACCTAGCTTTTAACTACAGCCTAAAAGTACACAGACAACTCCCTGTGTAATTTAGTTAACAATAGAGAATTCCAGGCGCAAGTAATAGAAAGAGCCTTCTAGATATTCTTGCACAAGGATCTACTAGACTACTAGAAACTACAATTTAATCTCCTAGTTCTCTTAAAATTTATCTTTAATTGCGTTAAGCTAAGAAGAGCTAGTGTTATTTTTCTAAATTAGCTACTCTATTACCTAACTAGGGAAACAGAAGCTTTCTTAAAGCTTACTAGTATTAAGATACTGCATAAAGGATTCTAATTGTAGATCTAATATTTAGTGCAAACTAGCAGCTTGCACCCTAAAAAGTTAGACTAGTAGACTACATTCCAGCAAACACGCAAGGGCGACTAGTTTAATCTAATTTAGGCTAAAAGCAATGTCTGCGATTAAAACACAGAGATCCCTTTACAGGAGCTATACGTAAGCTAGTATAGAAGAAGCACAACTAAAGAGATAACTAGGACGATTAAGGATGCCTATGCTAATTACACTTTAGTATATAAGTCTTCTAATAAAGCTTTAAAGGAAAGGATAATCTAGAAAGCAAGAGATCTGCTTCTATAGTACATAGAACCTATTCCCCTTGATTTTGTAGTCTATAACTACAAAAACCTTATAAGAACGTTGTATAACGCTAGAACTAGCATTAGCTTAACTAATATTGCACTTTAAGTACTAAAAGATGCTAAAGAATCCTCTAGAGGTAGACTTAGCTTAAAGGTTAACATTATTATTGTTAAAGGCACGATTCTGCAAGCTTATATCAATCTTCTTTTAGAGGCAAGTACTAAGATTTACAAGACTATTTATAAAGATAAGAAAGGAAGCAAATTAGACAGGATAGATTCTTATAGTATCTGTTTTGCTAGCCTACCTAAAACTAGAGCTGGCGGCGTCTAGCACAGATTGTGCTATCGCAGCAACAGCAACAGAGGCTTTTATAACTATATAGAGCTGCCTGCTAGTATATCTCTGCTAGTAATTACTAGAAAATTTGTGCACAATATGCTGTTTAGCTTAGTATCTCTAACTACTAATTAGGTACTTTAATTTATAATATTACGTAATAGTAAGAATACGCTATATAAAGGAGAGATACTACCTATATAGTCTGCTATTTATAGCAGCTTAATAGTTACATAGTCTTTGCAACTTCTAATGCTACTAACTTCTTTTACAATGTACTAATAGTCTTTCTGCACATAAATTGCGTAGAAGAAACATGTTGCTAGGGTTCTCTGCGTATAACTACTAGGGTATATATAGCAGAGGCGTTAATGCCAAGTGTTCTTAATATAGGACTGCAGTGCAATAATCTAGAAGTTGTTGCTTGCGCCTGCACACTTTAATCTTAATAAGTAGTAGTAACCCTTAGCTCCTTAGCTGTACTGCTTAGACCTGCTGATATTTAGGCATGCGATAGGCTAATACTCCTTTCCTAGCTTGTAGTTAGCCTAGGTAAGACAATTAGTAGAGCTTAAATTACTTAGAATGTATAATTTCAAATTACCTAAAGCGCTTTGTTAGCTTTTAATTGCTTGTAGATAGCTACGAACTTAGAATCTAGGGCTTAAGATTTAAGATTATTATTAAATATATTCTTAAGAGCGTTAACTGCGTCCTGTAAGCTTTAGGTTACAAATACCTACTACGCGCAGAGATTACTAACTGTTTTAATAGCATCTCTTTTATATAACACTTGTTTGTTAGAAGAGATAAAAGCTATTTCTATAAGCTTTAGTAGAAGTTCTAACATTAGAGGCAACCTACTAGCTTGCATCTTTTTAGGGTAGCAGTAGACACACAACAAAGGAGTGTAGGATAATAAGACAATCCTTCTAAATATCTAAGTAGCAATACTACTTTAAGCTTATAGAATTTAACTAAAATAACAATAGTAAGTGTTATACAAAAACACAGACTGCATCTCTAGCATTGCGCATTTTAGAATAGGACTAGCAACAAAGCAGCAATATAGGAGTTGCATTAGGGCTAAAGCATAGATTATAATACACTATGTAACCTAAAGTGCTCTACGTAACCTGTTTCTTAACTACTAAGCGCGTAGAATAGTAAACAACTACCTTATAACAGCAACGCAAAATTGCTTTAGGATTATAAGATATCTATAGGAGCTGCCTTTTTTTTGCTTTTGTTTAGATCTTTATAAAACACCTACGTAGGTTCCTATTGTATCTAAACTCTATCTAGCTCCTTGTGTACAATGCAGCCTTAATAGCTAGAAAAAGCTTGCTATAAATAAAAAAAGAGGCCCTTTGCTATTAGTGCAACCTTCTAGTAGGCTAGAAAAGTAAGGCGATAGCTACCTGCGTTTAGAGAGACAAGCAAGGCCTTAGCTGCAACATATCCAAGCAGACTAGGCTAGTTCTTTTAGACCTCTATAGCAGGCTTGTAAAGGAGATCGTGAGGAGAGGGCTAGGCTAACTTCCTTTCTATTATAGGCTCCTAGGCAATAAGTAACTAGTCTTTGCCTTGTGCGTATACAAGCCACCTCTAGTGTCTATCCTAACAGATTTTATAGTACTTATGTAATAAAAGCTAAGAACTTTCCTAAAATATAAGCATATTTAGGCAGTTAATGCTAATAGCACCTAAGCAGGACTATGTATCTTTCTTAACTACATAGCTCTAGGACTTAGTATTTATTTTGCAGTGTAGACAATAGTTTAGTAGCAAAAATGTACAAGAGATAATTATACTAGGTAGGCAAGAGCAAGCGCTAAAATTAAGGGTAAGAGAGATATATAAGAAGAGATACTCCTTAACTAGTGCCTTTAGTTAGCGTAATTGCTTCTAGTAATATAGCAATCTAATCTAAATGCATCCTACTACATAAAGAAATAAAGTAGTCTATCTCTAAAGCTATCTGCATCACGCTCTTAGAGATCTAGATTATAAGTAAGGCTATTTAAGATAAGATTAAAGATAGTCTTTAGTATCTAATCTAGCAGCCCTATTCTAGCCTGCAATACCTTGCTAAACCAAGCTGCCTCTACTAGCGTTAATTTATCTATACTGTTTACTAATATCAGCAGGAGTTTATACACAAGGAAGTGCATCTTACTCTTTTATCTTAATAGGCTTACTAAGAGTCTTTTCCTTAAGCTCCTAAAGCTCTAATCTAAATTTAGCTATATCTAGAGAGGGCAGATTAACTCTAAAACTTAGAAATAGAATAAGTAGACCTAGGTCTAAGGACCTTCTGCCTTCTAGAATATAGTGCAGTACTCTTCTTAGTTGATGTACTTATTAATATTGCGTTAAATGCGCTTTTTATTGCCCCTATATACCTTTTCAACTTTACTAGAGATCTTATCTTTAACTATGTCTAGAGCCTGCTGTTTCCTTCCTAATAGGCTAAGATTTTTGTAAACTTAATAGATTTCTTTATTATGTAGCGTAGGAGGCAGTTCCTTAGAGATGCGCTGCTTAAAGCTGGCCCTCTGCTTTTAAGCTAAGGCCCTTTGTCTCTCCTAGTAGCTATTGCGCTTCTCCTCTTGCAGCGCTCTAACAGCACGTAGATATGTCTTAAAATAACAATATTTAATATATTATTCTCTAGTAATAAGAAGATAGCTTTAACTCTCCTGCTAATCTAAGTAAATATAAATTTAAAACAGTTTCTTAAAGAGAGGCTGCTCTATAGCTTAATACACTTAGTCTTTATCTTTCCTAGCACAGGCTAATTTAAGTAATTTAAGAATGTAAGAAGATCTAATCTTGTCTATATACTATAGAATCCTTAGATAATGTCTGCGATTAATTTTAGAAGGCTTCTAGAGAAGTGCTTCCTGTAGCGCTTTAGGCTTAAAGTTCTCTAGTTTTAGTACAAAGATCTTATTAGTTTGTACTTGTGTCCCTAAGCGTGCTAGTTTATACTAAGTATCTACATGTTGGGACCCTGTATGCATATTAGGGATGCTGCACTTCTTAAGGACAGAATTGCGTTGATAGGGCGCTAGCAGCTCTCCTAGAAAACGCAGGCGTAAATTACAAGAGGATAGTATATTCTAGATTAGCATATGCTAGAAGTAAGACTCTACTATCTATACTAAGAGCAAAGTGCTTTCTATATGTAGCTTAATGTATTAAGGCTGAGAAAAGTTAGTTAATGTAAGGGTTTAGGTAGATAGGCGCTATATATTAACATATTCTATCCTCTATTTAGGACCTATTAGCTACAAAGTCCTAAGAGACAGTAGGTCTACTGTTTTGCTATTAAGGATATATAACGTCTTAGTAATCTTAACTCCTAGCACTAGTAGAGGTAAAGCCTTTTTATTCTAGCGTATAATAGCTATAAAATCCTTAACTAGATTTTCTTCTAGTAACAGCTCTAGATTAAATAGACAGACTTTAAAGATGCAAAGTAGACTAGAAAGTAACGTATAGATTAGGCTATAAATAAGACTTAATATAAGAGGCCTCTCTTCTACTAAAGGTAAGAGGAGCTCCTAAGCGTTAAGGTAATCTGCATTCTCTATAGGTTCGTGCAGAAGGCAAAAGCTTAAATAATAAGCAAGATTAACATAGCCTTACACTATAGGGTTATTACAAAAATCTTCTATATAATCCTAGTTAATTAAATGTTGTTTGTTAAGATAGGCTGTAGCCTCTTTAATATCTATCTGCAACTTATAATATAGAGAGCTTAAATAATAGTCTTTAAATGCGTTATTAAAGAACTATAGTAAGGGGAAGTTAGGCATAACAGCCTCTGCAAAATTAAATTTATTAAAAGGCAAAAATTATTACGTCTAGATGTAGATAATTAACTAAGCTATAATATAGGGATTTAGGTCTTTCTATATAGTCTAGATCCTACGCAGCTTAATACTAAGTATTAGTATAGGCTTAGGCGTTAGACGCTCTATTAAGATCTTACGCTGGCTGTACTTCTATACGCTAATCTTGCCTATTAACAACAGGTCTTAGTGTATAGAGCCTTAGGGAGGGTAGTATTTGCTCTATAGGTTAGCTCTCTTGCGGTATTTCAGCCCTATAAAGCTCCTCTATTAGGGTTTAGTCTTTATATTAAATAGGAAATAATTCTAGATTATTAGACAAAATTCCTAAAGTAGTAATTATTATTGTGTTCTTATTAGGGCTTGCCTTATGCAGTATTGTTAATAGTATATTATCTTTATTACTAGACTCTAACTCTATTTTGTGTTTAGTAACAAAAAGCAAGCCTGCTAAAGCAAACTAAGGAGTAGATGTAATGTAGTAAGACCTTTATATCTCTTAATTAGCGCTACCTTTGTGTATAGGCTCCTAATTAGGCTCTGTGCTTGCTTACGTAGCTTTCTTAATAGATAGTTTCTACTTAGCGTCCTTTTTTAAGTAATTAAGTATGTCTACTAGGGCTGTAAGGTTGTTGCAATTAATTACATTACTTACTTATATCTAATTATCTTTAAAACGCTAAGATTAATTAGACACCTTAGCTTTAGTGTTTTAGAGGTTAGTATACACACCTTAATTAAGCTTAGGGCTAAAGACAAATAAACGTTCCTGTCTACTATGTCTAGACTAACAAGCAAATATTCTTAGTACAGTTAGAAGGAGACGTCTGTAATTAAGCACACTACACTATAAGGGGCTCCCTAGCCTAAAGATATAAATTTTTGTTCTATTACGCTAGTATAGTCTAACTAGATGCAATAGCTTGCTCTGTAAACAACTATAATTAATTGCATTGCATTATTAGATCTAACTATGTGCAAACTGTTTTAGTAGTTAGTATACAAAAACCTTAAATAAGTCTAGGGAAATCGTTCACGCTAGTAGTGCAGCCTAACTAGATACAGTAGCTTAATTAGGCTAGCTTACCCTATTAACAGCCTTAATTAATAGCATTGCTTACTTGCATCTAATTATCTGCAAAACGCTGCGGTTAATTAGATAACTAAGCTGTAGTGTTTTAATAGCTAGCATATATACCTTAACTAAGTCTAGGGCTAAAGATAGATATAGCAGCGTAAGCAGCTGCTGTAGGGGTACAATAGATAATAGAATACTACGCTAAGTTAATATCTAGCTACAAGAGGTTAGCATATATACAGGCTATAAAATATACTAACTAAATTAGTTATAGTAGTAAAGATTAAGGCTAATAAGACTAACTAATACTGCAACAACAAAGAACTATTCCTATCTACCTTATCTAGACTAACAAGCAAATGTTCTTAGTAGAGTTAGAAGAAAACGTCTGCAATTAAGCACACTACACCCTATGTAACTCTCTAGCCTAAAGATATATTTTTTGTTCTGTTACGCTAGTGCAGTTTGTACCTAATAACACTAGCTTTGTACGTAGGTTAGAGACCTAGGGCAGCACTATATAGGCCTATAGGGCAAGCCCTATAGCCAACACCCTATTCTAGAAAAAGGCTAGTGTAACTATTACTAGCACTCTAGACGCTTATATTAGTTACAATAAACTAAAAGAGACTGCTATATATAGTTAATTAATTGTAAGAGGCAAAGGTCTTTTTAAACGCCCTCCTCTAAAAAAGGCTAGTGTAACTATTACCAGCACTCTAGACGCTCGTGTTAGTTATAATAAACTAAAAGAGACTACTGTATATAGTTAATTAATTGTAAGAGGCAAAGGTCTTTTTAAACGCCCTCCTCTAAAAAAAGGCTAGTGTAACTATTACTAGCACTCTAGACGCTCGTGTTAGTTATAATAAACTAAAAGAGACTACTACATATAGTTAATTAATTGTAAGAGGCAAATGTCTCTTCTAAACGCCCTTTATAAAAAGGCTACTGTACAGTGTTTAGCTTACTAATTAGTTGCCCTTAGACTGTGCACGTTGCCTAGGACTTCTTAACTTTTATTAATGCCTTATTACTTTTCTTTTTATGTCTATCCTGTTTGTTATTAGGATGTGCAGGTAAGGGCGTAAGCAGAAGCTTAAGCAAGCAAAATTAGCACAGACAGGTTTACCTTTGCTATAGAAGGTAGTGCTGCAGATGCGCAGCGTAATAGTAAAGGCAGGATTATTCTCTAATTAGCCTGCTTAAGTTACGTTACTGCAGCTTTAAACCAAAAAGAGAGCTATATGTTAGGGCAATTAATTAGCTAGTATATAGTAAGTATTAAACACTTTGTCTGCTTATTAGCATCTTAATTTGCTAAAGTTAAAGGTATAGGAGCTGTAGTTCTTTAAATTATACGCAATAAATTGTTACCTACTAGATGTAAATGCAGTGTAGAATTAGCTGTGCTAATAAGGAGGTATAAGAACAAACAGAGCTTCTTGCACTAGCAGGGCTCGTATAGTAATTAAAATTTCTAGAAGTTACACTAATTAGTTTGCACTAGTTTTACTATAGAAAGGAAGTGCTTAGACTAACTAGCAGGCAAGCCTATGCTGCCTAAGTTATCTTCTATATAAAAGACTCTATATCCTAAGTCCTTCTCTACACTCCCTGCTTTAATAAATCTCGCAGATATTAGTTATTAGGAGCTCTTGTAAGTTAATAAAATATATTAATATGTGTATTTGTGTGTATTAAGCTGTCTCTACTATGTTAACTTTGTGCAGTATCTAACTACGCAGTGCTCTAACAGACAACTATTAGTTATAAAACCTATTTAACATGTCTATCCTAACAGACCACTGCAGTTTTCTTGCGCATCCTTAATAACTGTTAAGCTGCACTATAACCTGCTGTAGATTCTCTTTAGGTCTATCTTATATTCTCTTGCTTATAACAGCCTTCTATTACACCTTTTACAAGCTAGATAAAACAGCTAGGCTACACTATAGCTTCTAGCAGCACTATCCTACCACGTTGTTCTTACAGAATTGCCTTATTACTTTAACTTACTAGTACATAAGGCTTCTCTCTCTAGAGTTAAGGTTCTAAAGAAACTAACTAGAGTCTAGGATCCTTGTCTTTTCCCTCTAGCTAATCTACGCCTAGTCGCTTTAGTTATCTAACTTAGTTTATCTTAACGCTACTGCAAAACTTAGTACTTATTTTATTACCTCTTATCTTATTCTTTCTATGTTTGTGCACTTGTAGGTGCAATTATATCTCTAGCCTGTAGAGCTATTGCTTGTTGTTAATTTTTTAACCTTTTATTTGCGTACTTTTGCTACTCTAAAATACCCCTTAGTATCTATATTAGTGCAGTTGCTAGTCTACTAGCATAGAACTTTGCAGCATTGTACTAGGTTAGCGCTATTACGCTCTAATTAACAAGCCTTACAGCAAAGCTTACAGCGCACCTTTCTATCTAGGGCTAGTTAATATATAGACTGTTTTATCTTATGTTGTATAAAGACTTCTCTATTAGCTTTGCTATCTTAATACTTGCAGCCTGTAAGTCTATTATGCCTACAAGACAGCCTTACAGGTACTAGAAGGACACAATACTAACATTATGCAGCTACTAGTTTTAACCAGCACTCTAGCAAAATTCTAGACCTGCAAATGTAGTCTATCTTTACTTTTACAGTTATAGGACTCCTCTTTATACCCTTATTAGCTATTAGTCTTTATAGGCTCCTGTGTTGTAATCTATTTCCTAGCAGGCAGATAGTTAGCAAGGACTGCAACAGGGTACTATTACTAATTAACAAGCTAGAGCAGATATAATTATATAGTCTACTATTTTCTAGTTTAAATTTCCTAGGCAAGCGTAGAGGCAACTTTAATTTAAAGAAAAGTATACTATAGTTTATACACTAAACAACATGCTAGCAAACTAGATAAACTTAGAGCTTACTGCGTATTAAGTGTAGCATTTATAAGTAATTTGTTAACATTTAAACACAGTAACTTTATATTGTTTTTCTATAATATGTTCCTAGTACAACTAACTTTAGCGTATAACACTTGTTATCTTAAATTAGTTTATATAAATATCTTGTCTTAAGAGTAGTAAATAATTATTAAGTATATAAATAGTAGCATTTTAATATTACATAATTATTGTTATAGATTCTAATCTAAGCTAAAGGGGCAGCATACTTAACTTGCCTCTGTCTAAAATAGACAAAATCATGCACTACTAGGTACTATTAGCTTAACTTGCAAAGAACACAAATTACAGAGACACTTTTCCTTATCCTACGTTAAAACTAGCACTTGCGCTGCTGCACACTGCAGCTATCTAGCAGGATAACTTGCAGCAAGACGTAATACAATTTCTACTTACGTTACTGTATATGCATGCAGGCTTTTGCTAGGCTAGGAACCTAAATAGCAAGTGTAAACTTTACTACATTACATTTAGTAATAGATATAGCCTTTTTAATTATATAATATTAGGATAGGTTTTGTATAATAACACAGTCTAGCGCGCTGTAGGCTTTACTGTTTTACAGATTATGTTAAAGACGCTAGCTGTTTTTTAGAGTTAGATGTTTAATGTAAAGTAGAACTAGCTTAAAGAGACATTTACTCCTTACTATCTACTAACTATATATAATAGCCTCTTTTAGTTTATTGTAACTAACATAAGTACTCTAGAGTGTTTATAATAGTTATATAAGCCTTTTTCTAGAGGAGGGCGTTTAGAAGAGACCTTAGCCTCTTATAATGAATATACTATGTGCAACAGTCTCTTTTAGTTTATTATAACTAACACAAGCACTCTAGAGTGCTAGTAATAGTTACACCAGCCTTTTTCTAGAGGCAGAGTTTAAGGAAACTAGTTAGAAGAGACCTTTGCCGCTTAAAATTTATTAATTATATTAGATTTTACAGCGTAGGAACAAATAGGAAGACTAACGCTATAGGTAATTCTTTTAGGAAATTGTTTGCTAAAGCTTAGCAGCTCTATAGTATCTCTTTAAGCTTATTTATTGCCTCTATCTCTGTCTCTATAGTTATATTCACGCTAGAAGTCCTTGTATTTCTTATTATCTGCAAGCGCTTCCCTAATCTCTAGTAAGCTTATAATATTTTACCTATTCTTGTGCTAATAGTCGCAGTACTACTGTTCTAGAAGATGTTAACACTACCTGCACAACCTGTAAAAGGCACATAGTAACTAGCTTTGTTTAATTTAACCGCCGCTATAAGCATTTTAATAGATACTTCTTCTACTAGTACCTATAGTTACTTATTCTTATATTTACTCTAGCTGCACTCCTTATAACTCTAATTCTTATCCCTTTAAACTACACTAACAGAAAAAGCGCTGTGCTTAGAGTAAGTAGACTTAATACCTTAGGGTAGTCTAACGTTAGCCTTAATTAAGCAGATTAGTACTAGGCTTATCTTATCTTAAGTTTGCTTCTAATTAGACATGTTTGCTAGGTTATCTAGAGCAAGCTTACGTTTTACGTAGCAACCTAGCAACACTTACTACAAGCAGCTTTGTGTACAGTACTTATTAACTCTATACTAGATAATTAAATGTCTAAAAAAGCACTTACATCTTAACTTAAGGTCTTTCCTAGTTAGGTTACTACTATTTCTTTTAATTGTAACTACAGCGCAGTTTCCTAGTTAGCAGAGAGACAGGAATGCCTAGCTTGAGCCCTTAAGACAGTAGAGATCTCTAACATAAGGAAGGCTTATAGGGCAGGCGTATAGAAAAGAAGCAAGAAGTTAAGCTTTATTAGAGAGCTTAGGCGCTTAAGCTACTAGTTACGTAAACTCCTAAACCTCTTTGCTTAGCTAAGACTTAAAAAGGCTAACACTACCCTAGTTTATTAGGAGGAACTTTATAAAACTGCTAAAAAGATAGACTTCTATTGCGCAGCACTAAAGAAATTCCTGTTACTACAATCTGCCTTTATTACCTTTGCTAATCTACTCGCCGCCTATATAGTGTGTTAAAAGTAATTTATACTAGCGTAGGTTATATAATGCTCTGCACAATACCTTTATTAGTAAATAATATAGTATAGAGCAACGTTAACATAACCTAGCAGGATAGGACTATACGCACTATACTTTTAAATATTCTTATTATAGTAACAGCAACTGTGTGCGTTATTCTAGTAGCTTTAGCAGGGCTCCTCTCCTAGATTATCTATATTACACAGGCAGTGTCTTAGCTAAGCTAGATTAATAAACTTCTACAGTCCTTCCTAGGCCTACTTTAAGGTATACTGCCTCCTACCCTAGTAGCTATTATAACAAAAGAATTTGTTATTGTACTAAATTACCTTATACAAAAGCAGGGCATTTCTTCTAGGAGCTATATCAACCTTAAGATCTAAGACTATTACTTTTACTTTCTCTTTGTCTAAGTTACTCTTGTAGTTTCGTTATCTACAGGACTTACTGCTATTGCAAACAAGATAGCATATAGAGCTTTACTAGCTGCAACCTTAGCTAAGAACCTACTAAAAGCAAGCAATTACTTTCTATCCTATATTCTTTTACAAGCTCTGTCTATTAGTGCCAGCTCTTTGTTGCAGATAGATCGTCTAATTAGAAAGTTTGTACTTAGTCTAATCTTTAATAAGTTAGTTACTTAGATAATAATAAGAAGAAGGGGTTAAGATCTTAAATAGGGCACTTTTGTACCTGTCTTTACAAACCTCTCCTGCATTAGTAGGTTTAAACTCTAGAGGCGCCTAGTGCAGTCTACGCTAAAACAGACAGGATTTCTCTATGCTATTATCTTACTAATTGTTATTCCTTTATAAGTTCTTATAATTAGCATTTTTTAGATAATCTACTCTAGATTAAGTATACTATTTACTAAACAGGATAGTAGGGGGTGTTCTATCCTAAAGCACTTAAACATCTCTTAGTAGGCTTGTACATAATGTAGATCTGTCTAATAGCCCTGTTTCTTCTTATATAAGACTCCTAAGGTAAGGCTATATGTATTAAACAGGCGTACATTATAATGCTTGCTATAGGATTAACTACTGTGTATTATTACTTGCTTTGCAAAGTATTTAACTCCTTATTAAGCTTTTCCCCTACTGCGCTTAAGGATACTCTAGCTAAAGATGCAATACTATCCCCTCCTTTTCTTTATAAGGCGCTTGCCTTAACTCTAGCAATTAGTATTCCTAGCAATAGTTATAGGATTATCTCTACTTAAGCCTTGCAGCTTAAGGAGGAATTAAAAGAGGTAACTATATCTAACACAGACGCAACTATTACTCTATTAGGTAAGATATACTTAAAATAAGGAATTATAAGAACAAAACTCTAGAATCCCTTAATGTTCTCTTTACACAGATATAGCAGCTAGCAATATCCTTGTTGCTACTATTATTGTATATAGCATAATTATTTAATATAACTCTTATATAATAGGTCTTAACTTAGCCCCTACAACTTATATATGCATCTCTAATTTGCTTATGTGCACTAGAGTAATGTTGTAATAGCGCCTAGAGATTTAAAGCTAATTTAGGAATTATTATGTAGATCTAGGGACTTAGCACACAGCAGTCTAAGCAGAAGACAAGAGTAATTGCTGCTGCGCATAGGTCTAGAAAACTAGGTATTGTTCCTACTAGTGTTGCAAGCGCTGGAATAGCAGCTATATTACTGCAGATTAGCGAAATTAATGTTAGGCTCTAACAGCAGAGATTAGCAATGTTACGTAGGACCTTATTCTGCAGGAAACCTTTTAAGGTCTAAAGTATTCCTTAATATCTAAGATAGCTAGACAATTACATATCTTTCTAGAAACTAGCAGCTATTAATAACTAGCGTAAACAGCTAGGCACTACTAGGAAGGGCAAATATACCTAGCGTAGGAAGACCCTCTAAATTGTATTGTTTTAGCATTCCTAACTACTTATCTATATAAGTCTTTGTAATATAGATAATATACTTATTATTCTACAATCTTACTTTACAGCCTTAGACTTAATTAACCCTAATATAGCTTAGTATATAAACTGTAACAACAAAGTTCTTATTAAAGATTCTAGGATTTCTATCTTATCTTTAGTTATAGTATATATATTACTAGAGTTCTATAAGCTCTTTACTACTTAATATAGCTTATTACGCAAATTAATTAAGCTACTAAATAAAGATTCTATAGCATTTAGTATAATATGTAAGTTAGCTTATAGCTCCTTTATACTGTATAATTACATATTACTACAAACGCTTACTAAGATAGCTAGTGCTATCTAACGTTACAAAATTCCCGCTACATCCTAGGTTTATTATACTGTAGAATTTAGTTTTGCTATCTATGCTTTTAGGCTAAGCACACTTGCAACAATTAAACTCCTTAAGCTCCTTAACGTTACAAAAGCTCTAAGCTCTACTAAATATAAAAAACTGCTTAAAGATGTATTTCTTTAGTATCTACTTTAATTTAAAGCATTGCCTATTAAGCAAATTGCTAGCAGTTGTAAAACAGATTATGCTATACTAGGTATAGACTCTACTTCCTTAAATATAAGAAGGCTTGCTAAATCTTACAGCAAATTTAAGGCTAAGGGGTGCAGTATACTGCGTATAAGTAGCAAGCACATTATTAAATTTACTAGGCAATAATCGCACTCTTTATTAGTAAGAGAAAAGTAGCTTAGCTATATAGATTTTAAAGGACAGCCTTAGCCTCTAGGAGATTAATACTTGTCTTTAAGGTGTTAGGAGCGCTGCAGATTGTTATAGGGAACAGCTGCTAGAAGCTAGTAGAGCAATTAATAAAGTAACTATAGATATTAATTACTATGTCTATACTACAATTAGAGAGGCTCTAGGAGTAGAAGAATATTATAAAAGGAGATTATAACGCTAGATAAGCGCTATAAGGTAAAGCGCCTAGAGATCTAGATTATAGAGGGTAGATAAATATTAAGGGATTTGTTATATGCTAATAGCTTGTCTAGTAGTATAGATTTTAAGGATATTAAAGCCTACGCTAAGTTGCTAGGAGAATAGTATAATAGCTTGCACTTTAATAACAATAATTCTATGTCTTCTACCTAGACTATCTAAGAATATTTAGGGATGTCTTAAGATATAGAGGGGTTAGTTTTAAGTTAATATAATAGAGGATTGTTTATAATAATTTATAGGGTAAGTACATTCTATGTAGCAAGTAGTAGTATAATAGTTCCGCCTATATATAATGTAGATATGTATAGAAGGTGCTTGTTAAGGAAACAGATCCTCCTAATAGGTAGATAATAGGCTATTACAATAGTAACATATTAAGAGAGAGCAGTAAAAATTTAGTTTATCTATAGCAGATTTCTCTTACCACTTACACTGTAATATTATTCCTATTAACTTAGTTCTTATAGGCCTAAGGGCTTATATGTATACAGGTATTATACTACGTAAATTATAGCTAGTGTAACCCTACAGCCTTAGCTCTGCCTATATCTATTAATAAGTAAATCTCTTGTAGGTTAAGTCTACTTTTAAGGCTATTATGCTCTAGTAGTAGTAGATCTTGTTACATTAACGCAACTATAAAGGTGTTTAGCTCTAAGACAGTTGCAATAGAGGTAAAATATAGTAAGAGTTCTAACTATAGTTGTAGAAAAGATGCAGTAGGTATTATATCTAGTCTTAGAATCTAGCATAGTAGTTAATTGTGCTTAATTGTCGCGCCTATAGGCACTGCGTTTAGGTACGTTACAATATTGTGCAAGGATAGGCAGCTATCTCCTATATCCTGCACTAGTAAGGCTAGTAGACTGTAGCTAGTCTAGACGTATTTGTACAACGTTTGTAATACGTTTTTAAGCTGTCTGTTCTATGTCTTAAGGAGAGATATACTGCAAGAGATGTAAGTTAAAAGACGCTATTGCTAGACTAAGCTAGGAAATACTTACTAAGAGTTTCTATTCTGCTAGTAGCCTATTCTTTAACTATAGTTATATATAGAGTTTTTAGCTTAACATTTCCTACAAAGACGCTCCCTATTACACAACATTAAGGTAAGCATTAGGCTTAATCTTATAAGAACTAATTTACTTACCTTTGTTTTCTTAACTTAGCACTAGTTACACGCTTACTTTACTTATTTTTTAGTTTTATCTATTATAGTAGAGGCTATTAAACGCTCTATACAACTTATATATATATATAATCCTGCAGGAATGCTGTATGCGCACACTAGGTAGATTCTTGTTCTTTATATCTTTGCATTAGTGCTGTGCTATAATAATACATACAATAGATTATAAAGATATTAAGTTATATTAGGCCTAAACTTAACACTACCTACTGTGCTGCATTTAACCTTAGCATTAACTTTCCTAATATAATATTGTAGGTAAACGTTAGCTTTATAAATAAGTAATTCTATAAGAAGGGCCTTTATTTAAAGGAAGATTATAAATATCTATTACCTTAAATACTTAAACTTAATATAGTCCTTAGTGTAACTAGCTCCCCCTTAAAGGCAGTTACGCTAGACTATAACATTACGCAAAGCCTATCCTAATACTATATAACTTAAAAGACTATATCTAGTACTAAATGTAGTATAGTAAAGTTTATACTTGCTGTTTAGGTTCTTAACTAGGCATAAGCCTATATGCATATATAGGCACGTAAGTGCAAATCCCTGCGCTTAAGGGACATTACGTCTTCCTATCCTAGGAAGTAGCAGCAGCGTGTAGTAGCGCTAGTATTAGTTATCTACAATTAGCTAAGCGCCTTGCTTAGATTACTCTTACCTTTAATAAAGGTAAACAGTAGATTACTGCTAAAGATATTCTTTCCTGCTAACATTAATGTTCCTGCTATCTTTACCTTTAGAAAGTATGTAGTAGTACTATATCTAGTCTAGGGGCTTTTAGAGTCTATAGGCAGAGGCAAAGGCGCTGCTATAAGATTAAAGCTCCTGCAGCGCGTGCAAAGCCACTGTTGTGCTATAAGTTGCATCCTTACTATATAGCAACAACCTATATAAAGCAATACTAAGAACTTAGATATAAAAGCCTATTTGTGCACAGCTTGCTTCCCTAGTAATTAAGACAGTTCTTTAGGAGCGTAGTTTGCAGTCTGTAATCTATCTCCTAATTGTTCTAACTCTCTTTTATTAAGCTGCAGTAAGCAGGCTAAATAGAGAATAACCCTACTTTATTGCTATGCTGCGTATCTGCAGCCTGCGCGCGTATATGCTAATTTTACTTATTTAAGCTTCTGCTTATGCTCTTACTTACACATCCTAATAATAAATAAGAAAGATATAGCAATAAAGGGCAAGGAGGCATTAATAAAGGTTAAGAAGTCTTAGGCAACGTGTACAGTTTAGGGGCTACTAAGTAGTAAGCTAAACACTATACAGTAGCTATTTTCTAGAGGGTATTTAGAAGAGACCTTTGTCTCTTACAATCTATTAACTATATACAACACTATCTTCTAAGTTAGCATAACTATTACTAACACTCTAGGGTGCTAGTGTTAGTTACACTAGTTTTTTTCTAGAGGTAGGCGTTTAAGAATAGTAATTAGAAGAGCCCTTTGTCTATTATAGTCTATTAACTATATATAAGTAGTAAGCTTAACACTGTACAGGATCTTACATTATCTATTATCTAAACTAAAACAGGTAATAGTAATAATGCAAGCCCTTTGTTTACAGTATATAAGGTAATATATCCTATATTAACTTTATAATCTAAATCCTACAGTTCTTATATCTATATATATAATAAACGTCTTCTAGTTACTTAGATCTTTTTAGTAATACAGAATCTGTAAGGGGTTATAAAGTTTTAGTTACCTATCTCTATCTACTAAAGTAAATAAAGGCGCCACGCCCTGCGCGCAGATACTATTAACTACCCTCCTAATATCTTCCTAAGTTACATTACATCTATACTCCGCAAGTAGGCTTATATCCTAACCCTAGGGCAGATGCTAAAACGTAATGTTAGCGCTGTAGGGCCTAGAAAGATCCTTAGGATATAATAGTACTAAGTAGATAGAAGAGGAGTGTAATAATAGTTAGGTAGGTTAAGAACCCCCTAAGTACTACTAATAGCGCTTAACCTAAATTTCTTAAAGAAGGATATAGAGGTTAAGACAAGCTCTCTAAACTCTGTTAACGCGTACCTTAGCTCTTGTGTAAGAGCGCTCTATATTATAGGAAGAAATAACTATAGGTAGTTCCTAGGCATCTAAGTTATATTTGCGCTATTAGTTATTATTAAAGGAGTAGGAGTAGGCAGGTAAGGTTTAAAGATTACTTAATTTCTTTAGCGTAAATAGGCCTCTATATTAAACTTATTAGCTAGTGCAGAAAAGAAGACACTTAGTTGTTCTTAAAGCATGTGCATGTAGATTTGCAAAAGGTTAGGATCTTAGTTATAGAGAGAAGAGATTATGTTAGACTTAAACCTAAGCCTACGTGCAAATTTACTAAGCTAAATTACCTATCTAGGGCGCTCTAACAGCTGCGCCTAGTCTTGCAGTTCCTTGCAGCAGTTCTAATAACCTTGCACATAGCGCAATAAATAGAGATAGAGTTACTAATAGGAATATAGTCCTAGGTTGCTATATTTAAAAAATCGCTTATTATACTTGCTATATTGTAGAAGGTATTATTGCCTATTTTATTTAGGCAGCTTGTAGTAATTCTAAAGTAGGATATCTCTTACTAAGGGAAGGCGTTTAGCTACTAGGTTAAATTTGTCCCTTAAAGGGTACAGCTTGCTAGGTAGAAGTAGCTCTCTTAAAGGAAGCATAATTAATCCTAGTATTTTAACATGTTTAAAAAAGGTCTAGAAATTTAGGATAAGTCCTTTAACAGCAAGCACCCTTTAACAGATCTAAGCGTGTACACTAGAATTATTTACGCAAGGAAAGACCTAGTGTCTAGCAAATAAGCCTTTAATTATAGAGCAGTTGCAAGAACTCTATAGAGGTGCAAGACCTCTAAGCTTCTTAATAGTATACTTGTTACAGAGGTGCGCATCACTACCTGTAATTATATACTAGATCTTATACATCTAGATTAAATAGCATTTAATCTCCTTAAGGAATAAATAAGCTAAATTGCTTAGGCTTAAAGGGAGTTGTACCTGTCTACATTACTAGCTTAGTATAAGTAGAAAAGAGCTAAGCTAGAAACTTATCTATAAGGAGCAAAATAGCTCTAGTCTTTTAAGACAGATGTAAAGCTATTTATTATATAAAATCTAATTTAGACTCTTTAGCTTAGCTCCTAGTAGCCTTTTCTATCTTGTTATAATTTTATAGTTTTGCTTGCGTTTGTAAAATTAAACATATAGAAACTTTTCCCTATTATAAGGAGGCATATATAGTTAATACAATTAATAAATTTAAGTTAAAATAATTACAGGTGCGTCTATATACTGTTTAGCAGCTAATTTTAAGTAGGATAGCAATGCTCTTACCTAAGCTATAAAGATTAACAAGCTACTAGTTGTTTTTGCCTTATAGTTTATCTCTTTTTGCAGTCTCTAACTGGAATCTTCTGTAAAGACATGGTAGCTTAAGGCTAATTAGAAGAGCAAGCCTTAGAGAAAGCCTAATCGCATATAATGCGTGTAAAGAGATGCCTACGCTAACTAGATAGTTGTGGTATTCTAAAGAACTAATTAAAGTAGGTAGGTTATGTTCTATATTAGATATACAGCAGCTAACGCAATTGTTAGGCTTTGTACTACTAGGACTGTAGTATAGGTTTTAGAATCTTACCTAGGCTGTTCCTAGGTAATATCTATATCTCTTAAGCTTTATACTTATGTTAACCTAATTTTTAATATTATAAAGGGTTTGCTAGTTTATAAATATAGGTATACCTACTATAAAAATAAGTCTCCTAAGATGTTGCTAGTTTTTAATAAGTATTTATATAGATAATAACGTGCCTAAACACACATGCATATAGTAACAGATTTATATAGATATGCTATTACAGGACTGTTTAGACTAGCTGTACGCTTTCTAGGCTGGAACAGATTAGTTCTTAGCTAGTAGGGGTAGCCTGTAGCAGGCTACTACTAATCTTTACAACCCCTAAGCCTAATTCCTATCTACTATTCTACTAATTAGTATAAAGGAGAAAGAAGCTGTACTACAAGCGCTTTTCCTAGATTAGCGCTATTTAAAATCCTGCAGTCTAGCACAACTACATGCAGATAACTTAACGTTAGATAATAAACATCTACTATTTATTACTAGCTTAGACATAAATAATACTTGTAGCAAATAGAAGCTACTATAAAGGCAAGCTAAACACTTATATTATAAAGTTATGTAGCTATTAGAGGAAACTACTATAATCTAAACCTAGCTGCTAGTAGAAACTACAATTAGTAGGTTGCTGCTGTTGTTTGCTAACGTTATCTATCTCTTTCTAGATAACTTCTCTACTTATAAGGAAGGTGTTAAATTCCTATAAAGATGTGTAGCTTACAATAGTCTCTTGCAAGGCTAGAAGCTATAGGTTATCTTTGTTACTAACACTACGTATAAGCGTAAGGGCGTTGCTAACCTAACAACATTTAGTAGCATTTAGCAGGTAACATTACTAACAAATAGTTGCAAAATCCTACCTTCTTATAGATATCTTACTCTAAAGAAAACTGTGCTCTTATGTACTAAGATAGTAAGGAAAAGCAGAATTGCCTCTAAGAGGCTCTACTTAGCAAACTACCTTAATCTCTTTTTTAGTTAGCATTACAGCACGTTGCAATATTTGCCTCCCTAGAATTTAACTTTATTCTTGCTACACGCTAATTTAATTAAATAGATAGTTGTCTCTAGCTCTATCTAAAGAACTTTTTAGAGTTGTGCGCTGCTAATTATATTACTAAACAAGCTACCTTAGAGTATATAGCTTCTGCATTTATGTTAGACAGCTTCCTACTAGGAATGCATTGTAAGTATTCTATACTTAAGCTACCCTATTGCTGTAGTAATTAATAGACTTTAAACCCTCTAAGGTGTTTAAGTTACTATATAAAGTTTACAGCTATAAAGCCTTCTTGTTATAGCATCCTAAGTAAGACATCTTACTAGCAGCCTTATGTACACACTTAAAAGCTAGTTTTTGCTATTTCTACTCTAAACTTAAGAAAGAGACGCTTACAGCAGTCTAACTACACAAGAGAAACCTAGAGAATATTCCTATTAACTAGAACACAATGTATAGCTCCTAATTATATCTTTATTGTCTTTTTAGCAGGCCTAAATATAGCTTGCGCTGTAGTTATACTCTCTATAATTTATATGCCTGTAAGTTTAGGTTAAAATATTAGCAGATAGAATATTTATATTATATCCCCTAATATATCTTGTGTAAATCTAAAGGTAAGCTTACAGTTTGCCTTAAGCTACCTATAGCAGGATGCTAGTTGCTTATCCTTAATAGAGGCAGCATTTAAGGAATTTTTACTCTACAAATATTGCATGCGCTTTATAAGTATTAAAAGCTTCTATACTCTATTTATAACAAGTTTAATTTAACATTAGGTACAAGCATAGGTAAGTATTACTCTTTTTTTTAGTATCTGTAAATAGAAGAGTTACTTACAGTAAGACGTAGGTAGTCTTATTATACTTATGTTTCTTTTGCGCTAGAACATAGACAAGTGCATTATTATTTTTAAGTAGCTAGCAGAACGCGTCTTTCTTCCTTACTAATTGTTTAGAAATTCTCTTTTAGAAAGATCTACAGTTTAATATCTTCTTTGCTAATAGATAGTTTATACAGAGCTGCTAAAATAGAAGAGTTACTTACAGTAAGACGTAGGTAGTCTTATTATACTTATGTTTCTTTTGCGCTAGAACATAGACAAGTGCATTATTATTTTTAAGTAGCTAGCAGAACGCGTCTTTCTTCCTTACTAATTGTTTAGAAATTCTCTTTTTAGAAAGATCTACAGTTTAATATCTTCTTTGCTAATAGATAGTTTATACAGAGCTGCTAAAATAGAAGCGTGCGTAAAAGAGGTATTTAGATTAGATGCTACTCTATTTAGCAGCATACTATCTAATGTAGGTATATCTAGACTAAAAGTAGCAGTTACTACAATAGCTGTGTCTAATTTAAGACTCTACATCCTCTCTAACTACAATAGAGCTAGAGCTAGGCAAGGTGCAAGCCTATATCCTATCTTTAGATATAAGGCTAATAGACAATTATAGGTTATAAACACTATTAAGCTTCTAATATAAAAGATAAGGTTCTTATCTGCAACGCGTAGGGTCTGTCTCTTTCTTTAAGCTTTTGTACTAACCTTATTTAGAGCTAGGGCAATATCTACTACTCCCTCTTACTTCCTAGCAAAGTTTATTTAGAGTTTAGGATTTCTTTAGGATAGTAGCGTAGGGAAGTATAATAATCTAATTAACCCTGCAGAGTAGGAATTAGAAGCTATTTAGGACTCTGTCCTAGACCTAGCTGTTTTAGTAGGTACAGGATTTGCTTAAGATCTAGATTTACTGTATACTATGTCTAGAAGATTATATTTCTATAATTGCTTCTTCCTACGCTTATTTTAGCTTTTTAACACTATATTAAACGCCTAAAGCAGCTAGAATAATTACCTAAATCGCGTATATAAAGACAAATAATATAAATACTTCTACATTAATATAGTGCTAGATAAAGAGCCTCTGCTTAATAATGTAAGTAAGATACTAGAACTAGAACACTTAGCTACAACCTTCCTTTAGGGTTACAATTTCTCTAGTATTACTTAGGCGCTCTTTGCTAGTTTATTCTTCTTTAAACTTTACTAAAAGCTAGTTACAAAGAGGGTATTTGTTACATGTTTAGGGTCTATCCTCTGTTGTAGCCTAGACACACGCGCGCTAATTAAGAGAATTCTATAGGAATATCTAGAAGCCTTATTTACTATAAAAGATAGTGCTAGCCTAGGTTATATTAGTAGCTCTAGTCTTTGTGCTATATGCAGCTATTACTATAAGGTTGTTAACTTTAAAGTCTACTACGTTAATTAGAGTATGTCTATTTAGGTATAGTTTAACTAATTAGGTTAGCATAGAATTAGTAGATTTCTGCAATTAATTACATATTTTGCAAGACACTAGTTGCTAGATGCTAGGTTTAGCAGATTAGATTATTAAATCGCAGACTATGCAGGTACAAGCAGTTATTAGTGTTAGATTGCTAGGAAAAGAAAAAGAGCTATGCCTTTGAAAACTAGAGCCTCTAAAAGGCAGTGCAAGAGACTTAAAGACTGTTTGCACTAGGAATTATAAGATATACAGTTACAGGCTAAATAGCAATTAAATAAAACTTACCTTTAGACAAAGAAGAAGTTTTACACTTTAATATTAGATCCTAGTACTTAGAAAAAAATTGTTTCTAGAATATTCCTTTTATTTATTAGAATTATCTTACATTATAGGGCTCTACGTACAAGCCTAGACCCTAGTCCTTATTTAACGTCTTTAGGCGATTATATTAAAGCTATAATAGATAAAAGAGGAGCGTAAAGAATATAATTAATTTATTTAAGATAGTATTACTAAAAGATAGTAATATAACTAAGCACGCTGTAGAAGAACAAAAATTACAGAATTAAACAGTGCTAATAGTTAAGAAGCTACTACTAGTTACTTGTATCTGTAGTCTATATCTTGCTCTAAAGCTACAAGACTAGGTTCTAATGCAATGTAGCGGATATTGTCTTAGCCCTAGAATAGACAGGCTAACATAGCGCTACAACTACTATAACAATTTAGCTAACTATTCCTTAGCTATGCTATTATTATATAAGTTCTTTGCTACTAGGATGCAATTTAGGCAGTTAGTAAGATATAACTATACTCCTTTACCCTATATAAAGCTTAGCAATAAAAATTGCGTACGTAGTTACTAGGCAGTTATAAACAATAATGCAAGAAAAGTAGAATTTATCTAGATAGCTCTACTTAGTGTGTTACGTAGTACTATCTATAGCCTAATTCTCCTACTTCTCTACTACCTCTAGTAATTTTAAATACTTCTTATAAACTTCTATAGACTAAGGTACTAGATTATTAATATAGCGTTAAGCTACTACAATGCGTGTCTCTATACTATCTAGCTATTTATAAAACATGTCTTGCAGCTCTAAGATATTACAACTTAACTATTAGACCTTATTTTGTAACTGTTTTAGCTCTTTATATACTTATAGTAGTGTAGAGTTGTTAGTAGCTGCATTAATAATAGTTATTAATGCTTATTTAAAGCCTGCGTATAGGTCCTGCAGAATAAACATATTTTCTTCCTAACTAAGATCCTAATCCTGTTCTAGGAGTAGTAGCAAGTAAGGTGTAAATGCGTAGGATAATTTAGAGGCAATTATTTTATCTAAGGACAACTACTACGTTAGGTGTTTAGGAAACTATGCATTGTAATTGCTTAAAGCTATATTAGTTGTTAGACGTAAACCTAGCAACAGATATATACATTTATAACTAATAAGTAAGCGTAACTAAGAAACTACTAGCAATAAGTTTATGCTAAAGGTTTTAAATATTAAAAGTACAGACCTCTGCTTCTAAATGTAACTAGGAGTTTTGCAAGGATCTAAGCCTGTTAGCACTATGTCACGCCTTAGTTAACCTAATAACTATAACGTTCCAAGAAGTAGTAGCAAAAAAAGGGTTTAGTTAGAGCCTTATCTATTAATTTCTAGTAGCGTAGTATCTTCTGGCTGTACTGTACTAGACTAGTAGCCCTAGACCCCTAAACGCATTAGCTAGCTAAGAAGGCTGGTTTAATTTCAGGGAACGCTAAGTACTAAGCCTAGCTTCTCTATAGATTTAGTAGATCTCTATCTTCTAGGCTAGAACTTTCTAGCTTTTATTTTGTAAACAAGACTAGGTTTATAGGTTATAATCAGCGTATACTATAACAAACTGTCTATACTATACGCTAGAAATAAAAATCCACGCTAGTTACTGTAGACGTAGAACGCTAGTAGGTAGCGTAGAGCAGTGTTACTTCTATCTTTATTTTGCAGTCTAAAATGCCTCTCTAATCCTGCTGCTCTAGTTACACTATAATAAGACAATAAAACTAGGTATTAATATTTAAGTTACTTTATGCTCTTACACTTCCTATACTATACATGTTAAAGAGCCCTCTTTCTAAACTACGTAGCAATAAGCTAGTCTTAGGAATATCTCGCATTACTGCAACTATCTAAGGTATAAAGAACATATTAGTAGTGCACTTATGTACTAACTTTAAAAACTAGAGAAGTTTAGAGACTTGCTATCTAGAATGCTGTGTCTAAGCTGTATTACACATAAGCAATCTATATTATTATAGCTAATCTTAGCTGCAAACTATACATTACTACCTCTAAGTAACTTAAAATAAAATTAGTAATACACAACGCTAACTCCTTGCAGTAGAGCAAGAGCTGCAGCAAGAACAGGAGGAAAGTAAGCTCCTTAATTAGCAATGCACAGAGCTGTAAGAATGCTACTACAAGCTTCTAAAGGAACATAAGAGTACTAAGAAACTCTAAGAAAATCTTAGTTAATCTTTAAATAACTTAAAGATGTTTACTAATAAGGTTGCTAAGCGAGCTAAAAGCCTTATAAACAATCTTTAAGCTAAGATAGCTAGAGGCAATGTAGTAGAGTTGCAGAATAGCTAAAGCATTAGTAGAATAATCCTAGAGTTAGCTAAAAATGCACTTCTTATACAGGCAATTTCTTATTAACATTTAGAGGAGGATCTGCTTACGCTATTAAGCTACGTTACAGACTAAAATAGGGATTTGTAGCAATGTAATAATAAGCTTTTAACACAAGTTAAAGCTCTATCTAGGCAATTAGAAGACAGGAAGAATAAGGTTGCAAACCTTAATAAGGCTCTTAAACTTACTACTAAAGATAGGCAGCGAAAGAAGCTATAGCAGGGAAAGATGTTAGGGAGAAAGAAATAAGCATGTTGCTAGTAGCAATACATTTAAACATCTACAACTAATAAAAAATTTTATATGCAGTTACTTAATATCTTTAACTTAGTAATTTAAGTCTCTGTTATATACTCTACTAGGAGCACTATAATTTGTACATTTAACACAAAAGGGATTAACAACAGTGCAGGCAATAAGTCCTTTAGAAAACTGTCCTATAGGACTTAGTATTACACTGCTAATTCTATAAAGTGTATATACTTACTGCAACTCTTTATATATTATTTAACTAGTGTGCTAGATAAAAGTAAGGAGATTATTACTTTACTATAGTATTAAAGGGTTAAGAACACGCAATATTAGGTCTTCTAGCATAATTCTAAAGGCACTAGCATTTTTGTCTGCCTTTAGGCTTTGCAAAACTACTCTATTAAATCCTTATTATTGTTTAGTAGTAGCAAATAATATAGGTTTATTACTTACTAATCTTAACTTAACTATTGTTTGCTAATATTGTAATGTCTTCTATATTTACAGAAGATAAGAAAAGACCTAAAGCGCTAAGAGCGCAGATACTAGAAATTGCCTAGTCTGCTATTAATACAAGAATAAGTGTAGGTTAATAGCTAGCCCTACCTATATGCTTATTGTTCTTACCTTAGCTAATCCTAGCTGTAGAGAATAGGACACAGCAACCTTAGATAATAGAAAGCTAGGTCTATTAAACACAGTAAAGATAGAACCCTAGAACTAGAAGACAGACACAATATTAAGAAGATTTAGGTTTATTTTAGCTAGGCTAACAACTAGGTTGTCTAGGCTATATTAGATTATTACAACCTAATAGACATGCTTAGTAGCATCTAAGGCTATTTTCTAGGCTATATAGTAGGGTCTTTCCCCTTCTAAATCTACAATATGTATACATTAGTAGTGTTGTCTAGGATCTCTGTTAATAGGCGTAAATGTCTTGTGCACAGCCTAATTAGTAGCAGGAAGCCTTAAAAGTTTAACTTCTAACAGCTTATTTCTATTTTAAAAATTTAGCTTTATAGCTTTAACTAAAGGAGCAATAGCTTTATTATAAACAGGTCTAATGTTGTCTAAGACATCCTCTATTCTTAGAAAGATAGTAAGTCTTTAAGAACCTATATGTGCAGGTAATTAGTAATTAGACTTATGCTACTAGCCTTATCTAGTACCTAGGTTAACTGCACTTTTCTATTAGTAACTACCTAGCGAATTTAAGACATATTTACGTAAACTGCCTAAACTTAAGTATAGATCTAGCTATAAAGATCCTACCCTATAGAAGGCCCCTTAAAATTAATAATATTAACTATATTATAAGATGCTATAGCAGTTAGACTATTGTAATAGAAATAGAACCTTAGCACATACAAAAATCTAAGCAATCTAGAGATATAGTCTAGTATATTAACTTTCTTAACTAAAAAAATAGAGAACTTAGACTAGAACTTACATTCTACTAGGAGTGTTATTAGCATGTAGAGAAGTTTAAAGAGCAAATTAGTAGGATATCCTAGGATTTACTACACAAGTGTATTATTAGTTTACTTAATAATGTTACTTTTAATAACATTTAAAGCCTTTTAAATACAGTTGTAGATGTAGTAGACTAGCTTTATTACAATTAAGAGAAAGCATTTAACACTTTTATAGCGCCTTACAAAGCACTAAAGAGCCTAAAAACACTACTTTGTTAACTAATAGGTTAATTTAGGGTTATGTAATGTCTATCTAACTTAGGCTACTATAATCTGCAACATTAGATTAGCAAGGGCCTTCTTTTGCTAGTATATTCCCTCGCCTTAAATAGTTAGAAATCTAGCTCTAGATACCTTACTTGCTTATAGCTAGTGTAAGCAACAAAATCTCGCGCTTAATGCCTTATTTGCTAGTATGCGCATACTGCCTAGGTTATTTAGTGTAGCAATAGTAAAACACAAAGCTTACTATAGATTGCAAGTCTTCCTACCCTTATCTTAAGCATATTGCTAATAATTTGTTGCATGTTTAGCTTTCCTTCTACCTTAGTAATTTAACTACCTGCCTGTTTGTATAGTACTGCGTGCCCTGCTTTATCTAGTATCTTGTAGTTACTGTAGATATAAACATCTATAATCTAAAGAGTATTAGCTTTTAATAACATTAGATTACTACTTTACAACACTTACATTCTCTCTATACAGTGTAGGTTGTACCCCTAGGCTTTTGTTAATGCTACTACTGCCTAAGTATTAGTCTATCTTTCTACTTCTAGATAGAGCGTGTGTATCTTAGCTTATTATAGTAGCTAGAAGATTATCTCTTCTTAGTATATTATTTATAACCTCCTACACTAAGTCTAGCTAGTACTTATTATCTATATACTAAACTAGAAGAAGGTCTCTAGTCTTAGTCTTAGACTACTAATAGTCTTATATAAGCTCTTAAATGTACGCAAGATAGCTAACAATTCTAATCCTACTAGCAAATAGAACTACTATGCTAAAGTCTTATAGGTTAAATCTGTGTCTGTAAGGCCCTTCTATAAAAGCGCAAAGCTGCGTTGCTCTAATAAGGCTCTATGTTAGAAGCTGATTTATAAAGCCTATTCTAGGCTAAACACGTAACTAGAAGTTATAACCCTCTAACTCTAAATTTACTACTATAAACAGGTAGCGCTAGAAGATTAAAAATAATCTAGGTCTTATAGTAGTAAGGTATACATACTAACTAGGCTTAATTTTCTAAGGCCTAGGAAGATTAACCTTAATAAGAAGGCTGTTGTAAACATTCTTAATTAGAATGCTAGTGTTAAGTTTGCTTAGTAAAAAGTTATAATATATAAGCAGGAGATTTCTATAAGTGTAGGTTGCTACCTATATACACGTAACTACAGTTATCTAGACTTATCTTATCTTATTTACCTTTAGGACATAAAGCTATAGTAAAATGCAAATAGATATAGAGCAACTAAAGTAAATTACCTAGAAAATTTTGTATAGGCAATAACAGAAGATAGGTAGAGAAGTAATACTTATTAGTCTAAAGCATCCTGCTATCTAAGTGTGTAAGATTATGCCTTAGTTATAGGTGTAAATTTACTTACAGCTATTCTGCTTACTAAGCCTATGTTGCTAGTCTATTAAACTGCAGTAAGCTTTTGTCTAGCATAAACAAAGCCTTTAATTAAGACTACAAGACTAACTATGCTATGCATTTAATAGTAGGTACTTAAAGACATATGCAAGATATCTGCTGCTATACTTGCTCTAGGTAACAGAAGGGCTAGGTTTGTTGCAAGTAGTGAAGCGCACTAGCTGCTTAGCTGTTTAATAGCTTTTACGCTCTAGCCTATGCAAATACTGTTAGCAATTAGGTAAAAGATAGGGAATAGCATATCTTTTACTAAAAAGCGCTACCTTAGTAGCTAGAAGAGGCTTATTATAGAATAAATAAGATGCTTAAGAACAGCATCTGTTATACGTAGAGCTAGCTATTAAAAGGCTAGGCAGGCAATAAAAAATAAAAAAAGAATATAACTAGCCTAGCGCATATAATAGAATACTAAGCAGAAGGGTTAGACAGAGAATCTATATCTAGGTATACTGTATACAAAGTCTAGATCTACTAATATATAATAAAAATAGTTAGTGCGCGCTTGCACTATATAAATAAGTAGCTCTAGTGTCTATTAACTAGCATTCTTGAAATATAGTTATAGCCTTAAGAAGGTTACAGCAGGAGTCTTTTTGTAAATAAAAAAACAATTTTATTTGCTGTAGTTATAAGATAAGTAGCTAATACAAAGTAGCAGTGTAGATATACATTTAGAAGGACAATAGCTAGCTATATATCTATAATTCAGATCTAATATAATTAGACTAGCTACTATCTTCTACGCAACTTATAGGTTACTAGAACTCTTTTAGGGTTTTAGTATTTAACGTTTTAGCAATTAACATATCTAGTACCTATAGTAAAGACTAGTAGGGACTTTCTCCCTAAAAAGCCACTAGCTAAGAAATTACTATAAGCTAAAAAAGATACGTTATTACCTAGATACTTGTCTAGACTGCCTATTCCTAAGTATTCTTAGAAGGAGGTCTTTTTAAGTAGATTGCTAGAAAGATGCAGAGAATAAGGGGGTATTTAATGCTAGCACATATTTTCTAAGTTAGCATAGCAATTTAGCAGTTAAAGAGGCTAGTATTATAGACTTTTTATATAAAACTTTGCAATGCCATGCAGTACGTAGAGGAAGAAATATAATTGTTTGTCTTAGGCGTTACTTAAATAGATATAATGCTCTAAAGTGCTAGGGTATAAAAACGTAGTAGCACCCTTGTTTTAATGTTCTATATACAGCTCTAGACACTGTATAAATAAGAAGCGCTTTAATGCAAGTAGTCTTCTAAACTAATAATAGACATTTATAAATATAGCTTCTAACTTAAAAATCTAAAAACCTAGTAAAAATAACAAGCCTAGCAGCAGTTAGGAGCTAAGGACTTGTAGTAAGAAGTCTAGGATTAAAAATCTTAATAATTGCGTTAGGAAGCTCTAAGCAGAACGTGCGAAGTTAGAACAAACAAAGATATAGGGCATATTTACTAAAGATAATAAAAAAAAGACTCTTAGTAATAGATTCTAAGTTAAACAAGTACGCTAGTGCTATAGCCTAAGTAAACGTAAATCCTACTATAGGACTTAAGTCTACTACAGTAGCGCAATAGCATGCAACTAAACTAATTGTAACTAAACTAATTGTAACTAAACTAAGTACAACTAGACTAAATATAACTAGACTAAATATAACTAAACTAAATGTAATAGTCTACGCGTAGAACCCTAAAACAACACATGCAAACGCTTAAGGAAGTCCTTCTAAACATAGAGAAATAAAAGAAGAACATGCAGAAGAGTCTAAAAAGTCTACTAATAGGCTTGTAGATAATCTTAATATAGCATAGGATGTTAACGTTAGTAATACCTATATAGAGTCCTTGCTTTAAAATTAACCTAAAGAAGCCTTTAGTTATATTATAAGGAACTCTTAAGCTTGCTACTGTATTAGATATAGGTCTGCAGATGCTTATAGCGCTTGTTTCAAATTAACCCTCCTAGATAGGTCTAGATACTAGGAAACTAGAGAAGTTACCTAACGCAGCAATTGCATTGTTAAGAGAATTATGCAAATCTATAAAGATAGGAAAATAACACTTCTGCTAAATATACTTAGCAAGGTAAAGATTCTATTAGTATACTAGGATTCTAAAATAGGCGTTAGACATAACGCTAAGGTTAAAGTACTAGATCCTAATTACCTAGTAAGACAGCCTTACACCCGCTGCTTTATCTATCTAGATCCTACGCTCTATGCAAGATACAACCTTAAAAACAAGACAGGTTACAGTTACAAAACTAGATTAACAATAAAACGTCTTATAGAAGGGAATAATAACTAGCAAAAGTCTATTACTCTTTATAACATTGCAGTTAGGCTTAAAAATAAATTTAAGGAAAAGTAGATAATTAGGGTGCTAGGCAGACCTAAGCTACTTTATAAGTTAGTTTATAAGAGAAAAGTAGCTTCCTAGCAGAGCAAATTGCAATATGCTACTTCTAAGCTGTTAGCAAGCCTTACGCCTATAAAACCTCTAACCTTACCCTATTAACCTACACCTCTACTAGAGACGCAACACAAACAGGCTCCTATTAGAGAAAAGCCTAGAATGCTGCTAAAGCAATAGTTTTATAGGGACTTTTTAGAACTTTTTAATCTAGTAGAAGATGTTATATATACAGACTTAACTAAAAATAGTAGCTTCTTTACCTTACGCAGTTTACAAAGTAGAAGGAGTTAAACTCTTAAGCAAAGGCTTAAAACAGAGTCCTCTTTTTTAAGTAGTAGTAAAAAGATTATATTTAGGCGTCTGTGTGTCTATATATTTAGATTAAATTAGATTAGTAGTTAAATTTTCTATTAGTATTAGTAGCTTAAGATAAATCTCTGTTTTATTCTATCTCTAAATATATTTACAATAATTGTTAGAGCGTTTTAGCAGCTCCTTACTACTCTTAATTAGGGGTTTTTAAATTAATCTAATTATGTCTAAGGGACTCCTTCCTAACACGCGCACACGCTGCATAGGGCCTAGAGTACGTTGCATATAAGCTTAGAAGTCCTATATCTAATCTTTACTCTAGACTTAAATTTTTCCTTGTTATATAACAGCCTAGTTTAGTCTAATTGTATAATATATACAGTTCTTAAAGACATATCTGCTTACTAGACGCTACCTCTTATGTTTTCCTACACAAACAGTACTATAGAAATTATTCTATAGATTAGTAGAATGCTAATATAGGTATAAAGCATTATAGTTAAAAGCTAACGCTAATAAGGCTGTAGTTACTATTTTCTTTTAGAGATAGAATCTTAGCTTTCCTACTAGGGTTTAAAATAATTGTAGGTAATATAGGTAAGCAAAATGCTTTTGTTCCCCCTCTAGACATACTACAATCCTTGTAGGGTCTAGAAGAAAAAAACCTAAAAGCACTTGCTAAAAAAGCTATTAGATTTAATTGCCTTAACTATAGAGGCTCTACTAAAGGGGCTTTAACCTATTATCTACTTCTAAATAAGTCTTTTATTAATTTAAACTACGTAAATAGTCTTTACCTTAAGCTAATATTTCTGTTATACTAGAATAGTGTCTCTCTTAACGCTAATAACTATAAGTCTTACGTAGCCTATCTAGACCTTCTTATAGAGGGTATATGTCCTGTAGACTACAAGACACGCATTCTAGCTCTATTCTTTAAAACAATTTAGGATACTTTAGTCTTTTATAATATCTCTAGGCACTTCCTACTTAGTAACAGCAACTAAACAGGTAGGAATAACTATTTCCTAATTAGAACTTAACTAATATAATTCTAGGTTCTAGCTACTATAGAGACTTTTAGAATAGATAGAATATAGCTATATTACAGCAGGTAATTAGTAGCTGTATAAATTTATTAGGCCTAATTAAAGATTACTCTATCTTTTCTCTGCAGCCCCTATCTTAAGCTAGCTAATACATTCTACCTTCTTTAGCAGCAGTTGCTAATAAAAGCTATGTTATGCCTTAGTTAGGTCTTTGCAGTTACGTTAATATTACCTTATAGGATAGATAGAATAACTCTACAATGTCTCTATGCTGCATAGCAACTTAATTAACTATTTAAGAGAATTAATTTTCTAAATTACCTGCACTTTTGTAATCTTTTAACTAGTCTTTATAAACAATTGCACTATTTTTAACGTTAGCTTTAGGAAGAATTTGCAGAAACTCTTTAAGTACCCTAGCGCGTATGTTAATAGTCTCTAATTAGCTAGACTATAAAGAGCCTATAAGTAATTATAAATGTTTAATTTTAATTTTAAATATGTTATTGTGTCTATCTTCTAACGTCTAGATTCTGCTAATTTATGCCTTCTCTGTTTATAACGTTATCTTCCTATTTGCTCTTATTACTAGATAAGCTGCCTTAATTATAGCTAGAGTTATCTACCTAAGGATACTTAACATCTTTAGCTAATTTTTCTTTACCTTTAGTTTCTATTGCTATAGCTTTAGGTAGTCTTTTATTATCTAAGTCTCCTTTACCTAGAAGATTTTTGCTTGTATATGTTTTGCCTAGCTTCTTATTTCTAAATATGTTTTTGCCTAGGTACTCTCTAACTAAGCGATCTGTGCTTAAAATCTCTACAGCTACAGCTATGTTTTTGTAATTTTTATATTATCCTTTGCCTAGTGTTCTTAACCTAATATGTAGTTATGTTTTGCAAGGCAAGGACTTAACTAGTAATTCTTGCACACAAAGTATTCTTTGTATAAAGGAGACTTATAGAGCGCTGCTCTGTGCTTAAATTAACAGCCTAGCTTAGCAAAACATCTATCCTACTTATCTAACTAGTTAAGGTATAGCTATACAGGTTTTGTTAGATATTTATCCTTAAATAGTTCTTCTATCTTATTCTTAAGCCTCTTAGACTGTTTAAGATCCTTAATATAAATGCTCTTATTAAGAATAGTAAATAAGACACGCTAGAAGTTAGAAATTAGACTAAGCATAATATTTTTATACCTAGTGTCTATATAGGTTGCTATAAGGTTAACAAGTTTAACGTGCACTTTAGACACAATTAACTCTATGTTAGTGCTCTATAATAGAGTACTGTTCTACTGCTCCTTCTATGCTGCATAGATATAGTTGTATTTGTAGGTGCAGTAAGTACGCGTAAAGAATTTAGAGGCTAGTACCTTTCTGCTAGTCTTATAGTAACAAAAGCATCCTGCATAAATCTAGATGCATATCTACTTAATTAGTCTACTTACTTAACGTATTAAAGAAGAGTAGTCCTAGTATTATAGATAAAAAGCAAACCTTCTACAATAAGATCTTTGTGCTTTTTAGTACTTCTTAGGTTTACTAATGCGTTTTTCTAGTAGCAAGAGAGTAATGTTACATACAATATTACTAGCAAGGCCTGTGTTAAAACAATTACTACAACTTCTACAACTATACTAATTGCAACAGTTGCAACAGGTTCGCAATCTTATCTATCCCTAACTAACCTATCTCTACGTTTGCCTTTACCTTTGTAGGATAATAGAACTAATTTAACGCATAATTTCTCTACGCCTACTAAGTCTAGTGTTCCTTTCTCTACTACGTTAAGTTTAATAGATATTAACTACAAGACACTATTATACAAAGTTCTATTTATAATATCTATTTCTATGCTCCCTATAGTCCTAATACTCTAAGTAGGCATCTTTAGGTCGCAGCAAGACAAGGGACTAGTGTAGCAAGTAATAGACATTATTCACCTTATATAGGTTAGATAATTCCCCTTTAACTACTAACTAGTTCTATAGTTTACTATTAGTCTAGCGTATTTTTCCTTAACAGAGGAGCTAATAGCCTGTCTGCTCTTATAACAACATTTTTGTTTTAATTGCATGTAGTTAGTATTACTAGTCTATTAGGTTGCAGAAAAAGTGTAGGAGAGAGCTATATACTAAGTTGTAACAGTCTACAGCCTTAGCCTAAGCTACTTTAGTACAAGTTAGGAAAGCCTATATATAGCCACCTATATATATAGCTTAGCCTATCCTAGATAGCTAATTTTGTATAATCCTTCTTCTCTTGTTACAGCGTTTTAATTATAAGCCTAGGCACCTTTAATTAATTACTACATCTACCTAATATACAGCTAATACAACAAACTCTTAACATAACTACAATAAACACTAGGAAGCAAAGTTAGCTAATTACAGAACTATAGCTACTTAAGAGTAGGAACTGTAGGTAGAGAGAGCGTTAGTTACCCCTAGGAAGCTAGACAACTAGATATTATGCTTGCGTAGGAAGACTTTACTAGAAACATTAGATAATAAGGAACCTATAATACCTCTAAGTTGCAAGATTAGAGTTAACTAGCTAGTATAGACCTTAGCGGCATCTCCTCCGCTTACTATAAAAGAAAAACATCCTAAAGACGCAGAAATTATACACAGACTTTAAGTCCTAGCTAGAAAATAATTGTAGGAAGATGTTATGTAATATAGCAGGATGCAGCTAACGTCTATTAGAGGCGTAGGCTAAAATTCTACTTGTGTTGCTAAGGCTTCTAGTCGCCTATGTAGTGTTATAAAAGGCCCTAAACAATCTAATAAATTAAGCTAGAGCTGTGTTTATGCAGATAATGTGCTACTAGAGGCATTATAAACTGCTTAATCTCTAACAGCGCAAGGAGTATTACAGTAGTGCTGTATTCTATTTACTACGTAAGATAAGAGAGGCACGCTTCTGCTAGGATGTAAAAGATAAGGAGGAGGAAGCTAAGCAACTTAGGAAAGTTTAGATAAAGGTATTAAAAGCCTCTACTAGGCTTTATAGACTTAAAACAGTTAAGGAGAAGCGTGTTGCTTAAGATGCAGCCTTAAAAGCGTTTAAGGAGGAGAAGGCTTAGAGACCTAGTCGTGCGCTAATTAGGGATTTTATTTATTAACTTTATTAGTATTATTGCCTATTTACTACAAAGTCTAAACTCTAATAGAGGAGCTTTATAGGACTAAGCTGCTGTAAGAAAATATATCTATAAACTTATATAATTAGATGTAAGCATAGCTATAATAAGGACTTTAGTTACGTAGATAAGAGAAGTAGCTATTAGCAGGTTTTAGGTTTAGTAGTTTTTACCTATATTTTCTTAATTACTTAAGCTGTGTCCTTTCTTAAGCTCCTAAGGCTTTAGAATAAGGTTATCCTAGACGCAGGTACTTCTATAACTTAATTTTCCTGCTCTACTAGTTTAAGCAAGAGTTGTCTCTACACTATAAAGGTTCCCTTAGCTTTATAGTTATTGCGCTAAGTATTTCTAGTTATTCTCTCTTAAACCTAGCCCTTGTTATTAAAGACCCTACCTGTGTACTTTTCTTTCTAGTTTAACTAGTAAGAATGTCTCTCCTCTTTAATAAAAACCTAGAAAGGCTTGTCTAGTCTCTAATCTACTAGTATATTAGGTTAACTCTGTTTTTAAGGTTAGCAGAGACTAGCTACTTATGCTAGAAGTTGTAACAGTATATAAGTTAACTTAATGCTTAGAGACTTAGGAAATACACTAATTAGCTATTAGAGCTTAGCTAAACTGCTTAAATACAAGATTTAGCCAAACACACGCTACACTAGTAGGTCTAGCTAATACTAGGAGCTTTACAAATGCCTCTATAGATGTTAGGGGGCGCTATAAAAGTCTAATAACTGCTTCTATGCTAGCGTAACTACTAGTAGAGGCTTAATCTCTTGTAGTAGCTAGACTAGTACATTTAGAAGTAAGGGTAATAGAAAATATACGCTCTCTCTCTTTTAGGCAGCGTAGCCGTGTGCTTTGTAGATAACCTTATAAATTTATAAGTCCTTAATAGTATAGTGCTTAGTAATTACAGCTTCTACTAAAACGTAACTGTAATAAAGTCTACGCCACACAATAAGCAAGGATTACCCTTATTCCTAACACCCCTTAAGCTTAGTGTTAGCTAGTTAGTAACCCTATAATAAGTAGCTAATACAGCTCTGTCTAATTAGAGTACCTACGTGCGTGTAAACGTGCTGAAGTCTAAGTATAGGACCTAGAAGAGGGGGATAAGCACATTCTAGTAAGTACTAATACTTATTCTAAGAAGCATAATCTGCCTGTGTAGGCAGAGTCTGCAAACACATTTCTGCTAGCTTTAAGCATGTAGCTAGTTTTGCAGTAACTTACTTAAGCTTCACAGCGTGCTGTAGTTAGAGGTTGTAGAGAACACATCCTTCTACTATCTTTCTTTAACTAGAATTAGGGAAACTATAGTCTCCTTAGACTAAGCTAGAGGTTAAGTATTAGTATACTAGCACTTAGGGCTGCATAAAGCAATGCAAGGCGCCTGTTATTAGCTGCTAATCTAGAACACAGCTACAGCAGCTTAACTCTATAGAGAAGTTCCTTTGTCTAAAGATAG
Organism: Ascochyta koolunga; assembly: GCA_026119515.1. Classification (NCBI taxonomy): domain Eukaryota; kingdom Fungi; phylum Ascomycota; class Dothideomycetes; order Pleosporales; family Didymellaceae; genus Ascochyta; species Ascochyta koolunga. Next base: position 1,019,551 of record JANLCG010000001.1, on the reverse strand, counting down.
TAGGTATAAGGTCCTTCTTTAGACGCAGATATAGATTAGTACGTTACTATAGACGTAATAACCTATTTAGTCCTTAAATCTAACTAGGAATAGTAACATTAACTTACTATGCATAAAGCTAAGCTGCACTTTATTATACATAGCCTGCGCAAAATTATATACCTAATTAGTTGTCTAGCGCTTATATATAAAGAGCTAAGAGTAACTAATACATATGCTGCTTAATTAGAACACAGTAATATCCTAATCTCTACCCTAATCTATTAACGTAACAGACAACGCTTACAGGAGAAGCTAGCTTAGAGCCAGCAGTACCTTAATTAAGAAGAGGAGAAAGCTTATATACGTTTTTTGCTGCTAATGTCTAGCCTTAACCACCTAGTACAAATTAACTTTATCTGCTTCTTAGCTCTTAGTATAGCTTAATAGCAGTCTATAGAGACGCAACTAATTAAGCCCCTAGGCAAGAACTAGCTAAAAGCCTTTACAGAACAGCACCCTAAGCTATAAGTAAGAAAAGTTAAATTAGTAGACTAGAAACGTTACAAGGACAACGTGTACAGCAAGACTATTAAGTAGTTTAATATAATTAGATAGGTACTAGAGAACCTAAATGTCCTTCTAGAAAACGTCTATAATATAGATAAGACTAGTGTTATGCTAAGCATGCTTGGCTTAGTTAAGAACCTTGTAGGTAAGGATAACAGGTAGAGCTATATAGAGGTGCAGGTATAAAGCAGATAATAGTTACTGTAGTTAAGTGTATAAGCGCTAACAGTAGGGCGCTGCTGCTATTAATTATCTAGCCTGCTTAAACCTATAGTACTAGTAGGCTAACAAAAGTAGGCGCCTTAGCTAATAAAAGTAGGTAGTACAGCGCTAAGGAACACTATTCTATTATTACTACAAAGAACCTCTAACTATTAAGACAACTTCTTTCCTTAAGATTCCTATTGCCTAGTTCTCTACTTATGCTTCTTAATTGTCTAGTTTATTACATATCCCTAATTTCACATATAGGCATTAGAATAGCATCTACTATTATAGGCAAATCTAGTTATGTATACATTTAGCGCAAGGTGCTTTAGGAGCGTAAGGATTCTAGATTAAACATCTTTAAAGCTAAGTACGTTATACAAATCTTACACTTAGAGTTTTGCTTAACAAAAGTTATTTTAGATCTTATAACTAGTCTTTTGTCTTTAAGCGTATGTCTAAACTATTCTATAACCTATCCTTACGCCTTACAGCTAATTTTCCTAAGTCTTATTAGCTTTGCATGTATATTAATCTTAATAAGGACAAAAACGTCCTAATCTATCTGTACTACTAACATACCCTACTTAGACTGCTTTAGGAGGATTTAAAAATCTCTAATATAGTATAGAAGAAAATATTGTAGCAGATAGGAGAAGCTATACAAGAACTACATAGCAAGAACTAGATCTATATTAGTATAATTACTAATTTAAATTTAATCTTTTATTTACAAAATCCTAACTAACAATTAATCTTAGTAGATGTTAAGCCTAATAACATACTAGTTAACTAGACTTGCAACAAAGATAGTACTAAAACAATTACTAACGTTGCTTTAGGTAATTTTAACATTACTGTTAAGTTAGAAATAGGAGCGCTGCTTTAGCCTAGTTATACAGTAGGGAACGCTATATAGCGTAGTCTAGAAGGATAGACTAGGAGAGGTTTGTCTAAAGCATTAGATATTTACTTATTTAGACTAGTTGTAAGTTACTCTATACTATTTATATAGGTATTATTAAGGGAACTTACGCTAAGCGTTTACGCAGTGCATATATACACTTAGGGCTAGGGAAGTGCTACTTATTAACAATTACTAGGACCTTATTAAGCTTAGCATAAGCCTAGAGCAAGAAATTTTAACATAACACTTCTCTTACTTTAGATTAGCAAATAAGGGCCTTCTTAACTAGATTACTAGCAAGAAATAGATAAAGGCTCTTAAATTAACATCTTAAATAGCTAAGTTAGCAGTGCAAGACTAGCTAGAAATAAGCTTTAAGGTATAGGGACAAGAGCTAGGTTCTAAGGCATAGAAGATAATATCTAGAATAATAAAACCTAACCTAATAGCTAGGTTAACAAAATGCTAGGTTATAGCGCATCTGTAGTAGCAGGAGGCTATTTAATAGACAGCTAAGGTAGTAAAGAGGCTTTATGCGTGTTATTTAAGAGTAGATATAATTATTAAGTTAGTCCTATATATCTCCTATAATTAGGTATCTATATATAGTGCGACTATAAATAGGGTAAATAGCTATAAAAACTAATATTAAAGCTATAAAGCTAATATAAGCTAAAGCTGCGTTTTAAGTTGTAATATATAAGCGTATGTGTTAATTAGAGCTTGTTACTTATAGAGGGTTACATTTACCTACTTTATGTACAACTCTACTTACACTATAAGTAAATAGTGTGTATTATACGTCTGTCCTCCTTATAACTAAGAGGTCTCTAATCTAAGCTTATATACATTAAGTAGTAGGCTAATTAGTTGCTAGATAATCTACGTAACTATACAAGGTACCCTAGGCTTATAGAGAAGCTTAATAGGATCTACCTTGTTAATATAGTATGTATCTACCTAGAAGTACTATAGGCTGTCCTACTAGGCCTGTTATACGCAGAATTATATCTTGTTAAAGTAAGCCTTTAATAGAAATTCTCTTGCGTCTTCTTAGCCTATTACCTCTAGCTCTAGCACGTTACTATAAGTTAGTAACACTGCTACCTCTAGCGTGCGCGTTATGTACACTATTACGCCCCCTTACTCTCTAGTAGGTAGTTAACAATAACCTCTAACTACTCTGTCCTAAACAAGACGTCTAGGTTATTAACGTTGTCTACTACTACTAGCTACTGCCCTACTTAGCTTGCACTTAGCTACGCCTTTACTAGCTCTTTTGCGTCTTCCTCTTTAACTGCTATCTATAGTATGCTAACTGCTTCTATAACCCTTACGCATGCCTGCTTAAAGCTCTCTATACTTACTGCAGCTACCTAGAAGATTAACTACTCTAGCTGTGCTTCCTTTACTATGTACGCAAACTACAGCGCTACCTACGTCTTACCTGTCCTACCTAGCCTAATAATTAACATCTTCTAGCAGTCCTAATCTACTAGCAGCTACTGCTATAGCACAGTAAGCTTATTACGCTGTCTAACAAAGTATTAGTTCTTTAGAAAGGGGATATAGTAGGTTAGTTTAGCTATGCACTTAAACGTTTTATTAGTATTAGTGCACTATTAATAGATACATAAAGCTACACTAACTACTAGCCTCTTTTATTATCTCCTCTACTATACGTAACTTAGCTACCTCTAATAGCAGTATTACTAACAGCACCTCCTTTGCGTATCCTGCTGCTATTGCTGCTGCGTACGCCTACTACTACTTATTCTTATATAAGTCTGCGTAGTCACACACCCTGCGCACTACTAGACATAAGAAGCTGTTTATTAGCCCTACTACCTCTATCTTAAAGCACAGCACCCTGCCTAGCTCTACACTTAGTCTGTCTCTTATAGCAGCATCCTTAATTACCTAGTTGCCTAACGCTATAGTTCTATAGTGCACTACTACCCCTTATTAGCGTGCCTCTAAATAACTATACGCTCTATGCTACACTTTATACATGTTACTCCTCTTCCTATATACTTATACTCTACCTTAAAAGAGTATCTAACCTAGTAGCTTTGCAACTAAAGTTAGGTAGGTTGTTAAGCTTTAATAGATACTCCTGCAGCCTACTCCTCCCTCTTATCTACTTAGCCTGTAGGTTTGCTACTGCATTTAGCAGCACTATTAGTAGCGTGTTAAGCGCTCCTATCTACTTAAACCTACTTACTATAGCCTTACCTAAGTTATACTACACTACCCTGCTATGCACCTTATATAGCTTGCTTACTACTACATCTCTAAGCTGCATGTCTGCCTCCTTATTTAGCACGCTGCTACTAATACCTACTATAAGGCTAAAGCAAGTTAATATAAAGGTTAACTTTATCTATACAGTAACTACTATAGCTAAGTTAGTGCCTATTTAGCCTTTAGGCAGATAGGTAATTATAATATTATACTTGCTAACGCGTCTGTAGGTGTAGATATTAGTGTTGTAGGTGTTGCATTATAGTGTATTATGCTTCTTGTTAAGCATCTCCTACGCTGCTGCTAGCTTAATAGGTAGCGTACACACCTATCCTACTATGTAGTTATTACAGCCTAGCTGCTGCGCTATTTGTAACATAAAGGTAGGAAGGACTGCTAGCTACTATATTAATAAGGATAGATAAACTAGAGAAGGTAACAGACACAGCGTTCGCAGAGCAGGCTAAGTAGCAACTAGTGTAGACGCTTAGCCTAGCAGTACGCACTACAGCCTGTAGGTAGTAGCAAAGCCTATTTGCTAAAGTGTGGCTGCTCTAGTATTACAAACAAGTAGTAGGCCACGTTAGAGGGGGGCGAAATAGTAGCAGGTGCAAGCTATATAATTTAGCGCCTTTAGCATAGAGTGTAATTAGAGTAAGATAAAGAGGTAAGATTAGAGCCTTTAGCCTAGCAGCTCTTAGGCCCTTAGTCTTCTAACCTATATAGCCTTTACTTACCTGCATGTTGTTAGCTACAAGCTAGCAGGCTAAGGTAAACTATTAAGTTAACGCCTAGCAGCTGCTACAGCAAACGCAGGTAAGATAGGGGCGCTACAAGTAGCCTATTTATTAGTTACTGTTGTAGAGCGCGTACTAATAGTAGGACATAGTAGTAGAAGCAGCCTAAGGTCTTAGTTCTGTTACACCTTTAAACATCTTTTATTATAGGGACATTGCTAGTAAAACTGCCAGGCTGTTTAGGTGCCTGCTATTATAGATAGTACACGTTTTTAAGCTTTCTTTAGCACCTTCCTATATAGCTATATACTATCTTACACTCCTATAAGCAGCTATCTACCTTAAGATAGGCTATAGTCTAAAGTAATATCAGCCTTATAAGCGTAGGTGCTAGAGAAGAAGAGCATTAATTAATGCGTAGACGTGCTACACAGCCCCTCCTATCTTCTAGGCTCGCTTCTTAATTATTTAGGTAGGATGCTACTGCCCTAGACTAGCAATATATATAGGCTTTACTTAACAATAAGCTAAGACTCTGCTATAACTGCCTTATAGATTAATAGAAGAAGACGTGTTCTTAGCAAGTAAATAACCTGCACTAGAGCTTATATAGTTCTTCTAGATTCTTAGCTAGTTACTTATAGAAGTGTACTAGCGCTTAAATAGGTTCTTTAGTGCTATAGAGTCCTTTAATAAGAATAGACACCTTTAGTCTTCCTGTAAGTTATTAACATTTTTTATTAGAAGTAAGTGCTTACTTGTTCTATATTACAGATATATAGTTCTACGTCTTAGTTAAAATAGCTACTTAAGATACTAGCTTAAGGTACACCTAGTATAAGATAACCTTCTATTTATAGTAGGTCTCTAGTTGTTAGTTAATCCTATACATTAGCATGTCTTCTTTGTTTAGAGCGCTGCTACAGGACGCTCTTAATTAACTAGAGACAACACTGCTGCCTCTAGAGCTGTACTTGCTGCATGTGCCTCTCCTAGAGGCAGTAGTTTCTATGTATAACTTATCTATATAGTTAGTGCGCGATGTTGTGTAGGCTGTTAAGAAGGCAAGTAGAGGCTAAGTAAGAAGACGTCTGTAATGTTAATAATAAAGGACTAGGACTACTTACTTCTAGCCTGCAGATCCTATAGTTTTCTTATAATGTATAAGGTAGCATATTACGCTATCTATTCCTTTAAGACGCTTAGCGTATCTATTAAGACTATAGAAGCTATACAGTAACATATCTTGTACCTTGTAGGCAAGAGCAAGTAGCTAAGCAGAGGCAGATTAGAAGCCTTACACTAATTACGCATATATATAAACGCCTAGGCGCAGATACTTTATAACCTACTCCTACAATTACAGTTAAATAAAGAGTAGCTATAAAATAAGATTACTCTTATAGGTAACTTAGTTAGTTATAGGCATAAGGATGCTAACAGTTAGTTAGGCATATAATATAATCGCCTAGCAAGATAGCTAGGTTATAATAGAGCTAGGAGAGGCAGCAAGGCGTAATAGTAGCACTATAAGGATAATTATAGTAGTAATAATAGCTTTTATACCTCTAACCTTCTTATTAGTATGTAATTTCTGCTATTATATAACACTTAACTAACGCTAAGTAGGTAATCTTTAGTATAAGCTTTTTTAACTAAACACCTAGGCAGGGCAGTACTAGATAGTTAGTGTCTAATAAGTTCTAGGTGTACTAGGTCTGCGCTGTGCTGCTAACGTGCCTAAGACTACTTATTTAGTACTAGTAATAGACATAAGTAAAGAGGTAAAGAAAGTGCTATACTGCCTAGTCTACTAGAACAGCAGCTAACTATAAGCTTATAGGTAGAGGGCTAAGACTAAGGTTTACTAATTTAACACATGCACTTAATTATAGCAGTACATCCCTCTAATTACATCCTTACCTACATTAGTGTTCTTAAATTGCCTGCTACCCTAGAAGTGTAGGAAGGAGACAGCTAGTAGGAACACTCTTATTACGCTTGTTATTTAGCTACGTGCTAGGTATGTAGTAAGAAGTCCCTAACAAAGAGAATAGCTAGATAAAAATTAGTAGAGAGCGTAGTAGAGAGAGAAAACTTGCTTAAATAATAGATTTTTTACTAGATAGGTAGTTTTCTGTTACCCTTAGAAGGATGTTACTAAGAGAGGATTGTTTTCTTTTACCCTGCAATTTCCTATGCACTTTTTAACATTATTTGTTTAGCTACGCTTGCTCTTAGATTTTTTTATCTTATACGCCCTAGAATTTCTTATTACTACGCTTTTTATGTAATAACGCGCTCCTTACTCCTAGCAAGTATAATTATACTTTTTACACATACTAATTTTAACAATAAGTAGGAAAATTCTAACAACAAACTGCTACTAGCTTATACCTAGGCTAGAATAAGAGAAGTAGAAGACAATGTAGGTTAACATAACTAAAACAGATATTGCTAACTTTAGATAGTTCTTATATACAGGCAGAGCCTTATTATCTCTTCTTACCTCTATAGAGGGAGATTACCTAGGCTATATTCAAGCAAAGCTTTTACTATATAGGCTGTTACTTAACACGCCTGCTAAAATTTTGTTTATTAATACTAGAATGCGATACTATTACTTATTCCTAGCAAACTCTGCTACAGATCTGTAGCTACGTAGTACTAACCTAAGCACACAAAACTCTACGTCCTGTTATAAAAATATAGTAATGTAGTTGTTAATGCTAGATATTTATAGTTAGTGTTACCTTCCTACAATTAGTAGTGCAGCTTATAATAAACATAATCTATAATAAGTTTAAGGGAAGCTAGGCGTTAATATAGCAACGTTAGCTTTAAGAGCAGATTTTTAACTAGCGCTTTCTAATAAAGTATCTTTATAAGCAATTAACACTATAAATAATTAATCTCTACTCCTTTCTAAATTCTAGACAAGATTAGGATCTTTATTACTATTAGTAGTCTCCTTAGACTAGCTTAGAAGTCTAGTAAGTAAAATAACATACACGTTACCTAAGGGAGTAACAATTTCTTATTAGATTTATTCTTACGCTTAACTATACAATCTTTATAAGGAAAAGTATAAGTTACTAAAGTTTATTACTAAGCTTAGCAATATATCTTTTAGAAGAACATAAGAGGTTTTATAGATCTTTTCTACTATAGATAGAGCCTAGAGAATCCTTAGTCTTGCCTTTTAGGGGAGGACCTAACTTTAGAAGGTTCCTTAACAGAGAGAATACTTAAAAGCCTTTGTTATACTAAAAAGATTAAGTTTAAATCTGCTATTAATCCTGTAAAACTTATAATAGCAAGAATCCTCCTCTATTACTACTTTAAGCAGAAGTGTATTAAGTTAAGTAAAGATCTAAAGATATTAAGCTACCTTTCCTAAGGTAAAGGTATTGCTAGCGTAGCAAACGATGCAATCCTAGAGGAAATATACAATTGCTATAATTAGAATATTAGCGCAAAGGCAAAGAAAAAGCGCTTAAGTAGATTTACGTATTACAAAAGAATTAGAAAGAGGTAGTCTTTTGTTATCTCTTATCTTAGAATTAGTATTATTCTAACTTATAGCCCTAAACTAGCAACTTATGTATAAGATACACTACCTAGCTTATATTAGTTAAACTGCTAACAAAGTGTCTAGTAATAAGACTAGCAAGTTGTCTAATAAGAAGTTAGAAATACTTGTAACATACCTATTATATAGATACCCTAAAGGCATTTAGGTTAGTTACCTAGCAGATGCTCTGGTTTTATTAATACTTAAGGGGCTTGTGCTAAACTCTTCTTTAATAGCAGCAAATATAGTTAAAGAAATTAGCAAATATAGACAAGAGAGTAAGAGGTCTAACCTTTAGCTAGTTAATAATTAGCAGCTATTATAATTCCTAAGCTGTTTTATTCTGCTATTTCCTATGTAATTCTAGCTAGTACCTTCTATAGTGTTTAAAAAGGTTAGACCTTATAAAACCTATTCTAAATAAGTTAGCTAGGCAGTAATTAAGGGCGCGTACTAGTTCTAGCGTAAGAAATGCGTTAGTGTATATAGCTAACTTCACGTGTAATATAATGTAAGAAACCTTATAAGCTACTAAAGTAGAGCGTTTTTAGAAGTAGAGCATTCTTAGGAGCAGAGCGTTTCTAGGAGCACAGCGTTCTTAGGAGCAGAGCGTTTCTAGGAGCAGAGCGTTCTTAGGAGCAGAGCGTTTCTAGGAGCACAGCGTTCTTAGGAACAGAGCGTTCTTAGGAGCAGAGCGTTTCTAGGAGCAGGGCGTTTCTAAGAGCTGGGCGTTTCTAAGAGCCAGGCGTTTCCAGGAGCAGGGCGTTTCTAGGAGCAGGGCGTTTCCAGGAGCAGGGCGTTTCCAGGAGCAGGGCGTTTCTAAGAGCAGGGCGTTTCTAAGAGCAGGGCGTTTCTAGGAGCAGAGCGTTTATTAACATAGAAAATAGACAGTAAATTAATAGCTACGTAATTCTTAGTTAATTAACGCCTATCTATGCGTAGCGCAAATTACAGTATACTACAACTAGCTAATTAACTTACAAGAACTTTAGACTTTTCTATAATTCTTGCAAGTTAATTAGCTAGTTTTTATTAAGCTTGTTCTTCTTATTTATTATGTCTCCTATGTGTTAAACTCTTTAAATAGGGCGTCTGCTGTCCTAGTTACGTCTAGCAACAAACGTAGGGAACTGTACTCCTAACTTTTTCCTAACTTAATCTTGCTCCTATAGTTACTGCCTATGTCTAGACAGCTACTTATATTAAAGGAGTTGTAAAATAGAGCTAAAGGTAGCAAGGAATACTTAGTTAACAAATTATAGTCTATTTGCAATGCTAGTAATAGTTATATAAGGTTTAATAATTTATAATAGAATATACTTAAAGTAGGTAGCGAGCTAAAGTAGACATCTGCTAGAGCTGCTGTTATTGCCTTGTTTAGGCACTAAGCTATAACAAATGTTAGACGTTTACTCTCTACTTATAAATAGGAATTTATTGCAAACTTGCACTCTTTTCTAACACTTCTATAGCTGCTAATGCGTGTACTAGACGCTCCTGTAGCAACTTATTGTCTTACTTAAGCTCTCTATTCTAAAGCTGTTAATAGGATAGTCTACTGTTAAATAGTTAATTTTAAACCTAGCGTTAAAGAGAATTAATCTAATCTTTTGTTCTCTAGCGTGACTTTTGCTAACTCTCTTAGTTTAATTTTCTTTTCTTTGCAAGCTAGGCAGCAGTAAGTTTTATAATGTCTTGCAGACTTGCTCTTAAAGATCTCCTTTATTGCTAGGTAGTAGCTGCTAGTATTTATAAGTTAAGAAGATAGAGAGTAGAATAAGATTAAAGCAAAGGGTTTTAAAGGTTTATTAGCAAGGTGCTAATATAGGGCTGACAATATAGCTATTACAGGTAGGCTATCTGTAGTAATTTTCCTTAGTAGGTCCTTTAGAGCCTTAGCAAAACGTTAGAGAAATTTTAGAAAGGTTCTTATACACTATAGTACACATGCAGGGTAAAATTCACTGCTCTGTGTAAATTTACACAGGACATCTGTGTAAACTAACCCTTTTACACTACAGTAGTGTAATTTACCTAAAACCTTAGATCTATACCTAATAGGGTTAATAATTAGGCTTAGTAATTAGGCGTCCTCTATCTTCTATATACGTTATTACCTATTATTACCTATCTTATTACCTATCTTATCTCTATTGTCTATCTCTTATCTTATCTCCTATTGTCTATCTCCTATCTTATCTCTTATTATCTATCTCTTATCTTATCTCCTATTGTCTATTACCTATCTTATCTTCTATCTTATTACCTATCTTGTTACTACGCGTAGGTAGATTTTTGTACAACAGATATTTTTGTATAGTAGATAGATTTACTAAGTAGATTTACACGCAACGTGTAAATTTAAACTAAGCACTATGTAAAGTACACTGCACCTATTATGTAAATTTAGACTAATCCTGTGTAATTTTACATAGAGTAGTATAAATTAAATCCTACTTATAGTGTAAACAACAGTCTTTATTCTGTGTATTTTACACAAAAATAGATTAGTTTATTTTACACAATTTTGTACCCTAGTAATAGCTAAACTTATAAGAATTACATCTTCTCCTACTAGAGAAAGATATCCTCTATATTAAAAACAGTTATGTTACTAGGCATTAGCAACTTTTACACAACTTCTTACACTATCTACTTTAGGCACTACTAGTTAGGCTTCTGCGTATACTTCTATACTAGACTTTTAAACTTAAATATTTTAAGACTAATAGTAGCTATTTGTAAAGCTAAAATTCTACTAAGAAAATAATTAGAAGATAAGGTTATAAGTAGGGTATTTTGTTAGGTAAACTAATAGCTTCTTATATTGCTAACAACTGTTTGTTTGTGTTACTTTGCTCTTATTATAATTAGCTTGGTTTTTGTTTACCTAGCTAGCAAGAACCACACTATTACTAGAAAGAAGGGAAATACTAAGAGATGTAGCAAAAATCACTGCTAAAACAGAGTAATAGTATCTAATAACGCAGTTAGCTAACGCCCTATACGTATATCGCACAAGCACAATGCCTAGCTAATTACTATTCCTCTGCAGAAAGCAGAGTAATTAAAGATAAGTATAGAACGTGTTTAATACACTACTACAATAGTATTTTCACGTATCTAGTATTAAGAAAATACTTAACCTGCCTTTAATTGTCCCTATGCGCTTTAAACTTAACACTAACTATAGTTAATAGAACTAGGACTAGCCCTAAACGTAGGGCTTAATGTTATAGAATTAGTTTAAACGCTGTAGCTATATTAACCTAGACAAGATTATAAGATATCCTAAGGCTTCTAAAACTTACAATAAGAAAGATAGTAAATATAGTACTACTTAGATTAAATAGCAATTAGTGCGCTAATGCAAATGTAAATACAGAAAGGGGATAAGCAAATTATCCTTTACAGCTAGTAGCATTAGAAGATTTACTTCTAGAGGATTTTTAAACAAATAAAAGCAACATTCTTCCCCTTTTTATAATACTTAGTTATTGCTACGTAGAGAAGGTAGCTTTAATAATTTATAGTTTATGTTTATATCCTATTACAATATTCTAGGTGCTAGTAGTAATTATAGAGATGCCTAGGGGATACAGTTCTATAAATGTCTTAAGCATGTTATTGCATATACATCTTATCTAATAGAGGCACCTTACAAAGATTATAGCTAAGACCCTTCCTACCCTTAATATGTTTTAAGTGCTTATATCTAAAATACTTGCTAAGATTACCTAGGGTACTAAAGGGACGTATGCGCTGTGCTAGCAGCAGTCTTTTGTTGCCTAGGCAAAGGAAACATACCTTCAGCCTCTTCTCCTTATACACTAAGACCTTTGCTGCTTCTAATACTTCTTTCTTGTATTCTAGTTAGCTTTTAATAGGTAGGGTAGCGTTCCTGCTCCGCCCCCTGTTTAGATAGGGTTTATTCCCTCCTCTTTAATGCTATAATACAGGGTAACTGCATAGATAGCCCTATTATATCTATCTATCTCCTCTTCTATAGTAGTTCCTAGTTTTAACAGGACAGAGTTAGCTAGCTCCCCTTAAGCTAGAAGTATAACGTTATAAACTAGCTTAAGATTATTCTTAGTTTCTAAGCTAGCAAGCTACTGCTTAACATTACATATAGGCTATTTAAACTCCTAGCGTTCCTTAATATCTTAAAGAAGGGTATACTATTAACACTACCTCTCCTAGTTAATCTTAGAGACAAGCGCTTTGTACTTAGAATGTTTTATTACATTAGGAACTGTACATTTAAGTTGCTTACGTTAGTTAAGTAGGAAACAAATAGAAGGATTATTATCTATAGATGTAGACTATTCCTATATAAGTTATTGTAGCTAATAATAATTAATTAAACAGCTTATAGTATAAGCTGCCTGCATAAGGGCTGCCTGTAGCTAGATACCTTATATAATAGCCTGCGTGTTAACTATAATACGTTGCAAGAGGTAATACTTTAAGAATATTACTATACTAGTATAGCCTATTATTAGGTTCTGTATAGCCTTACTAATGTTGCCTATATACTACGTTAATTCTCTATCCTGCGTTATACACCTTGCATAGAATAGATTATAAGACTTACTATTCTTATTAAATACCTTCCCTCTAGCATATCTTAGCAAATAAGGATAGGTAACTTAAGTAAACCCTATAACCTTGCCTAAAGTCTAGATCTACAGCAGCAGGGTAGAGTAGGGAAGAGACTTGTTAGGAGAGATGTCCTAACTATACAGGGTCTGTACTGCTTTCTAAAACACAGGAATATTATCTAATATTAGTTTCAGACCTAATAATAGCTTATTGCAGCCTTGCAGAATAGTTAATCTACTTAGTTCCTCTAGAGAGGTTAGATTGTAGGCTGCAAACGCCTAATTACAGAAGAGCAAGCTAAGGAGAAAGACGTGTAGACTAAAGAGGAGCGTTTTATTATATATTATCTTAGGGAGAGAGAAGGTATTCCTTAGAGAAAAGTTAGCAAGCGTATAGATTTTAGTAGAGATTAATTATATATAAGTCTTTAATACTAAGGAATTCCTTTATAAATTTAAAGGTAAATTCTAGCAATACTTAATAAGGGCTACCCTTAGGATCCTGTAGCAGCGTAACTTTTATATACTAGTAGCAAAGCCTAAGAAGAGCCTGTAGCTAATTTGCTATAAATCTACCTAGCTGTAAATAGAGCTAGGCTTGTATCCTATAGCGTCTATAGGGATATTTCTTTTTAATTGTTACTAGATTTGTTTGCAGCACTCTAGCTAGATCCTTAATATACATACAGGCCTTATCTTAACTAATTTTCTTTAGACTATACTTCTTTGCTAGCTTCCTTAGTACCTGTTAACTATATTAGACATAAATACTTATATAAGGCTAGAATAAGGCTAGCTTTTTATACCTTGTGCATGCTTTAGTTTATTTTTCTGTCTAGTTTTACACTAGTTGCTCTTTTATAAACTAGGCAGAAAACCTTCTAATACGTCCCTAGAGAGCTAGTAAACTTAGTTCCTTAACGTTTCCTACTACGTTTTCCCTTGTAATAGCTAAGTAGCTAGTTAAAGAACGTGTATAGAGTAGCAACAGATACAGTTGTGTAAGCATAATACTGTTCTTTCTTAAGGTACGTCTAGTATCTATACTAGGGTTAGTATATGCGTTCTAGCGCAAGCTACAAAGGGAACAGGAGATGTACTAATTCTACTAATCTTCTATACAATTAAGTAAGTAAGTACTACTGTCCTTGTAGTCCTCTTTAGTGTATTCTTGTTTATTAAAGGTCTCTAGCTGTTTAAGGTAATACTTAGGCAGATAGTCCTTGTTAGGGAAGAGCTATGCTTTATTATTATTCTTATTATTATTATTAGTAAGTTAGTTAACGTTAGTTAGATTTGTATCCTAATCTATACTAACGTCTGTATTAGACCTAGTGTAATCGCTGTTATTAGAGGAACTCTTAACTAGTAAACGTTGTCGCATAATGCGCAGTACAGGCAGAGCAATTAGAGGTAGAGAGAGTAGAAGAAGAGCATGCGTCTATGTCTATGCGTCTAAGGCAAGGCGTTAAGAGAGGATAGAATAACGTAATAAGAATTTAAGTTTAAATAAGAAAAGTAGGACTACGTATTAGTTTGTGTTACTTTAGATAGTAAGGAAGGAGCCTTTAGTACTCTACTAGTAGGATAATCTTAGACTAATTTAGCATTTACTTATAGTGTTTAGAAAAGCAAGTTAAGTTGTAGGCGTAAGGCAGGGTTCCTAACAGGAAATTAAATTAGCCCTTAGACTTATTTAACGCCTACGCTAGCTAAGGTAGGAAAGCTAGCAACGTTTCCGCTTAGGCTACAGCTAGCACAATTAGGGAGGTTTTGCAGCAAGTTAGCATTAAGAAACAGCGTTACAAGCCTCTAAGATAAGGAGCTAAATTGCTGTTAGATTGTTTAAGATAGTAAGTATATAGTATAGTAGGAACATAACTCTTATAGTTTATGTTTAACCTTAAGTTTTACCTAATTAATACATTTAATTATTTAGAACTCTTAACCTATACTTATAATAGATAGTTTATTCTATACTCTCTAGTATATCTTTAATTATTACAAGCTTTACTTAGGTAATTACCTAATTTTATTCCTACTACTACGCTTACCTTCTAAGAACTAACCTAGAAGTGTTTATAGTCTTTAACTAAAGCATAACTTTAATATTTTAAACAACCCTAAAGATAAGTACCTTAATAGTAACCTACGCTACGCCTAGCTCTTTAGGAGGAGAACCTGCTCCCCTATACTAAGCAATTAATAATACTATATTAAGTACCCTTAATATATCTAAACTGTTAAGGTTGTATATCTAGGCAAGCCTAAATAGTACTAGTTAGGTTAGTTCTTAGGGAAGAGTACAGTGTCTAGAATAGTAAGGTAAGATGCGTCTAGACAAAGTCTAATATAGCAACTTAGAAGTATTACTAGCTAGCAACAGGATTAACTAGCAGGAGTAGTAATTCTAAAAACTAACTTAATTGTTAAAGTTAAACATAAACTATAAGGGTTTTGTTCCTATATACTATATACTAAGGATATTCTAGAGCTTACTTATTAAAGCGTAAGCTTATAATACTAAGCTATAAATCTTACGTAGCTTGTTATAAGCTTTGTAAGCTTAATTATGTGTATTAATCCTTCTTACGCGCTAAGGCGTAAGCTTATAGATCTACTTGTAAGCTAGTTACGTAATCTGTTCTATGTGTTATCTATTACTAGCCTGCTGTAGGCTACGTTAGGAGATTACTAAAATAATTAGCTGTAGAGACCTAGGATTGTAATACTATCCCTCTTCCCTATTAGATTTGTCTTAAATCGTAATTGTATCTTTATAAGCGTGCCCTACATCTTATCCTAGGAGTTGTTAGACTGTACTCGCGAGGAGTATAAAGCAAAAGTAGAAGTAGATAAAAAGCTGCTTGCTAAAGTAATTGCGCAATTGCTGCGTAACAAGAAGATTCTTGCGTAGGCAAAGGACAGAGTACATTACAAGGCTAAATACCTAGTAAACAAATTAGAGGAATTAGGTAAGGATGTTTAAGTAGAGGAGTTAAACTATCTAGCTGTAGACGTGTTAACAGGTTACTCTCTAGCTATATAGGCTACCCTTAACCTAATTAATACTTCTATAAACTTTAGTACTACTTTAGTAGTTATTAGCAATTTATAAGGTTTATAGTTAGTTCCTAAGTATTTTCTAAATATAGGTAACCTAACTATTTAACTAGATACTTAGTGCTGCGTCCTTTTCCCTAATATGTTATTATTTTTTTAACGTCCTACTTAACTTCTCTATTAGCTTAGTAGTAGAAGTCTTTCTAGATTAGTGTTTTAGGGTTAGCTAGTTCTAAAAGCAAGATATAGAATATAGGGTGTACTCTTACATTCTTAGGTAGCGCAAGTTAATAGGTAACTAGGCTAGTTTGCTTAGAAATAAAAAATAGTCTAACCTTAACCTTATCTAGTTTTTTTGTTAGTTGCTATATGCGTAGATTTTTGTAAGGAGATAGACTTTATCCCTCTCCTTTAGTAAAGGCGCTGTTTTTTATTTCTTATTAATGTAAGAAATTGCTTATAACTAAGCTTTAGTAATATTTTCTAGCAATTTCTAGTGTACTTCCTTTAGTGCTTTAACTAAGAACATTACTACTTCTATTTAAATATTACTATTTAATAACCTAGTAAAGAGATTTAAGTATTACCTATATGTTGTAAAGTATAGCGTATAGCCTATAGCTTCTAAAGTCTTATTGTTGTACACAATCTGTGCTATAGGTAATAGTAAAACCTAGTTATCTTGCTACTAGTTGCTATAGATCCTTAAGTATATTTCTATAGTTTAATTTATGCGTTCTATCTGTCTGTCTGTCTGTAGATAGTATGCTGTAGATAGCTTCTTCTTAGTACTAATTGCTGCAAGCAACGTGGTCTAATAGTTTAATATAAAGAGCTTTTCTCTGTTACTAATAATAGATTTAGGTATACTATAATATTAGATAATACAGTCTTTAAAGATATAGGCTAACTACATAGTAGTATAACTATGTCTAAATAGTATTATCTTAGCATACTTAGTAAACTAGTCTACTATAACAAAGATTAAGTTATAGCTATATCCTATAATAAGGTCTTTAGAAATTAGTAGCTATGTAACAAAATCTATTATAATGTTTGTCTAGGGCGTAGTAGGTAGTTCTATTGCCTGCGCTTCTTTATATTTAGCGTATATACTATGTTTGTTCTACTAACAGCTAACTTATCTTCTAATAAACTTTGTAACTTTGTCTTTTATCTTTAGGAATTTATAATATCTCCTAATAAGTTCTATAGTTTGTGTAATACTAGGGTATCTATAAAGTAGGTTATTGTAGTAATAGCTTATAATATTATCTATTAGTTCCTCTAGTACTTAAGCTTGTACTAGTTGCTTCTATTTAACCTATAATATAAGATTAAGTTATTATAATAGTCCTAGTAACCTATTAGCATTCTTTCTAAGAATAGCAAATTAATTTATAGTTTTCTTACCTATAAGATTATAGCGTTAGCTAAGCATGTCTGCTCTGCTATTTTCCTTTCCTAGGGTGTATAGGATTTTAAACTTATACTAACTAAGTATTTCTAACTAGTAAACTTATTATTAATTTAGAACCTTAGTAGTAGTAAAGTATACTAAGTTTTTATAATCTATATAGATAGTAAGTTCTAAGCAGCTCTTTATATATACTCTTTGATGTTATAACGCGTTAATAATAGCTATAAGTTCCTTATTATGCATATTATAGTATTCTTCTAGTACTGTAAACTTTCTAGAGTAGTAGGTAATTAAGTGCTATTTCCTGTCTTGTTCTTACGTAATGCAAGCTCCTAATACTAAATCTAAGGCATCTATCTTAAGGCGTATTAGTTTACTACTCTTAAACGTAATTAATATAGGTAGCTTAATACATGCTTACTTAAGTAACTAAAAAGTATCTTCCTATACTTATTCCTATTTAAATAGTATATCCTTCTATGTAAGTCTTGTAAGCAGTAAGGCCTTTAAGGAGTAGTTCTAGATAAAGTATTAGTTAAAGATATTAAACCCTAGGAATTCCTATATTCCTTTAACTAAAGTAGGCTTTAGCTAATCCTTTATAACCTAGATCTTTTTTTTTACTTATCTTTACTCTATGTTTTCCTATAACATAGCCTAGGAATTCTACTTCCTCTTAGTGCTACTTGCACTTCTCTAGTTTTAGTTAGAGGTCTGCTTTTGCTAAGTAGTCTAACACTTATTATACGTAGACCTTATGTTCTTCTAGTATCTTGCTGTACACTAGGATATTATTAAGGTACGTTACTACAGTAATATCTAGATGCTCCTAGAGCACGTTGTTAATTAACGCCTAGCATACAGCTAGTGCGTTAGTTAGCCTAAATAGCATAACTATATACTTATAATAACTATAATAGATTCTAAACACTATCTTCTATTCTTCTCTATTCTTTATATGTATAAGGTTGTACTCTTTATATAAATTAAGTATAGTAAAGTATTTTACTCCTATAAGTCTATCTTTTAACTCTCTAATATTAGGTAGTAGGTATTAATTCTTAATTATAATGTTATTAAGCTTGCAATAGTTAATATATAGTCTTAGTAATCTGTTTTTCTTTACAATAAATAGAATAGAAAATCTAGCTAGAGACTTAGATTTTCTAATAAAACCTTTTACTAGGTTTTCCTTAATATACTTTCTTAATATCTCTAGTTCCTTCTTAGATAGCTGGTATATTAGCCTAAAGGGTAGTTCTTTCTCTTCCTTAAGTTTAATCTTATAATCCTAAGGTTAATACTTAGGTAGCGCTTTTGTAGATAACTCTTCTTTAAATATCTAGGTGTATTAATAATATATATCTAGTATAGTAGGAGGTGCACTCTTAGTCTCCTTAATTAGCGCAGAGGGGTTCTTCTAGTCTACTTAATTAACTACTCTAACTTAGCACGTCTTATATATTAAAGAGATGTTATTAATCTTCTTCTTATCTACTAACTCTAGTGTAGGTTACGTAGGTTAGCGTGTAGTAGTACTATAGCTATATCCTTTAAACAAAAGCTATTGTTTTTTCTAGTTAATTTGTAGATTATGCTTTTATAACTATAGCAGTCCTAATATAACATTATAAGTAGCTATTCCTAGGATATCTAGGTCTAATTTTTCTCTATAATTCTGTACTTGTAGGGAAGCACCTTAAGCTTTAAGTATAATCCTTTCTTCCTCTAGTATTAATTCTCTATTAGTAATTTGTAAAGGGTATAGTTTGTCTTTATACTATAGATAGAGCCTAGCTCTTTCTATTATGCTGTAAGACATATAGCTTTAATATAACTCTAAATCTAATAATACTATTATTATAACTCCTCCTAATAGTATTAGGAGTTTAATAAGTTAATTATTCCTAATTAAGTTAAGTGATTAATCCCTAGCGCTTACAGACGCTGTCCTAAAAAAGAATTCTTTTATCTTCTAAACCTATAACTCTGCTTTACTTCTTTGTAAGTTATATAGTTAGGGTTAAGGTAGTGCTACTATATAGCGTTAATGCACCTATTATTAATTACTAATTGCTAGGCACCTTATACTTATAGTGTATTATTGCCTAGGAAATAGGCATTCTTACGCTTATTAATAAGATGCATTTTATAGGTGTTGTTCTAGTAGTTTCTCTAATGCTTCTTGCATAACTTCCTCTACTTTAGGAAGAAGCTACTTCCCTACTTGTCTAATAGGTAAGTAAGGCAGTTGTCTTTGTAGCATGTAGTGTAGGAGAGTATTCTATAATGTAGATTACGCAGGTCTATTTTATATCTAGGTGCGTGAAATCTGTCTAACTAATATAGGATATTTTCGCAGAGCTAGTCTTCTTGTTATTGTAACACGACCTAGTTATTAGTGTAGTTTTCTTAATACTTGCGATAGGCTTTGTTGCACTAGTTTTCTTCTTTATCTAAAGTGTTGTAGGTAATAAGCTTACTGCACGTGCGTGCGTAGATATCTTATCCCTTAAGGTTATGTTATTAGTAACGCTTATTGTGTTCCTCCTGTCTGCGTTGTCTGTATTCTTGTTTCTATTTGTTATCATTATTATCTTTTACTAGCTGTTTATACAGTACAGGTCTAAGATACTTAAGTAGATCCTTAGGTTCTTTGTTGTCTTCTTTAGACTTAATAGCGTGCAGCTATAACTACATATCTATAACAAGAAGGCCTTTTCCTTCTAGCGTAAAGAATAGCTTCCCTTATTTAATAATGTTACTATAGTGTAACTTGCCTACAACTAGCTTGTCTTTCTTCTATTAGCATTCTACTATATAGTACTTTTTATCCTTATTTATTAAGACTTTTCTTTAAGGTAGGATGTTAGTAATTAGTTATACAGCTTGTTCTTAATATAGTCTTAGAGATCCTAGTTAGACTCTAGGTCTGCCTCTAGGCATCCTTTATCTTTAGCGAGAATCTCCTATTCTTTACTAGTTTTATTGCTATTAGTAGCTAGCATGTTTAGCTGTTAAACTACCTTACCTTTAGATTAGTAGTCTTAGGCAAAGTAGCCTTACTTGCTATATCTGTAACAAGTTACTAAAGACTTATCTAGTGTGCTCCCTTTGTTCTTCTTGTTCTACCTATTAGGTCCTTTATTTAGGTTTAATAGATCTATAGCCTCTAGTCTATAGTATCTGCTTTAGGTATTATTGTAAATCTAGCAGTTTATATTAGGTTAGTAGCGCCTACTATAATTTCTATAGTTAGAGTAATTATTACACTATAGGTTACCTAGTAGTAGTTATTTATTATTAACTACACGTACTTATAGATTATCTTATAGCTCTTGTTATAGCTTATAAAATTTAATATTAATATTAATAGTAGTATTAATAAGCTAGTTTAGGGTCTTAGTACTAGCGCCTGTGCGTATTAGTTCTTCCTTAACTTTTAGTTTAAGACCTTATTTAAATATAGTTATTAACACAGTATTATTATAATTAGTATTAGCAGTAAGTTGTTAGAAGTCTGCTGCATAATTAGCTGCTAACTTTTCTTATTAATTGCGTTAAATATTATATTATACAATAGTAGGTTTGTTAGAGACTCTAAAGATTAGCTTAATTTTATCTTTAAAGTTATTAAAGTCCTTTATCTATTTATCTACTTTATTAGGGGCATTGCTAGCTTAGTACTGCTGTACAAAGGGCTTAATTTACTAAAAGCTTTTCTACGCATGTAACTAGCAACAAGAACTACTTAGTTCTTTATAGGTATCTTTCTACCTTAGAAGGTAAAGAAGAGATCCTACTAAAGTAGCTAGTTATCTAACTTGCTCTGTTCTCTATAGTAGAGATTAGGCTTGTTAACGTTTATGCTGTTAGTATAGACTATAGGGTCTTTATTAACGTCTATATTAGAGCTATTAGAGGTAGCACGTGTTCCTAAGGTAGTACTTATCTTAAGGGTGTTTAAAGTGTTAAGGTTGTATATCTAGGCAAGCCTAAATAGTACTAGTTAGGTTAGTTCTTAGGGAAGAGTATAGTATCTAGAATAGTAAGGTAAGATGCGTCTAGACAAAGTCTAATATAGTAACTTAGAAGTATTACTAGCTAGTAACAGGATTAACTAGCAGGAGTAGTAATTCTAAAAACTAACTTAATTATTAAAGATAAACACAAACTATAAGGGTTGTGTTCCTACATACTATATACTAAGGATATTCTAGAGCTTACTTATTAAAGCGTAAGCTTATAATACTAAGCTGTAAATCTTACGTAGCTTATTATAAGCTTTGTAAACTTAATTACGTATATTAATCCTTCTTACGCGCTAAGGCGTAAGCTTATAGATCTACTTATAAGCTAGTTACGTAATCTATTCTATGTGTTATCTGTTACTAGCCTTCTGTAGGCTGCGTTAGGAGATTACTAAAATAATTAGCTGTAGAGACCTAGGATCGTAACACTATCTAAACTAGAAACCTACTCTAGCAAGAGAAATAAGCTAAACAACTAGCTTATCTAGTAGGACTTATTCTTCTTGTTTTTAGAAGCTAGAGTAGCTAAGAACTTATAAGTAGTTTTTGTTACTAGTTATATAAGAGGATAGGCTTTTAGGTAGATTAAACTATTTCTTTAATAGTTTAATATAGGAGACACACTTAATAAAGTTAATAAATAGATATCTGTTGCGCAACTAAGCGCGTAGAGTTACATACGCAGCTTGTTTTCTAACAGAGCGTGCTAATTAGGTTAAGCTGCTCTTGTAAGGAGCTAACCTCTAAGGGAATTTGCTAGTAGAATACAAGATGAATTTAATAGAGAACAACCTCTAGAGCAGAGGTTGTAGAGTTTTTATAACTCTGTTTTGGAGGTGTTAGCTCTGTAGCGGGGTTTTGGCACTTACTAGGCCTGCGAGCTAGGGTAAGGCCAAGGCAGTGTACGCTAAGGAGCTAGCACCTAGGCCTAGCCTGTTATAGTACCCCCTACTTATTCTTTGTTTATTAATACGCGCCTTAGTTAAAACAGCTCTATTGCCTACTCCCTACCTTCTGTATTCTCTGTTACACTACCTTGCAAGCCTACGCCCTTTCTACACATAACTCTACTACTATCTATTTATCTAGCTAAGCTGCCTTGCTCTAGTCTATTATAGCGCCTCCTAAGTCTCCTGCTACTTCTTGCTCCCTAACTAAGAAAGCAGCGCCTAAGAGAGTAAGTTACCCTACTATTACCTTCTATTGTTTAACTATTATGCCTAACTCTTTTACCTTCTATAGGCCTGCTTAGTTACCTCTACTAATCCTGCTGCTCCTATAACTTAGTTAACTAAGAGGGCAAAGCTTACTCTATAAGACGTTAACCTTAATAAGGATAAGATTAAGGAAGTCTTTAGCAACGTCCCTAAGCTAGGCAATTATACTAAGGCTAAGGTTAACTAGTTCCTGCGTACTGTGCGCGCTAGTAGGTTTAAAGATCCTAAGGTCTATATTAACTACGCGTTAATAGGACAAGTCTACAACTTTACTGCTAGTAGTTAGTCTACTAGCTACGTAAGCTGCGTTAAGGCCTATGCCTGCTGCTATAAGGTAGGTCTCTACTTAAGGTATTACACTATTCCTTTCCTCTACTAACAATCCTCTAGGCCCTACGCAAGACCTAGAAGACGCTAAACAAGTACTATGTTTTTTTGTAGTTTAGTAAGGGCAACTCTGCAAAGCTTTTAAAGGTTATTAAGCCTATTTAAGTAGACCTTAAGAAGCGTATAAACCTCCTACGTTACACTAACCTTCTAACCTAGCCTAACACTTGCTCCTCTGCAACTAGTTATAAGGTTAAGTAGTCTAAGTATAAGGGCAATATTAATAAGATTAAGGCTTATCCTTCTATTTCTATAGTTCTTGCAGAGCGCACTGCTATTGCTGCTAAGGAGTTAGTAGTCTAGATAAAGACTATAGTAAGTTATTTTCCTCTTTTTCTACTTATTTTTAGGCTATTTTGCTAATTTGTTACTTAGTATAGCTTACTATTAACTTGTTAATACTTACGCGCTTTATCTATCTTAATACTAACCTCTATAAGAAGTTTAAGCTTCCCCTACCTCTAGATATAAGGACTTTATTAAATTAGTTATTAAGGACATTACTATAGCTATGTAAGGTAACAGAGACAATATTAGTAGTAAGGGTTCTATTTTAGGTAGTGCTTAGGTCTTCTCTTATCTGTAGCGTTTAGGATTTTCTAGCTAGATAATACCTAAGCTCTCTTAGCCTTTTTCTCTTATAATAATATAGCCCCTATATAGGGCGGTCTACCCCCTAGGGTAGGCTAATGCAACAAATAATCTCTCTGCAGTCTAGTACTCTCCCTTATTTGTGCATATCTTCTCCTCTTGCTCCTACTATCTTCCCCTATACTTATTATAGAAGGTTAATGTTGCTTATCTAGAGATTCTAACTAGAATCCTAGGGGTAAGTTCCTATTCCTATCCTGCTTATCTCTTGTTACAGACAACTACTTATCTAAGGCTTCTAGGTCCTTGTAAACGTCCTCTCTTTCCTATATTTTAGTAACATAACCCTCCTATTATACCAGGTACTTGCGTCTCTTGCCTCCCCTCCTAGCTTGTCTTTCCTTGCAGATAGAGTTAACTTTCTATTCCTTAGAGGAGGTACTGTTACTGTTAGTAATAACTAGCAGGCTAGGCTAGAGGTTATTATTTAATTGTCTATAGAGGGGGTTCTATAGACACAGCTTAAGCTAGTTAACGTAGAAGATAAGGTAGATTTTACTATTAATATCTAACTTAACGTTGTAGGGGAAACAACCTCTATAATTATAAACTTCCTATTCTTCTAGTCTAGCTTCTTACTTATTTAGCTGTTTAAGAACTAGTTTCCTAACTTTAACTAAACCTTGTCTCTAATTTTTAGCTGTAGGGCTTCCTTCCTGTATGTATTAGCCTGTTATTTCTGCGTCTGCTAAGCTTCTGCTATCTATACTTTAACAAAATTAATTGTTTTAGCAAATTTTTGCACTATACCTGCTATAGCTTTAGTAGGTTCCCTTGCGTGTTAATGCAATAGTTCTGCTATTAAGTCTAGGTTAACCTGTACTAGGTCTACGTTGTAACTATGTTAGAGGAAGAAGGGGCTAAAGCCTATAGACAAAGCTACTTGTCCCTTAATTGCAATCTAGGCTACTAGTACCTAAGTAGACTAGTTATTCTAGGACTAGTTAATGTACGCTCTTAGGTATGTTTTAACTACTAAGTTTATACATTTAGTACTCCTGTTAGTCTAGGGGTAGAAAGCTGTAGACAATCTCCTTATAATCCTAAGTAGTTAGCATATTATCTACTAGAAATTACTAAGGAATTGCGTCCTATAATTAGAGATAATAGTGTTAAGCAGGAAATAGTAGGCTACTATATAAGATATAAATGCACTAGTAACTATCTTTACTAATAGGTTAGGTAAGAGGACTAAGATAACGTCCTTAGAAAGTCTGTCTATAACAACTATAAGATTATAGTTACTATTACTTTTAGGGAGGTCTGTTATAAAGTCTATAGAGATTTCCTTCTAGATTCTCTTAGGTATAGGGAGGGGTTTAAGAAGTCTCTGTTTTAGTTCCCTCTATAGCTTTATCCTTCTGCAGATGTTGCAATTATCTATATACTAGCAGAGGGCAGTTAACATTCCTAGCTAGAAGTATAATTAAGAGAGAATTGTATATATATTACCCTCCCTAGGTAACCTACAATTAGTAAGTAATAAGTATTATTAATAATCTTAGCTCTAAGTGCATTAGAGTTTAGGACCTATGCCCTTCTATAGTAGTATAATCTATCTCTGTTATCTATAGAGCATTTAGCAAGTAAAACTTTAAGGTTAAGCTGCGTAGGGAACTTCTAGGCGTCTAAGGTAATAGATAACTTTACTAGTTAGTAGGTCTTGTTATCTATAGTAGCTCTTTCCTAGAGTCTTTTAAACTCCTTAATACTATTATATAGTTCTAGTATTTAGGCTATAGGCAGTTCTGCACGCTCCTAGCTCTGCTCCTAATAGTTGTCCTGCTGCGAATCTGTATTCTGCGATGTAGCAGGGAGGAGTTAGTCTACTCTACGCAGTCTAGAAGAGAAGACTTGTATGTTGTTAGCAGAGTTATCTCCTAGGTTAGTTCTTACTACTTAAGCGAATAGTTTTAATAGTTAGAAATACCTAGTCTTAGTTCTTTTGTCCCTAGTTAATAGGGGAAGGTCTTCTTCCTTTCTTAAAAGAGTATCTGCTTAGTTATTAACTTTGCTAGGTCTATAAGCAAAGGTAAGGTTAAACTAGCTAAGGAGGCTTAACTATTAGACATGTCTCTCTAAGAGTAGTTAGGCTTTGTAGAAGTACTCTAAGTTTTTATAGTTAGTAACAACTATAAACTTCCTTACTTGCTTTAGCTCTATACTCTACTCCTAGAGGTATTTAATTACTGCTAACATTTCCTTATTATAGATAGTGTAGTTTACTTCTACTTTTAAGTTCTTAGCTAAGAAGTAAGCTACTATGCAGAGCACCTTGTCCTTTCTATACTAGGAGAGTACTCCCCTATTGCCTATCCTAACGCATTATACTCTACTACTATTTCTAAATCTAGGTTAAAGTTTAATAGTGCTAGTTCCCTAGTAAATGCAGCTTTTATAGCGTTAAAGGCCTATTACTAGGTTCTTTCTACTTAAAGGTAGTATTCTTTCTAGTTAAGTAGGTAAGGGGCTCTGCTATGCTAGAGAACTAGTTAATAAACTACTAGTAGAAGTTTGCAAACCCTAGGAAACTCTAGATTCCTTTAACTATCTTTAGGGGTTCCTAAGACTTAATAGCAGCGATCTTTCTAGGGTCTATCTAGATACCCTTACCAGCCTTAATAATAAACCCTAAATATTTAGTGCTCTTAATAGAGAATTTACTTTTGCCTATGTTAAGGTAAAGACCTGCAGCTCCTAGCTTCTAGATAATTTCTTTAACCTTAGCCTTGTGTTCTTCTTAGGTGCTATTAGAGTAGATTAGTACATTGTCTACGTAGGCAGAGCACTATTTGTCTAGGTACTCTCTTAAGA
Organism: Ascochyta koolunga; assembly: GCA_026119515.1. Classification (NCBI taxonomy): domain Eukaryota; kingdom Fungi; phylum Ascomycota; class Dothideomycetes; order Pleosporales; family Didymellaceae; genus Ascochyta; species Ascochyta koolunga. The sequence continues at coordinate 993,146 of JANLCG010000001.1, read as the reverse complement.
CCTAGTTAATATACTGCTAGAATGTACTTAGGGCATTAGCAAGTCTAAATAGTGTTACTAGCTACTTATAGAGTCTAAACCTTGTCTAGAAAGCTGTTTTCTATTTGTCTCCTTTAGCTATCCTAATTTTGTAAAATGCTTAGATTACGTCTACTTTAGTAAACTATAACGCTTTTAAGATCTAGGAGAGAGTCTTATAGATTAGAGGGAGTAGGTACTAGTCTTTCTTAGTAATAGCGTTTAATGCTTAGTAATTAACACAGAACTATAGACCCCTACTAGGTTTCCTAATAAATAGGACTAGGGCAGAGGCGCTAGATTTACTAACCTAGATAAAGCCTTTGTCTAAGTAGCTAGTAAGCTGTTGCTAAAGTACTAGAAGCTCTTTATAAGACATATTGTACAGCAGTCCCTATAGCACTATTACTAGATTGCTGTCTTGTTTAATTAGCTTAATTACATAGTCTACTTTAGGACTATAGTGTAGCGCAAGCTTATCTACTTCTTCTTTTATAAATGTCCTAAATTTATCTTTTAAATAATCTAGGAGGAGGACACGTAGATCTATTAATTCCTTCTTTTTTAAGGCCTTTTAGATGTTAGCTATAGATGCTGTAAACAGTCTTATACTCTAGTCCTTCTTAGACCTCTTTCTTAGGGCTTGGTACAACTCTAGACTAACAGGCCTTAGTAGTTAGTTAGGGCAGGTGCCCTCCTACTTCTTACACAGGTTTTACTAGAATAGATAAATAGTAACTTCTTAGCTAGTGCTATTATAACTTTATTCTTGTCTATCTAAGGTCTTTCTAGGATAAAGTTGTACTCTTTCTCCCTATCTAATACGTATGCCTAGAGGGTTTCCCTGTAGCTATCTACGTTAATCTTTATTCTTATAACATTAGTTACCTAGGTTACTTTTCTAGCTACACCTAGTACTCTACGCCTATGCGTAGGAGTGCGTTGTAGGTTGTTTTACAATACAAACTTTAAGAAGACTATACTATAGGTTAAACACCCTATATTAATTAATGTATGTGCTATAGTATTATCTTATACTATCACATGCAGTAATATAGGCTTGCTATTAGGCTACTATTAGTAGAACCTTTAAAACAGTTCTCTCCTCTCTACAACCTTTCTTTCTAACCCCTATTTACACCTTTAAATAGGAGTTTCTAGTTTTCTAAGTCTTTGTTATTTAAGTTGTTAGTTTTAGAGACCTTAGCAGCTACGCTTTAAACTTAGATACTTTCTAGTCTCTTAGCTAGGGCTAACTAGCATCTGTTTAAGTAGTAGCTGTTCTTCCTGCACCTTAGGCAGGCGTTTTTAGCCCTTCTTTAGTCTATAACCTCCTAGGGCTGCTATTCTACCTGCTATTAGTTGTCTAATTTAATTCTCCTAGCGTAGACTCTAGTAGGTTCCTAGTCTATCTTATTAGGGTTTGTCCTTTACGTTTGCTGCCTAAAGGTGCTGTTAGTTAGTGCCTTAGTCCTACAGAGATTAACTTCTACTATAAGGACCCTAGTTATAAGGTTCTAGAGATCCTATTTATCTAGGATATTAACTAAAATTATTTTGTCTTGTAGGTCTAGACAGATTATAGACATGTACCTAGTCTTAAGGTTCCTTGTGTTGTCCTCCTTAGCAGTATTATAGGCTAGTTATATAAACTCTACGTTAAAGGACTTAATACTCTAATTATTTCTCTTTATAGTAATAGTTTAGAGTTTTTAATAGGAACGTTCTTTAAATATAGAGTCCTTATACTATTTATCTAGGAAGTCCTAGAACTAGGTAGTTATACCTATTAGGTTTTAATCCTTCTATAACAGGCTAACCTAAGCAGCTTGTCCTTCTAATTAGTTAAACATGTATGCAACTCCTAGGACAGCTTCCTAATCTCCTATAGACTTTAACTTGTCCTTTATCTATAATTTAAACGTTTAATACATATACTAATTGCTACTAAACTTACCTACGTCTAGTAGCTTTATAGCTTTACTTAGTTTATTATTATTTGTTTGTATAGAGGTAGGTAGTGTTACGCTGTAGTTCTGCGTGTTTATAGATGCTACGTAGGCTTGCACCTAAGCTTTAACCAGCCTTTGTATAGTTTTGTTTATATCTTCTTCTTAAGAGTTTAGGTTTTAGTCTGTAGGAGGATAAACTTTATTAGTAGTAGTAGCTACTACAACTTTAGAAAGGGTTCCCTATAATAGGTAGGCAGTTAGGCGTTCTAGTACGTGTGCTAGGAGCTCCTCCTACTAACTCTCTAATACTAATAAGGTAGCGAGGTTCTAGAGCTCTGTCCTAACGTCTAATTAATTGTTGTTGCTAGTGTACAGCTTAATGCTGTATTCACCTAGACGCCTAGCAGCGTTATTAAACGTTTTGTTTATTAGTCTTTGTGTTAGTAATTAAATTTAATTGTAAGGAGCTAACCTCTAAGGGAATTTGCTAGTAGAATATAAGATAAATTTAATAGAGAACAACCTCTAGAGTAGAGGTTGCAGAGTTTTTATAACTCTGTTTTGGAGGTGTCAGCTCTGTAGCAGGGTTTTAGCACTTACTAGGCCTGCAAGCTAGGGTAAGGCCAAGGCGGTGTACGCTGAGGAGCCAGCACCTAGGCCTAGCCTGTTACAGCTCTACTCTAGCAACGCTGGTTCTAAGCAGCCCTAATACTAGCCAAGCGCTTGTTAAGCGAGATTACATAACCTACACATTTTATTTATATTTAAGCAACACGTTCTATATAGAAAAATAGACACTAATTAAATTAATTAATTACTTAAGTATAGTCCTGTAAGCTCTATTACAGTTATAAGCCTAGCTTCCTAAGCACAGTAGATCTCCCTACGCACTTAGCAAACAAGATTATTAGACTTAGCTTAACTGCTCTAATTACCTAATTATTTTTCTATCCCTACTATCTAAACGCTACTATAGGCAAGCTTGTTAACTATAATAAGCAAGCTCTCTTAAGTATCTCTATAGGACCTTATTAGCTTAAAACAAGATCTAATTAGCTTAATTAGTACATCTAACTTACGTAGCACGCTAAGCTTTGTAACATATAGGATATAGTAGATCTAGATGCTAAAGACGCCCTAGGTATATATAAAGAAGCGCCTAAACTACCTATTATAGGCTTGCTCCTACTTAACTACTAGCTTAATCTACCTAAAGCTAGAGCACCTAACCTAACAAGCCTCTAACAGGCTAAACAAGCGTTAAGAACTATAACAAGGAGCTCCTTAGATACAAGATTAGAGTAAGCAAGTAGGCTACTAAGGTAGAACGCCTTTAGAAGATCTAGAACTAGGTTAATATAATAGTATTACTATTAATCCTCTTACTAGTAATAGTAAAGCTTGTTACTAATAACACTATAATACTACAATTGCTTATACAAGCCCTAAAAGAGAAGCTTGCTCTAATAGATGTTAGCACCTAGAACTAGGTTAGGGCAGAGTACTAACAGTATCTTAGAGCAGCTAAACAGTTAAGAGCTGCTCTATAAGACTAGTACAATAGGTAGTTCTACCTCTATAGAAGAGCTAAGTTATATAAGCTTCTAGAGGTTAATAAGGCGCTTGCTGTGCAGGATTTCTTAGATGCCTTAAGTTATAAGATTGCCCTAGATTAGGCTTGTACTATAAACTAAAGGATTATCTAGAATAGTATCCTAGGGCTTAATTTACTTAATTTAGATAAAGTAAGTAGGGTCTTTAGTAGTTTAATGTATAAGCACACTATAAGAGCAGGAAAAGATAACCTAGAAGTATTTGCAACGTTTAGAAGCTAAACAGATGCTACTTAAGCTCCTGCTACTAACTCTAAGAGCTTAAGTAGGTACTCCTGCCCTTATAAACAAAAAGGAGAGACTTATAAGTAGAAACTAACTAATTACTAACGCCTAGAGACAGTAGTTAGAGGGAGCTCCTTACTGCCTATCTACATAAGTAAAAGCTATTGCAAGGATACTCTCTAGAGGCTTAAGAGCTAAGAGTATATAGATACTAGGAAGGTAATTAAGCAGCTTAATTAGACACTAAAAGCTCTATTAGTAATAACAGCTCTACTAGCAAAAGGTAGCCTACCTAAAGTTAAGTTTCCTAGTAAAGTACAGGCTGCTCTAATTAATCTAAAAATAATACAACTAAGCAACCTAGCTAAGAAACCTAGGGTTTATAACCTTATAGATTTTAACACTTATCTACTCTTAGAGAGTATAATTTTAGATAATAGAGTAGCTACACACTTGGTTTACAGCGTAGATTAGCTTATACCTAGGTTGTTTTACCTAGCTAACTCTACTTACACTGTAGAGGTAGGCATATAAGTGTTTCTAGTAGTAGAACAAGGAGCTTATTTATTTAAAAACATGTTACATAGAAAGCGCAGCCTATATATAGAAGACCTACTCCTAAAAGATATAGTAGTAGTAGAAGGTTTCTATATTAATATTATTTCTAAGGCACGCCTCTAAGAGAAAGGAGTTTAGTACTTAGGGCTAGATAGCTTGCTCTAAGTAGGGTATATTAATAATCTAAATAGGAGCGTTGTATATACTACTCTTAAGCGCACTTACAACCTTACTTTCTTTAAATATAAGCTACTATCTTACTACCCTCTAATCCTTAATATTGTAATAAAATAATTATATAAGTCTTACCTATAAAGCTCTGCTAAACACCTCTAGCACGCTAGAGTAGGTTATCTAGGCCTAGAAGCTCTAACAGCACTAGTATAACAAGCGCGCAGCGTACACATTAACAGCACACTCTAAAAAGATTATAAGGTCTGCTTAACAACCTACGCTAAGTAAGTTATCTCCTAACAGAAATAGGAAAAACCTACTAAACCCTTTTAGAGAATTAGCTAGGATCTGTTTAATATGCCTATAGGAAGGAGTAGTAAATTATAGAAACTTTTAATTAAGGAGTACTATAGTAGGAAGCTCTTTATGTACTTACTTCTAGAGAAGACTTAAGTAGAGATACTGTAGGTACTTATAAGTTTCTTAAGCTAGGTACATACCTAGTACAAGCTCTATATCTGCAAGATAGGTTAAGATAATAATACTGCTACTCTCTTATAGCAAGGGAGCTCCTAATATAAGCGCTAGGCAATTAATAAGGGAATAGATATTTAGTGTATACCTCTATATACCTATAAGCTAAACAGGGCAGCAGAAAGAGTAGGGCAGGAAATAATTACTAAATCTATTAAAATAAGGAGTAGTGCAAACCTACCTAAGAAGCTCTAGCTAGAGGTTGTAGTAGTAGTAACATAGCTCTATAATATAAGTCTAACTTACTTAAACAAGCTATAAAGTCTAAACAAAGAGCTTAATTACTAGTTTACTTAATATTTCTGCTAGTATAAACTAGAGTAGGTAAGAGCACTAACAGCTAATCTAAGACCTAATTAGAGCAGGATATACGCCTTTAGCTGCAGAGCGTATCCTCTAAATAGGGAATAAGCAGCTAGGTGTAATTAGAGAAGCTTTAAAGTAACTCTAAGGGGTTATATTAGATACTTAGTAGAGTACTAAGCTTCTAACATATACTAGATATAGGTCCCTAAACTAAACTAGGTAATTACAACGCGTAATATAACCTTTAATAAGGAGCTCTTTAATAACAAATTAGATAAGTTGTTAGCCCTTACAGTCTAAGAAGTAGAAGTAGTTGTAGATATTCTATATAAACCTAATAAGATAGAGGTAGGAGAAGTAATAGAGCTCCCTCTTAAACAAAGAGACCTATTGCTTAGCTTGTCTACTAAGTACTAGCTTAGAGGTAACACTTAGGGAGAACCTTAATTGCTAGAAGGCTAGTCTAGTAGAGAGAGAGCCCCTAGGATAGATACTACACGTGCAGCAAGCTTAGCTAGTAAGCTGCTAGAGATCTGTGCAGAACAACGCCAAGAAATAGGTTTACTTTCCCCTAACTAAACGCCTAAACTAGAGCAGTTAAGTATAGGTAGGGAAGCTCCTAATAAGGAGGATAATCTAACTAGTAGCTTATAGGAAGTGCACTTAACTATAGAAGAATAGAGCAAGCTAGTAGATAGTAAGGATCTTAATAATCTACTAAGACCTACTTTACTAGTTGTTCTAATACCTTCTTAAAGATTAAAGTAAGTAGATAAGGTAGGCAGGAGACGCGCGTATTAGTAGAGAGTCTAGAGCCTACCTATAAGATAAAGCTACTAGATAGAGAACTACAAGCGCAACAAGCCTGCTAATAATAGAGCAGGTTAGTACTCTGTAATAAGCAATAAATAATTACAGATACGCCTAGCTTATCTACCTACTATTTAAACATGCAAATAAATATAGCATAGATAGAAGGGAGCTGCTTACTGCCTACGTAGTAATTATTGCCTTAACTCTAAAGAAGGAAAGACTAGTTGCTTAAAACAAGCGCTAGTTACATAGGGACAAGCTCCCTCTACTGCTAAGCAAATAGAAAGATCTACTCTATTACCTACTAGGAGCTCTTTTTCGCTAGGCCTACTAAATAGAGATAGATACGCTTATTAAGAAGGAAATATAGAGAGAAATTAACTAATTAAGCACCTTATTAAGGCCTCTGCTGCTTAAATAGGTCTTTACCTATAAAATTTACTAGGATAGCTACTTCCTTAAATATAAGGTAAGGATATACGTACGTAGAGATCTATAGACAAAGGATTAAATTATCTTAACCTATACTATAACGCTTGCTACTTACTTATTTTGCACTATAGTAGTAATTACAGCCTAGTTTAACCTAGAGCTCTATTAGTATAACGTAACTAGCGCGTTTCTAAACGTAAGCTGCTAGAACAAACCTTAGGTACTCTGTAAATTACTAGATAGATTTAAGAAACCTAAGTAAGTTATCCTACTACTATAAGCTCTATATAGGTTATATAATTTACTAGTCCTATAGTATAAAGAGCTCTCTAGTACGCTCTAGAAGCTTAGTCTCTTAGCATTAAAAGAAGAGCTATGCCTATTCTATAATCCTAAATAGAAAATAGTACTACTCTTCTATGTTAATAATATTCTCCTTGCCTATTATAATAATAATTAAGCTACTACTAAATAGCTAATAAGCTTATTAATAGAAAAGTATTAAATTAAAGACTATAGAGCTGCTAAATAGTTTCTAGGTATTTAAATAATTAGAAACTAAGAGGCTTATAATATAACTCTTAGGTATAACTCCTATATTAATAAGCTTACTACTAAATTTAAGATAGTAGAGAAGGGTTCCTTCCCTATAGTCTTATTTCCTATAGATAAGCTACTTAAATATAGTAGAGAAGCTTTAAAACAAGAGGTTAAAGCGTTTTAAGAACAAGTTAGGTCTATACTTTATATAGTAATTATAATTTAACTAGATATAGCATACACTACCTCTTAGCTATCTTGTTATTTAATAAATCTAGGAGCTACTTACTTTAAGGCAGCTACTTAGGTTTTAGCTTATTTATATAGAATAAAGTATCTAGGTATAAGGTATAGCGCTTATAAAGGTAGTTATCTGCTTATATATAGAGACGCCTTATTTACTAATAATAGAGAGTCCTATTAATCTTCCTAGGGGTATATTATGTAGCTCTTTAGTAGTCTAATTATCTAGAAAGCTGCACAGCAGTTAATAGTAACTACTTCTACTACTAAGGCTAAATTACTTGCTTTAGAGCATGTAGCTAAAGAGTTAGTAGCTCTAAAACAATTCCTAAGAGAACTTTAGCTAGACTTAGGGGTGCTATAGGAGATTTTCTATAATAACTAATAAACTATCTAACTAGTAGTTAAAGAGAATAAGTAGCTTACTACCTAGCTGTGCTATATAGATATCTAAAATATATAGTTAAAATAAGAGTATACTAAGGGAAATCTCTAAGTAACCTACCTTAAAACAAGTAAGATACTAGCTAATAGCTTTATAAAAGCGCTTCCTAGATAAGCTTATAAGTACTTTTTATTATATTTAAACTTATAGAGTATTAGTTAAAAGAGGAAAGACTTAGTTATAAAAAAGAGTAGGTTAATAGAGAAAGAGAAGATCTTTAAATTACTAGGGAGGACAACTCTCTCCCTAAATAGGTATAAGTCTCCCTAGACTGCTAGTAGCAGCTCTTTTAAGCACACGCCTAGCAGCTAAGGAGCTTATAAAAACAAATTAACTATAGGTAGAGAGGATAACCCCCTCTCTATAGGTTTTATCTTAAAGAACCTACTTATAAATAGGTACTTAAAATTTATACCTATCTATAAGTAGGCCCTTTACTACCTAGATAGTAGTACGTAGGTTAGTAGCCTACTAAACACTTATTAGCTACTATTATTAACTAAAAACTAAGTTACTTACTAAAGTTGTTACTCTACTAGAGGAAGTAAGCTCCTCTACTAGTTCTAGCCTAAGTAGCTTAAGGGTAGGGGGAGCAGGCAGCAGGAGTGCCTAAAGGCACAACGCTAGCAGCGCTTGCTGCAGTAGCTAGTAGTAGTGTTATTAACGCATAGCGCAACTAAGCTGCTTACTAGCAGCGCGTCCACGTAGTACGCGTAGGGTATTAACCTGCGTGCACTAGGCACTAGAGCGCCTAAGGTGGGGGCAGGCGGCGCGGGGCGGGTGGCGCAGGGGTGGGCAGCGGCAGCAGCGCAGCAGCATAGGCAGCAGCGGTAGCAGCAGCCATAGCAGCAGTAGCAGCAGCAACTGCCAAAGGAGCGGGCGAAGCTGCAGCCACAGGCTTAGGCGAGGGCAAGGGAGTAGGCGCAGGCATAGGCGCGGGCGCAGGCATGGGGGTAGGGGCAGGCGCAGGCAAGGGCGAGCGGGCAGCTGGCAGCTGGCCAGCTTAGGCAGCAGCTCAGGCAGCAGAGGCAGCGGTGGTACGCGCGCAGCGCTAGGTTTTAGTCTGTTTCTATACCTAAGTTAGCAAAACCTCTAGAAAAGAGCTAGGAAAACATTAATAGTAAGATTAGTTAGATAATAATAAAGCTCTTAACAGATTAAGAAGCTAGAAATAATTAGCTAGAGAGTGCTTAGGCGCGCAGAAAACAATTTAGTATACTTATAGGCATATTAATAGATATAACTAGAGAAATAGAGGAATTAGGTAGGTAGAACACTTATATAGAGAAGTAACTAGGTTAGTAAAGGTAAAGCTTCTAGATTATAGTCCTTACGCTTATTCTTACTACCTAGAAATACTTAACCTAGAAAGTGCTTACCTTAACTATAACTAAGTAGCTTAATAGCTAGCTATAGGCTTAGAAAATTTAGCTATTAAAAATAAGCGCCTAAACTAGCAATAAACTGCTTATAATAGTAGCCTAAAAGTTAGAGAGGTCTCTAAAAAGGAAGAGTACCTAGAGTACGCTGCAGGCGCGTAGTAATCTTAGATATCTAAAGAAATATAAAATCTAAGATTAGAGCCCTATAATTACTAAGGGTATACTCCTAGTTTAGTTATTCCTAATATAGGATTAACTAGAGGTTATGTTGCGTAACTAAGCATGTAGAGTTATATACACAGCTTATTTTCTAATAGAGCGTGCTAATTAGGTTAAGCTGCTCTACTCTAGCAACGCTGGTTCTAAGCAGCCCTAATACTAGCCAAGCGCTTGTTAAGCAAGATTACGTAACCTACACATTTTATTTATATTTAAGTAACACGTTCTATATAGAAAAATAGACACTAATTAAATTAATTAATTACTTAAGTATAGTTCTGTAAGCTCTATTATAGATAGCTAAAGGAATCTTTAACAGCTTTAGGCGTAGAAGGCTAGTAAGTTCTTTGTTATTTAGGCTTCCCCTCTAGGTTTTCTTTCCTCTAGGAATAATTATAGGTATGTCTTCTATAACTCTTCCTTATAGTAGTAGTCTAACAATAGGGTATAGATTATTATAGAGTCTGCTCTAGAACAGGATAGTAAAAGGGTCCTCTAGCACCTTAGTAACACTAGGCTAGAGGTCCCTTTAGACTTAATCTTCCCTTACTTAGCTATATATCTACTCTATTAATCCTTTGCTTAGTAGAGGGTTAGTATTAGATAATTACTTTTGTACGTTTCTACCTTACGTCTTGTTAAGAACTTAGTTAACTAGTCTCTCTAACAGTTTTTATAACCTAGTAGCTGCGCTAACTAAGGACCTAGTAGAATAAGCTCTAAGGATAATATCTTAGCTGTTAATATAATCTAGGCTTAGCACCTCTATATAGTCTAGTCCTAGGAGCTTAAAGTTTCTTAGGAAGATATAGAGTTAGGATAATACTAGCTATTGCTAGTTGCTGTTAGTATGCTAATAATAGCACCTTAATTTAGCTGTTCTCTATTTTATATAGATAACGTTACCTATTAAGAGCTGTATACTGTCCCTCTTAGTCTAGAGTCTATTCTACTAAATCTATTAGGTTTAACTAATAAAGTTAGCTAGTCTAGAACATTCTAGGAAACCTTAAAATACTTAAGGATTTTCTATTTTAACTAGCTTAGTTAATAAGTTAGTAGAACTAAACCTAGGATAGCGTCTAGCTGCTTATATACTAGACTAAAGTAGTATATCCTCCTGTTGCTTTTATAGTTATAGTAGTAACTACACTATCCTATCCTTACCAGGGCCTAGTAGAGCTTATAGTCTTAAGATTTATAATTTAGTTTATTATATATAGTATAGGAACTGTTGTACTCCTAGCCCTAGTAGTATAAAACACCTCTATTAGGATCTATATTTCTCTAGGAATAGGAGACAAATAACCTGTTATTACGTTCTAAGACTTTGCCTGCCTTAGTAGCGTGTGCTATAAAGTAGTGTGCCAGTGCATAGAGTAACTACCTTAGCAGTTACTTAGGATGCTAAGGCTAGTAAGTAGCGCTAGTATATAAAGGGATAACAGGAAGTTTAGACAAAGCCTCCTAGACTATTATATACTACTATAAAGAAATAAAGTTTATATCTTATCTACGTAATCTATATCTGTAGTTTCTTGCACAGCAATGTAGCTCCTCTGTCCTCTACATACTAACAGGTTAAGCACAACTTACTAGAACAGTAGGTATAGTAAGTTAGGTTATATAGAATTTCCTTAAATCTATTATTAGAATGTATAAGAGAGCTAACCTCTGTAAGGGATAGTTTCTAACTATCTATAGCCTTTACAAGCTTATTAACACTTTTATCTACCCCTAGAGGTAGGGAATTTCTAGACACTGTCTTACCCTCTGCGAGATGTCTTTTAGCCTAGTCTACTATACTGTAGTAATCTACTAGGTTTCTAGTACTATTTATTATACGTCTTACTTCCTTAGTCTAGCTATTATCCTTTATTAGTAACAAATCTTAAAGACCCTATTGTTGTTCCTAGACTCTTTTAACAAACTAATATATTAGTTCTAACTTAAATAAAGATTACTCCTTTATTGCTAGGCTGTTTAGCATGTTAAATAGGACTAGATCCTTGTCTTTCTTAGGGAGGCTAAGGAAGAAGAAGTAACCCTCCTTAAGGGTTAAGATTTGTTTATTCTTCTAGTAGGTATTAGTGTGCACTATAAAGTTAGTGTAGTAGTTAAAGAGTCCTAGAAAGGATTAAGCAGTCTCTTGTATATATATCTCTATAAAAGCTTAGGTACCTATTTACTAGGAGGTAGCTTAGTCTCTTTAATATTCTTTTATAGCTAGTTATAGTTTAATCTAGTCTCCCTCTAAGAATAGCTTTAACCTCTTTATAAATCTTTAATAGTAACTTTTATAGTAGTTAGGAAGGACCCTAACTTTTTGCTAGTCTGTAAGACCTCTATTATTTACTATTTAATTAAAGTTATCTAGGAATTTAGAGACCTCTTCTCTATTAAATAGGAGGTAATTAGCTCTTCCTCTTATAGGAACTAGGACTCTATCTTGTAATTAACTATCTAAAGACAGGTTACTAAGGCAGGACTCCTTAGGAGTTTTGCTAATTCCTAAGAGTAAAGGAATGTATATTAACATAGTTTAGATATAGTAATAGTATTAGTTCTTAGAGCTTTGTATGCTCTTATAGAGCGTTAATCCCTAGGCGCATAAGCCCTAGGCTAGGACCCTATTAGCTAATAATATTTTTAGCTAATAGTATAGCAGAAGAATTGTTTAGTATATCTATACAATTCTAAGATAGAAATAGCTATCTTATATTACTAGATAGCTATCTAGCACTTCTAGAGGTATAGTTTCTTTTAAGGTTAAAATAATGCCTACTATTAATACTAGCGTTCTAACTAGAGTAACCTATAGATAGCTACTATTTATTACTTATACCTAAGGCGTCTATTAGAGTGCTGTAGCATAAGAGTAGCTGTATTATCTATATCTTTGTTATTTGTTACTTATGCCTAAGGCGTCTATTAGAGTGCTGTAGCATAAGAATAGCTATATTATCTATATCTTTTAATAATTAGTTCCCCTATACTATACTGTTGCCCTCTAGTTAGATTACTATTTTGTTCTAGTAAGTTGTGCTTAACCTGTTAGTATGTAGAGGACAGAGGAGCTATATTGCTGTGCAAGAAACTATAGATACAGGTTACGTAGATAAGATATAAACTTTATTTCTTTATAGTAGTATATAATAGTCTAGAATGCTTTGTCTAAACTTCCTGTTATCCCTTTATATACTAGCGCTACTTACTAGCCTTAGTATTCTAAGTAACTGCTAAGGCAGTTACTCTATGTACTAGCACAGTAGATAAGTTCTTAGAGAAGTTTACAGGCTGCAAAATCCTATTACTAATAGACTTCTTCTTAGGATATAACAAAATTACCCTTTATAAAGATAGTAGAGACATAACTATAGTAATAACGCTAGTTAGTCTACTTTAGTTATTTACCTTAGTCTAGAGAGCTACTAATTTAGTAGCAGTATTTTAAAGGATAATAATTAAGATACTAAAGGATTACTAGCTAAACACTCTACCCTTTCTAGATAATATTACTAGTAGAGGTCTAAAAACTAACTATAATAGAGAAGAGTTACTCTCTAGTATTAGACGCTATATGCTAGAACATATTTAGCAGCTAGATACTGCCCTAGCTAATATAGAAAGAGCTAGTGCTATAGTGCTAGGGATAAAATACTACTAGGGTTATAATAGGTTAACTGTAGTTATTTACAAAGTTAGCACAGATAGCTGCTTCCCTAGCTAGGACAAGGTAGCAAAAATTACTACCTAGCTACAGTGCTAAAACCTAAAAGAAGTCTAAATATTTGTAGGTATCTGTGTTTACTATTGTATTAAAATTCTATTATTTACTTTTCTTGCTAAACCCCTATTTAAGCTTATAAAGAAAGATATAGAATAGAAGTAGAGAGAAGTTAAGCACTAAGCTATAACTGCTCTAAAGACTTATATTATAAGTGTACTAGCGCTAATAGCTATATTATATACTAGTAGGTTTACTATCTTTGTAATTGTAGACGCTAGTAATAAAGGAGCTAGCGCTTGTCTAGAATAGATAGATGTAGATAGTAAGCGTTACCCTTGCTAATTTAAAAGTATACTCTAGTTAAAAGCTAAATCTTACTAGCACTTAACTAAACTAGAGTATAAACTAGTTATTTAGGCTCTTAAGAAATTCTAAATATAGCTATATAGAGTATATTTTATTATTAAAATAGATATCTAGACACTAATAGCGCAGCTTAATTGCTCTTAAATAGATATCCTAGGCTTAGTAATAAATAGGTAGCTAGCAGCTATCCTACTCTAGGACTTTAAAATTTAACATATTCCTAGAAAGAGAAATATAGTTGCAGATGCTCTTTCTAGGTACTCTAAGCCTTAAGGATAGACAGCTCTAGATAAACCTAAATAAGATGTTAAGGAGTTTATTAACAATATAGTAGTAATAGCAGAATTGTTATCTCTACTCCTATAGAAACACCCTAGTTGCATCCTTAGGGACAAATACTAAGAATTATCTAAATAAATTACTATATTCCTTTAGACACTACAGATCCCTAAGGGAATGTCTAGGAAGGAGTTACATTTATAGAAAAAGAGAGCTCTTAACTACTTTGTTTAAGATAGATATCTATTCTACAAGACATTACGTAATGTTGCTATTAGGAGAGTAGTAGATAATACTTACATTAGGACTGTAGTAATTTAGGAAATATATTAAATAATTAGATATAGAGGCGTTAACGTAGTATACTCTATGCTTACCTAATAGTATTACTAGGATTATATGTATGCTAAGGTTAAAACTATACTATCCTCTTGCCTAGAGTGCTAGTTTAGGACTAGTAAATAATTAAAGAATATACTAACTACAATATACTCTTACATACTCTAGGAGTTAGTTACAGCTAACATTGTCTACATGCCTCTATACTAAGGCTATTAGTATATAGTTATTGCTAGAGAATATCTTAGCATATAGGTATAGGCCTAGCTACTCTATAATAACAAATTTGCTACTGTTACAAATTTCCTATCTAAAAATATTATTTACTAATAGAGTATAATAAGGAGGCTTATAGTTAATAGAGGACTAGACTTTGCTAATATAGTAAAAAAGCTTTTAGTTACATACAGGATTTAGCAAATACAATCCTTAGCATATAACTCTTAGGTAATAGAAAAGGTTAAAGGAGGATATAAGCTAATTATTAATACCCTTGCTAAACTTTATAGACTATAGGTAGACAACCTCCTAATAGTAATGCTAGTAGATAGGGTCTCTATTTAATCTAACAGGTACTCTACGTATTAATTAGTTACTAGACAGAACCTAGTTCTACCTACAGATTTAGCAATTCCTACCTAGTAGATATTGCTGTACTAGTAGGTTTTAGATAGGTCTTAGTTATTAGCAATCTGTGCTATGTAATTAGATCTCTAGGACTAGTTTCTAAAGAAAGCTGTTAGTGTTACTAAACAACTACAAGCATCTAAGAAAGAAAACTAGGACAACAATTAGGAAATTAGGAAAGAAAGCATTAACAATAACAACCTTGTCTTATTAGAGGATTTAGTTAGAGAGATTAATATATATCGTACTAAAATAGAGCAAAAGGTACCTGCACTCTTACTCTAAGAATAGTACTATATTTATAGGCATATCTACTACAATAATATATTAAAAGACAGAAAGCTTACCTGTAAGTAGCTTAGACTATATAAAGTATAAGAAGAGAAAACAGCAATTAGGCGCAGCATCTTCCTACTAGAAGACTTAGATAGATCTAAGATATCTTACACTATTCTAGGCTAGAGACTTAAGAGATTTATTTAATAATAATTAGAAGATATTATAGAAGAGCACGCAGGTCTAATTAAGATATAGAATAAAAAGCCTAGAATAGATTGTATATAGATCTAGTTAGGGATATTAGAAAAGATAATATTCCTGTACTAGACTACACTACTAGTAGGTACTAGGAGATTGTAATACAACTAAGGAAACTTATAATATACAAGAAGGCGCAATATAAGCAATATACACGCGTGTTGCAATTAATATATTATACCTATACCTCTAGAAATTAAGACCTTCCTAAAAAGGCCTAATATAAATAGAATAACCTACTCTACAACATCCTACAGCAAACTAGAGCTACTTTAGCCTAAACTAGGCGCTCTTACGCTAGCAAGATAGCTAATATAGCCTCTAGCATGCCCCTACTAGATAGAAGGGAGCTAGCTAGAGAAAAGAGTTATTAGTTACCCCTATAACAAACAACTTGCTCTAATACTAGGTAGCTACATAGTGTAGCTATCCCTCTTATATATTGTAGATTAGCTACAACTACTACCCTCTAAGGAGCTGTTTTCTTACGTATTCTAGATATTAAAAAGCTAGTAACTACTACTACTAAATCTTTAAGGCAGTAGCATCTGCCCTAGATGCATGTATCTAATAATACAGAACCCTAGAGGAAAAGGCAATTACACTTTTACTCTAGGAATTACTAGCAACTGCCCTCTAGAGCGCTCTAGAGGGCAAGAGAGCCTAGGTAGGTAGTATAACAACACCTATACAAACGCTTCTAAAGCTAACTTAGGCAGAAATTACCTAGACCTTAAAAACTAGAGTAGGGATATACCTTCTGCTAAGACTCCGCATAGGTTACTACCTAACCTAAAATAGAGGGAAGAGAATAAGAAACCTAGTAAAGAGAATAAGAGAATTCTCCTCTTAATACTAGCTGTAGGCTATATTTAAGAAGCATCTTTTTTTATAGTAAGAGAAGTAATCTATAAAGCTGTAAAAATCCTACTTACAGAAATCCTATAAGCTATACCTACCTAGACTAGGTAGGTAATTACGCCCTTAACTAATAAAACCTAGACCTAGCTTCTTAGCTAGGAGATAAAGGAAGTAATAATCTAAGTAGTAGAATGTATAGACGTAATTATCCTATATTTATTAATAAACTACGCACTCTAAGGAGTCCTAAGCTTAACCTACTAACTAGATAGTATATTAAAACTAGTAACTATATAGATAGTAAGTAAAGAGTCCTTTTCCTAGACTAGAGTCTAACTAACTAGCTACTAGATCTCTAGATATAGGCTAAGTAAATAAGGGGTAGTAACCTAGATTATATCCTTCCTAATAATAGTTAGTTATTTTAAAATCTTTAGAGTAAGTAACTCCTCTAAGGAAATATAAAAGAACCTACCTATATAACTATATAACCTAGGCTGCTAGGGATACTACTAGGCGCACAAATGCTATAGAGACTCTAGATACAACTACTATAGGGAGAGAGTTGCTACACACTAAGGGCTAGTAGATAAGGAATGCATAGCAAGTGCGAAGTGCACAAATTGCTTTAGGTTTTAGATTATTTAATAGGTTATCTATTAGAAAAATACAATTAGATAGTAATTAATTCTACCTCTTCTATTGTTTCTACGTAGTATCTAAGGTAATTTAAGGTAGCTGCGTTTAGGCCTTTGTAGCTCCAGCAGCTGCTAGCTAATTAGGACTTGTTAGGTGCTACCTAACAGCTTCTAATTAGCTAACAAGTTGCAGTCTAGTTTTCTGTTACCTGTTAACTTCTCTTAGTTATACACGCACTATCTAACACACTCCTTTAGTTTAGAAACCTTTTAAGCTGCCTAATTATTGTGCAATTATAAAGTTTTTAAGGTGTTCTTTAATCTTATTAAGTAGTACGTTGTTTGTTACCTGCTCTCCTTATGCCTCTACTAATCTAAGTTGTTTAAGGAACCTGCTCTACTAGTTCGCTAGCAGTACTTTAGTTAGTTTATCTGCGATTATATCCTTTAATAGTATATATGTTACGTTAATTATACCTTATAAGACTTCCTGTTAGATCTAGTAATTGTAAATATCTATATATTAGAGTTTATTATAGAGTTTAGCAACTTCTTCTATAACTAAGCAGATAGTCTACTTATTATAATATTTTATTATAATTATATAGGTGTCTAGTTTAATCTAGAGTTTACGCAATAGTCTTAATATAAAGAGCGCCTCCTTTACTACTTATAATAGTGTAAGAAGTTTAGCTTTAGTAGTTAATGTAGTAACAGTATCTTGTTTATTTACTCTCTAGGTAATAAAACTGCTAGAAAGCTTAATAGCGTAGCCTTAGGAGCTCTTTCTATTAATTATATTATTAGCAAATAAGGCATTGCTAGCAATTTTTAAGCTAGTACCTCTACTAAGTTAAAAACTTGTTTCTTAGTACTTTATAGGTATAATAGCACTTAATTAGCTACGTCTTAGTGTTTGTAGCTTAAGTTAGATAAGAAGCATGCTAGCTGTAATGTAGCAAATATAATATCTAGTTAGGTAGTAACTACTATAAATAGCAATAAGCTAATCTTACGTTAGTACTTGTTAATATTAGAGGGCGTTGCTAATCTGTAGTACGGTTTTAACTTAACTACTACTATTAAGGTATTGTGTTAAATATCTTGCTTCTCTACTAGTTTACTAATCTTATTAGAGTATACAGCTTAAGACAGTTAGATTATACAGTTTGTTTAACCCCTAATAATTTCTATATGTTAGGGGCTTTTCTACCTTAGGCGTGCTAACTCTTAGAGACACCTTAGAGCTACTACAGTAACCCCTTAGAGCATACACACGTATATATTCTCCTAAATCCTTAGGGGCTTAACCCCTAAGGATTTGTCTTATCTTATCTAATACTATACGTTTCGTCCTATCTCTCTTGACTGCCTATAGTGCCCTTACAATTTAAATCCTTTATACTCCCTCTTAGAAGAGGTAGTTAAAAGAGATATCTAATTTTTTCTATACCTATTATAATAGCTAGAAATTAACGTTAGCTATATACTGCTAGCAACAACAACGCTACAGGCTCGCAACAGCCTAGCCCTAGTAGCAACCTAATAAATCTCTAGAGGTATCCTATACATAATGTAGTAGCGAACTTGTTACTACCTAGTATACTCCTAGCTAGTAACACAACGCCTAGTACATCTAACAACTAGGCGTTAGGCCCTATAGAATTAGGAGACAAACAGGCTTGCAGCCCTACTAGTACTCTAACAGATGTACTATTATATTAGAGTTAGATTAACCTAACAACTAGTTTAAATGCAGACCCCCTGCTAGCTACAGGGACGCCTAGGCTAGATCCTGTAGCTATCCTAACTATAGGTTAACCCTTATTTATTAAGCAACTCCTTAGGAACCTTTTTAAGGCAGAGCTTACTAGAGCTAGTAAGGCTAAACTAGCTATCTAAAGGAACTAGATTAACTAAGCCCTATAAGCCCTAGGCTTAACTAAAGGCAGGAACTAGTTAGAGACTAACTAGCTAGCGTTTAATAAGGCTAGAAAGATTATCTAGGTTTTAAATAATATTTAACCTAAACCTAAACTAGGCACTAAGAGCAGAGCTCTATCCCCCTAGCAAGTAGACTAGTAGATTAAAGATATTAAGACAGCCTTCTAATACGCTTAAGTACTAGAGGACTCTATTATAAGGACCTACTAGGCTATAGGTACTATCTAGTTTAGCATCTATTATAAACTAATCTAGTAACAGATTAACTAAGGATCTATCTAATTATAGTCTAACCTTAAGGCAGAGGAGGAGCAACTTATACAAGACCCTATCCTTACTAAGTATAAGAACTACACTAAGTTCTTTAATATTAAGTAGAGAGAAGGTAATATAGTTAACACCTTTTTAATGCTACTAAATAGCTAGGAGTTATTACTACTATATAGCTTCTTTAAGTTTAATAATAGTACTAAGGACTATAACTTTAAGATTGCCTTTGTGTAGTCTAAAACCCTACCTTATCTCTAACAGGAGATCTAGCGTAACAGTAGTCTAGACAATATCTAGTAATAGCATAAGTTTAAACAAGCCCTCTGCAACGTAGAGATAGCAGCTTGCCCTATAACTACTTATAAGAGTAACAACACTAACTATAGCAAAAGGCATGCTACATCCCCTAATTAGAAGGGAAATAAGAGATATACTAGCTGCAGGGGCACGCCTGTCTGCAGCTAGGGCAACAGTACCCTAGCAGCTACCTAGTTAAACAATAGTAATAATAGCTAAGGTTAGAACAAAGACTAGGGTAACTAGAAAAGCTATTAGAAGAACTGTAGCTATAACTCCTATAAAGGAAATAATAGTAGTAACTCCTAGTTAATAGGAGAGTTAGGGAAAAAGAAGCCCTAGTTGCTAACCTATCCTAACTACAACTAGGGCCTAAGACTAAGAGAAAGCAAACCTGCATTGCAGTTACTGTATCCCTCCTAGGCCCTAATAGGTTCCTAATATTACTCTAAGCCCTCTACAACTTAGGAGCAGAGCTAAACCTTATTAGCTAACGCATAGTAGATAAACTCTACCTAGAATATAAACTGTTCTATTAAAGACTAGTAGCTATATTCCTTAATAGCAACTACCTAGACATTTAGTAACCCTATAATCTAACTATTAATTACCCTAATAGTAATAGTATAGTTAAATCTATAGGCCTGCAAGAGTTCTAGTTAGCTGCTTTTAAAGGGTATAACCTAGTACTAGGCTACCTATAGTTAGTATCTACTAACCTATGCATACGCTTCTCTAAAGGCATATACAAGTAGTTCCCTAAGGACATAGAGAGAGTACATATTACTACTATATAAGACTTGTTCTACTCTATAGAACTAGGGGAAAAGGCGTACCTTATGCACCTAGGTAACTTAGTCTACTAAGTCCTAGAGGAGGCAATTAACACCCTATTAGAAAGTAACTAGGAAGACAGTAGACTACTACTAGCCTAAGGGCTAAGCAGAGACGCTGTCCTTAACGCAGAATACTTCTATAATAAGGAACTCCTCTAGCTCTAGAATAAAATACTTAAAGCTATAGACTACCTTTAGCATTACGTTAGGTAGCACCTAGACCTATTATAGCTTCTAGAAGCTATAGGGAAGCGCATAGTAGCAAGTATTATCTAGGAGCTCCCTTAACGCTCTAGGATGCTACCTATAGGCATAGCCTAAGTCCTCCTAGATAATAATAAAGACTACCCTTCTGTTAACCCTATAGATAATAAACTAGACCTAGAGGAGCTTAAACACGTCCCTCTAGAGCTACACTATAAGTAGTTTACATTTAGCAAGCACTAGTCTAGTGTATTACTACTACATTAGGATTATAATTACTCTATTAACATTAAACTAGGGAGCAAGATACCTAACAGGCCTATCTATAACCTCTCTAGGAAGGAGCTAGAAATACTATAGGCCTACCTTAATACAGCGTAGGAGAAAGGCTAGATACGTCTAAGTAAGTCCCCTGCTAGGGTACCTATCCTATTTATGCTAAAAGCTAATAGTACACTATAACTCTACGTAGACTATAGAGGCCTTAACAAGGTTACTATTAAGAACTAGTATCTTATTCCCTTTATAAATAAGATGCTAGATAGGCTATTAAAAGCTGCTATCTTCTCTAAGCTAGATCTACATAATACCTACTATAGGCTCTAGATTAAGGAAGGTAATAAGTAGAAAACAGCTTTTAAGACTAGGTATAGTTACTTTAAATACCTAGTTATGCCTTTTAGGTTAGCAAACGCTCTAGCTACGTTCTAATCCTATATTTAGAGAGCCCTAGGGGGTCTTATTAACTGCACCTATGTAGTTTATCTAGATAATATCCTTATATACTTAGAGTATAAGGAGGATTATTAAGCCTATATTAAGGAGATCCTAGATTAACTTATTAAATAGGGGTTATTCTATAAGGTAAGCAAGTGCTTATTTATAATAAAGTTAGTTAAGTTCCTAGGCTTTATTATTATACCTAGTAGAGTAGTTATAGATCCTGTCTGCGTACAAACAATCTAAGAGTAGCTAGAACCTAAGGGATACAAGGATATCTAAGTATTCCTTAGCTTTACTAACTTCTATTAAAGATTTATCTTTAACTACTCTAGAATTATACGCCTATTAGTAGACTATATAACCTCTACCTAAAGGCTAGAGTTAGAGCTAGAAGGCTCTACTATAATAAAGGGAGAGAAGAAAACGCTAGTAAAAACCTATAAAGGCCTAATAAGATAGTATAAACTATAGAGTTAGCTAGAGGAAGTATACTAGGCCTTCCTTACTATTAGGAAGAAGTTTACTAAAGCCCCTATACTATAACACTTTAATCCTACTAAGCTAATTATAGTCCTTACTAATACGTTAGACTTTACTATAGCTACTATATTACTATAACTATAATTATTAGAAGTATTAATAGAATAACACTAGAAGCTAGTAGCATTCTAGAGTAGGAAGTTTTAAGGCCTATTAATTAGATAGTATACCTATAATAAGGAATTAGCTATAATTATTAAGGTATTTAGGTAGTAGTAACACTACCTTAAGTACGCCCTATTAATAGTCTAAGTACTTTCTAATTATAACAACCTATAGTACTTTATAACTATAAAGGAGCTCTCCTCTAAGTAAGCATGCTAGGTAGAAGAGCTAGCTAGGTATAACTTTAAAGTTAAATATAAGCCTAGACTAGAGAACTCTATAGACAGCCTCTTAAGGCGCCCTAATTATGCAAAGAGACTAGTTATTAGAGAGTAGTAGGCCCTACGTAACGCTATGCTGCTAACTCTCTAGTAGAAGCTTTAAATATAGACTATCTAGAAGTCTAAGGTTTAAAATGTTAAATAGGTAACTAGGGTAACAGGCAACCCTAGTAGGGGTCCTGTAGGATCCTAGCAACTCTCTAAAACTACCCCTAAGGAATTCTACCTATTAACAGGTACTAGAGATGCGTCTCTTTTAGCTCTTAACTAGCTATCTACAGGCTATAGTAGCTAGGGTGAATCTAAATTATTTAAAGCTTAGGAACCTAGCTTTAATATTGTAGAGGCTCTCCTTTGTAACCTTAATAGACAAGTTAGGTTACCTACCTACCTTGCAAATAATGCTGCATAAGGCAAATCTGCATACGCCCTAGACACACTAGAGCGCCTAACTAACTATATTAGATAGGTTTAGGAGCAGGACACTACTTATAAGTTACTAATAAGTTAGGAAGCAGGCAGAGTAGCTAAGGGTTACTACTACTAGGAGGTTAACTCTAGTAGGATCCTACGCAGGAGTAGGAAAGTGTAGATTCCCTAAGACGTAACTCTTTGCTAAACTATCCTTATAAAGAACTATAACAACCCTATAGGGGTTACTATAGTTATAAGAAGACTGCCTAGCTATTAAAATAAAAGTACTACTAGCTAAACCTAAAGGAGGATGTATATAAGTACGTTTAGCGTTATACAGCGTGCTAACTAAACAAGATCTGCAGGTATAAGCTATAGAGGTTGCTAGTCCTACTCCCTATACCTAATACACCCTAGTAGCACTACTCCCTAGACTTTGTAACAGACCTACTAATATTAAAGGATAACTAAGGGAATAAGTATAACTTAATCTTAGTCCTAGTTAATAGGTTTAGCAAGTATATCTAGTACCTGCCTATAACTAAGGTAATTACTTCCTAGAGGGTAGCTAAACTACTGCTCTAGTAGTACTTTCTTAAACATAGTCCCCTAATACCCTAATATTAGACTATAGATTAGTATTTACTAGTTAATTCTAGTCTAATATCTACTACTACTTGAAGATTAACTATTACCTTAGTATAGCCTTTTACCTATAGACTAACAGACAGACAGAACGCTAAAACTAGGAGTTAGAAACCTACCTACGCATCTATATAAACTACTAATAGGATAACTAGGTAGACTTATTACTATACGCAGAGTACGCATATAACTTAAAGGCTTACTTAGTATATAGAGAATCCCCTATTAAGGTAGCCTATAGAATTAACCTATAGGGCTTTAATAGAATCCTAGATAAACACTAGTTACACTATCCCCTAGAAGCCTAGGCTAACAGTAAAAGGTACTAGACCTCTGCTAGTAGGTAATTAGGCAGCTAGAGCAGTAGTATAATCTATAGGTAGTAGTAAAGGATAGCTTAGAGTACGCCTAGAAGAGTAATTCTTATTAGTATAATACTAAGCAGGTAGATAGACACTTTGCTAAAGGCAAGTAAGTGCTGCTCTAAGTAAAGAACCTAATAACTAGTTAACTATCTAAGAAGTTTAACGCCTGTTACCTAGGTCTATTTACTATTATAAAGAAGATTAGCAAACTAGCTTATAAGCTAGACCTACTACTATTAATAGATAGAGTGCACCTAGTGTTTAATATATTATTACTTAAGCTATAGAGGGAACTCTTTGCAGAGAAGAGGTTCTAGCTAGGTCCTACGCAGATCCTAGAAGACACGCTCCTAGTAGAAAGGTATAAAGTTAAAGGGGTCCTGCAGTACTATAACACTTAAGCCTATAGGCAAGAGTACCTAGTAAAGTAGCTAGGTTAGCTAAATAAAGAAGCTACCTAGGAGCTACTAGAGAACCTTAACTACTACAAGGAAATCCTTAAAGATTACCTTAAAATAGTAACTAATACGCTATAGCAATCTACCTGTAAGCGCAGAGCTAATACTTAGGCAGGTTAAGGCAATCTAATCCTACCTTAGTAGAAGAGGGGTCGCCTAAAGAGAGCCCCCTAGGATAGAACTGTTACATGCTACAAAACTATAGATAATATATTTACCTAGAGTTACTGCCCTAAGGCTATAGATTAGCCTAGCAACTATCTAAGGTAGAGGACAAAGGTCTTAAGAGTATAGAGATAGGCACAGAGGTTTATATAGTTATTACACTTAATCTATTGCTATACATTATCTAAAAAGTAATCTAAAAGTAGAAGGCCTTACAAGCCCCTAGTAGGGCTAGGCTAGAAGTTAAGGCTACCTATATAACAGCGCTCTAGAGTCTTCTAAGCTCCTAAGAAGGCAGATTTAGTAGGAGAGACTGTTAACTACTAGAAAGGGGCAACTAGGGTGTTAGTAGCAGAGGGCATATTAGTGCTATAGTAGTACTAACGCTTCTCTATACCTCTAGCAGCACTATCCTGCTAGAACACACGCTTAACCTCTATATTAATAACTACGTTAGATAGTTCCTTCTAGCTAACTATACCTAAGGCAGCCTATATAGAAGTTAGCTATAGTAAAGGTAAAGAGTTAAGTAAGAATTTATATTAAAGCGCTATAGGTTATGCTTATGTAAAACCTAACAAGCCTTATTATAGTTAACTTAACCTAAGCCTAAATTCTTTATATAGTAACTAACAGCAGCATTATAGGACACAAAGCTAAGATAATAAGCTTTAGCATAGTTAAAGGTAGTCTACTAATAGTGCTAGATAGTACCTAGGATGTTATCCTTAGTTGCAGCGTTACCTTATTAAGCAGTCTCCTTATTTGTCTTGCAGATAGCGCGCTTAAGAAGAAAGTTAAGCATGTTAATAGTATAGCAGAAGTAAGGCGCAATCTATATAGGTTAGTGTTAGGCAAGCACTACGCAGAGTTCTAGACTTACCTTAATGCATCTACTAACGTTACTAGATATATAACTATTACACACGCTAAAGTTGTTCTTCTATATGTAGTACCCTATAGGGCGCCTAAAGACCTAGATAAATAACTTAATTGTTCTATTAGAATTAGTAGAGAACTTAGTAGTAAGCTTCTTTATATACTTGTAACACTAAAACTGCGTAAGGGAAGGCTGCAGAGCTATATTATTAGGCAGCGCGTAGACAAAGTCTAGCAGCTTAGAGTTATTAATGTGCGAAGGTAGGAGAGGCATAATAATAAAGAAGTAGAGTAGAAAGTGCGTAGAATATAAAGTAGAGTGTAGATAAGGAAGATAAAGTTAAGGTATCTATACTATAACTCTCTTACCTCTATCTACTGCCCTACTAACGTTCTACTACCTTACTACCTACTCTCTAAACAATTAAACGCCTATACTTTATATAGTTAGCAAGGAATAATACGCGCCTAATAGGACACTTGCTATACGTCTACAAGGTACCCTAAGTCTAGAGCAAACAATAACTAATAATATAATAAAGGTACTAGTTAATAGTGCGTAATTAACAGATAAACTCCTATAATAGGAGCAATCTAAGCATAAAGTAACGCCTAACATTGTTATAATAAACTACCTACACATAGTATGTTGCCTTAGGCCTACTTACGCAGGAGCAGGACAACCCCTAGGCACTAACTAGATACCCTATAGGATACCTCTTAGGTAAAGGTAACAATATGTCTAACTAAACTGCTGTAGTAGTAAGGTAAAAGTCTACGCCCCTAACAACTGCAGTTGTTTAGAACAAGGGCAATAACGTCTCTGCAGAGCTTATAGACAAACAACCTGTACAAAGACACTCTAATAACCTATAGAGAAATAAGTTGTTATACTAAACAGTCTAGTGTAGCGTTCCTGCTGCACTAAACACTAGCTCCTAGGTAATTACAATTACTAGACTTAGAGCAGCAGTACCCTGTAGGGACTATAGTGCAGCAATAGGTGCCCTATAGGGAGAGCCTGCTACAAACACTATACAGCTTGTCCTGTATATTCTACTACGCTCCTAGAGGTTAAGGCTACTAGACTAAGAGCACTAGATCCTTAACAGGACTGTAGTAAGGCTATAGATACCCTATAGGGCAGTACCAGCTAGACACTTATTTAGATATCTACTAAACTATTACCTAACTCCCTAATAGTCCTAACTATAGGTTTTAGAGTTAATAATCCCTATAGATCTATAGGTAAGGTTACCTAGCAAACAGCAAACTAGTGCTAGTTACACCCTATAGGGAGTTGTTTGTGCTAACGTAACCTAATAGATTTAAACACCTACTAATAAACAAGCTAGCTTTCTCCTAATCTATTTTCCTCTTACGTTAGAGGTTTTTTTAGAGTTTAAACAGGCAAGCATTAGGCACATAGGGTTCAGCAGTCTAGGACAGACTGCAAGAAGGGGGCTATTATTAGGGGCTTTTCTACCTTAGGCGTGCTAACCCTTAGAGACACCTTAGGACTACTATAGTAACCTCTTAGAGCATACACACGTATATATTCTCCTAAATCCTTAGGGGCTTAACCCCTAAGGATTTGTCTTATCTTATCTAATACTATACGTTTCGTCCTATCTCTCTTGCCTGCCTACAGTGCCCTTACACTATGCCTAGGAACTACTAAAGCTTATACCTACTAGTAAAACTATATTTGTCCTATAGGCGCTTAATAGCTTATTAGGCTTTCTATTCTTTGTCTTTATAGAAAGCTTAAATAATGTTTTCTATATAGAATAGGATAAAGACTCTATCCTTAATTAGGCAATATAGTTTATATAGGACTAGTTAGAAGTCTATAGTCTTAAGTGTTAATATAAACTCCTTCTGCTATAGAAGTAGTAAAATTCGCAGGCTATAGAGTGCCTTGTTTACTTAGAGTATTATACTAGGCTTCTAATAACCTTATAGCATTATTATGTACATTTCTTAATCTATAGTTGTAATAGAGCTTGTAGGACTATACTTAAGTAATTAATTAATTTAATTAGTATCTATTTTTCTATGTAGAACGTGTTGCTTAAATACAAATAAGATGTGTAGGTTACGTAATCTCGCTTAACAAGCGTTTAGCTAGTATTAGGGCTGCTAAGAACCAGCGTTGCTAGGGTAGAGCAGCTTAACTAAATTAGCACGCTCTATTAGAAAACAAGCTGCGTATATAACTCTACGCGCTTAGTTACGCAACATACCCCCTAGTTAATCCTATATTAGGAACAACTAAACTAGAAGTGTGCCCTTAGTAATTATAGGGCTCTAATCTTAGATTTTTATATTTCTCTAGATATCTAAGATTACTACGCGCCTGCAGCGTACTCTAGGTACTCTTCCTTTTAAGAGACCTCTCTAATTTTTAGGCTACTTTTACAAGCAGTTTATTACTAGTTTAGAGGCTTATTTTTGTTAGCTAAATTTCTAAGCCTATAGCTAGCTATTAAGCTGCTTAGTTATAGTTAAGGTAAGCACTTCTTAGGTTAAGTACTTCTAGGTAGTAAGAGTAAGCGTAAGGACTATAGTCTAGCAGCTTTACCTTTACTAACCTAGTTACTTCCCTATATAAGTGTTCTACCTACTTAATTTCTCTATTTCTCTAGTTATATCTATTAATATGCCTATAAGTATACTAAATTGTTTTCTGCGCGCCTAAGCACTCTCTAGCTAATTATTTCTAGCTTCTTAATCTGTTAAGAGCTTTATTATTAGACGTTATCTAACTAATCTTACTATTAATATTTTCCTAGCTCTTTTTTAGAGGTTTACTAACTTAGGTATAGAAATAAACTAAAACCTAGCGCTACGCGCGTACTACTGCTACCTCTACTACCTAAGCTGCTGCCTAAGCTAGCTAGCTGCTAGCTACCTGCTTGCCCTTGCCTGCGCCTGCCCCTATGCCTACGCCTGCTCCCTTGCCCTTGCCCTTACCTAAGCCTGTAGTTGCAGCTTTGCCTGCTTCTTTAGCAGTTGCTGCCGCTACTACTGCTATAGCTGCTGCTACTACTGCCGCCTATGCCGCTGCGCTGCTGCTGCTGCCTATGCCTGCGCCTACGTCCCCTGCCCCTATCTTAGGCGCTTTAGTACCTAGTGCGCGCAGGTTAATTCCCTGCGCGTACTGCGTAGACGCACTACTAGCAAGCAGCTTAGTTACGCTGTGCGTTAACAACACTACTACTAGCTACTATAGCAAGCGCTGCTAGCGTTATGCCTTTAGGCACTCCTGCTACCTACTCCCCCTATCCTTAAGCTGCTTAGGCTAGAACTAGTAGAGGAGCTTGCTTCCTCTAGTAGAGTAACAACTTTAGTAAGTAACTTAGTTTTTAGTAGATAATAGTAGCTAATAAGTATTTAGTAAGCTACTAACCTACGTACTGCTATTAAGGTAGTAAAGGGCCTGCTTGTAGATAGGTACAAATTTTAAGTACCTATTTATAAGTAGGTTCTTTAAGATAAAACCTATAGGTAGGGGGTTATCCTCTCTACCTATAGTTAATTTGTTTTTATAAGCTCCTTAGCTGCTAGGCGTGCGCTTAAAAAAGCTGCTACTAGCAGTCTAGGGAGACTTATACCTATTTAGGGAGAGGGTTATCCTCCCTAGCAATTTAAAGATCTTCTCTTTCTTTATTAACCTGCTCTTTTTCTGTAACTAAGTCTTTCCTCTCTTAACTAATGCTCTATAAGTTTAAATGCAACAAAAAGCGCTTATAAGCTTGTCTAGGAAGCGCTTTTATAAGGCTATTAGCTAGTATCTTACTTATTTTAAGGTAGGTTACTTAGAGGTTTCCCTTAGCGTACTCTTATTTTAACTATATATTTTAGATATCTATATAGTGTAGCTAGGTAGTAAGCTGCTTGCTCTCTTTAACTACTAGTTAGATAGTTTATTAGTTGTTATAGAAAATCTCCTATAGCACCCCTAAGTCTAGCTAAAGTTCTCCTAGGAATTATTTTAGAGCTACTAACTCTTTAGCTACATGCTCTAAAGCAAGTAATTTAGCCTTAGTAGTAGAAGTAGTTACTGTTAACTACTATGTAGCTTTCTAGATAATTAGACTACTAAAGAGCTGCACAATATACCCCTAGGAAGATTAACAGGACTCTCTATTATTAGCAAATAAGGCGTCTCTATATATAAGGAGATAACTGCCTTTATAAGCGCTGTACATTATATCTAGATGCTTTGTTCTATATAAATAAGCTAAAACCTAAGCAGCTGCCTTAAAGTAAGTAGCTCCTAGATTTGTTAAATAATAAGATAGCTAAGAGGCAGCGTATGCTATATCTAGGTAAATTATAATTGCTGTATAGAGTATAGACCTAACTTATTCTTAAAATGCTTTAACCTCTTGTCTTAAAGCTTCTCTACTATATTTAAGTAGCTCCTCTGTAGGAAATAGGACTGTAGGGAAGGACCTCTTCTCTACTATCTTAAATTTAGTAGCAAGCTTATTAATATAGGAGTTATACGCAAGAGTTATAGTATAAGCCTCTTAGTTTCTAATTATTTAAATACCTAGAAACTATTTAGCAGCTCTATAGTCTTTAATTTAATACTTTTCTATTAACAAGCTTATTAGCTGTTTAGTAGCAGCTTAATTATTATTGTAATAGGCTAGGAGAATATTGTTAATATAGAAGAGTTATATTATTTTCTATTTAGGATTATAGAATAGGCACAGCTCTTCTTTTAATGCTAAGAGACTAAGCTTCTAGAGCGTACTAGAGAGCTCTCTATACTATAGGACTAGCAAATTGCGTAACCTGTATAGAGCTTATAGTAGTAGAATAACTTACTTAGGTTTCTTAAATCTATCTAGTAATTTATAGAGCACCTAAGGTTTGTCCTAGTAGCTTGTGTTTAGAAACACGCTAGTTACGTTATACTAACAGAGCTCTAGGTTAAACTAGGCTGCAATTGCTACTACAGTGCAAAACAAGCAAGTAGCAAGCGTTGTAGCGTAGGTTAAGACAATTAAATCCTTAACCTATAGATCTCTATATACGCAGATCCTTGCCTTATATTTAAGGAAGTAGCTATCCTAGTTAAATTTGTAGGTAAAGACCTATTTAAGTAGCAGGGGCCTTAATAAGGCGCTTAATTAGTTAATTTCTCTCTACGTTTCCTTCTTAATAAGCGTGTCTATCTCTTTTTAGCAGGCCTAGTAAAAAAGTGCTCCTAGTAGGTAATAGAGTAGATCTTTCTATTTGCTTAGCAGTAGAGAGAGCTTGTCTCTATATAACTAGCGCTTGTTTTAAGCAACTAGTCTTTCCTTCTTTAGGGTTAAGGCAATAATTACTACGTAGGCAGTAAGCAGCTCCTTCTATCTATGCTATATTTATTCGCATGTTTAAATAGTAGGTAGATAAGCTAGGCGTATCTGTGATTATTTATTAAGCTTATTACAGAGTACTAACCTGCTCTATTATTATTATTAGTAGGCTTGTTACGCTTGTTGCGCTTACAGTTCTCTATTTAGCAGCTCTATCTTGTAGGCAGGCCCTAGATTCTCTGCTGATACGCACGTCTCCTGCCTGCCTTATCTACTTACGTTAATCTTTAAGAAGGTATTAGAACAAGTAGCAAAGCAGGTCTTAGTAGATTATTAAGATCCTTACTATCTACTAGCTTACTCTCTTCTTCTATAGTTAAGTGCACTTCCTGTAAGCTACTAGTTAGATTATCCTCCTTATTAGGAGCTTCCCTACCTATACTTAACTGCTCTAGTTTAGGTGTTTAGTTAGGGAAAGTAAACCTATTTCTTAGCGTTATTCTGTATAGATCTCTAGCAGCTTGCTGGCTAAGCTTGCTGCGTGTGCAGTATCTATCCTAGGGGCTCCCTCTCTACTAGACTAGCCTTCTAGCAATTAAGGTTCTCCCTAAGTGTTACCTCTAAGCTAGTACTTAGTAGACAAGCTAAGCAATAGGTCTCTTTGTTTAAGAGGGAGCTCTATTACTTCTCCTACCTCTATCTTATTAGGTTTATATAGAATATCTACAACTACTTCTACTTCTTAGACTGTAAGGGCTAACAACTTATCTAATTTGTTATTAAAGAGCTCCTTATTAAAGGTTATATTACGCGTTGTAATTACCTAGTTTAGTTTAGGGACCTATATCTAGTATATGTTAGAAGCTTAGTACTCTACTAAGTATCTAATATAACCTCTTAGAGTTACTTTAAAGCTTCTCTAATTACGCCTAGCTACTTATTCCCTATTTAGAGGATACGCTCTGCAGCTATAGGCGTATATCCCGCTCTAATTAGGTCTTAGATTAGCTGTTAGTGCTCTTACCTACTTAGGTTTGTACTAGCAGAAATAGTAAGTAAACTAGTAATTAAGCTCTTTGTTTAGGCTCTGTAGCTTGTTTAAGTAAGTTAGACTTATGTTATAGAGCTATGTTACTGCTGCTACAACCTCTAGCTGGAGCTTCTTAGGTAGGTTTACACTGCTCCTTATTTTAATAGATTTAGTAATTATTTCCTGCCCTACTCTTTCTGCTGCCCTGTTTAGCTTGTAGGTATATAGAGGTATACGCTTAATATCTATTCCCTCTTTAATCGCCTAGCGCTTATATTAGGAGCTCCCTTGCTATAGGAGAGTAGCAGTATTATTATCTTAACTTATCTTGCAGATATAGAGCTTGTACTAGGTACGTACCTAGCTTAAGAAACTTGTAAGTACCTACAGTATCTCTACTTAAGTCTTCCTAGCAGTAAGTACGTAAAGAGCTTCCTACTATAGTACTCCTTAATTAAAAGTATTTATAATTTACTACTCCTTCCTATAGGCATATTAAACAGATCCTAGCTAATTCTCTAAAAGGGTTTAGTAGGATTCTCCTATTTCTGTTAGGAGATAACTTGCTTGGCGTAGGTTGTTAAGCAGACCTTATAATCTTTTTAGAGCATGCTGTTAATGTGTACACTGCGCGCTTGTTATACTAGTGC
Organism: Ascochyta koolunga; assembly: GCA_026119515.1. Taxonomy (NCBI): domain Eukaryota; kingdom Fungi; phylum Ascomycota; class Dothideomycetes; order Pleosporales; family Didymellaceae; genus Ascochyta; species Ascochyta koolunga. Next base: position 961,191 of record JANLCG010000001.1, on the reverse strand, counting down.
TTTTAGAGCTTCTAGGCCTAGATAACCTACTCTAGCGTGCTAGAGGTGTTTAGCAGAGCTTTGTAGGTAAGACTTATATAATTGTTTTATTACTGCGTTAAGGATTAGAGGATAAGAGTAGTAGGAAAGTAGCTTATATTTAACAAAAGTAAGGATGTAAGCGCGCTTAAGAGTAGCACATACAACGCTCCTATTTAGATTATTAATATACCCTACTTAGAGCAAGCTGTCTAGCCCTAAGTACTAAACTCCTTTCTCTTAGAGGCGTGCCTTAGAAATAATATTAACATAGAAACCTTCTACTACTACTACATCCTTAAGGAGCAGGTCTTCTATATACAGGCTGCGCTTTCTATGTAACGCGTTTTTAAACAAACAAGCTCCTTATCCTACTACTAGAAACGCTTGTGTGCCTACCTCTATAGTGTTAGTAGAGTTAGCTAGGCAATATAACCTAGGTACAAGCTAATCTGCGCTGTTAACTAAGTGTGTAGCTGCTCTATTATCTAAAATTGTACTCTCTAAGAGCAGATAAGCGTTAAAATCTATAAGGTTATAAACCCTAGGTTTCTTAGCTAGGTTACTTAGTTGCATTATTTTTAGATTAATTAGAGCAGCTTGTACATTGCTAGGAAACTTAACTTTAGGTACTTTTGCTAGTAGAGCTGTTATAGCTAATAGAGCTTTTAGGGTCTAATTAAGCTGCTTAATCGCCTTCCTAGTATCTGTATACTCTTGGCTCTTAAGCCTCTAGAGAGTATCCTTGCGATAGCTTTTGCTTATATAGATAGGCAGTAAGGAGCTCCCTCTAACTACTATCTCTAGGCGTTAGTAGTTAGTTAGTTTCTACTTATAAGTCTCTCCTTTTTGTTTACAAGGGCAGGAGTACCTACTTAAGCTCTTAGAGTTAGTAGCAGGAGCTTAAGTAGTATCTGTTTAGCTTCTAAACGTTGCAAATACTCCTAGGTTATCTTTTCCTGCTCTTATAGTGTGCTTATACATTAAACTACTAAAGACTCTACTTACTTTGTCTAATTAAGTAAATTAAGCCCTAGGATACTATCCTAGATAATCCTTTAGTTTATAGTACAAGCCTAATCTAGGGTAATCCTATAACTTAAGGCATCTAAGAAATCCTACACAGCAAGCGCCCTATTAACCTCTAGAAGCTTATATAACTTAGCTCTTCTATAGAGGTATAACTACCTATTATACTAGTCTTATAGAGCAGCTCTTAACTGTTTAGCTGCTCTAAGATGCTGTTAGTACTCTACCCTAACCTAGTTCTAGGTGCTAACATCTGTTAGAGCGAGCTCCTCTTTTAGTGCTTATATAAGCGATTGCAGCGTTGTAGTGTTATTAGTAACAAGCTTTACTATTACTAGTAAGAGGATTAATAGCAATACTATTATATTAACCTAGTTCTAGATCTTCTAAAGGCGCTCTGCCTTAGCAGCCTACTTGCTTGCTCTAATCTTATATCTAAGGAGCTCCTTGTTATAGTTCTTAACGCTTGTTTAGCCTATTAGAGGCTTGTTAGGTTAGGTGCTCTAGCTTTAGGTAGATTAAGCTAGTAGTTAAGTAGGGAGCAAGCCTATAATAGGTAGTTTAGGCGCTCCTTTGTGCATGCCTAGGGCGTCTTTAGCGTCTAGATCTACTATATCCTATATATCACGAAGCTTAGCATGCCACGTAAGTTAGATGTACTAATTAGGCTAATTAGATCTTGTTTTAAGCTAATAGGGTCCTATAGGGACACCTAAGAGAGCTTGCTTATTGTAGTTAATAAGCTCGCCTATAGTAGCGTTTAGTAGGGGATAGAAAGATAATTAGGTAATTAGAGTAGTTAAGCTAAGTCTAACAAGCTTGTTTGCTAAGTGCGTAGGGAGATCTACTGTGCTTAGGAAGCTAGGCTTATAACTATAACAGAGCTTACAGGACTATACTTAAGTAATTAATTAATTTAATTAGTGTCTATTTTTCTATATAGAACGTGTTGCTTAAATACAAATAAAATGTGTAGGTTACATAATCTTGCTTAACAAGCGTTTAGCTAGTATTAGGGCCGCTTGGAACCAGCGTTGCTGGGGTAGAGCAGCTTAACTAAATTAGCACGCTCTATTAGAAAACAAGCTGCGTATGTAACTCCACGCCCTTAGTTGTGCGACAATAGTTGTATAGACAAACACGTTTATAACGTTGTATTAGTTTAGCTCTATGTTATAGTAAGCTGCAATTGCTACTATTATTTAGAATAATTTACTAGCAATCGTAGCTGCGTAAGTGTCTTAGAGGGTTATATTATATTATTAATTACCTTAGATATCTAGTCGCGCCTTATACTTAAGTAGGTAATAATACTTATTAAGTTTATACGTGTATACCTATATACAGTCTAGGATCTATTTCCCTATTAATTTAATCCTCTTTATTAATACTTCTAACTATAATTTTATTTCTTAATAGCTTGCAAGATAGGCTTATTCTACCTGTTTAAATAGTTTGCCTATAGGATGTTCCTTAAGCTTAGTTTAGCATATTAGTAGAGGTAGAAGTTAACTTTAATAGGGCTTTAAGCCTTTAGTAAGTATTCTTATTATCTTAGTCTTATCTATAGCTTCTTCTCTGTATTTCTAAATACAGCTAGCTTAGGTTCCTGCTATAAATACTACTGCCTAGGAGATAGTTATTAAGGACGCTTATAGTATTAGACTTAGTTACTCTCTAGCTATTAACTGCGCAAGGAGTGCTATAGGTAGCAGTGTAGTTAGAGGAGTTAGGTAGTTATCCCTAATCTTCCTTCCTTAGTAGTAGCCTAGTAGGTCTGCCTTGTCTTATTGTTCTAATAAGTCTATAGTAGCCTTATCTTTATAGAAGGACTTAGTTTCTAGTTACTAAGTTAGAGTTAGTAACTTAATAGTTCTTACGTAGTTAGCTATTTCTTCTAGCGTGTTATATATAAGGCTCTCTATTAAATCTTTAAATTCTCTATTAAATATTAATTACTTATTAAAGATAACATCTCTAGTGCTTATTACCTTAGCAAGTAATAGTATCTAGATGCAGTAGATGTTAGATAATTAGTATCCTACTAGATAATTAATCTATACCTTTAGATTAAGGCGTTAGAGGTATAACTTTCCTTAATAAGTGTTATTAGTTGTAATAAATACTTTACAGCTATATACTTTTAAGTAAGCTAAATTAAGTTTACGTAGTAATGTTATAATCCTATTCTTAAAGGTAATATATGTAAAGAATATCTTGTATAGTATCTTCTAGTTATTTATATAGTTTAGTGTGTAATTATAAAGATATACTACAGCTCTTATAATTTCTAGCTATAGTTCCTAGGGTAGGTTAGTGTTAAGTTATATTACACGCGCTTTCTTCTTGTTTACACCCTCTAAGCGTTCTACTCCTCTATTCTAAGCTTGTGTATCTAGGGTAGAAGGCTTAACAATAATCTCTTAAGTAGCTAGCTATTATTATACTTCTAGTTTAACTATTGTAATTTTATTATCTACCTTAATAGTTTTAATAGATATATTAAAGTAGTGTTCTAGTGTTAAGTGCTTAACCTGTTAGTATGTAGAGGACAGAGGAGCTATATTACTAGGCAAGATACTACAGATATAGGTTACGCAGATAAGATATAAACTTTATTTCTTTATAGTAGTATATAATAGTCTAGGAGGCTTTGTCTAAACTTCCTGTTATCCCTTTATATACTAGCGCTACTTACTAGACTTAGCATCCTAAGTAACTGCTAAGGCAGTTACTCTGTGCACTAGCACAAACCTCCCCTACCTTAATAGCACAGCCCCTTATGCTTATAGAGGAGAGGCTAGTAAGTAAAGTGTTATATAGGAAAATAAGCGAGAGTAGAGTATTAAATTAAAAGAGAAAAGGAATAAACAAAGGAAATAAACAAAAGAAACAACTTCCTCTACTCCTTTATCTGTCTCTTGCCCTTGTCCTTCTTTAGTTAACTACTTAACTAGGTAGTTAACTAAGCACTAACATCTTAGCAAGTAGAACAAGTGTTGTATTAGCTAACAGCAGCAGTTCCTGCTAAACTAGATAATCTAGTAATAACTATTAACCTTGTTGCCTTTAAGGTCTTTAGAGTTAGTAATAGATAGTGCTTATCTAACAATAAACTAGCGTCTACCCTAGCTACATCCTATCTAGTTAGAGAGTTAGGTTGTACATTTGTCTTAGAGAATATCTTAGACAATGCTAAATCCCTGCTATGTTCTCTATCCTACTTTTTAGCACTATCTAAGAACTTAGCTAGATGTAATAATCTTATAAAATACAACTAGTTAGGGATATCTAAGTTAATATCCTCCTTATATGCTCTTATCTCAGCTGTCTTAACCTATTCCTAGTGCTTCTTAACTATAGAAATGTTACTAGCACAAGTCTATTATATATAAGCTAGTAACTACTTTAAATCTATTTAGTTTAGTATTTTGTCTATTTTGTCTAGCATAGGGACTAAGTTATAGCGAGCCTAGTAGTAAATTGCTTTTGAGATCTACAACGTAAACTCTAGTAGAATATCCCTAGAAAAGGCATACAGCACTCCTCTATATTAGTTAGCATGTCTAGAAGGAGATAATAGACCTGCTTATAGTGCCTAGTAAGATGTAGTAATTTCTACATAGCTACCTATCTCTAGAACCTCTATAGTGCTGTAGTCTTCTGTTACTAGCATAAACTAAGGAAGAGCAGTACGTTGCTGTTTTGTAGCTAGTCTAGTAGATCTATAAAGGGAGCAGCAGGTTAGAGATTTATACTTGCCCTGCCTTATATAGATACTTCTTCTATTCGCAACTAAGCTTGTCTTTAATTTCCTTTAGGTAGTCCTAGTTATCCTTCTAACCCTTAATGTATCTATTCCTCTTATCTATACCCCTCTTCTGTTGCTATTTAAGGTATTTGCCTATATAGTTATAGAACCTAGCAAGAGCAATAGTGTAGTTCTCCTTGTCTTTGTTATTAAAAGACACTAAGCCCTAGATTATTTGTACACCCCTGCTATTTGCGTAAGCATTAGCTAGGTTAAGGTCTATATGTTTAAACGCTGTTTAGTTACTAGGGCTAGTGTACTTTGTATAGTAGAGGTAAGAGATAAGGTTAGTCTAGCAACAAAGTAAGATATACAGAAGCTAGTAACCTATATCCCCTTAAATAAGTTGCTAGACTACTAAGTAGTACATTGTCCTATACTATCTAAGGTTACTATGTCTGTTAATAGTATAGGTATGCTAGTTGTACATGTTAAAGTAATTATTTATAATTTCCTAAAGCTCTTTATCTCTAAACCCCTCTTAGAAGTAGTTAGCTATAACAGTTCCTTCTACCTTAAACGTGTTTACTGTTTATTATAGAAAGAGAGTAGGATATCTATTAATAAACGCGTCCTAGTCTACCTTAAGACTAGTGCTGTTTAGTTAATAATAGTAGGATTAAAGGCTGTTAAGAGTGCCTAGGCCTCTAAGGTAATTCTAGAATAGTATGTAGGTTTGTACGTTGCTATGCTACATTCCCTATTTGTAAGGGTATAGGTACAGCATTATAAGCATATTAACAGCAGTATACCTTAGCATTAATTAGATTAGAGGGCCTAGTTATCTAGCAATGTATTTTAAGTAAGAGAAGTATACTCTATGTTTACTAACCTTATAGTAAGCTATTATAGAACCCTTTATCCTTTAGCTCTTAGGTTCTAATTTAATACAACACTCTTAGACCTATATACAGAGCAGCTTTATCTTATCTGCGTCCTTAAGAGTTCCTCTACTATACTTTTTGCACAGCATAACAAGAGCTAACTTAGGGTTTGCATATAGACAGCTCTTAGATCCCTTAACCTCCTATATAGCCTTAGGACTAATAGACTTGTCCTCTTAAGCAGATTAAGCTTTATTATTAGTAGGAAGACAGCTCTCTTACTACTAACATCCTTAAGAGAGTAGAATCTAGTGCTATAAATAGTTAATTGCTCCTAGTATTGTTTGTTGTTAGGGATAGCTGTTATATTAGTAATAGAGACAGTTCCTTCTCTATAGTAAACAAGTTTACTAGCTACTTCTTCCTGCTAGCGTGTGTGTCTAACTCTAAGCTCTAAGGCTAACCTGTTAACCTCTCTAGGGTTAAGGTTAGTAAGTAAGTTGTCCTCTTCCTCTTAGGCACTCTTAAGGGTCCCTTTGCTAGTTGTTCTAGTGTTTTAAATGTAAGTAGTAACACCTAATTGCACTCTTATTAGTCTTAATAGAGTAAGGGAAGACCCCTCTAGTAGTTAGCTAGAGCTGCTAGCAGTTCGCACTGCAGATGCCCCTTCTGCTAGTATTAATACTCGCCCTAGTCCTAGGCTTAGGCTAATTGTCCTAAGTCTAGAAGGTATATCTCTAAAGATAGAGTTAACAGGCAGAAGCATTCTATTACTGTGTTTTATAAGCCTACTAGCTGTAGTCTACTCCTGTGTTATTTGTTCTATAACTAGATAGTAAGTTATTTTTCTTTCTAAGTTAAATATTCTTACTAGGGGCATAGTCTTCTAGTGCTAAAGAGTAGCTTGCTAGAACTTTTGTTAGCTATTACTACTATCTATAAGGTAAACTGTGTATTTCTTTGTATTAGTGTACAGGTTAGGTAAATCTAAAATGCCTTTAAGGAGATTAAGGAGAGAGTAGCTATTGTTTTTAGAGTTACCTATAAAGGACTAAATGTCTTGTTTAAATAGCTGTATTCCCTTATAAGCTATGCCCTAGTCTAAGGAGTTAATATACTTATCTTGCTTGTAATAGGGTGTGTAAAGTCTTTAGTACACAGCAGAGTTAATAAACTTAGCTAGGTACATAGTACCTAGTCTTGCTGTGCAGTATGTAATATTAGTTAAGCAACTGTGCTCTATGCTAGAGGCAGGGCTATAAGGCGCAATAATGTTACTTATAAGTGTCTTTCCTCTAGGCAGCAATTTAATGCGTGTTAACGCGCTACTTAACTCCTATATTCTCTTTTAGTTATAGTTTGTAGCTATAGTAATAGTAGGGTATTTGCTCTTAAACTATGTAGCCCCTCTGTATTATGTAATTAGGTTTAGTGTCTACTCTATAACTAATAATACAAGGTGTATTATTGTAGCAGCTTTATTAAACTCTAATATAGCAGCTACTATCTAAGAATCTAGTGCGTGTCTTTATTAAACTAGGTCGCCCTAGGTTAGCTGTATAATAAACTTGCCTATTAAGATGTTGTTAAGGTATAGCATACTAATACTATAGACAGACGTTATGTTGTTAGAGGCAATAGCTTAAAGAGCAGCTAGCTATAACACATAGGCAGATCCTAGTTGCTCTTAGCTAGCTATTACTAGGGCTTAGGAGTCTAAGGCTATAGTGTAAGTGTAGTTACAGAGCTAGGTTGCTTAATTAAATTAAATTTTTAAGTTTTATTGTGTGTAGTAGGGTAAAGAAGTAATAGAGTAGCAGAGTAAAAGTAGCAAGCTATTACTTGTAGCTATATTAAGCATCTATTCTTCTTACTACTATTTTGCTACTTAATTGTAGTAGGATTGCAGCAGCAGGGTAAAGTTTACGCTAGCGTTTTTCGCTTAACAGCCACGCAGCTAATAGGAAGCTGTTAGGTGTAACTCGCCAGCTTCTAGTTAGTTAGATTTTTACTAGCGCTGCTGCTTGTTCTTTAATAGCTATATAGGCGAACTCTAGGGTTTTACTATTTCCCTACCTTATTAGTTGTCTTATTAAGACATTTTTATAGTTAGAGACTAAGTCTCCTCTCCCCTCTACTTTATTAAGCTAAGCAATGCAGTGCTTAGCTTATGTTAGAGTCTCTACTAGAGTTACTATTGTATTATTTATATTGCGCCTTCTTATATATTGTAAGTTTCCTTAGTTGTATTACAACCTCTTAGTAACTACTAATAGTGCAGTCTAGTATAGAGATATTATCTTTCCTAATATCCCTAACTAAGTCTATATACAATCTATTCTAGGCTTCCTTATCCTAGATCTTAATTAGACCTACGTGCTCCTCTGCAATATCTTCTAGTTGTTGTTTAATAAATCTCTTAAGTCTCTAGCCTAGAACAGTGTAAGGCATCTTAGATCTATCTAAGTCTTCTAGTAGGAAGGTGCTGCGCTCTATTACTATTTTCTCTTCTAAGACTTTTTATAGTCTAAGCTACCTATAGGCAAGCTTTCTATCTCTTAACATATTAATCTCCCTAACTAAATCCTATAATAAGACTAGGTTACTAGTACTAATACTTTCTTTCCTAATTTCCTAATTATTATCCTAGTATTCTTTCTTAGATGCTTGTAGTTATTTAGTAACACTAACAGCGTCCTTTAGAAACTAGTCCTAGAGGTCTAATTATATAGCACAGATTACTAGTAACTAAGACCTATCTAAAACCTGCTAGTACAGCAATGTCTGCTAGGTAGGAATTACTAAATCTGTAGGTAGAACTAGGTTCTATCTAGTAACTAATTAATACGCAGAGTACCTGTTAGATTAGATAGAGACCCTGTCTGCTAGCAGCACTGTTAGAAGGTTATCTACCTATAGTCTATAAAGTTTAGCAAGGGCATTAATAATTAGTTTGTGTTCTCCTTTAACCTTCCCTATTGCCTAAGCGTTATGTGCTAAGGATTGTATTTGCTAAATCCTGTATATAACTACAAGCTTTTTTACTACATTAGTAAAGTCTAGTCCTCTATTAACTATAAGCCTCCTTGTTATACTCTATTAGCAAATAATATCCTTATACAGGAATTTTGCAACAGTAGCTAATTTGTTATTATAGAGTAGCTAGGCCTCTACCTATCTGCTAAGATATTCTCTAGCAATAACTATATACTAATAGCCTTAGCATAGAGGCATATAGATAATATTAGCTACTACTAACTCCTAGAGTGCGTAGGAGTATATTATAGTTAGTATATCCTTTAATTATTTACTAGTCCTAAACTAGCATTCTAGGCAAGAGAATAGTGCAGTTTTAACCTTAGCATGTATATAATCCTAGTAATATCTTTAGGCATGCATAGAGTATACTGCGTTAACACCTCTATATCTAATTATTTAATGTATTTCCTAAATTGCTGCAGTCCTAATATTAGTATTATCTACTACTCTCCTTATAGCAACATTACATAACGTCTTATAGAATAGATATCTATCTTAAACAAAGTAGTTAAGAGCTCTCTTTTTCTATAAACGTGACTCTTTCCTAGATATTCCCTAGGGATCTTTAGTGTCTAGAGGAATGTAGCAATTTGTTTAGATAATTCTAAGTATTTGTCCCTAAGGATGCGGCTAGGGTGTCTCTATAGGAGCAGAGACAATAATTCTGCTATTGCTACTAGGTTGTTAATAAAATCCTTAACGTCTAACTTAGGTTTGTCTAGAGCTATCTATCCTTTAGGCTTAGGGTATCTAGATAGAGCGTCTGTAACTACATTTCTTTTTCTAGGAATGTGTTAAATTTCAAAGTCCTAGAGCAGGATAGCTGCTAGCTACCTATTTATTACTAAGCCTAGGATGTCTGTTAAAGAGCAATTAAGCTGTGCTATTAGTGTCTAGGCATCTGTTTTAATAATAAAATGTACTCTGCATAGCTATATCTAGAATTTCTTAAGAGCCTAGATAACTACTTTACACTCTAGTTTAGTTAAGTGCTAGTTAGATTTAGCTTTTAACTAGAGTGTACTTTTAAATTAGCAAGAGTAACGCTTACTATCTAGACCTATCTATTCTAGACAAGCGCTAGCTCCCTTACTACTAGCGTCTACTAACACAAAGATAGTTAACCTGCTAGTGTATAATTTAGCTATTAGCGCTAGCGTGCTTATAATATAAGTCTTTAGAGCAGCTATAGCTTAGTATTCTATGTTTCCCTATTCCTATTCTGTATCTTTCTTTATAAGCTTAAATAGGGGTTTAGCAAGAATAGTAAATAATAGGACCTAGATATAATAGTAAACACAAATACCTATAAACAGTTAGACTTCTTTTAGGTTTTAGCACTCTAGCTAGGTAGTAATTTTTGCTACCTTGTCTTAGCTAGGAAGTAGCTATCTGCGCTAACTTTGTAGCTAACTACAGTTAACCTATTGTAACCCTAGTAGCATTTCATCCCTAACACTATAGCACTAGCCCTCTCTATGTTAGCTAGGGCGGCATCTAGCTGCTGAATGTGCTCTAGAACATAGCGTCTAACACTAGGGAGCGACTCCTCTCTATTATAGTTAGTTTTTAGACCTCTACTAGTAATATTATCTAGAAAGGGTAGAGTGTTTAGCTAGTAATCCTTTAGTATCTTAATTATTATCCTTTAAAATACTGCTACTAAATTAGTAGCTCCCTAGACTAAGGTACATAACTAAAGTAGACTAACTAGTATTATTACTGCTATTATGTCTCTACTGTCTTTGTAAAGGGTAATTTAGTTATATCCTAAGAAGAAGTCTATTAGTAACAGGATTTTGCAGCCTGTAAACTTCTCTAAGAACTTGTCTACTATTAGTAGTGTTCTAGTATCCCTAATTAACACCTTGTTTATGTGCTGTGCATTATTAATAAACTAGAAAGAGCTAGCCTTCTTTGCTATAAGGTGCTATAGGTTTCTATATTAACTGTTGCATCTCTCTAGTGTTCCTCTCTCTAAACGTTCTAGAAGCATCTTTACTAGCTCTCCTTCCTAGCTCCTTGCTACTAGGAATGCTTTAACCTGCTAGGCTTTGTAAGGTATAGTCTTAATCTTATAGAGAGGTGTTACCTCCTTCTATATTTAGCCTGATTTAGAAAATATAAAGGCAATAGCTACCTCTCTATTTATAATTATTTTAATAAAAAGTTCCTTTTTGCAGAGAAGAAGCGCCTTACTAAACTTCTAGCTCTTTAGTCTTTCTAGATTAAGTCTTATACCTCTTAGGAATGCTGCATGCCTTTATTTAAATAGGTAATTAAAGGGTCTAATATCTAGAGGTCGCAAGCTATAGAAAAGTTACTGTTGTTTAATTGCAAGCTACTTCTAGTCTTCTTAGCTAAGTTCTATTAGCTCTGTTACCCTTAGCTTATTAACTAGCCTAACTTTTACCCCTACTCTTTTTTATAAGGTATTAACCTCTCTACTATCTTCTTTCTACTAGCTTACTAGCTAATAATCTGTATGCTCTTGTTATTTGTCTAAAAGGCTTAGCTCTACTATTAACGTAGTAACGTCTTTATTAAGATCTATCTAGCTTTTATCTCCTCCTAAGGAAATCTACCTAACTGCCTTATAATTACTAGAGTTAAATATTCTTTAAGTAATATCTTTAATACTCTTACTCTCCTTAGGATTGCTAGCATAGAGGTAGCTGTATCCTACCTATGCTAAGCAGCATAACTAGTTGTTAGAATTAAGGTTTTCTACACTATAGGCGCCTCCTGCCTTAATTAAGAGGGCCTCCTATCTTTTCCTATAGTAGATTCTACTAAAGTTAAATAATAAGGAGCTAGATTAGATGCTATAAACACAGCATTCCTTAAGCTATTATCTAATATAATGTGATAGGTAGAGCATCTAAACATATTATATTAAATAGCTATGCAAGAAGACGCACACTATAGAGTGCTAAGTATTACTAACCTTATAAGGTTCTGCACTATCTAGAAGTAGGTAAGTATAACTACTTTGCTAATCTTAACTAGGACGTTCTATACTATGCTAACAAAGAAGTCTATACTCCTATTAGCTATAACAACGCCCTACTCCTTGCTAGGAATATAGCTTATTTCCTTATAGACTAACCTAAGTGCCTGTAACACACTAAATTAAAGTAAGTTTATCTAGGCGCCTATATTAATAAGGCAGTTAACGCTGTAATTTCTAATCTGTGCCTAGCACGTTAGAAGGTCTAGGTAGATAACCCTCTCTAACCTAAGCTCTAACATTAACTTAGCAATATTATTAGGTAAGTCCTTATTATGCTAACTATCTCTATCTCCTTCTACTATATAACAAAGCTAGACAGCGCATTCTAATACTAGGTTGCAAAATCTGCTATTTGCTAGGGTAGATAGCAGGGCTAGCCTTACTGCACAGTGCCTTACGCTAGCATAGACCCTAGAATTTTTAAACTAATTAGGAGTTAGTAGGTTTAACCTATTATCTTCTAATTAGCCCTAGCATAGGGTTTAGCTAGTAGCTATATTAACGCTTCTACCTATATCTAGCTCTAGTTATGTCTTTCCTATAAGGTTCTATAGGAGAGTCCTAACTAATTCTTAGGAGACTAAATCTCCTATAGTAATTCCCCTTACTTCTTATAGTAAGATAGCTAAAGGAATCTTTAACAGCTTTAGGCGTAGGAGGCTAGTAAGCTCTCTGTTATTTAAGCTTCCCCCTAGGTTTTCTTTCCTCTAGGGACAGTTATAGGTATGTCCTCTATAACTCTTCCTTGTAGTAGTAGTCTAACAACAGGGTATAGATTATTATAGGGTCTGCTCTAGAACAGGATAGTAAAAGGGTCCTCTAGCACCTTAGTAACACTAGGCTAGAGGTCCCTTTAGACTTAATCTTCCCTTACTTAGCTATATAGCTACTCTGTTAATTCTTTGCTTAGTAGAAGGTTAGTATTAGACAATTGCTTTTGTACGTTTCTGCCTTACGTCTTATTAAGAACTTAGTTAACTAGTCTCTCTAATAGTTTTTATAACCTAGTAGCTGCGCTAACTAAGGACTTAGTAGAATAAGCTCTAAGGACAATATCTTAGCTGTAAATATAATCTAGGCTTAGCACCTCTACGTAGTCTAGTCCTAGGAGTTTAAAGTTTCTTAGGGAAGATATAGAGTTAGGATAATACTAGCTATTGCTAGTTGCTGTTAGTGTGCTAATACTAGCACCTTAGTTTAGCTATCCTCTATTTTTTATAGATAACGTTACCTGTTAAGAGCTGTATACTGTCCCTCTTAGTCTAGAGTCTACTCTGCTAAATCTGTTAGGTTTAACTAATAAAGCTAGCTAGTCTAGGACGTCCTAGGAAACCTTAAAATACTTAAGGATTTTCTATTTTAACTAGCTTAGTTAATAAGTTAGTAGAACTAAACCTAGGATAGCGTCTAGCTACTTATATACTAGACTAAAGTAGTATATCCTTCTATTGCTTTTATAGTTGTAGTAGTAACTACACTATCCTATCCTAACTAAGGCCTAGTAGAGCTTATAGTCTTAAGATTTGTAATTTAGTTTATTGTATATAGTACAGGAACTGTTGTACTCTCAGCCTTAGTAGTATAAAACACCTCTGCTAGGATCTATATTCCTCTAGGAATAGGAGATAAATAACCTATTATTACGTTCTAAGACCTTGCCTACCTTAGTAGCGTGTGCTACAAAGTAGGCATAGTTAGTTAGGTTACGTAGGATTTCCTTAATCCTGTTATTAGAATTTATAAGAGAGCTAACCTTAGCAAGAGATAGTTTCTAACTATCTATAGCCTTTATAAGCTTATTAACACTTTTATCTACCCCTAGAGGCAGGGAATTTCTAGACAATGTTTTACCCTCTGCAAGATGTCTTTTAGCCTAGTCTACTATGCTGTAGTAATCTACTAGGTTTCTAGTGCTATTTATTATACGTCTTACTTCCTTAGTCTAGCTCTTATCCTTTATTAGTAACAAATCTTAGAGACCCTATTGTTGTTCCTAGACTCTTTTAACAAATTAATATATTAGTTCTAACTTAAATAAAGATTAATCCTTTATTACTAGGCTGTTTAGCATGTTAAATAGGACTAGATCCTTATCTTCCTTAGGGAGGCCTAGGAAGAAGAGGTAACCTTCCTTAAGGGTTAAGATTTGTTTATTCTTCTAGCAGGCATTACTATATACTACAAAGTTAGTGTAGTAGTCTAAGAGTCCTAGAAAGGATTAAGCAGTGTCTTGCATATATATCTCTATAAAAGCTTAGGTACCTATTTTCTAGGAGGTGTCCTAGTCTCTCTAATATTCTTTTATAGCTAGTTATAGTTTAATCTAGTCTCCCTCTAAGAGCAGCTTTAACCTTTTTATAAATCTTTAATAGTAACTTTTATAGTAGTTAGGAAGGACCCTAACCTTTTGCTAGTCTGTAAGGCCTCTATTGTTTGCTATTTAATTAAAGTTATCTAGGAATTTAGAGACCTCTTCTCTATTAAATAGGAGGTAATTAGCTCTTCCTCTTATAGGAACTAGGACCCTATCTTATAATTAACTATCCTAAGATAGGTTACTAAGGTAAGACTCCTTAGGAGTTCTGTTAATTCCTAAGAGCAAAGGGATATATATAGATATAGTTTAAATATAGTAATAGTATTAGTTCTAAGGGTGCTTTTTCTTTTTCTTTCTTCTTTTTCCTTAGTTCTTAGAGTTTTGTATGCTCTTATAGAGCGTTAATTCTTAGGCGCATAAGCCCTAGGCTAGGACCCTATTAGCTAATAATATATTTAGCTAATAGTATAGTAGAAGAATTATTTAGTATATCTATATAATCCTAAGATAGAAATAGCTATCTTATATTGTTAGATAGCTATCTAGTAATTCTAGAGGTATAGTTTCTTTTAGGGTTAAAATAATGCCTACTATTAATACTAGTGTTCTAACTAGAGTAACCTGTAGACAGCTACTATTTGTTACTTATGCCTAAGGCGTCTATTAGAGTGCTATAGCATAAGAGTAGCTGTATTATCTATATCTTTGTTATTTGTTACTTATACCTAAGGCGTCTATTAGAGTGCTATAGCATAAGAGTAGCTATATTATCTATATCTTTGTTTAATAATTAGTTCCCCTACATACTATACTATTGCCCCCTAGTTAGGTTACTATTTTGTTCTAGTGTTAAGTGCTTAACTAGTTGGTATGTAGAGGACAGAGGAGCTACATTACTAGGCAAGAAACTACAGATACAGGTTACGCAGATAAGATATAAACTTTATTTCTTTGTAGTAGTATATAATAGTCTAGGAGGCTTTGTCTAAACTTCCTGTTATCCCTTTATATACTAGCGCTACTTACTAGCCTTAGCATCCTAAGTAACTGCTAAGGCAGTCACTCTGTGCACTAGCACAGTAGTTCTTAAGGAAAAGAAGGAATATAGATAGCATCTTAATAATTAACTTAGCTGTTTAGTTATCTATAAAGTAAAGGTCCTACTAGAGTCTAGAGAACTTATCTATAACTAGCATCTAATATTTCTCCTTTGTAAATCCTTATAATTTATATATGTAGAAGTTAATACTTAGTCTATCTCCTAGTCTATTGTTATTAATTTAGGTGGCATAACTTATCTATTACCTTTAATTTACTCTTTTATAGAAGTTATATTATACAGTAGTTACCCCTTAAAGTTACACCCCTTTAGCTTACTGTATAAGGTGCTAAACTACTGCTAGGCCTAGATAACCTAGTCTTTTGTGCTATAGCATAGCTAAGGCTTTCTATAGGCCTTGCCTTATCCTTAAAGTAATCTTGCGAGTGTAGAAGGAGGCAGGTAATAGTAGATTGTATTCTAGCACCTACTGTCTATACATCTTAGTAAGGTTCCTTATAATTATTCTGTCTAGGCCTTAGAGCGCTGTTAGGTCTAGTTCTATATCCTACTAAATTCCTTTGCGCCTTAGCAATTAAAATAATACTAGATTATAGAGTAGATTAGGGTAAATAGCCACGTCTTAAAGGTGTAGCTTAGCACTACTATTGTTATATCTTAGTGTTAAGGTAATTAATCTATATCCTTTAATCTACACTTTAGAGTTACCTGCCTATATATAGTCTCTATATAGTAGTAGTTAGAAGTTATAGATGCAATTAGGATTATTTATAATATAGCAGGTTAATCCTAAGTCTAGGATAAACAACTTCTTAATTAGATAGTTAGAGGCTTCTCTCCTGCTAGGTATAGTAGTAAGCGCTGCCTTAATAGTAGTAATTCTCTGTCCTTCTAGTTACTCTTTAAGAACTTTAGGAGTTAGAGTATATAAGTATTTTATAATTAGTATTCTTAATTAGGTTCTGCTTTGTCTGTAGATTAGCCTTTAGAACGTAGCGTTGTTCTTGTACTTAAAATTAATAAGCTTGTTTCTAGTCTTATTTAGTTTCTACTATTTAGGAGCCTTGTCTAGGTTAATATAATAGTAATCCTGTAAATTATAGCGTTAGCTACACGTAGGGCATTTTGCTCCCTAGTTAACAGCAGGCTCTTGATCTAAATGCTGCTTAAGCGTAGTAGTTTTCCTACCTGCTATACGTTGATTGCAAGGTCTACCCTAGTTTCTATTTAATAGCGCGCTTTTAGCGTAATAGGCGTCCCTATTATTGCCCTAGGTAGTTGCACTACCTTTAGCAAGAAAGACTGTATTATTAGATATAAAAGCTTTGTGTTTCCCTAATCTAAGGGGATAGTTTGTTATTATGTGTTCTTAGAATTGTTTTATTATCTCCTTCTAGCTTATGCTAGCTGCAAATTAACTATTATCTTAAAAATATATAGACTAAATAGGAGCAACTTTGTTTATAGCTGCTAGGAAGTCTTTTATAATTACGTTTAATTAGAATAGTTTAGTAACTTAATATATCTCTGCCTTAGTAGCTGTCTAGTTATACTTAGCTAGCTACGTGTCCTATTATAACGCGCTTCTTATTAGCTTAAGTACTATAAGGTATCTATCCTAGGCTTATTCTTGTTTAATTTATTTATTAACTCTAATAGTAAGTTGTAAGTTAGTAATCTACTATTGTAGTAACTTCTTAGGAAGGTAACACATGCGCAGTAGGTAAGGTAATATAGTTAATAATATAAATACAATAATATATTAGAGGCTTACGCGCTCCTTCTTATATTTATATTAATTATTCTTAAATTGTTTTATAAGGATCTTGTAGTACTTAAGGTCCTCCTTAAATACCTTCTAGCCTCCTAAGGATAGCTTAGTTAGTCTACTAAGGATATTAATATTGCTAGCTAGTATGTAGTTAGTAACTGCTAGTGCTCTTACAGCTTCTAGTTTTACTATTAATAGGATAGTTAACTTTAGGTTAACCTTGTCCTATATATTATAGATAATATATCTAGCTTATAGCTGCGTAATCTATCCTATATAATTAGTGTAGTCCCTTAGTGTAACTATAGGGTTGTAGTATATAGATTACGCTATTACGTGTTAGTTATAGCAGTAAAACTCTTAATTATTAGATTATTTAATATGTTATCTGTTAGAAAAAAGGATAAGGTAGTAATTAATTCTACCTCTTCTATTGTTTCTACGTAGTGTCTAAGGTAATTTAAGGTAGCTGCGTTTAGGCCTTTGTAGCTCTAGCAGCTGCTAGCTAATTAGGACTTGCTAGGTGCTACCTAACAGCTTCTAATTAGCTAACATGTTGCAGTCTAGTTTTCTGTTACCTGTTAACTTCTCTTAGTTATACACGTACTATCTAACAATAGGCTACACCTAGTAGAGAACAAGAGCTGCCTAGCAGCACTAAGATAGGTAAACAAAAGCCTAGTAAGAATTTTAGAGGTAGAACTAAGGGCTATAAGGGCTATTACTAAGAGAGTAAGTAAGAGAACCTAAATAGACCTAACTAAACCTAGTAGCACTACCCCTAGCGCTCCTATAAGATCTCTAACTATACCTCCTACTCTAGAAGGACTAGCCTCTATAGCAATTCCTACTAGAGACTCTTAGAGACTAAGAAAGGTACTAAGAGCTACCTCTTCCTAGGCTGTAAGCTAAATAACTGCAATTAGCTAACTAGAACTAGAATCTACCCCTAAAAGAGGGGATACTAGGACCTCTAATATAGAAATAGATATTATATGTTAATATTATATACTATAACTACAAAGTAGGACCTTAAAATAATATAAGTAAATATAGCTAGGTAATTACCCTACTATATTACCCTCCTACAAATTATATTTAAAAAGCAAATAGATATAATATACGTCTAGGAACTATGTATAGTAAGAAACAACTATACCTTAATATATCTAGGCTACTCTATGCTTGCACCTATAGAGTCTTAGAGGGTACTAAACTTAAGCCTTATAGAACGCCTTAGGGTGCTTACCTATATGCTTAAAGGCAGGGGAATACACGCGTAGATCCTCTACCTACGCATTAATAGAGATATCCTATAGATAGAAGTTAACTAGTATAGAATACTTAATATATATTAGGGACTAGGACTTGTAAACGCACTAGAATATATTATAGGAATAACCCCTAGCCCTAATACTCTAATAGAAGGAGATTTTAACTATAGACATATTACCTTTAAACCTAGCGTAACTCCTAGAGGTAGGGGTTAATACCTAGCCTACTAGGTAACATAAAATAACATAGACTATATTAAGGAACTAGGCATAGTAACCTATTAAGGGAGCTATATACTTAACTTAACCTTCTCTAACGTACCCTTTACATATATAAAAATAGAGAACTACCTCTACTTAGGATCTAACTACGCTATGCTACTTACTACAATACCGTAGAAGAGTAGTAGAGCACTACTACTAAACAAATATTAGGTTCTAAGAAGCTAGCTTAGCTGCTTTGCAGAAGCAGTTAACCTAGCGCTACTAGGCCTACTACCCCTTACAGCAACATGCACTACCTAGGACCTAGAGGCCTTGATATAGGCTATAACTAAGGCCATTACTAAAGTAATAGTAGTAGTAGGCTATAAACACATAGGGGTAGGCAAGACTACACTATAGTAGACTGTAGAGTGTAAGACTGCTTATAGATTATATATAGATAGTATTAGGAGCCTATAGACAAGACTATTACTAGAAAGCTAGAACTTTCTTACTATAGTATATAAAGCTAAGCGCACTTATTAGTAGAATAGAATAGACTAACTTAACTCTAACTAGGCACTATATATAGTTGTTAGATAGTATAGACTTAGGCTAAACTAGTAGAACACTCTAATCTAACATATAGAGAAGGATATAACAAACCCTATAGAAAAAGCAGAGGCCTTATAAAAGGAAATACTAGACTAATTTAATAGCTCTAATAACCTACTAGAATAGAGTCCTAGTAACTTAAATTAACAAGCTATAGCCTAGGATACCTATATACCCCTAGAGGAAATTAAGAGGAATATAATAGGCGTATAAAGTATATCCTCTAGTATAGATAGTATTATAGTACGCTTTCTTCAGGCGTGCTAGCCCTCTATTATTAACTATCTCTATAGGATATATACCTGCTGCCTATAATATAGCTATTTCCTAACTGCCTAGAAAATAGTAGAGGTAGCTATAATCCTAAAACTAGAGAAAAAGGATCCTAGCTCTCTGCAATCATATTAGCCTATTACCTAACTCTTATGCCTAGGAAAAGGCCTTAAGAGAATAGTAGCAAGATAAATTACCTACGTAGCTATAACCTATAGGATCCTTAGCCTATAATATTAGGGTGCACTTCCCTACTAGGTAGCCTCTAACTTAGTAACTAGCTTTACGCACAATATAGAATAAGCCTAGGCCCTAGGAAAGTAGGTTCTAATAGTAACACTTAATATATAAGGGGCATTTAATACGCTCCTATAGAACTAACTACTATACTAAATAGAAAACTAAGAATAGCTTACTACTCTTATTTATCTAGTACAAAGCTTTCTTATAGGAAGATAAGTATAGGTTTATATAGGTATAGCAACTACGCCTTGCTACATAGTCTTCTGCAGTACCCTCTAAGGCTTACTGCTATCTCTAGTGCTCTATACACTATACCTAGCTAAACTACTAAACTAAGATTAGAAACTGCGCTTTAGATACGCTAACAATGTATATATATACTAGGCCTCCCCTATACTCTTAGAAAATATAACCCTACTAAGTAACAATCTAAGAGATATTTACAACTAGAGGTCTAATAATAAAATTACCTTTACGCCTAAAAAGTAGAAACTAATCTACCTAATAAGGAAAAGAAGAGACCTAAACCCTCTAATTATAATAGGAGATACCTAAATTAACCTAGTACCTATAACACAAAATAGGAAATAGACAGCCCTATACTAGCTAGGCGTTTAGTTTAACTAACAGCTTACCTTCTATAGGCACGTTGCAGAAAGAGCTGCTATAGCTACAAAAGTAGTCTAACACCTTTGTAGGCTAACAAACACAGTATATAGGCCCCCTCTAGAGTATATAAGGAAAACTGTTACAACCTACGTTCTACTAGCTCTAATATACAGCGCTAAAGTATAGTACAAAGGGAAAAGGCAAGCAAGGGTAAATAGAACAGAAGTTAGCAACTAGACATAGTAGTATATTACTGTAATTAATAGAGTCCTTATAAGTGCTGTAAGGATAGTATTACTAGCGTAGCATACTATACTAAACGTATTTATGCTTAAGGAGGTAGAAGTTCTGCCTGTAGAAGTAGCAATAGAGGAGGTACGCTAGCGCTTTACTATGCACCTACAGACAACAGATAGAAACTACCCCCTTACTAGCTAGGTAAAAGTATAATATAGACAACGTAGGCGTAATAAAGGAAAGCTGCTACTATAAACATAGGTATAGAGAGCCTACTAAGCCCTCCTATCTGTACTTAGCCTAGTGCTACTAGGCCCCTACTACACTAGGGATGCTGCACTAACCTAATAAAGGGACAAACTAAGAAAGAGGGCGTAATTACTTTTAAAGAATAGTACTATAAGGTAACCCCTAGAGAGGTTTCTATATTCTCTAATAGAATAGAACAATACATAGTAGGTAATAGGGTACTAGCGTATAACTATACTATATATTAAGGGAAAATACTTATAACAACAGGTAGAGGAAAGCTTAACCTACTATTGCATGTCTTTAACATAGAGGCTATAGGAGTGTAAGTAGGACTTTAACACGCTCTACAACTACCTATCTAAAAGAACTAGATCTAGATATGCGTTAATAGCATATCTGTTATCTAGGGTCTAAGAGGTAACGCCCTCCTCTCCTTATAATAGGCTTTCTTGCTATGCTATAGGGCTATAGAGGTCTTAAACATATAGGTATATTAGACTGTAGGACATAGCAGTATAGTAGGGAATAAACTAGCTAATAAACTAGCAGACTAAGCTCCTAAGAATACTATAACCCTAAGAGGCCTAGCTAGTTCTCCTATAGTCTTAGGTATAAAGAGCCTTACGCGTAAAAATAACTAATAAGAGAAGGCCTTTAAGTAGAGTAATAACTTAAAGCTACTGTCCTAGTAGTACTATAATTAGAACTTAGAGTATACCTTAAAGAAGGCGCCCCTAACCCTCTCTCTTACTAGGCCTATCCTAGTAAGATTACTAGCTATTTAAACAGGACATAGGGACTTCTAATAGTATTACTAAAAGTTTAACTATAAAAATTCAAACGTCCTATATAGCTATAGGCAAACAAAATCCCTAGAACATATAGTACTCTGCTAAAAGGCTAGACTTAAGTTTAATAAATAGCTATAGAAAGGCCTCTCTCCCCTACTAGTAGGCAAGAGGGACAGGTATACCTACAGGAACTAATAAGCTCTCTAGAAGACTTTGCGCTCTACCTAGCGCTTATAGCCTTCTACACAAGTATATACCTAAGGTAGAAGAAAGTCCCTAATAAATAGGGTAGTAAAAGGAAAGAAAGAAGCTATATATGCCTAGCAACCCTATAGGGCTACACCTACTACTAAAAATAACAGGCAAAGCTAAACTACATAATAGCAAACTGCAGTAGACCTAGCTACCCTACTTTATAAGAGCCTAGGGAACTAAAACATAGACGCACTATAAAATATTAGTATTAACAATTAAATATAGGGATAAGTAACTCTAATTAAGGGCTGCCCTAGCCCTAGAGTTACTATTCTCTCCCCTTAGTAGTTAAAGATATAAACATAAGGCAGCTACTTACAACAGACCTAGCTACTCTGTTCTATAGGAGCCTAGGGTACTAAAAACGTAGACGTGCTAGGGAATACTAGCTAAAACTACTAAGAACAGAGGAGAGATAGCAACTAGAGCAGTAGAAAAGAAGCATAACTAAGGGGTTAAGTAGGAGAGTACCTATTAAAACCCCTAGGAGAATAGGAATACTAGTAGTTACCTACCTAACCTCTAAGACAAACAGGTAGTTACCTACTAAACACACTAAGGAGATAGGTAGTTACCTACTAAACCCCTAGGACTATAGGTAGTTACTTACTAAACCTACTAGGAATATAGGCAGTTATCTGCTAAACCCCTACCTATAATAACAAGAGCCTAAAATTGTTAATATTAAATAAGGTAGTATAGGGTCGCCCTAGACTTACCTATACCCTTCCCTTAGTCCCTTATATAAGCTCTAAATAGGCTTAGGCATAATTTTTGTTTATTTATTTATTTATTTATTGTAATTAACGTCTAGACTAGCTATATACTAGAAACCTCCCTTAGGGTATTATAGACGTGTTTAGTACCTCTAGAGGCAAAAACAGCTAAGATGCTTAAGTGCGTAGTAGTGTAAACTACTTGTAGATATAGAGGTTTCCTGTCTATTAGAAGCCTACTACTAAAATATTTCAAGAACCTACTAGTAAGTTATAACCTACTAGTAAGTTAAAAACCTACTAGCAAATTATAACCTACTAGTAACTTAAAATCCTCTTGGTAAATTACAACCTACTAGCAAATTACAACCTATTAGCAAGTTATAAACATACTAGTAAATTGCAACCTATTAGTAAAGTCGCAACCTACTAGCAAGGTTGCAACCTAGGCATAATTTTTATGTTGTAGGGTTTGTGCAGTAGAAAAAATCTTAGAGATTAGTTTTTTATGTATAGGGAACTAGGGAGACTAGTATAGCGCTATATAAACTATATACCTCTATTCTACGTTGCACGCTAAATTGCTTATAGTAGGTAGCAACCTGCTAGTAGGTTGCAACTTGCTAGTAGGTTGCAACTCTGCTAGTAGATTGTAACTTTGCTAGTAGGTTATAACTTACTAGTAGGTTACAACTTTGCTAGTAGGTTGCAACTTTGCTAGTAGGTTGTAACCTGCTAGTAGGTTACAACCTTGCTAGTAGGTTGCAACTTGCTACTAGGTTACAGTTTGCTAGTAGGTTGCGTTTTGCTAGTAGGTTGCGTTTTGCTAGTAGGTTGCGTTTTGCTAGTAGGTTGCAATTTGCTAGTAGGTTACAATTTACTAGTAGGTTTGCAACCTGCTAGTAGGTTACAATTTACTAATAGGTTGCGTTTTGCTAGTAGGTTACAATTTACTAATAGGTTGCGTTTTGCTAGTAGGTTATAACTTACTAGTAGGTTATAGTTTGCTAGTATGTTTACAACTTGCTAATAGGTTGTAATTTGCTAGTAGGTTGTAATTTACTAAGAGGATTTTAAGTTACTAGTAGGTTATAATTTGCTAGTAGGTTATAACTTACTAGTAGGTTATAACTTACTAGTAGGTTCTTAAAATATTTTAGTAGTAGGCTTCTAATAGACAGGAAACCTCTATATCTACAAGTAGTTTACACTACTACGCACTTAAGCATCTTAGCTGTTTTTGCCTCTAGAGGTACTAAACACGTCTATAATACCCTAAGGGAGGTTTCTAGTATATAGCTAGTCTAGACGTTAATTACAACAAATAAACAAAATCTAAAAATAATAGCTACTCTCTCCTTAAGCTCCTTAGAGGCATTTTAGATTTACCTAACCTATATACTTATATAAAAAAATACATAGTTTACCTTATAGATAGTAGTAATAACTAACAAAAGTTCTAGCAAGCTAATCTTTAGCACTAGAAGACTATACCCCTAGTAAGAATATTTAACTTAGAAGGAAAACTAACTTATAATCTAGTTATAGAATAAATAATATAGAAGGAGACTATAGTTAGTAGGCTTACAAAACACAGTAATAGAATACTTCTACCTATAGACTCTATCTTTAGAGATATACCTTCTAGACTTAGGACAATTAGCCTAAGCCTAGGGCTAGGGCAAGTATAAATTCTAGCAGAAGGAGCATCTATAGTGTAAACTGCTAGCAGCTCTAGCTAACTACTAGGAGGGTCCTCTCTTACTCTATTAAGACTTATAAGAGTGTAATTAGATGTTACTACTTACATTTAAAACACTAGAACAACTAGTAAGAGGTCTCTTAAGAGTGCCTAAGAGGAAGAAGATAACTTACTTACTAATCTAAACCCTAGAGATATTAACAGGTTAGCCTTAGAGCTTAGAGTTAGACACACACGCTAGTAGAAAGAGGTAGCTAGCAAACTTATTTGCTATAGAGAAGGAACTATCTCTATTACTAATATAACAGCTATCCCTAGCAACAAATAATACTAGGAGTAATTAACTATTTATAGTATAGGATTTTGCTCTCTTAAGAATGTTAGTAGTAAGAGAGCTGTCTTTCCTACTAATAATAAAGCTTAATCTACTTAAGAGGATATATCTATTAGTCCTAAGGCTATACAGGATGTTAAAAGCTCTAAGAGCTATCTATATATAAACCCTAAGTTAGCCCTTGTTATACTGTGCAAAAAGTATAAAAGAGGAACTCTAGAGGACATAGATAAGATTAAGCTGCTTTATACATAGGTCTAAGAGTGTTGTATTAAATTAGAACCTAAGAGCTAAAGGATAAAGGGTTCTATAATAGCTTACTATAAGGTTAGTAAACATAGAATATACTTCTCTTACTTAAAATACATTGCTAGATAACTAGGCCTTCTAGTCTAATTAATGCTAAGGCATACTGCTGTTAACATGCTTATAATGCTGTACCTATACCCTTACAAATAGGGAATGTAGCACAGCAACGTATAAACCTACATACTATTCTAGAATTACCTTAGAGGCCTAGGCACTCTTAACAGCCTTTAATCCTACTATTATTAACTAAACAGCACTAGTCTTAAGGTAGACTAGGACACGTTTATTAATAGATATCCTACTCTCTTTCTACAACAAACAGTAAACACGTTTAAGGTAGAAGGAACTGTTGTAGCTAACTACTTCTAAGAGGGGTTTAGAGATAAAGAGCTTTAGGAAATTATAAATAATTACTTTAACATGTACAACTAGCATACCTATACTATTAACAGACATAGTAACCTTAGATAGTGTAGGATAATATACTACTTAGTAGTCTAGCAACTTATTTAAGGGGATGTAGGTTACTAGCTTCTGTATATCTTACTTTGTTGCTAGACTAACCTTATCTTATACCCCTACTATACAAAGTTTACTAGCCCTAGTAACTAAATAGCGTTTAAATATATAGACCTTAACCTAGCTAATGCTTACGTAAACAGCAGAGGTGTATAAATAATCTAGGGCTTAGTATCTTTTAATAACAAAGATAAGGAGAACTACACTATTACTCTTGCTAGGTTCTATAACTATATAGGCAAATACCTTAAATAGCAATAGAAGAGGGGTATAGATAAGAGGAAAAAATACATTAAGGGTTTAAAGGATTACTAAGACTACCTAAAGGAAATTAAGGACAAGCTTAGTTGCAAATAGAAGAAGTATCTATATAAGGCAGGGCAAGTACAAATCTCTAACCTATTGCTCCCTTATAGGTCTACTAGACTAGCTACAAAACAGTAATATACTACTCTTCCTTAGTTTATGCTAGTAATAGAAGACTATAGCACTATAGAGATTCTAGAGATAGGTAGCTATGCAGAAATTACTACATCTTACTAGGCACTATAAGTAGGTCTATTATCTTCTTCTAGGCATGCTAACTAATATAGAGGAGTACTATATACCTTTCCTAGGGATATTCTACTAGAGTTTACGTTATAGATCTTAAAGGTATTTTACTACTAGGCCTGCTATAACTTAGTCCCTATGCTAGACAAAATAGGTAAAATACTAAAATAAATAGATTTAAAGTAGTTACTAGCTTATATATAATAGACTTATGCTAGTAACATTTTTATAGTTAAGAAGCACTAGGAATAGGTTAAGATAGCTAAAATAAGAGTATATAAGAAGGATGCTAACTTAGATATTCCTAACTAGTTATAATTTGCAGGGTTATTACATCTAGCTAGGTTCCTAGATAGTACTAAAAAGTAAGATAGAGAACACAGTAGGGATTTAGCACTGTCTAAGATATTCTCTAAGATAAACATACAACCTAACTTCCTAACTAGATAGAATATAGCTAGGGTAGACGCTAGTTCCTTATTAGATAAGTACTATCTATTACTAACTCTAAAGACCTTAAAGGCAATAAGGTTAATAGTTGTTGCTAGATTATCTAGTTTAGTAGGAACTGCTGCTACTAGCTAATACAATACTTATTCTACCTGCTAAGATATTAGTGCTTAGTTAACTACTGTTAGGACCTCTTTTTATAGGGGTAGCATGCTATTAAGCATTAGAAGGTAGAGGATAGTATTATAGGTTAAGGATAGACAAATCGCTACTAAAGGAGTAGAGCAATTTACTTGTGTTATGTAGTTACGCTACCCCTGTTCCTTAATTAGGCTATGCTAGCCTTGTAGGGAACTATTAGAATTATAAGTCCTAATAATATCCCTCTTCTAGGGTAGCTTACCCTAAGTAATAGATATTATAGGTTTTAGGTAGAGTAGGTAACTATAGTCTGTTATAGACTAGACAGTAACAGAGTTACAGGAGAGTAGTGCTTTAGTAGTTAGAGGTATTCCCTTAAGCCTATGCGTAGGTTTAGGCAGCTCTACATTTACCTTCTCTTTTACCTTTACCTTTACCTAAGAGTTACGCTACTACCTAGAAAATAAGTAGGGTAACGCGTTGCTAGTACAATACCTAGATATACCTAACGTTATCCCCTATTTAAGTCTATTATTCCTACACTCTACTCTAATTTTTAGTAAGTTAGTGCTTTTCTTTAGCTAGGATAGGTTCCCTTTTACTAATCTAGGATAACCCCTAATAGGTTATTATAGGTTATTATAACTCTATAAGTAGCTAACTAGATTCTCTAGGCTCTAACGTTTTTAAAAATATATCCCCTAGCCTCTAGGCCTGTTGCACTGCACTCTACTACCCTCTATACGTCTAGACTACTTAAGATTATAGATCTAAACGCTATAGGCAATAATATAGCGTATAATAGCGTGTAGTTATTCTAGGTCTGTATTTAGTGCGTCTGTAGCTTTGCTATAGGCTAGTATAAGTACTGTAGTAGGACTAGTTGTGTCTATATCTAAGTTACCCCTACTAATATTAACTTATATAAGGCATAGCTGTTGCAGATAGACTTAGGTAAGTTAGAGTAGGTTATACGCTACTTCTAGTGCTTCTCTTCTAACTAGGAGTGCATTGCTGTGTGTATTCCCTTCTTTAGCCTAATTATAACCCCTTATAGGTTATAACTAACTCTAATAGCTCTATTTAAAGCACAATAGTAACTTAGCTAAGATTTACAACATTCTCTAGGCCTTAGAGTTTAGCGTCTAGGACCTAGACTAGGATATAGTTAATAATAAGCTCCTATAGCGCCTATTAACTAAGATAGAGAAGAAAGTATCTAAGTTTAAGCTTATATCCCTCTATTAGCCTATCTCTTAGGCCTATAGTTAGTAAGTTGTCCTCTTAAGTAGTTTTAGTCTATTATAGGTTATTCTTACACCTCTAGTAGCACTTATATCCCTTACGCTGCCTACCTCTACCTACATACTAGTGCTATTGCTAATAATAAGGACCCTTACTCTAAGTTCTACCTAGACTAGCGTTAGCGTAGTAAGAAGGCTATATTAGTACGTGCTAAGGCTAGCAAGCGCACCCTTAAGGCTGCTATTACTAATAGGTGTTAGGCACAGCGTAGCTAATAAGTCTAGAAGGCATGTAGGTGGCAGACCTACCTCTAACTAGATCCTAGGTGTGTCCCTAGGATAACAATAAGTACTTGTACTGTTCTAGCCTTGTGATTACTATTAGAGTGATCATTTATACCTTTTAGGTTGTCTTAGCTAGGTAGGCTAGAACTAGGTCCTAACAATAGGGTTACTAAGGAGACTAATTTACTATATAAGTAGGTATATATACTTATCTTATTTCTAGATAGACTATTCTAACTTATTATAGGCTAAGGTTTATAATTATGCTCTAAACCCTAGTTCTAAGCGCAGAAAACTAGGTAATGCCTTAGTTGCAGAGATAGCTATGCTTATAAGGGAGAAAGGCTTTGCTACTAGCGCTAAGAAGAGCTCCTTATCTAAGTAGATTAAGACTCTATAGAAGAGGCTAGATAAGTATAATAAGGTTTAAGAGTAGTAAGAGCGCGTTATAATAGGTCCTAATAGACTATTATAGCTAGTATAACAATATAACTATAAATAATTTCTATAGTTAGATTTCCCTAGAAATCCTAGATATATCTAAACCTTTAGCTTAAATTTAATAGAGTACTTGCTTTAATATCCTATGTTTTCTTCTTATAATATTAGAAGCTTTATGCCCTTATAGATTAAATTATTATAATTTAGACTAGGTTCTTGTAGTCTATAATAGATAATTATAGATCCTAAGAGATGCTTGTAAGTTAGGCTAAGGTAATCCTAGAGTATAACGCTGTTAAACACCCTAAAAACCCTATAGGAAAACTAGTAAAGGTATATTATCTCCTTAGGATCCTCTTATTACCTTTGCTTATCCCCCTTTCTTCTTTAGGGGTTGCCCTTAACTCCTATAAGGCTTTTCCTTTGCATTCCTCTTAGGCTGTATACCTTTAGATTTCTAAAATTGTTAAAGAACGTTACTAGAGATATTTTAACTAGGCTCCTAGGAGTTCTCTTTATCTCTATAGCTAGTCTATTTAACTAGATATTCTTACTAGTTATATTCTCCTTTATATCTATCTAGTATAGTGTCTACTTTATAGACATTATTACTATACTTACGCAGTGTGTCTACAATTAGGACCTCTAGGTGTAGAATAAGACCTTTTAGATTATAAGGCTCTAGCAGCAACGTATAGAAGACTAGATATACACTCTATAACCCTAGAAGGTTAACTTTAAATGCTGTTAGACTATACTAGTCTACTATATAACCTAGACCTAGGTATTTCTAGTTAAGCTTCTTCTTAGGTCTTATTAACCTAATGTGCTAATTTAATACTATTACTTAATTACCTACTTTAAACATATATACTAAGCGTTTCTTATCTACGTATAATTTTAAGTATTTATTTATAGTAATAATTTTCTTCTTACACTCTTGTTGCAAAGCAATAACTTTACTAGCTACTTATTCCCCTAGAGGTAATTCTCTGTTGCTATAAGGCATACTAGGCTAGTTAGGACTAGTAGGATCTATACTATAGTATGCTCTAAATAGAGTAGTACCTATAGTTGCATGTATGCTAATATTGTACGTAAACTCTGTAACTAATATCTATAGACTCTAATTGTCTTGTTCTAGGCAATAGTAGCACTATAGGTACTGTTTAAGTGTCTAGTTCTGTCTTTTAGTCTGCCTATCTGTCTGTAGATAATAAGCAGAAGTTAATACCCTTCTTAAGTTTAGGTAGTGTTAGAAAGTATCCTAGTGTTTAGCTGCTATAAGTAGGCCTCTATTAGAGGTTATCTTCTTTAGGACACTGTATAGGCGTATAACTTCTCTTATCTAGGATTATGCTAGGTCTATACTATCCTAATTAGCTCTAGCTAAGATATAGTAAGCTATTTTAGTAAGTCTATATACTATAACTAAGATAGTGTTGTATACCTAGTTGCTTAGGTAGCTTAGAGGTAATTCTATAATAAAATTATAGTAACTTCCTTCTAGGCTGTGTTTAGTAGAGGCAAGGGTGCTAGGAGACTATATAGCTTATAACGCGCTAGAGTTACCTTCCTATATACTAGGTAGCTTTTATAATAGTCTCTTACATCCTTCCTTATTCTCTTCTACTTATAGTGTTGTTAAAGCTTTTCTATTATCTTCTTACCCCTAAGATGTCCTCTAAGTAGGTTATTATAGCATTCTTAGAGAGCCTTAGACTTCTCTTTTAGAGTAGTTAAGTGCTTTAACACCTTATGATCTATAACTAATTATTTTAGGTTATTATAGTCTATTTTAGTATTATATCTATTAGAGGTTATATCTAAGGCTAGTTCTACTATAGACTCTTCCTTATAGTTATATAGATCCCTAGTTACAGTACTTTCCTTTACTTAGAATTTCTAGAGGGCTTTAACAATTTCTAATTGTTTTTTAGACCTTAGAGATGCCTATGTTGTAACAGCTAACACTAGGAAGTTATTCTTTCCTTTAGAGGAGAACAAATCTTAAAGGGGTTGTATAAAAGCTTTGTTATACTTTAGTAAAGGTTTCTCTATTTCTACCTTATAGTCTAGTTGCCTTAAAGGTCTATCTACAGGATTAGTAGTCTCTAGTTAGTAGGTAAGGATAAAGTTAAACTAAGTTAAGGCTAGATAGGACTAAACCTAGCAATAGTTAAGGGTTTTATTTTCTATAAACTATTTTAGGTTCTTGTAGTCTATAAGGACCTTAAAGTGTATACCTTTAAGGTAGTAGCGCTAGTGTTCTAGACTCTTAATAATAGCTAGCAGTTCCTTATTATAGGTATTATAATTATATTCTATTTAGATTAATTTATAAGAAAAGAAACTAATTAGCCTCTATTAACCTGTTCTATTGTGGTAGAGAAACGTGGTGTTGAGATCTGAGTGGCAGTTAGAAGCCAGTCATGTAATCTACAGGTACTGTACTAGGGTTAAGGAAAGGTAATTAGGGGGCAACAAAAGGAACCAACAACAACACACTAATAGACTGCTTTAACTTATTATATTGTTCCTCTAATCTAGTATTAAACTACACGTGCCTAAGATGTATTTACATAATACTCCTCTATATTTAGCAACTGATTAGCAACTCTAATCTACAGTATCACCCTTAGGAGGGCTGCGCGCTACTATCATACACATTTAACAATTACTTCTGCAGCAATAGCTGTGTGGAAGGCGATGAGTTTTTGAGAAAGCTAGTAACAAAGAGTTTAAGAGGGACTTGCTAGAACCCTAAGAAGAGCTATAAAGCCCCTAACAAGACTGCAGAAGGGCTAATTCTACGCAAGAGTAGAGACACTACTACTACAAGGAGTAATTGCAGAGATAACAAAAGGTTATTAAAAGTAATAGGATAGTCCCTAGAAAACAAGAAGAAGAGATGTAAGTTATAAGACACAGCAAAAGCAATTTAAAAAGAAGAGGAATACTAACAACTGCCTATGCGATAAGAGATTAGAGAGTAACTAGATAAGTTTCTAGGAGTACCCTTAAGTGTTGCGATCAGCACTTCTAGCAGTCTTTCTACTTTACTTCTTAGAGCACTAAGTTGCTCTTGCTTTTAGTTAACTTCTATCTTTTATCACTAAAATAGTTTTAGTAGTCTTTACTTTAGTTTGTCTTTTTACAGTACTATTCTACTTCTTTTTCCCTACTAATAGGATGTTAGGAACTGATCTAACGCATCTATTGCTTTTAGGGAGGCCTATTAAAGGCATTTTAAATCAAGGCACGCCTTCTAAAGGTGCCTTAACCAGTAATTTCGCGTCCTTCCTACCCCTAATAGCTAGTTTAACTTAGGCACACTAAGAATAGCGCAAGCCTAACCCTAAAGCCTTATTAATTACTAAAGATAAGAATATAAAGCTACTGCAGAAGGCTTAGTAGCAGAACAACGTTAACTTAGAAAGTATAAAGGCTTTTATAGGAAGCATTACAAGCGCAATTGCAATATTAGCCTAAGGACAAGCAAAGCTTAATTAGGCACTATTCCTAACTAAATACGTACCTAGCTTCTTAGGGGCTAACGTAACAGTCTTCCTAGAACGCTACAAAGAGGTTACGCTACACTATAGCTTTACTAACAATAATAAAATCTAAAGGATTATTACCTATTACTAGGAGAGGCAGAAGCAAATTATCTAATACTTAGAGGAGTACCAAGAGGCTCTCTAAGACTATAATTAGGAGAAGCTCTAAGAGGGTCTTAGACACAAGTTTAGAAGCAATAACAGTGCCTAGTAAGAGGAACAACCTGAGTTTTTCTAACAGTGGCTGCGTAATTGCTAATTAAGGGATGAACTAAACATCTAAGAATACCTTTAAGAATACTTAATTAGAGTAGAGCGATGCATTGCTGCTGGCATAGTAGAGCTAGACAACAAGGGTTTCTACCTAGTTAAGGGACTACTGTTCGCCTATTCAACAAAGATCCTCTAGAGGTTTAACCTTTCTTTAAAAAGACCTTAGGAATTTAGCTTTAAACAGATTAGCTAGTACCTTAGTTACTAAATAGACATTAAAGAAGAGGCCTGTATGCTAAACCTAGCAGAAGCTATAAGGAAGTTTAACCCTATACAAGAGTTTAAGCCTCTTGCCTACAAGAAGGCATTGCCGCCTTTAGTTACGCCTAATAACGTTCTTTACCTAGCAGTAGTAGCTCTAAGAGCACCTTGCCTGTTTAAACCTGCTAAGGCAGCAAAAAGTAAGCGTTAATTGCTACTAGGAGTTCTACCTACTTAGCAGGAGGTTAACTACCTTACTAAGAAGCTCTTGTAACTAAAGCTTAGTAAGGCTGACTTTATATTAGTTTAATAGACCCTAAGGGAGGCTGAACTCCTCTTGAACCAGGCTGTAGCAATGTACGCTTAGAGACTATCTAATAAGAAAGTTGCTACTGTTAATTTAACCTAGCAAAACTAGAGCAATAATTAATTAGCTGCACTATATAATAATAGCAATTAGAATTAGTAATTGCAAAGCAATTACTAGCCCTAACTAACCTTCGCCTGCTTTGTCTGCGATACTACTAGCTATAGCAAATTAGACTGCCTAACTATAAATTAGCTTATAGAGCGAGGCTAGTGCTATTAGGACAGCAACTAACAGCTTATCTAGGGGACCTAAGATAACTCTTAGGGCAGGGTACTTAACCTTAGACCTTATAGATAGCTAGAAACTATCCTTTTGCACATTAAGTAGAGCTAGCTAAAATAGGACATTAACCCTCTGGTTATAAAGGCTAATTAGAACGCCTACCTAGGCAAGCTAATACAGAACAATGCTGTTACTACTACGTTTGCTCCTAATTAAGACTTAGGCGAGATTACAGCAGAGGACTACTATGCCTTTTAGGAAATCTCTAAAGAAGCTGTAGAGGACATTAATAACATATTAGGTGTTAATGCAATTATAGGATCTGCAATAATCTAGAAAGATTCTACTATCTGAAGGCTAATTAATAGAAAGGTTCTTAGAACTCCTAAGGTTGCAAAGCTAGTACAGCTATTAATTATAAAGCGGATAGCAGAGAAAGTATTAATTTAGCCTAGAAGGCAGCACTAAGACGTGCCTAAGCAGCAGGTACAGCCTATAGTTAATTAGGAAATGCTTAATGTAGCTATGCGCAAGTTGTTTAGAAGTCCCTAGTATAAGGAATTAGTACTAAAGAAGATTTGCTACGCTAAAAAGATACTAGCTTTAATAGACAAAGTTATATCTAGGATCTTATTAATATAAGTGTCTCTTCTAGTAAGCACGCTTATTAGGAATATAGTAGAGGTAAAGAAGAAGTTATTCCTTAACACTTACCCCTAAGAAGACTTTAAAGAAATGTAAGTTAACGCTGCAGGGAAGCATCTAATAGTAATTCTAAGGAAGAGATAAGCTAACTAGTACTTAGACTAAGAGTACTTAGCATAAATGCTTAGCTAGTTCCTAATTACGTGCTAGTAGAAGGACAGCAGGGAAGAGTTGCGCGCTGCTTTTAGATATTAGCAGTACACTAGACTAATCTAGAAGTTAGCAATATTTAACAGACAATTAAAGATGCCTATAAAGAGTTAAGCCTAGTAGAGACTAAGCTCTTATTAAATACTACTAATTAGAGAGAGTATAATAGACAAGTAGGGATTAAGCATATTCGCTAAGACTGTCCTAAAGTACCTGTTAATATAGGTAATAGTTACTTTCTCTGCCTGCTAGACTTAGGAGCAGAACTAAACACTATTTAGAGGGAGACTGCAGATATAGCAATGCTACTAATAGCTACTCTTCTGCGTAAGATGCAGAAGGCTAAAATAGTTTTAGCAAATAGCACCTCTAGAGGATTTGCGGGCATAGTCTAGAGTGCACTAGTATAAGTTAGCTTAATTGTTGTTTACACAAACTTCTTTGTTGTAGAACACTACATAAACGCAATTATCCTAGGGAACCCTTTCCTAGCTAACGCC
Source organism: Ascochyta koolunga (assembly GCA_026119515.1). Taxonomy (NCBI): domain Eukaryota; kingdom Fungi; phylum Ascomycota; class Dothideomycetes; order Pleosporales; family Didymellaceae; genus Ascochyta; species Ascochyta koolunga. The sequence goes on along the minus strand of JANLCG010000001.1, from coordinate 926,882 downwards.
TAAGTAAGGATTAAATATGCTGCAAATAGTTTAACCTACTACTAAATATAGAGCAAAGAAGGAGACTTAAGTACTAGGTTTGTCTATACAAAGGGCAACTAAGTTAACGTTAAGGGAGTGGCAATTAACACTCTAGGAAAAGATATTAGGGTGTAATAACTAGCGTTGCCCCCTGCGATAGACAAGCGCTAGACTATAAGGTTAACACAGCAACGCTCTAAGAGGAGCATAGTAATAAGGCAAACGCACTTAGACTAGTATCTAAATAGCTTGCAGAAAAACAGAAGAATACTACAACAGACCTTTAGATACCCTCTTAAATAATCTTCTTTACCTAGAAAGGCTAAGGCACTCTTAGGCAGGATAAATTAGGCAATATACTGTTTTAGGACAATAAGGGCCTGTATATTGTAGCACATAAGGACCTTACTTAAAAATTAATGTAGAGTGTCCTAGCATTAATAGTATCTGTGCTTAGAACAGCCTACAAATACTATTTAGCTAAGCTTTTCTAGACAGACTTCCTAGGCAAGGATAAAGAGCTATTAACGTCTGCTGTATAGCTTTAGTTTTAACAGCTACTAGCAAGTAGCGCTTAAGTTAACATAATGCATAAGCAGAAGGGTGTTAAAGTAGAGCCTGTAGATAATTCTAGTTAGTAACCCTAATTAATTCCTAGGTACCTAGACTAGAAGCAGCAAGCAAAAACGCAGTAGAAGCTAAATAGGGATACTTATTAGGTTCCCTTCTAAAAGTATTTTAAGCTATAATATGCAGACTTCCTAAGAGGTACTTAGCTTACACAAAAACAACTAGCAGATATAAAGATCTCTAATAAGCTTTAGGAGCAAGAAAAAGACATATTAGTTAAACTACTGTTCTGAAGGGAAGCTGCCCTAGCCTAGGACTTTACTAAATTAGGGCGAATTAGCTATAACGTTATACCTCTAGTTACTATTAATATAGTACTGCATTAGGCCTAGCAAGCTAATTAGTTTCCTATACTAAAGAAGCTTTAGGATGTAGTAATTAAGATAATCTAACAAAGAATTAACTAAGGGACTCTTAAGTTATGTAAGAGTTAATATAGAAATCTATAGTTCCTAGTAGCAAAGAAGGACAAGGGGTACTAATTAATTAACAATGCTTAAAAGATAAATAAAGTTACTATTAGGGACGCAAACCTACTGCCTAACCCTAATAAACTAGTAGAAGAATTTGCAGGTTACAAAGTTATGTTGCTACTAGACTTCTTCTTAGGATATAACTAGGTAGAGCTTAATATTTAATTGCAGGACATTACTGCCTTTTATACCCCTCTTAGCTTAGTTTGCTAGTGCACTCTACTAATAGGTACTACAAATTTAGTTGCTAAGTTTGTTAGGGTAATAACAAAGATCTGTTAAGAACATATACTGCATACCTGCATGCCTTACCTAGACAATGTCTGTATTAAGGGACTAAAGACTAACTACTAAGGGGAAGAGATAGAACTAGGCATCTAAAGGTATATTGCAGAGCACCTTATAAACATAGACAGTGTGCTTATAGACATTAAATAAGCTAGCGCAATAATATTAGGCTACAAATTAGACTTTTGTTACCTATTAATGCTTTTAGTAGGCTATTAGGTAGACAAATATAGCAGACACCCTAACAATTAGAAGGTCTAGAAGATACTTAACTAGCCTGCCTGCTCTAATATAAAAGAGGTTTAAAGCTTCTTAGGAATCTGTGTCTACTACTAAGTATAGATTAAGAGATTTGCTATAATAGCAGAGCTGCTCTTTAACCTATTACAAAAGAATATTAGGTTTAACTAGACAATGCCCTATACAGAGGCTATAGCAGAACTAAAGAAGGCACTATATTTGCTGCCAGCCCTAGTATTAATTAACTATTTAGAACCTCTCTAATTAATTATCCTAGCAGTAGACAGTAGTAAGAAAGGGTAGGGAGCAGTCCTTATGCAACTAGACCTAAATAGCTATTAGCATCCTATCTAATTTAAGAGTAGAGTGTAGTTAAAGCCTAAGAGAAACTAGGATGCTACTAAGCACAAGTGCAAAGCGCTGCTTTTAGGTATTAAGAAGTTTAGGGTATACCTGTACAACGTCTAATTTACTATTAAAATAGATGTAAAGACGCTTATAGCACAGTTACAAAGAAGCGCTTTAGATATGCCTAGAGTGCTTGTTACTTGCTAGCTAGCATATCTAAACACCTAGGATTTTAACATTATACATGTGTTAGGAAAGAAGAATGTTATTGCTAACGCACTATTAAGGAGACTAGAGGAGCCTAGGTAGGAGCTACCTAATAACCCTAAGGAGGAGGTTAACAACTTTATTAATGCTGCCCTTAACACAATTACTCTTTAGTATAAAGAAACAGCGCTAAAGTATAGCGTATGCTCTGCAGACATATTATTTAGTAAGTACCTACTTACTAAGGGATACTTAGAGGAATTATAAGAGCTGGCACGCTAGATACTATTTAGGAAACGCCCTAAACACCTATTAGGCTATTAACTTACTAGATTTAAGAAGAAGGCGTTGCAATTTAAAGTCTGTAATTAGCTCCTGTTTTAAATCCTATCTAGAGGCAGACCCCTCTAAAGAGTTATTAACAACAAAGATTAGCAGCAACAAATTCTTTAAGCATTGTATAAGGAATTAGGCTATTAAGGCAAGGAAGGTACCTGGCGCAAGGCTTGGTCGCAGTACTACTAGAAAGGCCTCTACAATAATGTAAAGACTTACATTTGCACCTATATATAGTGCTAATTGCACTCTAATACTTGTTTGTAGGAAGCTCTTTATCTAACAGTGCCTCTAAACACCCCCTAGGTAGTAATTACAATTAATGTTGTCTATATGCCTAAGACAAGGAATAGCAAACAGTTTCTAGTAGTAGCGCGCGATTGCTGTTCGCAATAGCTAGAAGCAAAGGCGCTACCTAAGAATAATTCTAAATTAATAGTTAAGTTTATTAAGGAGTATATCTTTTGTTAATAGGGCGTTCCCCTCTAAATGAGCTGCGATAGTGGACTAGAGAACTAGGGCCTCCTGATTGATCTTTAGAGATAATTCAGCATTACCTAAGTAGTATCTAGCGCCTACCACCTATAAGGACAAGGTCTAATTAAAAGAGGCTATAAGGTTATTATAGCAGCGTTAAAGAAGATAGAAGGTAGCTAGGTAGACAACCTAAACTAAGTCTTATAGGCTGATTAGGTAACAGTAAAGCAATTAACTAGCGAAAGCCTAGCCTACCTTATTAGAGGAAGGGAGCACGTACTCCTGATTAAACTCTCTATACCTACCTGGTAGGTATTGCTATAGACACAGGTTACTAATACGCCTTTGCTGCTTGCAATAAGAGCTTAATAGTTTAAAGAAAGAGACTATTACCTTAAGGAAGTAATTAATTAAATAGTCTAATTGCGTTACGCTAGCAAGGAGTACTTTAATAACACAAAGCGTATTTGAAGCAAATAGCTATTAGTAGGTGATCTAGTCCTACTTAGAGACTCTTTTAATAATAGCGATATGTTACGCCTGTCTAAGTTTAAGCCTAAGTAGAGAGGTCCCTTCTAACTCTCTTTTGTTAGCAAAAAGGGCTGGTATAAACTGCAGGAGCTAGATAGAGTAGAGATCTCTAGAAGCGTATTAGGCAACTAATTGAAACAGTTTTACCCTAGGACTAAACAGGATCTTAAAAGAGTAGATATAAGAGAAGTACTCGCAGAAGTTGCAGATAATAAAGTAGCAAACTAGCAGGCTAATACTTTATATAGCTAGGATATCCTAATTGCTATGTAGAGAAACCTATAAGTTATAGTTACTTACCCTCTAAATTTTAACCTAGGGAAATATAAGCGTTATAATAACGTTGCAGAGTAAAACTAAATTAATCTTAATTAACAATAGTTAATCTACTTGAATAGGGGAGGGTAATATATAAATTGTTAAATTTCCTAGTATCTTACATGTTTTTCCTTTCTAAGTTTAAGTTACTTACTTAATTCTTATATTTTAGTTAGATACAATAGATTATTATAGGCAAGAGGAGGAAGCATTATTAATAGACTACTATTATTTTATGTTGTAGTAAGTTGCAGCTAAATAACTATTAAGGAGGATAAAAGTAACCTTAGCAGAACGGCTATAAGCAGTCCCCTACCTGTAGGCAAGCAGAACTAGAAACCCTAGCAAGAAGCTATTAACACTACCTAACTAGAGAGCTACTAGACAAATGTATCCTAGGACTAAAGGTGTGCTAGCGATAAAGCATTAGAGAGTAAAGTGCTCTACTTCTTAGAGCAGCGAGCGTGGACAGCAGCTAGAATGCGAGCAATATTAGCAGTAGTAACCTAGGCAGGAGCAGTACTAGCAGTAGGGCGGCCTATGTTAAGAAAGAAGTTAGCACTAAAGCACTATTAAAGGAAGAAACTTATAGTAGAAGGAGTAGGTAGTATAGTTGCTATCTATCTAATAGCTGTTGCAGGCACTAAAGTTAAGTAGCTAGCTATTAAGATAGGTCTAAACGCAGTTGTTGCTAAACTTCTAGCTATTAGTGCAGCGACAGTAGCAATAAGCACTTGCAACGTTAATAGTAGAACAAGCTGCCTGCTGTATAATAGCTGGCAGGTTGGTATTGTAGTAGCTGCGCGCAGTTCCTAGACTAAACAGTTAAGTAATAGTAAGACTACAAGGGTTAGCAAAGGCACTAATAGCTATATTAGACTTAGCATTATACTAATTAACGCAAACTACGTAGGCAGTCTTGCTAAGAATAATGCTATTTATAGTAAGGCTATAAATGTAGTCCTAGAGCTACTTAAGAAGCTAGTAGGTAATAATAATAGTAGCGCAGGCATTTACTGTAAAAAGTTAGCTCTGTTAGCAAAGCGCAAAGGTATTAGGATGTAAGAATTAACTTACACTATAAGAGAATGTATATCTTAGCAGAAGCAGTCTTTAGGTAGAGGTAGACTAGCGAAGCGGTATTAGGGACACTACTACCTAGAGGACCACCACCTAGAGGCAGTAGAGCGCCAGCACCTAAAGCAACTGTAGCAGACATAGTAATTATAAAGAAAGAGTTAGAAGTGCTTGTAGTTAATAAAAGCAGCTTAGTAGAGTAGCAGAGTTGTTAAAGGTAGTAGAAGAAAGATAGAGGAAAGCGCACTAAAGAGCCTTATTTATAGAAGGTTGCAAGCTACTTAGTAAGCAGGCTTAGCAACTTATAGTAAAGGAGACTCTAAATTAGGTAGCAGCGTATTTCTGCTGCAAGAGTTGTAAGTAAAAGAATTGTTTCTTCTGCTAGATAGTTAGAGGTGAAGTTAGCCTAGTTTGCTAGTTTCTAATTAGCTAGTGGCTTTAATATTTACTTAGGTACCTAACTACTACTGACCTTAATTAACAATAGTTAATCTGCTTAAATAGGGAGGGATGTAGTAGAGAAACGTGGTGTTAAGATCTAAGTAGTAGTTAGAAGCTAGTTATGTAATCTACAGGTACTGTACTAGGGTTAAGGAAAGGTAATTAGGGGGCAATAAAAGGAACTAACAACAACACACTAATAGACTGCTTTAACTTATTATGTTGTTCCTCTAACCTAGTATTAAACTACACGTGCCTAAGATGTATTTACATAATACTCCTCTACACTATCTTCTTCTAGTATATTTTAACTTAATATGCCTAAGATTACGCCTCCTAACACGTCTACCTCTACTCTTATTTTCTAATAAGGATTAAAGTAGGAGAGTATAGGAACTTAGGTAAAAGCGTCTTTAAGCTTCTAGAAAGTAGATCTGCCTTTTTACTAATATCTATTTTCTAGCTTTCTTCTCTTCTTATTACTAGACTCCCTCTAGCAGACCCTAGGGTCTTATAGGTTATTTTAGTTAATAGTAAGGCTAATTTAGAGAATATGTAGATAAATTATTAATAGTAATTTATAAAGCTAATAAATACTTAAATATTATAGACTGTTTATAGTTGTAGCTACTCTTAAATTATTTTTACCTATTCTAGGTTAATACTAACCCCTTTAAAGCTAATTACGTATCTAAGATACTCTATACATTAAGTGTACTACTTACACTTACTAAGTTTAATATATAGCTTAGACTTACGTAGTCTTTATAGTATATCCTTTATATACTATATGTAATCTTCTTTTATATCTAAGTAGATTAGGATATTATCTAAATAGACAATGCAATATATATTAACTAATCCTATAAGAGTATAGTTAATATATGCTTAAAACTAGGCAGGGGCGTTAGTTAGGCTAAAAGGTATAATAGTATACCTATAGTGTCTGTATCTAGTATAGAAAGTAGTCTTCTACTTATCTCCCTCTATAACATAAATCCTATAGTAGGCCTCTCTTACATTAAGCTTAGTAAAATACTTTACCTAAGAGAGCCTCTCTAGTAACTCTATAATTAGGGGTAGTAGGTGTTAGTTCTTAACTATAACCTTATTAAGGCCCTAATAGTTAATATAAAGTCTTAGGCTACTATCTTTCTTTTTAACAAAGAGTATAGGTGCCCCTACTAGAGACTTTAACTAATATATCTATCCTCTTACTATATACTCCTAAAGATAGTTTTAAAGTATCTATAGCTTAGTTACTAAGAGGTTGTATAATAGTTAGTAAGGTAGAACACTATTAGGTGTTAGAGTTATAGATAGATTGTAGTAGCTATGCTCTAAAAGACTCTTAGAGTCCTTCTCTAAGCCTATATCTAAAAACTCTACATATTCTAGGGGTAAATAACCTATAGGATTATCTTCTAACCCTCTATAGCCTATAAAGTTAACAAGGCACGCATAGACGTCTATATTAGGTTCTCTTATACTACTCTTAAACTGCTTAGCGTCTTCTATAGCTACTTTTATAAACTAGATAACCTTATTATCTTTATTCCTCTAAAAGAGCATACGTCTAGTAGCGTAGCTAATCCTTAGATAAAATATATTAATCTAGAGAAGACCTAAGTACACTAAGTATCTTCAAAGGTCTATTACTATAAATAGTACTTAATAGGTCTTTTTATAACTATATAAATTAGTAATAGTTATATCTACTATTATAGTACTATATACTATTAATCTACCTCTATCTACGCCTTTAGCTAGCAGCTTAGGTAGGGGTCTACTTAGAGATTATGTTCTTTTACTAGTATAGCTAATATTAAGTTTAGCTAGGAAGCTCTATTAATTATAGCCTCTATAGGCTTAGAGGATTAAACTATACACTATATAGTTAATAACTAAGAGAGATAGAGGTAAAGGGCTTCCCTTAATTTCCCTAGGTTCTATGTTTCCTAGTTTAAGGCTATATAGGTAGAAAGATATAGAATTAATCCTCCTACTCTTTCCCTTTTCCTAAACTAATATTTAAGCCTTCCTTTAATTCTAAAGTAGTTTCCTTCTAGTTAGCTGTAGCATCCTTATTCTTTAGAGGGCTTTAGCACTTAGCTGTAGTATAACTAAACTTTCTATAGTTATAATAGGTTAGACCTTTACCTTTGCCTTAGGTACCTATAGTTTTATGTAAGGACAGTCTGTTATAGCCCCTTTTGGCCTATTTTTGTCTTTTTAGGGTTTTTTTATATCCCCTATCTTGTTACTCTTGTTACTACCTTTTAGTAGCTACCTCTTTGCAGGAGTAGCTTTTGCCTCCTTGTCTAGATTCCTTCTACAGTAGATAACGTTAGTATATTCTTCTACTATTAGTAGAGTATTGCGCCTATTAACTAGGAGTAGGAATAGGTCTCTCTAGATGTCTTTGCGCAGAGATAAAATGTACTCTATTACTTAAAGCTCTAGAGTTTAGGCTAAGCCTATTTCCTCCTATAAGGGTTAAAAGGCATCTAGCAGATCTATAGGTAACTAATTTAGCTTTTACTAGATTTGCTTAAGAGTCTTATAGGCTTACTATTTCTGTTCTAATAGTATTCCTAGAGCGTTTAATATAATAGTTTTAAGTATCTCCTAGGTTAGCTACTAGGATAGAGAACTTGTCTATTCTATTATATAATACAATTTCTATAAAGTCTTAAGTAGCTTAGAAAGGTATATTGCCCTAAAATCTACCTTTTAGTATTCTTTAGTAAAGTTTATAGGTAAATATAGGAAATATAACTTGTAGTTACGTTCCTAGCAGTTATATTTAGCTCTTAACTTCTTATTGTACCTTTAAGGTAGGTCTAGCTTTAGAAGGTTAGCTAATAGGCCTAAGGATATTGTTATAAGGGTCCTTAGTAGAGTTAAAGTTAGAGAGAGCACTAAGGTGTCTCCTAACTTATATTTAGCCCTTAGTTAATAGAGTTAATTAATCTTGCTTTGCCTCTAGGCTCTTTTTAACTAGGCGCAGAGGTCTGCTAGTTCCTAGTCTATTAGAGAACGTAGTAAAGCGTTCTAGACTATTATAGGTGTTTATAGCCTAGGAGGAGTTGTTAACTAGCCTCCTAGTCTCTGCTTGTTTGCTCTACCTTTAGCTAGTCTAGAGTTCTCTGCAGCGTCCCTTTCTACTAAGGAAGGTAGGCTTTAGATACAAGCAGTAGTAGAGTCTTCCTTAATAATAAATCTAGAGCGTACTAGTGTACCTAGGGGTTAACTACTTTTAGACTAGCTTACTTATTAGCTCTATTGTCTAGTCTATATTTTAATAACGTGTAATAGTAAGCAATTTAAATGTTAGGACCTCTTTTTATAGGGGTGGCACGCTATTAAGCATTAGAAGGTAGAGGATAGTATTACAGGTTAAGGATAGACGAATCGCTACTAAAGGAGTAGAGTAATTTACTTGTGTTATGTAGTTACACTACCCCTGTTCCTTAATTAGGCCATGCTAGCCTTATAGGGAACTATTAGAATTATTAGTCCTAATAACTACCTAGTTAAGTAGTTAACTAAAGAAGGACAAGAGCAAAGGACGTATAAAGGAGTAGAGGGAGGTATTTCTTTTGTTTATTTCTTTTGTTTATTTCTTTTGTTTATTTCCTCTCTCTTTTAATTTAACACTCTACTCTCTCTTATTTTCCTATATAATACTTTATATACTAGCCTCTCCTTTATAAGTATAAGGGGGCTGTGCTATTAAAGTAGGGGAGGTTTATGCTAGTGCATAGAGTAACTGCCTTAGCAGTTACTTAGGATACTAAGGCTAGTAAGTAGCGCTAGTATATAAAGGGATAATAGGAAGTTTAGACAAAGCCTTCTAGACTATTATATACTACTATAAAGAAATAAAGTTTATATCTTATCTATGTAACCCTTATCTGTAGTTTCTTATACAGTAATATAGCCCTTTCGTCCTCTATATACTAATAGGTTAAGCACAACTTACTAGAACACAAGAGAGATAGTGTTAAGAACTTTAATACTTATAATCTTTATAATAGTCTAGTATGCTCTTAATTCTTTATGCGTAGATTAAATTAATTGTAAGCTTCTTAACACTAGTTAACTAAATTATCTCTAGGTTTGTCTTCCTATTAGCTTTATAGGCTATAATTAGAGCACAAGTTGCAAGATTAAAGACTGGCATAATAAAATTGTAGATAGAAGTAGAGAAAGTAGGTGGTAGAGGACAGAAGAGTGAGAGCGGAGAGAGGACACGTCATAGGAAACCCGGGCCGATTTACCCCCTGACACTACCCTGTGCGTTGACTAGGGGGAAAAGACTTTTGAAATGCTCCTCCGTATAGGTGTTGCAAACGTTAGTGGGGGACGGTTCAGCACAAGCCACTTGATTCCTTTTAAAAACACAAGCTTCTTCGTATTTGCCAGCCTACGCACAGGTACAACCCAAAAAAAGATAAGCTTCTTCGTAGATGGTCCGGATGATTCGGACAGAAACCCTGCAGCTGCCGATCACATTCGTATTAATGTCATACCCCTACTAGTGAAGTTCTAATTATTATTGACATGGTCTAAGCATATTAATTCATTATTATAGTAAAATCTTGAGGTGACGACGTATATATCTATGGGATCAATCACTGGTCTTATAACCGCACACACATTTGGGTTTTCCCAGATACTTCCAAAATGGTGTTTCTTGTCTGCGTTATCGGGTGGTTAATTGTGGCCGCTGCCTCGACTAACGCTGCACCAAATGATGCTGCATCCACTACAGGGGGCGCGCGCAAGCACTCCAGCAATTACGCGGTAAGCAATTATTCAAATTCTAACCAGCAAAACATGTTTTTACACATCTAATACATTCAGGGCGGTGTCATCTACGGTGAAGATATCGTCGAAGTCAGTGCTGACATCACAATATCGACATGTACGGTTGGCTTACCGAGGAGAGAATTCAACCAGTACACCTCTGACGGCTGGATTGGCCTAAGTGCCTATTCAAGAACAGGACTTATCCAGGCTGGTCAGACATTCATCTATGGCTATTGCACGTTCTCAAATTGACATATTGTAGGTGTCACTTGCCATGTGGATGTGTCCGGTCCTGCGACGTATTCAGTGTGGACTGAATGGGCTCCCGACCCACCCGTGTTCTATAACTCTACCGATCTTCAGCCAGGTGATGTCATACACGCGCGAGTTGTAGCTCATTCTAAGACTTCCGGGACTACATACCTCGAGAATAGTCGAACGAGTGAGAAATTTGAAACCTTCTACACCAACCAGACAAACGAGTTGAATCTTACCGACGTAGAGTGGGTAACTGAGTCGCAACTGGAATTTACAATGTTTGGCCCTGAAGGTTCACTTGGTGCTAAATACACACCATGGCGATTTGAGAACGCTACTTACAAAACTGGAGGTAAGTGAGATTTACGTCAAGGCTATTAAACACTCAACGGCACAGTTTCTGATTCTTGTGCAACAGATCATAAGGCATTTTTTTGGATTTTTCTGATCCAAATGCTCATTTGATTGACACTATTTTGAAGGACGTTCAAATTGCGACAGCTTATTCTGATAATGTAGGAAGCTTGCGAGTTGTTTATACAACACCAGACAATTATACTATCCCTGGTTTAAGCTAAAGAAGCTATTTGTATGGATTTTTCTACAATTAACATGCATGGCGCATCTCTATTGAAGTTTGGGTATCTAATGCTATCTAATCAAGTGTATGGTAACAGTATGTAGATAACAAGCAAGAGTTCAATCAAACGAAGATGCTTGACGTTGTTTTGCTCAAGCTTGTGCGTTAACTAGCAACCCCAAAGATGTTAAGCGCACGGATCTGAAACAAATAGCTCAAGACTCACCCGTACAAGAGATTTTAACTCCTTTGTATAATAACCCTGTTCCAGCTTAGGCACTTATCTCTGTCTGTAGGGCTGCTTAAGACATTCACCTTAACAGGCATTATGTCAGAAGTTTTCCATGAGTTCCTCAGCCACTGACTATAGAACACGTTTATTTAAGTAAGTAAACCATGCAACAGCTAGCTTCAGCGTCTCCAACAAGCCGTAGTACGGTATTATCATGCCTATCCTCGTTTCATCTCGTTTTTTTTTTTAGTGTTGTTACTAATTAACTTTTTAAAGTAGGTCCTTTTATAGTAAGTAAGCTATAGTACAGTATGAATTTTTTTAATCTGTTCCTAGCTTATTGCACAGCGAGCGAAGCGAGTAAAGCAATATACTAGAGAAAGCTAAACTGCAGAAAAACTTTAGGTCCCTAATTAGGCAACTGCATTATCCCCTTTAAATAAGATTAGCAGCTACTTACCCTATTTGTAAAAAATAGGCTAACCTAACTACTATGCAGCTTGTGCGCAAGGACACTAAAATTAGATAGTTGTTAGCTAACGACTAACGGCTAACAATTTAATAATTTAACAATTTAACAATTTAACAATTTAACAATTAGATAATTTAATAATTAGACAATTTAATTGCTTGCTTTGCATGTACAATTATTATTAATAAGCTATTACTGTATGTTACAACCTTGTAAATTATAGGTTAAGGTTGCTTCTACCTATATCTATAATAAATAGTTGCTTAGTTTTATTAGCAGGCTCTTAACTAGACAGTATTTAAGCTAGGTTCTTGTAACAACACAGGATAATAGAAGGCTCTAAAATGCGTGTCTATCCGCCTCGAGGTGTATAGGAGCACTAGGATAGGTAACACAGAAGACTCTTCTATTTCCATAGGTCTTGTACGAAATAATACTTAGAAACTATCTATTCTAGGGTGATTTAATAATGCTTTTATACTACTTATCTCAGCAAGCCTTAGGTTATTACAAAAAGGGTACGGGTAAGTAGCAGGCTTAAATCAGAAGTGAGTCAGTACAAGCTTCCTCCTAAGGCCCGTTCTTTAGAGTTCTCTATTATTAGAGAGCTTTAATTATAGCTAGAGATAGTGTAGCTAGCTGTATTAAGGCTAGCAAATAGGTTTAGGGTACCTAGCGCTAGGTTAGGGTATAGTTAGGGTTGTACGGACTCTAGGCTGTAGTATAGTTAGAGTTACATCTAGTATGTGTTAGGGTATAGTTAGGGTTAAATCTAGCGTAGGTATAGGTATAGTCGGGGTTGCACAGACCCTGGATCGGGGTTAGGTTCGGGGTACCTAACTGGGTATGCTGATAAGGGGTTATAATAAGAGACTATAATGTTATCTAGGATATCTAGGCTATCTAGGCTATCTAGACAGCTATTAGAGTTAGCTAGATTAGCTATTAGAGTTAGCTAGATTAGCTATTAGAGTTAGCTAGATTAGCTATTAGAGTTAGCTAGATTAGCTATTAGATTAGCCTAATAGTCCTGTCCTATTAGTCTAACCTAGACAACCTAGTCTGTGTAACCCTAACTATATCCAAGATCTATGCAACCCTAACTATACCTATACCTAGCAGCAGTATATTAAAGTTGTACTTTTAGTTAAAGACTATAAGCACTAATTCTATTAGTTCTTAGGAATAAGTATAGTTACTAGATTAGTAGGGGTTATTAACAAAGTAAAACTTGTAAAGATAGGATGCTACAAATAGTATAGAGTAGACTAAGACTAGTTTAAAGCAGGTAAAGATTCTAAAGACAAACTTAATTAATAAGGTTAAATACAAACTATAAGAGTTGTGTTCCTACATACTATATACTATAGAAAATCCTAGAGCTAACTTATTAAATTATAAGATTTGTTATACTAAGCTATAAATCTTACAAAGCCTATTATAAGCTATATAAGCTTATTTACATATATTTATCCTTCTTACGCGCTAAGCTATAAGCTTATAGATCTACTTATAAGCTAGGGTACGTAATCTATTCTATATAAAATTTATTACTAGCCTGCATAGACTGTATCTAGTTAATATAGAAATAATTAGCTGTAAAGATATAAGATTATAATATAGTAGCGTAGGTTCTTGTTAAGGTTGTATATCTAGGCAAGCCTAAATAGTACTAGTTAGGTTAGTTCTTAGGGAAGAGTACAGTGTCTAGAACAGTAAGGTAAGATACGTCTAGACAAAGTCTAATATAATAACTTAGAAGTATTACTAGCTAATAACAGGATTAACTAGCAGGAGTAGTAATTCTAAAAACTAACTTAATTATTAAAGTTAAATATAAACTATAAGGGTTATATTCCTAAGTGCTTATATACTAAGGAAATGTTCTATAGTTATTCTATTGTTCTAGCGTTGTGCTAACGTTAAGATATCTTAGAACATTATAGGATTCTTTAAAATAAGAGGGGTTATGTTATTATTAGTCCTTAATGCTAACCTTCTTAAAGGCCTGTAGGTTGTCCCTAAGTGTTATTAATCCTTCTCTTCTTTATCTTCTACTAAGCCCCTTCTTAGGTTTATAACACTATCTCCCCTCTTTTATCTTTATGTCTATATAAACTAACCTTATAGTTTCTAGAAGCACTGTATACTATTACTCTATTAGCAAATGTATAAACTGTATTAGAACACTTATAATAGTGTCTTATTAATACTGCGTAAAGAGAGGTCTTAAGTGCTATATAGCGTTGTTAAAGAAGAAGTATAGGAATTGTTATAGTGTAGGGGGCTAGAAATATATTCTAGTAGAAGTTCTAATTCTAAACTTTAATTAGATAGATTAGGAAATAAGTTATTTAGAATAGCAAGAGGTAGAGGTAGATAAAGCTAAGTCTGCTGCCCTTTAGGTTATACTAGCTGCACGTATAAAGAAAGATTATATTTAAAAATAAAGGAAAGTGTTGCAACGTTATAAGTAATAGTAGGTAGATAAAGTAGGTTACTATGTTAAGGATATTAAAGCTCTTAAGGCTATTAAGAGTATTAACTAGGATATTGCTTAGCTTAAGGAGAGCCTAATGCCTAGTTCTCTAGCTTTAGATTAGAGCGCATTTATACTATCTATACTAGAGGGTAATCTAGGCTTCTTTTCTTTTAACAATACTAGAGTAGAAGTTGCTAGCAGTTCTTAAGGTGCGTAGTTAGTTCCTATATGCTTTCTAAGTTAGAGTATCCTAACTACTTAACTAGATACTTAGTGCTACGTCCTTTTTCTTAATATGTTATTATTTTTTTAACATCCTACTTAACTTCTCTATTAGCTTAGTAGTAGAAGTCTTTCTAGATTAGTGTTTTAGGGTTAGCTAGTTCTAACAGCAAAATATAGAATATAGGGTATACTCTTACATCCTTAGGTAGTGCAAGTTAATAGGTAACTAGGCTAATTTATTTAGAAATAAAAAATAGTCTAACCTTAACCTTGTCTAGTTTTTTTATTAGTTGCTATATGCGTAAATTCTTTATAAGGAGATAGACTTTATCCCCCTCCTTTAGTAGAGGTACTATTTTTTATTTCTTATTAATGTAAGAAATTGCTTATAACTAAGCTTTAGTAATGTTTTCTAGTAATTTCTAGTGTACCTCCTTTAGTGCCTTAACTAAGGATATTGCTACTTCTATTTAAATATTACTGTCTAATAACCTAGTAAAGAGATTTAGGTGTTGCCTATATGTTACAAAGTACAGCGTGTAGCCTATAGCTTCTAAAGTTTTGTTATTATACGTAATCTATGCTATAGGTAACAGCAAAACCTAGTTATCTTGCTACTAGTTACTATAGATCCTTAAGTATATTTCTATAGTTTAATTTATGCGTTCTGTCTATCTATCTGTCTATAGATAGTATACTATAGATAGCTTTTTCTTAGTACTAATTACTACAAGCAATATAGTCTAATAGTTTAATATAAAGAGTTTGTCTCTATTACTAATAATAGATTTAGGTATACTATAATATTAGATAATACAGTCTTTAAAGATATAGGCTAACTACTTAGTAGTATAAATATATCTAAATAGTATTATCTTAGTATACTTAGTAAATTAGTCTACTATAATAAAGATTAAGTTATAACTATATCCTATAATAGGGTTCTTAGAGATTAGTAGCTGTGTAATAAAATCTATTATAATATTTGTCTAGGGCGTAGTAGGTAGTTCTATTACCTGCGCTTCTCTATATTTAGTGTAAAGCACTAGTCTCTAAAAAGTGTTACACCCTAATTTACCTCTAACTTAGCTCCTTTACGTTTCTGTTCCTGCCTGTAACTTAGTTATAGCATTCTAAACTTCCCTGTATTCTAGCAGTATAAAGGCACAAGGAGAATTATCTGTAGATAGATAGTTTTTAAGTATTCTTTGTACAAGACCTATAGGAATAGAATTGTCTCTGTGTTACCTATCCTAGTGCTCCTAGATACCTTGTAGCAGATACACACGCATTCTAGAGCTTTCTATTATCCTGTGTTGTTACATTATACTTAAAAACTTGTCCTAGCTAGTAACAGCCTCTAAATAATATCGCAAGTTTGTTTAGTTATTATGTACTAAGCAGATTTAGACCTGTTTTAGTTACAAACTATACAGGTCCTAATTATCGTCTATCTAACAGTTAGGATTCCAGAGACCTCCTAACAACTAAAGCCTATAGGTTTAGAACTTCCTATAACTTACTGCTCTAGGATTACTTTAGAAAAAGTTGCGTTAGATTACGCTAAGATAAAGACTTAGAGATTATTAATAACCTACCTAAATTAGATCACTACTAATATTAGGCACTACTAACCCTGGTTTAAAGGAACCTATTAGACAATCTACTTAAGGATAGGCAACAGCGCCTACTAAGGGATTAACCAACACCTAGACGCTTAGCAAGAGCAATACTAAATTAGACTTAGAATAGGTAAATCTTTATAAGTTAGTTAACTAACTAAGGGCTAAAGTAGCCTAGCTTTAGGCCTAACCCCTTCCCTACAAAGATGTACCTGTGCCTACTACAGAGTCTCCCCTTGTTTAATCTTAGCAACCTCCTAAAAGGTTCTAGTCTAAGACCCTAGTCTACTACCCTAGGCTTAGTAAACGCACACTAGCTATCAACAAATTAAGTAATAGAAAAGACCCTACTTTTAGACAGTAGCAAGCCTTGATTTAGGACTAACTTAACATTAATTTAGATTACTATCCTATAGAACAAGCTCGTATAGCTCTAGTATAGGGATATACTTCTAGGCTCGCTAAGGAATACCTTAAGCCCTAATACTTGTCTTACAAAATAGACTAGTTCTAGAGCGCAGAGGAAATAATAATACTTCTCTACTCCTACTTTATTATAGGGAATAAGAGAGCTAAAAGTTAAGCTGTTTTTAATTAACTCTAAATAGGAAAAGATAACACGTTTCTACTTTTTAAAGCGCGCTTCCTAAGTGCTGCTATCTAGGGACAAGTA
Organism: Ascochyta koolunga; assembly: GCA_026119515.1. Classification (NCBI taxonomy): domain Eukaryota; kingdom Fungi; phylum Ascomycota; class Dothideomycetes; order Pleosporales; family Didymellaceae; genus Ascochyta; species Ascochyta koolunga. Next base: position 910,136 of record JANLCG010000001.1, on the reverse strand, counting down.
CCTAAGTTAGAATAGTTTCACTACATATAGATAAAGGTTACCCCTACCCTCTAAAGTCCTAACCTAGGATTTAAGAGGTAGTAGGATAACTTGTTTAAACTTATAGTAGAGTATCTTACAGCGTATAACATAGAAAGAAAACAACATCCTGTTTATGCCCTACCTAATACCTTACCGCCTTAGACCTAACCCTAAACTATTAATAATTAGCATTAGACTAACAACCTACCTCTAAATTAGCCTACACCTGGCATTTAGAAACCTCCTATATCTACTCCTACTCTAGCACCTAGGACTACACTGTCCTAAGCCACACCTGTAAGAGAGCTAACCCTAGGCAACTGCTACAACTATAGCAAGACAGGTCACTTTGCAAAAGATTGCCCTAGTCCCTAGGTACAAGAAATCTAAGTAGATATAGAGAAATATGTTAACGCTAAAGAAGATTTTAAAGAGGAACTAATACCTAAGGGAAATAGCCCTGCCTAGGAGGACAACTTTACCTAGGCCTAAACTAATATAACCTATCTAACCTCTCTTTATCTTATTTGTTTAGTAGCCCCTATTTCCTTACTTCTTCTATTCTATTAAACTAAGGGCTAGGCGTACAACTTAACTCCTTAGTTAACACTAGTGCCTAAGGATTTTTATTTTTAAATTCTAACATTGCTACTTTAGTGTCTGCTGCACTTAGGACTCCTATCTAAAAGTTGCCCTTTAAGGTCTAAATTAAAGGATTCTAGGATTAGATTACAACCCTAGTAAACTAGTACATTTAGTTACACTTAACTATTAATAGGCGTAAGATATGCAACTGCCCCTTTATTATTGTTAATCTAGGATCCTAGGAATGTATTATTAGAATTAAATAGTTAAAACGTTTTAAACTCTAACTTAATACAGAGCAATCTTAGCTTATATAGCTAGTAAGGTACCCTAGGTTGTACAACCCTGCCCCTCTATTAATAATAACCCTACATTAACCTTTGCTACAAGCCTACGTCCTACAAGACGTACAACAAAGGGACAACCTATAAGAAGCTGTAGAGTACTAACGTTGCTAAAGTCTAAATCACTTAATACATTATATAAGAGGTGTTATTTAATTACTAAAATGCTGTTCCTTACTAACAATCCTAACCTAAAAGCCTCTAACCTACTACCTCCTAGAGAGGCGCGCATTTCCTTACTTTTATTAAATACTTTTTACTTTTCTATAAAAAAACTATAGAACAAATTTTTTACTACTAGTCTATACAAGATTAATTGCGTTATTAACTACTATTGTACCTAAGATAACCCTAAGAACGCTTAGCTGCTTAACAAATAATTACTAGACAAATATGTTTAATATGCTAATATGTTTAGCAAAATAGAAGCTAAAACCCTTCTAGAACACTGCCCCTACAACTACAAAATTATATTAGAGGGCTAATTGCTAAATTCCTACTCACCCTTGTATAAACAAAATCTTAAGGAACTTAAAGCTACTAAGAAGTTTGTGCAAGACTAACTACAGCACAGCTAGATTAAACACAGTTAGAGCCCCTTTACGTTGCCTATACTCTATATTTAAAAACCAAATAGGAATTTGCATATTTGTGTTAACTATTATAAACTTAACGCCCTTACAAGAAAGGACTCCTATCTAATACTACGTATAGACAAATTGTTAGCACAACTGTCTAAGGCTAAGGTATTTACTAAATTTAACATCTAGAATGCCTTTAATTAAATTTGTATAGATCCTGCCTCTAAGGAGTATACTACGTTCTATACACGTTACAGTAGTTACAAGTGCAAGGTTCTACCCTTTAGGCTATATAATAGACTAGCCACTTATTAACAATATATAAATAATATTCTTATTAAATATCTAGACAACTTCTGTATCGCATATCTAGATAATATCCTTATCTACTCTAAAGACCTTATAACCTACAAACAACATGTTAAGCTAGTACTTAATTAACTCTATATTGCTAGATTACAAGTAGACATTAAGAAGAGTAAGTTCTACATTACCTGTACTAAGTACTTAGGTTACATCCTAACTAATAAAGGAATTAAAGTAGACTCTAAGAAGGTACAAGCCCTTAGGAACTAGATCCCTCCTACTACTATTACTAGTGTAAAATTGTTCCTAGGCTTTACTAGGTTTTACTAACAATTTGTACCTAAATTCTCTCGCGTAGCTAAGCCCCTTATTGCCTTACAAAGCCTAGCAAATCTATTTAAATAGACTGCTTAATACTAATCTAGTTTTAAAAACCTAAAGGAAGCCTTATTATCTATCCTAACTCTATGCTATTTTAATCCTAACTACAATACAAAGATTAAAACTAACGCCTCTAATAGAGTTGTTGCTAGGGTTCTGTTACAGCAGCACCCTAACAACAAGTAGTACCCTATAGCATTCTACAGCTAAGTACTCTCTAGAGCTAAACTTAATTAGGAAATACATAATAAGGAGTTGTTCGCGATTTTACAAGCCTTTAATAAGTAGAGAGCTAAACTTACCTTAGTTACAAAACAGATCTAAGTCTACTCTAATTATTAATCCCTAGAGTACTTTATAACAACTAAAATCTTAAACGCTTAACAAGCATAATAGGCAGAAGCTCTAGCTCTATTTAACTTTAAGATTAAATACACGCTAGGCAAGAATAATAAGCGTGCTAATATCCTAAGTTACTAAGAACAGGATCTTGTAAATCTAAAGTCTGCCTAAGAAGATAATTAGTCCTAAGTCCTACTAGGTCTACAGCAGTTACACAACTAGATTAATTCTAATTTGGCTTAGACATATCTAGCTAAGACTAACCTAGTTGTAGCTACTATCTACTTAGTACAGCCTATTATAAAACTAGATTCCTTAGAACTAATTAAGGCGTTAATACAAGAAAACTAGAAATCTTTTAGACAAGAACAACTGTTGTTGCTATCTCTGTATTAGATCTAAAACAGACTCCTTCTCTACTATAATTAACTCTGTGTCCCTGCTAACTTAACCCTATACACACGCCTAATTAAGGAAGCCTATAACTAACTATTAACTGCTCACCCTAGTGCTAAGAAGACCTACTAACTATTATTACAACAGTATCACTAGAAAGGTATAAGTGCTACATGTAAAAGATATATCCAAAACTACATCCTATGTCGCTAAGGCTATCTAAGACAGACCTAACTCTGTAGGTACTTGCATCCCTTACTAATACCTAACAAACTAATGCAATATTTATGCATTAATTTTAAGGATTTTCCTAAGGACAAAGCTAGGTATAACTAGATTATAGTTATTATTAATCGCCTAACTAAACAAGCTATTATAATCCTATGCTATAAAACAATTACAGCACGTAGGATAGTAAACTTATTTATACAATAGGTGTATTAGTTTAGACACACCCCTAAGTTAATAGTAAGCAACAGGGGCCCCTAGTTTATCTTAACTTTCTAGACAGAATTCTGTTAAATTATAGGTATAAAAGTTAAGCTATCTACTGCCTATTACAAGGAAACTAACAGTTAAACAGAGATTATAAACAAGTATATAGACTAACAGCTCCGTCCCTTCGTCTTATACTATTAGGATAACTAGTCTAAACTCCTACTAATTATAGATTGTGCCTAACTCACTCTGCTACATTCCTTAATTAGAATATTACCTTACTAAGTAATTTATAGTAGCTAACCTAAACAGAGCTAGAGTTAGAAAGGAGCTAATACAGCAGTAACCCCTATAGAACAACTTAACTATAAGGAGGCCTTAGCATTAGCAACCTGTATGCACAACGCCTAGAAGGTAGCTAAGGAGAATATAGAGAAAGCCTAAGACTACATGCGCTCTGCAGTTAACGCTTATTACAACCTAGTTAACTAGACTGTAGGTAACAAAGTATACCTTTCTACTAAAAACTTAACAAGTAAGCAACTAAGCTAAAAGCTATCTAACAAGTAGGAAGGTCCCTTTAAGGTCCTAGAACAGGTTAGTTACTTATATTGCTTAAAACTTCCCCTAGTTTAAAAATACATAATGTATTTGCACCTAACGTTCTATGTAAGGATCTAGATAACCTGTTGCCTAGTTAGGAAGCTCTAAAACCTGCAGGTATTCCTATTCAAGGAGTAGAGGAATAGGAGGTCTAAGAAATCCTAGCTAGTAGGTTAGTCTGCTGTAGTCTTAAGTACCATGTAAGCTAGGTTAGCTATAACCTAGACCTAACTTAGTATCCTATAAAAACTTTATAGGAGCACCCTATAAGCTAAAGGCGTATTACAACAAGTACCTAGAGCAGCCTAGTCTACTAAAGGCATTAAACAAATAGATTACAGCCTAGGAAGAAGGTTAAGAATTATAGGGCAAATAAAGATATTATAATTTAGAAAAGGATAAAGGAAATCTATTAACTCTAAAACGCCTCTAACTGCGTTTATACAATAGATAACAAGAAAAGAAAAATAAAAGAAATCTTCCTTACTATACAGCTTAAGAAACCCTTTCTTTTTTAAGGGTTCTTAATATTACTTATCTCCTTAAAGCTACTAGCGTTAGTTTTATCTAACAACCTAGGAGCACCCTTTTTTTTAGGTGCTAGAAGCAGAGCCAGCTTTACTAACTTACCTCTAACTCTAGAGCTATAAAGGGCTATTTCCTATTACAGCTTAATAACCTTCCTAGTTAACACTAACAAACTCTCTACTATCTCCTCTATTACCTAGCCCTGCGCTGTACTGGCGTGGTACTAGTGCAGCAACACGTTATTAGCAGTAACTCCCTTAAGCTGCGCAGTTGCTACCTGCACTACACTCGCTAGAGCTATCGCCAATGCCATAAGGCTACGCCATGCCTCTAGTGCTGCCTCTGTTACCTCCTCCTCCACTGCCTCTCCCGCTGCCTTACCCCTAGATTCCTCCTCCTACATAACAAGGTTGTTATAAAAAGTAGCATACTTAGGACTAACGTAAATTAGAACCTATAACTATTAGTATTAGTTAGAGAGCAGGAGTAAAGAAAAGTCTAGTTACTAGATAACACTTCTTATTTTAAAGTGTATAATAAGCATACTTTAATAACAACGCCTTATTAAAGGCGTAGTCTACCTTCCTCCCCCTTATAAAGGCCTAAATTAAATAAAGGCAGATAACCTAATAGGCTACTATAAGAGCTCTAGGCAGGACTAGTATTAGTATAGTAACTAACTAACAAACCTAGGAGCATTAGCATAGGAACAATTAAAAGAGCGTAGGGATACTTATAGCAAGAAATAGTGTCTGTTAGAGTTAGGAAAGGTGTAGGGATTAATTGTTTATATACCTACACAACGCGTCCTAGAAATTAGATATAACAACAACAGCAAACCTGTTTCTCTCTAATTAAGTTATAATATAGCTTGTTGTTACGTTAGATTTAGGCAGCAGAGTTAACAAATAAAAATAAAAAAGTTGTCTTTACTTTAGATAAAAACAACAATAAAACACTAAAATAACAACCTAAGTTAACTAAAAACCTAGAACAGACGCTAAATTAACGCACTAACGCTATAGAATAATAACTATTATTACTTACAGGTATCTAGGATAATCCGCCTATATAGGAGGGGGTAGTGTAAAGCACTAGTCTCTAAAAAGTGTTACACCCTAATTTACCTCTAACTTAGCTCCTTTACGTTTCTATTCCTGCCTGTAACTTAGTTATAGCATTCTAAACTTCTCTATATTCTAGCAGTATAAAGGCACAAGGAGAATTATCTGTAGATAGATAGTTTTTAAGTATTCTTTATACAAGACCTATAGGAATAGAATTGTCTCTGTGTTACCTATCCTAGTGCTCCTAGACACCTTGTAGCAGATACACACGCATTCTAGAGCTTTCTATCATCCTGTGTCGTTACATTTAGCGTGTATGCTGTATTTGTTCTACTAATAGCTAATACATTTCCTAATAAACTCTATAACCTTGTCTTTTATCCTTAGGAATTTGTAATGTCTCCTAATAAGTTCTATAGTTTGTGTAATACTAGAGTGTCTATAAAGCAGGTTATTGTAGTAACAGCTTATAATATTATTTATTAGTTCTTCTAGCACTTAGGCTTGTACTAGTTATTCTTATTTAACCTATAATATAAGGTTAAGTTATTGCAATAGTCCTAGTACCCTATTAGTATTCTTTCTAAGAATAGTAAATTAATTTATAGTTTTCTTATCTATAAGATTATAGTGTTAGCTAAGCGCGTCTATTCTACTGTTTTCCTTTCCTAGGGTGTATAGGATCTTAAACTTATGTTAACTAAGCATTTCTAACTAGCAAACTTATTATTAGTTTAGAACCTTAGTAGTAGTAAAGTGTACTAAGTTCTTATAATCTGTATAGATAGTAAGTTCTAAGCAGCTTTCTGCGTATACTCTCTAATGTTGTAACGCGTTAATAATAGCTATAAGTTCCTTATTGTGCATATTATAGCATTCTTCTAGTGCTATAAACTTCCTAGAGTAGTAGGCAATTAGGTGCTATTTCCTGTCTTGTTCTTATGTAATGCAAGCTCCTAATACTAAATCTAAGGCATCTATTTTAAGGCGTATTAGTTTGCTACTCTTAAACATAATTAACGTAGGTAGCTTAATATATAATTGCTTAAGTAACTAAAAAGCATCTTCCTATACTTATTCCTACTTAAATAGTGTATCCTTCTATATAAGTCTTATAAGTAGTAAGGCCTTTATAGAGTAGTTCTAGATAAAGCGTTAGTTAAAGTTAATAAACTCTAGGAATTCCTGTATTCCTTTAACTAAAGTAGGTGTTAGCTAATCCTTTATAACCTAGATCTTCTTTTTACTTATCTTAACTCTATGTTTTCCTATAATATAGCCTAAGAATTCTACTTCCTCTTAGTGCTATTTACACTTCTCTAGTTTTAGTTAGAGGTCTACTTTTGCTAAGTATTCTAATACTTATTATACGTAGACCTTATGTTCTTCTAGTGTTTTGCTGTACACTAGGATGTTATTAAGGTACGCTACTATAGTAATATCTAGATACTCCTAGAGTATATTGTTAATTAACGCCTAGTATATAGCTAGTGCGTTAGTTAGCCTAAATAGCATAACTATATACTTATAATAACTATAACAGGTTCTAAACGCTATCTTCTATTCTTCTCTATTCTTTATGCGTATAAGGTTGTACGCTCTACGTAAATTAAGTATAGTAAAGTACTTTACTCCTATAAGTCTATCTTATAACTCTCTAATATTAGGTAGTAGGTATTAATTCTTAATTATAATGTTGTTAAGCTTATAATAGTTAATATATAGTCTTAGTAATCTATCTTTCTTTACAACAAATAGAATAGAAAATCTAGCTAGAGACTTAGATTTTCTAATAAAACCTTTTACTAGGTTATTCTTAATATACTTTCTTAGTACCTCTAGTTCCTTCTTAGATAGCTGGTATATTAGCCTAAAGGGTAGTTCTTTCTCTTCTTTAAGTTTAATCTTATAATCCTAAGGTTAATACTTAGGTAGCGCTTTTGTAGATAACTCTTCTTTAAATATCTAGGCGTACTAACAATATACATCTAGTATAGCAGGAGGTACACTCTTAGTCTCCTTAATTAGCGCAGAGAGGCTCTTCTAGTCTACTTAATTAACTACTCTAACTTAGCACGTCTTATATATTAAAGAGATGTTATTAATCTTCTTCTTATCTACTAACTCTAGTGTAGGTTACGTAGGTTAGCGTGTAGTAGTACTATAGGTATACCCTTTAAACAAAAGCTATTGTTTTTTCTAGTTAATTTGTAGATTATGCTTTTATAACTATAGCAGTCCTAATATAACATTATAAGTAGCTATTCCTAGGATATCTAGGTCTAATTTTTCTCTATAATTCTGTACTTGTAGGGAAGCACCTTAAGCTTTAAGTATAATCCTTTCTTCCTCTAGTATTAATTCTCTATTAGTAATTTGTAAAGGGTATAGTTTGTCTTTATACTATAGATAGAGCCTAGCTCTTTCTATTACGCTGTAAGATATATAGCTCTACTACAACCCTAAATCTAATAATACTGTTATTACAACTCCTCCTAATAGTATTAGGAGTTTAATAAGTTATTTGTTCCTAATTAAATTAAGGGATTAATCCCTAGCGCTTACAGACGCTATCCTAAAAAGGATTCTTTTATCCTCTAAACCTATAACTCTACTTTACTTCTTTGTAAGTTATATAGTTAGGGTTATAGTAGTGCTGCTACATAGCGTTAATACATCTATTATTAATTACTAATTGCTAGGCACCTTGTGCTTATAGTGTATTATTGCCTAGAAAGTAGGCATTCTTATATTTGTTAATAAGATGTATTTTGCAGGTGTTATTCTAGTAGTTTCTCTAATACTTCTTGCATAACTTCCTCTACTTTAGAAAGAAGCTACTCCCTTACTTATCTAATAGGTAAGTAAAGAAGTTATCTTTATAGCATGTAGTGTAGGAAAGTATTCTATAATATAGATTATGTAGGTCTAGTTTATATCTAGGTGCGTAAAATCTATCTAACTAATATAGGATATTTTTTAGTGCTAGTCTTCTTATTGTTATAATACAACCTAGGTTTTAGTGCTAGCGTAGTTTTCTTAATACTTACAATAGGCTTTATTGCACTATTTTTCTTCTTTATCTAAAGTGTTATAGGTAACAAGCTTCCTACACGTGTGTGTGTAGATATCTTATCCCTTAAGGTTATGTTGTTAGTAACACTTATTATATTCCTCCTGTCTACGTTATCTATATTCCTATTCCTATTTGTTATTATTATTATCTATTACTAGCTGTTTATGCAGTATAGGTCTAAGATACTTAAGTAGATCTTTAGAGTCTTTATTGTCCCCTTTAGACTTAATAGCGTGTAGCTATAACTACATATCTATAATAAGGAGGTCTTTTCCTTCTAGTATAAAGAATAGCTTTCCTTATTTAATAATGTTACTATAGTGTACCTTACCTATATCTAGCTTGTTTTTCTTCTATTAGTATTCTACTACGTAGTATTATCTATCCTTGTTTATTAAGACTTCTTCTTTAAGGTAGGGCGTTAGTAATTAGTTATATAGCTTATCTTTAATATAGTCTTAGAGATTCTAGTTAGATTCTAGGTCTGCCTCTAGGCATCCTTTATTTTTAGCAAGAATCTCCTCTTCTTTACTAGTTTTGTTGCTATTAGTAGCTAGTATATTTAGCTGTTAAACTACCTTACCTTTAGAATAGCAGTCTTAGGCAAAGTAGCCTTACTTGCTATATCTATAATAAGTTACTAAAGACTTATCTAGTGTGCTCTCTTTGTTTTTCTTGTTCTACCTATTAGGTCTCTTGTTTAGGTTTAATAGATCTATAGCTTCTAGTCTATAGTATCTACTTTAGGTATTACTATAAATCTAGTAGCCTATATTAGGTTAGTAGCGCCTACTATAATTTCTATAGTTAGAGTAATTATTACGCTATAGGTTGCTGTAACGGAGCTTGCAGGACTATACTTAAGTAATTAATTAATTTAATCAGTGTCTATTTTTCTATGTAGAACGTGCTGCTTAAATACAAATAAAATGTGTAGGTTACGTAATCTCGCTTAATGAGCGTTTGGCTAGTATTAGGGCCGCTTGGAACTAGCGTTGCTGGGGTAGAGCAGCTTAACTAAATTAGCACGCTCTGTTAGAAAATAAGCTGCGTATGTAACTCTACGCGCTTAGTTGCGCAACACACCCCCTAGTTAATCCTGTATCAGGAACAACTAAACTAGGAGCGTGTCCTTAGTAATTGTAGGGCTCTAATCTTAGATTTTTGTATTTCCCTAGATATCCTAGATTACTGCGCGCCTGCAGCGTACTCTAGGTGCTCTTCCTTTTAAGAGACCTCTTTAACTTTTAGGCTGCTGTTACAAGCAGTTTGTTGCTAGTTTAGGCGCTTATTTTTAATAGCTGAATTTTCTAAGCCTGTAGCTGGCTATTGAGCTGCTTAGTTATAGTTAAGGTAAGCACTTCTTAGGTTAAGCATTTCTAGGTAGTGAGAGTAAGCGTAAGGACTATGATCCAGCAGCTTTACCTTTACTAACCTAGTTACTTCCCTATATAAGCGTCCTACCTGCTTAATTTCTCTATTTCTCTAGTTATATCTATTAATATGCCTGTAAGTATACTAAATTGTTTTCTGCGCGCCTAAGTACTCTCTAGCTAATTATTTCTAGCTTCTTAATTTGTTAATAGCTTTATTGTTAGACGTTGTCTAACTAATCTTGCTATTAATATTTTCCTAGCTCTTTTTAGAGGTTTGCTAACTTAGGTATAGAAATAAACTAAAACCTAGCGCTGCGCGCGTACTGCTACCGCCTCTACTGCCTAAGCTGCTGCCCAAGCTGGCAGGCTGCTAGCTGCCTGCTCGCCTTTGCCTGCGCCCTTGCCCAAGCCTGTGGTTGCAGCTCTGCCCGCTCCTTTGGCGGTTGCTGCCACCACTACTACCATAGCCGCTGCTACTGCCGCTGCCTATGCCGCCGCGCTGCTGCTGCCGCCTATGCCTGCGCCTGCGCCCACGCCCCCGCCCCCATCTTAGGCGCTCTAGTGCCTAGTGCGCGCAGGTTAATACCCTGCGCGTACTGCGTGGACGCGCTGCTAGCAAGCAGCTTAGTTGCGCTGTGCGTTAACAACACTACTACTAGCTGCTATAGCAAGCGCTGCTAGCGTTGTGCCTTTAGGCACTCCTGCTGCCTGCTGTATATATTTTCTTTAAAAAAGAGTAGTTAAGTAGTAGACTAACAGCTTGTAGCCCCCTGCCCTTAAGCTGCTTAGGCTTAAACTAGTAGAGGAGCTTGCTTCCTCTAGCAGAGTGACAACTTTAGTAAGTGACTTAGTTTTTGGTTAATAACAGTAGCTAACAAGCGTTTAGCAGGCTACTAACCTACGCACTGCTATCTAGGTGGTAAAGGGCCTGCTTGCAGATAGGTACAAATTTTAAGTACCTATTTGTAAGTAGGTTCTTTAAGATAAAACCTATAGGGAGGGGGTTGTCCTCCCTACCTAAAGTTAATTTGTTTTTGTAAGCTCCTTAGCTGCTAGGCGTGCGCTTAAAAGAGCTGCCACTAGCAGTCTAGGGAGACTCATACCTATTTAGGGAGGGGTTGTCCTCCCTAGCAATTTAAAGATCTTCTCTTTCTCTATTAACCTACTCTTTTTCTGTAACTAAGTCTTTCCTCTCTTAACTAATGCTCTATAAGTTTAAATGCGACAGAAAGCGCTTGTAAGCTTGTCTAGGAAGCGCTTTTGTAAGGCTGTTAGCTGGCATCTCACTTGTTTTAAGGTAGGTTACTTAGAGGTTTCCCTTGGCGTACTCTTGTTTTAACTACATATTTTGGATATCTACATAGCGCAGCTAGGTAGTAAGCTGCTTGCTCTCTTTGACTACTAGTTAGATAGTTTGTTAGTTGTTATAGAAAATCTCCTACAGCACCCCTAAGTCTAGCTAAAGTTCTCCTAGGAATTGTTTTAGAGCTACTAACTCTTTAGCTACATGCTCTAAAGCGAGTAATTCAGCCTTAGTAGTAGAAGTAGTTACTGTTGACTGCTGTGCAGCTTTCTAGATAATTAGACCACTAAAGAGCTGTACAATATACCCCTAGGAAGATTAACAGGACTCTCTATTGTTAGCAAATAAGGCGTCTCTATATATAAGCAGATAACTGCCTTTGTAAGCGCTGTACCTTATACCTAGATGCTTTGTTCTATACAAATAAGCTAAAACCTAAGCGGCTGCCTTAAAGTAAGTAGCTCCTAGATTTGTTAAATAATAAGATAGCTAAGAGGCAGCATATACTACATCTGGTTGAATTATAATTGCTGTATAGAGTATAGACCTAACTTGTTCTTAAAACGCTTTAACCTCTTGTTTTAAAGCTTCTCTGCTATATTTAAGCAGCTCCTCTGTAGGAAATAGGACTGCAGGGAAGGACCCCTTCTCTACTATCTTAAATTTTGTAGCGAGCTTGTTAATATAGGAGTTGTGCGCGAGAGTTATAGTACAAGCCTCTTAGTTTCTAATTATTTAAACGCCTAGAAACTATTCAGCAGCTCTATAGTCTTTAATTTAATACTTTTCTATTAACAAGCTTATTAGCTGTTCAGCAGCAGCTCGATTGTTGTTGTAATAGGCTAGGAGAATATCGTTAACATAGAAGAGTAGCACTATTTTCTGTTTAGGATTATAGAACAGGCACAGCTCTTCTTTTGATGCTGAGAGACTGAGCTTCTAGAGCGTACTAGAGAGCTCTCTATACTATAGGACTGGCGAATCGCGTAACCTGTATAGAGCTTGTAGTAGTAGAACAACTTGCTTAGGTTTCTTAAATCTATCTAGTAATTTATAGAGCACCTGAGGTTTGTCTTAGCAGCTTGCGTTTAGAAACGCGCTAGTTACGTTATACTAATAGAGCTCTAGGTTAAACTAGGCTGCAATTGCTACTACAGTGCAAAACGAGCGAGCAGCAAGCGTTGTAGCGTAGGTTAAGACAATTAAATCCTTTGCCTGTAGATCTCCTTGTACGCATATCCTTGCCTTACATTTAAGGAAGTAGCTATCCTAGTTAAATTTGTAGGTAAAGACCTATTTAAGCAGTAGGGGCCTTAATGAGGCGCTTAATTAGTTAATTTCTCTCTACGTTTCCTTCTTAATAAGCGTGTTTATCTCTTTTTAGCAGGCCTGGCGAAAAAGAGCTCCTAGTAGGTAATAGAGTAGATCTTTCCATTTGTTTGGCAGTGGAGGGAGCTTGTCCCTGTGTAACTGGCGCTTGTTTTAAGCAACTAGTCTTTCCTTTTTTAGGGTTAAGGCAACGATTACTGTGTAGGCAGTAAGCAGCTCTCTTCTATCTATGCTATATTTGTTTGCATGTTCGAATAGTAGGTAGATAAGCTAGGCGTATCTGTAATTATTTATTAAGCTTATTACAGAGTACTAACCTGCTCTATTATTGTTGGCGGCAGGCTTGTCGCGCTTGCAGTTCTCTATCTAGTAGCTCTGTCTTGTAGGTAGGCCCTAGACTCTCTGCTGATATGCGCGTCTCCTGCCTGCCTTATCTGCTCACGTTAATCTTTAAGAAGGTATTAGAATAAGCAGCAAAGCAGGTCTTAGTAGATTATTAAGATCCTTACTATCTACTAGCTTGCTCCCTTCTTCTATAGTTAAGTGCACTTCCTGTAAGCTACTAGTTAGATTATCCTCCTTATTAGGAGCTTCCCTGCCTATACTTAACTGCTCTAGTTTAGGCGTTTAGTTAAGGGAAAGTAAACCTGTTTCTTGGCGTTGTTCTGCACGGATCTCTAGCGGCTTGCTGGCTAAGCTTGCTGCGCGTGCAGTATCTATCCTAGGGGCTCCCTCTCTACTAGACTGGCCTTCTAGCAATTAAGGTTCTCCCTAAGTGTTACCCCTGAGCTAGTGCTTGGTAGACAAGCTGAGCGATAGGTCTCTTTGTTTAAGGGGGAGCTCTATTGCTTCTCCTACCTCTATTATCTTATTAGGTTTATGTAGAATTTCTACAACCACTTCTGCTTCTTGGACTGTAAGGGCTGACAACTTATCTAATTTGTTGTAAAAGAGCTCCTTATTAAAGGTCACGTTGCGCGTTGTAATTACCTAGTTTAGTTTAGGGACCTATATCTAGTATATGTTAGAAGCTTAGTACCCTACTAAGTATCTAATATAACCCCTTAGAGTTACTTTAAAGCTTCTCTAATTACGCCTAGCTGCTTGTTCCCTGTTTAGGGGATACGCTCTGCAGCTATAGGCGTATATCCCGCTCTAATTAGGTCTTAGATTGGCTGTTAGTGCTCTCACCCGCTTAGGTTTGTACTAGCAGAAATAGTAAGTAAACTAGCAATTAAGCTCTTTGTTTGGGCTCTGCAGCTCGTTTGAGTGAGTTAGACTTATGTTATAGAGCTATGTTGCTGCTGCTACAACCTCTAGCCAGAGCTTCTTAGGTAGGTTTGCACTGCTCCTTATTTTGATAGATTTAGTAATTATTTCCTGCCCTACTCTTTCTGCTGCCCTGTTTAGCTTGTGGGTATATGGAGGTATACGCTTGATATCTATTCCCTTATTAATCGCCCAGCGCTTATATTAGGAGCTCCTTTGCTATAGGAGAGTAGCAGTATTGTTGTCTTAACTTATCTTGCAGATACAGAGCTTGTACTAGGTACGTACCCAGCTTAAGAAACTCGTAAGTACCTGTAGTATCTCTACTTAAGTCTTCCCTAGAAGTAAGTACGTAAAGAGCTTCCTACTATAGTACTCCTTAATTAAAAGTATCTATAATTTACTACTCCTTCCTATAGGCATATTAAACAGATCCTAGCTAATTCTCTAAAAGGGTTTAGTAGGTTTTTCCTGTTTCTGTTAAGATATAACTTGCTTGGCGTAGGTTATTAAGTAGACCTTACAATCTTTTTAGAGCGTGCTGTTAATGTGTACGCCGCGCGCTTATTTTACTAGTGCCTTTAGAGCTTCTAGGCCTAGATGTCCTGCTCTAGCGTGCTAGAGGTGTTTAGCAGAGCTTTGTAGGTAAGACTTATACAATTATTTTGTCACTGCGTTAAGGATTAGTAGGTAGTAGGATAGTAGCTTGTATTTAAAGAAGGTGAGGTTGTAAGCGCGCTTAAGGGTAGCACATATAACGCTCCTATTTAGATTATTAATGTACCCTACTTGGAGCGAGCTGTCCAGCCCTAAGTACTAAACTCCTTTCTCTTAGAGGCGTGCCTTAGAAATAATGTTAACGTAAAAACCTTCTACTACTACTACATCCTTAAGGAGCAGGTCTTCTGTATACAGGCTGCGCTTTCTGTGTAACGCGTTTTTAAACAAACAAGCTCCTTGTCCTACTACTAGAAACGCTTGTGTGCCTGCCTCTACAGTGTTAGTAGAGTTGGCTGGGCGAAATGACCTAGGTACAAGCTAATCTGCGCTGTTAACTAAGTGTGTAGCTACTCTATTATCCAAAATTGTACTCTCTAAGAGCAGATAAGCGTTGAAATCCATAAGGTTGTAAACCCTAGGTTTCTTAGCTGGGTTGCTTGGTTGCATTATTTTTAGATTAATCAGAGCAGCCTGTACATTGCCAGGAAACTTAACTTTAGGTAGGATACCTTTTGCTAGTAGAGCTGTTATCGCTAATAGAGCTTTTAGGGTCTAATTAAGCTGCTTAATTGCCTTCCTAGTATCTGTATACTCTTGGCTCTTGAGCCTCTGGAGAGTATCCTTGCGATGGCTTTCGCTTATGTAGATAGGCGGTAAGGAGCTCCCTCTAACTGCTGTCTCTAGGCGTTAGCAGTTAGTTAGTTTCTACTTATAAGTTTCTCCTTTTTGTTTACAAGGGCAGGAGTACCTACTTAAGCTCTTAGAGTTAGTAGCAGGAGCTTAAGTAGTATCTGTTTAGCTTCTAAACGTTGCGAATACTCCTAGGTTATCTTTCCCTGCTCTTATAGTGTGCTTATGCATCAAACTACTAAAGACCCTACTTACTTTGTCTAAATTAAGTGAATTAAGCCCTAGGATACTATCCTAGATAATCCTTTGGTTCATAGTACGAGCCTAATCCAGGGCAATCCTATAACTTAAGGCATCTAAGAAATCCTGCACAGCAAGCGCCCTATTAACCTCTAGAAGCTCGTATAACTTAGCTCTTCTATAGAGGTATAACCACCTATTGTACTAGTCTTGTAGAGCAGCTCTTAACTATTTAGCCGCTCTAAGATGCTATTAGTATTCTGCCCTAACCTAGTTCTAGGTGCTAACATCTGTTAGAGTAAGCTCCTCTTTTAGTGCTCGCACAAGCGATTGCAGCGTTGTAGTGTTATTAGTAACAAGCTTTACTATTACTAGTAAGAGGATTAATAGCAATACTGTTGTGTTAACCTAGTTCTAGATCTTCTAAAGGCGCTCCGCCTTAGCAGCCTACTCGCTCACTCTAATCTTATATCCAAGGAGCTCCTTGTTATAGTTCTTAACGCTCGTTTAGCCTAGAGGCTTATTAGGTTAGGTGCTCTAGCTTTAAGTAGATTGAGCTAGTGGTTAAGTAGGGAGCAAGCCTATAATAGGTAGTTTAGGCGCTCCTTTGTGCATGCCTAGGGCATCTTTAGCGTCTAGATCTACTATATCCTATATGTTACAAAGCTTAGCGTGCTATATAAGTTAGATGTACTAATTAGGCTAATTAGATCTTGTTTTAAGCTAATAGGGTCCTGTAGGGACACCTAAGAGAGCTTGCTTATTGTAGTTAACAAGCTCGCCTATAGTAGCGTTTAGTAGGGATAGAAAGATAATTAGGTAATTAGAGCAGTTAAGCTAAGTCTAACAAGCTTGTTTGCTAAGTGCGCAGGGAGATCTACTGTGCTCAGGAAGCCAGGCTTATAACTGTAACAGAGCTTGCAGGACTATACTTAAGTAATTAATTAATTTAATTAGTGTCTATTTTTCTATGTAGAACGTGCTGCTTAAATACAAATGAAATGTGTGGGTTACGTGATCTCGCTTAATAAGCGTTTGGCTAGTATTAGGGCCGCTTAGAACTAGCGTTGCTAGGGTAGAGCGGCTTAACCAAATTAGCACGCTCTGTTAGAAAACAAGCTGCGTATGTGACTCTACGCGCTTAGTTGCGCGACAGTTGCGTAGTAGTAGTTATTTATTATTAACTACGCGTACTTATAGATTGTCTTATAGCTCTTATTACAGCTTGTAAATTTTAACAGTAATATTTATAGTAGTATTAATAAGCTAGTTAAGGGTCTTAGTACTAGCGCCTATATATATTAGTTCTTCCTTAACTTTTAGTTTAAGACCTTATTTAAACATAGGTATCAACGTAGTATTATCCTAATTAGTATTAGTAGTAAGTTGCTAGAAGTCTGCTATATAGTTAGCTACTAACCTCTCTTATTAGATGCGTTAAATGTTATATTATATAATAGTAGGTTTGTTAGAGACTCTAAAGATTAGCTTAATCTTATCTTTAAAGTTGTTAAAGTCCTTTATCTATTTGTCTACTTTATTAGGAGAATTACTAGCTTAGTACTATTGTATAAAGGGCTTAATCTACTAAAAAGCTTTTCTACGCATGTAACTAGCAATAAGAATAACTTAGTTCTTAATAGGTATCTTTCTACCTTAAAAGGTAAAGAAGAGATCCTACTAGAGTAGCTAGTTGTCTAACTTGCTCTATTCTCTATAGTAGAGATTAGGCTTGTTAACGTTTATGCTGCTAGTGTAGACTATAGGGTCTTTATTAACGTCTATATTAGAGCTACTAGGGGTAGCACGTGTTCCTAAAGTAGTACTTATCTTAAGGGTGTTTAAAGTATTAAGGTTATATATCTAGGCAAGCCTAAATAGTACTAGTTAGGTTAGTTCTTAGGGAAGAGTATAGTATCTAGAATAGTAAGGTAAGATACGTCTAGACGAAGTCTAATATAGTAACTTAGAAGTATTACTAGCTAACAATAGGATTAGCTAGCAGAAGTAGTAATTCTAAAAACTAACTTAATTCTTAAAGTTAAATATAAACTATAAGGGTTGTGTTCCTATATACTTATATACTAAGGAAATATTCTATAGTTATTCTATTATTCTAGCGTTATGCTAACGTTAGGACATCTTAGAACATTATAGGATTCTTTAGAATAACACGTAACTTATTCTATTATAGCGTTCTGCTAAGACTTTAGAACAAGAGAGGTTACGTTATTATTAGTCTATAATGCTAACCTTCTTAAAGGCCTGTAGGTTGTCCCTAAGTGTTATTAATCCTTCTCTTCTTTATCTTCTGCTAAGCCCCTTCTTAGGTTCGTAACAGTTCTATAGGTTAGGATATAAATAGGAATAGGTTATTTTATTATAAAACCTAAGGTTAGGCGTTTTAATAATTTAGTTGTTACTAGTTTTACTTATATATACTATTTCTAATAAATAATATCTTACTAATACTATTAAGTAGTAAATACTAGTTTCTAAAAATAAAGTTTACTATATATAGGGGAAAAAGTCTATAATATCTACTTAATAGGAAATTTATAAAATTTATAAAAGAATTATACTATTTAAAAATAGTACTTACTAGTAAATATTAGTTAAACATCTAACCCTAACGTAACCTAACACTAGCTATATTAAAGCAGCGCTTATATTTAAAGCTAGTAGATATAAAGAATAAGCCTTAGAACTTAAAATTAAAACTAAATACTAAAGCAGCTACTAACTTACCTCTAATTTACATCTACTACTTTACTAGCTCCTTTATAACTACTAAAGAGATACTAGGATAAGAGATAAAAAAGAACTATTAGATTTAACGTACTCTACAAGCAAGCTAATTACCTAAGCAAG
The DNA here is from genome assembly GCA_026119515.1 of Ascochyta koolunga. Classification (NCBI taxonomy): domain Eukaryota; kingdom Fungi; phylum Ascomycota; class Dothideomycetes; order Pleosporales; family Didymellaceae; genus Ascochyta; species Ascochyta koolunga. The sequence goes on along the minus strand of JANLCG010000001.1, from coordinate 891,730 downwards.
CTAATTGCTTTTACTAAGACTATACTAACTTTACGCTTACTTTAGAATATTATAGTATATAATAATAATATATTATACTATATAGTATAATATTTAATTATAATAGAGCTTATAGGACTATACTTAAGTAATTAATTTAATTTAATTAGTGTCTATTTTTCTATATAGAACGTGTTGCTTAAATATAAATAAAATGTGTAGGTTACGTAATCTTGCTTAACAGGCATTTAGCTAGTATTAGGGCTGCTTAGAACTAGCTTTGCTAGAGTAGAGTAGCTTAACTAAATTAGCACGCTCTGTTAGAAAATAAGCTACGTATATAACTCTACGTGCTTAGTTACGTAATATACCCCCTAGTTAATCCTATATTAGGAATAACTAAACTAGAAGTATGCCCTTAGTAATTATAGAGCTTTAATATTAGATTTTTATATTTCTCTAGATATCTAAGATTACTGCGCACTTATAGCATACTCTAGGTACTCTTCCTTTTAAGAGACCTCTCTAACTTTTAGGCTACTATTATAAGTAGTTTATTGCTAGTTTAGGCACTTATTTTTAATAGCTAAATTTTCTAAGCCTATAGCTAGCTATTAAGCTACTTAGTTATAGTTAAGGTAAGCACTTCTTAGGTTAAGCATTACTAGGTAGTAAGAGTAAGTGTAAGAACTATAATCTAGCAGCTTTACCTTTACTAACCTAGTTACTCCCCTATATAAGTATCCTACTAACTTAATTTCTCTATTTCTCTAGTTATTTCTATTAATATGCCTATAAGTATACTAAATTGTTTTCTACGCGCCTAAGCACTCTCTAGCTAATTATTTCTAGCTTCTTAATCTGTTAAGAGCTTTATTTTTAGACGTTGTCTAACTAATCTTACTATTAACATTTTCCTAGCTCTTTTCTAGAGGTTTTACTAACTTAGGTATAGAAATAGACTAAAACCTAGCGCTGCGCGCGCACTGCTGCCGCCTCTACTGCCAAAGCTGCTGCCTAAGCTGGCTAGCTGCCAGCTACCCGCTCGCCCTTGCCTGCGCCTGCCCCTATGCCTGCGCCCGCCCCTATACCTGCGCCTGCTCCTTGCCCTTACCTAAGCCTATAGCTGCAGCTTCGCCTGCTTCTTTGGCAGTTGCTGCTGCTACTGCCGCTATAGCTGCTGCTACTGCTGCTGCCTACACTGCTGCGCTGCTGCTGCTGCCTGTGCCTGCGCCTACGCCTACGCCCCCTACCCCTATCTTAGGCGCTCTAGTGCCTAGTGCGCGCAGGTTAATTCCCTACGCGTACTATATAGATACGCTACTAGTAAGTAGCTTAGTTACGCTATGTATTAATAACACTGCTACTAGCTACTACAGCAAGCGCTGCTAGCGTTGTGCCTTTAGGCACTCCTGCTGCCTACTCCCCCTACCCTTAAGCTGCTTAGGCTTAAACTAGTAGAGGAGCTTACTTCCTCTAGTAGAGTAACAACTTTAGTAAGTAACTTAGTTTTTAGTAGATAATAGTAGCTAACAAGTGTTTAGTAGGCTACTAACCTACGTACTACTATCTAGGTAGTAAAGGGCCTGCTTACAGATAGGTATAAATTTCAAGTACCTATTTGTAAGTAGGTTCTTTAAGGCCTATAGGGAGGAGGTTTTCCTCCCTACCTATAGTTAATTTGTTTTTGTAAGCTCCTTAGCTGTTAGGCGTGCGCTTAAAAGAGCTGCTACTAGCAGTCTAGGAAGACTTATACCTATTTAGGAAAGAGGTTATCCTCTCTAGCAATTTAAAGATCTTCTCTTTCTCTATTAACCTGCTCTTTTCCTGTAACTAAGTCTTTCCTCTCTTAACTAATGCTCTATAAGTTTAAATGCAATAAAAGTGCTTATAAGCTTATCTAGGAAGCGCTTTTATAAGGCTGTTAGCTAGCATCTTACTTATTTTAAGGTAGGTAACTTAGAGGTTTCCTTAGCGTACTCTTATTTTAACTATATATTTTAGATATCTATATAGCGTAGCTAGGTAGTAAGCTGCTTGCTCTCTTTAACTACTAGTTAGATAGTTTATTAGTTATTATAGAAAATCTCCTATAGCACCCTTAAGTCTAGCTAAAGTTCTCCTAGGAATTATTTTAGAGCTACTAACTCTTTAGCTATATGCTCTAAAGCAAGTAATTTAGCCTTAGTAGTAGAAGTAGTTACTATTAACTGCTGTGCAGCTTTCTAGATAATTAGACTACTAAAGAGCTACATAATATACCCCTAGGAAGATTAACAGGACTCTCTATTGTTAGCAAATAAGGCATCTCTATATATAAGCAGATAACTGCCTTTATAAGCACTATACCTTATACCTAGATGTTTTATTCTATATAAATAAGCTAAAACCTAAGTAGCTGCTTTAAAGTAAGCTGCTCCTAGATTTATTAAATAATAAGATAGCTAAGAGGCAGTATATGCTATATCTAGTTAAATTATAATTGCTATATAGAGTATAGACCTAATTTGTTCTTAAAACGCTTTAACCTCTTGTTTTAAAGCTTCTCTACTATATTTAAGCAGCTCCTCTATAGGAAATAGGACTGCAGGGAAGGACTCCTTCTCTTCTATATTAAATTTAGTAGCAAGCTTATTAATATAGAAGTTATACGCAAGAGTTATAGTATAGGCCTCTTAGTTTCTAATTATTTAAATGCCTAGAAACTATTTAGCAGCTCTATAGTCTTTAATTTAATACTTTTCTATTAATAAGCTTATTAGCTGTTTAGCAGCAGCTTAATTGTTATTATAATAGGCAAGGAAGATATTATTAACATAGAAGAGTAGCACTATTTTCTATTTAGGATTATAGAATAGGCATAGCTCTTCTTTTAATGCTAAGAGACTAAGCTTCTAGAGCGTACTAGAGAGCTCTCTATACTATAGGACTAGCAAATTGCGTAACCTATATAGAGCTTATAGTAGTAGAACAACTTGCTTAGGTTTCTTAAATCTATCTAGTAATTTATAGAGCACCTAAGGTTTGTCCTAGCAGCTTGCGTTTAGAAACGCGCTAGTTACGTTATACTAATAGAGCTCTAGGTTAAACTAGGCTGCAATTACTACTATAGTGCAAAACAAGCAAGCAGCAAGCGTTATAGCGTAGGTTAAGACAATTAAATCCTTTACCTGTAGATCTCTGTGTACGTAGATCCTTGCCTTACATTTAAGGAAGTAGCTATCCTAGTTAAATTTGTAAGTAAAGACCTATTTAAGCAGCAGGAGCCTTAATAAGGCGCTTAATTAGTTAATTTCTGTCGCGCAACTAAGCGCGTAGAGTTATATACGCAGCTTGTTTTCTAACAGAGCGTGCTAATTTAGTTAAGCTACTCTACTCTAGCAAAGCTAGTTCTAAGCAGCCCTAATACTAGCTAAATGCCTGTAAAGCAAGATTACGTAACCTACACATTTTATTTATATTTAAGCAACACGTTCTATATAGAAAAATAGACACTAATTAAATTAATTAATTACTTAAGTATAGTCCTACAAGCTCTATTATAATTTCTCTTTATATTTCCTTCTTAATAAGCGTGTCTATCTCCTTTTAGCAGGCCTAGTAAAAAGAGCTCCTAGTAGGTGATAGAGTAGATCTTTTAATTTACTTAGTAGTAGAGGGAGCTTGTCTCTATGTAACTAGCGCTTGTTTTAAGTAACTAGTCTTTCCTTCTTTAGGGTTAAGGCAATAATTACTGCGTAGGCAGTAAGCAGCTCTCTTCTATCTATGCTATATTTGTTTGCATGTTTAAACAATAGGTAGATAAGCTAGGCGTATCTGTGATTATTTATAGAGCTTATTATAGAGTACTAACCTGCTCTATTGTTAGTAGGCTTATTGCGCTTGCAGTTCTCTATCTAGTAGCTCTGTCTTATAGGTAGGCCTTAGACTCTCTGCTAATACGCGTCTCCTGCCTGCCTTATCTACTCTTATTAATCTTTAAGAAGGTATTAGAATAAGCAGCAAAGCAGGTCTTAGTAGATTATTAAGATCCCTACTATCTACTAGCTTGCTCCTTCTTCTACAGTTAAGTGCACTTCCTATAAGCTACTAGTTAGATTATCCTCCTTATTAGGAGCTTCCTGCCTATACTTAACTACTCTAGTTTAGGCGTTTAGTTAGGGGAAAGTAAACCTGTTTCTTAGCGTTGTTCTGCACAGATCTCTAGCAGCTTGCTAGCTAAGCTTGCCGTGCGTGCAGTATCTATCCTAGGGGCTCTCTCTCTACTAGACTAGCCTTCTAGCAATTAAGGTTCTCCCTAAGTGTCACCCCTAAGCTAGTGCTTAGTAGACAAGCTAAGCAATAGGTCTCTTTGTTTAAGGGGGAGCTTTATTGCTTCTTCTACCTCTATCTTATTAGGTTTATGTAGAATATCTACAACTATTTCTACTTCTTAGACTATAAGAGCTGTTAACATATCTAATTTATTATAAAAGAGCTCCTTATTAAAGGTTACGTTGCGCGTTATAATTACCTAGTTTAGTTTAGAGACCTATATCTAGTATATATTAGAAGCTTAGTACCCTACTAAGTATCTAATATAACCCCTTAGAGTTACTTTAAAGCTTCTCTAATTACGCCTAGCTACTTGTTCCCTATTTAGGGATATGCTCTGCAGCTATAGGCGTATATCCCGCTCTAATTAGGTCTTAGATTAGCTATTAGTACTCTTACCTGCTTAGGTTTATACTAGCAGAAATAGTAAGTAAACTAGCAATTAAGCTCTTTATTTAGGCTCTGTAGCTTGTTTAAGTAAGTTAGACTTATGTTATAGAGCTATGTTGCTGCTGCTACAACCTCTAGCTAGAGCTTCTTAGGTAGGTTTGCACTACTCCTTATTTTAATAGATTTAGTAATTATTTCCTATCCTACTCTTTCTACTACCCTATTTAGCTTGTAGGTATATAGAGGTATACGCTTAATATCTATTCCCTTATTAATTGCCTAGCGCTTATATTAGGAGCTCCCTTACTATAGGAGAGTAGCAGTATTATTATCTTAACTTATCTTACAGATATAGAGCTTGTACTAGGTACGTACCTAGCTTAAGAAACTTATAAGTACCTATAGTATCTCTACTTAAGTCTTCCCTAGCAGTAAGTACGTAAAGAGCTTCCTACTATAGTACTCCTTAATTAAAAGTATCTATAATTTGCTACTCCTTTCTATAGGTAAATTAAACAGATCCTAGCTAATTCTCTAAAAGAGTTTAGTAGGTTTTTCCTATTTCTATTAAGATATAACTTGCCTTACGTAGGTTATTAAGTAGACCTTATAATCTTTTTAGAGTATGCTGTTAATGTGTACACTGCGCGCTTGTTATACTAGTGCTTTTAGAGCTTCTAGGCCTAGATAACCTACTCTAGCGTGCCAGAGGTGTTTAGCAGAGCTTTGTAGGTAAGACTTATATAATTATTTTATTACTGCGTTAAGAGTTAGATAGTAGTAGGATAGTAGCTTGTATTTAAAGAAAGTAAGGTTGTAAGCGCGCTTAAGAGTAGTACATATAATACTCCTATTTAGATTATTAATATACTCTACTTAGAGCGAGCTGTCTAGCCCTAAGTACTAAACTCCTTTCTCTTAGAGGCGTGCCTTAGAAATAATGTTAATATAGAAACCTTCTACTACTACTATATCCTTAAGGAGTAGGTCTTTTGTATATAGGCTGCGCTTTCTGTATAACGCGTTTTTAAATAAACAAGCTCCTTATCCTACTACTAGAAACGCTTATGTGCCTACCTCTATAGTGTTAGTAGAGTTAGCTAGGCGAAATAACCTAGGTATAAGCTAATCTGCGCTGTTAACTAAGTGTGTAGCTACTCTATTATCTAAAATTGTACTCTCTAAGAGTAGATAAGCGTTAAAATCTATAAGGTTATAAACCCTAGGTTTCTTAGCTAGGCTGCTTAGTTACATTATTTTTAGATTAATTAGAGTAGCCTGTATATTGCTAGGAAACTTAACTTTAGGTAGGATACCTTTTGCTAGTAGAGCTGTTATTACTAATAGAGCTTTTAAGGTCTAATTAAGCTGCTAAATCGCCTTCCTAGTATCTATATACTCTTAGCTTTTAAGCCTCTAGAGAGTATCCTTGCAATAGCTTTTACTTATGTAGATAGGCAGTAAGGAGCTCCCTCTAACTGCTGTCTCTAGGTGTTAGCAGTTAGTTAGTTTCTACTTATAAGTCTCTCCTTTTTGTTTATAAGGGCAGGAGTACCTACTTAAGCTCTTAGAGTTAGTAGCAGGAGCTTAAGTAGTATCTGTTTAGCTTCTAAACGTTGCAAATACTTCTAGGTTATCTTTTCCTGCTCTTATAGTGTGCTTATGCATTAAACTACTAAAGACCCTACTTACTTTATCTAAATTAAGTAAATTAAGCCCTAGGATACTATCCTAGATAATCCTTTAGTTTATAGTACAAGCCTAATCTAGAGTAATCTTATAACTTAAGGTATCTAAGAAATCCTGTATAGTAAGCGCCCTATTAACCTCTAGAAGCTTGTATAACTTAGCTCTTCTATAGAGGTATAACTACCTATTGTACTAGTTATATAGAGCAGCTCTTAACAGTTTAGCTGCTCTAAGATGCTATTAGTACTCTGCCCTAACCTAGTTCTAGGTGCTAACATCTATTAGAGCGAGCTCCTCTTTTAGTGCTTGCATAAGCAATTACAGCGTTGTAGTATTATTACTAACAAGCTTTACTATTACTAGTAAGAGGATTAATAGCAATACTATTATGTTAACCTAGTTCTAGATCTTCTAAAGGCGCTCTGCCTTAGTAGCCTACTTGCTTGCTCTAATCTTATATCTAAGGAGCTCCTTGTTATAGTTCTTAACGCTTGTTTAGCCTGTTAGAGGCTTGTTAGGTTAGGTGCTCTAGCTTTAGGTAGATTAAGCTAGTAGTTAAGTAGGGAGTAAGCCTATAATAGGTAGTTTAGACGCTTCTTTGTATATACCTAGGGCGTCTTTAGCGTCTAGATCTACTATATCCTATATATTACAAAGCTTAGCGTGCTACGTAAGTTAGATGTACTAATTAGGCTAATTAGATCTTGTTTTAAGCTAGTAGGGTCCTGTAGGGACACCTAAGAGAGCTTGCTTATTATAGTTAACAAGCTTGCCTATAGTAGCGTTTAGTAGGGATAGAAAGATAATTAGATAATTAGAGCAGTTAAGCTAAGTCTAATAAGCTTGTTTGCTAAGTGCGTAGGGAGATCTACTGTGCTTAGGAAGCTAGGCTTATAACTATAACAGAGCTTACAGGACTATACTTAAGTAATTAATTTATTTAATTAGTGTCTTGTTTTCTATATAGAACGTGTTGCTTAAATATAAATAAAATGTGTAGGTTACGTAATCTTGCTTAACAAGCGTTTAGCTAGTATTAGGGCTACTTAGAACTAGCGTTGCTAAGTAGAGCAGCTTAACTAAATTAGCACGCTCTATTAGAAAACAAGCTGCGTATATAACTCTACGCGCTTAGTTACGTAATAATAATAATAGCTTATAAGTAATAATTATATACATAAAGCAAGTAATTTAATTATCTAATTATTAAATTATTAAATTGTTAAAATGTTAAATTATTAGCTATTAGTTATTAGTTAATAACTTTAAATTTAATATTCTTTTATATAAGCTGTATAGTAGTTAGGTTAGCCTGTTTTTTTACAAAAGAGGTAAGTAGCTACTAATCTTATACAAAGGGGGTAAGGCAGTTGCCTAATTAGGGACCTAAAGATTTTCTATAGTTTAGCTTTCTCTAGTATATTGCTTTACTCGCTTTGCTTGCTTTGCAATAAGTAATCTTGCTCTATATTAGCTGCTTAGCTTAGCAGCTATAGGCCTTCTTTAATAGGGTAAAACACCCTATATTAAGTAGCTGTAGTAGGTGTAATAAGTGTAGAGGCATACACAGAGTAATAATCCTATACTCCTTAGAGTACTAGTAGAACTTAACTAAGTTATAGCTCTTGTAGATATTATAAATAAGCAGCTAATAGCTGCTAACAGTGCGCGCCTTTATATGCTTATTAAAGTGCTATAGCTACTTAACTCTAAGCTTTTTATTAGTCTAGCTGTTTTTAGAGATATTAAGAACCTAGTTATTAGGTATACTAGGTGTTAAAGTCGTACTTTAAGCAAAGCTTGTAAGCACTAATTCTATTAGTTCTTAGGGATAAGTAATAGTTCTAGAACAGTAAGGGTAGACGCCTAGGTGAAACACCTAACAATAACTAGGGTAATAATAAGTAGTATAGAGGGACTATCTAGCTTAAAGGTTAGGTTAAGATTCTAAAGACAAACTTAATTAACAAGGTTAAACACAAACTATAAGGGTTGTGTTCCTACTTGCTATATACTATAGGAAATGCAAGAGCTTACTAAGCTTACTGTAAGCTGCGTAAGCTAGGCTTAACGTAGGCTGCGTAAGCTATTATATAGGATCTACCTAGCTTACTACGCTAAGGGTAAGCTCCTTACGTAACTATAGTAATTGCTGTACCTTTAACTATGCTACAGAGAAGTAGTCTATAATTACTAGCCTAGTACGTTTACGTACGCTAACTATCTAGACAGCAACTAGCTAGCATAGGGTTTGTAACACTATCCCCCTTCTTCCTAGTATTTATCCTAAATTCTGTTAGCTGTTCTTTATAAGCGTGCCCTGCTACTGCCTAGTGCCTATAGCATTACTATGTCCTCTGCATCCTAAAAGCAACTACGTCTTAGCATTAAAATTTGTTACTATAATACTATTACTCCTATCTCTTATAATTATTACTTTGTATCTAGCTATAATTGTTATATTATACCTTCTGCAAATTCTTATTTAAAGTGTTTAGAGTGCGTGCGCGCTAGCCGTCTATGCGTTAACTTGTTCTAGGAATCCTTAGATAAGACAAGGGCAGAATATAAAAAGAAGGTAGAAGAAGATAAAAAGTTACTGTTAGACGTAATTACGCGTCTGCTACAAAATAAGAAAATTCTAGCGTAAGCAAAAGATAGGGCTTTAAAGAAGGCTGTATGCCTTATAAACAAGTTAGTAGAAGAGAGTAAAGACGTTTAGGCTAAGGAAATTAACTGTCCTACTGCTAACACTTTAGTAGCTTATTCTCCTGCAATATAGTCTACGCTTAACTTCTTAGATACTGCTACAAACTTTAGAACTAGTTTAGCAGTTATTAGTAGTTTGTAAGGTGCGTTGCTAGTTCCTATATGTTTTCTAAGTTAGGATATCCTAACTATTTAACTAGGTATTTAGTGTTACGTCCTTTCTTCTAATATGTTATTATTTTTTTAACTTCCTACTTATCCTAGCTGTCTGCCTAGTAGTAAAAGTCTTTCTAGATTAGAGTTCTAGGGTTAGCTGGTTCTAACAAGCTTATGTAGAACACTAGATAGATCTTTACATCCTTTAGCAGATTAAGTCTATAGTTAACTAAGCTTATCTATTTAGAAATAAAAAATAGTCTAACCTTAACTTTGTTTAGTTTTTTTGTAGGTCTTTGCGTTTAAAGATTCTTAGTAAGAAGATAGACTTTATCCCCCTCTTTTAGCTAAGGTACTATTTTTTGTTTCTAGTTAACATAAAAAATTGCTTATTCTTAAGCTTAGCTAATGTTTTCTAGCAATTTCTAATGTACTTCCTTTAGTTTTGCTACTAAGGCGATTGCTAATTTAGTTTAAATAGTTGTATCTAAACTTCTAGTAAAGAGATTTAGGTGTCTCCTATAATTCGCAAAGAACAGCGTTATGCCTATTACTTCTAATAGTTTGTTATTGTACGCAATCTAAGCTATAGGTAACAGCAAAACCTAATTATTTTGTTGCTAGTTGCTGTAAATCTATAGGTATGTTTCTATAGTCTAATTTGTTCTTTTAGTCTATCTGTCTATCTACAGATAATAGGCTGTTAAAAGCTTCTTCTTAGTACTAATAGCTGCCAAGAGCGTAGTCTAATAATTTAATATAAAGAGCTTGTCTTAATTGCTAATAATTAATTCTAGTATGCTGTAGTGTTAGATAACCTAGTCTAGGAACACTTATGCGAGCTGCTCTGCAGTGTAGCTGTAACAAAATAGTATTATCTTAGTAGCTTTTATAAATCTGTCTACTACAACAAAGATTAAGTTATAGGCGTAGTTAGTAATAGGGTCCTTAGAGATTAGTAATTAGGTAACAAAATCTATTGTAATATTTGTCTAGAGCGCTGTAGGCAGTTCTATAGCCTGCGCTTCTCTATACTTAGCGTGTGTGCTATGCTTATTCTGTTAGCACTATACACAGTTCCTAATAAACTTAGTAACCTTATCTTTTATATTACTAAACTTATAATATTATTTAATAAGTTCTATTGTATGTGTTATTCTAGGGTGTCTGTATAGCAGGTTGTTGTAGTAACTAGCTATTATTTCTTCTTAAAGTTCCTCTAGTACTTGCAATAGAATGCGTTGTTCCTACTAAACTTACATTATGTTGTTAAGCTGTTGTAATAGTCCTAGGGATCTATTATTGTTAACTCCTAACACTACAAACTAGTTTATTATTTTTTCTCTAATAAGGTTGTGTTGTTAGCTAAGTGCGTTAGCTCTACTATTATCTTTGCCTAGTGTATATAATATCTTAAATTTGTATTGTTCTAGTATTTCTAACTAGCAAACTTGTTATTAATTTAGAACCTTAGTAGTAGTAAAGTATACTAGGTTCTTATAGTTAGTGTAGATAGTAAGTTCTAAGCAACTCTCTGCATACGCTCTCTAATGTTCTAAGGCTAATATAATTGTAAGCAGTTCCTTGTTGTGTACGTTGTATTGTTCCTCTAGTTCTAAGAACTTACGTAAGTAGTACGTAATAGAGTGCTATAGTCTATCCTTTTCTTATGTAATGCATGCGCCTAATGCAAGATCTAAGGTATTAGTCTCTATGCGTATTAGTTTACTACTAGTAAACGTAATTAACATAGGTAGTGCAATATAGGCTTGCTTAAGTGCCTTAAATGCATTGTCTTATTCCTTTCTCTACTTAAATAGCGTGTCCTTCTACGTAAGCTTTGTTAGCAGAATTGTAATCTTAGAGTAGTCCTTAATAAAGCGTTAGTTAAAGTTAACAAATCCTAAGAATTCCTAGATCTACTTAACTGTCTTTAGTGTTAGCTATAATTTAACTACTTCTACCTTTATTAGACTAATCTTAACTCTATATTATCCTATAATATACCCTAAGAATTTAACTTCTTTTTAGTGCTAGTTACACTTTTTAGGTTTTAGTTATAGATCTGCCCTTCTTAGGCATTCTAGCACTTTAGTTACGTGTTAAACGTGCTCCTCTAGTATCTTTAAGTACACTAGGATGTTGTCTAAATATACTACTACTATCCTATTAAGGTGTGCCCTAAGGACGTTGTTAACTAACTCCTAGTATGTAGCTAGTGCGTTTGTTAGACTAAATAGTATAACAAGGTACTTATAGAGTCTATATCTTGTCCTAAAGGCTGTTTTCTATTCTTCTCCTTTCTTTATATAGATAAGGTTGTACGCTCCTCTTAAGTCTAACGCAGTAAAGTACTAAGCTTCTACTAGCTAATCCTGCAACTCTGTAATATTTAAGAGCAGGTAGTAGTTTTTAATAGTAATATTATTAAGCTTCCTAAAGTTAATGCAAGGTTGTAGCTTGCTATTCTTCTTTAGAATAAACATAATAGGGTACCCTATAGGTAATTCTAATTGTCTAATAAATCCCTTTTTAAGGTTCTCCTAAATGTACTTGCGTGGTACTTTAAGTTCCTTCTCTAATAACTAATATAGCCTCTTAAAAGTTAGGTTCTTTCCTTCCTAGAGCTTAATCTTATAATCCTAAGGCTTGTGCTTTAGCAGGGCTTTTGCTGTAAGCTCTTCTTTAAACATCCTAGCATACTATCTATATATATCTAGGATAGCAGAAGGTGCACTATTCTTATTCTCCTTAACTCTTACTTAGGGACCTATAGGGCATTTAGTGTCTATAGAGTTAACTGCTCTAACTTAGCGTGTCTTATTTGTTAAAGAGATATTATTAATCTCCTTTTTATCTACTAGCTGCAGCGTGCGCTGCGTAGGCTGCAATACCTTATTACTATAGGTATATTGCTTTAACAAAAGCTATTCCTTCTTCTAGTTAATCTCTAGGTTATACTTTTGTAACTAGAGTAGCCCTAATATAACATTATGCGTAGCTATTATAAAGACGTCTAAGGTTACTTCCTTATAGTGTCTATAGATGCTAAGTAGGACATTAGTTACTTTGTGTGTAATTTCTAATTCCTCTAGTATAGGTTCTCTATTAGCTACTTAGAGTAGATAGGGTTTATCCTTACGTTGCATACGTAGTCTAGCTAGTACTACTGCCTGCAAAGAGATGTAACTTAACTGTGCTCCTAAGTCTAAGAGTGCCTGCATCTTTACTCTACCTATTATTATAGGGAGTTTAATTAGTTAGTAATTAGTCCTAATTTAATTAATAGATTAATCCCTAGCACTCTTAAGCGCTGTCCTAAAAAAGGATTAGTCTATCCTCTAAACCTATTAGCCTGCTTTACTCCTTTATAAGTTATATAGCTAGGGTTAAGGTAGTGTTGCTATATCTAATTTATACAAGTCCTATTAATTATTATTTATTAGGCTCCTTTAGCTAACAACAAGCTATTTCTAGGAAAATAGCAGTTAACGCGTTTGTTAATAAGGTGCATCTTATAGGTGTTATTTTTGTAATATATCTAGGTTTTCTTGCATAGCTTCTTCTACTTAGGAAAGAATACGCTTCCTATTTTTTCTAATAGATAGATAGTATATCTATTGTTATAACATACAGTAAACAATAGTACTCTATAGTGTAGATTTCTTAGATCTATACTATACTGTAGTGTGCAAAACCTATCTATATAGTATAGGTTTTCCTTAAATAACTATTATTTGTAGTAGTATAGGAATTCCTAGTTACCTTTAATAGGTGTTAAGAAGTATTATTCTTAATACTTATAGTAAGCCTTGTTGCACTAGTTCTCTAGTTCCTTATTATCTTCTATGCTAGGAATAACAAGATCTTAGCACATTTATATATATGCGTTATCTAGCGTAGGTTATAGGTTCTAGTAGTTAAAGCTAGCCTATTATACGTTCCTATAATTCTTGCAGTGTGTTTGTTGTTCCTTAGGTAAATCTTATTTAAAGATCTTAGTGTTATTTATTATTGTAAGGCTATCCTAACGTTGCTTAGCAATCTAGTTAAGGTTATTCTCCTAACTCTTAACTTTACTGTCTGTTACTATTTATTAGTAAGGTGTAGGTGCGCGTAATTAGCGCTTGTAACAAGACTTAATATAGTCCTTATCCTTAGAACTAGACTCTAGGTCTTCTATAAGTTGTCCTATATCTTTAGTAATAATTTCCTATTTACTAGCATTAGTATCCTTAGTAGGCCTGCTAGTAAGCACGTTAAGCTGTCTAAAGACCTTATTCTTCTAATAATAGTTACGCGCAAAGTAGCCTAGTTTACTATAGTTATAGCAGTTCTTTAACTTACTACTATTATTATGCTTTCCTTTTTCTTGTTGTTCTAGCAAGCTAGTAGGGCTCCTAGTCCTTTGTTTAGGTTAGAGAGATCTATAGCTGTAGGGCTATAGTAACTGCTACGTGTGTTGTTGTAGATACGTTGTCCTAAGTTAAGGCAATATTAGTTTCTATAGTTAATATTATTATGCTATTAGTTGCGTAGTGTAGTAGGTTTAATGTTTACAACCTATACCTATAGATTATCTTACAGTTCCTGTTGCAACTTATAGAGTTTAATATTAATTTTAATTAACATATTAATAAGGTTATTAAGGGTGTTAGTGCTTGCGCCTATGCGTATAAGTTCTTCCTTAATTTTTAGTTTAAGACTGTGCTTAAACATTGTTATTAACACAGTATTATCCTAGTTAGTGTTAGCAGCTAATTGTTAGAATTTAGCTACGTAGTTAGTAGCTAACTTAACTTATTAGATGCGTTAGATTTTGCATTATGTAATAGTAGGCTTGTTAGATACGCTAAACACTAGCTTAATCTTAAGTTTAAATTAGTTAAAGTTGCTAATCTATTTGTCTACTTTATCTAGGGCGTTGCCTATGTTATACTATTAGATAAAGGGCTTAATCTACTTAAATGCGTTGCTTCGCATGTAGCTGGCTACTAGAGTAACTTGCTTGTTCTTAGGTACCTTTTCTCCTTAGAAGAGGAAGAAGAGGTCCTATTGCATAAGCTAGTTATTAAGCTTGCTATAATCTCTATAATAGAGGTTAGGTTTATTAACGTTTATAACGCTAGACCCTATAGTGCTAACGTTATTTATATCTATATCTCTAACACCTAAGTTGCTAGGGGTAGCACGTGTTCCTAAGGTATTACTTATCTTAGGGGTGTTTAAAATGTTAAAGTTGTACTTTAAGCAAAGCTTGTAAGCACTAATTCTATTAGTTCTTAGGGATAAGTAATAGTTCTAGAACAGTAAGGGTAGACGCCTAGGTAAAACACCTAACAACAACTAGGGTAATAATAAGTAGTATAGAGGGGACTATCTAGCTTAAAGGTTAAGTTAAGATTCTAAAGACAAACTTAATTAACAAGGTTAAACACAAACTATAAGGGTTGTGTTCCTACTTGCTATATACTGTAGGAAATACAAGAGCTTACTAAGCTTACTGTAAGCTGTGTAAGCTAGGCTTAACGTAGGCTGCGTAAGCTATCACGTAGGATCTACCTAGCTTGCTACGCTAAGGGTAAGCTTCTTACGTAACCGCAGTAATTGCTGTGCCTTTAACTGTGCTGCAGAGAAGCAGTCTGTAATTACTAGCCTAGTACGTTTGCGTACGCTGACTATCTAGACAGCAACTAGCTAGCATAGGGTTCGTAACACTAGGCTCCTTGTACTAGGCAGTAAGGTAGTGCTTGCTAGAGAAGATAATAAAGAGTAGGATAGACTAGCCCTTCGCGTAGATGCCTTAGATAATACTATTCTACTCTTAGTTGCCCTGCTGCACTGTCTTTAATCTCCCTTAACGCTTAGAGCCTATAACAACAGCTCCTATTTAAATAACACCTATTATAAAGCTAGAATTATTAAACTTATAGGTATCTTTATCTTGTATACTATACTTAGCTTTAGTATTCTCTACTAACTAGAACTAGTATCTAATTACCTTAAGATCCTTATATAGAGCTCTCTTATAGTTATACTAATAATTAAATTTAACTTTAAGCTCTAGCTAATATTTAAAAAAGTTAGTAGCCTAGTTCTTTCTAACGTAGGGCTAGTAGCGCTAAGGAAGAAGAGAATTAGCTATATCCTCTATATTAGCAAGCTAGGGCAAGTATCTACGCTTGTCTAGCTTTAATACATGCTAGACAATTACCTCCTTCTTAGTACTAGTTAGCTGTATAATATTAGGCTTAAAATTGCGTTATAAAGAGATTCTAGCAAGTTAATTATTAAGAGTGCTTTAAGGCACGTTATAGATTCCTATAGCGCGTTGCTACAAGAGTATTACTTCTTGTTTAATAGCCTAGAGAGCAAGCTGTATGTCTGCTTTGTTTAAGAGCGTTTTCTTGTTATTACATTTAGGCATTGTAGGTAGAGTAAAGTTTAATGTAGTCTTAGCAAAAGTAATTAGCTTGCTTAGGTAATTAGCTTGCTTATAGAGTACGTTATCTTATAATAAGACAGTTTTTAAGTATCCTTTGTACAAGACCTATAGAAATAGGATAGATCTTCTATATTACCTATTCTTAAGCTCCTATACACCTTGTAGTAGATATACACGCTTCTAGAGCCTCCTATTATCCTATGTTATAACACTATACTTTTTAAGATACCTATAAATTTCTTATTTATTCTATCTACTATAATAACATAGGATATTAAGAGGCTTTAGAAGCGTGTGTATATACTACAAGGTGTATAGAAGCTTAGGAATAGGTAACATAGAAGATCTCTCCTTTTTCTATAGGTCTTGTATAAAGAATACTTAAAAACTATCTTATTATAGGATAATTCTAATAGTTCTTTTACATCCCTTATCCTAGTATCTCTTAGGTAGTTATAAAGGCGCTAGTAAAGTATCAGCTATAAATTAGAGATAAGTTAGTAGCTGCTTTAGTATTTAGTTTAGATCTTAAATCCTAAGGCTATTTCTTTATAATAATAAGCTTAATTATTCCTATATTCTAAGGATTATAATTAGACTAGTAAATAGGTACGTTTTACCTAGGGTAGGCCTAGTAGAGTATAGTTTAGGTATAGATAGTATAGATTTAGGCAGGGTGTAGATAGAGTTACTTAAGCTATAGGTAAGGTAAGATACCCTATAACCCTTGTTAGCGTCCTTACCTTAGTCTTGCTTAATAGTCTAGATAGCCTAGATAGCCTAGATATCTTAATTTAAGCTATCTATAAGTATTACGTCTACGTAGTAGTAAAATATATAGCAGTAACTACCTTAAACTAAATGTAGTAATAAGTACTATTCTAACTACGTAAGATATATTTAAGAAGGCTTACTGCTATCTCTAGTGCTCTATATACTATACCTAGCTAAACTACTAAATTAAGATTAGAAACTACGCTTTAGATATACTAACAATATATATATATATAAGGCCTTCCCTATACTCTTAGAAAACATAACCCTACTATGTAACAATCTAAGAGATATCTACAACTAGGGGTCTAATAATAAAATCGCCTTTACGCCTAAAAAGCAGGAACTAATCTACCTAATAAGGAAAAGAGGAGACCTAAACCCTCTGATTACAATAGGAGATACCTTAATTAACCTAGTACCTATAATATAAAACAGGATATAGATAGCCCTACGCTAGCTAGGCGTTTAGTTTAACTAATAGCTTACCTTCTATAGATATATTATAGAAAGGGATACTTTAGCTATAAAAGTAGTCTAACACCTTTATAGGCTAAAAACACAGTATATAGGCCTCTACTAGAGTATATAAGGAAAGCTATTACAGCCTATATCCTACTAGCTCTAATATATAGCGCTAAAGTGTAGTATAAAGGAAAAAGGCAAGTAAGAGTAAATAAAATAGAAGTTAGCACCTAGATATAATAGTATATTACTATCTTAAATAATCTAACAGCTATTTAGCTGCTAGTTTTAGAGGCTTATAACGCTGTTTCTAGATGCTAACTTGCTGCAAAACCTCCTTAATTATGCAGGCTGTAGCCTAAGCAGGAACGTCTCTAGCTTTCCTACCTTAGCTAGCGTACGCGTTGAATAGGTCTTATAGCTAATTTAATTTCCTGTTAGGAACGCTGCAGCATGCCTGCAACCTAACTCGCTCTTCTAAACACTATAAGTAAATGCTAACCTTATCTAAGGTTGTCCTGCTAGCAGAGTACTAAAGACTCCTTCCTTGCCATCTGGAGCAACACAAACAAGGACCTTATCCCCCTTTTCTTGTCCCCTCTTTTGTAGCCTGCATTATTGTTTAAACTTAAATTCTCATCGCATCATTGTTTCAAACCAAACGCCTTGCCTCAGACGCACAGCCATAGACGCATGCTGTGCCTCTACTCGCTCTGCCTCTACTTGCTCTACCTCTCTTACAACAGTCCGTCTCTGCAAACACTGCGCGACATGCGACAACGTTCACCAGTTAAGAGTTCCTCCAACAACAGCAATTGCACTAGGTCTCACACAGACAATAGTATAGAGCTAGATACAGATCTAACAGACGTTAACAAATTTGCTAATAACAATAATAAGAATAATAAGGATAAAGCATAGCTCTTCCCTAATAAGGATTATCTGCCTAAGTACTACCTTTAACAGCTAGAGATCTTTAATAAACAAGATTTTGTAAAAGAGGACTATAAGGACAGTAGTACTTACTTACTTAATTATATAGAAGATTAGTAGAACTAGTACGTCTCCTGTTCCTATAGAAGCTTGCGCTAGAATGCATAGACTAACCCTAGCATAGATACTAGACGTACCTTAAGAAAGACTACTATTATGCCTACAAAACTATATCTATTGCTACTTTATACACGTTCTTTAACTAGCTACTTAGCTAGCGCTAGGGAAAAGGTAGGAGGAAACACTAAGGAACGAAGCTTGCTAGCTCCCTAGGGACGTATTAGAAGGTTTTCTACCTAGTGTATAAAAGAGCAGCTAGTGTTAAACTAGATAGGAAAATAAACTAGAGTATACATAAGGTATAAAGAGCTAGCCTCCTTATATTTAGTCTTATATAAGTATTTATATCTAATAAAATTAATAGGTACTAAGGAAGCTAGCAAAGAAGCATAATCTAAAAAAGATAGGTTGTAATAAGGCCTGTATGTATATTAAGGATCTAGCTAGAGTGCTGTAAACAAATCTAGTAATAACTAAAAAGAGATATCCCTATAGACGCTATAGGATACAAGCTTAGCTCTATCTATAACTAGGTAGATTTACAGCAAATTAGCCCTAGGCTCTTCTTAGTCTCTGCTACTAGTATATAATAGTTACGCTGCTACAGGATCCCTAGGGTAGCTCTTATTAAGTATTACTAGAGTTTACCTTTAAATTTACAAAGGAGTTTCTTAGTATTAAAGACTTGTTTGTAATTATTCTATACTAGAACTTTTACGCTTACTAACTTTTCTCTAAGGAATACCTTCTCTCTCCCTAAAATTATATATAATAAGACGCTACTCTTTAGTCTACACGTCTTCCTCCTTAGCCTGCTCTTCTATAATTAGGCGTTTGCAGCCTACAACCTAACGTCTCTAGAGGAACTAAGCAGGCTAATAATTCTGCTAGGCTGCAATAAGCTGTTATTACGCCTAAATTAGATGTTAGACAACATTCCTGTGTTTTAGAAAGCAGTACAGACCCTGTATAGTTAGAACATCTCTCCTAACAAGCCTCTTCCCTATTCTATCCTGCTGCTGTAGATCTAGACTTTAGGCAAGGTTACAGGGTTTACTTAAGTTACCTGTCCTTATTTATTAAGATATACTAGAGGGAAGGCGTTTAATAAGAATAGTAAGTCCTGTAATCTATTCTATGCAAGGTGTATAACGTAGAATAGAGAATTAACGTAGTACGTAGGTAACGTTAGTAAGGCTATATAGAACCTAATAATAGGCTATGCTAGCATAGTTGTTAGATATAAGGACAATACCTAGCTAAGGTAAAAGGTAGAAAAGAAGTTACGCGCTAAGAGATAGCGTAGTAACTACCCTGCTATTATTAAAATTAGACCTTATAGCTAGATAGACACAACACAATTAATAATACACATAATTATTATCTTAACCTATTAAACCTAATAATAGTAATATTCTTAAAGCATTACCTCTTATAACGTATTACAGTTAACACGCAGGCTGTTGTGCAAGGCATCTAGCCCTAGGCAGCCCTTATGCGCGCGGCTTGTACTATAAGCTGTTTAATTAATTATTATTAGCTATAATAACTTACATAGGAACAGTCTACATCTATAGATAATAATTCTTCTATTTGTTTCCTACTTAATTAATAAGAGTAACTTAAATATATAATTCCTAATATAATAAAATATCCTAAGTATAAAGCGCTTACCTCTAAGATTAGTTAGGTAAGGCAGCGTTAATAGTATGCCCTTCTTTAGGACATTTAGGCACGCTAGGAATTTAAATAGCCTATATGTAATATTAAGCAGCAGCTTGCTAGCTTAGGAACTAAGGATAATCTAGAGCTAGTTTACAACGTTATGCTTCTAGCTTAAGGAGAGCTAGCTAACTTAGTCCTATTAAAACTAGGGACTACTATAAAAGAGGAGATAGAAAGGCGTAATAGGGCTATTTATGTAGTTATCCTATATTGTAGCATTAAAGAGGGGGAATAAACCCTATCTAAACAGGGGGACGGAGCAGGAACGCTGCCCTACCTGTTAAAAGCTAACTAGAATATAAGGAAGAAGCATTAGAAGCAGCTAAGGTCTTAGTATATAAGGAGAAAAGGCTAAAGGTATGTTTCCTTTGCCTAGGCAACAAAAGACTACTGCTGGCACAGCACATACGTCCCTTTAGTACCCTAGGTAATCTTAGTAAGTATTTTAGACGTAAGCACTTGAAACACATTAAGAGTAGGAAGGGTCTTAGCTGCAATCTTTGTAAGGTGCCCCTGTTAGACAAGATGCACATGCAACGACATGCTCAAGAGATTCACAGAACTGTGTCCCCTAGGCATTCCTATAACTGCTGCTAGCACCTAAAATGTTGTGTTAGGATATAAATCCTAAATTATTAAAGCCATCCTCTCTACGCGGCGATAACTAAGTACTGTAGAGAGGGGACAAACGTTGCTTTTATTTGTTTAATAATTATCTACAAGTGAATCTTCTAGGGTTACTAGCTGCGAAGGACATTTACACATCCCCTCTTTGTGCTTGCATTTGCGTTAGTGCGCTAATTGCTATTTAATCTAAGCAGTATTATATTTACTCAATTCCTTTTCCTACATTTTATAAGCCTTAAAATACCTTATGATCTTGTGTAGGCTAATGCAGCCACTATGTTCAAAGCATCTCTGCAACATTAAGCCCCCGTCTAAGGCCAGTCTTAGTTCTATCTAATAACAGTTAGTGTTGAGTTTAAAGTGCGCAGGGGCAAGCGAAGGCAGGCTAAGCATTTTCTTGATAACAGGATACGTGAAAATACTCTCGCGCTAGCGTATCAAACATGATCTAATATTCATCTCCCCCAGCGTTTAGCTGTTGTGTGTGCTAGCTTGCCCTCGTACCCCCAGGGCTTAGAACGTATTCCCCAATCCCTGATATTCTTTAACTGTTGTGATGCTGTCCACTAGGTTCCTATGCAGCTGTGTTTTGTGGTGTGACCTGCCACCAAGCACAGCAGCAGCATTTCGTTATGACGCGGCTTCACTGGAGCGATGCTCCTTTCGTGCGTGCCGTCAAGCCTACTAGGCATGAGAGCTCCCATGCGAGTCTCCTCAGACCTTGTCAGGTGTGTCGAAGGGGGCGACACTGGACGAGGCTTTTGATGATCTGTAAGTGTTTTGTGGCACCAGTAGCATGCCAGATGTCTATAAGATGGTTCGCGTGAGAGGTGATGCTGTTCAGCCCGAGGGCTCGTCGATACGGGACGTTGCAGTCATTATCCAATGATGATGGGTTGACCAGGAAGCCCATCAATGACTGTTGCATGTGTAACTATTGTGACCGTTGTGTGTAAGGGGTGTCTGAGCTTCGTCGTCGCGTCTTGCATTGCTGTTTCGCGGCTAGATAGCTGGCGCTGCATTTGGTGGATGTGTCATGTTAAGTAGCTTGCTCGCACAGTTTGTTTGTCCGTACCTGCCAGGGCCGCAACAGCGGCTCTACAGGTATCAAATTGACGCGGGGGGACGCGTGATGGCCTCTACAGGCCATTGCGGCCACTGGCAGATGTGTCTTAATGCCGTTGTGATGGTAAATTCCAAAATTGGGTTCTCGCTGTGTTATGTTTTTTCGTGCGCGATGGGGTGATCAAACGCATCACGCGCACGGACACGATCGTGCGCGCTTGGCGGCGTTTCACTTACGGAGCTGGACATTATAAGCTCTCCACCGTGTTCATCATACAGTCCATTTCAACGCGTTGTCCAGAGCGATAACTACAAAAAAACTTGGTTCGTCAACAAGCCAACTGTCTTGTGCTGTGTCTGCGCCTGCATTTTGCCACGACTGTATACACACGGAACTTACAGCTCAAAGCGATCATGGCTTGGGTGCCTGCTCAGCTACCTTACCTCAAACCGCCCAACCTACTACCAGCCCCTCTACCTATCGAATCTCATTTTTTCGAATCGACAGCCGTGTTTCGGGACGATATATCTTATCACAGGGTGGTTGCGGTCGAGCCTCACTTCATTGTCAAATACGGACGGGGTGTTAAGGAGATCGAAGGCCAGGTACTTCTATTTCTCGAGCACCACCTAGAAAATCGCCATGGATTACCGAAACTCTACGCAATGTATCGCATAGCAAGTACGGGCCATGTCTGCCTGATCATGCAGCGTATGCCTGGTGTGTCACTCAATCGATTGTGGCCTACGCTCAAGGACTTCGAAAAATCCGACATTTGTACCAAATTGAACGAAATCGTTACATTAATCCGAAGTATCCCAGCTCCTCCGCTCTACGGAAGTGTTGACCAAGGCCGGTTCCACCATTATCTGTTCTACAGCTCCGATGCTGATAAAGAAATATGTGGTCCATTCGACTCAGAAGACAACTTCAATGCGGCACTAGTAAAGCGTCTCCGGTCTACCTGGGCAAAGATGAAGAAGCATAGCTTTAAAGCAGACTTCTATGAGAAAAATCTTGGAAGGGCATTAGCTGGTCATAAACCTGTTTTCTCGCATTCAGATCTGCAAAGGAAGAACGTGATAGTGCATTGGGATACACTGCAGGGCTTAACCGTCAGCGTAATAGATTGGGAGGAGGCTGGCTGGTTCCCGGCTTATTGGGAATACTTTACTGCCCTGCAAGGTGTACAATGGGATGACGACTGGTCTCAGCGCATCGAAGAGATAATGGAACCCTGGGTCAGCGAAGCGGCAGTCATGAAAATGGTGCATCAAGATCTAATATTCTGAGCGACATTGTTTGCATTTGCTGGCTCTTTGATATATCTCGGCTGGCTAGGCTCTGAGTCATCCAACAGAATTGTTCTACAGCAAACCGAATCAGAATATACTAGCAATACAAGACATAGTGCCTCTAGAGGTTAATAACAACCTGTCTTAACATTCAACCACACTTCATAACGTCGCGTTACAGTTGCCTAGTCGTTTTTCAGGCATGTCACTGCCAGACCCACTCCTGCCCGTTCCAGTAACGATACTTCTTCGTAACCTCATCCCATACCCAACCAGTACTCACTGCCGCAGCGGTAGTTGTGACTTGGGCAGTCTGCGTTGATGTGTGAGGCTGTCCCTCTTGTCTCGCGCGACGCGCATTCGTCGGGCTGCTCATCCTTTTGTTATCATCAGACTGCTTGCTTGCAGGTGCTGGTTTTGCTGGTTCTGAAGTTGGATGAATGGTATCATCCCTGACTACCGGACAGTTTTGATACCCCTGGGATAATTAGTAATAGCCGCCAATCGTACAAAATCCATATAGCCTGATACAATGTATCGTCTGAAATAGTTTCTTGAGAGCTCATCACTCAAGAATGCACCGATTGTGAGATGGAAGAGGGATGACAATGTTAGAAGCATTGAAAGCTCAATTATATACTAGTGATCTTGACTAGACTGGCTGAGTCGTTGCATGCGCTACGCAATGGCATCTTAAGTCCTTACAGGGGTTTGCAGTTCCATACAGCGTGGCTAATGTTGTCTGCACGCTAGTGGGGATGTTAACACACACAGTCGGTGCAGCAAAGCGAATAAAAGCTGGGCTTCCGCCACCTGTTGTGAGTTAGCGCCGAGGTAGTAGGAGCTTTCGATTCCCCATTAAGGCTATCCTACGCGTCCAGTTCAGCTGACACGGCATGGGGATATGAGAGAAGTGGAGAAGTGCGAGGACATGAGTGGTGAGTCATTCGTCCCTACCTAGTGGTGAGAGCATGGAGGCCAGGAATCCGCGCAGTCAGCGCTTCGAACATGCTTCGCTGTACCCCCTCGATCGTATGTGTCGTTTGCTGGAGAACTAAGCCGAGCATACAGAATCATTCAGGATTTAAGGAGGCAGCAAAGGAATATGATAGGTATACAGCCTATCGTCGTTTTTGACTAACACTGCTCTTCCCTCCCTTCCTCATCTGTGCCCATTATCCTCACCGCCATTTCTCATCATGGGTTCGTCCTCTGCATCAGGCTCGATGGTATAGAAATCGTTATACTGGGACGGTTTGGCTGACTTCATGGCAAGCTTGTCAGTCCTCAACGTGAAGACTGTTTAGAAGGCGTTAGGGGTTCCAAAGTCAACTTCGAGCTTGTGAAACTGCTGGTTGGCGATAAAGAATACGACATCTCCTGGGCGCACGTAGAGCTAATAGCCGGTCTCAGAAAGCTTCAGCAGGCCGCCGATGTCCTAGATTTCTGCCATCTTTCACTCCTCTCCTTCTGATATCTCACTGTCACTTTCGCTTTGTAGAGTGCTTTCATTACATTCCAACCGCTCATTAGTACATTTCATAGTCTCCCAGCTACTGTGCCCTCATTTACCTTTGCTTAAGCCTTTCTCTCACTAGTCTACGTTGCCTTCACGTTAAGCTGTTTTCAGTCATTTTCTTAGAATATATATTCCTGCAGTTTTAACGATTACTCCTAAGTATCTCTACTGCCAACTTGCCTGCTTAACTTAACTTAACGTTTAACTTAAGCCTACTTTCATCTTAAGCTTTGGCACTCAACCAAAGCCACGACTTGTGGCTGTACTAGCCTGCGCCACTAGCGACATCATAAGGATACGCCCCGCCAACATGCTTCTCACGAGAGTAGCAATCCTGCTTTCTCTCTTTATACTCATTCAGGCCGTCGCATTTCTGCAGACTGCCAACGACATCAGTTTCACTTAACAAAAAATGTCCAAGATCTACTTTGCTGACGATGGATACAGGCTATCTATGGTCGTAATTCTAACCCACAAGATCTTCCAGGCCAAGGACTTACTCACGTCTCTACGCCTTCGCCAATATTCGACCAGAGACCGGCGAAGTCTACTTGATAGACACTTGGTCCGATACTGACAAGCACTACCACGCTGACTCCTGGGACGATGTCGGCACTAAATGATTATAAAGCGCTGCCTCAGGCTGGTGCAAAGGTTACTGAGGATTTAGACCTGATGGCGAGCTGGAGCTTTGATGCTGCGAAGCGCGAGATGATCAGCTATGACACGCCCGCCATTATCGCTAAGAAAGCCCAGCTCGTCCACCAGCAAGGGTTGGGTGGGGTTATGTGATGGGAGAGCTCGAGTGACAAGAAAGGTGCCGATAGTATGGTTTCTACGGTGCGTGTTGTTTTCTTTCCTACTGTTTGATATGAGGAAAGGGGAGGAGAGGAGAGCAATGCTAGCGATGTAAATAGTTCGTCAACAATGTCAGTGATATCAGTGCGTTAGATCAGAGTGCGGATTTGCTGAACTTTCCATAGAGCAAGTATGAGAATCTAAGAGAAGGGTTTCCTAATAACTAGAACCCATTTCTTGGAAGCATGTGTTTCCAACTAGAGATAATGCTCGTACGTGCCATAATCGCCAAAGAACAATGCAGCTATTGATCTACTGTTTATTTTCTATGTGGTTGCTTAGCAATGTTAATTCTATACGCAATAAACACTCTGCTCCTCGACACGCTCTGCTCGTGAAAATGATCTGCTTCTAGAAACGCTCTGCTTGTGAGAACGCTCTGCTCCTAGAAACGCTCTTCTCTTGAGAACGCTCTGCTCCTAAAAACGCTCTGCTCCTAAAAACGCTCTGCTCCTAAAAACGCTCTGCTCCTAGAAATGCTCTCCTTCTGTAAACGCTCTGCCGTTCGCTTAAGGAGCTCGCGGAGCTCGCTAAGCTCGCTGAACATGCACTCTCACTCGCAGCTTAGAGCAGGTAAAGAGAGTACATTAATAGCGAGCTGGGCAAGATTAGGGTAACGACTGTCTTATACTCATCTATATCGTCCTTAATTACTAGAGTATAAGGAAGTTGCTATCTGCAACTCTCCTAAAATATCATTATATCTATCTACACTTAACAGCTAGATTAGATTAATTAAAATCTATTCTATGTATCCTATAAAATTTAGTAAAACTTATTGTAAACTTCTACCTATAACTACTCTTTATAAAGATTAGTGTTACTACTCTTGCTGTCTTGCTTATAGGAGCTAAGAATGTTTAGAGATGCTTTTGTTAGCTATAAGGGCAGTGAAACTCCTTAAATTATTAAGCAAAGGAAAGGGTTAAGTTCCTAGCTTAGCTAACTTCCTCTAGGATATACATTAAGTATGTATATAAGGAGAGCTAGAAACCTTCGCTTAGGAAAGTTGTAGTTATTGCTAGATATGTTAGATAGAAATATATCTAAAGCTTATAGAAATTATAAATTTTAGCCTCTAATTTAGGGCTATAAGTTAAAAAAGATACTAAGGCTAAAGTGTAATGCTATAATAGACTATCTTCTGCTAATTGCCTTATGTTTTTAAAAGCTCTCTTGCTGCTAATCTTCTGTTTATGTAAGGACACCCTCCCTATAAGCCTTACTAAGCCTATTAATAAATTTATCTATAGCAACAGTAGTTACATCCTAGCTACAAGAAAGAGGTCTATATCTCTCTAGATTATTCTATATATTAATATAAAGTTCCTTAAAATTATATTAAAGTAAAATCCTTAAGAATTAAAATTTAAGATAATCTATACCTAAACAATACCTAAAGGCTTTAGCGTAGTAATAATATCTAAACAAGCTTTATATTCTAGAATTGTTACTAGCAAAGCTGTTTAGGAAGAGGTAGTAGCTAAGGTCTATCTAACTCTACCTGTAGTAAAACAATCTTAAGAACTTCCCTACGTTTTCTAAAAGAAAGTAGTTACTAAGCTAGATAATGCTTACTATGTACTTCTAAATTTTAGGGTAAAGATAATCTAGTTACTGCATGCGTTAAGCGTAAAGAGACTATAGAGTTCCCTCCTGCTATATAGGCTTATGCTCTAGTAGTAGGCTAGGGGTAGAGGCAGGTAGTAATAGCGATATTAAAGCAGAACTTATATAGGAAGGGAAAAAGGACAGGTTTAAAATGTATATAGAAGTGCCTGCTTATTTATCTAAGTTGTGGGCTACAGAAACGTCTAGCGTCTTATTCCTATCTATTTCTACTTAGGAGCTGCTAGTAGGAGGGAAAGTAGCAGACAGTTAGATATTAACAATAGCTAGATGTAATAGGCGCTTAGACTATGCACCTTATGTAGGGTTCTAGCTGCAATTAAAAGACAGCCTGTGTAGTAGGAGCTTTAGCTGCACGTACTCTAGATACTTAAATTCCGCCCTTATAAGTAGGCACAGAAAAGCTTTTGCTGTTAAGATAAACTACTAAGAGTTAGCAGAATCTTAGTAGGACTAGTTATCTTGCCTCTTCTTCTCTTATCCTAGTCTAGGTCTAATCTAGAAGTGGCTTATTATAAGTAAACTCCTGTCTCTTATTAGAAGTAGTATTACTGTTACTACTTAATGTACAAGATGTATAGAGCGCATAATTTTTTAAAGTAGTAGATTTTAAAATTATAGTATAAACGTAAGGTAATAGCATAAAGCTCCTTGTATAGATTAGTAAGCTTACACTAGCGTTACGTTCTTATCCCTACTAGGTTAATTTGTAATATTACGCTAAGCTAGGCACATGTAATAGCAGCGCTAAAATTCTTATATGCTATAATGCTAAGATAGCTAGAAGTAAGTATTATATTATAGTATAACACTAGGAATATATAGGGGCTCTTACAGTCTAATATACTGCTAAGACAACTACAAGTTATTAGCACTTTATCTTATTTTAGTAGGTATATAGTATAATTCTTAATTTATAATACTACGTCTAGTTGTTTATTAACACCTAGCCTTTTAGAATCCTGTTTAAGTCCTTACGTAGAGTCTATTATAGACAGACTATCTTCTCTACTCCTTAGTTTTAAAACTATAAGCAAGTATTAAAGTAGTAACTATACTAGGATATCTATGTGTACTAGAAGTAAGTAGGTAAGTAGAGTAGAAGAATGTTTACAGGGCGCAGTATAAGAGGATATACAACAGCAGGAGCGCTACTGCATAAATTATAAAGAGACAGGTAGTAAATTGCAGGTTGCAAAGAAGAGAGACAGTTGTAATTTAGAACTAATTATTATTAAGGGTTATATCTAGCTGTTTTAGCACTACTTTATACATTTTTTAAAGGCTGCCTACGTATATATAGCGTTAAGTATATACATGTTAGATATTGTACTATAGATATTTTTAAGCTTCTACAAAGAGGTAAAGATTATTGCTATAACCTGTTTGCTTCCTACTATTAGTACTAAGCCTAACTATAACTTTTAAGCTATAGTTAGTTAGCTTAGTCCTAATGCAAGTTAGCTTATAAATTTCTATATATATAAAAGCGTAGGTTTACGTATATAACTTTCTTAGCGCAATTTGTAAAGACTTACTACTACAATTTTAAGTATTTATAACTAGCCTGTACTTATCTAACTAGACGTCTCTAAATATGCCTATAGAGTAGAGACCTAATAAACCTCTCTAAGATTATGTTAAACACAGTAGCCCTTCTTACTAGATAGCGCAGCACAAGAGTTATTAAGGCAGAATATTTAATAACAAAGGCTATATTAGGGAACAGGCTAGCAGGAACAATTGCTGTAATATATACAAAATAGAGGGAAGCTTAGAAGTGCAAAGACAGCTATTATTAAAACTAGTAGAGCAAGAAAATTATATAATAGAAAAGCCTAAAAGCAGGAGGATATTATCTATTAAACGTCTTAAGAGCTTAAAGATAGACACAGTTTAAGTAATACAAAAGACCTAGAACTAAAGTAGCAGACCTACAGCTAAAAAACTATTGTTGTAACTATTGCAGTAATATAAGCAATAGATATTATACTTTGCTATCTATAAACAATTCTAAATATTAGATCCTCTAGATCCTATCCTCTATAACTGCAGTTCCTCTTCTTCTTTGCTCTTGGTTGTCTCTATGTGCGAAGATAATCTTTAGTGCATTATAATAGGTTTAGTATAGAAAAAGGCATCTACAACTTACGCATAGAATAAGTTTTAGCAATACTATAATTATAGCTGCACTTAAACAGTTTATTTGCATAGGAACAGCTCTAACTTATTTTACTAGACTTGTTTAACATAAGTTTAAGTCTCTTATTATCCTACAGAGGCGGCTAGAAGCCTTAGCAACACAAGTAAAAATTTAGCCTACGCCTCTTACTAACGTTAGCTGCATTGTGCTGTATAACATAACATTTTTATACAATCTTTCTTTTACTAGGACTTAAAGTCTGTGAATGAGTTCTACGTCTTTAGGGTGTTCTTTATCTATAGGGAGCAGAGGAGATTCTGCCAAATTCTATACTAACTAGTTAACCCTAATCCTACAACTTAGAAGTATTGTAAGCTCCTTATTATCTAGTGTTTTTAGTGGAGTCTTCCTGCACTAGGACACTATCCAGTCTTCTGGATTTCTGAGGGCAGCTGACGCTCTCGCCATCTGCGGTTCCTGGTCTTGAGTAGCCATAGTGCCCTAATCAGCTGACTTTGCTTCCTAGTGTTGGTTGTGGTTGTGTTACCAGCTTGTCGTATTAGCTGTATATTGGGTGAACGCAGTGACCAATTGAAGGCTCCTAGGCTTATAATCGGAACGGTGTGAGGAGAGAAGAAGGATTACACAAAATTGGCAATCTAGGGTGGGATGAGCTACACATAACTCATACTAAAGTAGCTCCAGCTAAGGCTGTAGACTGTTACAACTTAGTATGTGGCTCTTTCCTGCACTATTTTCTACGATCTGACAGACTAATGTCCGTCCCTAAGTCGCGAGACGCACCCTGAGGCGAAACACTTTTGTACTTTAGAGCTCTGGAATATCTCATCTGCAAGCTTATAAAGCTGTAATTTGCATAAGCTAAATTATAGGTAAGTTCCCCTTGTATACACATCTCCGAAGAAGTTCTCGGCAGTGTTGATCCTGTTGTTGATCTTTTCCTGAACGCTCCTGATTACCTGTTTGCCTGTTGACCCCTATCAAATCTTGATATGGTAGCCCTAGTGCCCCCTCAGAGGTCTACAAGGAAAGTACAAGTAAGGAGTATTATATCTGTAATGTTGAAAGCTACTTGATTAGCAGGATTGTTGGCATTAGCGCTACTGTAATTCTTGTATCTTTGCGCACGATAGCAATCTACAGTAGGCCTAGAAATTATTATCAAAGAACTGTACGTGAGTTCAACGCGCTAGAGAAGTTATTATCTCTTTCTTTCAAAGTACCTGCATTTTGTCTCGCGACGGGATGCGTCTCGTGACCTAGGGACAGACATTAGTAGTGCTGACTGCACGCAATCGAAAAGAAATTGTTATTATTAGAAGATACAGGCTATTAGCCCTCCGTTAGGAAATAACTACACTATAAGAGTGGGAAACTGCGGAACTAGCTACTGGTTAAAGGGACCTGTCAAGCCAACATAAGGTGAATAATGTCTATTGCTTGCTACGCTAGTCCCTTGGTTTGCTGCGACCTAAAGATGCCCCCTTAGAGTATCAGGGCCATAGAGAGTACAGAAACAGACATTATAAATAGAACTTTGTACATTAGTGTCTTATAGTTGTTATCTGTTAAACTTGTTGTAGCAGAGAAAGGAATGCTAGGCTTGGTAGGCGCGGAGAAATTTTAAGTTAAAATAGTTCTGTTGGTCTACAAGGGTAAAGGCAAACGTAGAGACAGGTTAGTTAGAAATAGAGAAAACAGCGAACCTGCTGCAACTGTTAGAATTAGCACACTTGTAGAAGTTGTAGTAGTTGTCCTAACGCAGGCCTCGCTAGTAATGTTGTTTGTAACATTACTCTCTTGCTGCTAGAACAACGCATCTGAAAACCCAACAAGTACTAAAAAGCACAAGGACTTCATCGCAAAAGGTTTAGTCTTAATCTGCAGTACTAGGACTGCTCTTATTATGCTTTGGCTAAGTGGAATAATTAAGTAGATGGCTATCTAAATTCATGCAGGATGCTTTTGTTACTGTTAGACCAGCAGAAAGGTGCTAGCCTCTCTATCCTCTACGTGTGCTCACTGCACCTACAAATACTGCTGTATTCATGCAGCATTAAGAAATTAGCAGAACAGTATCTTTGCACAAAGTACTAACATAGAGTTAATTGTATCTAAAGTGCATGTTAAACTTGTTAACCTTGCAGCGATTTACGTAGACGTAGGGTACAAAAATGTTACGCTTAGTCTAATTTCTAACTTCTAGCGCGCTTTGTTTACTATTCTTAATAAGAAAATTTGTATAAAGGATCTTAAACAGTCTAAGGGGCTTAAGAACAAGATAGAAGAACTATTTAAGGGTAAATATCTAACAAAACCTGCATAGCTATACCTTAACTAATTAGATAAGCAGGATAGATGTTTTACTAAGCTAGGCTATTAATTTAAGCACAGAGCAGCGCTCTATAAGTCTCCTTTATGCAAAGAACACTTTGTGTACAAGAATTACTAATTAAGTCCTTACCTTACAAAACATAAGCACGTACTAGGTTAAGAACACTAGGCTAAGGATAATACAAAAAGTGCGAAGGACGTAGCTATAGATGTAGAAAATTTAAAAATAGAGCGCTTAGTTAGAGGAGACCTAGGCAAAAATATATTTAGAAACAAGAAGTAAGATAAAATAAATATAGGCAGAATGCATTTTAGTAAAGGATACTTAGACTATAAGTGTTAGGTTTAATAGGTTAAGATAATAATTATATGTATTATTAATTGTGTTGTGTCTATCTAGCTATAAGGTCTAATTTTAATAATAGCAGGGTAGTTACTACGCTATCTCTTAGCGCATAACTCCTTTTCTACCTTTTACCTTAGCTAGGTATTATCCTTATATCTAACACACCCTCTTAGCTTTAGCTCTATACAGCACTAAAGCTAGATTTATCTACTTTTAGTTTACTGCTAGTGCCTGCTTATAGTTTAGTAAGTCTGTCTAAATCTTAGCTAGGATTCTCTATTTTATAGGCTCTACTAGTCTAAGTTATAATAGGAAGGTCCTCTAATTATTCTATAGTAGTGCTTTAGTTAGTCTGTCTACTAGTATATGCGCTAATAGTATGTAAGTAATAGTAATAGTCTTCTTAGCTACTTCTTGTTAAAGCTAGTAATTATAGATATCTACATATTAAAGTTTAGTCTAGAGCTTTAATACCTCCTTGTTTATTAATTAGATAGTCTAAGTGTTATTACACTAGATAGTAATAGTTAATTCTAGAAGTTGTATACTAAGCTTAGTTAATAGTTAAGAGAGGAAGATAGCTTCCTTAGCAACCTGTAATAGAGCTAGCAATTTAGCTTCTATTATTAACGTTGTAACTATATCTTGTTTATTAGCTCTCTAGGTAATAGGTCCCCTATATAGCTTTATAGCATATTCTTAGGAGCTCTTCCTATCTATTATATTATCTATAAATAACGCGTTGCTTGTAACCTTAAGACCTATACTACCTCTAATTTGTAGTAATAGTTATTAGGTGCTCTGTAGGTAGAGAAGGACTTAATTAAAAGTATTATAATGTAGTAGTCTAGGATTAGTAAGGAATCTAGCAAGCCTAGATGTAGTAAACGTAACATCTAGTCTTATAGTAACTACTACAAAGAGCAGTAATCTAATCTTTTATTAATACTTATTAATCTTAGATGCTATTGCAATTTGTAACAGAGCTTGTAGGACTATACTTAAGTAATTAATTAAGTTAATTAGTATCTATTTTTCTATATAGAACGTGTTGCTTAAATATAAATGTAATGTGTAGGTTATATAATCTTGCTTAATAAGCGTTTAGCTAGTATTAGGGCTGCTTAGAACTAGCGTTGCTAGGGTAGAGCAGCTTAACTAAATTAGCACGCTCTGTTAGAAAACAAGCTGCGTATGTAACTCTACGCGCTTAGTTACATAATATACCCCCTAGTTAATCCTATATTAGGAACAACTAAACTAGGAGTATGCCCTTAGTAATTATAGGGCTCTAATCTTAGATTTTTATATTTCTCTAGATATCTAAGATTACTACACGCCTACAGCGTACTCTAGGTACTCTTCCTTTTAAGAGACCTCTCTAATTTTTAGGCTACTTTTGTAAGCAGTTTATTACTAGTTTAGGCGCTTATTTTTATTAGCTAAATTTCTAAGCCTATAGCTAGCTATTAAGCTACTTAGTTATAGTTAAGGTAAGCACTTCTTAGGTTAAGCACTTCTAGGTAGTAAGAGTAAGCGTAAGGACTATAGTCTAGTAGCTTTACCTTTACTAACCTAGTTACTTCTCTATATAAGCGTCCTACCTACTTAATTTCTCTATTTCTCTAGTTATATCTATTAATATACCTATAAGTATACTAAATTATTTTCTACGCACCTAAGCACTCTCTAGCTAATTATTTCTAGCTTCTTAATCTATTAAGAGCTTTATTATTAGACGTTGTCTAACTAATCTTACTATTAATATTTTCCTAGCTCTTTTCTAGAGGTTTTACTAACTTAGGTATAGAAATAGACTAAAACCTAGCGCTGTGTGCGCACTACTGCTACCTCTACTGCCTAAGCTGCTGCCTAAGCTGGCTGGCTGCTAGCTACCTGCTTGCCCTTACCTGCGCCTGCCCCTATACCTGCGCCTGCTCCCTTACCTAAGCCTAAGCCTGTAGCTGCGGCTTTGCCTGCTCCTTTAGCAGTTGCTGCTGCTACTGCTGCTATAGCTGCTGCTACTGCTGCTGCCTACGCTGCTGCGCTGCTGCTGCCGCCTGTGCCTGCGCCTGCGCTCCCTACCCCTGTCTTAGGCGCTCTAGTGCCTAGTGCGCGCAGGTTAATTCCCTACGCGTACTGCGTAGACACGCTACTAGTAAGCAGCTTAGTTGCACTGTGTGTTAATAACACTACTACTAGCTGCTATAGCAAGCGCTGCTAGTGTTGTGCCTTTAGGTACTCCTACTACCTACTCCCCCTACCCTTAAGCTGCTTAGGCTAGAACTAGTAGAGGAGCTTACTTCCTCTAGTAGAGTAACAACTTTAGTAAGTAACTTAGTTTTTAGTAGATAATAGTAGCTAATAAGCGTTTAGTAGGCTACTAACCTGCGTACTACTATCTAGGTAGTAAAGGGCCTGCTTATAGATAGGTATAAATTTTAAGTACCTATTTGTAAGTAGGTTCTTTAAGGCCTATAGGGAAGGGGTTATCCTCCCTACCTATAGTTAATTTTTTTTTTTTTTTTTGTAAGCTCCTTAGCTATTAGGCGTGCGCTTAAAAGAGCTGCTACTAGCAGTCTAGAGAGATTTATACCTATTTAGGGAGGGGTTATTCTCCCTAGCAATTTAAAGATCTTCTCTTTCTCTATTAACCTGCTCTTTTCCTGTAACTAAGTCTTTCCTCTCTTAACTAATACTCTATAAGTTTAAATGTAATAGAAAGCGCTTATAAGCTTGTCTAGGAAGCGCTTTTATAAGGCTGTTAGCTAGCATCTTACTTGTTTTAAGGTAGGTTACTTAGAGGTTTCCCTTAGTGTACTTTTGTTTTAACTATATATTTTAGATATCTATATAGCGCAGCTAGGTAGTAAGCTGCTTGCTCTCTTTAACTACTAGTTAGATAGTTTGTTAGTTGTTATAGAAAATCTCCTATAGTACCCCTAAGTCTAGCTAAAGTTCTCTTAGGAATTGTTTTAGAGCTACTAACTCTTTAGCTACATGCTCTAAAGCAAGTAATTTAGCCTTAGTAGTAGAAGTAGTTACTGTTAACTGCTGTGCAGCTTTCTAGATAATTAGACTACTAAAGAGCTGCATAATATACCCCTAGGAAGATTAATAGGACTCTCTATTATTAGCAAATAAGGCGTCTCTATATATAAGCAGATAACTGCCTTTGTAAGCGCTATACCTTATACCTAGATGCTTTATTCTATATAAATAAGCTAAAACCTAAGCAGCTACTTTAAAGTAAGCTACTCTTAGATTTATTAAATAATAAGATAGCTAAGAGTTAGTATATGCTATATCTAGTTAAATTATAATTGCTGTATAGAGTATAGACCTAACTTATTCTTAAAACGCTTTAACCTCTTATTTTAAAGCTTCTCTACTATATTTAGGCAGCTCCTCTATAGGCAATAGGACTGTAAGGAAGGACCTCTTCTCTACTATCTTAAATTTAGTAGCAAGCTTATTAATATAGGAGTTATACGCAAGAGTTATAGTATAGGCCTCTTAGTTTCTAATTATTTAAATGCCTAGAAACTATTTAGCAGCTTAATAGTCTTTAATTTAATACTTTTCTATTAACAAGCTTATTAGCTATTTAGCAGCAGCTTAATTGTTGTTGTAATAGGCAAGGAGGATATTATTAATATAGAATAGTAGCACTATTTTCTATTTAGGATTATAGAACAGGCATAGCTCTTCTTTTAATGCTAAGAGACTAAGCTTCTAGAGCGTACTAGAGAGCTCTCTATACTATAGGACTAGCAAATTGCGTAATCTATATAGAGCTTATAGTAGTAGAATAACTTACTTAGGTTTCTTAAATCTATCTAGTAATTTACAGAGTATCTAAGGTTTGTCCTAGCAGCTTGCGTTTAGAAACGCGCTAGTTATATTATACTAATAGAGCTCTAGGTTAAACTAGGCTATAATTACTACTATAGTGCAAAATAAGCAAGCAGTAAGCGTTATAGCGTAGGTTAAGACAATTAAATCCTTTACCTATAGATCTCTGCGTACGTAGATCCTTGCCTTATATTTAAGGAAGTAGCTATCCTAGTTAAATTTGTAGGTAAAGACCTATTTAAGCAGCAGGGGCCTTAATAAGGCGCTTAATTAGTTAATTTCTCTCTACGTTTCCTTCTTAATAAGCATGTCTATCTCTTTTTAGTAGGCCTAGCAAAAAGAGCTCCTAGTAGGTAATAGAGTAGATCTTTCTATTTGCTTAGCAGTAGAGGGAGCTTATCCCTATGTAACTAGCGCTTGTTTTAAGCAACTAGTCTTTCCTTCTTTAGGGTTAAGGCAATAATCACTGCGTAGGTAGTAAGCAGCTCCCTTCTATCTATGCTATATTTGTTTGCATGTTTAAATAGTAGGTAGATAAGCTAGGCGTATCTATAATTATTTATAGAGCTTATTATAGAGTACTTACCTGCTCTATTGTTAGCAGGCTTGTCGCGCTTGCAGTTCTCTATCTAGCAGCTCTGTCTTATAGGCAGGCCTTAGACTCTCTGCTAATACGCGCGTCTCCTGCCTGCCTTATCTACTTATATTAATCTTTAAGAAGGTATTAGAACAAGCAGCAAAGTAGGTCTTAGTAGATTATTAAGATCCTTACTATCTACTAGCTTGCTCTCTTCTTCTATAGTTAAGTGCACTTCCTGTAAGCTACTAGTTAGATTATCCTCCTTATTAGGAGCTTCCCTACCTATACTTAACTGCTCTAGTTTAGGCGTTTAGTTAGGGGAAAGTAAACCTGTTTCTTAGCGTTGTTCTGTATAGATCTCTAGCAGCTTGCTAGCTAAGCTTGCTGTGCGTGCAGTATCTATCTATTAAAGTTGTACTTTAAGCAAAGCTCGTAAGCACTAATTCTATTAGTTCTTAGGGATAAGTAATAGTTCTAGAACAGTAAGGGTAGACGCCTAGGTAAAACACCTAACAACAACTAGGGTAATAATAAGTAGTATAGAGGGGACTATCTAGCTTAAAGGTTAGGTTAAGATTCTAAAGATAAACTTAATTAATAAGGTTAAACACAAACTATAAAGGTTATATTCCTACTAACTATATACTTAAGTTATCCTATACTATCTTATAGTTTCTTATAAAGTCCTATAGGGGGCCTTATAAGAACTGTAGGACTTCTGTAGGAATTATAGGATATTACGTAACTCTATCTTATAGTCTTAGCTTAGACCTATATGTAAGATATTATAGGATATTACGTAATAGCTAAGCGTTGCGCTAATCCTAGTTGCGTTATTATAATAAAGGTCTGTCTTGTAGTCCTCTTCTTAGGATTATAACACTATCCCTCTTCCCTATAATTTATGTCCTTATAAATTAACTAATAGTCTCTTAAAGTACCTAAGCCTAACACACAACAGGAACCTAAATAAACAATACTAGATATCTAGCTATAGTCGCCTGCAAGTACTGTGCAAAGAAGAGTATACCTTATAAGATGTTATTGTTACATAGAAAGTGTAGTAACTGCAAATATAATAGTATAAAGAAATATAAGCTAGTAGATCTCCCTGTTCTAGACTTTACTAAAATTAACAATAAAATATTATAGCTAGAATAAATAGAAGATAAAGCTACTAAGGCTAAGGAAGTAGTAATAGCTACTCTTTAGGTGGCGCGCGCAAAGTTAGGTTACGTGTAGAAGTAGAAGAAGTTCCTAAAGTGTTATAAATAGCAATAGTTTAACGTAAGTACTTAATTTGTTAAAGATATTAAGCACTTAGAGTAATAGAAGGGGTTGCTTAATAACATTACTATACTTAAGAATAGGTTAATGCCTAGGTCTCTTGTATTAGACTAGGCGACGCATCCTCTACCCTTAGATCCTAATGCTGCTAATACTAGCGCAATAACTATTAGCAGTGCGTAAGATTTGTAAGTAGTTCCTATATATTTTCTAAGTTAGGGTATCCTAACTACTTAACTAGGTATTCTGTGTTGCGTCCTTTCTTCTAATGTGTTATTATTTTTTTAACTTCCTACTTATCCTAGCTGTCTACCTAGTAGTAAAAGTCTTTCTAGATTAGAGTTCTAGGGTTAGCTGGTTCTAACAAGCTTATGTAGAACACTAGATAGATCTTTGCATCCTTTAGCAGATTAAGTCTATAGTTAACTAAGCTTATCTGTTTAGAAATAAAAAATAGTCTAACCTTAACTTTGTCTAGTTTTTTTATAGGTCTTTGCGTTTAAAGATTCTTTATAAGAAGATAGACTTTATCCCCCTCTTTTAGCTAAGGTGCTATTTTTTATTTCTAGTTAATATAAGAAATTGCTTGTTCTTAAGCTTAGCTAATGTTTTCTAGCAATTTCTAATGTACTTCCTTTAGTTTTGCTACTAAGGCAATTACTAATTTAGTTTAAATAGTTGTATCTAAACTTCTAGTAAAGAGATTTAGGTGTCTCCTATAATTTGCAAAGAATAGTGTTATGCCTGTTACTTCTAATAGTTTATTGTTGTACGCAATCTAAGCTATAGGTAATAGCAAAACCTAATTATTTTGTTGCTAGTTACTGTAAATCTGTAGGTATGTTTCTATAGTCTAATTTGTTCTTTTAGTCTGTCTGTTTGTCTATAGATAATAGGCTGTTAAAAGCTTCTTCTTAGTACTAATAGCTGCTAAGAGCGTAGTCTAATAATTTAATATAAAGAGCTTGTCTTAATTACTAATAATTAATTCTAGTATGCTATAGTGTTAGATAACCTAGTCTAGGAACACTTATACAAGCTGCTCTGTAGTATAGCTGTAACAAAATAGTATTATCTTAGCAGCTTTTAGAAATCTGTCTACTACAACAAAGATTAAGTTATAGGCGTAGTTAGTAATAGGGTCCTTAGAGATTAGTAATTAGGTAATAAAATCTATTATAATGTTTATCTAGGGCGCTGTAGGCAGTTCTATAGCCTACGCTTCTCTATACTTAGCGTGTGTGCTATCCTTATTCTATTAGCACTGTACACAGTTCCTAATAAACTTAGTAACCTTATCTTTTATATTACTAAACTTATAATATTATTTAATAAGTTCTATTATACGCGTTATTCTAGAGTGTCTATATAGTAGGTTGTTATAGTAACTAGCTATTATTTTTTCTTAAAGTTCCTCTAGTACTTGCGACAGGATACGTTATTCCTACTAAACTTATATTATATTGTTAAGCTATTATAATAGTCCTAGGGATCTATTATTATTAACTCCTAACACTACAAACTAGTTTATTATTTTTTCTCTAATAAGGTTGTGTTGTTAGCTAAGTGCGTTAGCTCTACTATTATCTTTGCCTAGTGTATATAATATCTTAAATTTGTATTATCCTAGCATTTCTAACTAGCAAACTTGTTGTTAATTTAGAACCTTAGTAGTAGTAAAGTATACTAGGTTCTTATAGTTAGTATAGATAGTAAGTTCTAAGCAACTCTCTATATACGCTCTCTAATATTCTAGGGCTAATATAATTATAAGTAGTTCCTTGTTGTGTATGTTATATTATTCCTCTAGTCCTAAGAACTTATATAAGTAGTACGCAATAGGGTACTATAGTCTATCCTTTTCTTATGTAATATATGCGCCTAATGCAAGATTTAAGGCATTAGTCTCTATACGTATTAGTTTACTACTAGTAAATGTAATTAACGTAGGTAGTGTAATATAGGCTTACTTAAGTGCCTTAAATGTATTATCTTATTCCTTTCCCTACTTAAATAGCGTGTCCTTCTACATAAGCTTTATTAGCAGAATTATAATCTTAGAGTAGTTCTTAATAAAGTGTTAGTTAAAGTTAATAAATCCTAAGAATTTCTAGATCTGCTTAACTGTCTTTAGTGTTAGCTATAATTTAACTACTTCTACCTTTATTAGACTAATCTTAACTCTATATTATCCTATAATATACCCTAAGAATTTAACTTCTTTTTAGTGCTAGTTACACTTTTTAGGTTTTAGTTGTAGATCTGCCCTTCTTAGGCATTCTAGCACTTTAGTTACGTGTTAAACGTGCTCTTCTAGTATCTTTAAGTACACTAGGATGTTGTCTAAATATGCTACTACTATCCTGTTAAGGTATGCCCTAAGAACGTTGTTAACTAACTCCTAGTATATAGCTAGTGCGTTTGTTAGACTAAACAGCATTATAAGGTACTTGTAGAGTCTATATCTTATTCTAAAGGCTGTTTTCTATTCTTCTTCTTCCTTTATATAGATAAGGTTATACACTTCTCTTAAGTCTAACGCAGTAAAGTACTAAGCTCCTACTAGCTAATCCTATAATTCTATAATGTTTAGGAGCAGGTAGTAGTTTTTAATAGTAATATTATTAAGCTTCCTAAAGTTAATGCAAGGTTATAGCTTACTATCCTTCTTTAGAACAAATATAATAGGGTACCCTATAGGTAATTCTAATTGTCTAATAAATCTCTTTTTAAGGTTCTCCTAAATGTACTTACGTAGTACTTTAAGTTCCTTCTCTAATAACTAATATAGCCTCTAAAAAGTTAGGTTCTTTCCTTTCTAGAGCTTAATCTTATAATCCTAGGGCTTGTGCTTTAGCAGGGCTTTTGCTATAAGCTCTTCTTTAAACATCCTAGCGTACTGTCTATACACATCTAGGATAGCAGGAGGTGCACTATTCTTATTCTCCTTAACTCTTACTTAGGGACCTATAGGGTATTTAGCGTCTATAGAGTTAACTACTCTAACTTAGCGCGTCTTATTTATTAAAGAGATATTATTAATCTCCTTCTTATCTACTAGCTGCAGTGTGCGCTGCGTAGGCTGCAATACCTTATTACTACAGGTATATTGCTTTAACAAAAGCTATTCCTTCTTCTAGTTAATCTCTAGGTTATGCTTTTGTAACTAGGGTAGCCCTAATATAACATTGTGTGTAGCTATTACAAAGACGTCTAAGGTTACTTCCTTATAGTATCTATAGATGCTAAGTAGGACATTAGTTACTTTGTGTGTGATTTCTAATTCCTCTAGCATAGGTTCTCTATTAGCTACTTAGAGTAGATAGGGTTTATCCTTGCGTTGCATACGTAGTCTAGCTAGTACTACTACCTACAACGAGATGTAACTTAACTATGCTCCTAAGTCTAAGAGTGCCTGCATCTTTACTCTACCTATTGTTATAGAGAGTTTAATTAGTTAGTAATTAGTCCTAATTTAATTAATAGATTAATCCCTAGCGCTCTTAAGCGCTGTTCTAAAAAAGGATTAGTCTATTCTCTAAACCTATTAGCCTACTTTACTCCTTTGTAAGTTATATAGCTAGGGTTAAAGTAGTGCTGCTATATCTAATTTATACAGGTCCTATTAATTGTTATTTATTAGGCTCCTTTAGCTAACAACAAGCTATTTCTAGGAAAATAGTAGTTAACGTGTTTGTTAATAAGGTGCATCTTATAGGTGTTATTTTTATAATATGTCTAGGTTTTCTTGCATAGCTTCTTCTACTTAGGAAAGAATACGCTTCCTATTTTTTCTAATAGATAGATAGTATATCTATTATTGTAACATGCAGTAAACAATAGTACTCTATAGTGTAGATTTCTTAGATCTATACTATACTATAGTGTACAAAACCTATCTATATAGTGTAGGTTTTCCTTAAATAACTATTATTTGTGCTAGTATAGGAATTCCTAGTTACCTTTAATAGGTGTTAAGAAGTATTATTCTTAATACTTATAGTAAGCCTTATTGCACTAGTTCTCTAGTTCCTTGTTATCTTCTATGCTAGGAATAACAAGATCTTAGCATATTTATATATATATGTTGTCTAGCGTAGGTTATAAGTTCTAGTAATTAAAGCTAGCCTATTATGCGTTCCTACGTTTCTTGCAGTATATTTGTTATTCCTTAGGTAAATCTTGTTTAAAGATCTTAGTGTTGTTTGTTAATATAAGGCTATCCTGTTGTTACTTAGTAATCTAGTTAAGGTTATTCTCCTAACTCTTAACTTTACTATCTGTTACTATTTGTTAGTAAGGTATAGGTGCGCGTAATTAGCGCTTGTAACAAGACTTAATATAGTCCTTATCCTTAGAACTAGACTCTAGGTCTTCTATAAGTTGTCTTATATCTTTAGTAATAATTTCCTATTTACTAGCATTAGCATCCTTAGCAGGC
Organism: Ascochyta koolunga; assembly: GCA_026119515.1. Classification (NCBI taxonomy): domain Eukaryota; kingdom Fungi; phylum Ascomycota; class Dothideomycetes; order Pleosporales; family Didymellaceae; genus Ascochyta; species Ascochyta koolunga. Next base: position 850,030 of record JANLCG010000001.1, on the reverse strand, counting down.
CTGCTAGTAAGCACGTTAAGCTGTCTAAAGACCTTGTTCTTCTAATAATAGTTGCGCGCAAAGTAGCCTAGTTTGCTATAGTTATAGTAGTTCTTTAACTTGCTACTATTATTGTGCTTTCCCTTTTTCTTATTGTTCTAGCGAGCTAGTAGGGCTCCTAGTTCTTTGTTTAGGTTAGAGAGATCTATAGCTGCAGGGCTATAGTAACTACTGCGTGTGTTATTATAGATATATTATCCTAAGTTAGGGTAATATTAGTTTCTATAGTTAACATTATTATGCTATTAGTTGCGTAGTGTAGTAGGTTTAACGTTTACAACCTATACCTACAGATTATCTTACAGTTCCTATTACAACTTATAGAGTTTAATATTAATTTTAATTAACGTGTTAATAAGGTTATTAAGGGTGTTAGTGCTTACGCCTGTGCATATAAGTTCTTTCTTAATTTTTAGTTTAAGACCTTGCTTAAACATTATTATTAATATAGTATTGTCCTAGTTAGTGTTAGCAGCTAATTATTAGAATTTAGCTGCGTAGTTAGCAGCTAACTTAACTTATTAGATGCGTTAGATTTTGCGTTATATAATAGTAGGCTTATTAGATACGCTAAACACTAGCTTAATCTTAAGTTTAAATTAGTTAAAGTTGCTAATCTATTTGTCTACTTTATCTAGGGCGTTGCCTGTGTTGTACTGTTAGATAAAGGGCTTAATCTACTTAAATGCGTTGCTTTGCATGTAGCTAGCTACTAGAGTAACTTGCTTATTCTTAGGTACCTTTTCTCCTTAGAAGAGGAAGAAGAGGTCTTATTATATAAGCTAGTTGTTAAACTTGCTACAATCTCTATAATAGAGGTTAGGTTTATTAACGTTTATAACACTAGACCCTATAGTACTAATGTTATTTATGTCTGTATCTCTAACACCTAAGTTGCTAGGGGTAGCACGTGTTCCTAAGGTATTACTTATCTTAGGGGTGTTTAAAATATTAAAGTTGTACTTTAAGCAAAGCTTGTAAGCACTAATTCTATTAGTTCTTAGAGATAAGTAATAGTTCTAGAATAGTAAGGGTAGACGCCTAGGTAAAACACCTAACAATAACTAGAGTAATAATAAGTAGTATAGAGGGGACTATCTAGCTTAAAGGTTAGGTTAAGATTCTAAAGAAAAACTTAATTAATAAGGTTAAACACAAACTATAAGGGTTGTATTCCTACTAACTATATACTTAAGTTATGCTATACTATCTTATAGTTTCTTATAAAGTCCTATAGGGGCCTTATAAGAACTATAGGACTTCTATAGGAATTGTAGGACATTACGTAACTCTGTCTTACAGTCTTAGCTTAGACCTATGTATAAGACATTGTAGGATATTACGTAACAGCTAAGCGTTGCGCTAATCCTAGTTACGTTATTGTAATAAAGGTCCGTCTCGCAGTCCTCTTCTTAGGATCGTAATACTATCCTAGAGGCTCCCTCTCTACTAGACTAGCCTTCTAGTAATTAAGGTTCTCCTAAAGTGTTACCCCTAAGCTAGTGCTTAGTAGACAAGCTAAGTAATAGGTCTCTTTGTTTAAGGGGGAGCTCTATTGCTTCTCCTACCTCTATTATCTTATTAGGTTTATATAGAATTTCTATAACTACTTCTGCTTCTTAGACTATAAGGGCTAACAACTTATCTAATTTATTATAAAAGAGCTCTTTATTAAAGGTTACGTTACGCGTTGTAATTACCTAGTTTAGTTTAGGGACCTATATACAGTATATGTTAGAAGCTTAGTACCCTACTAAGTATCTAATATAACCCCTTAGAGTTACTTTAAAGCTTCTCTAATTATGCCTAGCTGCTTGTTCCCTGTTTAGGGGATACGCTCTGCAGCTATAGGCATATATCCCGCTCTAATTAGGTCTTAGATTAGCTGTAAGTGCTCTTACCTACTTAGGTTTGTACTAGTAGAAATAGTAAGTAAACTAGTAATTAAGCTCTTTGTTTAGGCTCTATAGCTTATTTAAGTAAGTTAGACTTATAATATAGAGCTATATTGCTGCTGCTACAACCTCTAGCTAGAGCTTCTTAGGTAGGTTTGCACTACTTCTTATTTTAATAGATTTAGTAATTATTTCCTGCCCTACTCTTTCTGCTGCCCTATTTAGCTTGTAGGTATATAGAGGTATATGCTTAATATCTATTCCCTTATTAATTGCCTAGCGCTTGTATTAGGAGCTCCCTTGCTATAGGAGAGTAGCAGTATTATTATCTTAACTTATCTTGTAGATACAGAGTTTATACTAGGTACGTACCTAGCTTAAGAAACTTATAAGTACCTATAGTATCTCTACTTAAGTCTTCCCTAGCAGTAAGTACGTAAAGAGCTTCCTACTATAGTACTCCTTAATTAAAAGTATCTATAATTTGTAACTCCTTCCTATAGGCATATTAAACAGATCCTAGCTAATTCTCTAAAAGGGTTTAGTAGGTTTTTCCTATTTCTGTTAAGATATAACTTGCTTAGCGTAGGTTATTAAGTAGACCTTATAATCTTTTTAGAGTATGCTGTTAATATGTACGCTACACGCTTGTTATACTAGTGCTTTTAGAGCTTCTAGGCCTAGATAACCTGCTCTAGTGTGCTAGAGGTGTTTAGTAGAGCTTTATAGGTAAGACTTATTTAATTATTTTATTACTATATTAAGGATTAGAGGGTAGCAGGATAGTAGCTTATATTTAAAGAAAGTAAGGTTGTAAGCGCGCTTAAGAGTAGCATATATAACGCTCCTATTTAGATTATTAATATACCCTACTTAGAGCGAGCTGTCTAGCCCTAAGTACTAAACTCCTTTCTCTTAGAGGCGTGCCTTAGAAATAATGTTAACGTAGAAACCTTCTACTATAACTACATCCTTAAGGAGTAAGTCTTCTATATATAGGCTGCACTTTCTATGTAACGCGTTTTTAAACAAACAAGCTCCTTGTCCTACTACTAGAAACGCTTATATGCCTGCCTCTATAGTGTTAGTAGAGTTAGCTAGGCAAAATAACCTAGGTACAAGCTAATCTGCGCTGTTAACCAAGTGTGTAGCTACTCTATTATCTAAAATTATACTCTCTAAGAGTAGATAAGCGTTGAAATCTATAAGGTTGTAAACCCTAGGTTTCTTAGCTAGGTTGCTTAGTTGTATTATTTTTAGATTAATTAGAGCAGCCTGTATATTACTAGGAAACTTAACTTTAGGTAGGATACCTTTTACTAGTAGAGCTGTTATTGCTAATAGAGCTTTTAGGGTCTAATTAAGCTGCTTAATCGCCTTCCTAGTATCTATATACTCTTAGCTCTTAAGCCTCTAGAGAGTATCCTTGCAATAGCTTTTGCTTATATAGATAGGTAGTAAGGAGCTCCCTCTAACTACTGTCTCTAGGCGTTAGCAGTTAGTTAGTTTCTACTTATAAGTCTCTTCTTTTTGTTTATAAGGGCAGGAGTACCTACTTAAGCTCTTAGAGTTAGTAGGAGGAGCTTAAGTAGTATCTGTTTAGTTTCTAAATATTACAAATACTTCTAGGTTATCTTTTCCTGCTCTTATAGTGTGCTTATGCATTAAACTACTAAAGACCCTACTTACTTTATCTAAATTAAGTAAATTAAGCCCTAGGATACTATCCTAGATAATCCTTTAGTTTATAGTATAAGCCTAATCTAGGGCAATCCTATAACTTAAGGCATCTAAGAAATCCTACATAGCAAGCGCCCTATTAACCTCTAGAAGCTTGTATAACTTAGCTCTTCTATAGAGGTATAACTACCTATTGTACCAGTCTTGTAGAGCAGCTCTTAACTGTTTAGCTGCTCTAAGATGCTATTAGTACTCTGCCCTAACCTAGTTCTAGATGCTAATATCTGTTAGAGCGAGCTCCTCTTTTAGTGCTTGCATAAGCAATTGCAGCGTTGTAGTGTTATTAGTAACAAGCTTTACTATTACTAGTAAGAGGATTAATAGCAATACTATTGTATTAACCTAGTTCTAGATCTTCTAAAGGCGCTCTGCCTTAGCAGCCTACTTGCTTGCTCTAATCTTGTATCTAAGGAGCTCCTTGTTATAGTTCTTAACGCTTGTTTAGCCTGTTAGAGGCTTGTTAGGTTAGGTGCTCTAGCTTTAGGTAGATTAAGCTAGTAGTTAAGTAGGGAGTAAGCCTATAATAGGTAGTTTAGACGCTTCTTTGTATATACCTAGGGCGTCTTTAGCGTCTAGATCTACTATATCCTATATATTACAAAGCTTAGCGTGCTACGTAAGTTAGATGTACTAATTAGGCTAATTAGATCTTGTTTTAAGCTAATAGGGTCCTGTAGGGACACCTAAGAGAGCTTGCTTATTATAGTTAATAAGCTTGCCTATAGTAGCGTTTAGTAGGGGATAGAAAGATAATTAGGTAATTAGAGCAGTTAAGCTAAGTCTAATAAGCTCGTTTGCTAAGTGCGCAGGGAGATCTACTATGCTTAGGAAGCTAGGCTTATAAATGTAACAGAGCTTACAGGACTATACTTAAGTAATTAATTAAGTTAATTAGTATCTATTTTTCTATATAGAACGTGTTGCTTAAATACAAATGTAATGTGTAGGTTATATAATCTCGCTTAACAAGCGTTTAGCTAGTATTAGGACTGCTTAGAACTAGCGTTGCTAAGGTAGAGCAGCTTAACTAAATTAGCACGCTCTGTTAGAAAACGAGCTGCGTATATAACTCTACGCGCTTAGTTACGCAATATAATTCTATTATAGGGTGTTAGCTTAATGTTTAACATTAGAGTATTATAACAAAGGTTAGTTCTCTCTACTAGCTAGCTAATCTTGTTAGCATATAATGCCTATAATAGAAGAATCCTATAATTCTATTAGTTTCTTATAACCTTAATTCCTAGAAACTATTAGAGATTATGTCCTCTAGTTATTTTATACTTGTTTTAGAAGATCTTTAATGCCTAGGCAGCTTCTTACTTATTTGCCTATCTGTAGGCTATAATAATATTATCTACATAGAAGAATATAATAACTCTACTATTAGGAAGATAGTAGGGCTTGTATAAAACTACTTTAAAGCCTTATTATATAAGTGTTAATATTAATTCTCTCTACTATAGAAGTAGTAAGATTTAAAGTCTATATAGTGCCTTGTTTAGCTGTAGGACTGTATCTAGTTTCTAATAGCTATTAGGCATCCTTATGTATATTTCTTAGTCTATTGCAGTATAGATAAAGGCATTTGTAATATTATACTGCTTTAGCTCTATGTTATAGGCAGCTGCAATTGCTATTAATATTTAGAAGGACCTACTAGCTAGCGTTGCTGCGTAAGTATCCTCTAATATTATATTCCTTTATTAATTACCTTAGACTACTAGTCTTGCTTTGTATTTTAGTAGGTAGTAGTTCTTATCTAGCTTATATGTGTACACCTACATGCAGCTTAAGATCTAATGTCCTAATGCCTAGACTTTATTAAGTAGAGCTTCTAACTAGGATTTTATTTAGTAGTAGCTCTATAGGTACTATTGTTTAGCATCCTTAAATTGCTTATATATTAGATAGTCTACTAGTTTAGAGCGCGCTTAGTAATAGTAGGAGCTAACTCTAGTAAAGGTTTAGTCTCTGCAAGAGTAGCTGGTTTAACTAGGCCTTATCTAATGTCTTTCCCTAGTAGGTGCTAATAGTCCTACCTTATGTGCTAGCTATAAAGACTGCCTTCTATAAGATTATTTATAAAGTTCTTTAGTTTTACGCTAGTGTTAATTCTAGCTAATTAGCACTTGCTAGGTAACACCTAGCAGCTCCTAATTAGACAGCGCTCTAATGTGTTTAATCTAATAGCAGGTAGCTTGTAAGCAGCACTACTAGTAGAGGGGTTAATAGTAGAGTTAGATATAGATAATTGTTTCTAATCTTTCTCCCTTAGTAGTACTCTAGTTAGTTAATAGGTTCTAGTGTTATCTTAGAGTCTATAACTATGTTATTCTTATAGAAGGATTATATTTCTAGTTCTAGGTAAGTTTGCTCTAGTAACTTAACGCTCTTAATCTATACTACAATCTTATCTAGAATGCTATGCATAAGGCTGTCTATAAGCTCCTCTATTCTACTACTAAAGATTTTATCTTTATTAAAGATAACATCTCTTATGCTAACTACCTTAGCTATAGATAGAACCTATACTTAGTAGATATTAGAGGACTAGTATCCTACTAGGTATCCTACCTATGCTCTAGGGTCTAGGTGTTGTAGACGTGCCTTCCCTTATAGAGTGTTGCTTATAAGAGCAAAGGCCTTACAGCTATATGCCTTAAGGTATGCCTAGTTTTGCTTTCTTCTTATTATAGTAATTCTAGACTACTATGCTATAAACTTAAAGAATACATTATATAGTAATCTCTAGTTATTAGATAATTTTAGTGTTTAGTTATGTAGGTAGACTACTACTCTTATAATCTCTAGCTATATTTCCTATAGTAGGTTTACGTCTAGTCTTATAGTACGTGCCTTGTCCTTAATTACACCCCCTAAGCGTTCTGCACCTCTATTCTAGGCTTATGCGTTAGGTGCTAAAGGCTCTAATTAGATTAACTAGGCATTGCACTAACATGCAACCTCTAGCTTTATTATTATAACTTCTCTATTACACTTAATTACCTTAATTTTAATTTAGTATTAATAATAGAGGAATTAGATAAGTGTTTAGAGGAAGTAGATAATTAACTTCCTAAGACAATTATCCTTAAAGTAGAAGTCCTATAAGAAGCTAGAATACCTATTAGTAACAAGGAGTTAGCTCTTCTTCTTTATATAGCTTCTCTCTTTGTATAAGTAGAAGTCTATAGCTATTCTCTTACTAGGACCCTTATTATTTTATTGTAGCCTTTAGCTTATCTGCCTCTTTATCTTAGCTTAGCTATATACATTATACTAGACAGTTATAATACCCTTAATCTTTACCCCCTTAGATTAGTAGATAAGGTGCTTAATAGCTACTGCCCCTAGGTGTCCTATTTGCTTATACTATAATAGTGTATCTGCTTTTAAGCTAGATTACTTTTATCTATTAATTTATGCTACAAAGGCTGCCTTAGTTAGCTCTTCCTCTAGGATCTATTAACTAAACTACTCTATTAACACTATAATTGTGCTATTATCTAGTTATTTAAGTTAGGTTAGTTTGCTCTTTATATCCTACTAGATTCCTTACTAACATAGCTGTTAGAATAAGACAAGATTATAAAGGATATCTAGGCACTAGGCTACGTTCTGTAGCTCTAGTATTGCTGCCCCTTTGTAGCTAGCTAGATAGAGCTAGATTATTCTATACCCTTATATCTATACTTGTAAGTTTCTAGCCTATAGGTAATTATTTGTAGGTAGAGGGTAAAGATTATAAATCTACTTCTAGTTATTGCTAATATGTATAGTTTAACTAGAATCTAGGATGTAGCAGTCTTTTAGGGGGTAATTTAATAGCCCTATCTAAAAGACATATTAATTTTAGAGATTTGCTAACCTTGTAGTTACTTAAGTAACTGTTCTAGTGTATATAACGTCTTAATTATAGGTATCTATATTCTAGAGCGTTTGCTTACTCTTACCTATTCTTAAAAGTTAACATTATGTTTAAGCAGGACACTTACTAGTCTCTCTATCCCTAGGTAGAGTGTCTACTACTTAGGCGCCTTTTCTTTAAAGACATAGTAATAGTTAACTAGCTTATAAGGTTGTTTACAAGCTAGGCATGTAGCACTATTAGTTTCTACTAAGCCTCCTAGGCGCTTAGATTTAGCTCTTTAGCTAGGTATTCTTAATTACTAACCTATAGGTCTTCTCTTAGTCTTGTAGACTAGGGTAGATAGTATGTAGTTCTTACTGAACAAGGCGTCCCTCTTAGTGCCTAGGGTAGATATACTAACTACAGTAAGGGTAGAGTTAAAGTAATCTCCTACTATAAAGGCTGTGCCCTTATACAGTTTACCCCTTAGGTAGTCTTTACTTATACATTCTTAGTAGCGTTTTATTATCTCCTTCTAGTTTATTCTAGTAAGGTTTAATTAGTTTTCTTTGAAATTGTCTGCCTAGTTAGGCACTACCTTCCTTACTGCCTTAAGAAAATCTCTTATTACAGCGTTTAGATTAGTAGCCTTAGGGACTCCTTCTACTTCTATATTAGTAGCTACGTAGTTATATTTAAGGAGCTAGGTATCCTAGCTTCCTACTGCTCTTATTAGTTTAAGTGCGTTGTAGTATTGTTTGCAAGCTATTACTCTCTCCTTATCTAAGCTTATGCCTATCCTCTGTTAGAGGCTAGTTACCTATTTATAGAGAGATGTCTATAGCAAGTAATATATCTTTTGTAGATATAGTAATACTATACTCTATATAAGAGACGTAATAGTGTTAAGGTTCTTCTATTCCTTTTTATAGGTTCTTTTATAGATTTTGTATTCTTCTAGCATAAGCTTGTATAGCTTAATGTCTTTATTATAAGATTGTAAGCCTAAGGCTAATAGGTCTTATTTTTAGATAGGTAGTAATGCCTATATATAGTTAGTTAATAGCGTGCCTTGCCTTATTTGTTTAGATAAGATAGCACTAAGTGCTAGTTTGTATGCAGTAATCTGCAGGAGTCTTAGAAGTACTAGTTTCTCTACTAGCGTTGCAGTGCTGTCTAGGTTAATAATATCCTATACGTTTAGTAAGATACATTAGGCTTTAAAGGCCTAATACTATACTAAGAAGGAGTAGTAGTCTATAAGGATTATTCCTTTCTGTAGGTTGCGTAGGGTTAGAAGTAATATATTAGTAATTGTTATTTATAGTAATAAATTAGTACTAGCAGTAAGACTCTTAATTATTAGGTTTAATAGGTTAAGATAGTAATTATATGTATTATTAATTGTGTTGTGTCTATCTAGCTATAAGGTCTAATTTTAATAATAGTAGAGTAGTTACTGCGCTATCTCTTAGCGCGTAACTCCTTTTCTCCCTTTTACCTTAGCTAGGTATTATCCTTATATCTAATAACTTTATACTTTGTATATAATAAATAGGGATATTATAAAGACTAACTAATCTTTCTATCCTCTCTTCCTAAAAAGGCTTAGCTCTTACCTAATAGGAAGCTAGAATTTTAGAGAATGCCCTAGTCTTAGTAAGTCTTAATAGAGGCTCTTTCCTGTTTTAGTATAGCTATAGTCTTAGTAGAACCTTCTAGAATAACTAGGGTAGAGATAACACTGTTTCTCTCTTACCTCTGTCTATTTCCTATTCTTAATAGCCTTATCTACTGCACACGCAATCTATACAGTAGTAAGATTAAGATCTACATATATTACATAATAGATTACGTGTACTTAGTAGCTGTGTATATTTTAATTTGTAATAGAGAGTAGAGAGTTAAGTATAAATATCTCTCTATCTCTCTTGTTTTATTCTATACCTAGCAAATTACTTAGTAAATAATCTATTATTTAGAATTGTCTATTTTGTATAGCCCTATTACGCTTGTCTGCTTCTGTCCTAGCGATAACACTAGTCCTAGTCTAGTCTAGGTTAGACTAGGAGAGAGAGGGGATCCTTGTTTCTCTACCTTCTTCTCTTCTTTTTCTTTACAATATAGTTATAAGTTAAGGATTTAAGTACCTCTAAGGTTAAAAAGATAAGATAAACATTCTACTAACTTAACACTAAGAACAAGCTTCTAGAGGTTGAAAATTCAAGCTTATAAGCTGTCCTTAATTACTCTACAATTAATAAGAAGAAGCGTTAAATTCTTTTATAAACATAGCGTAAAGAGACGCGTACTAGAGCTTAGTAGTAGTTGCTAAGGTTAGTAAAGTTAGCTGCTTACCTCTAGAGGATAATAGACTAAAACCAACTTGCTAAGGTGGTTAAAAACCCTAATAAACAAGCTCTAGCTAAGTTAAATAAGCTACTTAAAGCAAGGCTTAACGTAGAGAAGGCTAAAAAGAGAGAGATTTAAAGGCAAAAGGTATAGCTAAGCGTAAGGCAGAAAGAGAGTGTTGAAAACAAGCTAGCGGCGCTTAAAAAGCTCTACAATTATCCTAAAGAAGTAAGCGTAAAGCCTTACTTAAGCTAGCAGTCAAAGAGAAGTGTGTGGGTAGTGGTGGTGGTGCTGGTACTAGGTAATTAGCGGCGGAGCGTACCTAACCACCACAAACTTCTACCACCCGTAGCGGTCGCAACATCCACCTCCTAAGTAAATTTAGATAGGCCGAATTCATCGCAAGCATCACTTTATTACTCTGCTCTAAACTCTTGTAATAATAGCTGTTATACGTGGTTGTAGAGCCTCACTTTTGAAAAATTGGTTGGTTTAGTGTTGCGGGCGGCACGCGATGGTGGGCGGCACGTGCGGCAACACGGTAAGCTCTGCCTCATTGCGTAGGTGTAGTAGCCGTTGACCGTTAATAGACTCTTCCTAAGGAGGAACTTTGCCCTTACGCTGGCGGCCGAACGTTACGCGTGAACAACGATGTTTCCTAGCAAGAACCTGGTATGAGAATTGTTCTCTAGGTCTTAAACTATCTAGCTCTTACAGGGCTTCCTTTAACTTTATCGTGGTGTTGAGTTATAGGGGGTAGAAAGTAACGTCCAAAGTTGGTGGGGTGGCCCACTCGCTGACCCGGCCCACGAGGTGACCGTGCACGGTATTGGTTGTGCATGCTCGAGTAATGTAAACGGCATATTCCAGGCGTTTCTTGCCAACTGGGCACGGCATATGATCACCTATGGTACAACAGTGCGGGCCGGTTCGTGAGTGTTAATGCTTAGGTAAATTCCCTTAAGGAAATCGTAACTTCTTAAAGAAGCCTTCACTTCTAGGGAAATCTACAGGTATCTTTACTCGGGCCCAGGCGATTTGTTTGAAATTGTCGCAAGCAACAAGCCTGCGACACAGGCAATTTCGTCAAAATTATATATCGCAGTCGCTAAGGGTCCGAGCAGTAGGCTAGGTATGGGACTTGGTGTGCTATGACATCTACTACCCTGTCTTTCATGATTCGCAAAAAACTGCACATAAGCTTAGGCCACCCTGCATCACAGTGAATTAGCACCCCTCCCCCTCCCCCATGATGGTCTGTTGTGACACATCATTGTCCTAGGTTTTCATCTCTACATTATGTTATTCACTTGAGTTTAATGTAGTTTATCTGTAAACAATATTTTAATGTGTTGTTGAGAGAGTTAATAAAGTCGATTTACGAGGGTGGCGTGGGCTTTTCTGCCGTATTTGGAAAGCCTGTTGCCACCTCGTATATTCGCTGTTAATTCGGATACTATAGCAGCATTGACTTTTCGCGACAATTTTTATGGGCTGACGAATCCCGGCACCTACGTAAGACCCGCGAACTGACTCTTTGTCCAAGATGTGAACTAAAGGGGAAAGTTGCTCAAATTATGATGATATATCGCCAGCAACCGTTCATTGAACCCAACATAGACAACAGTTCTTTTGTGGCTGGCAATTAGGCATAAGATACTGCGCAATGATATTACCACTGTGTTTGGTCATGGCGCTGGCCGTTGCCTCTGCCCAAGAACACTCTCGACCCTTATTTCTCAATGTACCTCTGATACGCAACAGCGACCTATCTGCATACCTGGCCAAACTGGACGTTGGAACACCTCCACAGGAACAATATTTGAAGATAGATACAGGAAGCCCAACATATTCATTCATGAATCCTCGAAATCCATTTTGCACAGCGGGTAACAACCCATGCCAATCAGCTGGCACGTTTGATAACTTGACATCTTCGTAAGTGGAAACTATATCCAGCTTTATCTGAGGCAACGTTTTCTTATCTAACATATGTGCGGTCAGGACCTCAAAATACCGTGGACCCGGCTTTGTCGATATGCTCATTGACTATGGATCAGGCGACTTTCTTCAGGATCAAGTATCTATTGGCAGTAAGCTAATTCCGGACGCATATTTCGGATACATCGACACGTACCCATTTCCATCCCATGTCGCAATCCCTACTACTACAATCGGCGGCATGTCACTTCTTTACGGAAGTGATGGCTCGAATTATACAACCCCTGGCGCATGGCTGTTACCACAGCTGAAGGATGCAAACCTGATTGACAAGCTTGTCGTCAGTTTTTACCTGGGTAGCGATCGGCGAAACGAGTCTCACGCCCAAATGATACTTGGTGGCGCGTATGACAAGGCTAAAATTGAAGGAACACCCTTTACCGTACCCATGGTGGACCCATATGACGGTGCCTTGTCTAACGGGCAGACAAACAGTGTCTACGTAACAAAACTTCGGAGCGTTATTGGTGGCAATGTGACAGATGCTAGCTTTGGCAACTCCTCGCTCGGAAGGCCTGTGTTAATGGACACGGGGAGCCCCGTTGTAAGTCTGGCACTCAATTCGATGAAAAGTCATTAATATTCAAGAAGTGGCCTATCCCTGAGCCAATCTTTAATCAAGTCTATCAAAAGCTTGGACGGCCTACGGAGCAGGATCGTTCAAATGGTCATTACATCGTCGACTGTGAGGTACGAAAAACCTTCAATGACAAGGAAGACTACGTTACAGTTTATTTTGGTGAAGTTGGCGAGATCAAAGTGCCTGTCAGTAGGTTAGTCACAGACTTTGGCGATGGCTCTTGCGGGGCTTTTGTAACAAATGGAGGCGATGATCTTGTGCGAGCCTTCGGCGATGCGTTCCTTCGAAGTACATATATCACTCTGGATCAGGAAGAGCTCACGGTAACCTTTGCTCAAGTCAAGTACACTGATCAGGAAGATATTGTTGCCTTGCCTGTCGGAGGTTATAGATAGGAAATTTCGAGCAATCGTTATTCAGGAGCCTCTTAGTTATAACCATTATATTCAGGCCTTGATGTAAATCAAAGCATGATCAAATTATGCTAATTGTGGAAATTTATTATGCATCATGGTCATCAAGCAATATTGTAGTTAAGTGTACACAGGGTGACAAAGCTAGCCAGCGTCTCTAACAAAAGGTAGTAGCTGGTAGTACGGGCTAAATACGGTAACGTGATTGGGTGAGCGGTGGTAGTTACCCTATATAATACTGTAATAAGAAGTAGTAGACGTAGCAGCCGTAGGAGGACTGTAATTAAGATACTTTTAAAGTGTTGTAGGTAGGGTATACAGGCAAAGCAATGCTCTAGTTGCCTATAATTGAATTCAACCTTATAATATAGTTTATTACTAAGCTGCCAGGTATTACTAACTCGCTACCCCTTACTAACTTTGCAAGACTTACTAACTATTACAGGACTATTACACCTAACTGTTACAATCTCAGACCTCTACAGCTAATTATTTCAGAACAGACTAGACGCGGCTCTCTGCAAACTAGTAACAAATAACACACAACGCGGATTACGTAACTTAGCTTATAAGTAGATCTATAAGCTTACGCCTTAGCGTGTAAGAAGAATTAACGCACGTAACTAGCTTACGCAGCTTATAATAAGCTTTATAAGATTTATAGCTTAGTATAGGAGAGCTTATAATTTAACAAGTAAGCTCTAGGATTTTATATAGTATATAGTCTAGTAAGAATATAACTCTTATAGTTTGTGTTTAACCTTAAGTTTTTGTTAAAGTTGTACTTTAAGCAAAGCTCGTAAGCACTAATTCTATTAGTTCTTAGGGATAAGTAATAGTTCTAGAACAGTAAGGGTAGATGCCTAGGTAAAACACCTAACAACAACTAGGGTAATAATAAGTAGTATAGAGTAGACTATCTAGCTTAAAGGTTAGGTTAAGATTCTAAAGACAAACTTAATTAACAAGGTTAAACATAAACTATAAGGGTTATATTCCTACTTGCTATATACTATAGGAAATGCAAGAGCTTACTAAGCTTACTGTAAGCTGCGTAAGCTAGGCTTAATAAAAGCTATATAAGCTATTACATAGGATCTACCTAGCTTACAATGCTAAGGGTAAGCCCCTACGTAACCTTAGTAATTACTATACCTTTAACTGTGCTAAAGAGAAGTAGGTCTATAATTACTAGCTAGTGCGTTTACGCATGCTGGCCCTCTAGACAGCAACTAGCTAGGCATAGGGTTTGTAACACTATCCCCCTCCTTCCTAGGATTTGTCCTAAATTCTGTTAGCTATTCTTTATAAGCGTGCCCTACTACTATCTAGTGCCTGTAGCATTATTATATCCTCTACATCCTAAAAGCAACTGCGTCTTAGCATTAAAATCTGTTGCTATAATACTATTGCTTCTATCTCCTATAATTATTGCTTTACATCTAGCTATAATTATTATATTATACCTTCTACAAATTCTTGTTTAAAGTGTTTAGAGTGCGTGCGCGCTAGCTATCTATACATTAACTTATCCTAGGAGTCCTTAGATAAGATAAGGGCAGAATATAAAAAGAAGGTAGAAGAAGATAAAAGGTTGCTATTAGACGTAATTGCGTGTCTATTGCAAAATAAGAAAATTCTAGCGTAAGTAAAAGATAGGGCTTTAAAGAAGGCTAAGTGCCTTACAAATAAGTTAGTAGAGAAGGGCAAAGACGTTTAGGCTAAAGACATTAACTGTCCTACTACTAACGCCTTAGTAGCTTATTCTCCTGCAATGTAGTCTACGCTTAACTTCTTAGATACTGCTGCAAACTTTAGAACTAGTTTAGTAGTTATTAGTAATTTGTAAGGTGCGTTACTAGTTCCTATATGTTTTCTAATTCTAGGTATCCTAACTATTTAACTAGGTACTTGTTGCCTTTGCCTATATTGCAGTGTTGTATTATTTTCTTAACATCCTATTTGTTGTTGCTATTAGTCTAGTAGTAAAAGTCTTTTTAGATTAGAGTTCTAGGGTTAGCTAGTTCTAATAGCAAGATGTAGAACATAGGATAGATCTTTACATCCTAAGGCAGGTTAAGTCTATAGTTAACTAGGCTTATCTGCTCTAAAATAAAAAATAGTCTAACCTTAACTTTGTCTAGTTTTTTTGTAGGTCTTTATGTTTAAAGATTTTTAGTAAGGAGATAGACTTTATCCCCCTCTTTTAGCTAAGGTGCTGTTTTTATTTCTAATTAATATATAAAATTGCTTGTAACTAAGCTTTTGTAATATTTTTAAGCAATTTCTAGTGTACTTCCTTTAGCCTTTCTACTAAGGATATTACTAATTCTGTTTAAATATTAGTGTTAAGTAACTTAGTAAAAAGATTTAGGTGTCTCCTGTAATTTGTAAAGAATAGCGTTGTGCCTATTACTTCTAATAGCTTATTGTTGTAAGCAATCTATGCTATAGGTAGTAGCAAAACCTAGTTATCTTGCTGCTAATTGCTATATATCTGTAGGTATGTTTCTATAGTTTAATTAGTTCTTTTAGTCTATCTATCTGTCTGTAGATAATACGTAGTTAACAGCTTCTTTTTAGTACCTATGTATACTAACAGTGTAGTCTAATAATTTAACGTGAAGAGCTTGTCTTAATTGCTAATAATTAATTCTAGTATACTGTAGTGTTGTATAACCTAGTCTAGGAACACTTATGCGAGCTGCTCTGCAGTGTAACTATAACAAAATAGTATTATCTTAGCAGCTTTTGTAAATTTATCTACTATAACAAAGATTAAGTTATAGGTGTAATTAGTAATAGGGTCCTTAGAGATTAGTAATTAGGTAATAAAATCTATTGTAATGTTTGTCTAGGGCGCTGTAGGCAGTTCTATAGCCTGCGCTTCTCTATACTTAGCGTGTGTGCTATCCTTATTCTACTAGCACTATATATAGTTCTTAATAAACTTAGTAACCTTGTTTTTTATATTACTAAACTTATAATGTTGTTTAATAAGTTCTATTATGCGCGTTATTCTAGGGTGTCTGTGTAGTAGGTTATTATAGTAACTAGCTATTATATTTTCTTAAAGTTCCTCTAGTACTTGTAACAGGATACGTTATTCCTGTTAAACCTATATTATGTTGTTAAGTTGCTATAATAGTCCTAAGGATCTATTATTATTAACTCCTAACACAGCAAACTAGTTTATTATTTTTTCTCTAGTAAGGTTGTGTTGTTAACTAAGTACATTAGCTCTACTATTGTCCTTGCCTAGCGTATACAATATCTTAAATTTGTATTATCCTAGCATCTCTAACTAACGTACTTAACGTTAATTTAAGACCTTAGTAGTAGTAAAGTATACTAGGTTTTTATAGTTAGTGTAGATAGTAAGTTCTAAGCAACTTTCTGCATATACTCTCTAATATTCTAGAGCTAATACAATTGCTAGTAATTCTTTATTGTGTATGTTGTATTATTCTTCTAGTCCTAAGAACTTGCATAAGTAGTATGTAATAGAGTGCTATAGTCTATCCTTTTCCTATATAATGCACGCGCCTAATACAAGATCTAAAGCGTTAGTCTCTATGTGTATTAGTTTACTACTAGTGAATATAATTAACATAGGTAGTGTAATATAGGCTTGCTTAAGTGCCTTAAACGCATTATCTTGCTCTTTTCTCTACTTAAATAGCGTGTCCTTCTACGTAAGCTTTATTAGTAGAATTATAATCTTAAAGTAGTCCTTAATAAAGCGTTAGTTAAAGTTAATAAATCCTAAGAATTCCTAGATCTATTTAATTGTTTTTAGCGTTAGCTATAATTTAACTACTTCTACCTTTATTAGACTAATCTTAACTCTATATTATCCTATAATATACCCTAAGAATTTAACTTCTTCTTAGTGCTAGTTGCACTTTTTAGGTTTTAGTTATAGGTCTGCCCTTCTTAGGCATTCTAGCACTTTAGTTACGTGTTAAATGTGCTCTTCTAGTATCTTTAAGTACACTAGGATATTGTCTAAATATGCTACTACTATCCTGTTAAGGTGTGCTCTAAGGACGTTGTTAACTAACTCCTAGCACGTAGCTAGTGCATTTGTTAGACTAAATAGTATAATAAGGTACTTATAGAGTCTATATCTTGTTCTAAAAGCTATTTTCTATTCTTCTCCTTTCTTTATGTAGATAAGGTTATACGCTCCTCTTAAGTCTAACGCAGTAAAGTATTAAGCTCTTGCTAGCTAATCCTACAACTCTATAATATTTAGAAGCAGGTAGCAGTTTTTAATAGTAATATTATTAAGCTTCCTAAAGTTAATGTAAGGTTATAGCTTACTATCCTTCTTTAGAACAAATATAATAGGGTACCCTATAGATAATTCTAATTGTCTAATAAATCCCTTTTTAAGGTTCTCCTAAATGTACTTACGTAGTACTTTAAGTTCCTTCTCTAATAACTAATATAGCCTCTTAAAAGTTAGGTTCTTTCCTTCCTAGAGCTTAATCTTGTAATTCTAGGGTTTATACTTTAGTAGGGCTTTTGCTGTAAGCTCTTCTTTAAACATCTAGGCATACTGTCTATACATATCTAGGATAGCAGGAGGTGTACTATTCTTATTCTCCTTAACTCTTACTTAGGGACCTATAGGGCATTTAGCGTCTATAGAGTTAACTACTCTAACTTAGCGCGTCTTATTAGTTAAAGAGATATTATTAATCTCCTTCTTATCTACTAGCTGTAGTGTGCGCTGCGTAGGCTGTAATACCTTATTACTACAGGTATATTACTTTAATAAAAGCTATTCCTTCTTCTAGTTAATCTCTAGGTTATACTTTTGTAACTAGGGTAGCCCTAATATAAAATTGTGTGTAGCTATTACAAAGACGTCTAAGGTTACTTCCTTATAGTGTCTATAGATACTAAGTAGGACATTAGTTACTTTGTGTGTAATCTCTAATTCCTCTAGCATAGGTTCTCTATTAGCTACTTAGAGTAGATAGGGTTTATCCTTGCGTTGCAGACGTAGTCTAGCTAGTACTACTGCCTACAAAGAGATGTAGCTTAACTATACTCCTAAGTCTAAGAGTGCTTGCATCTTTACTCTACCTATTGTTATAGGGAGTTTAATTAGTTAGTAATTAGTCCTAATCTAATTAATAGATTAATCCCTAGCGCTCTTAGGCGCTATCCTAAAAAAGGATTAGGCTGTTCTCTAAACCTATTAGCCTACTTTACTCCTTTGTAAGTTATATAGCTAGGGTTAAGGTAGTGCTGCTATATCTAATTTATACAGGTCCTATTAATTATTATTTGTTAGGCTCCTTTAGCTAACAACAAGCTATTTCTAGGGAAGTAGCAGTTAACACGTTTGTCTATAAGGTGCATCTTATAGGTGTTATTCTTATAGTGTATCTAGGTTTTCTTACATAGTTTCTTCTACATAGGAAAGAAATTGCTTCCTATTTTCTCTAATAGATAAATAGTACATCCTTTGTTGTAATACGCAGTAAACAATAGCACTCTATAGTGTAGATTTCTTAAGTCTAAGTTGTACTAAGGTGTGCAGAACCTATTAGTATAGTATAGGTTTTCCTTAAATAACTATTGTTTATACTAATATAGAAATTCTAGATAGTCTATAATAGGCGTTGTAAGATATTATTCTTAGTACTTATAGTAGGCCTTGTTGCACTAGTTCTCTAGTTCCTTGTTATCTTCTATGCTAGGAATAACAAGATCTTAGCGCATTTAGGTGTCTGCGTTATCTAGTATAGGTTGTAGGTTCTAGTAGTTAAAGCCAGCCTATTATACGTTCCTATGTTTCTTATAGCGTGTTTGTTATTTCTTAGGTAAATCTTATTTAAAGATCTTAGTGTTGTTTGTTATTATAAGGCTATCCTAGCGTTACTTAATAATCTAGTTAAGGTTATTCTCCTAACTCTTAACTTTACTATCTGTTACTATTTATTAGTATAGCGTAGGTGCGCGTAATTAGCGCTTGTAATAAGACTTAATATAGTCCTTATCCTTAGAACTAGACTCTAGATCTTCTATAAGTTATCCTATATCCTTAGTAATAATTTCCTATTTACTAGTATTAGTATCCTTAGTAGGTCTGCTAGTAAGCACGTTAAGCTGTCTAAAGACCTTGTTCTTCTAAGAACAGTTACGCGCAAAGTAGCCTAGTTTGCTATAGTTATAGCAGTCCTTTAACTTGCTACTATTATTATACTTTCTCTTGTTCTTGTTGTTCTAGCAAGCTAGAGGGGCTCCTAGTCCTTTGTTTAGGTTAGAGAGATCTATAGCTGCAGGGCTATAGTAACTACTACGTGTGTTGTTATAGATACATTGTCCTAAGTTAAGATAATATTAGTTTCTATAATTAGAATTATTATGCTATTAGTTGCGTAGTATAGTAGGTTTAATATTTACAACCTATACCTATAGATTATCTTATAGTTCCTGCTATAACTTATAGATTTTAATATTAATTTTAATTAACGTGTTAATAAGGTTATTAAGGGTGTTAGTGCTTGCGCTAGTGCGTATAAGTTCTTTCTTAATTTTTAGTTTAAGACCTTGCTTAAATATTGTTATTAACGCAGTATTGTCCTAGTTAGTGTTAGCAGCTAATTATTAGAATTTAGCAGCGTAGTTAGTAGCTAACTTAACTTATTAGATGTATTAGATTTTGCGTTATATAATAGTAGGCTTGTTAGATACGCTAAACACTAGCTTAATCTTAAGTTTAAATTAGTTAAAGTTGCTAACCTATTTGTCTACTTTATCTAGGGCGTTGCCTATGTTATACTATTAGATAAAGGGCTTAATCTACTTAAATGCGTTGCTTTGCATGTAGCTAGCTACTAGAGTAACTTATTTATTCTTAGGTACCTTCTCTCTTTAGAAGAGGAAGAAGAGGTCCTATTATATAAGCTAGTTATTAAGCTTGCTACAATCTCTATAATAGAGGTTAGGTTTATTAACGTTTATAACGCTAGACCCTATAGTACTAACGTTATTTATGTCTATGTCTCTAATACCTAAGTTGCTAGGGGTAGCACGTGTTCCTAAGGTATTACTTATCTTAGGGGTGTTTAAAATGTTAAAGTTGTACTTTAAGCAAAGCTTATAAGCACTAATTCTATTAGTTCTTAGAGATAAGTAATAGTTCTAGAATAGTAAGGGTAGACGCCTAGGTAAAACACCTAACAACAACTAGGGTAATAATAAGTAGTATAGAGTAGACTATCTAGCTTAAAGGTTAGGTTAAGATTCTAAAGACAAACTTAATTAACAAGGTTAAACACAAACTATAAGGGTTGTGTTCCTACTTGCTATATACTATAGGAAATACAAGACCTTACTAAGCTTACTATAAGCTGCGTAAGCTAGGCTTAATAAAAGCTGCGTAAGCTATTATGTAGGATCTACCTAGCTTACAATGCTAAGGGTAAGCCCTCTACGTAACCTTAGTAATTACTATGCCTTTAACTGTGCTAAAGAGAAGCAGGTCTGTAATTACTAGCTAGTGCGTTTGCGCATGCTGGCCCTCTAGACAGCAACTAGCTAGGCATAGGGTTCGTAACAGTTTTATCTAATTAATACATTTAATTATTTAGAACTCTTAACCTATACTTAGAATAGATAGTGTATTCTATACTCTCTAGTACCTCTTTAATTATTACAAGCTTCGCTTAGGTAATTACCTTATTTTATTCCTATTACTATATTAATCTCCTAAGAACTAACCTAGAAGCGTTTATAGTCTTTAACTAAAGCACAACTTAAACACTAACTATAACACTATACTAATAATTCTATTAGCTATAATATTGCGCAACTAAGCGCGTGGAGTTACATACGCAGCTTGTTTTCTAACAGAGCGTGCTAATTTAGTTAAGCTGCTCTACCCTAGCAACGCTAGTTCTAAGCGGCCCTAATACTAGCTAAACGCTTGTTAAGCGAGATTATGTAACCTACACATTTTATTTGTATTTAAGCAGCACGTTCTATATAGAAAAATAGACACTAATTAAATTAATTAATTACTTAAGTATAGTCCTGCAAGCTCTGTTACAGTTATAAGCCTAGCTTCCTAAGCACAGTAGATCTCCCTGCGCACTTAGCAAACAAGCTTGTTAGACTTAGCTTAACTGCTCTAATTACCTAATTATCTTTCTATCCCTACTGAACGCTACTATAGGCAAGCTTGTTAACTATAATAAGTAAGCTCTCTTAGGTGTCCCTACGGGACCCTATTAGCTTAAAATAAGATCTAATTAGCCTAATTAGTACATCTAACTTACGTAGCATGCTAAGCTTTGTAACGTATAGGATATAGTAGATCTAGACGCTAAAGACGCCCTAGGTATGCACAAAGGAGCGCCTAAACTACCTATTATAGGCTCGCTCCCTACTTAACTACCAGCTTAATCTACTTAAAGCTAGAGCACCTAACCTAACAAGCCTCTAGGCTAAACAAGCGTTAAGAACTATAACAAGGAGCTCCTTAGATACAAGATTAGAGTAAGCAAGTAGGCTGCTAAGGCAGAGCGCCTTTAGAAGATCTAGAACTAGGTTAATATAACAGTATTACTATTAATCCTCTTACTAGTAATAGTAAAGCTTGTTACTAATAACACTACAACGCTGCAATTGCTTATGCAAGCACTAAAAGAGGAGCTCGCTCTAACAGATGTTAGCACCTAGAACTAGGTTAGGGCAGAATACTAACAGTATCTTAGAGCGGCTAAATAGTTAAGAGCTGCTCTACAAGACTGGTACAATAGGTAGTTATACCTCTATAGAAGAGCTAAGTTATACGAGCTTCTAGAGGTTAATAGGGCGCTTGCTGTGCAGGATTTCTTAGATGCCTTAAGTTATAGGATTGCCCTAGATTAGGCTTATACTATAAACTAAAGGATTATCTAGAATAGTATCCTAGGGCTTAATTTACTTAATTTAGACAAAGTAAGTAGGGTCTTTAGTAGTTTAATGCATAAGCACACTATAAGAGTAGGGAAAGATAACCTAGGAGTATTTGTAACGTTTAGAACCTAAACAGATACTACTTAAGCTCCTGCTACTAACTCTAAGAGCTTAAGTAGGTACTCCTGCCCTTATAAACAAAAAGGAGAAACTTATAAGTAGAAACTAACTAACTACTAACGCCTAGAGACAGCAGTTAGAGGGAGCTCCTTACTGCCTATCTACATAAGCGAAAGCTATTGCAAGGATACTCTCTAGAGGCTTAAGAGCTAAGAGTATACAGATACTAGGAAGGCAATTAAGCAGCTTAATTAGACCCTAAAAGCTCTATTAGCAATAACAGCTCTACTAGCAAAAGGTATCCTACCTAAAGTTAAGTTTCCTAGCAATGTACAGGCTACTCTAATTAATCTAAAAATAATGCAACTAAGCAACCTAGCTAAGAAACCTAGGGTTTACAACCTTATAGATTTCAACGCTTATCTGCTCTTAGAGAGTATAATTTTGGATAATAGAGCAGCTACACACTTAGTTAACAGCGCAGATCAGCTTGTACCTAGGTTATTTCGCCCAGCTAACTCTACTAACACTGTAGAGGCAGGCACACAAGCGTTTCTAGTAGTAGGATAAGGAGCTTGTTTGTTTAAAAACGCGTTACATAGAAAGCGCAGCCTATATATAGAAGACCTGCTCCTTAAGGATGTAGTAGTAGTAGAAGGTTTCTACGTTAACATTATTTTTAAGGCACGCCTCTAAGAGAAAGAAGTTTAGTACTTAGGGCTGGACAGCTTGCTCTAAGTAGGGTACATTAATAATCTAAATAGGAGCGTTGTATGTGCTACCCTTAAGCGCGCTTATAACCTTACCTTCTTTAAATACAAGCTACTATCCTACTACCTACTAATCCTTAACATAGTAACAAAATAATTGTATAAGTCTTACCTACAAAGCTCTGCTAAACACCTCTAGCACGCTAGAGTAGGACATCTAGGCCTAGAAGCTCTAAAGGCACTAGTAAAACGAGCGCGCAGCGTACACATTAACAGCATACTCTAAAAAGATTATAAGGTCTGCTTAATAACCTACGCTAAGCAAGTTATATCTTAACAGAAATAGGAAAAACCTACTAAACCCTTTTAGAGAATTAGCTAGGATCTGTTTAATATGCCTATAGGAAGGAGTAGCAAATTATAGATACTTTTAATTAAGGAGTACTATAGTAGGAAGCTCTTTACGTACTTACTTCTAGGGAAGACTTAAGTAGAGATACTATAGGTACTTACAAGTTTCTTAAGCTAGGTACGTACCTAGTACAAGCTCTATATCTGCAAGATAAGTTAAGACAATAATACTGCTACTCTCCTATAGCAAGGGAGCTCCTAATATAAGCGCTAGGCAATTAATAAGGGAATAGATATTAAGCGTATACCTCTATATACCTACAAGCTAAATAGGGCAGTAGAAAGAGCAGGGCAGGAAATAATTACTAAATCTATTAAAATAAGGAGCAGTGCAAACCTACCTAAGAAGCTCTAGCTAGAGGTTGTAGCAGCAGCAATATAGCTCTATAACATAAGTCTAACTTACTTAAACAAGCTCTAGAGCCTAAATAAAGAGCTTAATTGCTAGTTTACTTACTATTTCTGCTAGTACAAACCTAAGCAGGTGAGAGCACTAACAGCTAATCTAAGACCTAATTAGAGCAGGATATACGCCGATAGCTGCAGAGCGTATCCCCTAAATAGGGAACAAGCAGCTAGGCGTAAGCAGAGAAGCTTTAAAGTAACTCTAAGGGGTTATATTAGATACTTAGTAGGGTACTAAGCTTCTAACATATACTAGATATAGGTCCCTAAACTAAACTAGGTAATTACAACGCGTAACGTAACCTTTAATAAGGAGCTCTTTTATAACAAATTAGATAAGTTGTTAGCCCTTATAGTCTAAGAAGCAGAAGTAGTTGTAGATATTCTATATAAACCTAATAAGATAGAGGTAGGAGAAGTAATAGAGCTCCCCTTAAACAAAGAGACCTATTACTTAGCTTGTCTACTAAGCACTAGCTTAGGGGTAACACTTAGGAGAACCTTAATTGCTAGAAGGCTAGTCTAGTAGAGAGGGAGCCCCTAGGATAGATACTGCACGCGCGGCAAGCTTAGCTAGCAAGCTGCTAGAGATCTGTGCAGAACAACGCTAAGAAACAGGTTTACTTTCCCCTAACTAAACGCCTAAACTAGAGCAGTTTAGTATAGGCAGGAAGCTCCTAATAAGGAGGATAATCTAACTAGTAGCTTACAGGAAGTGCACTTAACTGTAGAAGAAGGGAGCAAGCTAGTAGATAGTAAGGATCTTAATAATCTACTAAGACCTGCTTTACTGCTTATTCTAATACCTTCTTAAAGATTAACGTAAGTGGATAAGGCAGGCAGGAGACGCGCGTATTAGCAGAGAGTCTAGGGCCTGCCTATAAGACAGAGCCTCTAGATAGAGAACTATAAGCGTGACAAGCCTACTACTAACAATAATAGAGCAGGTTAGTACTCTATAATAAGCTTAATAAATAATTATAGATACGCCTAGCTTATCTACCTACTATTTAAACATGCGAACAAATATAGCATAGATAGAAGAGAGCTGCTTACTGCCCACGCAGTAATTATTGCCTTAACCCTAAAAAAGGAAAGACTAGTTGCTTAAAACAAGCGCTAGTTACACAGGGACAAGCTCCCTCTACTACTAAACAAATAGAAAGATCTACTCTATTACCTACTAGGAGCTCTTTTTTACTAGGCCTGCTAAAAAGAGATAGACACGCTTATTAAGAAGGAAATGTAGAGAGAAATTAACTAATTAAGCGCCTTATTAAGGCCCCTGCTGCTTAAATAGGTCTTTACCTACAAATTTAACTAGGATAGCTACTTCCTTAAATATAAGGTAAGGATATGCGTACGTAGAGATCTACAGGCAAAGGATTTAATTGTCTTAACCTATGCTACAACGCTTACTACTTACTTATTTTGCACTATAGTAGCAATTGCAGCCTAGTTTAACCTAGAGCTCTGTTAGTATAACGTAACTAGCGCGTTTCTAAACGCAAGCTGCTAAGACAAACCTTAGGTGCTCTATAAATTACTAGATAGATTTAAGAAACCTAAGTAAGTTATTCTACTACTATAAGCTCTATATAGGTTACGCAATTTGCTAGTCCTATAGTATAAAGAGCTCTCTAGTACGCTCTAGAAGCTTAGTCTCTTAGCATTAAAAGAAGAGCTGTGCCTGTTCTATAATCCTAAATAGAAAATAGTAATACTCTTCTATATTAACAATATTCTCCTTACCTATTACAGCAACAATTAAGCTGCTGCTAAACAGCTAATAAGCTTGTTAATAGAAAAATACTAAATTAAAGACTATAGAGCTGCTGAATAGTTTCTAGGCGTTTAAATAATTAGAAATAGAGAGGCTTGTACTATAACTCTTGCGTACAACTCCTATATTAATAAGCTTGCTACTAAATTTAAGATAGTAGAGAAGGGTACCTTCCCTACAATCCTATTTCCTATAGAAGAGCTACTTAAATATAGTAGAGAAGCTTTAAAACAAGAGGTTAAAGCGTTTTAAGAACAAGTTAGGTCTATACTTTATACAGCAATTATAATTTAACTAGATATAGCATACGCTGCCTCTTAGCTATCTTATTATTTAACAAATCTAGGAGCAGCTTACTTTAAAGTAGCTGCTTAGGTTTTAGCTTATTTGTATAGAATAAAGCATCTAGGTATAAGGTACAGCGCTTACAAAGGCAGTTATCTACTTATATATAGAGACGCCTTATTTGCTAATAATAGAGAGTTCTGTTAATCTTCCTAGGGGTATATTGTGCAGCTCTTTAGTAGTCTAATTATCTAGAAAGCTGCACAGCAGTTAACAGTAACTACTTCTACTACTAAGGCTAAATTACTTGCTTTAGAGCATGTAGCTAAAGAGTTAGTAGCTCTAAAACAATTCCTAAGAGAACTTTAGCTAGACTTAGGGGTACTATAGGAGATTTTCTATAACAACTAATAAACTATCTAACTAGTAGTTAAAGAGAGCAAGCAGCTTACTACCTAGCTGCGCTATATAGATATCTAAAATATGTAGTTAAAACAAGAGTACGCTAAGGGAAACCTCTAAGTAACCTACCTTAAAACAAGTAAGATGCTAGCTAACAGCCTAATAAAAGCGCTTCCTAGACAAGCTTATAAGCGCTTTCTATTGCATTTAAACTTACAGAGCATTAGTTAAGAGAGGAAAGACTTAGTTATAGAAAAAGAGTAGGTTAATAGAGAAAGAGAAGATCTTTAAATTGCTAGGGAGGACAACCCCTCCCTAAATAGGTATAAGTCTCCCTAGACTGCTAGTAGCAGCTCTTTTAAGCGCACGCCTAGCAGCTAAGGAGCTTACAAAAACAAATTAACTATAGGTAGGGAGGATAACTCCCTCCCTATAGGTTTTATCTTAAAGAACCTACTTATAAATAGGTACTTAAAATTCGTACCTATCTATAAGCAGGCCCTTTACTACCTAGATAGTAGTGCGCAGGTTAGTAGCCTACTAAACGCTTGTTAGCTACTATTATTACCTAAAAACTAAGTTACTTACTAAAGTTGTTACTCTGCTAGAGGAAGCAAGCTCCTCTACTAGTTCTAGCCTAAGCAGCTTAAGGGTAGGGGGAGTAGGCAGCAGGAGTGCCTAAAGGCACAATGCTAGCAGCGCTTGCTATAGTAGCTAGCAGCAGCGTTGTTAACGCACAGCGCAACTAAGCTGCTTGCCAGCAGCGCATCTATACAGTACACGCAGGGTATTAACCTGCGCGCACTAGGCACAGGAGCGCCTAAAGTAGGGGCAGGCGGCGCAGGCGCAGGCATAGGCAGTAGCAGCAGCGCGGCAGCGTAGGCGGCGGCAGTAGCAGCAGCTATAGCGGCAGTAGCAGTAGCAACTGCCAAAGGAGCGGGCAGAGCTGCAACTACAGGCTTAGGCAAGGGCAAGGGCAGGGGTAAGGGTAAGTGGGCGGCTGGCAGCTAGCCAGCTTAGGCAGCAGCTTAGGCAGCAGAGGCAGCAGCAGTGCGCGCACAGTGCTAGGTTTTAGTCTATTTCTATAACCTAAGTTAGCAAAACCTCTAGAAAAGAGCTAGAAAAACGTTAATAGCAAGATTAGTTAGATAACGTCTAACAATAAAGCTCTTAACTAATTAAGAAGCTAGAAATAATTAGCTAGAGAGTGCTTAGGCGCTTAGAAAACAATTTAGTATACTTATAGGCATATTAATAGATATAACTAGAGAAATAGAGAAATTAAGCAGGTAGGACGCTTATATAGGGAAGCAACTAGGTTAGTAAAGGTAAAGCTACTAGATTATAGTCCTTACGCTTACTCTTACTACCTAGAAATGCTTAACCTAAGAAGTACTTACCTTAACTATAACTAAGCAGCTTAATAGCTAGCTATAGGCTTAGAAAATTCAGCTGTTAAAAAACAAGCGCCTAAACTAGCAACAAACTGCTTGCAAAAGTAGCCTAAAAGTTAGAGAGGTCTCTTAAAAGGAAGAGCACCTAGAGTACGCTGTAGACGCGCAGTAATCTTAGATATCTAGAGAAATATAAAAATCTAAGATTAGAGCCCTATAATTACTAAGAGCACGCTCCTAGTTTAGTTGTTCCTGATATAGGATTAACTAGGGGGTATGTCACGCAACTAAGCGCGTAGAGTTATATACGCAGCTTATTTTCTAACAGAGCGTGCTAATTTAGTTAAGCTACTCTACCCTAGCAACGCTAGTTCTAAGCAGCCCTAATACTAGCTAAACGCTTGTTAAGTAAGATCACGTAACCTACACATTTTATTTGTATTTAAGCAGCACGTTCTATATAGAAAAATAGACACTAATTAAATTAATTAATTACTTAAGTATAGTCCTGCAAGCTCTGTTATATATAATTATTATAAAGTAAGTAAAGCAATATAGTAGAGAAAGCTAAACTGTAGAAAAACTTTAGGTCTATAATTAGGCAACTGCTTTATCCCTTTTGTATAGCATTAGTAACTACTTATCCCTTTTGTAAAAACTAGCTAACCTAACTACTATACGGCTTGTGCGCAAGAACACTAAAATTAGATAGTTAATAGCTAATAACTAAAAGCTAATAATTTAACAATATAATAATTAGACAATTAGACAATTAGATAATTTAATAATTTAATAATATAATAATTAGACAATTAGACAATAAGACAATTTAATAATTTAATTACTTACTTTACATATATAATTGCTCTTTGTAAGCTATTATTATATGTTTCTTTAGGAGCATTGCTATTATCTATATCTACTATTTCTGCAGTACAGGTACGCACTCTCTTCCTAGGCTGTTTAGATGCCTTTCTACTACTACTGTCCTTTTTTAGCTATTATATCCTCTACCTTACTTACTATTAGAGCCTCCTTTGTAAGGGCACTATAGGCAGGCAAGAGAGATAGGATAAAACGTATAGTATTAGATAAGATAAGACGAATCCTTAGGGGTTAAGCCCCTAAGGATTTAGGAGAATATATACGTGTGCATGCGCTAAGGGGTTACTATAGTAGCCCTAAGGTGTCTCTAAGGGTTAGCACGCCTAAGGTAGAAAAGCCCCTAACAATAGCCCCCTTCTTGCAGTCTGTCCTAGACTGCTAAACACTATGTGCCTAATACTTGCCTGTTTAAACTCTAAAAAAACCTCTAACGTAAGAGGAAAATAGGTTAGGAGAAAGCTAGCTTGCTTGTTAGTAGGTGTTTAAATCTATTAGGTTACGTTAGCATAAACAACTCCCTACAGGGTGCAACTAGTACTAGTTTACTACTTACTAGGTAACCTTATATTACAATCCTAAGAAGAGGACTATAAGACAGACCTTTATTATAATAACATAACTAGGATTAGCGCAACGCTTAGCTGTTACGTAATATCCTACAATGTCTTACACATAGGTCTAAGCTAAGACTGTAAGACAGAGTTACGTAATGTCCTACAATTCCTACAGAAGTCCTATAGTTCTTATAAGGCCCTCTATAGGACTTTGTAAGAAACTATAAGACAGTATAGGACAACTTAAGTATATAGTTAGTAGGAACACAACCCTTATAGTTTATATTTAACCTTGTTAATTAAGTTTGTTTTTAGAATCTTAACCTAACCTTTAAGCTAGATAGTCCCCTCTATACTACTTATTATTACCCTAGTTGTTGTTAGGTGTTTTACCTAGGCGTCTACTCTTACTATTCTAGAACTATTACTTATCTCTAAGAACTAATAGAATTAGTGCTTACAAGCTTTGCTTAAAGTACAACTTTAACATTTTAAACACCCCTAAGATAAGTAATACCTTAGGAACACGTGCTACCCCTAGTAACTTAGGTGTTAGAGATATAGATATAAATAACGTTAGCACTATAGGGTCTAGCGTTATAAACGTTAATAAACCTAACCTCTATTATAGAGATTGTAGCAAGCTTAACAACTAGCTTATGCAATAGAACCTCTTCTTCCTCTTCTAAGGAGAGAAGGTACCTAAGAACAAGCAAGTTACTCTAGTAGCTAGCTATATACAAAGTAACGTATTTAAGTAGATTAAGCTCTTTATCTAATAGTATAACGCAGGCAACGCCCTAGATAAAGTAAATAAATAGATTAGCAACTTTAACTAATTTAAACTTAAGATTAAGCTAGTGTTTAGTGTATCTAACAAGCCTACTATTATATAACATAAAATCTAACACATCTAATAAGTTAAGTTAGCTACTAACTACGCAGCTAAATTCTAACAATTAGCTGCTAACACTAACTAGGACAATACTATATTAATAATAATGTTTAAGTAAGGTCTTAAACTAAAAATTAAGGAAGAACTTATACGCATAGGCGTAAGCACTAACACCCTTAATAACTTTATTAACATATTAATTAAAATTAATATTAAACTCTATAAGTTACAACAGGAACTATAAGATAATCTATAGGTATAGGTTATAAATATTAAACCTACTACACTATGCAACTAATAGCATAATAATGTTAACTGTAGAAACTAATATTGCCCTAACTTAGAATAATACATCTATAATAACACACGCAGTAGTTACTATAGCCCTACAGCTATAGATCTCTCTAACCTAAATAAAGGACTAGGAGCCCTACTAGCTCGCTAGAATAATAAGAAAAAGGGAAAGTATAATAATAGTAGTAAGTTAAAGGACTACTATAACTATAGTAAACTAGGCTACTTTGCGCGCAACTATTATTAGAAGAATAAGGTCTTTAGACAGCTTAACGTGCTTACTAGCAGGCCTGCTAAGGATGCTAATGCTAGTAAATAGGAAATTATTATTAAAGATATAGGATAACTTATAGAAGACCTAGAGTCTAGTTCTAAGGATAAGAACTATATTAAGTCTTGTTACAAGCGCTAATTACGCGCACCTATACCTTACTAACAAATAGTAACAGATAGTAAAGTTAAGAGTTAGGAGAATAACTTTAACTAGATTACTAAGCAATGTTAGGATAGCCTTATAATAACAAACAACACTAAGATCTTTAAATAAGATTTACCTAAGAAATAACAAATACGCTGTAAGAAACGTAGGAACGCACAATAGGCTAGCTTTAATTACTAGAACCTATAACCTACGCTAGATAACGTATATGCACAAATATACTAAGATCTTATGTCGCAGCAGATATGCCTATAAATATAGCACTATTCTTAGAGTAAGAGTGCGTGTACCTTTGCTCTATTTTAGTGCGATAGTTATGAGCCCGGTCCGCTGATGCTGCGCCAGCAGGTGCTGTGAGGATTCTGAGTTGGGTGGGTGACCAGAGCCGAGAGCCGCAGCCGCAGGGGGTTGTCCTGACGGCTGGACAGAGCGTCAGGCCTGACCCTACCACAAAAAGTCAGTTGGCAAAAATACCACATAAGGGCTCTTAGACCTTACCCTGCAGCCACTTAGCCCTGGCATTTACTGCGATATCTCTACCTCCTGCCTCCTAGCTAGAGGTAAGGGGGTGTGTCGCAGCAGATATGCCTATAAATATAGCACTATTCTTAGAGTAAGAGTGCGTGTACCTTTGCTCTATTTTAGTGCGATATCTTATTATTCCTAGCACAGAAGATAATAAGGAACTAGAGAACTAGTGTAACAAGGCTTACTACAAGTATTAAGAATAATGCTTCTTAACACCTATTAAAGGTAACTAGGAATTCCTACGCTAGCATAAACAACAGTTATTTAAGGAAAACCTATACTATATAGATAGGTTTTGCACACTGCAGTATAGTATAGATCTAAGAAATCTACACTATAGAGTACTATTGTTCACTACGTGTTATAACAATAGATGTACTATCTATCTATTAGAAAAAATAGGAAGTGTATTCTTTCCTAAGTAGAAGAAGCTATGTAAGAAAACCTAGATATATTATAAAAACAACACCTATAAGATACACCTTATTAACAAACACGTTAACTACTATTTTCCTAGAAATAGCTTATTATTAGCTAAAGGAGCCTAATAAATAATAATTAATAGGACTTGTATAAATTAGATATAGCAACACTGCCTTAACCCTAGCTATATAACTTATAAAGGAGTAAAGCAGGCTAATAGGTTTAGAGGATAGACTAATCCTTTTTTTTAGGACAGCGCTTAAGAGCGCTAGGGATTAATCTATTAATTAAATTAGGACTAATTACTAACTAATTAAACTCCCTATAATAATAGGTAGAGTAAAGATATAGGCACTCTTAGACTTAGGAGTATAGTTAAGTTACATCTCTTTGTAGGTAGTAGTACTAGCTAGACTATGTATGCAATATAAGGATAAACCCTATCTACTCTAAGTAGCTAATAGAGAACCTATGCTAGAGGAATTAGAAATTACATATAAAGTAACTAATGTCCTACTTAGCATCTATAGACACTATAAGGAAGTAACCTTAGACGTCTTTGCAATAGCTACGCATAATGTTATATTAGGGCTACCCTAGTTATAAAAGCATAACCTAGAGATTAACTAGAAGAAGGAATAGCTTTTATTAAAGTAATATACCTATAGTAATAAGGTATTACAGCCTACGCAGCGCACGCTGTAGCTAGTAGATAAGAAGGAGATTAATAATATCTCTTTAATAAATAAGACACGCTAAGTTAGAGTAGTTAACTCTATAGACGCTAAATACCCTATAGGTCCCTAAGTAAGAATTAAGGAGAATAAGAATAGTGCACCTTCTGCTATCCTAGATGTGTATAGATAGTACGCTAGGATATTTAAAGAAGAGCTTATAGCAAAAGCCCTACTAAAGCATAAGCCCTAGGATTATAAGATTAAGCTCTAGGAAGGAAAGAACCTAACTTTTAAGAGGCTATATTAGTTATTAGAGAAGGAACTTAAAGTACTGCGCAAGTACATTTAGGAGAACCTTAAAAGGGATTTATTAGACAATTAGAATTACCTATAGGGTACCCTATTATATTTATTCTAAAGAAGGATAGCAAGCTATAACCTTGCATTAACTTTAGAAAGCTTAATAATATTACTATTAAAAACTACTACCTACTCCTAAATATTACAGAATTGTAGGATTAGCTAGCAGAAGCTTAGTACTTTACTGTGTTAGACTTAAGAGGAGTATATAACCTTATCTACATAAAGGAAGAAGAAGAATAGAAAATAGCCTTTAGGACAAGATATAGACTCTATAAGTACCTTATTATACTATTTAGTCTAACAAACGCACTAGCTACGTGCTAGGAGTTAGTTAACAACGTCCTTAGGGCACACCTTAATAGGACAGTAGTAGTATATTTAGATAATATCCTAGTGTACTTAAAGATACTAGAGGAGCACGTTTAACACGTAACTAAAGTGCTAGAATGCCTAAGAAGGGTAGATCTATAACTAAAACCTAAAAAGTGTAACTAGTACTAAAAAGAAGTTAAATTCTTAGGGTATATTGTAGGATAATATAGAGTTAAGATTAGTTTAATAAAGGTAGAAGTAGTTAAATTATAGCTAACACTAAAGACAGTTAAGCAGATCTAGGAATTCTTAGAATTTATTAACTTTAACTAACACTTTATTAAGGACTACTCTAAGATTGCAATTCTACTAACAAAGCTTACGTAGAAGGACACGCTATTTAAGTAGGGAAAGGAATAAGATAATACATTTAAGGCACTTAAGCAAGCCTATATTACACTACCTATATTAATTACATTTACTAGTAGTAAACTAATACGCATAGAGACTAATGCCTTAGATCTTGCATTAGGCGTATGTATTACATAAGAAAAGAATAGACTATAGCACCCTATTGTATACTACTTACATAAGTTTTTAAGACTAGAGGAATAATACAATATACATAATAAGGAACTGCTTGTAATTATATTAGCCCTAGAACATTAGAGAGCGTATGCAGAGAGTTGCTTAGAACTTACTATCTATACTAACTATAAGAACCTAGTATACTTTACTACTACTAAGGTTCTAAATTAACAACAAGTTTGCTAGTTAGAAATGCTAGGATAATACAAATTTAAGATATTGTATACACTAGGCAAAGATAATAGTAGAGCTAACGCACTTAGCTAACAACACAACCTTATTAGAGAAAAAATAATAAACTAGTTTACAGTGTTAGGAGTTAATAATAATAGATCCCTAGGACTATTGCAATAGCTTAACAATATAATGTAAGTTTAGCAGGAATAACATATCCTGTTACAAGTACTAGAGGAACTTTAAGAAGAAATAATAGCTAGTTACTATAATAACCTGCTACATAGACACCCTAGAATAACACATACAATAGAACTTATTAAATAATATTACAAGTTTAGTAATATAAAAGATAAGGTTACTAAGTTTATTAGGAACTGTGTATAGTGCTAATAGAATAAGCATAGCATATACGCTAAGTATAGAGAAGCGCAGGCTATAGAACTGCCTACAGCGCCCTAGACAAACATTATAATAGATTTTGTTACCTAATTACTAATCTCTAAGGACCCTGTTACTAACTACGCCTATAACTTAATCTTTGTTGTAGTAGACAGATTTACAAAAGCTGCTAAGATAATACTATTTTGTTACAGCTACACTGTAGAGCAGCTTGCATAAGTGTTCCTAGACTAGGTTATCTAACACTACAGCATACCTAAATTAATTATTAGTAATTAAGACAAGCTCTTTACGTTAAATTACTAGACTACACTATTAGCGTACATAGGTACTAAGAAGAAGCTGTTAACTGCTTATTATCTACAGACAGATAGACAGACTAAAAGAATAAATTAGACTATAGAAACATACCTATAGATTTACAGCAACTAGCAATAAAATAATTAGGTTTTACTATTACCTATAGCTTAGATTGCGTACAATAACAAACTATTAGAAGTAATAGGCATAACACTATTCTTTGTAAATTATAGAAGACACCTAAATCTCTTTACTAGAAGTTTAGATACAACTATTTAAACTAAATTAGCAATTGCCTTAGTAGCAAAACTAAAGGAAGTATATTAGAAATTACTAGAAAACATTAGCTAAGCTTAAGAATAAGCAATTTCTTATATTAACTAGAAATGAAAAATAGCACCTTAGCTAAAAGAGGGGGATAAAGTCTATCTTCTTACAAAGAATCTTTAAACGCAAAGACCTACAAAAAAACTAAACAAAGTTAAGGTTAGACTATTTTTTATCTCTAAACAGATAAGCTTAGTTAACTATAGACTTAATCTGCTAAAGGATATAAAGATCTATCTAGTGTTCTACATAAGCTTGTTAGAACCAGCTAACCCTAGAACTCTAATCTAGAAAGACTTTTACTACTAGGCAGATAGCTAGGATAAGTAGAAAGTTAAAAAAATAATAATATATTAGAAGAAAGGACGTAACACAGAATACCTAGTTAAGTAGTTAGGATACCCTAACTTAGAAAATATATAGGAACTACTTATAAATCTTACGCACTGCTAATAGTTATTGCGCTAGTATTAGCAGCATTAGGATCTAAGGGCAGAGGATGCGTCGCCTAGTCTAATGCAAGAGACCTAGGTATTAACCTGTTCTTAAGCATAGTAATATTATTAAGTAACCCCTCCTATTGCTCTAAGTGCTTAATATCTTTAATAAATTAAGTACTTGCGTTAAACTATTACTATTTATAACACTTTAGGAACTTCTTCTACTTCTGTACGTAACCTAACTTTGCGCGCTGCCTAAAGAGTAGCTATTGCTACTTCCTTAGCCTTAGCAGCTTTATCTTCTATTTATTCTAGCTGTAATATTTTATTATTAATTTTAGTAAAGTCTAGAATAGGAGATCTACTAGCTTATATTTCTTTATACTATTATATTTGTAGTTACTACACTTTCTATGTAACAACAACATCTTATAAGGCATACTCTTCTTTATACAGTACTTGCAGGCAACTATAGCTAGATATCTAGTATTATTTATTTAGGTTCCTGTTGTGTGTTAGGCTTAGGTACTTTAAGAGACTATTAGTTAATTTATAAGGACATAAATTATAGGGAAGAGGGATAGTGTTACAATCCTAAGAAGAGGACTGTAAGATAGACCTTTATTACAATAATATAACTAGGATTAGCGTAACGCTTAGCTATTATGTAATATCCTATAATGTCTTATATATAGGTCTAAGCCAAGACTATAAGATAGAGTTACATAATGTCCTATAATTCCTATAGAAGTCCTATAGTTCTTATAAGGCCCCCTATAAGACTTTATAAGAAACTATAAGATAGTATAAGATAACTTAAGTATATAGTTAGTAGGAACATAACCCTTATAGTTTGTGTTTAACCTTATTAATTAAGTTTGTCTTTAGAATCTTAACCTAACCTTTAAGCTAGATAGTCCCCTCTATACTACTTATTATTACTCTAGTTGTTGTTAGGTGTTTTACCTAGGCGTCTACCCTTACTGTTCTAGAACTATTACTTATCCCTAAGAAATAATAGAATTAGTGCTTACGAGCTTTGCTTAAAGTACAACTTTAACACCTTACCTATAGATCTATAGGGATTATTAACTCTAAAACCTATAGTTAGGACTGTTAGGGAGTTAGGTAATAGTTTAGTAGATATCTAAATAAGTGTCTAGCTAGTACTGCTCTATAGGGTATCTGCAGCCTTACTGCAGTCCCCTTAAGGATCTAGTGCTCTTAGTCTAGTAGCCTTAACCTCTAGGAGCGTGGTAGAATATACAGGACAAGCTGTATAGTGTTTATAGCAGGCTCTCTCTGCAGAGCACCTATTACTGCACTATAGTCCCTGCAGGGTACTATTAAGGTTGTATATCTAGGCAAGCCTAAATAGTACTAGCCTAAATAGTACTAGTTAGGTTAGTTCTTAGGGAAGAGTATAGTGTCTAGAATAGTAAGGTAAGATGCGTCTAGACAAAGTCTAATATAGCAACTTAGAAGTATTACTAGCTAGCAACAGGATTAACTAGTAGAAGTAGTAATTCTAAGAACTAACTTAATTATTAAAGTTAAACATAAACTATAAGGGTTGTATTCCTATATATTATATATATAAGGGTGTTATAGTCTACTTAGTTATACTAATTAAACTAATTATACTAATTACTAATTACACTAAGCACTAATTATACTAATTATGCTAAGACTAATTACGTTACGTAATCTCCTGTGATTATCCTGCAGCGCTTAACCTCTAGTGTCTAAGCAATGCCCCCTTGTAAGCGTAATTGCTGCGCTATACTAGCTGTAATTCCTTCCCTTTAGAACTAATTGTTTAGGATCGTAACAGGTACTGCTGCTCTAAGTCTAGTAATTGTAATCGCCTAGGAGCTAGTGTTTAGTGCAGCAGAAACGCTGCACTAGACTGTTTAGTATAACAACTTGTTTCCCTATAGGTTATTAGAGTGTCTTTGTATAGGTTCTTTACCTATAAGGTACCCTGTAGGGTATCTAGTTAGTGCCTAGGGGTTGTCCTGCTCCTGCGCAAGTAGGCCTAAGGCAACACGCTATGTGTAGGTAGTTTATTGTAATAATGTTAGTTGTTACCTTATACTTAGATTGCTCCTATTATAGGAGTTTATCTGTTAATTGCGCAGTGTTAACTAGTACCTTTATTATATTATTAGTTATTGTTTACTCTAGACTTAGGGTACCTTATAGACGTATAGCAAGTATCCTATTAGGCGCGTATTATTCCTTACTAACTATATAAAGTATAGGCGTTTAATTATTTAAAGAGTAGGCAGTAAGGCAGCAGAACGTTAGTAGGGCAGTAGATAGAGGTAAGAGAGTTGTAGTATATAATAAGTAGATATCTTAACTTTATCTTCCTTATCTACACTCTACTTTACATTCTATATACTTTCTACTCTACTTCTTTATTATTATGCCTCTTCTGCCTTTGCACATTAACAACTCTAAGCTGCTAGACTTTGTCTACGTGCTGCCTAATAATATATCTCTACAGCCTTCCCTTACGTAGTTTTAGTATTATAAGTATATAAAGAAGCTTACTACTAAGTCCTCTACTAATCCTAATAGAACAATTAAGTTGTTTATCTAGGTCTTTAGGCGCCCTGCAGGGTACTGCACGTAGAAGAACAACTTTAGCGTGTGTAATAGTTACATATCTAGTAATATTAGTAGATGCATTAAGGTAAGTCTAGAACTCTGCCTAGTGCTTGCCTAATACTAACCTGTATAGATTGCGCCTTACTTCTACTACGCTATTAACATACTTAACTTCCTTCTTAAGCGCGCTATCTATAAGACAAATAAGGAGACTGCCTAATAATGTAACGCTGTAACTAAGGATAACATCCTAGGTACTGTCTAGTACTATTAGTAGACTGCCTTTAACTATACTAAAGCTTATTATCTTAGCTTTATATCCTATAATGCTGCTATTAGTTGCTATATAAAGGACTTAGGCTTAGGTTAAGTTAACTATAATAAGGCTTATTAGGTTTTACATAAGTATAACCTACAGCACTTTAATATAAGTTCTCCCTTAACTCTTTACTCTTGCTATA
This sequence comes from Ascochyta koolunga, assembly GCA_026119515.1. Classification (NCBI taxonomy): domain Eukaryota; kingdom Fungi; phylum Ascomycota; class Dothideomycetes; order Pleosporales; family Didymellaceae; genus Ascochyta; species Ascochyta koolunga. Next base: position 812,047 of record JANLCG010000001.1, on the reverse strand, counting down.
GCTAACTTCTATATAGGCTGCCTTAGGTATAGTTAGCTAGAAGGAACTATCTAATATAGTTATTAATATAGAGGTTAAGCGTATGTTCTAGCAGGATAGTGCTGCTAGGGGTGTAGAGAAGCGTTAGTACTACTATAGCACTAATATGCCCCCTGCTGCTAACGCCCTAGTTGCCCCTTTCTAGTAGTTAATAGTCTCTTCTACTAAATCTGCCTTCTTAGGAGCTTAGAAGACTCTAGAGCGCTGTTATACAGGTAGCCCTAGCTTCTAGCCTAGCCCTACTAGGGGCTTATAAGGCCTTCTACTTTTAGATTACTTTTTAGATAATGTATAGTAATAGATTAAATGTAATAACTATATAAACCTCTATGCCTACCCCTATACTCTTAAGACCCTTATCCCTTACCTTAGATAGTTGCTAGGCTAATCTACAGCCTTAGGGCAGTAACCCTAGGTTAATATATTATCTACAGTTTTGTAGCATATAAGGGTTCTATCCTAGGGGGCTCTTCTTAGGCAACCCCTCTTCTACTAAGGCAGGATTAGATTACCTTAACCTGCCTAAGTATTAGCTCTACGCTTGTAGGTAGATTGCTGTAGTGTATTAGTTACTATTTTAAGGTAATCTTTAAGGATTTTCTTATAATAGTTAAGGTTCTCTAGTAGCTCCTAGGTAGCTTCTTTATTTAGCTAACCTAGCTACTTTACTAGGTACTCTTGCCTATAGGCTTAAGTGTTATAGTACTGCAGGACCCCTTTAACTTTGTACCTTTCTACTAGAAGAGTGTCTTCTAGAATCTATATAGGACCTAGCTAGAACCTCTTCTCTATAAAGGGTTCTCTCTATAGCTTAAGTAATAATATATTAAACACTAGGTACACTCTGTCTATTAATAGTAGTAGGTCTAGCTTATAAGCTAGTTTGCTAATCTTCTTTATAATAGTAAATAGACCTAGGTAACAGGCGTTAAACTTCTTAGATAGTTAACTAGTTGTTAGGTTCTTTACTTAGAGTAGCACTTACTTACCTTTAGCAAAGTGTCTATCTACCTACTTAGTGTTATACTAATAAGAATTGCTCTTCTAGGCATACTCTAAGCTATCCTTTGCTGCTACCTATAGATTGTGCTACTGCTCTAGCTGCCTAATTACCTGCTAGCAGAGGTCTAGTGCCTTTCTACTGTTAGCCTAGGCTTCTAGGAGATAGTGTAACTAGTGCTTATCTAGGATTCTATTAAAGCCCTACAGGGTAATCCTATAGGCTACCTTAATAGGGGATTCTCTATATACTAAGTAAGCCTTTAAGTTATATATATACTCTGTATATAGTAATAAGTCTACCTAGTTATCCTATTAGTAGTTTATATAGATGTGCAGGTAGGTTTCTAACTCCTAGTTTTAGCGTTCTGTCTGTCTATTAGTCTATAGGTAAAAGGCTATACTAAGGTAATAGTTAATCTTTAAGTAGTAGCAGATATTAGACTAGAATTAACTAGTAAACACTAATCTATAGTCTAATATTAGGGTATTAGGGGACTATATTTAAGGAAGCACTGCTAGAGTAGTAGTTTAGCTACCCTCTAGGAAGTAATTGCCTTAGTTATAGGCAGGTACTAGATGTACTTACTAAACCTATTAACTAGGACTAGGATTAAGTTATACTTGTTCCCTTAGTTATCCTTTAACGTTAGTAGGTCTATTACAAAGTCTAGAGAGTAGTGCTGCTAGGGTATATTAGGTATAGAGAGTAGGACTAGCAACCCCTATAGCTTATGCCTATAGATCTTATTTAGTTAGTACGCTGTATAACGCTAAACATACTTATATATATCCTTCTTTAGGTTTAGCTAGTAGTACTTTTATTTTAATAGTTAGGTAGTCTTCTTATAACTATAGTAACTCCCTATAGGGTTGTTATAGTTCTTTATAAGGATAGTTTAGCAAAGAGTTATATCTTAGGGAATCTACACTTTCTTACTCCTACGTAGGATCCTACTAGGGTTAACCTCCTAGTAGTAGTAACCTTTAGCTACTCTGCCTGCTTCCTAACTTATTAGCAACTTATAAGCAGCGTCCTACTCCTAAACCTGTCTAATATAGTTAGTTAGGCGTTCTAGTATGTCTAGAGTGTATATAGATTTGCCTTGCGCAGTATTATTTGCAAAGTAGGTAGGTAACCTAACTTGTCTATTAAGGTTGCAAAGGAGAGCCTCTATAATATTAAAGCTAGGTTCCTAAGTTTTAAATAATTTAGATTAACTCTAGCTACTATAGCCTATAGATAGCTAGTTAAGAGCTAAGAGAGACGTATCTCTAGTACCTGTTAATAGGTAGAATTCCTTAGAGGTAGTTTTAGAGAGTTGCTAGGATCCTATAGGACCCCTACTAGGGCTACCTGTTACCCTAGTTACCTATTTAACATTTTAAGCCTTAGACTTCTAGATAGTCTATATTTAAAGCTTCTACTAGAGAGTTAGCAGTATAGCATTACGTAGGGCCTGCTACTCTCTAATAACTAGTCCCTTTATATAATTAGGGCGCCTTAAGGGGCTGTCTATAGAGTTCTCTAGTCTAGGCTTATATTTAACTTTAAAGTTATACCTAGCTAGCTCTTCTGCCTAGCGTGCTTGCTTAGGGGAGAGCTCCTTTATAGTTATAAAGTACTATAGGTTGTTATAATTAGAAAGTACTTAGACTATTAATAGGGCGTGCTTAAGGTAGTGTTACTACTACCTAAATACCTTAATAATTGTAGCTAATTCCTTATTATAGATATACTATCTAATTAATAGGCCTTAGAACTTCCTGCTCTAGAACACTACTAGCTTCTAGTATTATTCTATTAATGCCTCTAATAATTATAGTTATAGTAATATAGTAGCTATAGTAAAGTCTAACGTATTAGTAAGGACTATAATTAGCTTAGTAGGATTAAAGTGTTATAGTATAGGGGCTTTAGTAAACTTCTTCCTAATAGTAAAGAAGGCCTAGCGTACTTCCTCTAGCTAACTCTATAGTTTATACTATCTTATTAGGCCTTTATAGGTTTTTGCTAGCGTTTTCTTCTCTCTCTTTGTTGTAGCAGAGCCTCTTAGCTCTAACTCTAGCCTCTAGGCAGAGGTTATATAGTCTACTAACAGGCGCATAATTCTAGAGTAGTTAAAGATAAATCTTTAATAGAAGTTAGTAAAGCTAAGGAATACCTAGATATCCTTATATCCCTTAGGCTCTAGCTACTCTTAGATTATTTGCATGTAGACAGGATCTATAACTACTCTACTAGGTATAATAATAAAGCCTAGGAACTTAACTAACTTTGTTATAAACAAGCACTTATTTACCTTATAAAACAACCCCTATTTAACAAGTTAATCTAGGATCTCCTTAATATAGGCTTAATAATCCTCCTTATACTCTAAGTATATAAGGATATTATCTAGATAAACTACATAGGTATAGTTAATAAGACCCCCTAGGGCTCTCTAGATGTAGGATTAGAACATAGCTAGAGCGTTTACTAACCTAAAAGGCATAACTAGGTATTTAAAGTAACTATACCTAGTTTTAAAAGCTATTTTCTACTTATTACCTTCCTTAATCTAGAGCCTATAGTAGGTATTACGTAGATCTAGCTGTTACAATCCTAAGAAAGGACCGCAAGGCAGGACTTTATTACTAATAATACAAACAGGATTAGCGCAACGCTTAGCCTAGGATTACGTAATGTCCTATAAAAGTCTACACACAAGTCTAAGCTAAGACTATAAGATAGGGTTACGTAATGTCCTATAATTCCTATATATGTCCTACACTTCTTATAAGGCCCCTATAGGACTTTATAAGAAACTATAAGACATTATAAGATAACTTAAGTCTATAGATCTTAGGAATATAACCCTTATAGTTTATATTTAACCTTATTAATTAAGTTTATCTTTAGAATCTTAACCTGCTCTTAAACTAGATAGTATACTCTGTACTATTTATTACACCCTATTATTACAAGCTTTGCTTAGTTAATAACCTACTCTAATCTTCTATACCTTATTTATACCTAAGAACTAATAGAATCTATGCTTATAGTCTTTAACTAAAGTACAACTTTAACATTTTAAACACCCCTAATATAAGCAATATCTTAGAAGATTAAGCTACTCCTAGCAGCTCTAATATACGTAACACGTTAGGCCTTAAAGTTGCTAAACTAGACCTCTATAATAGAACCTGTTCTAAGCTTAAGGACTAGCTACTTTAGTTTAATCTATTCTTTACCTTCTAAGGCGCATCTATTAATAATAAAGATAAAGTTAAGCTTGTTGTATCCTACATGCGTAGTAAAGCCTTTAAATAGATTAAGCCCTTTATTTAGAATAAGATAATTAACACAACTTTAGCTAAGGATAACATTTAGCTTAATAGGTTTAACAAATTTAAGACTAAGATTAGATAGATCTTTAGGGTTACTAATAAACCTATTATAGCCTAACGCAACATCTAGATAATTAGGCAGACTACGTTAGTTGCGGACTACGCTGCTAACTTCTAAGCTATTGCTTGTAACACTAACTAGGACAACATACTGCACTAATAACTATGTTTAGACAAGGTCTAAAGCCTAAGGTTAAGGAGGAACTTATGCGCACTAGCGTAGTAATTAACACCCTTAAGGATCTAGAGAACAAGGTAATTAACATTAACACTTGTCTCTATAAGCTTTACCTAGAATTAGAAAAAGATCTGTATGTGTTGTAAAGCACTAGTCTCTAAAAAGTATCACACCCTAATTTACCTCTAACTTAGCTCCTTTACGTTTCTGTTCCTGCCTGTAACTTAGTTATAGCATTCTAAACTTCCCTGTATTCTAGTAGTATAAAGGCATAAGGAGAATTATCTATAGATAGATAGTTTTTAAGTATTCTTTGTACAAGACCTATAGGAATAGAATTGTCTCTGTGTTACCTATCCTAGTGCTCCTAGACACCTTGTAGCAGATATACACGCATTCTAGAGCTTTCTATTATCCTGTGTTGTTACATTATACTTAAAAACTTATCCTAGCTAGTAATAGCCTCTAAATAATATTGCAAGTTTGTTTAGTTATTGTGTACCAAGCAGATTTAGACCCCTTTTAGTTACAAACTATATAGGTCCTAATTATTATCTATCTAACAGTTAGGATTCTAGAGACCTCCTAATAACTAAAGCCTTTAGGTTTAGAACTTCCTGCAACTTACTGCTCTAGGATTACTTTAGAAAAGTTGCGTTAGATTACGCTAAGATAAAGACTTAGAGATTATTAATAACCTACCTAAATTAGATTACTACTAATATTAGGCACTACTAACCCTAGTTTAAAGGAACCTATTAGACAATCTACTTAAGGACAGGCAACAGCGCCTGCTAAGGGATTAACTAACACCTAGACGCTTAGCAAGAGTAATACTAAATTAGACTTAGAACAGGTAAATCTTTATAAGTTAGTTAACTAACTAAGGGCTGAAGTAGCCTAGCTTTAGGCCTAACCCCTTCCCTACAAAGATGTACCTATGCCTACTACAGAGTCTCCCCTTATTTAACCTTAGCAACCTCCTAAAAGGTTCTAGTCTAAGACCCTAGTCTACTACCCTAGGCTTAGTAAACGTATACTAGCTATTAATAAATTAAGTAATAGAAAAGACCCTACTTTTAGACAGTAGCAAGCCTTAATTTAGGACTAACTTAACATTAATTTAGATTACTATCCTACAGAACAAGCTTGTATAGCTCTAGTATAGAGATATACTTCTAGGCTTACTAAGGAATACCTTAAGCCCTAATACTTGTCTTGCAAAACAGACTAGTTCTAGAGCGCAGAGGAAATAATAACGCTTCTCTACTCCTACTTTATTATAGAGAATAAGAGAGCTAAAAGTTAAGCTGTTTTTAATTAACTCTAAATAGGAAAAGATAACATGTTTCTACTTTTTAAAGCGCGCTTCTTAAGTGCTGCTATCTAGGGACAAGTACCTAAGTTAGAATAGTTTCACTATATATAGATAAAGGTAACCCCTACCCTCTAAAGTCCTAACCTAGGATTAAAGAGGTAGTAGGATAACTTATTTAAACTTATAGTAGAGCATCTTATAGCGTATAACATAGAAAGAAAACAATATCCTGTTTATGCCCTACCTAATACCTTACTACCTTAGACCTAACCCTAAACTATTAATAATTAGCATTAGACTAACAACCTACCTCTAAATTAGCCTACACCTAGCATTTAGAAACCTCCTATATCTACTCCTACTCTAGCACCTAGGACTACACTGTCCTAAGCCACACCTATAAGAGAGCTAACCCTAGGCAACTGCTACAACTGTAGCAAGACAGGTTACTTTGCAAAAGATTGCCCTAGTCCCTAGGTATAAGAAATCTAAGTAGATACAGAGGAATATGTTAACGCTAAAGAAGATTTTAAAGAGGAACTAATACCTAAGGGAAACAGCCCCGCCTAGGAAGACAACTTTACCTAGGCCTAAACTAATATAACCTATCTAACCTCTCTTTATCTTATTTGTTTAGTAGCCCCTATTTCCTTACTTCTTCTATTCTATTAAACTAAGGGCTAGGTGTACAACTTAACTCCTTAGTTAACACTAGTGCCTAAGGATTTTTATTTTTAAATTCTAACATTGCTACTTTAGTGTCTGCTACACTTAGGACTTCTATCTAAAAGTTGCCCTTTAAGGTCTAAGTTAAAGGATTCTAGGATTAGATTATAACCCTAGTAAACTAGTACATTTAGTTGTACTTAACTATTAATAGGCGTAAGATACACAACTGCCCCTTTATTATTGTTAATCTAGGATCCTAAGAATATATTATTAGAATTAAATAGTTAAAACGTTTTAAACTCTAACTTAATATAGAGTAATCTTAGCTTATATAGCTAGTAAGGTACCCTAGGTTGTACAACCCTGCCCCTTTATTAATAATAACCCTACATTAACCTTTGCTACAAGCCTACGTCCTACAAGACGTACAACAAAGGGACAACCTATAGGAAGCTGCAGAGTACTAACGTTGCTAAAGTCTAAATTACTTAATACATTATATAAGAGGTGTTATTTAATTACTAAAATGCTATTCCTTACTAACAATCCTAACCTAAAAGCCTCTAACCTGCTACCTCCTAGGGAGGCGCGCATTTCCTTACTTTCATTAAATGCTTTTTACTTTTCTATAAAAAAACTACAGAATAAATTTTTACTACTAGTCTATACAAGATTAATTGCGTTATTAACTACTGTTGTACCTAAGACAACCCTAAGAACACTTAGCTGCTTAACAAACAATTGCTAGATAAATATGTTTAATATACTAATATGTTTAGTAAAATAGAAGCTAAAACCCTTCTAGAACACTGCCTCTATAACTACAAAATTATATTAGAGGGCTAATTGCTAAATTCCTACTTGCCCTTATATAAACAAAATCTTAAGGAACTTAAAGCTACTAAGAAGTTTGTGTAAGACTAACTACAGCACAGCTAGATTAAACATAGTTAGAGCCCCTTTGCGTTGCCTATACTCTATATTTAAAAACTAAATAGGAATTTGCGTATTTATGTTAACTATTGTAAACTTAACGCCCTTATAAGAAAGGACTCCTATCTAATACTACGCATAGACAAATTGTTAGCACAACTATCTAAGGCTAAGGTATTTACTAAATTTAATATCTAGAATGCCTTTAATTAAATTTGTATAGATCCTGCCTCTAAGGAGTATACTACGTTCTATATACGTTATAGTAGTTACAAGTGTAAGGTTCTACCCTTTAGGCTATGTAATAGACTAGCTACTTATTAACAATATATAAATAATATTCTTATTAAATATCTAGACAACTTCTGTATTGCATATCTAGATAACATCCTTATCTACTCTAAAGACCTTGTGACCTACAAACAACATGTTAAGCTAGTACTTAATTAACTCTATATTGCTAGATTACAAGTAGATATTAAGAAGAGCAAGTTCTACGTTACCTGTACTAAGTACTTAGGTTACATCCTAACTAACAAAGGAATTAAAGTAGACTCTAAGAAGGTACAAGCCCTTAGGAACTAGATCCCTCCTACTACTATTACTAGTGTAAAATCGTTCCTAGGCTTCACTAGGTTTTACTAACAATTTGTACCTAAATTCTCTTGCGTAGCTAAGCCCCTTATTGCCTTACAAAGCCTAGCAAATCTATTTAAATAGACTACTTAATGCTAATCTAGTTTTAAAAACCTAAAGGAAACCTTGTTGTCTATCCTAACTTTATGCTATTTTAATCCTAACTACAATACAAAGATTAAAACTAACGCCTCTAATAGAGTTGTCGCTAGGGTTTTGTTACAGCAGCACCCTAATAATAAGTAGTACCCTGTAGCATTCTATAGCTAAGTACTCTCTAGAGCTAAACTTAATTAGGAAATATATAATAAGGAGTTATTTGCAATTTTACAAGCCTTTAATAAGTAGAGAGCTAAACTTACCTTAGTTACAAAACAGATCTAAGTCTACTCTAATTATTAATCTCTAGAGTACTTTATAACAACTAAAATCTTAAATACTTAACAAGCATAATAGGTAGAAGCTCTAGCTCTGTTTAACTTTAAGATTAAATACACGCTAGGCAAGAACAACAAGCGTGCTAATATCCTAAGTTACTAAGAATAGGATCTTGTAAATCTAAAGTCTGCCTAAGAAGATAATTAGTCCTAAGTCCTACTAGGTCTACAGCAGTTACACAACTAGATTAATTCTAATTTGGCTTAGACATATCTAGCTAAGACTAACCTAGTTGTAGCTACTATCTGCTTAGTACAGCCTATTATAAAACTAGATTCCTTAGAACTAATTAAGGCGTTAATACAAGAAAACTAGAAATCTTTTAGACAAGAATAACTGTTGTTGCTATCTCTGTATTAGATCTAAAACAGACTCCTTCTCTACTATAATTAACTCTGTGTCCCTACTAACTTAACCCTATGCACACGCCTAATTAAGGAAGCCTATAACTAACTATTAACTGCTTACCCTAGTGCTAAGAAGACCTACTAACTATTATTACAATAGTATTACTAGAAAGGTATAAGTGCTACATGTAAAAGATATGTCTAAAACTACATCCTATGTTACTAAGGCTATTTAAGACAGACCTAACTCTATAGGTACTTGCATCCCTTGCTAATACCTAACAAACTAATGCAATATTTATATATTAATTTTAAGGATTTTCCTAAGGACAAAGCTAGGTATAACTAGATTATAGTTATTATTAATTACCTAACTAAACAAGCTATTACAATCCTATGCTATAAAATAATTACAGTACGTAGGATAGTAAACTTGTTTATACAATAGGTGTATTAGTTTAGATATACCCCTAAGTTAATAGTAAGTAATAGGGGCCTCTAGTTTATCTTAACTTTCTAGACAGAATTCTGTTAAATTATAGGTGTGAAAGTTAAGCTATCTACTGCCTATTACAAGGAAACTAACAGTTAAACAGAGATTATAAACAAGTATATAGACTAACAGCTCTGTCCCTTTGTCTTATACTATTAGGATAACTAGTCTAAACTCCTACTAATTATAGATTGTGCCTAACTTACTCTGCTACATTCCTTAATTAGAATATCACCTTACTAAGTAATTTATAGTAGCTAACCTAAACAGAGCTAGAGTTAGAAAGGAGCTGATATAGTAGTAACCTCTGTAGAACAACTTAACTACAAGGAGGCCTTAGTATTAGTAACCTGTATACACAACGCCTAGAAGGTAGCTAAGGAGAATATAGAGAAAGCCTAAGACTGTATACGCTCTATAGTTAACGCTTATTACAACCTAGTTAACTAGACTGTAGGTAACAAAGTGTACCTTTCTACTAAAAACTTAACAAGTAAGCAACTAAGCTAAAAGCTATCTAATAAGTAGGAAGGTCCCTTTAAGGTCCTAGAATAGGTTAGTTACTTATATTACTTAAAACTTCCCCCTAGTTTAAAAATACATAACGTATTTGTACCTAACGTTCTGTGTAAGGATCTAGATAACCTATTACCTAGTTAGGAAGCTCTAAAACCCGCAGGTATTCCTATTTAAGGAGTAGAGGAATAGGAGGTCTAAGAAATCCTAGCTAGTAGGTTAGTCTGCTGTAGTCTTAAGTACTATGTAAGCTAGGTTAGCTATAACCTAGACCTAACTTAGTATCCTGCAAAAAACTTTATAGGAGCACCTTATAAGCTAAAGGCGTATTACAACAAGTACCTAGAGCAGCCTAGTCTACTAAAGGCATTAAACAAATAGATTACAGCATAGGAAGAAGGTTAAGAATTATAGGGCAAATAAAGATATTATAATTTAGAAAAGGATAAAGGAAATCTATTAACTCTAAAACGCCTCTAACTGCGTTTATACAATAAATAACAAGAAAAGAAAAACAAAAGAAATCCTCCTTACTATACAGCTTAAGAAACCCTTTCTTTTTTAAGGGTTCTTAATATTACTTATCTCCTTAGAGCTACTAGCGTTAGTTTTATCTAACAACCTAGGAGTACCCTTTTTTTTAGGTGCTAGAAGCAGAGCTAGCTTTACTAACTTACCTCTAACTCTAGAGCTATAAGGGGCTATTTCCTATCGCAGCTTAATAACCTCCCTAGTTAACACTAATAAACTCTCTACTATCTCCTCTATTACCTGGCCCTGCGCTGTACTAGCGTAGTACTAGTGCAGCAACACGTTATTAGCAGTAACTCCCTTAAGCTGCGCAGTTGCTACCTGCACTACACTTGCTAGAGCTATCGCTGATGCTATAAGGCTACGCTATGCCTCTAGTGCTGCCTCTGTTACCTCCTCCTCTGCCGCCTCTCCCGCTGCCTTACCCCTAGATTCCTCCTCCTACATAACAAGGTTGTTATAAAAAGTAGCATACTTAGGACTAACGTAAATTAGAACCTATAACTATTAGTATTAGTTAGAGAGCAGGAGTAAAGAAAAGTCTAGTTACTAGATAACACTTCTTATTTTAAAGTGTGTAATAAGCACACTTTAATAACAACGCCTTATTAAAAGCGTAGTCTACCTTCCTCCCTCTTACAAAGGCCTAAATTAAACAAAGGCAGATAACCTAATAGGCTACTGCAAGAGCTCTAGGTAGGACTAGTATTAGCATAGTAACTAATTAACAAACCTAGGAGCATTAGTATAGGAATAATTAAAAGAGCGTAGGGATACTTATAGCAAGAAATAGTGTCTGTTAGAGTTAGGAAAGGTATAGGGATTAATTGTTTATATACCTACGCAACGCGTCCTAGAAATTAGATATAACAACAACAGCAAACCTGTTTCCCTCTAATTAAGTTACAATATAGCTTGTTGTTACATTAGATTTAGGCAGCAGAGTTAACAAATAAAAACAAAAAAAGTTATCTTTACTTTAGATAAAAATAACAATAAAACACTAAAACAACAACCTAAGTTAACTAAAAACCTAGAACAGACGCTAAATTAACGCACTAACGCTATAGAACAACAACTGTTATTACTTACGCGTATCTAGGACAATCTACCTACACAGGAGGGGGTAGTGTAAAGCACTAGTCTCTAAAAAGTGTTACACCCTAATTTACCTCTAACTTAGCTCCTTTACGTTTCTGTTCCTGCCTGTAACTTAGTTATAGCATTCTAAACTTCCCTGTATTCTAGCAGTATAAAGGCACAAGGAGAATTATCTGTAGATAGATAGTTTTTAAGTATTCTTTGTACAAGACCTATAGGAATAGAATTGTCTCTGTGTTACCTATCCTAGTACTCCTAGACACCTTGTAGTGGATACACACGCATTCTAGAGCTTTCTATTATCCTGTGTTGTTACATGTGTAAGTTACAAACAACGTAAACAAACACCTGCAGCTATAGAACTAATAGCAAAACAACCTAAACTAAGGATAACAAGGAGGACGTTATTAATCTAACACTAGCTGCTATATCTATAATAATACTTAAAGCAGATACTTTAGACCTAAAGCAATAGACCTCTTAAACCTTAACAAAGGACTACTACTACTCTATTAGAACAAGAAGAAGGGTAGAGGAGGACACTACTCTAACAACGCAGGTAGCAAAGACTGCTACAACTGTAGCAAACCAGGCTACTTTGCAAGAGACTGTAAGATAAAGAACAAGGTTCTTTAACAGCTTAATGTCCTAACCTACGCTAACAACACTGCAGATACTAGTAATTAGGAAGTAATTACTAATAACATAGGACAACTTATAGAAGACCTAGAGTCTAGTCCTAAGGACGATGCTAAATGCATTAAACCTCCTATTCGTGCAGCTACTCCCTACTACAAAGATGTAGAAGGCAAAGGAGTAGTATTTACTAACAGCAACTAACGCTATTATGTAGTAGAATGTTGTGTAGAAGGAAGGAGCCTTAAGGTTAGTAAAAATACAAAGGCCTGTTCTAATAACGTAGAATAAGCTACTTTAGTCTTAAAGGCAAGGAACTTCTAGTTGTTAAACGCAAGCTAGAAGACGTTGCTAAAGAGCAAACTATGCTTAATAACGTAGGAAAACCCTACAAGGAGACAAAAGACTACTAACGCAAGATAGATAACCTCTTAGATACTTCTAGAAAAACACTTATAGAGATTAGACAAGACACTATGCGTTGCTAACACTAACGCTAGCTGCGTAAGCGCTGTGCTAAGGAAGAAGCATACGCAAAGATGTGTTAAGAACTTGTCTAACCTATAGTAGGATCTAAAGAAAGAGAGCTTACCCTAGAGTTTAACTAGCTTATCTAGCAGGTTAAACAACAGACTAACAACTGCTAATAAGTATTAAGCAATCTAGAAGACGCTAAGGACTAATATTAGGTAGAAGCTAAGACAGCGCGCAGCATACAACGCATAAGGGAACAACAACCCTTACTACTATTACTTCTACTACTACTTAGCCTACAACCCTAGTATAAACTAGACCCTAGGAATCTACAATATAGAGAATTGTTATAGACAGCCTGTGGCAATAACTAATGTAGTGTATATTAAGACTCTAAGCTAAACAACAGATAGTTCCCTCTAGGACACTTCTCTTGCTGTGTTTAGTAGTACAGCTATAAGAACAACTTGTGCAAAAGGCACCTTATTAACAAATATAGCTGCGCCTTCTTTCCTAGAATAGAAGACCTACAAGTAGTAATTTAGATATAGCTAGTAGTTAATAGACAGTGCTACAATACGCACTAGCAAAACTGCCTAAACCCTAATTACAAGGTCTACTAAGGACATAAGAAACACAATAGATTTACTAAGGAGACTTTTTAGGACAGCGCCTAAGAGCGCTAGGGATTAATCTATTAATTCTATTAGGACTAATTACCTTATTAAACTCTCTATTAAACTAAATAGAGTAGTACTATTAGCACTCTTAGACTTAGGAGCCTAAGCAAGCTATGTGTCCTAGGAAGCGTTATATTAAGCAGGTCTCACCCTACGCTTAAAGGAACAAGCTTACTTACTCTAAGTAGCTAATAGAGAATTAATGCTAGATAGGCTATTTATTATGTATAAAGTAAGCTTAGCACCCCTAGAGATACAGGGGCACTATAAGGAAATAACCCTAGACGTTTTTGCAAAGGCTACGCATAATATTATATTAGGACTTCCCTAGTTCCAAAAGCATAACCTACAGATAGACTAGGCATAAGAGAAGCTTTCGTTAAAAGGATATAAATGCAGCACTAATGTATCTATACCTACGCAGCGCACGTCGCAGCTAGTAGATAAGAAGAAGATTAATAATGTCTCTTTAACACATAAGACGCGCTAAGTTAGAGTAGTTAACTCTGCAGATACTAAGAGCCTAACAGATTACAAAGCAAGAGTTAAGGAGAAAGAGAGTGCACCTCCTACTATCCCTAACGTATACTAACAGTATATAGTAATGTTTAAAGAAGAGCTTACAGTAAAAGCCCTGCTAAAGCACAAGCCCTAGGATTATAAGATTAAGCTCTAGGAAGGAAAGAACCTAACTTTTAAGAGGCTATACTAACTATTAGAGAAGGAACTTAAAATACTTTGCAAGTATATTATAGAGAACCTTAAAAAGGGATTTATTAGAAGATTAGAATTATCTGCAGGGTACCCTATTATATTTATTCCTAAGAAGGATAGTAAGCTACAACCTTGCATTAACTTTAGGAAGCTTAATAATATTACTATTAAGAACTGCTACCTGCTCCTAAATATTACAGAGTTACAGGACTAGCTAGCAGGAGCTTAGTACTTTACTGCGTTAGACTTAAGAGGAGCATATAACCTTATCTACATAAAGGAAGGAGAAGAATAGAAAATAGCCTTTAGAACAAGATATAGACTCTACAAGTACCTTGTTATGCTATTTAGTCTAATAAATGCACTAGCTACGTGCTAGGAGTTAGTTAACAACGTCCTTAGGGCACACCTTAACAGGACAGTAGTAGCATATTTAGATAATATCCTAGTGTACTTAGAAACACTAGAAGAGCACATTTAACACGTAACTAAAGTGCTAGAATGCCTAAGAAGAGTAGATCTATAACTAAAACCTAAAAAGTACAACTAGCACTAGAAAGAAGTTAAATTCTTAGGGTATATTATAGGACAATATAGAGTTAAGATTAGTCTAATAAAGATAGAAGTAGTTAAATTATAGCTAACGCTAAAGACAGTTAAACAGATCTAAGAATTCTTAGGATTTGTTAACTTTAACTAACGCTTTATTAAGGACTACTCTAAGATTATAATCCTGCTAATAAAGCTTACGTAGAAGGATACACTATTTAAGTAAGGAAAAGAATAAGACAATGCATTTAAGGCACTTAAGCAAGCCTATATTATACTACCTACGTTAATTACGTTTACTAGTAGTAAACTAATACGCATAGAGACTAACACCTTAGATCTTGCATTAGGCGCATGTATTACACAGGAAAAGGATAGACTATAGCACCCTATTGCGTACTACTTACGCAAGTTCTTAGGACTAGAAGAATAATACAATGTACATAACAAGGAATTACTTGCAATTGTCTTAGCGCTGAAACACTAGAGACTATACGCTAAAAGCTGTTTAGAGCTTACTATCTATACTAACTACAAGAACCTAGTATACTTTACTACTACTAAGGCATTAAATAGATATTAAGTATGTTAGTCTAAGATGCTTAGTTAGTACAAATTTAAGATATTGTATACTCTAGGAAAAGATAATAGCAGAGCTAATACGCTTAGTTAACGCTATAACCTTGCAGGAGAAAAGACAATTAACAAATTTGTAATATTAGCTGTTAACAAGGATAGGTCCTTAGGACTATTGCAACAGCTTAATAATATAATACAAATTAAAGTTAAACAACGTATACTATTGTAAGTACTAGAGGAACTTTAAGACAACATAATAGCTAGTTACTATAATAACCTGCTATATAGACACCCTAGAATAACGCGTATAATAGAACTTATTAAGAGACATTATAAGTTTAAGAATATAAAAGACAGGGTTACTAAATATATAAAAAACTGTGTTAACTGTTAACAAAACAAGCACAGTACACACATAAAATACAGAGAAATGTAAGCTATAGAGCTGCCTACAGCCCTGTAGACAAATATTATAATAGATTTTATTACACAGCTACCTGTCTCTAAAGACCCTGTTACAGGCTATGCCTACAACGCAATCTTTGTTGTAGTAGACAGATTTACTAAGTACGCTAAGATAATACCCTTTTATTGCAATTATACTGCTAAGCAACTAGCTTGCGTATTCTTAGACTAAATAGTTAGGTACTACAGCATACTAGAATCTATTATTAGCAATTAGGATAAGCTCTTTACGTTAAATTACTAGACTACGCTGTTAGCAGCTATAGGTACCAAGAAGAAGTTATTAACTGCCTATTACCTATAAACAGATAGATAGACTAAAAGAATAAATTAGACTATAGAAATATACCTATAGATTTACAGTAATTAGCAGCAAGATAACTAGGTTTTGCTATTGCCTATAGCTTAGATTACGTACAACAATAAACTATTAGAAATAACAGGCACAACGCTGTTCTTTGCAAATCACAGGAGACACCTAAATCTCTTTACTAGAAGCTTAGATATAACTATTTAGACTAAATTAGCAATCGCCTTAGTAGCAAAACTAAAGGAAGTACATTAGAAATTGCTAGAAAACATTAGCTAAGCTTAAGAATAAGCAATTTCTTATATTAACTAGAAACAAAAAACAGCACCTTAGCTAAAAGAGGGGGATAAAGTCTATCTTCTTACAAAGAATCTTTAAACGCAAAGACCTATAAAAAAACTAGACAAAGTTAAGGTTAGACTATTTTTATTTCTAAATAGATAAGCGTAGTTAACTATAGACTTAATCTACTAAAGGATGTAAAGATCTACCTAGTGTTCTATATCTCCTTGTTAGAACTAGCTAACCCTTAAACGCCTATCTAGAAGAACTTCTATTATTAAGCTAACAGCAAAGATAAATAGGAAGTTAAAGAAATAATAACATATTATAGAAAGGGCACTAGAACAAAGTACCTAGTTAAGTAGTTAGGCTACCTAGACTTAGAAAATATATAGGAACTACTTACAAATCTTACGCATTGCTAACAACTATTGCGTTAGTATTAGTAGTATTAGGATCTAATAGCAGGGGATGCGTAGCCTAGTCTAACGCTAGCAACCTAGGCATTAGCCTGCTCTTAAGTATGCTAACGTTATTAAGTAACTGCTCTTGTTGCTCTAGAGGCTTAATCTCCTTAACGTATTAAGCGCTTACGTTAAACTATTATTATTTATAACACTTTAAGAACTTCTTCTACTTCTATACATAACCTAACTTCGCGCGCGCCGCTTAAAGAGTAGCTATTACTACCTCTTCTACTTTAGCAGCTTTATCTTCTATTTATTCTAACTACAACATTTTATTATTAATTTTAGTAAAGTTAGGGACAGGAAGGTCTACTAGTTTATATTTCTTTATACTATTGTACTTACAGTTACTACACTTCTTATGCAGCAACAATATCTTACAAGGCACGCTCTTCTTTACGCAGTACTTGCAGGCAACTATAGCAAGATATCTAGTATTATTTATTTAGGTTCCTGTTTTGTGTTAGGCTTAGGTACTTTAAGAGACTATTAGTTAATTTATAAGGACATAAATTGTAGAGGAGAGGGATAGTATTACAATCCTAAGAAAGGACTGCAAGGCAGGACTTTATTACTAATAATACAAACAGGATTAGCGCAACACTTAGCCTAGGATTACGTAATATCCTACAAAAGTCTACACACAAGTCTAAGCTAAGACTGTAAGATAGGGTTACGTAATATCCTACAATTCCTATATATGTCCTACACTTCTTATAAGGCCCCCTATAGGACTTTGTAAGAAACTATAAGACATTATAGGATAACTTAAGTATATAGATCTTAGGAATATAACCCTTATAGTTTGTATTTAACCTTGTTAATTAAGTTTATCTTTAGAATCTTAACCTACTCTTAAACTAGATAGTATACTCTGTACTATTTATTGCACCCTATTATTACAAGCTTTGCTTAGTTAATAACCTACTCTAATCTTCTATACCTTGTTTATACCTAAGAACTAATAGAATCTGTGCTTATAGTCTTTAACTAAAGTATAACTTCAACACTAGCTTAGAGAAGATAGCAGCTTTTAACAGCCTGTCTAGCATCTTATTTATAAGGGGAATAGGATACTAGTTCTTAATAGTAACTCTGTTAAGGCCCCTGTAGTCTACATAGAGTTATAGTGTACTGTTAGCTTTTAGCACAAATAGAATAGGTACCCTAGTAGGGGACTTACTTAGACATATCTAACCTTTCTCCTATACTATATTAAGGTAGGCCTATAGTATTTCTAGCTCCTTCCTTAAGAGGTTATAGATAGGTATGTTTAGTATCTTACTCCCTAGTTTAATATTAATAGAGTAATTATAATCCTAATACAGTGCTAATACACTAGACTAGTGCTTGCTAAATGCAAACTACTTGTAGTGCAGCTCTAGAGGGACGTGCTTAAGCTCCTCTAGGTCTAGTTTATTGTCTATAGGGTTAATAGAAGGGTAGTCTTTATTATTGTCTAGGAGGACTTAGGCTATGCCTGTAGGTAGCATCCTAGAGCGTTAAGGGGGCTCTATAAGGTTCTAGTTATAGGCAATAGTACTTGCTTTACACTAGGGATAGATAGTAGAGGGATAGCTATAGGTATATTTAATAACAAGAATAATACTTGTCTCTCCTAAAGATAGCAAACAGCGTAGGTTTTGTGCAGCTTTGCTAAGGGCAAGACTAATACTAACTAAGGATAGCTCTAGAATACTACAACACTAAACAATTCTATTATAGGTTGTTACAGAACCTCCCCCTCTAGCTACTATCCCTAGCAGCAACCTTATATAGCTTTAATAAAAACCTTACCTTAAAGGGAGGAAAAAGAGTATCTATAGGTAGGTAGTTAGGGCTTCCTGTAGGCGTGCTTTGTGCGTAGTGCCTATATTTTATAATTATTATAGATACACCTTATATTTATTATAATTTAAGGTAAAAGCATTACTATACGCACTGTTGCCTGATTTTTTAGCTTAGTAGCCTAGCAGGTAGTAAAACCTCTTCCCTTTGCTCTTCCTTAATACTATAATAATAATACTTTTACATATATTTCTTACACGCTCCTTACTCCTACTATAGTTTACTATCCTAACCCTAAGTTTATTAAGAAGTCTTACCTTTAAAACTAATAGCTATTTATGTTCCCTAATACTAACAAGTGTATAGACTACGTTACTATAGTAGAGACTTGCCTACGCTACGCACAGAATATTATAAAGTAGAAGAAGAACTATAAGAAGCCTAAGCACTACTACTATAAGTATTATATAAAGGGAAATTAAGGTAGCTGTACTAAGGTAAGTTTAATAGTAGTACGCTGCAAGTACGCTTTAGCTAATTTATATAGGTACCTACTACGCTTAATAGCTGCGTGAATTACCTCTATACTTTGCACTACTAATATAATACTACTATTACTGCTACTACTACTCCTTATACTAATACTACTGTAATTATGTAAGGCGTTTAACTTACGCGTTGCTAGCGCTAATTTAACTTAGAGCTGTCTAGCTGCTACTGTATTACAGCCTACACTAGCACACCTATAGGTGTTGCTACCTAGGTGCTAATAACTTCTCCCTAGTTCCTAGGTCTAATCCTAGTAGAGCAGCGCTGCATTACGTCTACCCTTAAGCAGCTTGTAGGGCACGCAGCCTGCATAGTAAGTTTGCTCCTTTAGCGCGTCTAGAGCGCATGCTAACCTCTTCTAGGGTAGTAGTAGTAGTAGCAGTAATGAGTTAGAGTTAGAGTTAGAGTTAGAGGAGGGTAGTGCTAGTAGTAAGGGTAGTGCTAGTAGTAAGGGTAGTGCTAGTAGTAAGGAGGATAAAGGTAATAATAGTAGTAGTAGTAGGGGTAGTAAGGAGGATAAAGACAACTAGGTTGTTGTTAACAGTTAGGGCGTAGAGAACGTAGGGCTAAGGCATATATAGTACGCAGCTTTAAAAGGATTTTTTCTTATATAATAGTAGGCCTAAGGCTAGTAAATTAGATTGCTTCTTGCGTGCGATAATAGCGCGCTTAAGATAATCTTAATGTTCTTTTTGTGCATAAGGATCTCTAACCTAATTTATACTCTTAGATAGTATTATCTATGTTTTTAAAGTCTAATGCTAGGGTCTATATGTCCTAGGTCTTATTATAGCCTTTCTAGCAGAGTAGGTACTCTAGTTAGCCTCTCTTTGTTTATTTCCCTAGGATCTTTTCTACCTCCTATACTTCTTTACCTTCTAGGGTCACCTCTAGTAGATAGGTGTTATCTTCCCCTTTAGCCCTAGGTTTCTATTATTCTAATAGAGATATATAGAAGACGTTATAAATATAGTATAAAGGTAGTAGGAGTAGGCAGTATACCTACGTTCTAATTACGTCCTAGATTTAGAATAGGCTAATAAACTTGCTAGAAAGTTTCTTGCTTAGTTAGCAGGCTAGGTTAATGTTCTTAGTGCTAAGTAACACTAGATTACCTAGGTAGAAGACTTTGTTCTTATGTTTCTTGTTATAATACTAGCTTTAATACTTGCATGCTTTCTCTAAGTGCTGTATAAGCGTTGCACGTGCGTTATGCAGTTACTTTACTCTTTAGACTGTATCTAGTACCTCCCCCTTAGGCCTACTATCTATAGGAGGCTTAGTAAGTAGTAGGTATTTACTATATATAGTATAGAAGGGAGTTATTTTAGTAAATTTATACACTAAGTTGTTATAAGCAAACTATATAGTTAATAGTAGCTTTACCTAGTTCTCTTAGGACTCTAAGATAAATATCTAAAGATACTACTTAAGCGTTTAATTCTAGCGTTTAGTTTGCCTATTAGTTTGCAGATAGAAGGCTGTGCTAAGCCTACGCTTTACCTATAGTTAGTAGTAGATTTCTATCTAAAATGTAGAGGTAAAGATAGTTCCCCTATCTAATATAATACCCTTTTATATTCTATACTTAAGTATAATATGTGTAAAGTAGGCTTCTATAAACTACTTTATATCCTATGTCTTTAACGCAGGTAGATAGAGTACTATCTTAGAGAAGTAGCATACAATTATAAGAATTGTATTAAAGGCATAACCTAAAGAATCCTTAGCTAGGGGTAAGCTAGTAATAAAGTCTAGTGTAACTTCTTTAAAGATTTCCTTTAGTGTAGGCAATAGTAATAGCGTTCTATACTTGCTATGCCTTAGAGCTTTGCTCCTTTAGCAGATAGCATAAGTTCTTACATATTCCTAGATGTCTTAACTAAGAGTTAGCTAGTAGTAGGTTCTCTTAATTAGCTTAAGCGTCCTATGTGCGCTAAAATAGCCTACTATACGCGTGTTATAGTTCTAGAATAAAATCTCTTGCCTAATAGCTAGTTCCTCTAGAACATACATTCTACTATTATATCTTAGGACTTTATTTTTATCTAAGTGCTATACCTACACTCTACTACATCTTTAAGTGCTATCCTTACTTATTAAGCTTATAATCTAACCCTAAGCAAAGGCGTCCCTTTGTTATAGTTATTGCAAGGTTTTAACAAGCAATTAAGACTCTACTATTATAGGTTTACTACTAATTAGTACCCTAGCTAGTAAGCGTAGCACGTATAGCATATATTCTATAGCGCTAGTAGTAGGGACCTTCCTAGTTCTATAAACTGTAGCAACGTGCGTCTTATACATACCTAATAAGCTTAGCTTATTTATAGATCTGTTTACTCTACTAGCTATATCTATTACTAATAATTTGTTCTATAAGGTAGGTAACAATTAGGTTAGTAATAGGTTCTCCTGTTTGTAATCTGCCCTTCTAGAGGGGCTATCTACAGGGTTTGTTTTACCTAGACAGTGTTCTACCTTAAAATTAAAAGCCTCTAGGTACATAGCCTATCTAGCTTACTATAGGTTTAGCTTTTATGTAGCGCGTATACTACGTAGGTTATTATAGTTACTTAGCACCTATATAGTGTGCTGTGTGCCTTTAAGGTAATACCTCTACTACTTAAAGCTATATACTATAGCAAGTAGCTCTAGGTTATAGACTTTATAATTTATCTTAGTAGCTTATAGCTTTTAAGAGGTAAAGGCAACTAGGTGCTACTACTTATCTTTAAAGAGTTAGGAGAGTATACCTAATATAGCAAATATAGACGTATCTATCTCTACTTAGATTAGAAGAGCTGTATTAAAATAGCGCAGGATAGGCGCACTTAAGAAGTAGGTCTTTAGCCCTTTAAATAAGCAGTTTGCAGCTTTATTCTATTAGAAGTCTTAGTTCTTCTTTAATAAATCTGTAAGAGGAGCTATCTCTCTAGCGTATCCCTTAATAAAGCGTTAATAGAAGTTTATAAAGCCTAGGAAGGATTATAGCTCCTTAATGTTAGTAGGCTGTAGCTATTTAGTAATAGTGCTTACCTAAGCTAGATTAGCGCATACACTATACGTGTTAACAATAAAACTAAGGAAGTGTACTATATCTAATATAAATATACATTTCTACAAGTTAATATATAGTTCTGCCTTACGTAGGGACTAAAGTACTAAGCGTATAGCGCGCTAGTAGAGTGTAATATTATTGCTCCCTATATAGATAAGGATATTATCTAGGTAAACTATATAGATATAGTCTAAGTGTTTAATTAGGGCCTTATTAATATAGGCCTAGAAGCTTATAGGAGTATTAGTTAGCCTAAATAGCATTACTAAGTACTTAAAGTAACTATATTAGGTCCTAAAGGTAGTTTTCTACTTATCCCCTGCTTTAATCCTTAGCTAATAATAGGCGTTGTAAAGGTCTAGAGTTGTATAGTAACATACGCCTAATAGGCAATCTAGTGTCTCCCTAATAAGTAGGAGTAGGTAATAATCTTTTACAGTAATAGCGTTTAGGCCTTAATAGTCTACATAGAGGCAGAGTGTCTTATCTTTCTTAGGGACAAATAGTATAGGTGCTCCTATAGGGCTAGTACTATATTAAATCTATCTATTACTTAGCACTTGCTCTAAGTATTTGCGTAGCAGCTTTAGCTTACGTGTAGAAAGGTTATAGAGTAGTCTATAGGGGGTTCCTTTCCTTCTATAAGTAGAATTACGTAATCTAAGGATTTAAAGCTAGGTAGAGTAGCAGCAGCTTCTTTACTAAATACGTTAGTGTAATCTACTAAAGCGTCTAGGATATAAGGCTCCTGCACTATATATGCTTTATAGATAAAAGTATTACATTCTAAATTAATGCTAGTAGCTTAGAGTACTCCTAAAAGTAAGGGGTTAGGGTTAGCTTTATTAAGTTTAGTAGAAGTAATAAGCTAAATATTAGCTTCTATATACCCCTAACGCTAGGATTGTAATCTATAATCTAGAAAGATATGTTCTTATTAGAGGAAGAGGTTTCTAAGGAGTAGGGGGACCTCTTCCTTGTTAACTCTATACATAGTAGTGCGTATATAACGCTCTACTCCTATATTATTAGTTAAGCGTACCTACAGCGCATATACAGCGTATGTACTTTATTACTATATACTAATCTATCCTAGGTGCAGAAGTTCTACCTCCTTAATAGGTAGCAGGTCTATTTCTATAGTAATCCTTTAGCTAATTAAGCTTACATCTGCCTAAGGATTAAGAATAACCTATAATTATTATTCTAGTGTAGTCTCCCTAGATACGTTACACGTGCGCTTTATGCCTAGTAAAATGTATACTAGGATGCGCCTTACTATCCCTAGGTAGCTAGTAAGGCTTAGCCTTTTCCTGTCTAGTTAATTTAAACTAGAATCTAGTTAGGGTTAGAGTTAGAGTTAGAGTTACTACTTTAACATTTATTAGCATAGTAGCTAGTCTTATTACACTTAAAGTAGGTAACGTTACTCTTATTATATAGGCCTTTATTAGTAGAGGCATTATCTCCTTACTTTTACCTCTTATGCCTCTAGGTACCCTTATAGCGTGTGCTAGGTATATAAGTTAGTAATAAACAGCGTAGGTTACGCTTAAGTGTAGAGCCTAACGCTACTAGGTCTTTGCGTGTAGCTAGTACCTAATAGTAATTAGTAATTGCCCTTTATAATTCTAGCTAAAGCTTAGAGAATAAGTGTTAGACCCTCTATTCTTTAGTATAGAGGGTAAGTTAATCCTCTAAGACCTCTAAGTAGGTTATAAAAGCATAGACTGTTTAGTCCTTCTACTATATAGCATAAGTGTAAGCTATAGCTAATTCTAAGGTATAGTTTATAGGATTAGAGAGTAAGTCTAGTAAGTACTATTTAAAGTACCCCTAGCTAGGTATCTCTTCTTATGCTCTAAACATGCGCTTAAAGTGCGTGTACTAAAGCTCCCTTAGGTCCCCTAATAGGTACTACATTGCCTAGAGTATCCTATCTTTAGGGTTGCTAAACTCTTATAGTAACAGTTAGAAGGCTATCTTATAGGAGTAGAAGAACTTATAATATTCTTTAAGATTCTTTCCCCTATATTTAGCTAGGTCTTTAGGTTTAAGCGCGCGCTTTATAGGTTAAGGTGCAAGCGTTATAGATGCGTTCTACTTATACATACTAGCCCTTAAGGTCTCCTTAATAGTCTCTACTATACTTAAGGTAGTGTAGTTTCCTACGCCCTCTAGCTGTATAATCTTAGCTTTAAGTAAGCGTAGGCGCTATAGGGCCTAGAGCTTATTGCGTTAGTATTTAGCAGCTTAAATGCGCTCTTAAAGTGTTAGAGGTGCGCTTATTATAGGGGTTAAAATCTCTTTGTTAATTAAAGAAACACTACTAGAGTTGTCCTCCTGCTAGGTTTAAGATAAGGGTAGTTAAGTCTCTCTTGTAGGTGCCCCTAACTGTTTATTTAAGTAGTTAGAGCTATTCCTAGACTATTAGATTAACAAAGTATTATTATATAAGGTTCTAGTAATAGGCAATAGTACTTGCTTTATACTAGGGATAGATAGTAGAGGGATAACTATAGGTATATTTAATAACAAGAATAATACTTGTCTCTCCTAAAGATAGCGAACAGCGCAGGTTTTGTGCAGCTTTACTAAGGGCAAGACTAATACTAACTAAGGATAGCTCTAGAACACTACAACACTAAACAATTCTATCGCAGGTTGTTACAGGCTCCTAGATAATACTTGCTACTATGCGCTTCCCTATAGCTTTAGGGAGCTATAATAGGTCTAGGTACTATATAATATAATACTAAAGGTAGTCTATAGCTTTAAGCATTTTGTTTTAAAGCTAGAGAAGTCCCTTGTTATAGAAGTATTCTATGTTAAGGATAGTGTCCCTGCTTAGCCCTTAGGCTAGTAGTAGTCTACTATCTTCCTAGTTACTTTCTAATAGGGTGTTTATTGCCTCCTCTAGGACTTAGTAGACTAAGTTACCTAGGTGCATAAGGTACGCCTTTTCCCTAGTTCTATAGAGTAGAACAAGTCCTATATAGTAGTAATATATACTCTCTCTGCGCCCTTAGAGAACTACTTGTATATACCTTTAGAGAAGCGTATATACAGGTTAGTAGATGCTAACTATAGGTAGCCTAGTACTAGGTTATACCCTTTAAAAGCAGCTAACTAGAACTCTTATAGGCCTATAGATTTAACTATACTATTGCTATTAAGGTAATTAATAGTTAGATTATAGGGTTGCTAAATGTCTAGGTAGTTGCTATTTAGGAATATAGCTACTAGTCTTTAATAGAACAGTTTATGTTCTAGGTAGAGTTTATCTACTACGAGTTAGCTAATAGGGTTTAGCTCTGCTCCTAAGTTGTAGAGGGCTTAGAGCAATGTTAGGAACCTATTAGGGCCTAGGAGAGATACAGTAACTGCAATGCAGGTTTGCTTTCTCTTAGTCTTAGGCCCTAGTTGTAGTTAGGATAGGTTAGCAACTAGGGCTTCTCTTTCCCTAACTCTCCTATTAACTAGGAGTTACTACTATTATTTCCTTTGTAGGAGTTATAGCTACAGTTCTTCTAATAGCTTTTCTAGTTACCCTAGTCTTTGTTCTAACCTTAGCTATTATTACTATTGTTTAACTAGGTAGCTGCTAGGGTACTATTGCCCTAGCTATAGGTAGGCGTGCCCCTACAGCTAGCATGTCTCTTATTTCCCTTCTAATTAGGGGATGTAGCATGCCTTTTGCTTTAGTTAGCGTTAGTACTCTTGTAAGTAGTTATAGGGCAAGCTGCTATCTCTATGTTATAGAGGGCTTGTTTAAACTTGTGCTATAACTAGATGTTATCTAGACTGCTGTTACGCTAGATCTCCTATTAGATATAAGGTAGGGTTTTAGACTATATAAAGGTTATCTTAAAGTTATAGTCCTTAGTACTATTATTAAAATTAAAGAAGCTATATAGTAGCAGTAACTCCTAGTAATTTAGCAGCATTAAAAAGGTATTAACTATATTACCTTCTCTCTACTTAATATTAAAGAACTTAGTGTAGTTCTTATACTTAGTAAGGACAGGGTCTTACATAAGTTGCTCCTCCTCTACCTTAAGGTTAGACTATAATTAGATAGATCCTTAGTTAATCTATTACTAGATTAGTTTATAATAGATGCTAAACTAGATAGTACCTATAGCCTAGTAGGTCCTTATAATAGAGTCCTCTAGTACTTAAGCGTATTAGAAGGCTGTCTTAATGTCTTTAATCTACTAGTCTACTTACTAGGGGGATAGAGCTCTGCTCTTAGTGCCTAGTTTAGGTTTAGGTTAAATATTGTTTAAAACCTAGATAATCTTTCTAGCCTTATTAAACGCTAGCTAGTTAGTCTCTAACTAGTTCCTGCCTTTAGTTAAGCCTAGGGCTTATAAGGCTTAGTTAATCTTGTTCCTTTAGATAGCTAGTTTAGCCTTACTAGCTCTAGCAAGCTCTGCCTTAAAAAGGTTCCTAAGGAGTTGCTTAACAAATAAGGGTTAACCTATAGTTAGGATAGATATAGGATCTAGCCTAGGCGTCCCTGCAGTAGGCAGGAGGTCTGCATTTAAACTAGTTGCTAGGTTAACCTAACTCTAATGTAATAGTACATCTATTAGAGTACTAGTAGGGCTGCAAGCCTGTTTGTCTGCTAATTCTATAGGACCTAACGCCTAGTTGTTAGATATACTAGGCGTTGTGTTGCTAGCTAGGGGTATACTAGGTAGTAACAAGTTTGCTACTAAATTGTGTATAGGATACCTCTAGGGATTTATTAGGTTGCTACTAGGGCTAGGCTATTGCAAGCCTGTAGCGTTGTTATTACTAGTAGCACGTAGCTAACGTTAATTTCTAGCTATTATAATAGGTATAGAAAAATTAGATATCTCTTTTAACTGCCTCTTCTAAGAGGGAGTATAAAGGATTTAAATTATAAGGGCACTGTAGGCAGGTAAGAGAGATAGGATAAAACGTATAGTATTAGATAAGATAAGACAAATCCTTAGAGGTTAAGCCCCTAAGAATTTAGGAGAATATATACGTGTGCATGCGCTAAGGGGTTACTATAGTAGCCCTAAGATGTCTCTAAGAGTTAGCACGCCTAAGGTAGAAAAGCTCCTAATATTCTTAATCTAAATATACTTTCTTTTACAACTACGCTGCGCTGTTAGAGCCTTAATAGCCTTCTTTATGCTATCTATTTCCCTTCTCTGTAATATAATAGTATAGTCTATATGCGCAACCCCTCTAGCAAGTATGTAAAGTAATCTTATAATATAAAATAGGGGTAAATCTTAGTGTAACTATAAGCAGTAACAAATATATTATATTTGCAACTCTATCTCCTTTGCGCTAGTAAGTGTTTTAAATTCCTATAGGGTAGTCTCTTGTAGTAGTAGTGTTAGCGTATAAAGGACTTTGTTAAGTTTTAATAGCATCTACTCTAGGTTAAAAGGAAATACGCTAGCGCCTCTAAAGCCTCTGCAGATATTATCCTTTATAATAGCCTTAGAATAAGCTGCCTAAAAGCTAAGAAGATAAACTTCTTCTTAATTTATATCTCTAAGTATTATAACTAGGTGTTAATTTAAACCAAGTACGCTGTTAAAAAGAGGCTAAAACAGGCTATATTAACTAGCTGTAATAAGTTTAATAAGTATAGAGGCATATATAAGGTAATACTCTAATATTCTATTAAGTATTCCTAAAACTCTATAGAGTTATAGCTCTTGTGTCTATTATTAATAAGTAGATAGTAGGTGCTAATAGTATACTCCTATTGAAGTTGTACTAAGACAAAGTCTAATATTATACTAGTTCTTTTAGGTCTTAGAGATAAGTGCTGGTTCTAGAACAGTAAGGTAAGATACCTAGATAGAGTCTAATATAGTAACTTAGAGTATAATAATAGATTATATATAATACAATCTGTAATATTAAAGGAATAACTAAGGTCTAAGCAATACGTAATTCAGCTAGTTATAGTTAGGATAAGATTCTAAGAAGTAAATTAATTAACAAAGTTAAATATATACTGTAAGAGTTCTATTCCTATATACAATATAATAGATATAAAATCCTTAAGCTTACTTATTAAAGTATAAGCTTGCTTGCTAAGCTAAAAGCTTACAAAGCTTACTATAAGCTTTTAATATAATAATAGCTTATTAATAGTAATTATATATACAAAGCAAGTAATTAAATTATCTAATTATTAAATTGTTAAATTGTTAAATTGTCTTATTGTCTATTTTTCTAATTATCTAATTATTAAATTGTTTAATTGTTAGCTGTTTATTAAAACCTTAAATTATAAAATTGTTAGCTGTTAGTTATAAGCTATTAACTATCTAATTTTAGTATTCTTGCGCATAAGCTATATAGTAGTTAGGTTAACTAATTCTTTATAAAAGGGGCAAGAAGCTGCTAGTCTTATATAAAAGGGGTAAGGTAGTTGCTTAATTAGGGACCTAAAGTTTATCTACAGTTTAGCTTTCTCTTGTATACTGCTTTACTTGCTTTGCTTGCTTTGCAATAAATAAGCTATATATATTAATCCTTCTTACACACTAAGGTATAAGCTTATAGATCTACTTATAAGCTAGTTACCTAATCTATTCTATTAGTAATTATTACTAGTCTATAGCAGGCTATGTTATAGATAGCTTAGTAGCGCTGTAATAATTAGTCCTAGAGGCGTAGGATTGTAATAACTTTTTTGTAGACGTGTTAAAGTGCTTTAACTACTTAAGACTTAGTTTGTTTATTATTTAATTGTGCTTTCTTGTTGTAATTACCTAATTACAAGGTATATTTAGGTACTAGGTTTTTATTAGAGCTTTGCCTTAGAAAATAAAAAAGGGTAGGATAGTCTAGTTAGTACTGTAGACGCTAGTAATAATTACAACCTACTGCAAATTCCTTAGCTATATATTCTTAGGGTTAGACTACTTCTCTAAGCCTATAAACACTCTCTTTAACCTAGTAGTAACTATTATAAACCTAGTATTTTTAAAGTTATAGGTATCTGTTAGAATTAGACTAGCTTTAACAGGCTAGGCCTAAGAATTAGCTCCTTAGCGCTTACTGCCTTAGCTACACTCTAGTATAGAACACCTTACCTATAATAAGCTAACTATACTCTAATATAGAACTAAAAGCTCTAATATAGGGGTAAAAAAACTCTACAACCTATTCTTAAGCTAAGATTGTAACAATATAGGATAATAGAAGCTTTAGAAGCGTATGTATCTACTACAAGGTATATAGGAGCACTAGGATATGTAATATAGAAGATTCTCTATTTCTATAGGTCTTGTATAAAGGATACTAAAAACTATCTATTATAGGATAGATCTAATAGCTCTTTTATATTCCTTGTCCTAGAATCTCTTAGATAGCTAAGAAAGAGTTAGTAAAGTAGTAGCAATTTGCCTGTAGGTTTTAACTTGCTAGTAGGTTAAAATAATTTACTAGTAGGTATTAAAGTTGTGCTTTAGTTAAAGGCTGTAAACACTTCTAGGTTAGTTCTTAGAAGATAAGTGCAGTAGTAGGAATAAAACAAGGTAATAACCTAAGTAAAGCTTTTAATAATTAAAGGTGTACTAGTGTTAGATATAAGGACAATACCTAGCTAAGGTAAAAGGTAGAAAAGGAGTTACGCGCTAAGAGATAGCGCAGTAACTACCCTGCTATTATAAAAATTAGACCTTAGAGCTAGACAGATATAATATAATAAATAATATATATAAATTATTATATTAACCTATTAAATCTAATAATTAAGATCTTACTACTAGTACTAATTTATTACTACAAACAACAATTACTAATATATTGCTCCTAACCCTACGCAACCTATAGAAAGGAATAATCCTTATAGACTACTACTCCTTCTTAGTATAGCATTAGGCCTTTAAAGCCTAATGTATCACACTAAATGTATAGGATATTATTAACCTAGACAGCACTGCAACGCTAGTAGAGAAACTAGTACTTCTAAGACTCCTGTAGATTGCTGTATACAAACTAGCACTAAGTGCTATCTTATCTAAATAAACAAGGTAAGGTACGCTATTAACTAGCTACATACAGGCATTACTACCTATCTAAAAATAAGACCTATTAGCCTTAGGCTTACAATCTTATAATAAAGACATTAAGCTATAAAAGCTTATACTAGAAGAATACAAAATCTACAAAAGAACCTATAAAACAGAATAGAAGAACCTTAACACTATTACGTCTCTTATATAGAGTATAGTGTTACTATATCTATAAAAGACATATTACTTACTATAGATATCTCTCTGCAAGTAGGTAACTAGCCTCTAATAGAGGATAGGCATAAGCTTAGATAAGGAGAGAGTAATAGCTTGCAAACAATACTATAACGCACTTAAACTAATAAGAGTAGTAGGAAGCTAGGACACCTAGCTCCTTAAATATAACTACGCAGCTACTAATATAGAAGTAGAAGGAGTCCCTAAGGCTACTAATCTAAACACTATAATAAGAGATTTTCTTAAGGCAGTAAGGAAGGTAGTGCCTAACTAGGCAGACAATTTTAAAGAAAACTAATTAAACCTTACTAGAATAAACTAGAAGTAGATAATAAAACGCTACTAAGAATGCATAAGCAAAGACTACCTAAGGAGCAAACTCTATAAGGGCACAGCCTTTGTAGTAGGAGATTACTTTAACTCTGCCCTTACTATAGGTAGTATATCTACCCTAGGCACTAAGAGAGACGCCTTGTACAGTAAGAACTACATACTATCTACCCTAATCTACAAGACTAAGGGAAGACCTATAGGTTAGTAATTAAGATTACCTAGCTTAAGAGCTAAATCTAAGCGCCTAGGAGGCTTAGTAGAAACTAATATTGCTATATACCTAGCTTATAAACAACCTTATAAGCTAGTTAACTGTTACTACGTCTTTAAAGAAAAGGCGCCTATATAGTAGATACTCTACCTAAGAACAGAGAGACTAGTAAGTATCCTGCTTAAATATAATGTTAACTTTTAAGAATAGGTAGGAGTAAGTAAATACTATAGAATAAAGACACCTATAATTAAGACGTTATATACACTAGAATAGTTACTTAAGTAACTATAAGGTTAGTAAATCTCTATAATTAATATGTCTTTTAGATAGGGCTATTAAATTACCTCCTAAAAGACTACTATATCCTAGATTCTAGTTTAACTATACACATTAGCAATAACTAGAAGTAGATCTATAACCTTTACTCTCTACCTACAAATAATTACCTATAGGCTAGAAACTTATAAGTATAGATATAAGGGTATAGAATAATCTAGCTCTATCTAGCTAGCTACAAAGGGGCAGCAATACTAGAGCTATAGAACATAGCCTAGTGCCTAGATATCCTTTGTAATCTTGTCTTATTCTAACAGCTACATTAGCAAGGAATCTAGTAGGACATAAAGAGCAAACTAACCTAACTTAAATAACTAGATAATAGTATAATTATAGTGTTAATAGAGTAGTTTAGATAATAGATCCTAGAGGAAGAGCTAACTAAGGCAGCCTCTATAGTATAAATTAATAGATAAAAGCAATCTAGCTTAAAGGTAGATACACTATTATAGTATAAGCGAATAGGACACCTAGGGGCAGCAGCTATTAAGCACCTTATATACTAATCTAAGGGGGTAAGAATTAAGGGTATTATAACTGTCTAGTGTAATACATACAGCTAAGCTAAGATAAAGAAGCAGATAAGCTAAAGGCTATAACAAAATAACAAGGGTCCTAGTAAGAAAATAGCTATAGACTTCTACTTATACAAAGAGGGAAGCTATATAAAGGAGAAGAGCTAACTCCTTATTACTAATAGGTATTTTAGCTTCCTATAGGACTTCTACTTTAAGGATAATTATCTTAGGAAGTTAATTATCTACTTCCTCTAAACACTTATCTAATTCCTCTATTATTAATACTAAATTAAAATTAAAGTAATTAAGTATAATAGAGAAGTTATAACAACTAAGCTAGAGGTTGTATATTAGTACGCTGCCTAGATAATCTAATTAGAGCCTTTAGCACCTAACGTATAAGCCTAAAACAGCGGTGTAGAACGCTTAGGGGTGTAATTAAGGATAAGGCACGCACTATAAGACTAGACGCAAACCTACTATAGGAAATATAGCTAGAGATTATAATAGTAGCAGTCTACCTATATAACTAAACACTAAAATTATCTAATAACTAGAGATTACTATATAATGTATTCTTTACATTTGTAGTATAGCAGTCTAGAATTACTATAATAAGAAGGAAGCTAAACTAGGTATATCTAAAGGCATATAGCTGTAAGGCCTTTACTCTTATAAGTAACACCCTATAAGAGAAGGCACGTCTACAACGCCTAGACCCTAGAGTATAGGTAGAATACCTAGTAGGATACTAGTCCTCTAACATCTACTAAGTATAGGTTCTATCTATAGCTAAGGTAGTTAGCACAAGAGATGTTATCTTTAATAAAGATAAAATCTTTAGTAGTAGAATAGAGGAGCTTATAGACAGCCTTATGCATAGCACTCTAGATAAGATTATAGTATAGATTAAGAGCGATAAGTTACTAGAGCTAACTTACCTAGAACTAGAAATATAATCCTTCTATAAGAATAATAAAGTTGTAGACTCTAAGATAACACTAGAACCTATTAACTAACTAGAGTACTACTAAGGGAGAAAGATTAGAAACAATTATCTATATCTAACTCTACTGTTAACCCCTCTACTAGTAGTGCTGCTTATAAGCTGCCTGCTATAAGATTAAACGCGTTAGAGCGCTATCTAATTAGGAGCTGCTAGGTATTACCTAGCAAGTGCTAATTAGCTAGAATTAACACTAGCATAAAACTAAAGAACTTTATAAATAATCTTATAGAAGGCAGCCTTTATAGCTAGCATATAAGGCAGGACTATTAGCACCTACTAGAGAAAGATATTAGATAAGGCCTAGTTAAACCAGCTACTCTTACAGGGACTAAACCTCTACTAGAGTTAGCTCCTACTATTACTAAGCACGCGCTCTAAACTAGTAGACTATCTAATATATAAGCAATTTAAGGATGCTAAACAATAGTACCTATAGAGCTACTACTAAATAAAATCCTAGTTAGAAGCTCTACTTAATAAAGTCTAGGTATTAGGATATTAGATCTTAAGCTGCATGTAGGTATACACATATAAGCTAGATAAGAACTACTACCTACTAAAATATAAAGTAAGACTAGTAGTCTAAGGTAATTAAGAAAGGAATATAATATTAGAGGACACTTACGCAGTAACGCTAGCTAGTAGGTCCTTCTAAATATTAATAGCAATTACAGCTGCCTACAATATAGAGCTAAAGTAGTATAATGTTGCAAATGCCTTTGTCTATACTATAATAGACTAAGAAATATATATAAGGATGCCTAATAGCTATTAGAAACTAGGTATAGTCCTATAGCTAAAAAAGGCACTGTATAGACTTTAAATCTTACTACTTCTATAGTAGAGAGAATTTATATTAACACTTATATAATAAGGCTTTAAAGTAGTTCTATATAAGCCCTACTATCTTACTAAGAGTAGAGTTATTATATTCTTCTATGTAGACAATATTATTATAGCCTACAGACAGGCAAACAAGCAAGAAGCTGCCTAGGCATTAAAGATCCTCTAAAACAAGTATAAAATAACTAGAGGACATAATCTCTAATAGTTTCTAGGAATTAAGGTTATAAGAAACTAACAGAATTATAAGATCCTTCTATTACAGGCATTATATACTAACAAGATTAGCTAGCTAGTAGAGAGGTGTTAGGTTTAATAGGTTAAGATAATAATTATATGTATTATTAATTATATTGTGTCTATCTAGCTACAAGGTCTAATTTTAATAATAGTAGGGTAGTTACTGCGCTATCTCTTCGCGCGTAACCCCTTTTCTACCTTTTACCTTAGCTAGGTATTGTCCTTATATCTAACACACCCTCTTAGCTTTAGCCCTGTACAGCCCTAAAGCTAAATTTATCTACTTTTAGTTTACTACTAGTGCCTGCCTATAGTTTAGTAAGTCTGTCTAAATCTTAGCTAGGATCCTCTATTCTATAGGCTCTACTAGTCTAAGTTATAATAGGAAGGTCCTCTACTAATTCTATAGTAGTGCTTTAGTTTGTCTATCTACTAGCATATACGCTAATAGTATGTAAGTAATAGTAATAGTCTTCTTAGCTGCTTCTTATTAAAGCTAGTAATTATAGATGTCTATATGTTAAAGTTTAGTCTAGAGCTTTAATACCTTCTTGTTTATTAATTAGATAGTCTAAGTGTTGTTATACTAGATAGTAATAGTTAATTCTAGAAGTTGTATACTAAGCTTAGTTAATAGTTAAGAGAGGAAGATAGCTTCCTTAGCAACCTGTAATAGAGCTAGCAATTTAGCTTCTATTATTAACGTTGTAACTATATCTTATTTGTTAGCTCTTTAGGTAATAAGTCCCCTATATAGCTTTATAGCATATCCTTAGGAGCTCTTCCTATCTATTATATTGTCTGTAAATAACGTGTTACTTACAACCTTAAGACCTATACTACCTCTAATTTATAGTAATAGTTATTAGGTGCTCTGTAGGTAGAGAAGGACTTAATCTGCAGCATTGTAATATAGTAGTCTAGGATTAGTAAGGAATCTAGCAAGCCTAGATATAGTAAACGCAATATCTAGTCTTGTAGTAACTGCTACAAAGAGCAGTAATCTAATCTTTTATTAATACTTGTTAATCTTAGATACTGTTGCAATTCTATTATAGGGTGTTAGCTTAATGTTTAATATTAGAGTATTGTAACAAAGGTTAGTCCTCTCTACTAGCTAGCTGATCTTGTTGGTATATAATGCCTGTAATAGAAGGATCCTATAATTCTATTAGTTTCTTGTAACCTTAATTCCTAGGAACTATTAGAGATTGTGTCCTCTAGTTATTTTATACTTGTTTTAGAGGATCTTTAATGCCTAGGCAGTTTCTTACTTATTTACCTATCTGTAGGCTATAATAATATTGTCTACATAGAAGAATATAATAACTCTACTCTTAGTAAGATAGTAGGGCTTATATAGAACTACTTTAAAGCCTTATTAAATAAGTGTTAATATAAATACTTTCTACTATAGAAGTAGTAAGATTTAAAGTCTATATAGTCCCTTATTTAGCTGTAGGACTATACCTAGTTTCTAATAGCTATTAGACATCCTTATATATGTTTCTTAGTCTATTATAGTATAGACAAAGGCATTTATAATATTATACTACTTTAGCTCTATGTTATAGGCAGCTACAATTGCTATTAATATTTAGAAGGACCTACTAGCTAGTGTTACTGCGTAAGTGTCCTCTAATATTATATTCCTTTCTTAATTACCTTAGACTACTAGTCTTGCTTTATATTTTAGTAGGTAGTAGTTCTTATCTAGCTTATATGTGTACACCTATATACAGCTTAAGATCTAATGTCCTAATACCTAGACTTTATTAAGTAGAGCTTTTAACTAGGATTTTATTTAGTAGTAGCTCTATAGGTGCTCTTTTTTTAGTATCCTTAAATTGCTTATATATTAGATAGTCTACTAGTTTAGAGCGCGCGCTTAGTAATAGTAGGAGCTAACTCTAGTAAAGGTTTAGTCCCTGCAAGAGTAGCTAGTTTAACTAGGCCTTATCTTATATCTTTCTCTAGTAGGTGCTAATAGTTCTACCTTATATACTAGCTATAAAGGCTGCCTTCTATAAGATTATTTATAAAGTTCTTTAGTTTTACGCTAGTGTTAATTCTAGCTAATTAGCACTTGCTAGGTAACACCTAGTAGCTCCTAATTAGATAGCGCTCTAACGTGTTTAATCTTATAGCAGGCAGCTTATAAGCAGCACTACTAGTAGAGGGGTTAACAGTAGAGTTAGATATAGATAATTATTTCTAATCTTTCTCTCTTAGTAGTACTCTAGTAAGTAAATAGGTTCTAGTGTTATCTTAGAGTCTACAACTGTATTATCCTTATAGAAGGATTATATTTCTAGTTCTAGGTAAGTTTACTCTAGTAACTTAACGCTCTTAATCTATACTATAATCTTATCTAGAATGCTATATATAAGGCTGTCTATAAGCTCCTCTATTCTACTACTAAAGATTTTGTCTTTATTAAAGATAATATCTCTTATACTAACTACCTTTGCTATAGATAGAACCTATACTTAGTAGATATTAGAGGACTAGTATCCTACTAGGTATCCTACCTATGCTCTAGAGTCTAGGCGTTGTAGACGTGCCTTCCCTTACAGGGTATTGCTTGTAAGTGTTAGAACCGCTAACTCTAATAGTTCCCTACAAGGCTAGTATAGCCTAATTAAGGAACAGGGGTGGCGTAACTATATAACACAAGTAAATTACTCTACACCTTTAGTAGCAATTTGTCTATCCTTAACCTGCAATACTATCCTCTACCTTCTAAGGCTTTATAGCGTGCTACCCCTATGCAAAGAGGTTCTAATATTTAAATTACTTACTATTACACGTTATTAAAATGCAGACTAGATAACAGAGCTAATTAGTAAGCTAGTCTAAAAGTAGTTAACTATTAAGTATACTAGTACGCTCTAGATTTATTATTAAGGAAGACTCTACTACTGCTTGCATCTAAAGCCTACCTTCCTTAGTAGAAAGGGACGCTGCAGAGAACTCTAGACTAGCTAAGGGTAGAGTAAACAAGCAGAGACTAGGAGGCTAGTTAATAACTCCTCCTAGGCTACAAATACCTATAATAGTCTAGAACGCTTTACTATATTCTCTAATAGACTAGGAACTAGTAGACGTCTACGCTTAATTAAAAGAGCCTAGAGGTAAAGTAAGATTAATTAACTCTGTTAACTAAGGGCTAAATATAAGTTAGAAGACACCTTAGTACTCTCTCTAACTTTAAGTCTACTAAGGACCCTTATAATAACATCCTTAGGCCTATTAGCTAACTATCTAAAGCTAGACCTACCTTAAAGGTATAATAAGAAGTTAAGAGCTAAATATAACTACTAGGAACGTAACTGCAAGTTATATTTCCTATATTTGCCTATAAACTTTACTAAAGAATACTAAAAGGTAGATTTTAGGGCAATGTACCTTTCTAAGCTACTTAAGACTCTATAGAAATTATATTATATAATAGAATAGACAAGTTCTCTATCCTAGTAACTAACCTAGGAGACACTTAAAACTGTTATATTAAACGCTCTAGGAACGCTATTAGAATAGAAATAGTAAGCCTATAAGACTCTTAAGCAAATCTAGCAAAAGCTAAATTAGTTACCTATAGATCTGCTAGATACCTTTTAACCCTTATAGGAGGAAATAGGCTTAGCCTAAACTCTAGAGCTTTAAGTAATAGAGTACATTTTATCTCTGCGCGAAGACATCTAGAGAGACCTATTCCTACTCCTAGTTAATAGGCGCAATACTCTGCTAATAGTAGAAGAACATACTAACGTTATCTACTACAGAAGGAATCTAGACAAGGAGGCAAAAGCTACCCCTATAAAGAGGTAGCTACTAAAAGGTAGTAACAAGAGTAACAAGATAGGGGGATATAAAAACCCCTAAAAAGACAAAAATAGGCCAAAAGGGGCTATAACAGACTGTCCTTATATAAAACTATAGGTACCTAAGGCAAAGGTAAAGGTCTAACCTATTATAACTATAGAAAGTTTAGTTATACTACAGCTAAGTGCTAAAGCCCTCTAAAGAATAAGGATGCTACAGCTAACTAGAAGGAAACTACTTTAGAATTAAAGGAAGGCTTAAATATTAGTTTAGGAAAAGGGAAAGAGTAGGAGGATTAATTCTATATCTTTCTGCCTATATAGCTTTAAACTAGGAAACATAGGACCTAGGGAAATTAAGAGAAGCCCTTTACCTCTATCTCTCTTAGTTATTAACTATATAGTGTATAGTTTAATCCTCTAAGCCTATAGAGGCTATAATTAATAAAGGTTCCTAGCTAAACTTAATGTTAGCTACGCTAGCAAAGGAACATAATCTCTAAATAGACCCCCTGCCTAAACTGCTAGCTAAAGGCGTAGATAGGGGTAGATTAACAGTATATAGTACTACAATAGTAGATATAACTATTACTAATTTACGTAGTTATAAAGAGACCTATTAAGTACTATTTATAGTAATAGACCTTTAAAGATACTTAGTGTACTTAAGTCTTCTCTAAATTAATATGTTTTATCTAAGGATTAGCTACGCTACTAGACGTATGCTCTTTTAGAGGAATAAGGATAATAAGGATATCTAGTTTATAAAGGTAGCTATAGAAGACGCTAAGCAGTTTAAGAGCAGTATAAGAGAACCTAATATAGACGTCTATGCGTGCCTTGTTAACTTTATAGGCTATAGAGGGTTAAAAGATAACTCTATAGGTTATTTACCCCTAGAATATGCAGAGTTTGCAGATATAGGCTTAGAGGAGGACTCTAAGAGTCTTCTAGAGCATAGCTACTATAATCTATCTATAACTCTAACACCTAATAGTATTCTACCTTACTAACTATTATACAACCTCTTAGTAACTAAGCTATAGATACTTTAAAACTATCTTTAAGAGTATATAGTAAGAGGATAGATATATTAGTTAAAGTCTCTAGTAGGGGCACCTATACTCTTTGTTAAAAAGAAAGATAGTAGCCTAAGACTTTATATTAACTATTAGGGCCTTAATAAGGTTATAGTTAAGAACTAACACCTACTACCCCTAATTATAGAGTTACTAGAGAGGCTCTCTTAGGTAAAGTATTTTACTAAGCTTAATGTAAGAGAGGCCTACTATAGGATTTATATTATAGAGGGAGATAAGTAGAAGACTACTTTCTATACTAGATACAGACACTATAGGTATACTATTATACCTTTTAGCCTAACTAACGCCCCTGCCTAGTTTTAAGCATATATTAACTATACTCTTATAGGATTAGTTAATATATATTGCATTGTCTATTTAGATAATATCCTAATCTACTTAGATATAAAAGAAGATTATATATAGTATATAAAGGATATACTATAAAGACTACGTAAGTCTAAGCTATATATTAAACTTAGTAAGTGTAAGTAGCATACTTAATATATAGAGTATCTTAGATACGTAATTAGCTCTAAAGGGGTTAGTATTAACCTAGAACAGGTAAAAACAATCTAAGAGTAGCTATAACTATAAATAGTCTATAATATTTAAGTATTTATTAGCTTTATAAATTACTATTAATAATTTATCTATATATTCTCTAAATTAGCCTTACTATTAACTAAAATAACCTATAAGACCCTAGGGTCTGCTAAGGGGGTCTAGCAATAAGAAGAGAGGAAAGCTAGAAAATAGACATTAGTAAAAAAGGCAGATCTACTTTCTAGAAGCTTAAAGACACTTTTACCTAAGTTCCTATACTCTCCTACTTTAATCCTTATTAGAAAATAAGAGTAGAGGTAGACGCGTTAGGAGGCGTAATCTTAGGCATATTAAGTTAAAATATGCTAGAAGAAGATAGAACAGGTTAATAGAGGCTAATTAGTTTCTTTTCTTATAAATTAATCTAAGTAGAATATAATTATAATACCTATAATAAGGAACTACTAGCTATTATTAAGAGTCTAGAACACTAGCGCTAATACCTTAAAGGTATACATTTTAAGATCCTTATAGACTATAAGAACCTAAAATAGTTTATAGAAAATAAAACCTTTGACTATTACTAGGTTTAGTCCTATCTAGCCTTAACTTAGTTTAACTTTATCCTTACCTACTAACTAGAGACTACTAATTCTATAGATAGACCCTTAAGGCAACTAGACTATTAGGTAGAAATAGAGAAACCTTTACTAAAGTATAACAAAGCTTTTATATAACCCCTTTAAGATTTATTCTCCTCTAAAGGAAAGAATAACTTCCTAGTATTAGCTGTTACAACACAGGCATCTCTAAGGTCTAAAAACAATTAGAAATTGTTAAAGCCCTCTAGAAATTCTAAGTAAAGGAAAGTACTATAACTAGGGATCTGTATAACTATAAGGAAGAGTCTATAGTAGAACTAGTCTTAGATATAACCTCTAATAGATATAATACTAAAATAGACTATAATAACCTAAAACAATTAGTTATAGACAATAAGTTGTTAAGGCACTTAACTACTCTAGAAGAGAAGTCTAAGGCTCTCTAAGAATGCTATAATAACCTACTTAGAGGACATCTTAGGGGTAAGAAGACAATAGAAAAGCTTTAATAACACTATAAGTAGAAGGGAATAAGGAAGGATATAAGAGACTATTATAAAAGCTGCCTAGTATATAAGAAGGTAACTCTAGCGCGTTATAAGCTATATAGTCTCCTAGCACCCTTACCTCTACTAAATATAGCTTAGGAGGAAGTTACTATAGATTTTATTATAGAATTACCTCTAAGCTGCCTAAGTAACTAGGTATACAACGCTATCTTAGTTATAGTATATAGACTTACTAAAATAGCTTACTATATCTTAGCTAGAGCTAATTAGGACAGTATAGACCTAGCCTAATCCTAGATAAGAGAAGTTATACGCCTACACAGTATCCTAAAGAAGATAATCTCTAATAGAGGCCTACTTATAGCAGCTAAATACTAGGATACTTTCTAACACTACCTAAACTTAAGAAGGGTGTTAACTTCTGCTTATTATCTATAGACAGATAGGCAGACTAAAAGATAGAACTAGATACTTAAACAGTACCTATAGTGCTACTATTGCCTAGAACAAGACAATTAGAGTCTATAGATATTAGTTGCAGAGTTTACGTATAATAATAGCATATATATAACTATAGGTACTACTCTATTTAGAGCATACTATAGTATAGATCCTATTAGTCCTAACTAGCCTAGTATACCTTATAGCAATAGAGAATTACCTCTAAGGGAATAAGTAGCTAGCAAAGTTATTACTTTGTAATAAGAGTGTAAGAAGAAAATTATTACTATAAACAAATACTAGAAATTGTATATAGATAAGAAACGCTTAGCATATATGTTTAAAGTAGGTAATTAAGTAATAGTATTAAATTAGTATATTAGGTTAACAAGACCTAAGAAGAAGCTTAACTAGAAATACCTAGGTCTAGGTTATATAGTAGACTAGTATAGTCTAATAGTATTTAAAGTTAACCTTTTAAGGTTATAGAGTGTACATCTAGTCTTCTATATATTGCTGCTAGAGCCTTATAATCTAAAAGGTCTTATTCTACACCTAGAGGTCCTAATTATAGATACACTATATAAGTATAGTAATAATGTCTATAAAGTAGACACTATACTAGATAGACATAAAGGAGAATATAACTAGTAGGAATATCTAGTTAAATAGACTAGCTATAGAGACAAAGAGAACTCCTAGGAGCCTAGTTAAAATATCTCTAGTAACATCCTTTAACAATTTTAGAAATCTAAAGGTATATAGCCTAAGAAGAATATAAAGAAAAAGCCTTATAGGAGTTAAGGGCAACCCCTAAAGAAGAAGGGGGATAAGTAAAGGTAATAAGAGGATCCTAAGGAGACAATGTACCTTTACTAGTTTTCCTATAGGGTTTTTAGGGTGTTTAACAGCGTTATACTCTAGGATTACCTTAGCCTAACTTATAAGTATCTCTTAGAATCTATAATTATCTATTATAGACTATAAGAATCTAGTCTAAATTATAATAGTTTAATCTATAAGGGCATAAAGCTTCTAATATTATAAGAAGAAAATATAGGATATTAAAGCAAGTACTCTATTAAATTTAAGCTAAAGGCTTAGATATATCTAGGATTTCTAGAGAAATCTAACTATAGAAATTATTTATAGTTATATTATTATATTAGCTATAATAGTCTATTAGGACCTATTATAATGCGCTCTTACTACTCTTAAACCTTATTATACTTATCTAGCCTCTTCTGCAGAGTCTTAATCTTCTTAGACAAGGAGCCCTTCTTAGCGCTAGTAGTAAAGCCTTTCTCTCTTATAAGCATAGCTATCTCTGCAACTAAGGCATTACCTAGTTTTCTATGCTTAGAACTAGGGTTTAGAGCATAATTATAAACCTTAGCCTATAATAAGTTAGAATAGTCTATCTAGAAATAAGATAAGTATATATACCTGCTTACGTAGTAAATTAGTCTTCTTAGTAACTCTATTAGTAATAGCAGCCTTAAGGGTGCGCTTGCTAGCCTTAGCACGTACTAACACAGCCTTCTTACTACGCTAACGCTAGTCTAGGCAGAACTTAGAGTAAGGATCCTTATTATTAGCAATAGCACTAGTGTGTAGGTAGAGGTAGGTAGCGTAAGGGATGTAAGTGCTACTAGAGGTGTAAGAATAACTTATAATAGACTAAAACTACTTAAGAGGATAACTTACTAACTATAGGCCTAGGAGATAGGCTAATAGAGGGATATAAGCTTAAACTTAGACACTTTCTTCTTTATCTTAGTTAATAGGCGCTACAGGAGCTTATTATTAACTATGTCCTAGTCTAGGTCCTAGACATTAAACTCTAAGGCCTAGAGAATATTATAAATCTTAGCTAAGTTACTATTATACTTTAAATAGAGCTGTTAGAGTTAGTTATAACTTATAAGGGGTTATAATTAGGCTAAAGGAGAGGAATATATACAGCAATGCACTCCTAGTTAGAAGAGAAGCACTAGAAGTAGCGTATAACCTACTCTAACTTACCTAAGTCTATCTATAACAGCTATGCCTTATATAAGTTAATATTAGTAGAGGTAATTTAGATATAGATATAACTAGTCCTGCTATAGTGCTTATGCTAGCCTATAGTAAAGCTACAGATACACTAAATATAGACCTAGAATAACTACACGCTATTATACGCTATATTGTTGCCTACAGTATTTAGATCTATAATCTTAAGTAGTCTAGACGTGTAGGGGTATTAAGGTGCAGTGCAGCAGGCTAGGGGGCTAGGGGATATACTTTTAAAATTGTTAGAGCCTAGAGAATCTAGTTAGCTACCTATAGAGTTATAACAACCTATAATAACCTATTAGGGGTTATCCTAGATTAGTAAAGAGGAACCTATCCTAGT
Organism: Ascochyta koolunga; assembly: GCA_026119515.1. Classification (NCBI taxonomy): domain Eukaryota; kingdom Fungi; phylum Ascomycota; class Dothideomycetes; order Pleosporales; family Didymellaceae; genus Ascochyta; species Ascochyta koolunga. The sequence continues at coordinate 768,749 of JANLCG010000001.1, read as the reverse complement.
AGGAGAAAAGCATTAACTTACTAAAAATTAGAGTAGAGTGTAGGAATAATAGACTAAAATAGGGGATAACGTTAGGTATATCTAGGCACTATACTAGCAACGCGTTGCCTTACTTATTTTCTAGGCAGTAGCGTAACTCTTAGGTAAAGGTAAAGGTAAAAGGGAAGGTAAAGGTAGAGCTGCCTAAACCTACGCATAAGCTTAAGGGAATACCTCTAACTACTAAAGTACTACTCTCCTGTAACTCTGTTACTGTCTAGTCTATAACAGCCTATAATTACCTACTCTACCTAAAAACCTATAATATCTAATGCTTAGGGCGAGCTACCCTAGAAGGGGGATATTGTTAGGACTGCTAACTCTAATAGTTCCCTATAAGGCTAGTATAGCCTAACTAAGGAACAGGGGTAGCGTAACTATATAATATAAGTAAATTGCTCTACTCCTTTAGTAGTAATTTGTCTATCCTTAACCTATAATACTATCCTCTACCTTCTAATACTTAATAGTGTGCTACCCCTATGCAAAGAGGTTCTAACAGTAAGAGCAAAGGCCTTACAGCTGTATGCCTTTAGGTATGCCTAGTTTAGCTTCCTTCTTGTTATAGCAATTCTAGACTACTATACTATAAACGTAAAGAATACATTATATAGTAATCTCTAGTTATTAGATAATTTTAGTGTTTAGTTATGTAGGTAGACTACTACTCTTATAATCTCTAGCTATATTTCCTATAGTAGGTTTACGTCTAGTCTTATAGTGCGTGCCTTGTCCTTAATTACACCCTCTAAGCGTTCTATACCTCTATTCTAGGCTTATACGTTAGGTGCTAAAGGCTCTAATTAGATTAACTAGGCAGCGCACTAATATACAACCTCTAGCTTAGTTGTTATAACTTCTCTATTATACTTAATTACTTTAATTTTAATTTAGTATTAATAATAGAGGAATTAGATAAGTGTTTAGAGGAAGTAGATAATTAACTTCCTAAGATAATTATCCTTAAAGTAGAAGTCCTATAGGAAGCTAAAATACCTATTAGTAATAAGGAGTTAGCTCTTCTCCTTTATATAGCTTCCTCTTTGTATAAGTAGAAGTCTATAGCTATTTTCTTACTAGGACCCTTGTTATTTTGTTATAGCCTTTAGCTTATCTGCTTCTTTATCTTAGCTTAGCTGTATGTATTACACTAGACAGTTATAATACCCTTAATTCTTACCCCCTTAGATTAGTATATAAGGTGCTTAATAGCTGCTGCCCCTAGGTGTCCTATTCGCTTATACTATAATAGTGTATCTACCTTTAAGCTAGATTGCTTTTATCTATTAATTTATACTATAGAGGCTGCCTTAGTTAGCTCTTCCTCTAGGATCTATTATCTAAACTACTCTATTAACACTATAATTATACTATTATCTAGTTATTTAAGTTAGGTTAGTTTGCTCTTTATGTCCTACTAGATTCCTTGCTAATGTAGCTGTTAGAATAAGACAAGATTACAAAGGATATCTAGGCACTAGGCTATGTTCTATAGCTCTAGTATTGCTGCCCCTTTGTAGCTAGCTAGATAGAGCTAGATTATTCTATACCCTTATATCTATACTTATAAGTTTCTAGCCTATAGGTAATTATTTGTAGGTAGAGAGTAAAGGTTATAGATCTACTTCTAGTTATTGCTAATGTGTATAGTTAAACTAGAATCTAGGATATAGTAGTCTTTTAGGAGGTAATTTAATAGCCCTATCTAAAAAGACATATTAATTATAGAGATTTACTAACCTTATAGTTACTTAAGTAACTATTCTAGTGTATATAACGTCTTAATTATAGGTGTCTTTATTCTATAGTATTTACTTACTCTTACCTATTCTTAAAAGTTAACATTATATTTAAGCAGGACACTTACTAGTCTCTCTATCCCTAGGTAGAGTGTCTACTACTTAGGCGCCTTTTCTTTAAAGACATAGTAATAGTTAACTAGCTTATAAGGTTGTTTACAAGCTAGGCATGTAGCACTATTAGTTTCTACTAAGCCTCCTAGGCGCTTAGATTTAGCTCTTTAGCTAGGTATTCTTAATTACTAACCTATAGGTCTTCTCTTAGTCTTGTAGACTAGGGTAGATAGTATGTAGTTCTTACTGTACAAGGCGTCTCTCTTAGTGCCTAGGGTAGATATACTACCTATAGTAAGGGCAGAGTTAAAGTAATCTCCTACTACAAAGGCTGTGCCCTTATAGAGTTTGCTCCTTAGGTAGTCTTTGCTTATGCATTCTTAGTAGCGTTTTATTATCTCCTTCTAGTTTATTCTAGTAAGGTTTAATTAGTTTTCTTTGAAATTGTCTGCCTAGTTAGGCACTACCTTCCTTACTGCCTTAAGAAAATCTCTTATTACAGCGTTTAGATTAGTAGCCTTAGGGACTCCTTCTACTTCTATATTAGTAGCTACGTAGTTATATTTAAGGAGCTAGGTATCCTAGCTTCCTACTACTTTTATTAGTTTAAGTGCGTTATAGTATTGTTTGTAAGCTATTACTCTCTCCTTATCTAAGCTTGTGCCTATTCTCTGTTAGAGGCTAGTTACCTATTTGCAGAGAGATGTCTGTAGCAAGCAATATGTCTTTTTGTAGATGTAGTAACACTGTACTCTATATAAGAGACATAATAGTATTAAGGTTCTTCTATTCCTTTTTGTAGGTTCTTTTATAGATTTTATATTCTTCTAGCATAAGCTTGTATAGCTTAATATGTTTATTATAAGATTGTAAGCCTAAGGCTAATAGGTCTTATTTTTAGATAGGTAGTAATGCCTGTATGTAGTTAGTTAATAGCGTGCCTTGCCTTATTTGTTTAGATAAGATAGCACTAAGTGCTAGTTTGTATACAGTAATCTACAGAAGTCTTAGGAGTACTAGTTTCTCTACTAGCGTTGCAGTGCTGTCTAGGTTAATAATATCCTATACGTTTAGTAAGATGCATTAGGCTTTAAAGGCCTAATACTATACTAAGAAGGAGTAGTAGTCTATAAGGATTATTCCTTTCTATAGGTTGCGTAGGGTTAGAAGTAATATATTAGTAATTGTTGTTTATAGTAATAAATTAGTACTAGCAGTAAGACTCTTAATTATTAGGTTTAATAGGTTAAGATAATAATTATATGTATTATTAATTATGTTGTGTCTGTCTAGCTACAAGGTCTAATTTTAATAATAGCAGGGTAGTTACTGCGCTATCTCTTAGCGCGTAACTCCTTTTCTACCTTTTACCTTAGCTAGGTATTGTTCTTATATCTAACAAGAGGACTAACCTTTGTTATAATACTCTAATGTTAAATATTAAGCTAACACCCTATAATAGAATTGCAACAGCATCTAAGATTAACAAGTATTAACAAAAGATTAGATTACTGCTCTTTGTAGTAGTTACTACAAGACTAGATATTGCGTTTACTACATCTAGGCTTGCTAGATTCCTTACTAATCCTAGACTACTATATTACAATACTATAGATTAAGTCCTTCTTTACTTATAGAGCACCTAATAACTATTACTATAAATTAGAGGTAGTATAGGTCTTAAGGTTGCAAGTAACGCGTTATTTACAGATAATATAATAGATAGGAAGAGCTCCTAAGGATATGCTATAAAGCTATATAGGGACTTATTACCTAGAGAGCTAACAAACAAGACATAGTTACAACGTTAATAATAGAAGCTAAATTACTAGCTCTATTATAGGTTGCTAAGGAAGCTATCTTCCTCTCTTAACTATTAACTAAGCTTAGTATACAACTTCTAGAATTAACTATTACTATCTAGTATAACAACACTTAGACTATCTAATTAATAAATAAGAAGGTATTAAAGCTCTAGACTAAACTTTAACATATAGACATCTATAATTACTAGCTTTAACAAGAAGTAGCTAAGAAGACTATTACTATTACTTACATACTATTAGCGCATATACTAGTAGATAGACTAACTAAAGCACTACTATAGAATAAGTAGAGGACCTTCCTATTATAATTTTAGACCTCTATAGCTAATTATTTTAGTAATCTCCTAACACAGCCTATAGTAGGCTAGTAATAGATAATACATAGAATAGATTATATAACTAGCTTATAAGTAGATCTATAAGCTTACGCCTTAGCGCGTAAGAAGGATTAATACACGTAATTAGCTTATAAAGCTTTTAATAACCTACGTAAGATTTATAGCTTAGTATTATAAGTTTACGCTTTAATAAGTAAGCTCTAGAATTTCCTTAGTATATAGGTATATAGGAACACAATCCTTATAGTTTGTGTTTAACTTTAACAATTAAGTTAGTTATTAGAATTACTACTTCTACTAGTTAATCCTATTGCTAACTAGTAATACTTCTAAGTTGCTATATTAGACTTTGTCTAGGCGTATCTTACCTTACTATTCTAGAGATTGTACTCTTCTCTCAAAACTAACCTAACTAGTACTATTTAGGCTTGCCTAGATATACAACCTTAACACTTTAAACACCCTTAAGATAAGTACTACTTTAGAAACACGTGCTACCTCTAATAGCTCTAATATAGACGTTAATAAAGACCCTACAGTCTACACTAACAGCATAAACGTTAATAAGCCTAATCTCTACTATAGAGAACAGAGTAAGTTAGATAATATTAAGGTTGTATATCTAGGCAAGCCTAAATAGTACTAGTTAGGTTAGTTCTTAGGGAAGAGTATAGTGTCTAGAATAGTAAGGTAAGATACGTCTAGACAAAGTCTAATATAGCAACTTAGAAGTATTACTAGCTAGCAATAGGGTTAACTAGCAGAAGTAGTAATTCTAAGAACTAACTTAATTATTAAAGTTAAACACAAACTATAAGGGTTGTGTTCCTATATACTATATATATAAGGGTGCTATAGTCTACTTAGTTATACTAATTAAACTAATTATACTAATTACTAATTACACTAAGCACTAATTATACTAATTATGCTAAGACTAATTACGTTATATAATCTCCTGTAATTATCCTGCAGCGCTTAACCCTTAGTGTCTAAGTAATGCCCCCTTGTAAGCGTAATTACTGCGCTGTACTAGCTATAATTCCTTCCCTTTAGAACTAGTTATTTAGGATTATAATACTATCCTCCTCCTGTCTTAGCTTAGTCCCTTAAGCTTATTTATATAATATAGACCTCTCCTTACCTAAATAGTAAGTCTTTAATAATGCCTAAACAACTATCTAAATTAAGTACATTTTGTTGCTATTATCTATATAAATTTGTTAAGTCTTTTAGAGAAGTTATAGTTTAAAAATATTTAACTTATGTAAAGTATAGCTGCGTGTATAAGGTTTATATTTATTCTAGGAAATGCAGTAAGTGCCTAAAGCGTAGCTAGCGTTGCAACGTATATATAACTTAGTTAGAGTTTATATATCTTATAACAGAGAAAGAAAAGTTATAAGTAAAATTAAAAGAAAGTTATAAAGTGCAAAACAAAGCGCTTAAAGCCTCTAAAAAGGTGTTAGAAGAGTTGTAGGTTACGCGTGCGCGCAAAGAGCAGCTATAGTAATAAATAGATTTGCTAGATTATTATATAGAGGAAGTAATATATATAGAGAAGCAAAGTATTACTAAGCAAGAATTAGATAAGGGGACTATAGCGTTTAATAGTCCTTCTAAAGGTCTAGTGTTGTTACCTAGCACCTAGGGTGCTTTTAAGAACCTTCTGCTAGAGTACTAGGTTAACCCTAACGTAGCACTGTCTAATTAGTCTGCCTAAATTCCTTTAATAACTACTAGTAGTTCTTAAGGTACAAGATTAGTTCCTATATGTTTTCTAAGTTAGGGTATTCTAACTACTTAACTAGGTACTTATTGTTCCTGCTATTCTTCTAGTGTCTTAGTATTTTTTTAACTTCCTATTTGTCCTAGCTATCTGCCTAGTAGTAGAAGTCTTTCTAGATTAGCGTTCTAGAGTTAGCTAGTTCTAATAGCAAGATATAGAACATAGAATAGATTTTTACATTCTTAGGTAGCGTAAGTTAATAGGTAACTAGGCTAATTTACTTAGAAATAAAAAATAGTCTAACCTTAACCTTGTCTAGTTTTTTTATTAGTTACTATGTGCGTAGAATTTTTATAAGGAGATAGACTTTATTCCCCTCTTTTAGCAGAGGCGCTATTTTTTATTTCTTATTAACGTAAGAAATTACTTATTATAACAGAGCTTGCAGGACTATACTTAAGTAATTAATTAATTTAATTAGTGTCTATTTTTCTATATAGAACGTGTTGCTTAAATATAAATAAAATGTGTAGGTTACGTAATCTTGCTTAACAAGCGTTTAGCTAGTATTAGGGCTGCTTAGAACTAGCGTTGCTAGGGTAGAGCAGCTTAACTAAATTAGCATGCTCTATTAGAAAATAAGCTATATATATAACTCTACGCGCTTAGTTATGTAACACACCCCCTAGTTAATCCTATATTAGGAATAACTAAACTAAGAGTATGCCCTTAGTAATTATAGGGCTCTAATCTTAGATTTTTATATTTCCCTAGATATCTAAGATTACTACGCGCCTACAGCGTACTCTAGGTACTCTTCCTTTTAAGAGACCTCTCTAATTTTTAGGCTACTTTTATAAGTAGTTTATTGCTAGTTTAGGCGCTTATTTTTATTAGCTAAATTTCTAAGCCTATAGCTAGCTATTAAGCTACTTAGTTATAGTTAAGGTAAGCACTTCTTAGGTTAAGTACTTCTAGGTAGTAAGAGTAAGCGTAAGGACTATAGTCTAGCAGCTTTACCTTTACTAACCTAGTTACTTCCTTATATAAGCGTTCTACCTACTTAATTTCTCTATTTCTCTAGTTATATCTATTAATATGCCTATAAGTATACTAAATTATTTTCTGTGCGCCTAAGTACTCTCTAGCTAATTATTTCTAGCTTTTAATTTATTAATAGCTTTATTGTTAGACGTTATCTAACTAATCTTACTATTAATATTTTCCTAGCTCTTTTTAGAGGTTTACTAACTTAGGTATAGAAATAAACTAAAACCTAGCACTGTGCGCGCACTGCTGCTGCCTCTGCTGCCTAAGCTACTGCCTAAGCTGGCAGGCTGCTAGCTGCCTGCTTGCCTTTGCCTGTGCCTGCCCCTATGCCTGCGCCTGCCCCTATGCCCGCGCCTGAGCCTGTAGCTGCAGCTTTGCCTGCTCCTTTAGCAGTTGCTGCTGCTACTGCTGCTATAGCTGCTGCCACTGCCGCTGCCTATACTGCTGCGCTGCTGCTGCCCACCCCTACGCCACCTGCCCCTGCCTTAGGCGCTCTAGTGCCTAGTGCGCGCAGGTTAATACCCTGCGCGTACTGCGTGGACGCGCTGCTAGCAAGTAGCTTAGTTGCGCTATGCGTTAACAACGCTACTACTAGCTACTGTAGCAAGCGCTGCTAGCATTATGCCTTTAGGCACTCCTACTACCTACTATATATATTTTCTTTAAAAAAAAAGTAGTTAAGTAGTAGACTAATAGCTTATAGCCCCTCTACCCTTAAGCTGCTTAGGCTTAAACTAGTAGAGGAGCTTACTTCCTCTAGTAGAGTAACAACTTTAGTAAGTAACTTAGTTTTTAGTTAATAATAGTAGCTAATAAGCGTTTAGCAGGCTACTAACCTATATACTACTATCTAGGTAGTAAAGGGCCTGCTTGTAGATAGGTATAAATTTTAAGTACCTATTTGTAAGTAGGTTCTTTAAGGCCTATAGGGAGAGGGTTATCCTCTCTACCTATAGTTAATTTGTTTTTATAAGCTCCTTAGCTGTTAGGCGTGCGCTTAAAAGAGCTGCTACTAGCAGTCTAGAGAGACTTATACCTATTTAGGGAGGGGGTTGTTCTCCCTAGCAATTTAAAGATCTTCTCTTTCTCTATTAACCTACTCTTTTTCTATAACTAAGTCTTTCTCCTCTTAACTAATGCTCTATAAGTTTAAATATAATAAAAAGCGCTTATAAGCTTATCTAGGAAGCGCTTTTGTAAGGCTGTTAGCTAGCATCTTACTTGTTTTAAGGTAGGTTACTTAGAGGTTTCCCTTAGCGTACTCTTATTTTAACTATATATTTTAGATATCTATATAGCGCAGCTAGGTAGTAAGCTGCTTGCTCTCTTTAACTACTAGTTAGATAGTTTGTTAGTTATTACAGAAAATCTCCTATAGTACCCCTAAGTCTAGCTAAAGTTCTCTTAGGAATTGTTTTAGAGCTACTAACTCTTTAGCTATATGCTCTAAAGCAAGTAATTTAGCCTTAGTAGTAGAAGTAGTTACTGTTAACTGCTGTGTAGCTTTCTAGATAATTAGACTACTAAAGAGCTACATAATATACCCCTAGGAAGATTAATAGGACTCTCTATTGTTAGCAAATAAGGCGTCTCTATATATAAGTAGATAACTGCCTTTATAAGTACTATACCTTATACCTAGATGCTTTATTCTATATAAATAAGCTAAAACCTAAGTAGCTACTTTAAAGTAAGCTGCTCCTAGATTTATTAAATAATAAGATAGCTAAGAGGCAGTATATGCTATATCTAGTTAAATTATAATTACTATATAGAGTATAGACCTAACTTATTCTTAAAACGCTTTAACCTCTTGTTTTAAAGCTTCTCTACTATATTTAAGCAGCTCCTCTGTAGGAAATAGGACTGTAGAGAAGGACCCCTTCTCTACTATCTTAAATTTAGTAGCAAGCTTATTAATATAGGAGTTGTGCGCAAGAGTTATAGTACAAGCCTCTTAGTTTCTAATTATTTAAACGCCTAGAAACTATTTAGCAGCTCTATAGTCTTTAATTTAATACTTTTCTATTAATAAGCTTATTAGCTATTTAGCAGCAGCTTAATTATTGCTGTAATAGGCTAGGAGAATATTATTAACATAGAAGAGTAGCACTATTTTCTATTTAGGATTATAGAACAGGTACAGCTCTTCTTTTAATGCTAAGAGACTAAGCTTCTAGAGCGTACTAGAGAGCTCTCTATACTACAGGACTAGCAAATTACGTAACCTGTATAGAGCTTATAGTAGTAGAATAACTTGCTTAGGTTTCTTAAATCTATCTAGTAATTTACAGAGCACCTAAGGTTTGTCCTAGTAGCTTGCGTTTAGAAATGCGCTAGTTACGTTATACTAATAGAGCTCTAGGTTAAACTAGGCTGCGATTGCTACTATAGTATAAAACAAGCAAGTAGTAAGTGTTGTAGCGTAGGTTAAGACAATTAAATCCTTTGCCTGTAGATCTCTACGTACGTAGATTCTTACCTTATATTTAAGGAAGTAGCTATCCTAGTTAAATTTGTAGGTAAAGACCTATTTAAGCAGCAGGGGCCTTAATAAGGCGCTTAATTAGTTAATTTCTCTCTATATTTCCTTCTTAATAAGCGTGTCTATCTCTTTTTAGTAGGCCTAGCAAAAAGAGCTCCTAGTAGGTAATAGAGTAGATCTTTCCATTTGCTTAGCAGTAGAGGGAGCTTGTCCCTATGTAACTAGCGCTTGTTTTAAGCAACTAGTCTTTCCTTCTTTAGGGTTAAGGTAATAATTACTACGTAGGTAGTAAGTAGCTCCTTCTATCTATACTATATTTGTTCGCATGTTTAAACAGTAGGTAGATAAGCTAGGCGTATCTATAATTATTTATAGAGCTTATTATAGAGTACTAACCTGCTCTATTATTGTTATTAGTAGGCTTATTACGCTTGTTGCGCTTGCAGTTCTCTATTTAGCAGCTCTGTCTTGTAGGCAGGCCCTAGATTCTCTACTAATATGCGCGTCTCCTGCCTGCCTTATCTACTTACGTTAATCTTTAAGAAGGTATTAGAATAAGTAGCAAAGTAGGTCTTAGTAGATTATTAAGATCCTTACTATCTACTAGCTCGCTCCCTTCTTCTACAGTTAAGTGTACTTCCTGTAAGCTACTAGTTAGATTATCCTCCTTATTAGGAGCTTCCCTGCCTATACTTAACTGCTCTAGTTTAGGCGTTTAGTTAGGGGAAAGTAAACCTGTTTCTTAGCGTTATTCTGTATAGATCTCTAGCAGCTTGCTAGCTAAGCTTGCTGCGCGTGCAGTATCTATCCTAGAGGCTCTCTCTCTACTAGACTAGCCTTCTAGCAATTAAGGTTCTCCCTAAGTGTTACCTCTAAGCTAGTGCTTAGTAGATAAGCTAAGTAATAGGTCTCTTTGTTTAAGGGGGAGCTCTATTACTTCTTCTACCTCTATCTTATTAGGTTTATATAGAATATCTACAACTACTTCTACTTCTTAGACTATAAGGGCTAACAACTTATCTAATTTATTATAAAAGAGCTTCTTATTAAAGGTTACGTTGCGCGTTATAATTACCTAGTTTAGTTTAGGGACCTATATCTAGTATATGTTAGAAGCTTAGTACCCTACTAAGTATCTAATATAACCCCTTAGAGTTACTTTAAAGCTTCTCTAATTACGCCTAGCTGCTTATTCCCTATTTAGGGATACGCTCTGTAGCTATAGGCGTATATCCTGCTCTAATTAGGTCTTAGATTAGCTGTTAGTGCTCTTACCTGCTTAGGTTTGTACTAGTAGAAATAGTAAGTAAACTAGTAATTAAGCTCTTTGTTTAGGCTCTGTAGCTTATTTAAGTAAGTTAGACTTATGTTATAGAGCTATGTTGCTGCTGCTACAACTTCTAGCTAGAGCTTCTTAGGTAGGTTTGCACTACTCCTTATTTTAATAGATTTAGTAATTATTTCCTGCCCTACTCTTTCTACTGCCCTATTTAGCTTGTAGGTATATAGAGGTATACGCTTAATATCTATTCCCTTATTAATTGCCTAGCGCTTATATTAGGAGCTCCCTTACTATAGGAGAGTAGCAGTATTGTTATCTTAACTTATCTTGTAGATATAGAGCTTGTACTAGGTACGTACCTAGCTTAAGAAACTTGTAAGTACCTGTAGTATCTCTACTTAAGTCTTCCCTAGTAGTAAGTACGTAAAGAGCTTCCTACTATAGCACTCCTTAATTAAAAGTATCTATAATTTACTTCTCCTTCCTATAGGTATATTAAATAGATCCTAGCTAATTCTCTAAAAGGGTTTAGTAGGTTTTTCCTATTTCTGTTAAGATATAACTTACTTAGCGTAGGTTATTAAGTAGACCTTATAATCTTTTTAGAGCGTGCTGTTAATGTGTACGCTGCGCGCTTGTTATACTAGTGCTTTTAGAGCTTCTAGGCCTAGATAACCTACTCTAGCGTGCTAGAGGTGTTTAGCAGAGCTTTATAGGTAAGACTTATACAATTATTTTATTACTATATTAAGGATTAGAGGGTAGTAGGATAGTAGCTTATATTTAAAGAAAGTAAGGTTGTAAGCGCGCTTAAGAGTAGCATATACAACACTCCTATTTAGATTATTAATATACCCTACTTAGAGCAAGCTGTCTAGCCCTAAGTACTAAACTCCTTTCTCTTAGAGGCGTGCCTTAGAAATAATGTTAACGTAGAAACCTTCTACTACTACTATATCCTTAAGGAGTAGGTCTTCTATATATAGGCTGCGCTTTCTGTATAACGCGTTTTTAAACAAACAAGCTCCTTGTCCTACTACTAGAAACGCTTGTGTGCCTGCCTCTATAGTGTTAGTAGAGTTAGCTAGGCGAAATAACCTAGGTATAAGCTAATCTGCGCTGTTAACTAAGTGTGTAGCTGCTCTATTATCTAAAATTGTACTCTCTAAGAGCAGATAAGCGTTAAAATCTATAAGGTTGTAAACCTTAGGTTTCTTAGCTAGGTCGCTTAGTTGCATTATTTTTAGATTAATTAGAGTAGCTTATATATTGCTAGGAAACTTAACTTTAGGTGCTTTTGCTAGTAGAGCTGTTATAGCTAATAGAGCTTTTAGGGTCTAATTAAGCTGCTTAATTGTCTTCCTAGTATCTGTATACTCTTAGCTCTTAAGCCTCTAGAGAGTATCCTTGTAATAGCTTTTGCTTATGTAGATAGGCAGTAAGGAGCTCCCTCTAACTACTGCCTCTAGGCGTTAGTAGTTAGTTAGTTTCTACTTATAAGTCTCTCCTTTTTGTTTATAAGGGCAGGAGTACCTACTTAAGCTCTTAGAGTTAGTAGCAGGAGCTTAAGTAGTATCTGTTTAGCTTCTAAATGTTGCAAACACTCCTAGGTTATCTTTTCCTGCTCTTATAGTGTGCTTATGCATTAAACTACTAAAGACCCTACTTACTTTGTCTAAATTAAGTAAATTAAGCCCTAGGATACTATCCTAGATAATCCTTTAGTTTATAGTACAAGCCTAATCTAGGGCAATCCTATAACTTAAGGCATCTAAGAAATCCTGCATAGCAAGCGCCCTATTAACCTCTAGAAGCTTATACAACTTAGCTCTTCTATAGAGGTATAACTACCTGTTGTACTAGTCTTATAGAGCAGCTCTTGTCTATTTAGCTGCTCTAAGATGCTGTTAGTACTCTGCTCTAACCTAGTTCTAGGTGCTAACATCTATTAGAGCGAGCTCCTCTTTTAGTGCTTGCACAAGCGATTGTAGCGTTGTAGTATTATTAGTAATAAGCTTTACTATTACTAGTAAGAGGATTAATAGCAATACTATTGTGTTAACCTAGTTCTAGATCTTCTAAAGGCGCTCTGCCTTAGCAGCCTACTTGCTTGCTCTAATCTTATATCTAAGGAGCTCCTTGTTATAGTTCTTAACGCTTGTTGTTTAGCCTATTAGAGGCTTGTTAGGTTAGGTGCTCTAGCTTTAGGTAGATTAAGCTAGTAGTTAAGTAGGGAGCGAGCCTATAATAGGTAGTTTAGGCGCTCCTTTATGCATGCCTAGGGCGTCTTTAGCGTCTAGATCTACTATATCCTATACGTTACAAAGCTTAGCGTGCTATATAAGTTAGATATACTAATTAGGCTAATTAGATCTTGTTTTAAGCTAATAGGGTCCTATAGGGACACTTAAGAGAGCTTGCTTATTATAGTTAACAAGCTTGCCTATAGTAGCGTTTAGTAGAGATAGAAAGATAATTAGGTAATTAGAGCAGTTAAGCTAAGTCTAATAAGCTTGTTTGCTAAGTGCGCAGGGAGATCTACTGTGCTTAGAAAGCTAGGCTTATAACTGTAACAGAGCTTACAGGACTATACTTAAGTAATTAATTAATTTAATTAGTGTCTATTTTTCTATATAGAACGTGTTACTTAAATACAAATAAAATGTGTAGGTTACGTAATCTCGCTTAACGAGCGTTTGGCCAGTATTAGGGCTGCTTAGAACTAGCGTTGCTGGGGTAGAGTAGCTTAACTAAATTAGCACGCTCTGTTAGAAAACGAGCTGCGTATGTAACTCTACGCGCTTGGTTGCGTAACACTTATAACTAAGCTCTAGTAATATTCTTAAGCAATTTCTAGTGTACTTCCTTTAGTGCTTTAACTAAAGATATTGCTCCTTCTATTTAAATATTACTATCTAATAACCTAATAAAGAGATTTAGGTATTGCCTATGTGTTATAAAGTATAGTGTATAGCCTATAGTTTCTAAAGTCTTGTTATTATACGCAATCTGTGCTATAGGTAACAGCAAAACCTAGTTATCTTACTACTAGTTACTGTAGATTCTTAAGTACGTTTCTATAGTTTAATTTATGTGTTCTGTTTGTCTATCTATCTGTAGATAGTATACTATAGATAACTTCTTCTTAGTACTATTTACTATAAGCAACGTAGTCTAATAGTTTAATATAAAGAGTTTGTCTGTATTGCTAATAATAGATTTAGGTATACTATAATGTTAGATAATACAGTCTTTAAAAATATAGGCTAACTACTTAGTAGTATAACTATGTCGAAATAGTATTATCTTAGCATACTTAGTAAATTAGTCTACTATAATAAAGATTAAGTTATAACTATATCCTATAATAGGGTCCTTAGAGATTAGTAGCTATGTAATAAAATCTATTATAATATTTGTCTAGGGCGCTGTAGGCAGTTCTATTGCCTGTGCTTCTCTTTATTTAGTGTGTATGCTATGTTTGTTCTACTAATAGCTAACATATTTCCTAATAAACTCTATAACCTTGTCTTTTATCTTTAGGAATTTATAATATCTCTTAATAAGTTCTATAGTTTGTGTAATACTAGGATATCTATAAAGTAGGTTATTTTAATAACAGCTTATAATATTATTTACTAGTTCCTCTAGTACTTAAGCTTATACTAGTTACTCCTGTTTAACCTATAATATAAGGTTAAGTTATTGTAATAGTCCTAGCAATCTATTAGCATTCTTTCTAAGAATAGTAAACTAGTTTATAGTTTTCTTACCTATAAGATTATAGCGTTAGCTAAGCATATCTACTCTACTATTTTCTTTTCCTAGGGTGTATAGGATCTTAAACTTATACTAACTAAGTATTTCTAACTAGCAAACTTACTATTAGTTTAGAACCTTAGTAGTAGTAAAGTGCACTAAGTTCTTATAATCTATATAGATAGTAAGTTCTAAGCAGCTTTCTATGTATACTCTCTAATATTATAACGCGTTAATAATAGCTATAAGTTCCTTATTGTGCATATTATAGTGTTCTTCTAGTGCTATAAACTTCCTAGAGTAGTAGGTAATTAGGTGCTATTTTCTATCTCTTTCTTACGTAATGTAAGCTCCTAATACTAAATCTAAGGCATCTATCTTAAGGCGTATTAGTTTACTACTCTTAAACATTATTAATATAGGTAGCTTAATATATACTTACTTAAGTAAGTAGAAAGCATCTTTCTATACTTATTCTTACTTAAATAGTATATCCTTCTACGTAAGTCTTGTAAGTAGTAAGGCCTTTAGGGAGTAGTTCTAGATAAAGCGTTAGTTAAAGTTAAAAACCCTAGGAATTCCTATATTCCTTTAACTAAAGTAGGTATTAGCTAGTCCTTTATAACCTAGATTTTCTTTTTACTTATCTTTACTCTATGTTTTCCTATAATATAGCCTAAGAATTCTACTTCTTCCTAGTGCTATTTGCACTTCTCTAGTTTTAGTTAGAGGTCTGCTTTTACTAAGCATTCTAATACTTATTATATATAGACCTTATGTTCTTCTAGTATTTTACTATACACTAGGATGTTATTAAGGTACGCTACTATAGTAATATCTAGATACTTCTAGAGCATGTTTTTAATTAACACCTAATATATAGCTAGTGCGTTAGTTAGCCTAAATAGTATAACTATATACTTGTAATAACTATAATAGGTTCTAAATACTATCTTCTATTCTTCTCTATTCTTTATATGTATAAGGTTATACGCTCTGCGTAAATTAAGTATAGTAAAGTACTTTGCTTCTATAAGTCTGTCTTGTAACTCTCTAATATTAGGTAGTAGATATTAATTCTTAATTATAATATTATTAAGCTTGCAATAGTTAACGTATAGTCTTAGTAATCTATCTTTCTTTACAACAAATAGAATAGGAAATCTAGCTAGAGACTTAGATTTTCTAATAAAACCTTTTTGTAAGGTTCTAGTTATAGGCAATAGTACTTGCTTCATACTAGGGATAGATAGTAGAGGGATAGCTATAGGTATATTTAATGACAAGAATAATACTTGTCTCCCCTAAAGATAGCAAGCAGCGCGGGTTTTGTGCAGCTTTGCTAAGGGCGAGACTAATACCAACTAAGGATAGCTCTAGAACACTACAACACCAAACAATTCTATCACAGGTTGTTACAGAACCTCCCCCTCTAGCTGCTGTCCCTAGCAGCAACCTTGTATAGCCTTAATAAAAACCTCGCCTTAAAGGGAGGAAAAAGAGTGTCTATAGGTAGGTAGTTAGGGCTTCCTGTAGGCGTGCTTTGTGCGTAGTATCTGCGTGTTATAATTGTTGCAGATGCGCCTTATGTTTGTTATAATTTTAAGGTAAAAGCATCGCTATGCGCACTGTTGCCTGATTTTTAGCTTAGCAGCCTAGCAGGTAGTAAAACCTCTTCCCTTTGCTCTTCCTTAACACTATAATAACAATACTTTTGCACGCGTTTTTGCACGCTCCTCGCTCCTAGTATAGTTTACTACCCTAACCCTAAGTTTATTAAGAAGTCCTACCTTTAAAACTAACAGCTGTTTACGTTCCCTAATGCTAACAAGCGTGCAGACTACATTACTACAGTAGAGACTTGCCTACGCTGCGCGCAGAACATTTCAAAGCAGAAGAAGGACTGTAAGAAGCCTAAGCACTGCTGCTGTAAGCATTATGTGAAGGGAAATTAAGGTAGCTGCACTAAGGTAAGGTAGACAGGAGCACGCTGCAGGTGCGCCTTAGCTAATCTATGCAGGTACCCGCTGCGCTTAACAGCTGCTTGAATTGCCTTATCTATTTGCGCTGCTGCTACAATACTACTATTACTGCTGCTGCTATCCCTTGCACTAATACAGCTATAATTAACTAAGGCACCTAGCTTGCGCGTTGCCAGCGCTAGTTTAACTTAGAGCTTACTAACTACTGCTGCATTGCAGCCTACACTAGCACACCTATAGGTGTTGCTACCTAGGTGCTAACAACTTCTCCCTAATTCCTAGGTCTAATCCTGGTAGAGCAGCGCTGCATTGCGTCTGCTCTTAAGCAGCTTATAGGGCACGTGGCTTGCATAGTAAGTTTGCTCCTTTAACACGTCTAGGGCGCATGCTAACCTCTTCTTAGGGTAGTAGTAGTAGTAATAATAATGATAATGCTGATAATGATTCTGTGGCTGGTAATAGTAGTGCTGGTGGTGATAGTGGTGGTGAGGATAGTAGAGATAGTGGTGAAGATGGTAAGGATAATAAAGATAGTGAGGATAATAAAGATAGTAGAGACGAGTAGGCAGTTATTAGCAGTTAAGGCGTGGCTAGCGCAGGGTTAAGGCGCGCGTAGTGCGCAGCATTAAAAAGGGTTTTCTTCTTGTATAATAGTAGGCCTAAGGCTAGTGAATTAGATTGCTCTTTGCGTGCGATAATAGCGCGCTTAAGATAATCTTAATATTCTTTTTATGCGTAAGGATCTCTAACCTAATTTATACTCCTAGATAGCATTATCTATGTTTTTAAAGTCTAATACTAGGGTCTATATGTCCTAGGTCTTATTATAGCCTTTCTAGCAGAGTAGGTACTCTAGTTAGCCTCTCCTTGTTTGTTTCCCTAGGATCTTTTCTACCTCCTATACTTCTTCACCTTCTAGGGTCACCTCTAGTAGGTAGGTATTGTCTTCCCCTCTAGTCCTAGGTTTCTATTGTTCTAGTAGTAATACGTGGAAGACGTTATGAATACAATATAATAGTAGGAGGAATAGGCGGTATGCCTGCGTTCTAATTGCTTCCTAGATTCAGAATAGGCTAATGAACTTGCTAGAGAGTTTCTTGCTTGGTTAGTAGGCTAGGTTAATGTTCTTAGTACTAAGTAACACTAAATCGCCTAGGTGGAAGACTTTGTTCTTATGTTTCTTATTGTAGTACTAGGTCTAGTACTCTTATGCTTTTTCTAACTGCTCTACTAGCGTTGCTTGTGCGCTGTACAGTTGCTTCACCCTTTAAACTGCATCTAGTACCTCCCCCTCAGGCCTACTGTCTGCAGGAGGCTTAGTAAGTAGTAGGTGTTTACTATATACAGCATAGAAGGGAGTTGTTTTAGTAGATTTGTGCACTAAGTTGTTATAAGCAAACTGTGTAGTTAGCAGTAGCTTTGCCTAATTCTCTTAGGACTCTAAGATAAACATCTAAAGATACTGCTTAAGCGTTTAATTCTAGCGTTTAGTTTGCCTATCAGTTTGCGGATGGAAGGCTGTGCTAAGCCTGCGCTTTACCTATAGTTAGTAGCAGATTTCTATCTAAAATGCAGAGGTGAAGATAGTTCCCCTATCTAATACAATACCCTTTTGTATCCTATACTTAAGTATAACATGTGTAAAGTAGGCTTCTACAAACTACTTTGCATCCTATGTCTTTAACACAGGTAGATAGAGTGCTATCTTAGAGAAGCAGCATACAATTACAAGGATTGCATCAAAGGCGTAACCTAAGGAATCCTTAGCTAGGGGTAAGCTAGTAATAAAGTCTAGTGTGACTTCTTTAAAGATTTCCTTTAGTGTAGGCAATAGTAATAGCGTCCTATACTTGCTATGCCTTAGAGCTTTGCTCCTTTAGCAGATAGCACAAGTTCTTACGTATTCCTAGACGTCTTAACTAAGGGTTAGCTAGTAGTAGGCTCTCCTAATTAGCTTAAGCGTCCTACGTGCGCTAAAATAGCCTGCTATACGCGTGTTATAGTTCTAGAACAAAATCTCTTGCCTAATAGCTAGTTCCTCTAGAACATACATTCTGCTATTATATCTTAGGACTTTGTTTTTGTCTAAGCGCTATACCTGCGCTCTGCTACGTCTTTAAGTACTGTCCTTACTTATTAAGCTTGTAATCTAACCCTAAGCAAAGGCGTCCCTTTGTTGTAGTTAGTGCAAGGTTTCAACAAGCAATTAAGACTCTACTGTTGCAGGTTTGCTACTAACTAGTACCCTAGCTAGTAAGCGTGGCACGTATAGCATGCATTCTATAGCGCTAGCAGTAGGGACCTTCCTAGTTCTGCAAACTATAGCAACGTGCGTCTTACACGTGCCTAACAAGCTTAGCTTGTTTGTAGATCTGCTTGCTCTACTAGCTGTATCTATTACTAACAATTTGTTCTGCAAGGTAGGCAACAATTAGGTTAGTAACAGGTTCTCCTATTTGTAATCTGCCCTTCTAGAGGGGCTATCTGCAGGGTTTGTTTTGCCTAGACAGTGTTCTACCTTAAAATCAAAAGCCCCTAGGTACATAGCCTATCTAGCTTGCTGCAGGTTCAGCTTTTGTGCAGCGCGTATACCGCGCAGGTTGTTATAGTCACTTAGCACCTATATAGTGTGCTGTGTGCCTTTAAGGTAATGCCTCTACTGCTTAAAGCTATATACTATAGCAAGTAGCTCTAGGTTATAGACCTTATAATTCAGCTTAGCAGCTTGTAGTTTTTAAGAGGTAAAGGCAACTAGGTGCTACTGCTTATCTTTAAAGAGTTAGGAGAGTATGCCTAATATAGCAAATGTAGACGCATCTGTCTCTACTTAGATAGGGAGCGCAGCGTTAAAATAGCGCAAGATAGGCGCGCTTAAGAAGCAGGTCTTTAGCCCTTTAAATAAGCAGTTTGTAGCTTTATTCTATTACTAGTCTTAGTTTTTCTTTAACAATTCTGTAAGAGGAGCTGTTTCTCTAGCGTATCCTTTAACAAAACGCTAATAGAAGTTAGCAAACCCTAGAAAGGATTGCAACTCTTTAACATTAGTAGGCTGCAGCCATTAGGTAATAGTGCTTACCTAAGCTAGATTAGCGCATACACTACGCGTGTTAATAATAAAACTAAGGAAGTGTACTATGTCTAATGCAAATGTGCATTTCTGCAAGTTAACAAATAGTTCTGCCTTGCGTAGGGACTAAAGTACTAAGCGTACAGCGCGCTAGTAAAGCGTAATGTTATTGCTCCCTATATAGATAAGGATATTATCTAGGTAAACTACACAGATATAGTCTAAGTGCTTAATTAGGGCCTTATTAATATAGGCCTAGAAACTTGCAGGAGCATTAGTTAGCCTAAATAGCATTACTAGGTACTTAAAGTAACTGTATTAGGTCCTAAAGGCAGTTTTCTACTTATCCCCTGCTTTAATCCTTAGCTAATAATAGGTGTTGCGAAGGTCTAGGGTTGTGTAATAACGTGCGCCTAACAGGCGGTCCAGTGTCTCTCTAATTAGTAGGAGTGGGCAACGATCTTTTATAGTAACAGCATTAAGACCTCTATAATCCACACAGAGGCAGAGTGTCCTATCTTTCTTAGGAACAAAAAGTATAGGTGCTCCTACAGGACTTGTGCTGTGCCTAATCTACCTATTACTTAGCGCTTATTCTAAGTATTTACGTAGCAGCTTTAGCTTGCGTAAAGAGAGGTTGTAGAGCAGTCTATATAGGGGTTCTTTCCCTTCTATAAGTAGGATTGCATAGTCTAAAGATTTAAAGCTAGGTAGAGTAGCAGCAGCTTCCTTGCTAAATACATTAACGTAATCTACTAAAGCGTCTAGGATGCGAAGTTCCTACGCTATGTGTGCTTTGTAGATATAGGCATTGCATTCTAAATCAACGCTAGTGGCTTACAATACTCCTAAAAGGAGGGGATCAGAGTTAGCTTCTTTAAACTCTATAGAGGTAACTAGCTAGATGCTAGCTGCAGTGTATCCCTAACGCTAGGATTGTAATCTACAATCTAGATAGATGTGTTCTTGTTAGAGGAAAGGATTCCCTAACAGTAAGGGAGTTCCTTCCTTGTTAACTCTATACACAGTAGTAGACACACAACGCTTAACGCCTATGTTATTAGTTAATTGTATCTACAGCGTATATACAGCGTACGTGCTTTAGCGCTGCGTGCTAATCTATCCTAGGCGCAGGAGTTCTGCCTCCTTGATAGGTAGCAGGTCTATTTCTATAGCAATCCTTTGGCTGATTAAACTTATATCTGCCTAAGGGTTAAGAATAACCTATAATTGTTGTTCTAGCGTTGCCTCCCTAGATGCGTTACACGTGCGCTTTATACCTAGTAAAATGTGTACTAGGGTGCGCCTTACTGTCCCTAGGTAGCTGGTAAGGCTTAGCCTTTTCCTATCTAGTTGATTTGAACTAGGATCTAGTTAGGGTTGGAGTTAGGGTTAGAGTTGCTGCTTTAACATTTGTTAGCATAGTAGCTAGTCTTGTTGCACTTAAAGCAGGTAACGCTACTCTTGTTATGTAGGCCTTTGTTAGTAGAGGCATTATCTCCTTGCTTTTGCCCCTTATGCCTCTAGGTACCCTTGTGGCGTGTGCTAGGTATGTAAGTTAGTAATAAACAGCGCAGGTTGCGCTTAAGTGTAGAGCCTAACGCTACTAGGTCTTCGCGTGTAGCTAGTACCTAATAGTAATTAGTAATTGCCTTTTGTAATTCTGGCTAAAGCTTAGAGAATAAGTGTTAGACCCTCTATTCTTTAGTATAGGGGGTAAGTTAATCCTCTAAGACCTCTAAGTAGGTCGCAAAAGCGCAGACTGTTTAGTCCTTCTGCTGCATAGCTTAAGCGTAAGCTGTAGCTAATTCTAAGGTGTAGTTTATAGGATTAGAGAGTAAGTCTAGTAAGTACTGTTTGAAGTACCCCTAGCTAGGTGTCTCTTCTTGTGCTCTAAACGTGCGCTTAAAGTGCGTGTACTAAAGCTCCCTTAGGTCCCCTAACAGGTACTACATTGCCTAGAGTATCCTATCTTTAGGGTTGCTAAACTCTTATAGTAACAGTTAGAAGGCTATCTTGCAGGAGTAGAAGAACTTGCAATATTCTTTAAGATTCTTTCCCCTATATTTAGCTAGGTCTTTAGGTTTAAGCGCGCGCTTTGCAGGTTAAGGTGTAAGCGTTGTAGATGCGTCCTACTTGTGCGTACTAGCCCTTAAGGTCCCCTTAATAGTCTCTACTATGCTTAGAGCAGTGTAGTTCCCTATGCCCTCTAGTTGTGCAATCTCAGCTTTAAGTAAGTGTAGGCGCTGCAAGGCCTAAAGCTTATTGTGTTAGCGTTCAGCGGCTTAAATACGCTCTTAAAGCGTTAGAGGTGCGCTTATTGTAGGAGTTAGAATCTCTTCATTGATTAAAGAAATCCTACTAGAGTTGTCCTCCTGCTGGGTTTGAGATAAGGGTGGTTGGATCTCTCTTATAGGTGCCCCCTAACTGTTCGTTTAAGTAGTTAGAGCTATCCCTAGACTATTAGATTAACAAAGTATTATTATGTAAGGTTCTAGTTATAGGCAATAGTACTTGCTTTACACTAGGGATAGATAGTAGAGGGATAGCTATAGGTATATTTGATAACAAGAATAATACTTGTCTCCCTAAAGATAGCGAGCAGCGCAGGTTTTGTGCAGCTTTGCTAAGGGCGAGACTAATACCAACTAAGGATAGCTCTAGAACACCACAACACTAAACAATTCTATCGCAGGTTGTTACACTTTTACTAGGTTGTCCTTAATATACTTTCTTAGTACCTCTAGTTCCTTCTTAGATAGCTAGTATATTAGCCTAAAGGGTAGTTCTTTCTCTTTTTTAAGTTTAATCTTATAATCCTAAGGTTAATACTTAGGTAGCACTTTTGTAGATAACTCTTCTTTAAATATCTAGGCATACTATTAATATACATCTAGTATAGTAGGAGGTGCACTCTTAGTCTCCTTAATTAACGCAGAGGGGCTCTTCTAGTCTACTTAATTAACTACTCTAACTTAGCACGTCTTATATATTAAAGAGATATTATTAATCTTCTTCTTATCTACTAACTCTAGTGTAGGTTGCGTACGCTAGCGTGTAGTAGTGCTATATCTACACTCTTTAAATAAAAGCTATTATTTTTTCTAATTAATTTATAGATTATGCTTTTATAACTATAGCAGTCCTAATATAACATTATAAGTAGCTATTCCTAGGATATCTAGGTCTATTTTCTCTCTATAATTCTGTACTTGTAGGGAAGTACCTTAAACTTTAAGTATAATCCTTTCTTCCCCTAGTATTAAATCTCTATTAGTAATTTATAATAGGTATAGTTTGTCTTTATACTATAGATAGAGCCTAGCTCTTTCTATTGCGCTGCAAGACACATAGCTCTACTATAACCCTAAATCTAATAATACTATTATTATAACTCTTCCTAATAGTATTAGGAGTTTAATAAGTTAATTTTTCTTAATTAAGTTAAGGAATTAATCTCTAGTGCTTGCAGACGCTGTCCTAAAAAAGGATTCTCTTATCCTCTAAACCTATAACTCTGCTTTACTCCTTTATAAGTTATATAGTTAGGGTTAAGGTAGTGCTGCTATATAGCGTTAATGCACCTATTATTAATTACTAATTACTAGGCACCTTATACTTATAGTATATTATTGCCTAGAAAGTAGGTATTCTTACGTTTGTTTATAAGATGTATTTTGTAGGTGTTATTCTAGCATTTTCTCTAATGCTTCTTGCATAACTTCCTCTACTTTAGAAAGAAGCTACTCCTTTGCTTGTCTAATAGGTAAGTGTAGCAGTTATCTTTGTAGCATATAGTGTAGGAGAGTATTCTATAATATAGATTACGTAGGTCTAGTTTGTATCTAGGTGCGTTAAATCTGTCTAACTAATATAGGATATTTTTGCAGAGTTAGTTTTATTGTTGTAACATAACCTAGTTATTAGTGCTAGTATAGTTTTCTTAATACTCGCGATAGGCTTTGTTGCACTAGTTTTCTTCTTTATCTAATGTGTTGTAGGTAATAAGTTTCCTACACGTATGTGCGTAGATATCTTGTCCCTTAAGGTTATATTATTAGTAACACTTATTACGTTCCTCCTGTCTACGTTATCTGTATTCTTGTTCCTATTTATTATTATTATTATCTATTACTAGCTGTTTATATAGTATAGGTCTAACATACTTAATTAGATCCTTAGATTCTCTATTGTCCTCTTTAGACTAAATAGTGTGCAGCTGTAACTACATGTCTATAATAAGAAGGCCTTTTCCTTCTAGTATAAAGAATAGCTTTCCTTATTTAATAATATTACTATAGTATACCTTGCCTATATCTAGCTTGTTTTTCTTCTATTAGTATTCTACTACGTAGTATTTTCTATCTTTATTTGTTAAGACTTCTTCTTTAAGGTAGGGTGTTAGTAATTAGTTATATAGCTTGTCCTTAATATAGTCTTAGAGATTCTAGTTAGATTCTAGGTCTGCTTCTAGGCATCCTTTGTCTTTAGCAAGAATTTCCTATTCTTTGCTAGTTTTGTTACTATTAGTAGCTAGTATGTTTAGCTGTTAAACTACCTTACCTTTAGATTAGTAGTCTTAGGTAAAGTAGCCTTGCTTGCTATATCTATAACAAGTTACTAAAGACTTATCTAGTATGCTCCCTTTGTTCTTCTTGTTCTACCTATCTAGTCCCTTGTTTAGGTTTAATAGATCTATAGCTTCTAGTCTATAGTATCTGCTTTAGGTATTACTATAAATCTAGTAGCCTACGTTAGGTTAGTAGCGCCTACTATAATTTCTATAGTTAGAGTAATTATTACGCTATAGGTTGCGTAGTAGTAGTTGTTTATTATTAACTATATATACTTATAGATTATCCTATAGCTCTTGTTATAGCTTATAGATTTTAATATTAATATTAATAGTAGTATTAATAAGCTAGTTAAGGGTCTTAGTACTAGCGCCTATACGCATTAGTTCTTTCTTAAATTTTAGTTTAAGACCTTATTTAAATATAGTTATTAACACAGTGTTGTCCTAATTAGTATTTATCGCACTAAAATAGAGCAAAAGGTACGCGCACTCTTACTCTGAGAATAGTGCTATATTTATAGGCATATCTGCTGTAACACACCCCCTTACCTCTAGCCAGGAGGCAGGAGGTAGAGATATCGCAGTAAATGCTAGGGCTAAGTAGCTGCAGGGTAAGGTCTAAGAGCCCTTATGTAGTATTTTTGCTAACTAACTTTTATAGTAGGGACAGGCCTAACGCTCTGTCTAGCTGTTAGGACAACCCCCTGCAGCTGCGGCACGACTTAGGCAAGTACTTAGGGAGAGAGCTAAGACTTAGCTCTAGTTACCTACCTAACTTAGAATCCTCACAGCACCTGCTAGCGCAGCATTAGCGGACCGGGCTTATAACTATCGCACTAAAATAGAGCAAAAGGTACGCGCACTCTTACTCTAAGAATAGTGCTATATTTATAGGCATATCTACTGCAACAGTATTAGTAGTAAGTTGCTAGAAGTCTACTGCATAGTTAGCTGCTAACTTCTCTTATTAGATACGTTAAATATTACGTTATATAATAGTAGGTTTATTAGAGACTCTAAAGATTAGCTTAATCTTGTCTTTAAAGTTGTTAAAGTCCTTTATCTATTTGTCTACTTTATTAGAGGAATTGCTAGCTTAGTACTATTATACAAAGGGCTTAATCTACTAAAAAGCTTTTCTGCGCATGTAACTAGCAACAAGAACTACTTAGTTCTTAATAGGTATATTTCTACCTTAGAAGGTAAAAAGAGATCCTACTAGAGTAGCTAGTTGTCTAACTTGCTTTGTTCTCTATAATAGAGATTAGGCTTATTAACATTTATACTGCTAGTGTAGACTATAGGGTCTTTATTAACGTCTATGTTAGAGCTATTAGGGGTAGCACGTGTTCCTAAAGTAGTACTTATCTTAAGAGTGTTTAAAGTATTAAGGTTGTATATTTAGGCAAGCCTAAATAGTACTAGTTAGGTTAGTTCTTAGGGAAGAGTATAGTGTCTAGAATAGTAAGGTAAGATGCGTCTAGACAAAGTCTAATATAGCAACTTAGAAGTTTTACTAGCTAGCAATAGGGTTAACTAGTAGAAGCAGTAATTCTAAGAACTAACTTAATTATTAAAGTTAAACACAAACTATAAGGGTTGTGTTCCTATATACTATATATATAAGGGTGCTATAGTCTACTTAGTTATACTAATTAAACTAATTATACTAATTACTAATTACACTAAGCACTAATTATACTAATTATGCTAAGACTAATTACGTTACGTAATCTCCTGTAATTATCCTGCAGCGCTTAACCCTTAGTGTCTAAGCAATACCCCTTGTAAGAATAATTGCTGCGCTGTACTAGCTGTAATTCCTTCCCTTTAGAACTAGTTGTTTAGGATTATAACAGATAACTAGCTACTTTAGTAGGACCTCTTCTTTACCTTCTAAGGTGAAAGATACCTATTAAGAACTAAGTAGTTCTTGTTGCTAGTTACATGCGTAGAAAAGCTTTTAGTAGATTAAGCCCTTTATATAATAGTACTAAGCTAGCAATTCCTCTAATAAAGTAGACAAATAGATAAAGGACTTTAATAACTTTAAAGATAAGATTAAGCTAATCTTTAAAGTCTCTAATAAACCTACTATTGCATAATATAATATTTAACGCATCTAACAAGAGAAGTTAGTAGCTAACTATATAGCAGACTTCTAGCAACTTGCTACTAATACTAATTAGGACAATACTGCGTTAATAACTATGTTTAAATAAGGTCTTAAACTAAAAGTTAAGGAAGAACTAATGCGTATAGGCGCTAGTACTAAGACCCTTAACTAGCTTATTAATACTGCTATTAACATTAATGTTAAAATCTATAAGCTATAACAAGAGCTATAAGACAATCTATAAGTATATATAGTTAATAATAAATAACTACTACTACGCAACCTATAGCGTAATAATTACTCTAACTATAGAAATTATAGTAGGCGCTACTAACCTAATATAGGCTGCTAGATTTATAGTAATACCTAAAGTAGATACTATAGACTAGAAGCTATAGATCTATTAAACCTAAACAAAGGACATAATAGGTAGAACAAGAAGAACAAAGGGAGCATACTAGATAAGTCTTTAGTAACTTGTTATAGATATAGTAAGTAAGGCTACTTTACCTAAGATTACTAATCTAAAGGTAAGGTAGTCTAACAGCTAAACATACTAGCTACTAATAGTAATAAAACTAGTAAAGAATAGAAGATTCTTACTAAAGACAAAGGATGCCTAGAGGTAGACCTAGAGTCTAACTAGGATCTCTAAAACTATATTAAGGACAAGCTATATAACTAAGTACTAACATCCTACCTTAAAGAAGAAGTCTTAATTAATAAGAATAGAAAATATTACATAGTAGAATACTAATAAATAAAAAATAAGCTAGTTATAGGCAAGGTATACTATAGTAATATTATTAAATAAGGGAAGCTATTCTTTACACTAGAAGGAAAAGGCCTCCTTGTTATAGACATGTAGTTACAGCTATATACTATTAAGTCTAAAGGGGATAATAAAGAATCTAAGGATCTACTTAAGTATCTTAGACCTATACTGTATAAATAGCTAGTAATAGACAATAATAATAACAAATAGGAACAAGAATATAGATAACGCAAACAGGAGGAATATAATAAGTATTACTAATAATATAACTATAAGGGATAAGATATCTACGCACATATATACAGAAAGCTTATTACCTACAACACTTTAGATAAAGAAGAAAACTAGTATAACAAAGCCTATTGTAAGTATTAAGAGAACTACACTAGTACTAACAACTAGGTTGTGTTATAACAATAAGAAGACTAGCTCTATAAAAATATCCTATATTAGTTAAATAGATTTTACGCACCTAGATACAAAATAGACCTACGTAATCTATATTATAGAATACTCTCCTACACTATATGCTACAAAGACAACTGCTATACTTACCTATTAGACAAGCAAAGGAGTAGCTTCTTTCTAAAGTAGAGGAAGTTATGCAAGAAGCATTAGAGAAAATGCTAGAATAACACCTGCAAAATACATCTTATTAATAAGCGTAAGAATGCCTATTTCCTAGGTAATAATACACTATAAGCATAAGGTGCCTATTAATTAGTAATTAATAATAGGTGCATTAACGCTATATAGCAGCACTACCTTAACTCTAACTATATAACTTATAAAGGAGTAAAGCAGAGTTATAGGTTTAGAGAATAAGAGAATCCTTTTTTAGGATAGCGTCTGCAAGCGCTAGGGATTAATCCCTTAACTTAATTAGGAACAATTAACTTATTAAACTCTTAATACTATTAAGAGGAGTTATAATAATAGTATTATTAGATTTAGGGTTATAGTAGAACTATATATCTTACAGCGTAATAGAAAGAGCTAGGCTCTATTTATAGTATAAGGACAAACTATACCCTTTATAAATTACTAATAGAGAATTAATACTAAGAGAAGAAAGGATTATGCTTAAAGTTTAAGGTGCTTCCCTATAAGTACAGGATTATAGAGAAAAATTAGACTTAGATATACTAGGAATAGCTACTTATAATGTTATATTAAGACTGCTATAGTTACAAAAATATAATCTATAAATTAACTAGAAAAGATAATAACTTTTGTTTAAAGGGTGTAGCTATAGCACTACTATACGCTAACCTACGTAACCTACACTAGAGTTAGTAGATAAGAAGGAGATTAATAATATCTCTTTAATATATAAGACGCGCTAAGTTAGAGTAGTTAATTAAGTAGACTAGAAGAGCCCCTCTGCGTTAATTAAGGAGACTAAGAGTGCACCTCCTACTATACTAGATATGTATTATTAGTACGCCTAGATATTTAAAGAAGAGTTATCTATAAAGCGCTACCTAAGCATTAACCTTAGGATTATAAGATTAAACTTAAGAAAGGGAAAGAACTACCCTTTAGGCTAATATACCAGCTATCTAAGAAGGAACTAGAGGTACTAAGAAAGTATATTAAGGAAAACCTAGCAAAAGGTTTTATTAGAAAATCTAAGTCCCTAGCTAGATTTCCTATTCTATTTGTTGCAAAGAAAGATAGATTACTAAGACTATACGTTAACTATTATAAGCTTAATAATATTATAATTAAGAATTAATACCTACTACCTAATATTAGAGAGTTACAAGATAGACTTATAGGAGTAAAGTACTTTACTATACTTAATTTACGTAGAGTATACAACTTTATATATATAAAGAATAGAGAAGAATAGAAGATAGTATTTAGAACCTATTATAGTTATTACAAGTACATAGTTATACTATTTAGGCTAACTAACGCACTAGCTATATACTAGGTATTAATTAACAATATACTCTAGAAGTATCTAGATATTACTATAGTAGCGTACCTTAATAACATCCTAGTGTATAGTAAAACGCTAGAAGAATATAAGGTCTACATACAATAAGTGTTAGAATACTTAGTAAAAGTAGACCTCTAACTAAAACTAGAGAAGTGTAAATAGCACTAAGAGGAAGTAGAATTCTTAGGCTATATTATAGGAAAACATAGAGTAAAGATAAGTAAAAAGAAAATCTAGGTTATAAAGGATTAGCTAACACCTACTTTAGTTAAAGGAATATAGGAATTCCTAGGGTTTATTAACTTTAACTAACGCTTTATCTAGAACTACTCTCTAAAGGCCTTACTACTTATAAGACTTATATAGAAGGATATACTATTTAAGTAGGAACAAGCATAGGAAGATGCTTTTTAGTTGCTTAAGTAAGTATGTATTAAGCTACCTACGTTAATTATATTTAAGAGTAGTAAACTGTAACAGAGCTTGCAGGACTATACTTAAGTAATTAATTAATTTAATTAGTGTCTATTTTTCTATATAGAACGTGCTGCTTAAATACAAATAAAATGTGTAGGTTACGTGATCTTGCTTAACAAGCGTTTGGCTAGTATTAGGGCCGCTTAGAACTAGCGTTGCTAGGGTAGAGCAGCTTAACTAAATTAGCACGCTCTGTTAGAAAACAAGCTGCGTATGTAACTCTACGCGCTTAGTTGCGCGACACACCCCCTAGTTAATCCTATATCAGGAACAACTGAACTAGGAGCGTGTCCTTAGTAATTGTAGGGCTCTAATCTTAGATTTTTGTATTTCCCTAGATATCCTAGATTACCGCGCGCCTGCAGCGTACTCTAGGTACTCTTCCTTTTAAGAGACCTCTCTAACTTTTAGGCTACTATTGCGAGCAGTTTGTTGCTAGTTTAGGCGCTTGTTTTTAACAGCTGAATTTTCTAAGCCTGTAGCTAGCTATTAAGCCACTTAGTTATAGTTAAGGTAAGCACTTCTTAGGTTAAGTATTTCTAGGTAGTAAGAGTAAGCGTAAGGACTATAATCTAGCAGCTTTACCTTTACTAACCTAGTTACTTCCCTATATAAGCGTCCTACCTACTTAATTTCTCTATTTCTCTAGTTATATCTATTAATATGCCTGTAAGTATACTAAATTGTTTTCTGCGCGCCTAAGTACTCTCTAGCTAATTATTTCTAGCTTCTTGATTTGTTAATAGCTTTATTGTTAGACGTTGTCTAACTAATCTTACTATTAATGTTTTCCTAGCTCTTTTTAGAGGTTTACTAACTTAGGTATAGAAATAAACTAAAACCTAGCGCCGCGCGCGCACTGCCGCCACCTCTGCTGCCTAAGCTGCTGCCTAAGCTGGCAGGCTGCCAGCTGCCTGCTTGCCTTCGCCCACGCCCTTGCCTAAGCCTGTGGTTGCAGCTCTGCCTGCTCCTTCAGCGGTTGCTGCTGCCACCGCTACCATAGCCGCCACTACTGCTACTGCCTATGCTGCTGCGCTGCTGCCACCGCCTGTGCCTGCGCCTGCGCCTGCGCCCCCTACCCCTGTCTTAGGCGCTCTAGTGCCTAGTGCGCGTAGGTTAATACCCTGCGCGTACTGCGTGGACGTGCTGCTGGCAAGCAGCTTAGTTGCGCTGTGCGTTAACAACGCTGCTACCAGCTACTGCAGCAAGCGCTGCTAGCGTTATGCCTTTAGGCACTTCTACTACCTGCTGTATATATTTTCTTTAAAAAAGAGCAGTTAAGTAGTAGACTAACAGCTTGTAGCCCCCTGCCCTTAAGCCGCTTAGGCTTAAACTAGTAGAGGAGCTTGCTTCCTCTAGCAGAGTAACAACTTTAGTAAGTAACTTAGTTTTTAGTTAATAACAGTAGCTAATAAGTGTTTAGCAGGCTACTAACCTGCGCACTGCTATCTAGGTAGTAAAGGGCCTGCTCGCAGATAGGTACAAATTTTAAGTACCTATTTATAAGTAGGTTCTTTAAGATAAAACCTATAGGGAGGGGTTGTCCTCCCTACCTATAGTTAATTTGTTTTTGTAAGCTCCTTAGCTGCTAGGCGTGCGCTTAAAAGAGCTGCTACTAGCAGTCTAGGGAGACTTATACCTATTTAGGGAGGGGTTGTCCTCCCTAGCAATTTAAAGATCTTCTCTTTCTCTATTAACCTGCTCTTTTTCTGTAACTAAGTCTTTCCTCTCTTAACTAATGCTCTGTAAGTTTAAATGCGACAGAAAGCGCTTATAAGCTTGTCTAGGAAGCGCTTTTGTAAGGCTGTTAGCTAGCATCTTACTTGTTTTAAGGTAGGTTACTTAGAGGTTTCCCTTAGCGTACTCTTGTTTTAACTACATATTTTAGATATCTATATAGCGCAGCTAGGTAGTAAGCTGCTTGCTCTCTTTAACTACTAGTTAGATAGTTTGTTAGTTGTTACAGAAAATCTCCTACAGCACCCCTAAGTCTAGCTAAAGTTCTCCTAGGAATTGTTTTAGAGCTACTGACTCTTTAGCTACATGCTCTAAAGCGAGTAATTTAGCCTTAGTAGTAGAAGTAGTTACTGTTAACTGCTGTGCAGCTTTCTAGATAATTAGACTACTAAAGAGCTGCACAATATACCCCTAGGAAGATTAACAGGACTCTCTATTGTTAGCAAATAAGGCGTCTCTACATATAAGCAGATAACTGCCTTTGTAAGCGCTGTACCTTATACCTAGATGCTTTGTTCTATACAAATAAGCTAAAACCTAAGCAGCTGCCTTAAAGTAAGCAGCTCCTAGATTTGTTAAATAATAAGATAGCTGAGAGGCAGCATATGCCACATCTGGTTAAATTATAATTACTGTATAGAGTATAGACCTAACTTGTTCTTAAAACGCTTTAACCTCTTGTTTTAAAGCTTCTCTGCTATATTTAAGCAGCTCCTCTGTAGGAAATAGGACTGTAGGGAAGGACCCCTTCTCTACTATCTTAAATTTTGTAGCAAGCTTGTTAATATAGGAGTTGTGCGCAAGAGTTATAGTACAAGCCTCTTAGTTTCTAATTATTTAAACGCCTAGAAACTATTTAGCAGCTCTATAGTCTTTAATTTAATACTTTTCTATTAACAAGCTTATTAGCTATTTAGTAGTAGCTTAATTGTTGTTGTAATAGGCTAGGAGAATATTGTTAACATAGAAGAGTAGCACTATTTTCTGTTTAGGATTATAGAATAGGCACAGCTCTTCTTTTAATGCTGAGAGACTAAGCTTCTAGAGTGTACTAGAGAGCTCTCTATACTACAGGACTAGCGAATTACGTAACCTGTATAGAGCTTGTAGTAGTAGAACAACTCGCTTAGGTTTCTTAAATCTATCTAGTAATTTACAGAGCACCTAAGGTTTGTCTTAGCAGCTTATATTTAGAAACGCGCTAGTTA
The DNA here is from genome assembly GCA_026119515.1 of Ascochyta koolunga. Taxonomy (NCBI): domain Eukaryota; kingdom Fungi; phylum Ascomycota; class Dothideomycetes; order Pleosporales; family Didymellaceae; genus Ascochyta; species Ascochyta koolunga. The sequence goes on along the minus strand of JANLCG010000001.1, from coordinate 736,502 downwards.
CGTTATACTAACAGAGCTCTAGGTTAAACTAGGCTATAATTGCTACTACAGTGCGAAACAAGCAAGCAGCGAGCGTTATAGCGTAGGTTAAGACAATTAAATCCTTTGCCTGTAGATCTCCTTGTACGCATATCCTTGCCTTATATTTAAGGAAGTAGCTATCCTAGTTAAATTTGTAGGTAAAGACCTATTTAAGTAGCAGGGGCCTTAATAAGGCGCTTAATTAGTTAATTTCTCTCTACATTTCCTTCTTAATAAGCGTGTCTATCTCTTTTTAGCAGGCCTAGCGAAAAAGAGCTCCTAGTGGGTAATAGAGTAGATCTTTCCATTTGTTTAGCAGTAGAGGGAGCTTGTCCCTATGTAACTGGCGCTTGTTTTAAGCAACTAGTCTTTCCTTTTTTAGGGTTAAGGTAACGATCACCGCGTGGGCAGTAAGTAGCTCTCTTCTATCTATGCTATATTTGTTCGCATGTTTAAACAGTAGGTGGATAAGCTAGGCGTATCTGTGATTATTTATTAAGCTTATTACAGAGTACTAACCTGCTCTATTATTGTTGGCAGTAGGCTCGTTGCGCTTACAGTTCTCTATCCAGCAGCTCTGTCTTGTAGGCAGGCCTTAGACTCTCTACTGATACGCGCGTCTCCTGCCTGCCTTATCTGCTTACGTTAATCTTTAAGAAGGTATTAGAACAAGCAGCAAAGCAGGTCTTAGTAGATTATTAAGATCCTTACTATCTACTAGCTCGCTCCCTTCTTCTACAGTTAAGTGCACTTCCCGTAAGCTACTAGTTAGATTATCCTCCTTATTAGGAGCTTCCTGCCTATACTTAACTGCTCTAGTTTAGGCGTTTGGTTAGGGAAAGTAAACCTGTTTCTTGGCGTTGTTCTGCACAGATCTCTAGCAGCTTGCTAGCTAAGCTTGCCGCGCGTGCAGTATCTATCCCAGAGGCTCCTCTCTACTAGACTAGCCTTCTAGCAATTAAGGTTCTCCCTAAGTGTCACCCCTAAGCTGGTGCTTAGTAGACAAGCCAAGCGATAGGTCTCTTTGTTTAAGGGGGAGCTCTATTACTTCTCCTACCTCTATTATCTTATTAGGTTTATATAGAATTTCTACAACTACTTCTACTTCTTAGACTATAAGGGCTAACAACTTATCTAATTTGTTGTAAAAGAGCTCCTTATTAAAGGTCACGTTGCGTGTTGTAATTACCTAGTTTAGTTTAGGGACCTATATCTAGTATATATTAGAAGCTTGGTACCCTACTAAGTATCTAATATAACCCCTTAGAGTTACTTTAAAGCTTCTCTAATTACGCCTAGCTGCTTGTTCCCTGTTTAGGAGATACGCTCTGTAGCTATAGGCGTATATCCCGCTCTAATTAGGTCTTAGATTAGCTGTTAGTGCTCTTACCTGCTTAGGTTTGTACTAGCAGAAATAGTAAGTAAACTAGCAATTAAGCTCTTTGTTTAGGCTCCGCAGCTTGTTTAAGTGAGTTAGACTTATGTTATAGAGCTATGTTGCTGCTGCTACAACCTCCAGCTAGAGCTTCTTAGGTAGGTTTGCACTACTCCTTATTTTGATAGATTTAGTGATTATTTCCTGCCCTACTCTTTCTGCTGCCCTATTTGGCTTGTGGGTATATAGAGGTATACGCTCAATATCTATTCCCTTATTAATCGCCCAGCGCTTATATTAGAAGCTCCTTGCTATAGGAGAGTGGCAGTATTGTTGTCTTAACTTATCTTGCAGATATAGAGCTTGTACTAGGTACGTACCTAGCTTAAGAAACTTATAAGTACCTGTAGTATCTCTACTTAAGTCTTCCCTAGAAGTAAGTACGTAAAGAGCTTCCTACTATAGTACTCCTTGATTAAAAGTATCTATAATTTGCTACTCCTTCCTATAGGCATATTAAACAGATCCCAGCTAATTCTCTAAAAGGGTTTAGCAGGTTTTTCCTGTTTCTATTAAGATATAACTTGCTTGGCGTAGGTTGTTAAGCAGACCTTATAATCTTTTAGAGCGTGCTGTTAATGTGTACGCTGCGCGCTTGTTTTACTAGTGCCTTCAGAGCTTCTAGGCCTAGATGTCCTACTCTAGCGTGCTAGAGGTGTTTAGCAGAGCTTTATAGGTAAGACTTATATAATTATTTTGTTACTGCGTTAAGGATTAGTAGGTAGTAGGATAGTAGCTTATATTTAAAGAAGGTGAGGTTGTAAGCGCGCTTGAGGGTAGCACATACAACGCTCCTATTCAGATTGTTAATATACCCTACTTAGAGCAAGCTGTCTAGCCCTAAGTACTAAACTCCTTTCTCTTAGAGGCGTGCCTTAGAAATAATGTTAACGTAAAAACCTTCTACTACTACTACATCCTTAAGGAGCAGGTCTTCTGTATACAGGCTGCGCTTTCTGTGTAACGCGTTTTTAAACAAACAAGCTCCTTGTCCTACTACTAGAAACGCTTGTGTGCCTGCCTCTACAGTGTTAGTAGAGTTGGCTGGGCGAAATAACCTAGGTACGAGCTAATCTGCGCTGTTGACTAAGTGTGTAGCTGCTCTATTATCTAAAATTGTACTCTCTAAGAGCAGATAAGCGTTAAAATCCATAAGGTTGTAAACCCTAGGTTTCTTAGCTAGGTTGCTTAGTTGCATTATTTTTAGATTAATTAGAGCAGCCTGTACATTGCTAGGAAACTTAACTTTAGGTAGGATACCTTTTGCTAGTAGAGCTGTTATTGCTAATAGAGCTTTTAGGGTCTAATTAAGCTGCTTAATTACCTTCCTAGTATCTGTATACTCTTGGCTCTTAAGCCTCTAGAGAGTATCCTTGCGATAGCTTTTGCTTATGTAGATAGGCAGTAAGGAGCTCCCTCTAACTACTGTCTCTAGGCGTTAGCAGTTAGTTAGTTTCTACTTATAAGTTTCTCCTTTTTGTTTACAAGGGCAGGAGTACCTACTTAAGCTCTTAGAGTTAGTAGCAGGAGCTTAAGTAGTATCTGTTTAGCTTCTAAACGTTGCAAATACTCCTAGGTTATCTTTCCCTACTCTTATAGTGTGCTTATGCATCAAACTACTAAAGACCCTACTTACTTTGTCTAAATTAAGTAAATTAAGCCCTAGGATACTATCCTAGATAATCCTTTAGTTTATAGTACAAGCCTAATCTAGGGCGATCCTATAACTTAAGGCATCTAAGAAATCCTGCACAGCAAGCGCCCTATTAACCTCTAGAAGCTTGTATAACTTAGCTCTTCTATAGAGGTATAACTACCTATTGTACCAGTCTTGTAGAGCAGCTCTTAACTGTTTAGCCGCTCTAAGATGCTATTAGTATTCTGCCCTAACCTAGTTCTGGGTGCTAACATCTGTTGGAGCGAGCTCCTCTTTTAGTGCTTGCACGAGCGATTGCAGCGTTGTAGTGTTATTAGTAACAAGCTTTACTATTACTAGTAAGAGGATTAATAGCAATACTATTGTGTTAACTTAGTTCTAGATCTTCTAAAGGCGCTCTGCCTTAGCAGCCTACTCGCTCGCTCTAATCTTGTATCTAAGGAGCTCCTTGTTATAGTTCTTAACGCTTGTTTAGCCTAGAGGCTTGTTAGGTTAGGTGCTCTAGCTTTAAGTAGATTGAGCTGGTAGTTAAGTAGGGAGCAAGCCTATAATAGGTAGTTTAGGCGCTCCTTTGTGCATACCTAGGGCGTCTTTAGCGTCTAGATCTACTATATCCTATACGTCACAAAGCTTAGCGTGCTACGTAAGTTGGATGTACCAATTAGGCTAATTAGATCTTGTTTTGAGCTGATAGGGTCCTGTAGGGACACCTAAGAGAGCTTGCTTATTGTAGTTAACAAGCTCGCCTATAGTAGCGTTTAGTAGGGATAGAAAGATAATTAGGTAATTAGAGCAGTTAAGCTAAGTCTAACAAGCTTGTTTGCTGAGTGCGCAGGGAGATCTACTGTGCTCAGGAAGCTAGGCTTATAACTGTGACAGAGCTTGCAGGACTATACTTAAGTAATTAATTAATTTAATTAGTATCTATTTTTCTATGTAGAACGTGCTACTTAAATACAAATGAAATGTGTGGGTTACGTAATCTTGCTTAACGAGCGTTTGGCCAGTATTAGGGCCGCTCAGAACTAGCGTTGCTGGGGTAGAGCGGCTTAACCAAATTGGCACGCTCTGTTAGAAAACGAGCTGCGTATGTGACTCCACGCGCTCAGTTGCGCGACATAAACTAATATGCCTTAAGACAGATATATTAGATTTAGTATTAGGAGCTTGTATTATATAAGAATAAGATAGGAAATAGTACCTAATTACCTACTATTCTAGGAAGTTTATAGCACTAGAAGAATGCTATAATATGCACAATAAGGAACTTATAGCTATTATTAACGCGTTATAACATTAGAGAGTATACGTAGAAAGCTGCTTAGAACTTACTATATACACAGATTATAAGAACTTAGTATACTTTACTACTACTAAGGTTCTAAACTAATAATAAGTTTGCTAGTTAGAAATGCTTAGTTAATATAAGTTTAAGATCCTATACACCCTAGGAAAGGAAAATAGTAGAGTAGACGCGCTTAGCTAACGCTATAATCTTACAGGCAAAAAAACTATAAATTAGTTTGCTATTCTTAGAAAGAATGCTAATAGATTACTAGGACTATTGCAATAACTTAACCTTATATTATAGGTTAAATAAGAACAACTAGTACAAGCTTAAGTACTAGAAGAACTAATAGATAATGTTATAAGCTGTTACTACAATAACCTACTTTATAGACACCCTAGTATTACACAAACTATAGAACTTATTAGAAGATATTACAAGTTCCTAAAGATAAAAGATAAGGTTATAGAGTTTATTAGGAAATGTATTAGCTGTTAGCAGAATAAACATAGCACACACGCTAAATATAGAGAAGCGCAGGCAATAGAACTGCCTACTACGCCCTAGATAAATATTATAATAGATTTTGTTACACAGCTACTAATCTCTAAGGACCCTGTTATAGGATATAGCTATAACTTAATCTTTGTTATAGTAGATTAGTTTACTAAGTATACTAAGATAATACTATTTAGACAAAGTTATACTACTAAGCAGTTAGCCTATATTTTTAAAGACTATATTATCTAACATTATAGTATACCTAAATCTATTATTAGTAATAGAGATAAGCTCTTTATATTAAACTATTAGACTATATTGCTTATAGCAATTAGTACTAAGAAGAAGCTATCTACAGTATACTATCTACAGATAGACAGATAGACAGAACGCACAAATTATACTATAGAAACGTACTTAAGAATCTACAGCAACTAGCAGTAAGATAACTAGGTTTTGCTATTACCTATAGCATAGATAGCGTACAATAATAAGACTTTAGAAGCTATAGGCTACACGCTGTACTTTGTAATATATAGGCAACACCTAAATCTCTTTACTAGGTTATTAGATAGTAATATTTAAATAGAAGTAGTAATATCCTTAGTTAAGGCACTAAAGGAGGTATACTAGAAATTACTTAAAAACATTACTAAAGCTTAGTTATAAGCAATTTCTTACATTAATAAGAAATAAAAAATAGCGCCTCTACTAAAGGAGGGGGATAAAGTCTATCTCCTTATAAGGAATCTACGCATATAGCAACTAACAAAAAAACTAAACAAGGTTAAGGTTAGACTATTTTTTATTTCTAAGTAAATTAGCCTAGTTACCTATTAACTTACGCTATCTAAGAATGTAAGAGTATACTCTATGTTCTATATTTTGCTGTTAGAACTAGCTAACCCTAAAACACTAATCTAGAGAGACTTCTACTACTAAGCTAATAGAGAAGTTAAGTAGGATGTTAAAAAAATAATAATATATTAAGAAAAAGGACGCAGCACTAAGTATCTAGTTAAATAGTTAGGTTATCTACATTTAGAAAACACTTAGGAACTAACTATAAACCTTACAAATTACTAATAACTACTAAACTAGTACTAAAGTTTATAGAAGTATTAATTAGGTTAAGGGTAGCCTATATAGCTAGAGAATAACCTGTTAATGCATCTACAGCTAGATAGTTTAACTCCTCTGCTTAAACATCCTTACCTAATTCCTCTAATTTGTTTACTAGGCATTTAGCCTTGCAATACGCTCTGTCCTTTGCCTATATAAGAATCTTCTTGTTATACAATAATTATACAATTACTTTAGCAAGTAGTTTTTATCTACTTCTACTTTTACTTTATACTCTTTGCGAGTATAGTCTAACAACTCCTAGGACAAGTTTACACATAGACGCCTAATACGTACATACTTAGAATATTTTAGATAATATAAACTTTTTAATGCTATAATAAAGCACTCTTAGTTGTTAGTAAAATAATAGTTGTAGGGTATATTAGTAAGGGTTTTGTATTGTTAAATTTCTAAGGCAAGGCGTAGTTGTTTCTTTTAGGAATTAGAAGATATAACAAAGGCTAGACCTTAAGATAAGATGTAGAGCACGCTTATAAAGACATAATTACAATTTAAGATAAATCTAACAGGGAGGGAGATAGTGTTATAATCCTAGACCTCTACAGCTAATTATTTTAGTAATCTCCTAACACAGCCTACAGCAGGCTAGTAATAAATAACATATAGAACAGATTATATAACTAGCTTACAAGTAGATCTGTAAGCTTACGCCTTAGCGTGTAAGTAGGATTAATATACGTAATTAGCTTATAAAGCTTATAATAAGCTATGTAAGATTTACAGCTTAGTATTACAAGCTTACGCTTTAACAAGTAAGCTCTAGGATTTCCTTAGTATATAAGTATATAGAAACATAATCCTTATAGTTTATGTTTAACTTTAATAATTAAGTTAGTTATTAGAATTACTACTCCTGCTAGTTAATCCTATTGCTAACTAGTAATACTTCTAAGTTGCTATATTAGACTTTGTCTAGACGCATCTTACCTTACTATTCTAGACACTGTACTCTTCCCTAAAAACTAACCTAACTAGTACTATCTAGGCTTGCCTAGATATACAACCTTAACACTTCCTATTACAACTTAGACTAGTAGAGCCTACAGAATAGAAGATCCTAGCTAAGATTTAGACAGACTTACTAAACTATAGGCAGGCACTAGCAGTAAACTAAAAGTAGACAAATCTAGCTTTAGGGCTGTACAGGGCTAAAGCTAAGGGGGTGTGTTAGATATAAGGACAATACCTAGCTAAGGTAAAAGGTAGAAAAGGGGTTACGCGCTAAGAGATAGCGCAGTAACTACTCTACTATTATAAAACTTAGACCTTATAGCTAGACAGACATAAGACTATAAACAATATATATAATTATTATCTTAACCTATTAAACCTAATATTAGTACTGCTTAGTAGTACTAAGCAACTAATTATAACTTAGTATACTATATTTATACTTAGTACATAGTATATAAGAATATTACTCTTATAGTTTATATTTAGCTTTGTTAATTAAGTTACTTCTTAGAATCTTAACTCCTCTAATATAACAGATTGTATAGCACGTTATCTATTGTTATACCTAAGTTATTGTATTAGACTTCGTCTAGGTATCTTACCCTACTGTTCTAGAGCCAGCACTTATCCCTAAGATCTAACTAAACTAGTACAATATTAGACTTCGTCTAGGTACGACTTTAACAGCTAGCTAGCAGTATAATTTATTACAAATTAGTTAAATAGAAGCTTATTACTACCTCTACTACTAAAGCTAAGTATGTAGCGCTAATCTTCGCTGCTAAAGAAGCTACGTGGCTCTATTAGCTGCTAAATTAGATTAGCTACAACACTAAGGACACCTATCCTATAATCTTCTATAGCAAAAACAAGCTATCTATTAAGCTCCTGCACTCTAATAGCTAATATAAGCGTACTAAACATGTTAATATCTAATACTACTATATTTAGGAAAGAGTTAAAGATAGTTATCTACATGTTTAGCACGTCTGTATCCACGCTATAGCTGCTAACAGGCTTACTAAACTACTTAAACGCAGCACCTACAAGCAATTTTTAAAGCAAATTAGGCTTACAAAACCTATAATAGTCGCTACTAGGCGCTAGATCTGATACTAATGCAAGTCTGTTATAAATACAGGGGGATAACAGTACAAAGTAGAGAAAACTAGGCATAATACGTGTTATGGATTAACAACAGCTAGTAGGTTATAGCACATAGTTTCTTCCTTCTATTTACTGTAGGGGTGTGTTTGCTAACTCTAGTAATCCTCTAATTGGCCAGCTTATAGTTAGTTAGCACCTAAGTGCGCACATAGATAGCCGTGACCTTCACAGTCACCAATATAATAACAACAATTTTCAACCCACATTAATTATCACTAACTCCCTTATCTTCAAGCGTCTTAAATTTGCCCTAGGAGGCCTCATCTCTGCAGAGTAACCTACAAGACCTAAATTGCAATTAATTAATTAATTAATTTCTCCGTTAGCTGAAGTTGAAGCAGCACTTAGGAGTGTGAAGGAATGATGTTGACTGCTAACATGCACAGGTTGCGATATTTTATGTCAAGAGATGCTCCTTTGGCTTGTATCATCACCAGGCTGCATGTCTATATCCCTCGCCAACGACACCCCCAAGCTTTTGTTTGAAGTCACCTCAGTAGCATCTCCTTCCTCCAATTGAGACGGCGACTGGCGTTGTTTGGGATTCCTCGACGACGACACATCAGCGCTATTGCGTATTCTAACTCTCCGCAAAGTCAACTCAGCCGTGTCTTCTTCCTCCACTTGGAACGGTGAACAAATCATCGTACGATAAGGGTTCGGCTCGCTTAGAGAGGCTGTGCCATATTTTCTTATCGTCTTTCAAATACTCTTCTAAGGTTTTAATATATTTAGAACTAAAAAGATTAGAAAGGTTAAAAAGCGAGATAACGCTAGAAGATAATAAATAAATAAAGCAAATAGTACTCAATTACGCCTAAGACTTCTAAAGCTAGCTTCTATTGGCCTTTTTACTCTTTTTGGTTGTTTTATAGCCTTTAAAGTGTAATCCAAGTTTCAAGCAACAACATCTCATTAACGCAGTGGGGTCTCTAGAGCCAATTCCACTCACAGTTGAACGAAGAAATCATGTAAACAGCAGTAAGAAAAGCACCAGCCGTGGTTATTGCTCCAATAACTGCTTACTCCTCCTCCTCCTCCTCCTCCTCCTCCTCCTCGAGTAATAACAGTTCTGTACTAAGAAGAGTCCTTCGTTGTTGCAACAGGGATATTGCTTGACTACCAATTGCACGCGATCTCTCCAGTCGGGTACCAAATGACGGAGTTTGTAAGGACGACGCCACAGTTACCGAGATCTGCCCGAGTGGCCTTGTAGCACGTTTTGTGGCCGACGTCATGCCAGATACGGTGGGCCCTAGCCTTGCTGGTGTCGACGCAGATGCTCTGCTTGCGGCCGCACGAAGTGAAGTTGAAGCATCCATCTTTGCTGATCAGGATCCTTCCGCACTGGCCACAGTCATTCCAGCGGCCATAATACGACCAGGTTACCAGGGGGCACCATTTATTGTATTCACATAACGCTGCGAGAAAAAGTCGAAGGCAGCGTTGAAATCGGGGCAATCACCCTGGCTGCAGGGGCCGCCCCTCTTAGTCAAGGCGTTGACATCGGGATGAGCATCGATAAATTTGACCAACTAGAAGCCCAATGTCGTGATGGTGACGTCGATGGCGCCCTCGGAGGTATATGGCTCACTGGCCATGAAGTACTCGAGCTCCTTTCCTTCAAGCGGCTTTGAAACATCGGTTACAGCAGACTCCGGAGCACCGATGATGGCCGTTGCGGTGGAATCAGCGGACAGTGGACTAGCGTGGACGCTGACCGCGGCGGCAACCACGGCGATGAGGATTTTCTGGAGGGCAGTCATGGTGAAAAGAGAATTCGACTGATGAGAGGAGAGAGGGTAATTGACAAGGTAAATCACTAGTGAGGGAAAGACTTGGGCCGGTGTGAGCGATACTGGATTCTCTCACTGCAGAAGGTGAGAAATGCTCTGGACTTTATACTTTGTAGACCGGACATTTCGCTCTCGTTGTCCTCACTAGAGATAGGTCAAGAACAAAACCCAACAGGGAGATCAACTGTATAATGAGATAGATTCTAGCTCCACATCATGTGGTTGGTCATTAGCTGCGTCATAAGATTACGGTGTTGCTAAATTTGGTTCTCCTGATTCCTCAGGTTCCAATCCTTCTGGTTGATTATCGTGACAACGTGTCTGAGAGTTTTTAATTTGATGTCTCTTTTATGATTATTTCAATGTGGCTGACAACATGTCTAGGGGACTATGACCTGATGGTTTTTTTGCAATTAGGTAAATGTGGCACAGAAATATCTTTTATAAGCTTATTTTGGGTTGAAATGGCAGGGGTGAGGGCGAAGAGGAGAGCTGGACTAAGGCCTCGCTGCTACGGTACGCCTTTAGCCCGTCTTATGAATCCTATGCTTACACGTTTATAGTCTAGATGGAGGACCTAGTATAAAACAATGTCAGGGGTCATAAAACCAATATGATTACTCGACCAGTTGGCAACGTACAACATGAATTACATTGTGAAGAAAAAATCACTAGGTATTAAAGTACCAGAGGTATATAACATCGCGGTCATAGTAATGAACTAATAATGTTTGTACCTTGGGACTATTTTCACTAGATTGGGTCAGATGCATGTAGTGTGGCCTGGCCTGAACCTGGGTGAAAATGAGCGGTGAGCGCCTCAGATTTCTACAGGCAAATCAGCCCATTGTCAGGCCAAACTTTGGGTACTTGACGAGCTCATTTCCGCATTTGTTGCTTGACTGAAATAATGAGCTAGTGCTGATGATTAGGACCCGCGGGATTATGAACCCTGTTCAATAGTCTATTACTAGGGTACAACAGTAGTGTAAAAGACACTGCGTGCGTGTATTTAACACTACGTATGCAGGTAAATTGCTGTATTACACTGCGTTGTAGTTGATTTACCTGCATACGCAGTGTACAATACCTAGACGTATATATCTATACATACGTTGCTCCTAATCTAAAGTATCATACATCTTATAAGTTATTACTGCTACTATAGCACAAAGTTAGGACAGCTAACATTATGTAATATTTGTATCAACTATTGCTATTGCTAGATGCTAATATAACCTCCTTACTTAATTTACTTACACTACTAATCTTAACAGGTCTCTAAGCCTTCTACTGTAAATACGTGCGCTTTACTTTACCTCTATTAGAGATAGCTAGTAGTAGCACTCTAGATTTAAGTAGTAACTGGCGTAGAGTAAAGTTTACTTCTCTAGAGTTAGTATTATTGTTATCTAGTCTTTGTAATACCTAGCTTAGCTGTAGTACCTAAGTGTTAGCTTTAGTGCTAGTAATAGTGTTAGTGTTAGTGTTAGTGTAAGTAAGTCTTTACTGCCCCTAAATTAACTATAGTGCTATAGTGTTAGTAATATTCTTACTCTTCTAGCTGTTATTAGATACGTTTAGAGTCCTATACTACTCTCTTACCTATACTAGAGTTGTCTAAGCGTCTATAATAGACTACTGTGTTTTAGCATTAGACTTCTACCTCCTTGTCTTTACTAACTCTACAAACTTTGCATATATCCCCTAGCGTTGTTATATGCTTTAGTACTCCCTAGCTATAGTTTAGAATATCTGCAGGACACCTATAGGCTACAGTGTTCCTAGTTTTAGCTAAAGTGTAGTTAGAAAGACCTCTGTAATATTAGACACTCCCTAAGCGCTGTATATGTCTACTGTACACTTAGTTACTACTGCTATAACTAGATAGAGTGCAATAGAAGTAGAGCTATTTACGTCTTTAGTTTTAGAGGTGTCTTAAGCAACGTTATCTTCTCTAGTATCTTATGCTAGCAATATTAATTTATAGTTTATTGCTTAGATACAGTATTAGAGGTCTTAGAGAACTAAGTTATGTTAGCTTTGTAAAAGACCCTACTATAAACTAGTTAACTCCTAAATAGTTTTGCTAGTTGCCTAGTTGCGTAGCAATATACAATCCTAGCTATTAGGTGTGTGACTATAAAGTGTAGCGTTAGTACGTCTCCTATAACCCCTATAGTTTAGTTTAGTAACACTGTATGTACTTCTTCTACTTAGGTACTATCTAGCATTAGAATATGTAGTAACACTGCCTAGTAGTACTGCGTGATAGTTGCGTTAATAATAGATGCTTAACAATACAAGTTCTAGACTAAGGCGCCTCTGCACCTGTTAGCAAACCTCCTAGGATAGTAGAACTAAGGTTAGTTGCTCCTGTATAGGAGATATGCTCTCCTAGGTGTAAGGTAGTCTACTGTCTAATTATTAGCAAACCTCTAGTTAGTCTTTAGCTGTAGACGTATTCCCCTAAGAGTAGAGTAGTTTACTATATAATTGTAATATAGGCAACAGTAACCTTCTACTATTGTTACATCTCTTACATACACTAACGTAGTTCTCTAGGAACTGTTTAATATTAAGTATCCTTTAGCAACCCCCTATATAATATAGTAACTAACCTAGCTTTAACGCTTAGGGACAACATGCTTGTTAAGGGGCTACTAACTTATCTTTATTGCCTGTTACATAAGATTTCTAACGCCTCTAGAAGGCTATAGTGTAATTAGACATAGGATCTTGTATAGGACTATACGTATACTTACTCTCTCTATTCTAGGTATTAGCCTTCTTTTAGTTTGTCTATGTAGTCTGTAAGGCCTACTTTATAAGCTATCCTCTATTAAAATGTTTAGTAAAAGGCTAGGTATAGGCTATATACTTATTTATAATGTTGTACTCCTATGTAGGTATATTATTAAACTCTTAAACGTCTCTAAATCGCTACTCTATATTACATGCTGCCTAGAGTGTTCTCTTCTACTCCTTCTCTCTAAAGGGATGTATAAACTTAATATAGTCCTCCTTTAGTATAAGGGTACTAACATATACAGCTATATAGGCAGCAAGTAGTTTAAAGTCCCTAGACTTAGGACGCTAGCAACGTCTATATAGCTTAAGAATCTTTAATTGCCTGTTCCTAGGTTTTAGTAGTTTAAATGTTAAGGGTAGAAGTCTTAAGTTTATAGTAGTAGGCATCTGCCTTAGTTTGCTAGAGGCATCTATATTCTTATATACATATATAAGACAATGTGCTAGCACTAGTTAAAGTTGTTCTATATGTTTCTCCTAGCTAGTAAGTAATAAGTTCTAAAGGCGCTACGTAATTATGCACTATGTTATTACTAATTAGAGTATATTGTAAATAAGGTTTAGGCTAATCTAACCCTACAGTCTCTACTAGCTAAATTTGTTTAAGACCTAGAGTCTAGCTGTTAATAATAGCTAGAGTACCTAGTAGTAGACAGTAGTTCCTTTGCTATATGCGTTTATCTTAGTCTTGTAGAAAGTGCCTCTCCTATATTACTCTTTATAGCTGCACTCTACTAATAGTTTAAGGAATATACAGCCTACAGATAGCCTAAACACAGTATTCTAATACAAGTCCTCTCTTAAGTCCCTACCTAGGCAAGTACTACTAAATGTTAGGGCTTATGTAGCGTTATTGTTAAACTTTACTAGTAGGCCTGCGCATTAATTAAAGGTAGCATAGAAGACATACTCCTCTATCTACGTTAACATTATTGTCTATTAATATATAGGTATAATATAATAGAGAGGTAAGACTATTTTAGTATAGGCAATAGTTAAAGCTATTGTCTTTAATACAGTAGTTTAGTAACAACTAGGACTACAATCCTATATATCTTGCCTAGTTCTTTTATAACTAGTAAGTGTATAATACTAACTATCTAGCATTAGTAAATGATCCTAATCTTAGAGTGAGCTAACGCTGATTTGTACTAGGTCTCTATTTAAGATAGCAACATACTAGACGTTTATTAACAACACTGTCTTTTAAGCGATAATAATAAACAGTAGCTAGCTTAGCTTGCACTAACAGAGGAGAAGATTATCTACTTGCAAAACAAAGTAGACTTTAAGAGGGTAGAGATTAAGGCAGCTACACTAGATAATAAGACTATTACTTAGAAGGTTTCTGCAATTTAGTCTAGACTTTGCCTTCTATGTTAGAAGAGGATAGGTAGCAATCTAGCTATAGTAGCGTTACTATAAGCAATACTCTAGTTATAGACTAATGTTAGGTCTTGCAGTAAGCCTGTAACTACCTAATAACTTTGTTTAGAGTTAAAACCTTAAAAACTGCTAAGTCTAAAGTTCTTAGTAGGCTAACAGCTAGCCACTAGTAGTACTGTAGAAACCTTAACTATAGATTTAATGCCCCTTAATTAGCTACTCTAGGCAGTGTAATTAATAGGCGTTCCCTAGATACATAAATTGCTAAAGCAATCCTAACCTTTAGGTATACAGAAGTGTATATAAAGCAATTTAATGCCTTCTGCGCATAAGCAGCGCTAATAATTACTTTGTTAAGATTGCCCCTTATCCTGCACCTGCTACTTCTAGTTTTCCCTATCTATAGCAGGATCTATGCCAAGCACCCCTATAAGTACCCCTATAGGTTTTATAAGGAGCTCTTAGACTTTAGGAACTTAAAAGTTGTAAGAGGGTTATATATAAGAGGCACGTAGAGTTAGAAAGTAAGAAAGTATAGCCCCTAGCAGTTAATAAAGAAAGTATAGCCCCTAGCAGTTAATAAAGAAAGTATAGCCCTTAATAATTACAGAAGTCCTAGAGGACTTTGTTTTTATATAAGCCCTAACCTTGCCTATAAGAGTTGCTAGCAACTATTAAGAGTCTAGCGTCCTTTGTCCCCTAGTTAGATTGCAAGTACTCTGCAAAGTACAACGCTGCAGCTTAGTAATACAGTAGTATACAACTACTGCCTAGCTCTACACGCGACACATGCAGATTAAGCTAGGTTTATTACAAGGAAAGTTATATATAATATCCTTAGAGGTTCTAGCAATTACTACTTGTAAGAGGAAGTAATAGACAGGTTAGCTGCCCCTATACGTTACTTGTAACGACACAGGATGATAGAAAGCTCTGGAATGCGTGTGTATCTGCTACGAGGTGTATGGGAGCACTGGGATAGGTAACACAGAGACAATTCTATTCCTATAGGTCTTGTACGAAGAATACTTAAAAACTATCTATCTACAGATAATTCTCCTTGTGCCTTTATACTGCTAGAATACAGGGAAGTTTAGAATGCTATAACTAAGTTACAGGCAGGAACAGAAACGTAAAGGAGCTAAGTTAGAGGTAAATTAGGGTGTAACACTTTTTAGAGACTGGTGCTTTACACTACCCCCTCCTGTGTAGGCAGATTGTCCTAGATACGCGTAAGTAATAACAGTTATTATCCTATAGCGTTAGTGCGTTAATTTAGCGTCTGTTCTAGGTTTTTAGTTAACTTAGGTTGTTGTTTTAGTGTTTTATTGTTGTTTTTATCTAAAGTAAAGACAACTTTTTTTTTTTTGTTTGTTAACTCTGCTGCCTAAATCTAACGTAACAACGAGCTATATTGTAACTCAATTAGAGGGAAACAGGTTTGCTGTTATTGTTATATCTAATTTCTAGGACGCGTCGCGTAGGTATATAAACAATTAATCCTTACACCTTTCCTAACTCTAATAGACACTATTTCTTGCTGTAAGTATCCCTACGCTCTTTTAATTGTTCCTATGCTAATGCTCCTAGGCTTATTAATCAGTCACTATGCTAATACTAGTCCCGCCTAGAGCTCTTGCGGTAGCCTATTAGGTCATTTACCTTTGTTTAATTCAGGCCTTTGCAAGGGAGAGGAAGGTAGACTACGCCTTTAACAAGGCGTCGTCGTTAAAGTGTGCTTATTACACACTTCAAAATAAGAAGTATCATCTAGTAACTAGACTTTTCTTTACTCCTGCTCTCTAACTAATACTGATAGTTATAGGTTCTAATTTACGTCAGTCCTAAGTATACTACTTTTCATAACAACCTCGTTATGTAGGAGGAGGAATCTGGGGGTAAGGTGGCAGGAGAGGCAGCAGAGGAGGTGACGGAGGCGGCACTGGAGGCATAGCGTAGCCTCATGGCATCAGCAATAGCTCTAGCGAGTGTAGTGCAGGTGGCGACTGCGCAGCTTAAGGGAGTCACCGCTAATAACGTGTTGCTGCATTAGTACTACGCTAGTACAGCGCAGGGCCAGGTAATAGAGGAGATAGTGGAGGGTTTGTTAGTGTTAACTAGGGAGGTCATTAAGCTGCGACAGGAAATGGCCCTTTGTAGCTCTAGAGTTAGAGGTAAGTCAGTAAAGCTAGCTCCGCTTCCAGCACCTAAAAAAAAGGGTGCTCCTAGGTTATTAGACAAAACCAACAATAGTGGCTCTAAGGAGATAAGTAATATCAAGAACCCTTAAAAAAGAAAGGGTTTCTCTAGCTGTACAGTAAGGAGGATTTCTTTTGTTGTTATCTATTGTATAAACGCAGTTAGAGGCGTTTCAGAGTTAATAGATTTCCTTTGTCCTTTTCTAAATTATAATGTCTTTATTTGCCCTACAATTCTTAACCTTCTTCCTATGCTGTAATCTATTTGTTTAATGCCTTTAGTAGACTAGGCTGCTCTAGGTACTTGTTGTAATACGCCTTTAGCTTATAGGGTGCTCCTATAAAGTTTTTCGCAGGATACTAAGTTAGGTCTAGGTTATAGCCAACCTAGCTTACACAGTACTTGAGACTACAGCAGACCAACCTACTAGCCAGGATTTCTTAGACCTCCCATTCCTCTACTCCTTAAATAGGAATACCTGCAGGTTTTAGAGCTTCCTAACTAGGCAACAAGTTATCTAGATCCTTACACAGAACGTTAGGTGCAAATACGTTGTGTATTTTTGAACCAGGGGGAAGTTTTAAGCAATATAAGTAACCAACCTATTCTAGGACCTTAAAGGGACCTTCCTACTTGTTAGATAGCTTTTGGCTTAGTCGCTTACTTGTTAAGTTTTTAGTAGAAAGGTACACTTTGTTACCTATAGTCTAGTTAACTAGGTTGCAATAAGCGTTAACTGCAGAGCGCATGCAGTCTTAGGCTTTCTCTATATTCTCCTTAGCTACCTTCCAGGCGTTGTGCATACAGGTTGCTAATACTAAGGCCTCCTTGTGGTTAAGTTGTTCTACAGAGGTCACTGCCGTATCAGCTCCTTTCCAACTCTAGCTCTATTTAGGTTAGCTACTATAAATTACTTAGTAAGGTGATATTCTAATCAAGGAATGTAGCAGAGTGAGTTAGGCACGATCTATAATCAGTAGGAGTTTAGACCAGTTATCCTAATAGTACGAGACGAAGGGACAGAGCTGTTAGTCTATATACTTGTTTATAATCTCTGTTTAACTGTTAGTTTCCTTATAATAGGCAGTAGATAGCTTAACTTTTACACCTATGATTTGACAGAATTCTGTCTAGAAAGTAGAGATAAACTAGGGGCCCTTGTTGCTTACTATTAACTTAGGGGTGTGTCTAAACCAATACACCTATTATATAAACAAGTTTGCTATCCTGCGTGCTATAATTGTTTTATAGCATAGGATTGTAATAGCTTGTTTGGTTAGGCGATTAATAATAACTATAATCTAGTTATACCTGGCTTTGTCCTTAGGAAAATCCTTAAAATTAATGCATAAATGTTACATTAGTTTGTTAGGTATTAGCAAGGGATGCAAGTACCTACAGAGTTAGGTCTGTCTTAGATAGCCTTAGCGACATAGGATGCAGTTTCAGACATATCTTTCACATGTAGCACTTATACCTTTCTAGTAATACTGTTGTGATAGCAGTTGGTAGGTCTTCTTGGCACTAGGGTAAGCAGTTAATAGTTGGTTATAGGCTTCCTTAATTAGGCGTGTGCATAGGGTTAAGTTAGTAGGGACATAGAGTTAATTATAGTAGAGAAGGAGTCTGTTTTAGATCTAATACAGAGATAGTAACAACAGTTGTTCTTGTCTAAAAGATTTCTAGTTTTCTTGTATTAACGCCTTAATTAGTTCTAAGGAATCTAGTTTTATAATAGGCTGTACTGAGCAGATAGTAGCTACAACTAGGTTAGTCTTAGCCAGATATGTCTAAGCTAAATCAGAATTAATCTAGTTGTGTAACTGCTGTGGACCTAGTAGGACTTAGGACTAATTGTCTTCTTAAGCAGACTTTAGATTTGCAAGATCCTGTTCTTAGCAACTTAGGATATTAGCACGCTTATTGTTCTTGCCTAGCGTGTATTTAATCTTAAAGTTGAACAGAGCTAGAGCTTCTGCCTATTGTGCTTGTTAAGCATTTAAGATTTTAGTTGTTATAAAGTACTCTAGGGATTAATAATTAGAGTAGACTTAGATCTGTTTCGTGACTAAGGTAAGTTTAGCTCTCTACTTATTAAAGGCTTGTAAAATTGCGAACAACTCCTTATTATGTATTTCCTAATTAAGTTTGGCTCTAGAGAGTACTTGGCTGTAGAATGCTACAGGGTACTACTTGTTGTTAGGGTGCTGCTGTAACAAAACCCTAGCGACAACTCTATTAGAGGCGTTAGTTTCAATCTTCGTATTGTAGTTAGGATCAAAATGGCATAGAGTTAGGATAGACAACAAGGCTTCCTTTAGGTTTTTAAAACTAGATTAGCATTAAGCAGTCTATTTAAATAGATTTGCTAGGCTTTGTAAGGCAATAAGGGGCTTAGCTACGCAAGAGAATTTAGGTATAAATTGTTAGTAAAACCTAGTAAAGCCTAGGAACAATTTCACACTAGTAATAGTAGTAGGAGGGATCTAGTTCCTAAGGGCTTGTACCTTCTTAGAGTCTACTTTAATTCCTTTGTTAGTTAGGATGTAACCTAAGTACTTAGTACAGGTAACGTGGAACTTGCTCTTCTTAATGTCTACTTGTAATCTAGCAATATAGAGTTAATTAAGTACTAGCTTAACATGTTGTTTGTAGGTTACAAGGTCTTTAGAGTAGATAAGGATGTTATTTAGATATGCGATACAGAAGTTATCTAGATATTTAATAAGAACATTATTTATATATTGTTAATAAGTAGCTAGTCCATTACATAGCCTAAAGGGTAGAACCTTGCACTTGTAACTACTGTAACGTGTATAGAACGTGGTGTACTCCTTAGAGGCAGGATCTATACAAATTTAATTAAAGGTATTCTAGATGTTAAATTTGGTAAATACCTTAGCCTTAGATAGTTGTGCTAACAATTTGTCTATGCGCAGTATTAGATAGGAGTCCTTTCTTGTAAGGGCGTTAAGTTTACAATAGTTAACACAAATGCGCAAATTCCTGTTTAGTTTTCAAACACAGAGTATAGGCAACGCAAAGGGGCTCTAACTGTGTTCAATCTAGCTATGCTGTAGTTAGTCTTGCACAAACTTTTTAGTAGCTTTAAGTTCCTTAAGATTTTGTTTATACAAGGGTGAGTAGGAATTTAGCAATTGGCCCTCTAATATAATTTTGTGGTTATAGGGGCAGTGTTCTAGAAGGGTTTTAGCTTCTGTTTTGCTAAACACATTAGTATATTAAACATATTTGTCTAGCAATTATTTGTTAAGCAGCTGAGCGTTCTTAGGGTTGTCTTAGGTACAACAGTAGTTAATAACGCAATTAATCTCGTATAGACTAGTAGTAAAAAAATTCGTTCTGTGGTTTTTTTATAGAAAAGTGAAAAGCATTTAATAAAAGTAAGGAAATGCGCGCCTCCCTAGGAGGTGGCAAGTTAGAGGCTTTTTAGGTTAGGATTGTTAGTAAGGAACGGCATTTTGGCAATTAAATAACACCTCTTATACAATGTATTGAGTGATTTGGACTTTAGCGACGTTAGTACTCCGCGGCTTCCTATAGGTTGTCCCTTTGTTATACGTCTTGTAGGACGTAGGCTTGTAGCAAAGGTTAATATAGGGTCATTATTAATAGAGGGGCAGGGTTGTACAACCTAGGGTACCTCGCTAGCTATATAAGCTAAGATTGCTCTGTATTAAGTTAGAGTTTAAAACGTTTTAACTATTTAATTCTAATAATGCATTCCTAGGATCCTAGATTAATAATAACAAAGGGGCAGTTACGTATCTTACGCCTATTAATAGTTAAGTGCAACTAAATGTACTAGTTCACTAGGGTCGTAATCTAATCCTAGAATCCTTTAACTTAGACCTTAAAGGGCAACCTTTAGATAGGAGTCCTAAGTGCAGCAGACACCAAAGTAGCAATATTAGAATTTAAAAATAAAAATCCTTAGGCACTAGTATTAACTAAGGAGTTGAGTTATACGCCTAGCCCTTGGTTTAATAGAATAGAAGAAGCAAGGAAATAGGGGCTACTAAACAAATAAGATAAAGAGAGGTTAGATAGGTTATATTGGTTTAGGCCTAGGTGAAGTTGTCCTCCTAGGCAGGGCTGTTTCCCTTAGGTATTAGTTCCTCTTCAAAATCTTCTTTAGCGTTGACATATTCCTCTGTATCTACTTAGATTTCTTGTACCTAGGGACTAGGGTAATCTTTTGCAAAGTGACCTGTCTTGCCACAGTTGTAGCAGTTGCCTAGGGTCGGCTCTCTTACAGGTGTGGCTTAGGACAGTGTAGTCCTAGGTGCTAGAGTAGGAGTAGATATAGGAGGTTTCTAAATGCTAGGTGTAGGCTGATTTAGAGGTAGGTTGTTAGTCTAATGCTGATTGTTAACAGTTTAGGGTTAGGTCCAAGGCAGTAAGGTATTAGGTAGGGCATAACTAGGATGTTGTTTTCTTTCTATGTTATACGCTGTGAGATGCTCTACTATAAGTTCAAACAAGTTATCCTACTACCTCTTAAATCCTAGGTTAGGACTTTAGAGGGCAGGGGTAACCTTTGTCCACATGTAGTAAAACTATTCCAACTTAGGTACTTGTCCCTAGATAGCAGCACTTAGGAAGCGCGCTTTAAAAAGTAGAAACGTGTTATCTTTTCCTATTTAGAGTTAATTAAAAACAGCCTGACTTTTAGCTCTCTTATTCCCTGTAATAAAGTAGGAGCGGAGAAGCGTTATTATTTCCTCTGCGCTCTAGAACTAGTCTGTTTTACAAGACAAGTATTAGGGCTCTAGGTATTCCTTAGCAAGCCTAGAAGTATATCCCTATACCAGAGCCATACAAGCTTGTTCTATAGGATAGTAATCTGAATTAATGTTAAGTCAGTCCTAAATTAAGGCTTGCCACTGTCTGAAAGTAGGGTCTTTTCTATTACTTAATTCGTTGATAGCTGGTGTGCGTTCACTAAGCCTAGGGTGGTAGACTAGGGTCTTAGACTGGAACCTTTTGGGAGGTTGCTGAGATTAAACAAGGGGAGACTCTGTAGTAGGCACAGGTACATCTTTGTGGGGAAGGGATTAGGCCTGAAGCTAGGCTACTTCAGCCCTTAGTCAGTTAACTAACTTATAAAGATTTACCTGTTCTAAGTCTAATTTAGTATCGCTCTTGCTAAGCGTCTAGGTGTTAGTTAATCCCTTAGCAGGCGCTGTTGCCTGTCCTTAAGTAGATTATCTAATAGGTTCCTTTAAACCAGGGTTAGTAGTGCCTAACATTAGTAGTAATCTAATTTAGGTAGGTTATTAATAATCTCTAAGTCTTTATCTTAGCGTAATCTAACGCAACTTTTCTAAAGTAATCCTAGAGCAGTAAGTTGCAGGAAGTTTCAAACCCAAAGGCTTTGGTTGTTAGGAGGTCTCTAGAATCCTAACTATTAGATAGACGATAATTAGGACCTGTATAGTTCGTAACTGAAAGGGGTCTAAATCTGCTTGGTACACAATGACTAAACAAACTTGCGATATTATTTAGAGGCTGTTACTAGCTAGGACGAGTTTTTAAGTATAATGTAACAACACAGGATAATAGAAAGCTCTAGAATGCGTGTGTATCCGCTACAAGGTGTATAGGAGCACTAGGATAGGTAACACAGAGACAATTCTATTCCTATAGGTCTTGTATAAAGAATACTTAAAAACTATCTATCTACAGATAATTCTCCTTGTGCCTTTATACTGCTAGAATACAGGGAAGTTTAGAATGCTATAACTAAGTTACAGGCAGGAACAGAAACGTAAAGGAGCTGAGTCAGAGGTAAATCAGGGTGTGACACTTTTCAGAGACCGGTGCTTTACATTACTCCTTAGGCTTACTAACGTAAAGGTAGAACTATCTAATTCTACTATACTATTTCTTAAACCTAATAATAGCGTGCAATAACTATTAAGGAGAACTCTACTAGCAAAGTCTTATAAACACTAACACTGCTAGCAAAGGCAAGCGCTAGATAGTTACAATCTAATAATAAACGTAGTACCTAAAGTTTTTAAGCAGGGATTAGCTTAAGCTACACACCCCCTAGGGATCTAACACCTAGACTTAGACTGCTTCTAAACACAACATAATAATATATAGTGTTTAACTATAGCTACTATAGTTAAGCGCAAGCACTTAATAAGCTAAAGCTTAAGCAGCATTAATAGGTGTGTAGTGTAGTGTCCTAAACTTATAATATAAAAGCTAGAGTTAATGTTGCCTGTTACAAATTAAGAGTTAAGGTAAGAATACTACTAGTATAATACTATTATACTAAAGCGCAAGATAATTTAAAGTATAGTTTATTACAAAGCTTAAGCTAAAGCTATTACCTACGTTGCTTTAATAACCTAGTGTGCTCTAGGGGTCTTGCTTTAGTAGCCTAGTATGCTCTAGAGGTTTTGCTTTAATAGCCTAGTCTACTCTAGGTTCTTATACCCTTTGTTAGCCTAGTAGATCTAGGGGTTAGTTAGTTGTTTGCAGTGTAGTGTGGTTACAGTTAAATAAGTGCCTAGAGTAATTAGCTAGGTTAACTACAAAAGATAATTAATGCTACTTCCTAGCAGTAAGGTGCAGCAGGCAAACGTTAAGGCAAGAGTTAGGGCATCTATAGGTAGTAAGCGTTGGTTTTATAGTAGAGTTAGCAGTACTTCCTAGCAGCAGAGTGTAGCAATTAACGTTAGAGAAAGAGGTAGGAGAAGAACTATAGGTAGTGAGCGTTAGCCTTATAATACAATTAGCAATACTTCCTAGTAGCAGAGCGTAGTAAATTAATATTAGAGAAAGAGGTAGGATATCTATAAGTAGTAAGCGTTGGTCTTGCGATATAGTTAGCGATACTTCCTAGTAGTAGAGTTTAGTAGTTTAGTGTTATAGCAAAGGTAGGAGCTTGCTTGTTAAAAGTTTTTATATAGAGGTAGCTAGAAGCTTCTTAGCAGTTAGCCCTTATAGTAAGAGGTGAAGGTGTAATGCTACCCTCTTATTAGCCTACTAGATTAGTTAATATTGCGTAGGTAGTTTAGGCGTTAAATTAAGATGTTAAAAACAACTAAGTACAAAACTAGGGAGCAGTTAGAGTAAAGTATTAAAAGTGTGCTTTAGTATTACTTAGTTGCTAAACAGCAAGTGTTACACATTTAGTATTAGTATTAGTCTATTGCTAAACTTTATATAGAACGTACAGCACGTTAGATACAAAACTCTCTAAGATTAATCCTCTAGAGTATTAGACAACGTTTGATAATATCTTATCTAGAGATGTAGAAGGTTGTACTAGGAGTACTAGCCTGCTCTAAGCAGACGTAACTTATTGCTTAATTTATTAAACTCTAGACTAGCAAACTATAGTAGGAAATAGGAACTATAGACTATACTATACATAATAACTAGCTTATAAATTATAGAGATGCTGCTAAAGTTCTATTCTATTAAGCTGATTATACGTGCAGTAACCTCCTTCTCCTAGGACAGTTTAAGCCATATACTGCTAGTATTTAACTAGTTTAACTAAGTAACCTAATTATCTAAGCTGTGCTCTAGGTACAGCGTAGCATAGATCCTACGTAGAGCAAAGAGGGTAAGCGCTTAAAGTATAGTGTTGCACTAAACACTAGTTAAGTTAGTTGCTATACGCCTGTAATACACTACTACGTCCCTTTGCAAAAGACGCTAAGCTAGTAGAGTATTAGTCCTGTTAGATTTAGTACTATTAATTTTGCCTGCGTATAGGGGTTAGAATAATTTAGCAAGCTGCACTAACAACTCTATTAGTTCTGCTAGCTAAAGGTGGTTATTAGGGTGGTTATTGCTAGTATTCTTGCATTTGTATAAGGGCAGGTAAGTAGATTTCCTTCCCTTCTTTGGCTAGATAGGGCTTAAGAGAGGTGTATTAGGTAGTTTACGTTTAACAAACAATTTTACTATTGCTAGTTTAGTTAGCGTAGGTTCTAGGGTTAGAGGTCCTATTAGTATATTAAAAGGTTTAGTTCTACGTGCATTAATATATAGCTAAAACCTGCTAGATATGCTGTCTTAAAAACACTAGCAGTTATTAAAACACCTAGCTATGCCTGTTACAAAGCGTGTAGTCTAACCCTGCCTAATATTAGTTACTATTAAGTTACTGTGCAGTAGATCTACAGTACAGTTAAACTCTATTTATATCCCTGCTTTCTACGTCTAATACTATACACACTAGCCTAGTAGCCTATTATTGCTACTAGTGTAGAGGGGCAAGATTAAAGACGTAATATGCTTACAAGGACTAGTAGTGTCCTAACTATTATAAAGTCTACAATCCTTATTGCCCTCTTTTTTGTAATTGCTATACTAAGATATAGCAACAAACTACTCTAAGCCTTAGGATCTAGGAAGAAATTATAGTTCTCTAAATATACAGAGGGTATAGTGTAAGTGTTAACTCTATCTCTATAGGGGCTCTTAGCACTTTATTACTAGAAGACAGAAACAACGCTATAGGCAGGAGTGCTATATATAGAATATCCCTTTTACTAATAATAAAGCTTAACATAAATATAAGGCAGCAGATTCTAATTATTACTCTAACTATACGTCCTATAGCTATAGGCTGCAAGAATCTAACATAGACAGAGGTTTAGAGGATAACAACTACCCTAACGTAGTAGATTAGCTAGAGGACGTAACTTTAGCTAACTTAGATAGTACTCTTAGCCTTAACCTATTATAGTATAATAGTATAGACGTAAAAGCTCTAGACATGTTTAATGCATTTGTTAGTACCCTAAGACAAAGAGTTAAGAAGATACGTAAGGCTATAACTAAACACTATAGTGTTAATATTAGGGACCTAACACAGGTAGAGTAGAGCACTGTTACTAATATAGTTAGAGACGTTATTAAGCTAACTATAATAGACTATTGCGCTAATAGCTGCGTAGCATATACTAGTTGCCTACTTGCTACGTCTAAATATCTATCTTGTAGCAAAGGATAATATAACTAAGACAGAGGGCTAAATTACTTATTCTAATATATCCCCTTCTACTACAGCTTTAACTCTAATATAACTATGCAAAAAGAGTAGAATAGTTAAGACTCTACTAATTAAGTTTTAATCCTGCTAGACCTAATAATAGGTATTAAAATAATGTTTTTAATAGAGACTAGTTCTAAGACTACTAGTTAGATAGCTACTTCTATAACAACTAGGACTTAGTAATAAGGCTTACCTTAGATGCTATTAGCACTATTAAGCAACTAAAAAAGCGTTAAACTATAACCCCTATAGTACTTTACCTCCTAAACCTACACCTAAGTACCTAGGAGGACGCCTCTAATGCCTTAACTACCTACCTTATTCTAGGGGCTTTAATAAAGACTTTATTAACACCTAGCTAGGACTATTAGTTACTAAGCTACAATAGCTAGATAGCAGAGTTACAGCATATAATAGAGCATCTGCTAAGGAGTTTACACTAAAAGGTTATATAATATTAGTAACTAGAGATAGACTAGCTATTGCTAAAGTTATAGGCACAAAACAGCCTAAGAAAGCAAAGTAAAGCTGCTAGTTATGTCCATTTGCAGGCACAATAGGAAGAGGGGGTAAATACTACTATCTAAATAGTAAGAACCTAAACCCTCTCCTGCACACAAATATATAGGAATAGGTTAAACGCCTCTAACACTATTAACATACTAACTCTAGTTAATAATAGTACAGTGCCCTGTTAAGAGATATAGGTATAAACTATTAATCTATCCTTATAGACTTACTAACTATCTACTTTCTACGCAGCTTCCTAATTAACACTATACACTTAATAAACTATAATATCCCTAAATCTATGTTCTACTACTAGAAGGGGTCTTAATATTAATAGGGACATAATATTACTAAGTACCTATAGATTATCCTAGAGTCTAATTAGGAGTTAATTAACTATAGTCTCTTAGCATTACAAGCTATAGTCCCTACCTACATAGGCACTACTCTCTGCAGAATAGGCAGCTTTAGTAACTAGACTACATATAAGTAGCAATCCTATTTTATAACCTATAGTGCCCCTATGTTAAACTACTATCTACTAGATCTATATGCTGTTAACTTCCTACGTTTCTACTAGTTGCTATAGTATACTAGCTAGCAGAGCTTTACGCTAATAGATATTAATAAGATTTAAACCTTTGCTAGGATCTTTATATGCAAATATAAGGACCTATACTACTATAGTAACCTAGATTTGCTCCCCTTATGTACAATCTAATACTACTATCTACTACACCTTAGGTAGAATATATAGGACTTTAGCCTACTATAGTGCTTTGCTTAATAGACACTAGAAAGATTTCTCTAAATAGTGTAGCAGTTTTCTACCTTAACAACTTACAAGCACTAGAGTGCAGAACTTAACCTACTTATATAAGAGTAATACTTACATATATAGTAGAGATATACTAGAGAGGACGCAATACCTACTAATAATACTATCTTCTACGCTAATAACTCTACACTACCTTTAGTAAAACACTAGCTAACTAGTGTAAGTAGCAAAGATATAGAACTAAGGTAGCAATATAAGTTATAAAAGGCTAATAATCCTAAGGCATTATAGCATACAGGAACTTACCCTTCTAATCTTATTGTATATTGCACTTTGTCTTTACTATTAGGGGCTAGAGTAGGGACTTTCTTACTAGCCTATTAAGGGCTTATATTAAGGAACAACTCTCTAGTTATATTTTACGCAGACCTACCTACAGCTAGCTAGAGGCAAACTATATAGCTCTTATTTAGTACTATAGTTATACTTTTTATAGAACTAACTAATTAGTCCTAATAGGCTAGGATTGCTAGATATTAGACAGTTAAGCTACTAAGTTCTGCAAACTGCCTACTACGTCTAAGGATGTTTAATAAGCACAACAATGATATAATATAGGTCTTAGTAGATTAGATTGTTAACCTTGTTAGAGCTGCATAGGTCTACTATTAGAGGGGTATATCTACTAAGAAGTGCCTCTTCTTAGTAGACAAACACGCGTATTTAGAGGAGGATACTCCCTAGGATATACTAAACATTAGACTAGACCTTACAGCAAGATATTAGGAGCTAGTAATATAGTGTAGTTTTATAGAATAGTATAATATTAACGTATATTAGTTTAACTAGCACTATTTACTTGTAGTAAAAATACACTAGATAGCTAGGTAAAAACACTATACGCTAGTGTAAAATCACTATTTTGTAGTGTATTTACACTAAACTATAGTGTAAAAACACCTCTAACGCGGTGTTTTTGGCGGCCTTTCTTCTGTGTATTTTACCTGTTGATGGTGTGGTGTAAATACCCGATTTTGTACCTTAGTGTATTCAAACTGCAAAAGGAGAACAGAGAAAAAATTGAAGATGGACTCCGCCCACAAGGCCGAACAGATATCTTGTATGAAAACGAATCAATCGTCTTGAAGCGATTCAACAACAAATTTGTATTACCTTGAGGGCTCCGCATCATAGGTTGGGTCATTGTGCCCCCGGCTGGAGGATACGGTAAAATTTGTCAGATTTTTCGCAATACTGCGTATATTTTTGTGTATTTGTATATCGGGTGCTATGTATCTTGCTCGTTCCCGCCCCCTTAAAAGAGGCAGGCGCGTCATGTGCGCTACGTCACGTGTGGACCGCTAACCCCGCTATATCATGTCAACGTCGAGGTATCCAATACCACTCTGCACGGCCAAGCCATCTCAGGGATAACGCGCGTGAAAATTCATTTCTAACCCCAATATTGGCCGTATCATACTGTATTTTACGCATCACACGCAGCAGCTGGCTTTTCAGCCGCTTGTAGTATTTATCGTCCGTGTTAGGAAGATCATGAGCTTCCATATCCTATACGCCGTCCTTCATTATTTCAGCAGCTCATGTCTCGTTTTCCTCTATAAGTTTGCACTCATTATTACCCTCTTGAAACGCTTGCTAGTTCCTAAAGCGTAGTTAGTAGTAGAAGCTCTTGAATCACGGTAATGTAAGCGCTTTCGTAAGAACTTCTGCGACAAGCTCTGCTTAACGTGTATATGCAACAGAGACGCTCTACTTGAATTATAATTATTATAAGTTCTACAGGCTCTAAATTAATAGTACTATCAACCTGTATCTTTTGGTTCTGTAGTTACGCTTCCCATAAGCTCTAGTGATTTGTTTAAGTATAGTAGTATAGTACTTAAAACCTACATTTTAGCTTTGGTCAATTTCGATACATAACTAATAATGCAGATAGGCCTCTACTGACTGCACTGGTTGAGACAAACTAAGCCATGTTGCTTGAAAGGCGCACTGAACCCCCTTATCCTACACGGTTTTGTCTGACAGATATTGTACGCAATATGCATAGACTAACTAACAGCACTAAAGAGTCCATAATACCAACATTAGCCAAGCTAAAAGGCTCATACAGTGTCTTAGATTAGAACACTATTAATAGACCTGGTATCATGTTTTTAGAAAATAGAAACACATATAACATTCAATTCAGAACAATATGATCAGTTTCCAATTTCTATGAATATACCCAAGCTATGCACTGTATCATTTATGATCCAGCTGAAGATTCTGGAAGTTGAGTTTCTATTTCCTGCGCTTCAGCCGATAGTTTTGAAGCTTCGGCTGCCCAAGCTTCTAATACTTGTTGAGAGATCCACCGACGCTTCTAGTCTACCGGTCTTGAATTTATTGCACAGTTTAGTCTTGGAAACACCGAACGGAGCTCTTCTCATCGTTCCACTCTGTATCGCGGAGGTTGGTGTTTCTTCCAGTCCACCCGTCCAGACGGCCAGTGCAAGATTCGTCCCTTCATCCGTTTGTTAGTTCTAACCAGGAGAAAAGAGTCTAGGAGTTTCATACGTGTAAAAGTTGCAACGGTACCCATACGTATCAAAAGAACTCAATTCATCCTTAAGGCGAGAAGGGAGATCACCTGCTTTATCTCAGTAGTGTAGATGTAGGAGTAACTTGAATTCTTACGGCAAGCTCCAGTGGTAATACCAAAGTCTTCGCATTCACCTTGCAACAAATCATCGCTGCAGAGCGTAATGTACCCACGCTGGCGAGGAAGAAGTTTCGCAGGACTGGCAAGAGCAGTTGCGATAAGAGCAGCGGAAGCAATGAGGAAGATTGGAGAATGCATTTTGAATATCAATGATCAAGGTAGATAGTATGAGGAGTGATGAAGGGTGAGCTGTTGATGTTGGTGATGAACAAACAGATGCCGCCGCCGTTCTTTATAAGAAAACATTGCTACCTAAAGGCCCTATAGCTTATTGATTTATTACTTCGGTGCTTCTGGATTCGGAATTGCTCTGCACATCACGTAGTATAAGGTTAGTTATTTTGATTTAGAAAAGCGGAAGCCCCGGAGAGGTAGAGTAGCCACTTGGAAACAAAATACTTAATCGAATAGCTTGAAAGATGTTCTGAATACACGTCTCCCAGCCTGAATTGTTTTCGAATTCGTTTCAGAGTTAACGACATCTGCTACTTCGATACTTGTTAGAGCAGAGAGACTTGGATATATCCATTAGGTTGGGATAGAATTGATCAAATTCGTCTATAGAGAGATACTTTTAAAAGATCAGCTTGAATACTACTAAAACAGAATAATTAGTATGAATCATGTACCCAAAATGCTCGGATCTCATTGTACGAAAGTACAATCAGTATTCATTACGGAATTAGGGCTCTGTAGCAAATACTGTACTGTTACAATGCTTAATACCAATTTATAATTATTTATAGTCACATCTTTAGTGGCAAATACCTCAGTCGGCATCTTGGAAATTGTGTCCCATATTTGAGCTAGTGAGAGTATAGTCACGTGACCTAATCTATGTAGTCCATTGCATGCGTTTCGTCATTCGTTGATGCCAAGGCTGGTGCAAGAACATATCCGAATTGCCATCTGAGGCATTTGCCGCTGGGTTAAGGGATGCTGCCTCTATATTAAGGCTTTGCTTGCGGCCGCATTTTTAGCCCATGCCGAGATACACCATTCCTATATAACTTTTAAGTCGCGATCTACATAAACAACAAGACCGAATACGAGTCTTTCAATATCAAAGCAATCAGAATGGTATCCGGTGACTACCGCGTAATCGAGTCAAGATCCATTAGTTCTTATAAAATAGAGATATAACTCTGTATATTGCCGTGTATCAAGACTACCACTAGCATCACGCCCACTTGCACATAGAAACCACTCACTTCTACCTATATAGAGCATGATTTTCCCTCAGGTATGCTTCACTAGAAAACTTTTGACTCTTTATTTACATATCTAGGTCCTCCCCTTAGGCCTACTGGTGGCCTCTGTTGCCGCCTCGCCCCTCGAGATTGTCAAGCGCCAAACAGCAAGCGGTACCACCTGTCGTTCAACTACCTACTCTGCCGCAGATGTGACAGCTTGTGAAAACCAAGGTTGTGCGATGTGGTCGAACAATCGCCAACAATACAGTTGGGGCAATCCGCCTCGACCCCGATACCCTGGTCGTTACGGCAACAGTGAAGGTTTTAGCTTCAGGGGTTTGACTGGCCCATTTGTGGAATTTCCTCTGTTTCGGGGAAGTACTTACTCAGGAGGTAATTTCTTGATTTTCTCAACGTATCTGGATAATCATCACTGACACAGGCTTGCTAGGGAACCCAGGAGCTGCGAGGTGTATTTTTGAGGAAAGCTCGTGCGCCACCGCTGGCCAAATTGTCCATCCTGCCAACAGTAACTCAATTTTTGTCGCATGCACGGGAACGTCGTAGGTGCATCCATTTTTGGAGTATTGAGGGGGGTGAATGGCCTGGAAGTTGTGAGATGGAAAGTTCATCTGAGCCTCAAAGTAGTGGAACACCTTAGTCACATTTAATACACACTCATTTAGCTATTTAACAAATCGTTCTTGTACACGTTCATCTCGTTATATGTGTATGGTAGCGAAGTATTGAAACAGTTTTATAGAGAGCGGCTTTAAACTAGATCATTATCTAACATTGGGCACATCTACTGAAAGTATACAAAAAAGGAGGAAAATGCTCGAGAACAGAGAATCTGTTGGACAAGTAATAACTAAGCACAAGCTTGTGGTCACTTCCAAAAGCTCGCTGCTATGCGCTACAATTTTCTACGAGGGCCAGTCTGATATAACTTCAGGCCTTTAGTACCGTTACAGCATGCAACTACTTGTTGAAAGGCGTCAAGAACTGGTTAAAGATTATTGCATATAGGTTGGGTATATGTAAATTTATCGTCATTAATGCGAATAAAGGTAGCATGCTTATACAAGGAAATAAAGAGCAAGGTGAAAGTTAGATAAGGTAGCGGGACGGGGGTTTTTTTAAAGTAAAAAAAAAAAAAAAAGCTGAGGAAATCCCGAAAAGTTAGATGTAGGTGTGCAGCGGGAGAAATATAAAAATCTATCACACAGATTACCAGACAAAAAGCGATTGTCGGTTCAGTCAAATTGAAGCTTGGTACATGAACCCGATCTCGAATCATACCTAGAGACTTACGATACTGTGCTAACCTCTTAGTCTCCAAAGGTCGTATTTGACTCAGCTATCACAGGTTTTAGCGTGAGTTGGGTTAAACTTGCGCATTTGGTGCACGGACATGGTATTGTAAATACGAGATTTGACCATACACCGATTATTATCCCGCGCGGCACTTCGCGGCACCACACAGCCACAAATGACCTCCCATTATCCCCTCTTCCATACTTCCGTCTTGTCACCGACCAATGCTCCGGTTGTGCGCCCCAGCATTTAATCTTGCCAGAGGACGCTGCCAAACAGGGCCGTTCGACAGACTCATTTCCTATCACATCTTTCGGCAAATTTCCGCTTCCACCAAGATGAACAACATCTATGATAACCAACTTGAGGGTATGGACTCTATTTCCCCAGGAAAATCAGAGCAAATCGATGAGATGGCCAAAATGGGAAGCCAATCTACGGCCCCCAACGACAAAACCAGTGCGCGCTACTCACTGGTCCAAGACTACCTCGCGGGGGCTTCAGATCTCCCAAGTACAGTACAGAATCTCTTTAGCTCCTTTGCTGAGCTCGGTGCTGCCAGGAACGAACCTTTAGAAGAATTTCTCCAAAATCTATGGTATGCCATACTGTACACCGCTAGACACGTCTCTTTCTGCGACACTACCAGCCATACCAGACTCGTAGACCTTGTCAAGGCAATTAAAGACAATCGTTTCAGAGGAGCCACAGTATCTGGCGAAGGGTGTCTTGAGCTCGAAATGCTTGGGATGTGTTCCCGTGAGGAATACAATGACCAGCCTGAGCCCAGCATGGGCTTCTATGCTCCGGACATCCGTGCTTGGACAAACTTAAATTACTTTTGGGCCCTATTGAAGAACGAAAACATTATGTCGTACATGTTTGATATATGGGCGCTACGACAGGGATTGGAGGAAGAATATGTCGATGATGAATCGGATGGCGTGCGTCAACCTGTAACCGCGGCACAGAAGTATGATGCGTATGTTCCAGCAGCAGCGGTATGGATTTTCGGGGAAAGCAAGAAACTGTATTCCACGGAAATGGATCTCACTCCAAAAGATTGCGGTCAGGGAAATCCGGGAAGGGGAGGACCTCTGTGGAGGGGGAGGGCAGAATACAGCAAAGAACGATGGGCCTTCTGGAAACACAGGTTTGAGGAGATCAGCGAGAAAACAGGCCTGAGTCAAGAAACAAAGAGAATGGCAAAAGAGGCTGTGGATGCGATGAACGAAGCTGAGAAGTAGAGAGGGCCTTTATAGAATATGTATCTACTCTCCCTGCCTAATCACACAGAACTCGACTGGACAAACCGAGTCAGTAACTAAAGAATCAGTAGTGAACGCGCGCAACTAGAATCTCAAGATGGTACCTTGACAGACGGCAGATCGGACAAGAGAACTTGTTTTCAATGTCCCATAGTCGTATGTGGAAAATGTGGTTATTGTTATGCAATATATAATGAGTGGTATGTTATGCCGCGCATGGCTTTTCATGGGATGGAGTAGGGACTTACTTGATTTCAAGATCGCCAGGGAACTACTGTGCACTCTCATTCCTGCCGTTTTCAGTACAACATTTGGCCGAATTTCTCATGGTGCAGTAATTTATAACTATCCCTGCATATTATCGCTTAAAAGGTGTTAGTTCGAGACTAACTGTTTGATCTTGACGTATGTAGTTTGTGAAGTGATAGGTCTGGGGGCTGGATTAGAGGTCGGTAGTCGTCGACGTGGAGGATGATGGAATTTTGAAGGTATGTATAGGGGAGTCATTCCTGTACCGTTGAGTGTGCGTCGGTGAGTTTTGGTGTTGGTGTGGAGCATGTGTTTAGGATCTATGTATTTCCCTTTAGGCTGTCATAGAAACACAGAATTCATACGTCGTTGTACAAGGACTGTCGTGATGCAAAAGCGTTCAAGCCAAAGAACCGTATACCCAAATGTGCAAAGTTGGTTTTCCTTGCTGCCTGCCTGGAATATTCAGTTTGTCCGTGGCTGGCTCTTCTTTGCTTGGCAACAGCCTGTGCTTGCTGGATTGTGCTGCTCGTTTGTCTCACATGTTGGTGCGAATGCTGAACATGACAACTACTGCGCACAGAGTGTATCAGTTGACGGCGTTGGAATAACAACTGCCAGCTGG
The DNA here is from genome assembly GCA_026119515.1 of Ascochyta koolunga. Lineage (NCBI taxonomy): Eukaryota > Fungi > Ascomycota > Dothideomycetes > Pleosporales > Didymellaceae > Ascochyta > Ascochyta koolunga. The sequence goes on along the minus strand of JANLCG010000001.1, from coordinate 702,427 downwards.
TCGCCGTGTGGGAGGGCTAGTGTGTTGCGAACGTGATGAAGATCGTGAAGGAGGGATGATCGAAGGAGGCTGTGAAGATTTTGCCCTATCATGCCGACGTGGGTGAGCGTAATTCAGCCCAGTTTTGACGTGCTCAAGCCAGTGCACACCATCAAGCAAGCTTCTTCCGCAGAACAGAATCGAGACTGCGCGATTACCGTGTGTTTGGCGCAGACTGCTCCAGTAGAGCTGTTGTTCAGCGACAAACCGACGGGCAGTCGCGGCTTCCCGCGCTAGGCCGCGCTAGGCCGCGCTAAGTGTGGGGCTTTTCCAAAGGTCCCAGTGACATCACGCCAATCCTACCCTCCATCTTGTGAGAGTTTCGGCAGTGCCTATGTGCCTATCTATGTTTGCAGCATCCCGCAGCCGTAGCTAATCAACAAGCTGCCGAGGCATCCGAGGACAAATGTATGTCTCTCATACGCCACGAGTACTTGGTGCCAATGGACAGCGGTCGTCGTTTCCGCTCTGCCTGTGTCCGGTGCCTTGGATTGACCCCAAAAGTCTGCTCTAGATCCACTAGCCCAGCACTTTGACGAGTATCCGTGCCTAGGGGTTTGTTCAGCGATAATTGTGGATATGCTTACGTCCAGTGCCCTGCTTGCCCTGTTTGCCCTGGCTCTTAATTTCCATAAAGGATCGCCGAAGCCCTACTTTTTGGAAGCATTTGCGCGTTCAGTTTGAGATATATCTGAACCATCATCACCTCTGCCTGGAGATATCTGTGAGCGTCTTGGAATATAGATCCCTCATTCAGTATCCCCACCAGATACAGCACCATGTCCGGGAAACCGATCTTCTGTGCTACCCACCCCAGGGCCTGCTCAACGGCCTTCGAGCGAGTGTGTATACTCTGCTCTCAATTCGCTGAGAGTAACTAACAATCTACAGGTCTTCATGACCCGCCGGGATCTCCAATGCGTACATGAGCCTTTTGGCGACGCATACTACTTTGGACCTGAGCGCCTTGGTTACCGATATGAAGGCCCCGATATGGAGAAAGAGAGGCAAGACAGCGGCTACGCCAACAGCACATACCGTAGCATCTTTGACAGGATCGCCAAAGACAACGCCGAGGTACTTATGCCCAACCCCTCCAACCGGCTTCATGCCCATTACACCCTCTTTTTCGCTGGCCGAATGAAGTTAATTCGCCTTGCCAACTGCTTCTTTCGGTTAATCAGCGCCATGTATGGCCCCGCCAAGCACGAAAACTGTCAAAGCGACTGCTTCTCATAGTAAATTGCAAGTTAACAGAACGCACGCTAACGCTGCACAGGGGAAACGCGCCTTCATCAAAGACATGGCACAGTACTGGATTCCACCCCAGGGCAAGCCCAGACCGACGACCATCTGCCCATCCATGTCCAACTATCGCCGCGGCGTCGGAACAAACACAACCGAACTTTCGCCCGTGCAGACAAGGGAAGATCGTCCGGGCGAACCATACCCTTACGACACCAAGGAAGAACCCGGCAATCCGACCGTTCTTCCGAAGGGTCTCCTCGAGACGTACCACTTCATCTTCCTCATCCGCCACCCCAAATACAGCATTCCCAGCTACTACCGCTGCACAGTTCCTCCGCTGAGCAAGCTGACTGGCTGGGACTATCTTCGTAAAGATGAAGCTGGCTATGTCGAGCTTCGCGAATTGTTTGACTACCTCCGCAAGGAAGGTATCGTCGGCCCCAAGACTGCCGGTCAGGTTGGCGAGACAAACGGCACCAATGGAAACGTGCAGGGCGTGGAAATCTGCGTTATTGACGCTGATGATCTACTTGACAACCCGTCCGGCATGATCGAAACTGTATGCAAGAGCACTGGTATTGACTACAAACCGGAAATGCTAGTCTGGGACACCGAAGAGGACCATGCGCTCGCCAAAAGGACTTCGAGAAGTGGAAGGGCTTCCACGAGGATGCCATTGACAGCACCGAGCTACGAGCCAGGACCCACGTACGTTCCCTGGCATTCTCTCAATTCGATGCAGATGACTGACTACCAAATAGAAGAAGGCGCAGAAGACCAGAGAGCAGGAGGATGCCGAGTGGAAGGAGAAGTACGGTGAAGACGGCGCGAAATTCATCCGTGAGACCGTTGACGAGAACGTAGAGCACTACGAGTACCTGAAGCAGTTCGCCATTAAGGTCTAAAACCATAAAGGTTGGCCTCGGTACGACAATGAAGATACGATGGGGTTTTTTTATTTCCTACTTCCGATTTCCTTTACCTCCAATTTCCTTTTCTCAGTCTCATCGACTTGAATGACCATGGAAGCGCAACCGAGCATCCAATACAACTATACCAGAAGTCGACGGAAAGTACGACAGAGAAACAAATCCAGAACGTAAAGCTTTCATGTTGGCTCCATGAGCTTTGCACACGGTTCTTCCAAGTTCGGCTAATGTGAGCGACACACAGTTTGCGGTCTGTTAACAGTTATTGTATTCGGATTGCAACAGTACTACTACTACAACGCCGAGGCACTCATGATATCCTCCTACGCATCAAACATTGTCGGAAACGTACACATTATCAAATCAAGATCAACTCCAAGTGCGCCGAAACGGCAAACTACGCCATCACATGGTCATGACGACTCCGTGAACACCGAAAACCGGAACACCAGTGCGTTGTATATGCGTGATCCAACAAAGAAGGCAGCAGCTCGCTCAAAGGCGGCCAAGTTCGATTTCTCGTCTCCTTTCTTCTCGACTCAACCCTCTCGAGTGGCTGCTTCGTGAATCGCTGTTCGAAGGACGATGTTGTGTTCGACCTCGGTCCTGCCAGTGCTGCCAAGCTTGGTTTTCGCCCAGGCTATCTGGTCTACTGTTTGCTCGATCGCGCGTCCAAACCGCATTGTGTGACTGTTGTGGTGTACCTATCAACTCCTGGCCTCTCACGAACCTGTCCTGCTCTTCTCTGTCCTCCGGCAGGTCTATCCGGAATGTGGAGCTATTCGCTTCTGGACTTGGCCTTGCGTCTCGGAGCATCAACAACGCCATTTGTTGATTGACACGGTCATCTTCGTTCACTGGGGCTTGAGGCGGTTGCGAAGTCGTGCGAACGGCCGTTGGGTACATGTTCGGGATGTAGTTCTCGTAGAAGGACTGCTCTGAGTAGAGATGCGAACGCTGCGTAGCTCCTTTGCGCATCCTGACAATGCGGCGGCGTTTCCATAGAAGCAAACATGTGTAGAGGATGGTTGCAGCGCCGCTAGTAACGGTAGCACTTATCGCAGCTCTCCCCCATTCATAGCTGCGCGAAGCGAAAAAGTTATAGAGGAGCGTTACGAGGCCGAATATGGACGAGGCGAGGGCTGGCCTGGTGTTGTATTAGCGGCGGCATTGATGTTTGGTTGGAGGATCCATACAAGAAGACATTCTCCGCTTGGAACTCATCGTTATGACATGCAAAGCATAGCAGCGCAGTAAACGAGTATCCGGCAGTCAGGAGTGCGACGACAAAGACTGATAATACAGCTTGACTGATCTTCAGATCTGGCTCTTTGGCATATAGGCCGGGCAGGATGAGGTGGCTATTGCTCGTCAGCTGCCCCATCACACATCAATCGAGCAACGCGCAACTTACCCGCCCAGAATCATCCAAGATGCCGCGAGCGCAATAGAGCGCCAATACCACGGCGTGCGCTCATAAGTCTCAGCTTTGCCCTCGGTGATGTGGACATAGTCACCTTGACCGGAGGGCATTTCGCGATCGCAACGCGCCTAAGGCGGCGGCGGGGTCGGCGGCTACTTCGCGATTCAGGTAGGTTGTGTGCCTGACGCGCGGAATTACCAACCAAGTATCGCAGCAGACAGCTCAAACCGCGAAGCAAAAAGCAGATGAACGAGCGACTCTCTTTACACAACAGACAGAATGTCTCTGCCCTCTACCGAGCGAGCGAAGGATCGCACGTTGTCGACCTCGTTCAGCCTAAGGGACGGAGGGCGGTTCCTGTGGTGCGGAACGGACGGTTCGGTGCGTGAGTGGGTATGGCTAGCGGCCGAGGCAGGCAGGTGCGTGTGCGCTGGGGTAGCGGTGCGTTGTTCTCTCTCCGCTACAGGCAGATATCTAGCAGTTGGGGGTTCGAGTGAAAGGGTTGAAGGGGGGAAGACAGTCAGAGCCAGGGCTGAGTGAGGTTGGGGACCAAGGGCACTGGTGGCCGACGTCTTCGTACTTCGCTGAGGCGGAGGACAGCCTGCTTCGGGCTCAGCCACGAGTGGTCCTGAGGGACAACTCCAACCCTGGCCCAACTCACCAATAATGTGTTGCAGGTAGAAACGCCACTCTGAGGCCGGCAGTTTTTCGCGATGTGTATTGTTCTATTGTGGAGCGTCGGTGACTATCTTTTGTTCTCTTACGTTCGAGACAGAATTCGACTACTCCCTCATTATCAGCGCTCTCGAGAAAATTCGAGGCACTGCTCGTCAAGGGCATCAGCCCTGGCTCGTTCGCGAGGGCAGAGGGAACGCTTGCCAATAGAGCGGCTGACTATCTGCGCCGCATTTCACCCACAACATCCAACGAGCATCGCCGAACGCCTTGTACGCGGATTGTAGTGCTGACGCCACCCCCAAATCCCACCATGTCCGGAACGTAACTCCAGAAGTGACGTAGGCGTTTGGTGGAGACGGTGATTCGAATCCTGGGCTGAAGGACAGGAGGGCATGTTTCAACGCTCCAGTGCGCATAAGCCGTGTCGCGGAGATGATTGGTCCTTAGTTCAACGGAGTTGGAAACATGCAAAGCCAGTCTCATGTCCAGTCGTTCGCCATTATGCAACAATCGACCATGATCGAGGGCTTTCTCTTTCCGTCGCTCGATCAAAAAATGCGCTCTGCTTTGCTCTACCTAGCCCCACCATGATCACCGCAATGCAGGTGCGGCTGATCCGGATCGTCCAACGTTGCACGTGGAGCCCATGTGCACCGCCGCAGTCAAGCGCAACAAATACACCGGTAGCTGCAGATGCTGGGGGAGTCAGGATCCGCTGAGGCAGGTTTTGGCGAGCGCTTGCTTCCTCCGTCCACATCCACATATACAAAGGGTTGTCCGGTCTGCCATTGCGGTTGTTGATTGCCCCGTAAATACGAGCTACTGTATATGCACTGTCCTGTCGAGGTCATCAGTACCCTGCCTGCGTTCTCTCTAATACGGAGAGCACGAGCTTCGGAAACCGTGGCTGATGGTACGTAACAAAGCCCTGTGCCCGGTATTAGGATGCCTGCCTGTGCGAAGGATACCATGCAGGTTCAAAGGCAATCGTGAAGCGGGACAGACCTCATGTCTCAGGATACGCCTTGTCGATATGTCGGTAATGACAGATGGATTTGCCATATGTGCAACGTGTACTGAGTCTTAAGGGGAACCTGCAAGAGGCTAACGAAGCAAGGGCGTTCCTGGCTTGAGCGGTTCTGGGAAATGGAAACGGCTGCCAACGAGTTGACAAGGATACATTAGATTGCATACAATGTATATAAGTATAAATTGTAAAACATGTATCTCATCTCCATCGATCACATCTCTTCCCAACCTAAAGTTGGACATCTTCGATAGTATAGTGGTCAGTATTTCTGCTTGTCATCTTCTAGACAGCTCGCAGGAGGCCGGGGTTCGATTCCCCGTCGGAGAGATACGATTGTTTTTGCGTTTCGCTGGATCTTTGGGGTGGTTGATGATGTAGTCGGGCACGTGACTAGAGCGATGGGATAGCGCGGGAAGGTATCAAGATTTTTTACTTTTGATAGAAGAGCATTTGCTAGACAGAGGTTGGAGAGGTACGATGTTTTTGCCCAGCTGACCCTGCTGATAGTCATATTCGGGCTGAAACAGGGTGCGGGTGGATTTTTTTGTTGGCCAGGGCTGTGTGCGGACGGGCTCTAGCCTACGAACACTACGAACACCAACTCGCCAGATGATATAACAGCTGACCGAACTTATGTGAGGAGAGTGGCCGATGAGCTTGTTGCTGTCAGAAACAGAGCGAGTTCAGGTTTTTGGACAGTTTTTGAACACGCTACTGGCGGTTTGGCTTGTCCTAAGGCCAGTACTTGCATCCTAGATCTCGCACGATTCAGCACTCAAAACAAAATGCAAAGCATTCCTGGAAGCTGCCCCTCTTGCTGCACCAGCTGTGATGAAATATGTGCGTTGAAACCAGAGTTATGGAGATCTGCAAACGCTCAGTACCGGCGTTCGGGCTCGGTATCGCGTCTGCAATTTTGGCGAACTCAACGGCCTTCTCGCCGCACTGCAACCTATAGCCTCCCCGATACAACGAACTACTGCAGGCAGCGCATCAACGCATTGACTCAGGGACTTCTTCTTTTTCTCATATATGACTGACTCTCCATCACTCTCAGTTTTCTTGGCCATTTCCTTCGCGTGCAAGTAAACGATCGTCGTTATCATGAGCTCCAACACCCAAGACATGCATCACATCAGCGCTGCCGATGCAAGATCATTTGTTGAACGTGTCCTCGTCGGCAACGGGGTACCGAAAGATAACGCAACCATTGTCGCCAAATGTCTTGTCGAAGCTGATCTCCGCGGTGTGGATACGCACGGCATGTAGGTTGTGCCGGAATGGCCTGATGCATTTGCAACGCGCCATGCTAATGTCTGGGCACAGCAACCGTATCCCCAGCTATATGGCTCGCATAAGAGAAGGTGTGCTTGACCCATCGGCATCACCGACTCTTCACCGAGTCACGCCAGTTGTTGCGCAGGTTGATGGACACAACGGATTCGGCTTTCTTGCAGCCCATATGGGCATGGCAGCAGCTATCGACATGGCTAGAGAATCCGGCATTGGCATGGTCTCAGTCAAACACTCGAACCATTTCGGAATGTCAGCATGGGTAGTACAGCAAGCGCTTGACGCAGGTATGATGAGTCTTGTCTTCACCAACTCTTCGCCCGCTCTACCCGTGTGGGGAGGCAAATCCAAACTCATGGGGTTTCACCAATTGCTTGTGGAGCCCCAGCGGGGAAAGGTAGACCCTTCATTGTCGACATGGCTCCATCAGTGGCAGCTCGGGGTAAGATTTACAAAGCTTTGCGGAGAGGAGAGAAGATTCCTGGTGACTGGGCACTCGACAAGGATGGGGGAAAACGCAGGATCCAGCCAAGGCACTGGAAGGTGTCATGCTGCCCATGGGTGGACCCAAGGGCTCCGCTCTCGCCATCATGATGGATGTCTTCTCGGGAGTGTTGTCAGGCAGTGCGTTCGCAGGCCATGTTACAAATCCGTACGATCCTTCGAGGCCAGCAGATGTAGGACACTTCCTCATCGCCATCAAACCGGACCTCTTCATGAGCATTGAGGAGTTCAAAGCGCGGATGGACTACCTGTACCAGCGTGTCGTTGGCTCGGACCGCATGACTGGCACCGACCGTATCTACTTCCCCGGTGAGATCGAAGACCTACACAAGCAGAAGCGACTAAGGGGCGGGATACCGCTTGTGGCAGCCGAAGTGGATGCGCTGAACAAAGAGGCTCAACAAGTTGGAGCCGCATCCATCCAGACCTCGCTGCCTGCACCGAGGTCCCGTTTGTGATGCAGGATCAGATTGTTACCCCGGCTCGGGTGACTAGCGTCCTGTTTGACCAATGGGCGAGGTGGTGTGTCAAATCACTGTGGGTATGCTTTGGGCGTGCGCGTGGTCAAAGCCCGCTACCCCCACCCCCAATGTCCTGTAATCACTAGTGTACAGGCCAAACCGTGCCGGCAGTGATTAACTCGCTTGCAGGGTGAGTCGGAGGGGAAATCTTGTCTGCAATTAGCTTATTCTCATGTCCGACCGCAGCGACTGCTTTTTGATCTTGGAAATCAATGCCAGCCGTGAGTTCACCCTCTACTATAGTAAAGCGCCAGCATCCTTCGTTCATGTCATACCATCTGGTTATTATCCTCTCTTCCCTTGTCCGTCCAGTCAAAACTTCCATTCCAAACTCGTTGCGTTTGTCTCAGTCTTTCTTTCAATCTAAGAATGCATCTAATCAACTCTCATTATTTCTTTGCAGGGCCTTGCTAGGACAAGTTTGGTAGGTCTAATTAGCAGCAGGTTGCCAAATGTCCGCATCCTTTCAACTATCCAGGGCGCAGAGGACGAGGATGCAATTTTTTGTGATATAGTCAAGAGGGAGTGTGCTATAAAAAGGAACCCAGTGCTGGGCTCTCGGAGCTGCATCTACTCTGGATGGTTGGTACGCCTCAGGTAGCAGGAAAAGGCGGTTACACAATCTTGGCGGGAGGCCGTTCGACAGGATTGCTGGATGCCTTCAGCGTATGTGGTGGTACTTGACAATTGCTACCAACATGGCTGTAGTCTTGCGAAACTTCATCTTTGGCTTCCATGGGCATTGAACAGCTCCGGTAGGTCTAAGGTCTGTTTCTGGGACCGCGATGCCTTCTCGACGGACAAATGACACCGAGAGGAAGAAAGCCAAGAAAGCGGCTGGGGTGTAGGTAGTTTCCCTACATTTCCTTGCCGGGCGTGCCTCGAGTCGCGCACCGGCCTCGTGACGAGCAGCGTTCGAGTTTGTGCCGCTCGTTGAGGCGCGTAGATCGCCGCGGGTTAATGTCGGGAGGTGGTGTCGCCACGCGAAGATTGGTCTTTCTGGCAGCTCGTGGCTAGAACTACCAGGACCAGAGACGTTCGGGGTTAATGCGGAGTGTAATATTCTCCAGGATGGCAGGTAGGCCACCTCCGATGCTGGCATACCAGGCCCAGGCAATTGTCATTCGCTGCAATGTCCGATGCTAAGCTCCACACTGTTCAAGTCAAGGAAAGCTTCCCCGCTCAAGGATGCGAAGCACCACGCCATGCACTGGAAGCGGCTAGGCATGTAACCTTGTCCACAACCTCTTCCGACGACGAGGTTGCATGCGGCCACCCAAGCTTCGGCTTTTGTTCAGCGGCGTCTGGTCATTCTCTCGGCAGAGGCAACATCTGCACGCCTCCTGCGCGCCTCATAGGTCGGCTGCCGTTATGCTGGCCACTGCGAAAAGAACACGGAAAATGTCGCCTGAGTTGGGCGTCGTCTCGTCATCTTCTGCGCGTTTTGTTCGATTCGCTTGTCTGCCCCAGCCTGGGCGGCCGCGCAGAAAGGAAGTTTCACAGAAGCGTCCTTGCGCAACCGTATCCGACGGAGTAGCCTAGCGTACACCGACCATCGGTCTGGAGAGACCCATGGGCGGTCTGAACTGCTATCTGGAGAATGGAGAAGGCCCACATGGCACTGGTGGAGCATTTCGCAAAATCGGAGAGCAGGGTTGTTGTTGGGGAAAGCGAATTGCTGCCCACGCTTGTACCACCTCCGCATTAGCACCCCACAGTCGGGTCCAAGGTATAAGAGGCTGTCGCTCACCCTGAGTAACACCTCCATCCGCTTCCTGTCTGGCCGATTGTATCGACTTCTCAGCTTGTGGCTCGTTCTATCATTGCTCCAATCCTTGAACAGTCTGCCCAACATGCCTTTCAAGCTACAGAACCCATGGAAGGAGAATCTGAAGGACACACCCAAGGAGTCCCTTAACTGGCGTCTCTGGTATGGTGTCTTTGGTAAGACACATCAAATCGCTACCGTCACTTCTCCTGCTAACAGCATCCAGTCTTTGGTCTGATGGGTGCTGCCCGTGGTATCGACGAAGGCCTCATCGGTACAACCGCTGAACTCGATCCTTTCATTAAGAAGTTTGGTCTCGAGGACCCCAGCAAGTCGGAGCACGAGAAGGCCGAGCTGTTGTCCAACATCACCTCCATGGTTCAGATGGGTTCCATTCTTGGTGCCCTGGTTGCTTTCCTCGTCACAGATCGCATCGGTCGCCTCTGGGCTACACGACAGCTCTGTCTCATCTGGGTCGCTGGTATCGCCATCTTCCTCGCCAGCAGCGCGACTGGAAGCGTTGGAATGATCTACGCTGGACGATTCATTGCCGGTGTCGGTATTGGCCAGACCACTGTCGTTGCACCCACTTACCTGGCCGAAACTGCACCTCGTGCTATCCGTGGTCTTTGCGTCTGCGCCTTCTCCGGCTCTGTCTACATCGGTATCATGCTGGCATACTTTGCTTCTTGGGGTCTTCGATCCACATCTCGTCCAAGACCGACGCTCAGTGGCTTGTTCCCAACAGCATGCATCTGATGTTTGCCGGCGTCATCTTCAGCCTGTCATTCTTCGCTAAGGAAAGCCCTCGTTGGCTCATCAAGGTTGGCCGCCACGAAGAAGCTCTCAAAAACCTTGCCCAGCTCCGTAACCTGCCTGCCGACCACCCTTACGTCACGACCGAGATCATCGACATCAACGACCAACTTAACCGTGAGCGCGAGGCCACAATGGGAACGTCATGGCTAGGCCCCGTCAGGGAGATGTTCTCCAGCAAAACCAATCTGTACCGTCTCCAGCTTTCCGTCATGTCCCAGTTGCTCGGCCAATGGAGTGGTGCAAACTCAATCACCATCTACGCTCCCCAATACTTCGCCATGATGGGTACAACTGGTCAGAATGAGAAGCTGTTTGCTACTGCCATCTTTGGAGTTGTAAAGTTCATTTCTTCTATGCTCTGCGCGTTCTTCCTGATCGACTTCATTGGTCGTAAACGTTCTCTCTCCACCGGCATCACCATTCAGCTGATATCCATGCTCTACATGGCAATCTTCCTTCTTATCGATAACAACATCTCCGATAAGAGCGTTCCTCAAACTTCAAGCCAGAAGCACGCTGCTATGGGTGCTATTGTCATGATCTACTTCAGTGGTTTCGGATGGGCACTGGGTTGGAACTCTATCCAGTACCTGATCAACTCCGAAATTTACCCGCTCCGCCTTCGCGCTCTCGGAGGATCTTTCGCCATGACCTTCCATTTCGTCAACCAGTACGGCAACTCCAAGGCTGTTCCCCTAATGTTCCTGTCGATGAGTACTGGAGGCACTATGTTGTTCTTCAGCTGCGTCACTGGTATCGGTCTCGTCTGGGTTTGGTTCTTCCTGCCCGAGACCAGTGGACGCAGTCTCGAAGCCCTCGACGAGATGTTTAGCCTGCCTTGGTACCTCATCGGTCGCAAGGGTGCAGCTCTTACCGCAGGATCGGGCGGCATGTCAGAGATCCTCGACAATGCCGGCGAGAAGGCAGCAACTGTCGAGATGGAAAACTCGGAGACGAGGGTCCAGGGTGAGCAACACACGGCTGAGCGCAAGGTTTAAGCGTAAAGATTTTATGATATCACATAGTGCACTGTCGCAAACATTGAGGTGCAAGGGCTAAGCTCCATCTCCCTTATGAATATGAATAACGAAACAATCGAATAGTTTCGGTAGCAAAACTTCCCTCATTCCTACGTGTTGTGACCAGCTACCTCCATGAATGGACTTCTCTCCCTAAGTTTTCTGCCATACCTGATCAACACAACAGGTATGCAACTAAGCATCAACGCAATGAATCCCAACAAGCTACTCGCCCAATTAAAACCCAATGTTCGATACATGCTCTGCGTCGCCAATGGCAAGAATGCAGCCATAAAGTTCTCCAAGAAAGCCACGCCCGCAACCGCGCTTGCCGCGTACTTCGCATACGCATCGACAATGTACGTCGTCAACGCAACGGTGCACAGAAACATGCCGAATCCGACGAATCCGAGGGCAATCGACGGCACAATCCACGGAATGTTCGGGAAACTCGACCAAGCGAAGAAGAACAAGCCACCAGTGAGTCCAACGAACGAGGCCGGGATACTGAGGTACAGCCTTGCTTCCGGCAGCGGGTTACCAGGGTTCTCGGCGTTGCGCTTCGCACTCGCAAAATACACTCTGTCCTGCACCAACTGCGCAAAAACGCCAACCAACTCCCCTACTACAATCGCGCTCTGCACCATGCCCGTGCCGAAAAATGTCCACCCGTACAGCCCCTGGTAGACCTGCATGATGCTCTGCGTGAACATGAAGGCAATGCCGATGACGAAAGCGGACCATAAGCCCAAGCTGATGAGCACGCCCTCGGTGAACAGGAGCCGGGTGGGTCGGATGAGCGTCTCGGTGAGGATGTCGTTGACGCTGGTTTTGGTCTTTTCCTGCGCTGTGTGCACGGCGAGACCGGTTTCTGCGCGCATCTTGGCGGCGCGCTGGTGGAGGATGACGTCTGGACGGACTTCGGGCAGCGCGAAGAAGATAATAGGTAAGAGTGCCGCGTAGAAGATTATCTGGCTGATGAAAATCCTAAGCTGTATTAGTGGTTGGATGAAGGGGGAGTGAGACTGTGACGCACCATCTCCAAGTGGTGTATTGGACGACGAGGCTGCCGAATACGGGGCCCATGCTGAGTCCAGAAAGGAGCGCAAAAATATACATGGAGGTGAAGAAGCTCTTCGTCAGACCGGCGTACCAGATGTCGCTTACAATACCCGACGTGATGTTCGCTAGCGTGGCTGTACACGAACCAGTGATAATTCTGACTACGATCAACGTCGCGAAGTTCTGAGCTACAGCTTGTGGGATGATGAAGATGATCAACACAGCGTAGATGCTCAAGTAAGTCCAGCGTACACCGAATGCCTCCATCAAGGGAAGACCCACTAGGGGTGCTGCAGCACCGCCGAGGTTCCAGCTCAACACAGGCCAGTATGAGTGCGGGAACACTTCATCGCTGATATGGAAGCTCTCGTTGATCTGCTCGGCTGCACTTGTCATCATTGTGCCGTTGATCTGGACAATGAAGGTCATGGCGCATGCGAGTATACATGCTCGGTATTTCTTCGAGACGTGCCAATTGAACGGGTTTTCCGGGTCATTTGGGAAAAATTCGATAGTCTTGTTCGTCGGTGCCGGCGTGAGTTTCTCTTCGTTCGCTAGAGCGCCATGGTGCGGTTGTTGCTGTGCTTCGATATCCAACTCTTCCTTTAATGACCGCGGGGTCGTGGACCGTGAGGTCCAAGCTAGATATTCCCCAGGACTTGCTTCCTGGTTCGACATGTTTGGCAGCTCTGACATCTGTACAAGACGTGGAGAAACAGACGAGCGAAGTTCACAAACACCTTGTGGAGACAGCGCTCCGCGGAGCACGTGGATACTTCTAGTGTTAGCCTAAAAGATGTGCATACATAAGATGAACCGTTGAAAGCTTCGTCCTCCAAGCTTCACCAAGCCCCTGGGGTTTTACGGATGACATGGCGCAGTTGAGTTTGCGGAGTACAGAATTTATGGAGAAAATGACGACATCGCTGCCCATCTGCAAAGTTTTGCTCCTCGAAAAGGGTATTGGAAAACACTGTTCGCAGTATTCGTGACATCACAAGGCCAAGGCGAGCATAAAGAGTTTGACTAAGAGTTGCTCTGCGGCCTCCGTTCATAACGTAAGAGAAAAGCAGGAAACGCTAAGCTTTAAATAGACTAGAATGATCACCAGCAGAAGAGCCGCAACGGTGCAACTTCTCGAATTTCAACTTTTCACAAGTAATTCTCTTTTGTACCCTTCTCCGCACTACGATATATCGCGTCCAGCATCTTGTGTCTCACGAGCGCGTCTTCGAATGTTGTGACGCTGTGACCCTTGTCAAGGCCGACCCCAGCCCAGGCATCCCATGCCCTGCCGACATTATACGAGATCTCGGGGGCTTTGTCAACCTTGACATCTTCGAGTTCCTGCTTTGCACCTGACGAGGTGCCGTACGACACAGCCTGAGGGTTGGACTTCGTAATTTTTAACGTAGGCTGATACATCTGAACATGACCGCCCATCTTTGGACCCTCGAGTATGAGCGTGCCCTCAGTACCGATAATCTCCCAACAGAAATCCCGGTTGGTGCGCGAGAGTCCGCCTGCGTAGGTCACGTTTACAACACCGCCGCCGTTCGCGAGGCGTCCTACGATGCTGACATGATCGTGTGCTGTCTTTTTGACCTTCCCTGCAGGCTTGCCGTCCTTGCCAATCAACTCGAGCTCGGGCTGGAGGTTTGCAAGCGCGGCTGAGATGTCTTTGATTTCTCCTAGAACATAACACAACGCATCCACAGCATGGCCAAAGGGAATGGTAAGCAAGTTTGCACCAGCCTCGACTGGCAAGGCATACAGGAACCCTTCATGAATGGTAGGACCAAAAATCATGCCATGGCCGAACATCATTGTACCTAGGATCTTGCCAAGCTGCCCTGATTCTACAATCTCTTTCGCCTTCATGATCGATGGGTTTTGGCGTGCTTGCAATCCAATCATCGTTTTGACGCCTTTCTCTTTTGCCAATTGCACCAGCTCTTCGGCTTCAGCAAGGTTGCGAGCCAACGGCCATTCGACAAAGACATCTTTGCCAGTCTCAAGTGCAGGTTTAATCAGACTGTAATGTTCAGGGACGTTGACGCTAACAGCTACAATGTCAACATTGGGGTCGGACGCAATTGCATAGGGATCAGCGTAGGTCGCGGCGTCGTCCAAAGAGTACTCTGTTGCGGCAGCCTCAGCGGAGGTTTTCGAGCTGTTCTGGAGTGCTGTGATCTTGTATAGTGGTGTCTCCTGCAGATACGGTAGGTGGGATCGGGAAGCCCATGAGCTGAACATGTGATCAGATCGTGCTTGATAGACGATTTGTACGCACTCACCCTTTGGCTGAGAGACCGATAAGTCCGATTCGCTTTTTATCTGTCATAGTTTTAAGTTTCTATTGAGGTCTGTCTGCCAAATCGAAATGCAGATGATGTGGGTAGGTTGGGCGATACTGGTATCTTTATGTTGTGTTGCTTGTGCAGGGGTCGTGCAGCGGTTCAATATGACGCAAAACTGGGTCACTTGAATAGGCTATGCCACTTGAGTACGCCCATGAAATAGAGATTTGAGTGTGCACATTCTCGAAATTTCGTCGAAATTATCAAACTAGGTCACAATTTTCAAACACTCTGGAGTAATAGTGTACACTAGACCAACATAGGCAATGTAGATAGGTATGCCATGTGATCGACTAGTCCACATCCGTTGAGCACATCAAACTTCGCGAACGAACTGGTATTCTCCATTGTTAATATTGACCGCATTTCCTCTATCAGAGATGCTCGCATTGACACCCTATTTACGAATTGCCGCCTTTGCTTCGCCTCTTCGCCTCTTCACCGTAACGCCCGCGTGAAGGGTCACTAAGAGCGCGAAACGCAAGGCTTGAACAGGACATGCGCAAAAGAACATTGATTGCCCAGAATCACGAGCAGAGCTTACAGGGAGGGATCTTTGCGATAGTACGTGGTATTGCATATAGTGCCGCCTTGTCTCCTCAAGGTAGCTCTAGTATTCTCGAACAGTACACTACTCTTGATCATTCTTTGAATGGTGATCACTTCACAAGCCCTCTCCTTTCTTTTCAGCATCATCTCATGCATACTGGTTTTCTCTAGAGGCGAGTGGGGTCGAAATTCTCCTTAGGTCATGTCAGTCTATGCCTTCTTGTGTACAGCGGTCCTCGCAGCCTATGTGCTCAACACGGATCACTCTTTCGCGGAGTGCGTCACTGAAACCTGCAAGATTATTCTCGCGTCTTTTTCTAGACCAACCGCTGCACGCGTTTCCGCGTTTTGGATGCTTCCAGAGAGTTGGCCGGACTTGAACTTTTACCTCACATCGAGAAACATTAGTGATAGTCGATAGTCATGGCGAGTTTATGCGCATTAGTAAGGCCATTAACGAAAAGGGGATTGTTGGCTACTGATAGATTTTGAAAACCTAGAGAACTGTCTATTGCCACGTCGACGCTATCAAGGATAATCATGGGTCAAGGAGTAGAATTTGGAAAGGCAAGTTTTACGAAGAAGATATATTTAACACACAACCTGCAGCTTACTCGCAAACCCAGTCGGCATAGATACCAGCGCCATTACTGGGACAAAGCATTCCAGACCAAAGGTAAGTAGTCGCAACTCTGGTTCTACATATGCAACTGATGAACCGCGTTAGCCTTGCAAGGGTACAAACTTTGTGTGCTGAAGCACTTCAAGATCACCATGGGCAATTTTTCTGCAGATTCTGCAGTTAGTAGACCTATCAATATGAGCAGATTATTCATAAACCTTGTCTTTGATGTAGCGTCTGACTTGACATTTGGCGAATCCTTCAACACGCCGACGACGGGTAAGCGCAACCCAATTGTCACAGGATTTCTTGCGCAACAGCAGAAATGTGGCTTTGTGTTATTTAACATGTGGATTTTTCACTTGGTCAAATATATAACTTTGGTCGCGTCTCGTCTCGTCTACCTGACACAGTGGTTGGCTAACCCTGGAGCGAGGAAGGACTTACGCGAAAATTCTTTTTCTCGCAAACGGCGATGGTATTCAGATGCCTCGAATAATGGGAAAACAGGTCCATTGGTACTCCCTCGACGAACATAACTCACTAGGCAAAATACAAAAAGTTTCGCCCGACTTGTATACACACCTATCGCAGTCCGGTACATTCAAGGTTGTCGGCATTCACGAAATACACCTGGTCATTACAGCGAGTACTGATAACAATGCTATTATTGTTTCGAACGCCTGCTACCTCCTTTTTCAACATCTCGAATATTAATAGAAGCTTCTCGAAGAGGTATCAGGTCTGCCAGCTCACGAAGGCGCAGTTGATGATCGACATCTGATGCGCAAGCCTTATCTTTCGAGCATAATTAACGAGATGGTGAGGCTCTACTCACCAGAAGGCGCGACCGTTGCTGGTCGTCACATTCAGGGGCACATGGTCGTCTCCACCACAACTTATGCACTTCATCGAGTTATGATCATGTCCTATTGAGCTCCAAGCAGATGCTGAACTTTTTCAGATTGTTGTGCTTTTGTCGGACCAAACAATCCTGCACCTGAGCGTTGGACCTCTCAGCCCACTCTCATCATTCTCAGGGACGCCTTCGTTCCGTTTTCCCATGGCCCTTACAACTGCGCTGGGAAATCCTTGGCGATGATGCAGTTGTATTCATTGCGATGGATTTCAAGGAATTTGAGCTATCTTTTGCTCCAAGCAAAAGAGTTGAGTATGAGCGCTACATACAAGACCAAGCGGACTGTTTCACCCTGCATATCAGCCCTCTACCGACTGTGCTCTGAGAGAGAATCAACCCAGATCACGTCATGTAGTGACCGGGAAGAATCAATCGTTGCTTGCTAAGAACGCGAATGGTTTGATATTGCCAAAAGGTCCGGTCGTTGCCCCCGTTTGTCAAAGCTCATGGGAAGCACTGTCCTTGATCACGATAGCAGCTGCGTACATATCCCATTTTTGGCTTCTAGTTTACCGCAGTAGGTATCTCTTATCAGAAATAACAAAAAGCACACAACGTACGGACGCATCAATCATGTCATACACACACACCCTTTACGTTTGACTGAACAGCGTTATTGCAATTTGTTCTTCGTCATGGTTTGTATACGCTGATAACAGATATTTTTCTCCCAATTTGCGCATTTACAAAAGGTACTTTCACTTACACAAGTGCCGGTCGTTTGTGCTTTGTCATGTAAGGGTACTGATGAGCGCAGCAGCGGCCCGTGTCTTTCACCTTCACTATAGGAAAAAGTCGTTCAAGCCCTTAAAGATGCCCTAAAGGCCCAACTACTCTACCACATCATCAATTGGTATCCTACAACGTCGTATATTCGGAATTCACCCACCAAATATTTACTCGGCTTGTACACTGGCATCGACACTACCGCAATGGCGCACAACAAGCAGAAAATCATCGCTCCCAAGCAGCCTCGTCGCAAACCCGCACAATTGGCAAAGTCGCAGTCAATTACGACTGCACCAGAGTCTGCACCGGAGTCTACACCAGGAAAAGTCCCAGGAAAAGTCAAGCTGAAGCTGAGGCTGAAGCCCCGCGCCACAAATGGGCTGCCGCCTGCTTCTGCGTATCAGTTTCCTTTGAGCGCACCACCTTCAGACGATGCTCCAGGTACAGAAAATGCGGAAGACGATGCACCGCCAAACGCGGTTGAGCAAGACATGAGGCGCGGTGTAAGGCAGAGAACTAAAATTCAGGCGCCTGACATGGTTTTTGGAAGTGAGATGGACAAGCTCGTATCTTCTGCTACCGTAGGCAAAGCAGAAGAAGATGATGATAATGATGTAGAGATGCCCAGCCCACCACGTAAGTGCTCCTACAGTCGATGGTGCGACCTTCACTGACAACAAAGCCACTATTCTTAGCATGCACGCACCTAAGCATTACAACCGTATCTCTGCCGATATCGCTTCCTCCGCCTCCCAAGGTCCCGGCTCATCACTATCACAATACTCAGGCTACATCGGGGAGGATGTCTACGATGTTCTGAACAGCCTTCGCAACTCCCTCGATATCCAAGTCGACCTGCCAAACATATCAACCACCGGGGGTTCCAAGTCTTACACCGCCATATTCCTAACTCAACTCTACATCCAGTGTTACGAGAACCATCTCTGGCACTTGTGCGACCTGGTTGCCGATACATGGATCCGCGCGCTCCAGAAGGCGAACAGGCGCAGCCACAAGAGCAAGAACGAGCGCAATCACCTATGGCGCCAGAATCCTGCTTTGCTCAGGATATTTGCAGAGAAGAAGAAAGGATTTAAGAAAGAAGTGCACGAGTTTAGGTTACATGTAGAGGATCCAGACATGGATAGCGATGTTGTCGACTTCAACGTCGAGCTCCTGCAGCAGCTGTACGACTACACAAGGCCGAAGTGTGGGGCTAGGCTACTGTGGGCAGATGCCATGGCGCTGGGCGGTAGGAAGATGGAGAACACCATCGTAAGGAATCCAGATGTGTGGCCTCAGGAGTTGGTTTACGACATTATGTGTACGGCCTTGCGCATGGTGGGCCGCAAGCTAACGCTCAAGATCGAAGAGAAGTACGAGGGCGCATGGTGCAGATACCATGAGCATGCCAAGCATGGACTACCCTGTTATCGCGAGTTGGCGTGGCAGCAGAAGCTTGAGCAAGCAGGTGCAGGCGTTGATGTGACTAGGGGCGAGAAGCGAGACCATGAAGCTCTGGGCCACGATGCTGAAGTGCAAGGTGCTGCAAAGCGGGTGCGGTTTGATGCTCAAGAGGTTATTGATTTTGATGATATCGATGCTGAGGGCGAGTCTGAGGAGGAATAAGGAAATAGAAAGAGAGCAGATCGTTATCAGATGTGACGGGTGGATTCAAAAGAAAAAAGCTTCGTGGTTGATGCAGCAGTACACGTACCCACGCACTGCTGTGAAACATCAGCAGCTGCCTCTGAACGTAGTCTTGTGTGTTTAAACCACCACTGCTCATCACCATAAGCCATCAAGCAAGTAGACGACCGTAGCAAATTGCCTTCTCACCGCAAAGCGAAGGGGTAGGACATGACAACTGTCGCCGGCCAATTTTATGCTTTGATGAGTGGTTGAGCGAACATAAACGCGTGTAATAGCAGTGATTGTTTCATCTTTCTTTCAAAAAAAAAAAAAAAAAAAAACACAATGGGCTTGTTTGCATGCTTGAAGCATGTGTATGAGCGCCGTACTGCTCTTCTTGGAGAACGATTTGGTGGAAATTCGTTGATTTCTATGGGGATATAAAACCGTTTAGTTGTGTGATCGAACAAAGGCTTGGAAAGTGTGCAGGAAGGAGAACAGAGTCGAATAGAGCTTTCCCCGGCCGGTACAGTATAATTTCATGCCCGCCAATGTCCGAAGTGACGTACAGCGAAGCCACTGCTTGTGAAGTTCTCGATTCCTGAAAAACCATCTATGAGGAAGAAGTATGCAGATCACTAAGGAATGTGGAAATTTATTCTAAAGTTTTCGTATTACACTATGTACAAAGATCAGGCGATCAGTGCTGAGATGTACCTTTTAAACTATCTATCATCAATCGTGTCTCGTGAGTTCAAACAGGGCATGTATACCCCACCCCATGCATGCTAATTCCAAACGCCAAAACACCCATGCTCATCATCAAGTGTCATCAATCGTCTCGCCTCTAGTCGTAAAGATCCATACCAGCATCGTCATCCTCCAACTCTGCCACTGCATCTGACTCATCGTACATCTCAGAGTCTTCTTCGCTATCGGTGTGGTTTGGAAGGACAACGACATGCCCATCGTCCAACTCCACACGCGCAACCTCTCCATCCTTGATAGCACCGCGTAGAATGAGCACCGCCAGACGGTTGAGCACCTCCTTCTCGATGAGTCTGGCAAGCGGTCGAGCACCATATGCAGGCGAGTATCCGGCTGAACCAAGGTAATCCCGGACTTCTGTCGACATTTCGATGCGAACATTTCGTCCGTTTGCAGCAAGACGTTTCTGAATCTCAAGGAGACGAACATCGACAATCTTGCGGATCTCCTTCTTAGTGAGACGGTTGAAGATGACGGTGCTCGAGATGCGGTTCAGGAACTCGGGAAGGAACCAGCTGCGCAGGGCGCCCATAACCAATTCCTTGGTGGTAGGGTCAATCTTGCCATCTGGAGAGTTAGGGCGGGAAAGATGTTCGGCACCCAGGTTGGACGTCATGACGACGATACAGTTCTTTGCATCGATGATGCGACCTTGGCCGTCGGTGATGCGACCGTCGTCCATAAGCTGCAGGAGCACGGTGAGAACTTCCTTTGCGGCCTTTTCAACTTCATCGAATAAGAGAATTGAGAAAGGCTTGCGACGAAGAGACTCAGTCAGTTGACCACCTGCATCGTGGCCAACATATCCTGGAGGCGCACCAATCATCCTGCTCAAGGAGTGTCGCTCTTGGTACTCAGACATATCGAATCGGATCATAGCCTTGGCGTCGTCGAACAAGAACTCAGCCAAAGCCTTGGTGAGCAGTGTCTTACCGGTACCGGAGGGACCGCAGAAGAGGAAGCTGGGTGGTTGGTTAGGGTTGGCAAGTCCGGAGCGCTGTAGTCGGATTGCATTAGAGACTGCAACAACAGCCTCCTTTTGTCCAACAACAGTGGCGTTCAAATGGCGCTCCATGTTAAGCAGCTTCTCCTTCTCGGTTGTCTTAAGGCGAGTGACCGGGATACCAGTCCAGCGAGCGACGATTTCATTGATCTGGTCTGGTCCAACCGAGTCGCTGAGAAGAGACTGTCCATCGCCGGCCTGGTGCGACCACATCTCAGCGTCGGCCTGAGCCTTCTGCTTCTCGAGTTCTGCAATGCGCGCCTCCACATCTGGAATGGCGTAGTACTTCAGATCTGAGGCGGTCTGAATATCGCGCATACGCTCAGCTTCCGCCAGCTTATTCTTGAGACCGTCAAGCTTGACCTTCTGGTCCTGGATCTCGCGACTACGCCCCTTCTCACGTTCGTACATATCGCGGAGTGGCTTGAGATCTTCTTCGATGTTGGCGGCTTCGGCACGAGCATCCTTGAGACGCTGGATCGAGGCTTCGTCCTTCTCGCGTGCGAGAGCGTGAATCTCAATCTGCAGTTGGCGATGACGGCGCTCCAGGTTGTCAAGTGCTTCGGGTTGCGACTCTCGGGTGACACGGACAGCTGCTGCAGCCTCGTCAACGAGGTCGACTGCAGAATCAGGAAGACGTCGTTGTGTCAGGTAGCGAGCAGCCAAAGTGGCGGCAGCCACAATGGCACCATCCATGATGGTGACACCGTGGTGAGTCTCGTACTTCTCCTTCAGACCGCGCAAAATCGAGATAGTCTCTGGGATAGAGGGCTCCTTGACCAGAACCTGCTGGAAACGGCGCTCGAAAGCTGCATCCTTCTCGATGTACTTGCGGTATTCGGCGAGCGTAGTCGCACCAATGCAGTGCAGCTGTCCACGGGCGAGCATGGGCTTGAGCAAGTTGGCGGCATCCATGCCACCCTCGCCAGA
Organism: Ascochyta koolunga; assembly: GCA_026119515.1. Taxonomy (NCBI): domain Eukaryota; kingdom Fungi; phylum Ascomycota; class Dothideomycetes; order Pleosporales; family Didymellaceae; genus Ascochyta; species Ascochyta koolunga. The sequence continues at coordinate 680,582 of JANLCG010000001.1, read as the reverse complement.
AGAACCAGCGCCCATGAGTAGATGAATCTCGTCCACGAACAATACTATCATCTCCTTGGAATCCTCGATCTCTTTCAGAACACCCTTCATGCGCTCTTCAAACTCTCCGCGGTACTTGCTGCCAGCGACAAGAGCACCGACATCGAGAGAGAGCAGCTTGCAGGCTGCCAGGTTGGCGGGGACATCTGCATCGACAATACGGCGGGCAAGACCCTCCACGACTGTAGTCTTACCGACACCGGGCTCTCCAATCAAGACAGGGTTGTTCTTCGTTCTTCGTGATAAAATGCGGATAACTCGTCGAATCTCTTCTTCACGACCAATGACCGGGTCGATCTTTCCTTCCCGTGCCATTGCAGTCATGTCGATGGTGAACTTCTTCAGGTTCTCGTTATCCTCTTCGGCATCAGCCGTCTTCGAGTCCACCCGCTTGGTGCCCCGAAGTGCTTGAATAGCATTGTCGATCTGCTTCGCGTTCGGTACGTTTGCCTCGGCGAGACATCGTTGTATTTGGGCATCCTTGCAGAGCGACTGGATAAGGTGGTCGACGGCGATGTAGCTGTCCTTTTGCGTTCGGCTGAGGTCTTCTGCGTTGCGGAGGACTTCTGCCATCTTGGGCGAAGGCGACGTGCGCTCTGGCGGAGGGTCCTGGCTCGGTAGCCGTACCAGGGCCTTCTTGAGGGCGCGTTCGAAGAGTTGTGCGTCGCCATTGGCGCGCTCGAGGACTTGCTTGAATAGCGGTGGTGGGGGTATGTCGACTTGATTCGCCAGGTCTTTGGGTGGATCTATCAGCGACACGGCGAGATGTAGAGGTGTGAGTTGAGAGTGCGCATAGCCCTTGGCCAGCTCGAAGCTGTCTGCCAGAGCCTTGGCGGCGCGATCGGTGTAAGCATCGAACGAAGTCATGATAGTCTGTGACTATGACCTTGTGTAAATGGCGTGAAAGCCAGAAATAGTGTGTGGTGTGAACCTGTAGTCAGGCACTCGTGTGTTGCTTGTGCTGATTTGATTGTGGTGTAAAATCTGACGGGCAATGACTAGGCGGTACTGGGTTGTTATATACTGGCAAGGCCCTGTTTCGAGAAACGCTTGGTGAAAGCCAGCTGCTTCACGAGTATTCGTGCCTTGTCTCGAACCTTGTAGTGCCTTCTGCAGTTCCACCGGCTTGGAAGCTTCTAGTGGCTCGCTACGTCATGCCCGCATTCCAAGAATGGTCTAGTCACCCAAAATCGCCCCACACTCACACCGATCGCCACTCCATGCGCAACCATTTCACTTAATTATGGAGCATCTGGTACAGCATGTGCATTGATGCGTCTCTTTCCAGCTCTCCATAGCATTACATAGTAGAGCTAACAAGGCACCCAGCGACATTGTGGCGTTTCTCGCAGCCCAAAGCCTCGTCGAATCATCCAGGACCTTAATTGAGCCCCACTCTTCTTGACAGCTGATGGAGCCCAAAGAATATCAGACCACCACGCATTACCGCATATTTGAATCATTACGACGAATATAACACAATACACGATCAGGTTTTTGTTGGGGTACCTGATGTTGCAAGTATGCTGTACCTATCTTGACCTCAGAGAGATAGCACAGTCTCATCACATGACTGTTGCGGCTCTGCATGACTGCGCCTGTCAATTTCGGTTTCGCCTATAATGTTGCTCTCCTCTTCACTTGGGAGCAGACTGCACTCAATGTAGTCGTCTCATTCCACTTCGACCTCCGTATTTCAAGGGGAAATACCGTTGGTGCATCGCTTCCTACCTTTTTGTCCCTAGAGATGAGCATGTCGAATTATCTAGGCACAAATAAGGCAAGACTGCACCGATATCGACGTGTGCGCATGTCAAGCTCTTGATGTTTTCAAGACTGGTAAAAGTCGGAGATGCAAAGCTCAGATTCGTGATCGAATGGGCAAGGTCGTATAATTTGTTTGGGTCGACAACAGAAGCCGCAGCGTGTAGTGAAAAGCTGTCAATGGGTGCTGTCTGTCCATTGCTTACCACGAAACCTCTCTAGAGAAGGCTTGTGCTTGGTATAGCTAAGACTGTTCATGCTGAGCACTGCAGAATCTGGCCCAGACGTGATCAGAATACCCATCGCCTAGTTCAAGTCCGTTGATATAGTATAAGCATGTCGACCCACAGCTTTGCGCCCAGTAGAAGAGAAACTAGGTTAATGCCATAGTGTTCACCATGCATACCAGACAACTGTATAGCATCCCGTCAAACTGGTGTCTAAGCTGTGAGGTTGAGCAAGAACGAGAACTCGACATAATTGTGCGACCTAATCAGCCTTGCGCAGATGACATGGTAGTCCGATTTAGGCTATAGCCAAGTCGCCAGCCCAGGCCCTTGAAAGCAGTAGCTACCAAAAATCTCAGAGCCAAGCGCTGAGTGCCGAGAAGAAGGTAACGCCTCGAACACGGAGCCGCATCTTCGCTTCACGGTTCGGTTGCCGAGCGATACGTCATGTCAGGTCGCTTTTAGATGTGGGGACCTGGGCTGTGCCGCTCCCGTCCCTGGGAGATCGCCAGAGGTGCGTCTGGCAGGACTTCAGACCAGGCTGCTGGAATATTGCTGCGTCTCTGTTGATGAAGGCTGGAAAAGGAAGGTGTGCCTGATGTGGAGCGCAGTGATGTGGCGCCCGAGTGGAAGGGGTCATTTCAGTCACGCCAAAGGAACTCAGTCAGGGGGATTGAGGAAACTAAATGGCGTGTGTAGTTGAAAAAACATGTTGCATTGTTGTGGGAAGGTTGAGTTTGCGCATTAAGGAAAGACAGGAGCAGAGCACGTGACAATTTCACAGGGACTCGGTTTTACTTAAATATACGTCGAAGGATCCATCATATTTCACTGGTGCTCGGAGTTGGCCCACTTACGCTTGAGTTGACGGTGTATGTAGCAAAGACAACTGATGTTTTAGTCTTCACCTTGAATTTTCACCTACTTATGCATATGTGCACGGGATAACCCCCAAAGTCTCTGGTCAGTAAATATTCCTACATATTATGCGAAGTTAACGTTTTTGGTCCTAGCACGTTCGAACAGCTGTTTTGATGCCGTCGCCCTTCACTGTCGCCTCTACGGTGGCCTTCGAGATTCGGCCCGATTTCTCGATTGTGCTATGTGGCCACCAGGCATGGGTTCAATGCCACGGTCAGATCTTTCGCATCCCCATCCCCATCAAAAATGTTGTATGCTCTTCAACACACACATCCGTGGCATAACCAGAGTTGTAGGACGTTTTCTTCAGGGCTGGTAGAACAGCCACCTCGGCGACGATACCACCTCGCGCAGACTGCCCGAGGATGCATCTTCAAAAGCTCGGCCGCGGATAGTAGGTCCACTGTTTGTGGATTTCGTGGCAGCGACAGTATATATGGGGACGGTAGCTTGTCGAAGGACGCCATGGAATAGCACACGACCATCTACCGCTTTTGGCGCTGAAAGCGCCTCTCCTCGTATGAGGCTCAAGGACGGTTGCCGAGCAGCCACGAGCGCCTTCATCCCCAGCGCGCAGGCCCGCGATACGCTTCCCTAAACATCCGGGCAGTCCTCGTTTCGTCGTGGGGTCCAACAACACACGCCAGGTCCTCCACAGCCCACAACGCCTAGGAGTTCATCTCCACTCATCGACGGGGCTCGCCATCAGGTAGTTATAGACTTGTGTTGACACTGCCGGCCTGGTTCCATTTACGGGGTGAGGACTGTGACATGAAATAGTTCAAAGGTCCTGTATCGCGCAGCTCGGCAGGGGCTTATCGAGTGCCCAGATAATGCCCCCAGATCTGTCCCTGAGCATTTGCACACACAGACTGCGACTCGAGACTTGCAAGCCTGAAGATCGACTCGGGTCCACCCCCAGTCGCGGCGACATTAACGTAACGTAATTGCAGTGCGACATGGTGGCTTAGCGTTTCAGCACCGGGCTTCATTTTTGTGACAACAACGATATGCGCATCGCGGATGTGGACGCGCAATCTTGTCGCTCGACTTGGTCGATTTGTAGATGTTGCGGGTGGGAGGTCAATTGTCGCAGAACAGAGCATGTGTGGTTTCTCGCGCGCAAAATCGTCTCCAGTCTATAATGGGTGACGTCATTTTCAACACTACCACAAGTGCGAACCTGGACTTTCGCGTTCACCGACGTGCGCTTGGGTCCATTGCTACCCTATGTAACGTTGGGGGACTCTGTAGCCTGTCGCTCTCAGTGGACCGCGGCTTCCTTCGACAGTTAGAAGGCGCAACTAGAGGCGCCGCTTTCCGAGCTTATCTCCAGCGAGAAAGGTGGTGAGACTGTTGAGCGGCAACGAACATCGTCTCCAAACAATTTCCCTTTCTTGCCCAGCTATGGTCACTGCGATCCCTTGTCTATCGCAGCCTATCACATGCTATCCGGAGACCCTGATGCACACGACCACCGGACAGGATCTTTGTGACGTTTGCGACGATTTCAACCGAGCATGCAAGCCCTCAAATGCTACGTCAGCCGTCGAGGCAATGTTAATTGGCTGCAAGTAAGATACGAAGTCGATAGCGAGCACCCGGCGAGCACCCGGCAGCCACTCCACCTTTGCTAAGGCCTTTCTTCGGTTCCATGTCCACATCTTCATTGCCATGCACGGTTCCCTCGAGTCGTTGGCAATGCAAATTGGAAGCCTGGTGTCGCCTGGACAGGATATAAACCCCCTGGCATTGACGGCAAGAAAATTTGACGTCTTCTGTCCCACTTCTAGAAGCCTTTTGGGACAAATCGACTGGTCAGCTGCGGTTGACCTTCCGGTGGTGATTTCGGTGCCACCAGGGTGCGCCACGCCAGCACCAACCAGGCCCATCCCATCACCGACACGCACCAAGAGCGGATACATCCCAACTCAGATTCGCGTGCACAGGCTAACACAGCTTGCCCGCACGAGGCTAGCAGGGTGCTGGACTAGGCGCGGCCTGACATCCACCTGCAGCCCTTCAAAGCTCGCGCGGGCCCCGTTCGGCATGTCGCACAGCTTTTCACGACAATACCAGAGGTCCCCCTTCACTCACCGGCCAGCCTCAGGACACCACCGCAACATCGCCCATCATGGCCAGCACCGCCCACGCATACGGCACGCAGTCAGATGCGTATGCCGCCGAGAACGATGTCATTCCTCGCTCTTCCGAAAAGGGGAGGAAAGTCAGTCTTGGCAAGGCTCCTTCTGAGGGTGCCCTGAACGACTCCGACGATCTCCTGGCCGCCATGGGCTACAAGTCTGAACTTGTACGCTCAAGGTCGACTCTCCAGGTCGCTTTCATGTCCTTCGTTCTAGCCTCTATCCCCTATGGACTGGCTACCACGCTGTACTACCCCGTTGTCAACGGAGGTCCCGTCACCATCATCTGGGGTTGGCTTGCCGTTTCCCTGATCATCCTCTGCGTTGCAGCATCGCTAGGAGAGATCACCAGTGTCTACCCTACCAGTGGCGGTGTCTACTACCAAACTTTTATGTTGGCCGCTCCTTCTTACCGAAAGATCGCCTCATGGATTTGTGGTTGGTGCTTCGTCGTCGGCAACATAACGATTACTCTTTCCGTCAACTTTGCTACTGCTCTCTTCTACGTGGCATGTGTCAATGTCTTCACCGATGAAGCAGGAAATGGCATCCTCGCAGGCACAACATGGCAGGTTTACTTGATCTTCCTTGGCGTAACACTACTGTGTAACGTTGTTTGTGTCTTCGCGAACAAATGGCTCCCTTGGCTCGACGTGAGATTCCCTCCTGACTCTGCATGGATGCGTTACTTACCAAGTATAGACTTTCGCCATCTTCTGGACTTTTGCCGGTGTCATCGCCATTGTTGTGTGCGTGCTTGCCATTGCGAAGAACGGTCGCCACAGCGCCAACTACGTTTTCACCACGCTCGACACCTCTAACTCTGGATGGATTCCCGGATGGTCGTTCATGGTTGGACTTCTCCATGCAGCCTATGCAACCTCTTCGACCGGAATGATTGTCTCGTGAGCATGCCCTTTACTTCTGCCAGAGCGACACGCAGTTTTTGCCCAAGCACTTTACCCTATGCAGTTTTCCAACGCAGCCTTCCCACAGCAACTTCGTCGTGCTACCCAAGCGGCTTTTCCTTCCCATTGCGACACATGCTTTAACCAGACATGGTAAACTCCAATTAGTATTTGTCCACCTGCTGACTAGATCATAGTATGTGCGAAGAAGTTCGTCATCCCGCAACTCAGGTCCCCAAGGCCATGGTCGGCACCATCATTCTCAACACCATCTGCGGTCTCGTATTCCTCATTCCTCTCGTCTTTGTGATGCCTGACCAAGCATACCTTGCTGGGCTCCTGTCTGGTCAGCCCACCCCCGCCATTCTTGTGGATGCCATTGGTTCATCAGGCGGCGCCATTGGTCTTCTCTTTCCGCTCATGGTCCTCGGCTTGTTCTGCGGTATCGGTTGCACGACTGCCTCGTCCCGTTGCATCTACGCCTTCGCCCGTGATGGTGGTATTCCTGGTTACAAGATGTGGAGAGTTGTGAATGCCAAGTTTGATGTTCCCGTCAATGCTATGATGATGAGCATGGTGGTTCAGCTAGTGCTCGGTCTTATCTACTTTGGCGCTGCCGCGGCTTTCAACGCCTTCTCTGGTGTCGGTGTAATTTGCCTGACGCTCAGCTACGCTGCGCCCATTGTATGCTCTATGCTCAGTGGCCGCAAGAAGGTCATCGAGGGCCAGTTTTACCTTGGTAAACTTGGTCTGTTCTGCAATATTGTTGCGGTCGGTAAGTCAACGCACGTATAGACTGTATGCAAACCACTAATCATCTTAAAAGCGTGGTCTGCTCTGGCAACTCCTCTCTTCTGCATGCCTACCTACCTTCCCGTCACACCTACCTCGATGAACTACGCCTCCGTCGTTCTTGCCGCCGTCATCCTTGTCTCTACCATCTGGTACTTTGTCTGGGGCAAGGCCAACTACGAGGGTCCCCCAACACACGAAGATGCGGTCCTCGAGGCAAGGAGGGCCAGCTTCCTCAGCACCCACAGCAAATAAACACCATCTTGCTGCTGTTGTTTAGGATATTTGTATATAAGCGGATCTCTCGCTGGTGGAGAGAGCCATGTTTCATTTTGAAATTTCGCTTGAGCGAAAGCTCGCGAACTTCTCTATAGAGCGCTACATTTCGGCCAATATACCCAAGTCCTCGCTTCCAATTCTGCTTTTCCTCGTGTTCTCCTGCTGCCCGAGGCTGCGGCGAGTCGAGAATTATAACATTCCCACCATTGCAGTTATTCTCGTCACGCGCCTTTCTCCGTCGACTAGTACAATGCAGAAAAAGCTGGCTGTGAGCAATAGTCTTTGTTCTTACATGACGTGTTTAACCCTAATTAGCAGATAATTTGCAACTTAACAAGACATCATAAGGCTTTGGCAATGTTTGGGGAAGATGTAGGCAAATATGAGCCTGTAGGTTGCCAAGATATCCGTTTCTGATTCCTCGGAAGGGATACCACTGCTTAATTTAGTTGGATTGATCAGTGGCTTTGGCTTTCCTGCCAGACTGCCCACTAGGATCCTGCTGAGTCATCCTGTCTGCCTGACTACTCGCCAGGGCACCTGCTAGGCTGCTCGTTAGCATTCTGCTGGGTCCTCCTGCCCATCAGCATCCTCCTGTGAATGTTTAGATTTTTTCTCAGGAAAATGCAGATCAAGGCGATTGTAGGTTCGTTGCATGCGACTGCTGTATGTCAGCTGCCAATCACTTGCCCAATCAGCACCTGCACTTGCAGATTACACGCGTGTAAACCGTCACCAACAGGCGACGTATCTTGCACATTTGTAAGCTTCACACAATCCGTACCACTCCCTTGAGGATAAATGCAATCTGTGAGAGACCAGAAATATCACACATCTCCACCATATCAACCTGTATCACACGAATACCATGACGTCATCAAAGCCTTTCAGCAACGTGCCAACAGGCGCAAGCCAGAAGCCAACGCCGTTTGAGCTGCTTATCGGAGACGAGAAGCTTCAAGATTTTAAAAACTTGCTGAAGCTGAGCCCTATCGCGAAAGAGACATATGAGAACCAGCGAGAGGACGGGGAGTTTGGAGTTACCCGCAAATGGATGGTAGACACGAAGAAGTATTGGCAGGAAATATTCGACTGGTATGCTACATTCCTCCGAAAAGATCCAAATCCCTAATCTTGTGCAGGAGAAAGGAAGAGAATCGCATCAATGCCCTGCCCAACTACAAGACTGTAATCAAGGATGATGATGGCAATAGCTACGATGTCCATTTCGCTGCACTGTTCTCCTCCAGGTCGGATGCAGTGCCTATTGCCTTCCTCCACGGGTGGCCTGGGTCGTTCCTTGAATTTGTACCTCTCATGGAACTTCTGCAGCAGAAGCATACACCGGACGACCTACCGTACCACATCATTGTACCGTCACTCCCTGGGTTCGCTTTGTCTTCAGATCCACCGCACGACAAGGACTGGACCACTATAGATATCGCGCGAGTCATCCACAAGCTTATGCTCTCCCTTGGTTTTGGCTTGAACGGGTATCTTGTCCAGGGCGGCGACATCGGAAGTATGGTATCCCGCGTTATCGCAGCAACGTATGACGAGTGCAAGGGCATGCATCTAAACTTCATGCTAAACAACGGCATCCAGGAGAAGTCTAGCGAAGATGATAAGCTTACCGAGCAGGAGAAGAAAGGATTGAAGCGTATGGAGAAGTTCTTCGCCAAGGGCAGGGCGTATGCAGTGGAGCATGGGACGAAGCCAGCGACAATTGGGTTTGCGATGGCAAGCTCACCTGTTGCACAACTCGCTTGGATTGGAGTAAGTCGGGAAAAACAAATCATCTGCAGGCACATTACTGATCAATAATAGGAAAAGTTCCTTGCCTGGAGCGACCCTCAGACGGCCCCGTCGTTGAACACTATTCTTACTGACATCACGCTGTACTGGCTCACTGACTGTTTCCCCACGACAATCTACACATATAGACAGGAGAAGAAGATGGAGCACGTCAACAAACCAATCGGGTACTCGTACTTTCCTTACGAACTTTGCCCCATTCCACAGGCTTGGGCAGCCAAGACGGGAAATTTGGTTTTCTTCAACAGCCACGACAAGGGTGGCCACTTTGCCGCACTGGAGAGGCCGGAGACACTGTGGGCTGACGTTGAAGAGTATGTGAGGATTGCTTGGAAGTGATGGCAGACTGCGATTCATTGAAGAGTATTTATATAGCAATAGAGCTGAGGCCTTCAGACGTAGTGTGTTGAGCAGATTGTCCGCAGGTTGGTGTCGATTGTGTGTTGAGAGACGTGACATTGAATTAGTGAATCAAGAAAACTACTAGAAAAGCTAGCCCTGCCTGCTTCGTTACAATCTTGGCTAGGATTTTTACTGCCTTTGCTGAACTGTCGATGTACCAACCGGATGAGTGAATCAATTGCCATCGTATAATCTGATTTTGTAGCAATGAATGACAGACAGTAGCCCTGGCCACCGGTGCCGGCTTGGTGTTCAAGCTCCAACGAACCGTGTGCACACCTAATAGCCCGCTTAGACAAGTGCCGTCAGAAGCGGGTGCGTTCAAGCCGGAACTTCTTCCTTTATATGCCTCAGAATCCATGTTTTAATCTTAGTTCGTGACGCGCCACGCGTCACGAGCCTATCTGTTTTCGAACCCTCGGTGTGAGTCTGAGCTCGGTGTGCGTGCTAAAACATATTCTTCTCAAAGCGAACAATGTAACCATCTAGATCCACGGCTTCATCTAACCTATTGAAGGCAACAATTTGCTTTGCAAGTTTCATCGCATCGCCTAGAAGCGTGACACCTTCCCTGCGTGGCCACATCCAACCGACGGGCAGTTCGTAGAGACTGTGCCAGAATAGTCGATCATTTGCAGATTCAACTAGATTCTTCAGCTGAGGCGCCCACTCTTCCAGCCCCTTCAACATGTACTGCTTCGCAAAGCTTAGGTTTTCTGCATCACACCCGCAATTTTCAGTGAAGTCTTCTGGGTATGGTCCATAATAGGAGACATTCAGGCTTATGTCACCAAGTTGCTGGGCAACCACCGCTTTCCCATCACTGTATGAAAAGACGCTGCCACAGTTGACAAAGGCGTACGCTTCCGGGGCAACCAACTTCGCGTTCGAGACCTGCATGCTCCATCCCCCGATACCTGAATAACGTGGTATGCCGGGCGAAAGCAGGGTTCATGTCTTGCTTCATGCGTCGTCTGCCCCAATGATCAAATCGAAGCCGGATACCACATCACCATTGGAAAAGCACAATTCCAGACCCGAAGAGGCCGTCTCTCGTACAGAGGCAAGTTTCCATCCCCACCTCACGCATTCCACGGGTATGCTCTGGATCAGCATCTTTCTCAGAACTGCGCAATCGATCTCTGGCACTTCTTGCAGCTTGCTGTGGTTATCTTTGCTTCTTGATTTCCGACGAACCCACGTGGTCAGGGTCTTATTAGTCGCCAAGAGACTCTCACCATCATAGCGTGCGTAGTGTTGAAAATGCCCCCAGAATCCAGCAGCTTTGACAGCTGCGATTCCTGTTGGTAGTTCGAAGATCTAGGGTTCTGCCTTGAGAGCGGTAGTTGATAGAGCTCTCGCCTTCGAAGATGGTGCAGAAGCAGACTGGAGATCAAACAAATCAAGTCCAAATCAAGTCTTTCCACGCAGCACCATCTGGTCCGTTCGCGAGACTTGATTTGGAGTTGATTTGTTTGATCTCCAAGAAGACGGGCGAGCATGCATCTTCCGAGCCCTGCGCCTAAGATAGCGATGTTGGGATGTGAAATACTGTGAAAGTTCAGAGGTATTAGGGCTCGCGTGATGCACACTAGGGATTTTCAGCGCATTCGGAGGTGTGTGGACAGGTCATGCGATGAAGTGGTGTGCGGGCCTAAATCTTCGACTGGAAGGAAGTTTTTGGTCTAAAGCTCTTTTGTCTTGCCGTAATATCTTTGGTAAAAACCAGCTGTACAGCAATTTCTTCTCTTTATATCTCAGTAACCCTGCGGCTCACAATTCTGCCATTGATTCGCTCTCCAAACACACGGGCCAGGTTTACGCACTGTCGCAACGCTAGACATGCTGAGCCTAGCTATCAACACAACAGAGCAATGCGGCGCCCAGCTTCGAGTTGTACATGGCTGTAATCGTCGTTGTCCCGAGGTGAGTCGATAATATGAGTATTGCTGCATTTCATTTCACTGCTGAAATAAAGGATGCCATCAGGCCTGGCAACGACATATCGATAACGAACCTAGTCTTCCCGCACCTTCTTTTTTCATGCGGTGTTGTCAAGCTTCCCGTACAATCGATGTTCAATGTTCTGCATTCACCAATGAAATCGAAGCCTTCAGCACACGTTCTGGCTGCTTCCAGGGATCCCGACAACGACTATGCGTATTAGAGCAGTAGCCGAAAAGAGGTCTTCCCTCACAGCAAATCAGAATTGAGCTATCTCCGCTGATGGATCGATGGACACTGTTGTCTCCAGTTTGCGCAGCTATCACCCCGGCTTTATTCCTATCGATCTGGCTCACCGTGCCAGAACTGAGATATCCGATTGGCATCGTGTCTCCGTCAAGTTTTTACAACGCTCCCGTTCCTGCAGAAATGACGCAGTCAATGCGGAAAACAGAATGGGAAACAGCCCATGAAGCTTCGAGGGAGCTTAGAAATTGTGTGGTTCCTGTAGGGTTACAAAAGCCCAGCGTGCCGATAGTTCTACTTCTGCTGTTCTAGAAGTCAAACTCCATTATGAAACTTCAGCTTCTTTCTTTCCTGCCATTGGCGTCAACCGCCATCGCCAGCTGGTCGAAGAACTTGAACTATCGTTCCCCATCGGAACATCACCCCGCGCTCGGCATCTCCATCCACCGGGTTGTCAAGAGGAACGACCCACAGTCTAGCTACGATGCTGCATCCTTGAACTTTACTCATGGCGTCGCTTCTGGCGACCCGTATCCGAACAGCGTTATATTATGGACTCGTGTTGCGCCACAGAGCGACAATTCGCAGTCCAACTTGACGGTTACTGGATATGCTTCACTTTATGACCATGATAACGAGAAATACGTTCACGTGTCAAAATCGCCCATCTGCGTCGAGTACAAGGTCGCGTCAGACCAGAATCTCACTAACACAGTAGATTCTGGCAAGGTTTATACTAGCTCAGATGTCGACTTTACTGTCAAGGTACGAAATATGTTGGGCGGTCGAATCTATACGTCAATTGCCCGGCAGAACTTGGACTGACAATACGCCAGGTTGAAGCAAAGAACTTGAAACCATACACCATTTATTATTACCAATTCAATGTCTGCAATTCGAACAACAAGAGTGCACTCGGACGAACAAAAACAACACCAAACGCACACGACGATATCACGAAAGTCTCCATCGCGGTCTACAGCTGCTCGAACTATCCATTCGGCTTTTTCAATGCGTACGGCAATGTTGCTCGAAAGGTTCATCCTCTTGCCAAAGTTAGTGTTTGCTTTTTACTGACATCGTTCACCGCAGGACTCAGTAGATTATGTGGTCCACCTTGGAGACTACATATATGAGTACGAAAACGGCTACTACGGTTGGGGCAACAGCCTGGGGCGTATTCCTCTGCCTGACCGCGAGATTTTCACTCTATACGACTACCGCAAGCGTCTGGCTACCTATCGCACCGATTTAGACCTTGTCGAGAGCCACCAGAAGTTTCCTTGGATTCCAGTATGGGATGACCACGAAGTAGCAGACAACACATATCGTGACGGCATGGTGAGTAGGACGACTCAGTTTATTTTTGAGTAGGTTGTTGATCTTTTTAGGCCGAGTTGAACAACACGGAGGACTCATTCATCAAGGACGGCGTAGGCGTTGCTGTAGACCAGCGTAAGATGAATGCCGTCCGTGCTTACTTCGAATGGATGCCGATCAGGCAAGTAGACATGGACGACAACCTCCGAATCTGGCGGTCATTCTCCATTGGCAAGCTGGTCGACTTGACTATGTTGGACACGCGTCAATACGACCGCTCGATAACAGACTTATACTGGAATACCGATTATGTACACGAAATTTCCAACGACGCAGGGCGATCACTCATGGGCTCTCGCCAAGAGAACTGGTTCTACAGGAGTCTTTCGGAGTCGGCTGAGCGCGGTGCCACCTGGCGAGTGATAGGATCCCAGATCGTGTTTTCACGTGTAAACCAGTCTGCGGCTTATGGCAACGATAATCCTCTGAACTATGACGCCTGGGACGGCTATCAAGCGAATAAGAACCGCACTCTAAATCACCTGTACAGCAACAATATCAACAACAACATCTTCCTTGCTGGAGATAGCCATGCTTCGTGGGTCAGTGACCTTGTATGGCTGGGCGAAAAGGAGTACAACAAGAGCACGGGTAGCGGTAGCATTGGTGTCGAGTTTGCAGGTAGCGCTGTGACTTCGCCGTGCCCATACGGGGCAAACATCAGCCTCGCCACCGCAAACAACTATTCCTCATGGCTCCAAAACGCGAATGATGAGCTCCACTGGCAGGACCTATACTACCGTGGATACTTCGAGCTCCACTTCACCCACGATAAGGTTGATGCAAACTTCTTTGGTCTGCCGACTGTTGTTACCAGGAACGGATGGGAGATCCCCATCGCGAACTTCACCATCCTTGCTGGCGAGAACAAGCTACAACGACCTGTGGCAGGAGGAGTTGTCGAGAGTGGAAGCTTGAAATTCGGAAAAGTTGTGCAGAACAACGTGACTTTTGATACAAACAACGGCACCTGGTTTGTGAGCCACGCCGACCTGGAGGTACTGTAAGATGGCGAGCCAGGTGCCTCAGACTGTTCCTTCTCGGTCGCAAGGATCACAATATATACGCACTCACGATCAAAACTTCATATAATAACAACCGATGAATGTAAAGAGTCGGTTCTCACATCTAGTCCTTACAAGACATGTAGGTCGTCTCCAGCCCCATGAAAAGGCGAAACTTCTGATGGGGTCATTAAGGTCGTATCAACAACATCGTGCCCGTTATGGAACACACCACATACTCTCAGTACAGCCCGTGGTGTGGTAGGTGCAGCACGGTTAAAATGGGTAATTCTCTGGCGTGTGAGCTATCAATATTTGTGACTACGCACCGCAATGCCGCACCTCAAGATTACATTCTAGCAGTGTGCAAACTGGTCCAGACCAATAGCTTTAACAAGAGATTATCGTTCCGATTCCAACCTGGTGCTGGACAGTGGTAAACAATCGTTCTTATCAGAGGACAGAAAATTGTAGTCAGCGTGTTCGTATGTCTTCATAATGAGGATGGTAATTTTCCAGATGCCTCTCAATTTCAAGAGAGTATCATGACATCATAAATCATGTATCCTAGCGACTTCCTGTCTGGAATGTCTAAAAATTACATCCACTCATGGCTGTCTACGTAAATGTGGTTATAAAAGCCTGTCTTAGCACAGAGTTTCCACTTCACGGGCCGGAGATTATGAGGCATTACCTTACGGCAGCACCCACGGCTCTCATTCTTCTCGCCATACTGCCGATCGTCGTAGCTGCTTGCGGAGAGCAGCCCGTCTGTAAAAGTCTTGGCTGGCAAGACGGTGATGATGTCACAGCTCGCTGGTCTTGGAAGATTAACAACGCGTTTGCTGGGCTTGGCTCTCACCATGATATGTGCATTGCATTTAGCAGGTCCGTTTTTCAACTGTGGTGTGGGTTGAAGTCTAGGCCTAGCCAAGCCTTCCCCGCGCTCGTGGTTTCGGTGTCATGACAGAAGCCCAACTTCCGGACGCGGCCCTGCCAAGAGGATCAGAGCAAGGCTACTGGCTCTCCACCTCACTTCCCCCATGCATAACCACTTCAAAATTCACAGCAAAGCCAGATACAGCAACATAGCTTTAGCGCTTGTCTCGTCTGGGACTCGATGTAAGCTGGGTCTTCCCGCTTCTGGGCAGGAGATGCTACGGAAATCTCACTATCCGTACCAAGTTGACTAGGCAATATCTTGGAAGGTGATCACGGCTTAGAGGAACACAAGCTCAGTGGCCTTCCCACCTGGAAGGACTAGTTTACCTGCATCTAAGGCTGAGCTAAAATATTTTTGGCCCCCAGTCCACCGTTGTCATTCGGTGAATTCCCAGGATTTAGTCCCCGTAATCCTCCCGTTGGCTGCACACGTTGATATGAAGATCGCCAGCCTGGGCAAGGAGGGCTCACAAGGTTTACTTCACGCGTATTGGATACTCACCGATAGCAATCGATGTGCTGTAGTGTCACTACGTCTTGCTACTGTGATACTCAATACAAATCACAGAAGATGTCTTGGCAGCAAAGCCGTTCGGATTCCACTAATGCACCAAACAATGGCACCAAAACCCTACGATTTCCGCCGAAGCCATACCATGGTACACCGAGGTAACCACACGCAAGCTTCCTGAGCAAGTGGGAATTTCATGGAACATGTAGAGCGGACCCGCTGTTGTATAAAGAAGGGAAGAGGTACCCTAAGAGTTGTCGCCAACAGCCACTACAACTCTCACTTCCTTGAATTACTCAACTCAACCTTCACCACAAATTACACAACCCTCTAAGATGTATTTCTCCGCGCCCGTTTTCATCACCCTCCTGGCAGCGGCTCTTGCTCTTGCTGCTCCCAGTGCCGAGCTCCACGACAAGATCGCCGCCAAAAGGACATACATCGAGGGCTGCAAAAAGGACCTTGACGACAAATGGAACCAGCAGAACGACGACTGGATGAAGAACGAGAAGCTTTTCTACTTCGACGCCGAGTACGTCGTCAAGGCCACACCCGACCAGGTCATCAACACCACCCAGATTCCCGCACCCGGCCAGCCTGGTGCTATGGGTCTCTTCAAGTATGGCATCAACATTGCCGACAACACCATCTGCTACGTACATTATCCCAACCGCGCACCATCTTAGTACACAGACTAACATATATCAGAACATCACCCTCTCCGGTGTTACCGGCGAGTACCAGTCCGCCGCTCTAACATCCACACATATCCACGAGGCAGTCAAGGGCAGTTCAGGCCCTCCTCGTATTGCCTTCCCCAACCCAGCTGGACCCGATGAGCGCCGTATCTCGACCGGCTGCGTCACCGGGCCCTTCAAGACGGGCATCAACGGCACAGACGGCGCCGATACTGGCGCT
This sequence comes from Ascochyta koolunga, assembly GCA_026119515.1. NCBI lineage: Eukaryota > Fungi > Ascomycota > Dothideomycetes > Pleosporales > Didymellaceae > Ascochyta > Ascochyta koolunga. The sequence goes on along the minus strand of JANLCG010000001.1, from coordinate 664,346 downwards.
GCCTTCCATGTCAGCCAGATCGTTGCCAACCCTGCTGGCTTCTTCACCGACTCTCATACCCGCCAGTTCATTCCTGGCGCTGTCCGTGGTCAGCTCGCATAAGTTATCTTCCTTGCCGCAGTCTGAAAATGGAGAATGGGGAAACAGGGTGATTGGTAATAAGCCTGGCTCAAGTCTTTGACTGGGTTGTTGTATATAATGAGCTTTAATTCATCATGATACTCTAGTAGCACTGCAATTTCACCTTTGACATATTGTCACTTTGTACTTGACATGGCTCACTGCCCTCTGTCCTGGACCAGCTGGACAACACGACCAACATAAGACTCGGGTCAAAATGGGCAATTTCCCCATATCCCACACCGAACAGCACGCCCCACACTAATACCAAACAGGCACAAGACGCGTTGGGAGTACAAAGAACAATCAGAACTGCATCCAAGTCGTTCAAGCACTGGAAAATCTCAACGAATCCATATCCTGCGTACAGGATTCGGCAACGCCAAACGCCTGTCCAAAAACACCACGCACATCTTCACACCGTCCCCAAAGCAAGAACAGCCATCCAGCTAGCTACCCGTGCACACAACCCACCGACGCAAAAAAAAAAAAAAAAAAAAAAAAAAAACGCACTCATGGGGCATACGCCTTGGGAACATAACTCAGCTCGGCAACACTCCCCTCCTCGCCCGCCTCGCCGTTCTTCCTGCGCTGCCTCGCAGCATACTTATCCGCGCCCCAGCACAAGAAACTCAAGACGATGCTGAACCCCAGCAGCAGGAAGGTGATCAGGGTGCCGTACAGAGCGAATCGCGACTCGCGGCACACGGAGCTGAAGTTGGAGTTGCCCATGTTAGACGGCAGGGCTAGGTCCTGGCGCAGTGAGGAGCTGTGTTGGTATTTGCATGACCAGGTCTGAATTGTGTCGATATCCGGGGTTTGGCGGTTGAGGATGTGGCCCCAGACGGTAGAGATGAGGGTCAGGAGGAGCGAGGGGAGGATGCAGCCTAGGGAGAGGCCCGCTCGGAGCGTGTGCTTTTGCTTGAGGTTCAACTGCGGCTCGTGGTTAGTTTCTGTCAAGTGTGGTTGGAAGGTTGAGACGGGGGAGCGTACGCTCGGAATGTATGAGGCGGCGAGAAACGCAGACGTCAGGACCAACGTCACGATGGATGAGGCGAGCAAGGCTTTTGTTCCGTGAGTGTCAAAGTGCTGCGGCCACATGGGCAGCCTATTGACATCAGTATTGCAGCACGGTAGATAGGCAGTGAGGATGGACATACCACCATGGATTGGAAGTTTGCTGTTTGTTGAAGACATCGAGAGTGTGTGCGCTAGTAGCGAGGATGGCGATGCTGAACACGATAATAAGGGCTGTGAGGATAGTTTGCGCAAGGTGGAGGGGTGCTGGGTTGATCTTCATCTTGTCGATCAAAAATTATGCTTCTCTCTTGTAAAGATGAATGTCGTGGCAGACGACGGCGTGAGAAGCAGTGTAGAAAATAGAATTTTGAGGGTACGAAGGGTTTGTATAGGAGTGCCTGACCCTCGAAACAAATGAACGACGAAGAATAGTAGTTGCCTTTGGCGCCTGAATGATGGTGATTTGAGGGGGTTGACCATGCTTTAAAACGAGATGGTCGCAGTCGTCGTTTCACGCCCAAAAATACCCATGCAGGTATTGCAAGTCCCAAAATAACCGCTCTGGGGTACAGAACTGATGGTCATTTGCCTTGGCGCTTACCTGTGGTCGAGGCTCTGCGGTTGGCGATGTTGTTGGTACTCTTCAGCGCGTAGACGCATATCGGCACCAAAAAGGGAAGCTTTGGTTTGCAGGCTGCAGCTGACCTTGCCGGAAGAGGGCATTTTGCACGATTTTCACTCGAAGACCAAAGGAAAAGCCTGCTATTCGTTCACTGGGTCAGGTTTGGACGTGCAGTTAAGCACCGTGGCTGTCGTGTCGCTCCACTGGTAGCACAGGCTAGGATGGTTTTAGCGACAAGCATGAAATGCATTCAAATTTCTGGCGAATGAGATTCAGCCAACGAATGTTTGTGAGCGTTGTCCAGCTTCTGAAACCAATCGATGCATGGCCAGCGCTTCGAGGGAAGTGTACAGGGGTGTCAGGTTCGGCGCTTAGCGATGGGTGGACCTCTGGTGCTGCCTGGTAGTGATTGGCTGAGGAAACAGTATGCAAGCGTCGCCACAAGGCAACATTAAGCCTCGAGCAGTAGGAGTGTATATCTTGGTGAAGAATTCCATTACATGTTCTGGATGCAAAGGTTGGTGATATGGTGAGTCAAGTGAGGAGTGATGCAACCATCGTTGTCCCTTCTTATGACCAGAATTGTGTATTGAATGTTCTAACCAGGTCAGTAACGCCTTGTTATTCTCAACACGATCGCGCTGAGACCGGGACCTTGTCGAACGCCCGCATTGCCGCCCGTAAGAGAGTGGAGTATAACCAGCTGGTGCATCTATAGCTGGCCAGTGATGCCGCCTCCACTCCCGCCAAACCATCTCCGCTTTCCAGAACTCTGCGGCGCAGGCTGCTTTCCTTTGTTTGCAGCCTGCAGAGGATGATCCTTCTCCCACTTCTCGTCAGCTCTAAAGGCAGTCATTGCGCTTTCGAGGTTATAGCCAGCTTGCTCGAGGTAAAGGACGGCAACATCATATCTACGCGCTGGTTAGCTTCCCAACTGTTTTGGGCTAAATGTGCACATAGTGTGTCATCAGGGACGCCTACTCGGCAACCTTGCATCCTACCATAAACTTCCTCAGTTTAGTCTTCTTGATCTCTTCCTCTTCGCCTTCCAGTGGACGAGGACTGAGACTGAGTCCACCCTTGTAGTAGTCCCCTGGTATCAGTATGGTCCTGCGCGCTGCTAGCAGATGGTCTGCAAACATCTTGTTTGCCCGGCGCAATGCATCTGCAGGCACACCATAGGCCAGCGATAGCGATGCTATCGTATCATTGTTCTGATCGACAAAGTGTAAGACATCGGGCGCATCTTCTGTACCTGTCTTCTTCTCAGGCGGTGGTTGCAGTGTATTGTGTGCTGTATAGGGTGGCAACTCGTCGTCCGCTTGACCCTCGGCGTGTGGCGAATACATAGGAGGGTCGCGTAGGCCTTGTGGTGGCAGTGGGGAAGAACCGGTCGATATCTGGCAGAAAGGGCAGTAGTTTGCGAATCGCGGGTTATCAGTCAAGCAGCGGGCGCAAATGGCACGGCCGCAGCATTCAAGCCGGCGCTCAAACTGCGTTGGCTTCTCGGTCTTCTCATCGTAGGTCGGCGGAATAGACGACAGCAGCGTAGCGCATGTGCAGCAAGCTTCAGACATGTTGGAGTGATGTAAAGGAAAGACTTGACGCTAGGAGACAGAGTGCTTGGTGGAGGGACTTTTGGGGGCAAAGGCGGGAGATAGCACGTCATGACTAAGGGTGTCGGGGACTTGCGAGGGCACGTGAGGGCCTGTCCATGGTGGCAAACATCGAATTGGATGTTGTCGATGCGTCGCATACATGGCACAAGGGAGTACACGCCGGTCACGTGGATCTGACGCTCGCTGTATGCAGCAGTGACAAAGTCCAAGTTCAGGGCCGTGATGGTGTTTTGGAGCCCTTGTGCACAGGCCACGCCAAGGCCACTTACTAGCCGAGCGCGAAATTGCACCCACCTCGAACTTTTCCACCGCAGGGCACACACGTCTTTCGCTACCCCATCCGCACCCTCACGAGGTATGTTATGTCTGTTCCGATGAGTGCCCTTCAGAGAGCCAGGGGAGGCAATCGCGCTCGTCCGCAAGGATGAGCCTGACACTTCTCCCCTCTGCGACACGAGCTGAAGAACCCTCGAAAGCTGCTGGCTGAGGGCACTCTCCATGCTCTGGCATCTGGAGGCTAACCGCAATCTCTGCACAGATACCTCAGTCGCCCCTTGCCATTGAGAATCTTCGATAAATCGCCAAAATGGTCAAGACTTCCTCCTCAACGATGCGCTCAACGCCATCAACAACGCCGAGAAGGCCGGCAAGCGCCAGGTCCTGATCCGCCCTTCATCCAAGGTCATTGTCAAGTTCTTGACCGTCATGCAGCGTCACGGTACGTTGATGTCCTTTCTGTTGCGCATACGTCTGGTTCTTCACCCCCTCTCCGGGCTGATAACTTCCCAATGATCCTGTCTTCTCTACGGTCTTTGGGCTTTAAGTGTCCGGTATATCAATTGCGGAGAACTTACACATCCTCGGAACCCTTGGATGATGTCGGATGTTTAATTTTGCGCAACATAACCCATGTTCAGGCAACTGACGTTTGTGTCAGGCTACATTGGCGAGTTCGAGGAGGTGGACGATCACCGCAACGGCAAGATTGTTATCCAGCTTAACGGCCGCATCAACAAGACGGGTGTCATCTCTCCCCGCTACAACGTCCAGCTCCGCGACATGGAGAAGTGGGTTGTCAAGCTCCTGCCCTCGCGTCAATTCGGTTACATTGTTCTGACCACCTCTGCCGGTATCATGGACCACGAGGAGGCTCGGCGCAAGCACGTTGCTGGCAAGATCCTCGGGTTCTTCTACTAGACTAGTTTTGGATTGCGAGACGTGGAGGGATGCATATACCCGGTCTTTAGCCAGACATGAGAATGGGTTGGCTAGGTATCCATGACGGCCATGCTAGACGAAGGAATGACGAAAAGTTGATGATAGCCGAAACATGGGTTGCTATTGACAAGTGCCCTGTGTGAAGAGTGTGGTTGATGGAATGAGTGCATTTGGATTGTGAAGTGTGGAGCTCGTGATGCTGGATACTGCTAAGGAATACTCGAGGCGCAGCAGCGAGCCGTGTGCGGAGGCGTCGAGGCAGGTCAATGGTCTCGGCCAGGGGCAAGGCTGTGCAGTGCGGCGCGGTTTTCTGATAGGCCCGAAACACGGGAGTAGAGAGCGCCTGACGTACATGGTCGAAGCCCCGCCGCTACTGGACGAGTGCGAGCTGGCGAGGTGTAGGTGGCAGAGCAGACGACTGGAGAATCCGTCTCATCGAGGCACACATGCCTTGGGTCGTGTATACACCCAGCCCAGCCCAGCTACCCCTCTGTCTCCTCCCCATCTGACCAGGCGGCGCTTCTTGGCCGGCAACACGCGCCCGCTGCGTCCAATCACAGCATCATGGAAGGGTGAGCGCCCTCCCATGCCCCAGGACATGCACCTGGCAGGCTGCGGTGGATTCTGGCTGGCTCTGGCGCGGGCTCCCTCTAACCTTCTCTCGCAGACACAAGCGGTCCAAGTCGCACAACGTCAAGCACATGCTGAAGCGCGTCACCTCCAAGACGGAAGGCCCGTCGGCACCAGGCAGCACCGCCAACACGGCCAGCCCTCGCCGCCCAACTCGTCGCAAGCTTCGCTGGCCTCTCCCGCGACGAGCCACCAGCGCAGCCTCTCCAGCAAGCTGCCCGCAACCCCCGCCACCATGTCGACGGCCGGCGGGCCCAGTGAGAGCAGCGCCGGCGCCAGCCAGCAGCACCCCGCCTCGCCAGCGTCCCCAACCTCGCCTACGGGGACAGGTGGGTCCATCGAACAGTCGGTCAAGCTGTTTCGCGTCTTCGAGTCGCTGCGCAACGGGGACACGGCCGCCATCTCCAAGGCCATCCGCGAGCAGTCGGTGCCGGGCGACAGCGAGGGCGCCCGCTCGTCGCTGCAGCTGCCCAGCACACGCACCGAGGGCACTTCGATTCTGCATCTCGCCATCCAGTGCGCCGAGCTGCCCGTCATTGAGTTTGTCCTGTCCAACGCAACCCCCACGCCAGACTCTCCCGTCGACGTCAATGGCCGCGACCGCGACGGCAACACGCCCCTCCACCTCGCAGCCACCCTGGGCCGCGCTCCCGTAGTGCGCATCCTGCTCGACCAACCGGCCATCAACGACTCCCTCGCCAACTACAACGGCCAAACCCCCTAGACCTCGCCCGCACCCCCGACATCTTCCAACAGCTGCAGCTGGCCCGCTCCATCTTCATCGACACAAACGTAAAGAGGATACAACAGCTGCTGGCCGCCGCCGACTTGGACACGCTAGAGACCGTGCTGCAGGATGCCCGCATCCAGAGCACACTGGACGTCAATGGCGGAGAGCTCTCGACCGACCCCGTGGTCATGGATGCGGGCGGCACGCTGCTGCACCAGGCAGCCAAGAACAAGGACGTAAAGCTGGCTCAGCTGTTGCTGCTGAACGGCGCAGACCCTTTCCGTCGCGACCGCAAGGGCAGGCTTCCACAAGACTACACCAAGGACGACCGCACACGTGCCATCCTGAAGCGCTCACCTGCCGCTGCCGCCGCTCAGCGAGGAATCCAAGAGAAGACCATTCTCGCTGCTCAGCCACTGCCGGGAGCCTCGGCCGAGAGTGGCATGGGCTCCAAAGAATCGCGTGAAATGAAGGGCTATCTTAAGAAGTGGACCAACTACACAAGCGGCTACAAGTTGCGATGGTTTGTGCTGGAAGACGGTGTGCTGAGCTACTACAAGCACCAGGGTAAGCTACCCATATGTACACGCTTGTGCATGCACTGACCCACGCAGATGACACTGGCTCCGCATGCCGTGGCGCCATCAACATGCGCATTGGCACGCTTTACATGGATCCGCAAGACAAGCAGCGCTTCGAGATCCAGGGCAAATCCTCGGTCAAGTACCACCTGAAGGCGAACCACCAAGTCGAGGCAAAGCGCTGGTACTGGGCTCTGAACAACGCGATTCAGTGGGCAAAGGACGAGGCTCGCGAAGAAGAAAAGCGCGCAACACAAGACCAAGAGGCGTTGAAGCAAGCCAAAGTGGACCTGCTTTCCAAAGAGGGCGATTCTTCAAGCCTCACCAGCTCGAGAAGGACAGGATCGAGGAACTTGGCTCCTCCCTCCTCCTCCTCCAACAACTTGGGTATACCGCTCACCAGCCTCGACACGTCCTCGCGTTCCGCTGTTTCGTACACGGAAGATCCGGGAAGCGCGTATGAGCCCAGTCTTGGTGCCCATGAGCTAGGCAGATACTCCAGTCATCTTGGCGCCCCCACAGCTGATGACGACGACGACGATGACTTCAACGATGACGATAGTAGTCGTGAAGTAAAGCCGCACAACAAAGACGCGTTCAACATCACAGCCCAGTCCGCGAAGCTCCAACTCGACCTGCTGACTTCAGTTTCTTCTGCATTACAAGCCGAGAAAGCCAGGAACCCCACCATGCAAATCGCTGACCCTGCTATGCTACAGGCCTTGGCGTCGTACGAATCCGCCATTGGCAATCTCAAGGGGCTGATTGGAGACCTGCTACGTATATCGAGGGACCGCGACGCTTACTGGCAGTATCGTCTCGACCGTGAGGCCAATGTACGCCGCATGTGGGAAGACAGCATGGCAAAGGTCGCACGAGAGCAAGAAGAGCTCGAGCAAAAATCGGTGAGTCCGAGGAGAAGCGACGCAGGACGAAGAAGGCGTTGCGGGAAGCTCTCGAGGACTACGAAGGACCAGAACCGGCCAACAAGGACGTTGACGAGTTTGTCGAGGCACCTGAAGATGGTGCACAGCAGCACGAGTTGGCGGGGTCAAAGCCGAACGTTTCTGGCCAAGTCAAAAGGAAAGCTACTCTTGCTGACCTTGCAGCGGGTATCTCCGACTCTGAGTCGGAAGACGATGAGGAGTTCTTCGATGCTGTGGGCGCTGGTGAGGTCGAGGTTGTAGAGATGCCTGGGCTGCGCCAGAACGAGGAGACGAAAGCAACAGAAGCCACATCTGCTGGTACTTTCGGTGATATCTTCGAACAGAAACAAGCCGAGATTGCCACAGGGTTCAAGGGTTACGAAGATGGGCCACGAAAGAAGCTCGCCATGGATGCTGATGACAGGCCCAAGATATCCCTTTGGGTAAGTTGCGCAAGCCCCACAACTTGAAGTGGCAAAGACTGACCCACATGCAGAGTATCCTCAAGTCTATGATTGGTAAAGACATGACGAAGATGACACTGCCTGTATCCTTCAACGAGCCTACGTCACTTTTGCAACGTTGCGCTGAAGACATGGAATACACCGACCTTCTTGACGTTGCCGCCGAGCGCGCTGACTCTAGCGAACGAATGCTTTACGTGGCTGCATTCGCTGCCTCCGAGTATGCTTCAACCATCGGCCGTGTCGCAAAGCCCTTCAACCCTCTCCTTGGTGAATCGTTCGAGTACGCAAGGCCGGACAAAGGCTTCCGCTTTTTCATCGAGCAGGTCAGCCATCACCCACCTGTTGGCGCCGCCTATGCCGAAGCGGCAAAATGGGACTACTATGGCGAATCTGCTGTCAAGTCCAAGTTCTACGGTAAGTCGTTCGATATCAACCCACTCGGCACCTGGTTCCTGCGCCTGCGCCCCACTGCAACCGGCGGGAAAGAGGAACTCTACACCTGGAAGAAAGTCACATCCTCTGTCATCGGTATCATCACGGGTAACCCTGTCGTCGACAACTATGGTCCCATGGAAGTCAAGAACTGGACCACAGGCGAAGTCTGCCAACTCGACTTCAAAGCCCGCGGTTGGAAAGCCTCTTCCGCATACCAAGTCGTTGGTAAGGTGCTCGGCGCCGATGGCCGTGTCCGCTGGTCTATCGGTGGTCGCTGGAATGACAAGATCTACGCACGCTTCACCCCCGGTTTCGAGGACGCAGATATTGACAAAGGCGGCAAAGCGAGCAAGCACGACGACAACAAAGCTTTCCTCGTCTGGCAAGCACACGAGCGTCCCACCGGCATCCCATTCAACCTTACACCTTTCGTTGTTACGCTCAACGACATCAATGATAAACTGCGCCCTGTTATTGCACCAACTGATACGCGCCTGCGACCTGATCAGAGAGCAATGGAGGACGGCGAGTACGACTTTGCAGCGACGGAGAAGAACCGCGTTGAGGAGAAGCAGAGGGCTACGAGGAGGAAGAGGGAAGAGCATGGCGAGGAATTCGTTCCCAAGTGGTTCGTAAAGACACGAGATACCACGACCGGTGAAGAATTCTGGGAGTTCAATCACCAGTATTGGAAGATCAGAGACAGCGTTGCCAAGGGAGAGTCGACCTGGGACCAGCACGGGCTAGAGGACATTTTCTAGGGATTGGGTGGTTGAACTTGTATACGGTGCTAATGATTGCCATGTCCATATCAACGTCTGTGCACGTACAATGTGGTCCCAAGTGCCGAAAGGCGTCAAAGTAAGCTAGTCTAAGCTCAGCCATATAGTGTTCGGCCACATATAGTGTCCGGTCACCCTACCAGAACGCGTTACCCGGTTTCTGAAGCTCTATACTATCCACACCACGCTATCACAATGGATATCCATGAGATGGCTATGCAATCCGCTATTGCTGATCCTAATTCTGGTGTTTTTTTAGGAGCCAGCGGCTATGAGGCCGGCTACTCGGTCAACAACCACACGCGATAGCTCACTCAAATCAACAACAATTGACGCCGGAGCAGGAGCGTTTCCTAGTAGATTAGATGCTCGGAGAGGACTCACGCGCACAGCCACCCTCCCATCCACAGGTAGAAGAGATGGCCATCTTCAACACTATTTTTCAAACTGCTCCGTCCCATGTCCGCCAGCTTCACCCATTGGAAATGCCTTGAAATGCTGCTTTTTGAATCAGCCCCGCCTTTCATAACAGCGCTAAATGCGCTTGTCAAGTACGGACTAGATTGAGAAGCACACTCGCCAGGCCAATACGGCAGTATCCTCCACGCAGCATTCGGGATCTCTGGTTCGTGTATTTATGCCCGAGGGTCAGGCCGACTGCATGATGCACTTCCGGCGAACCCGGCTCAGGTTGAGTAATTGGCCAGGTACCTACTCGAGACGGAACGGTATAAGTGTGTTGCTTTGTATTCAGGGAGTTGACTTCTGATCTGGAAGCAACGTTCACAAATATTTCCTGTGGGAGTTAGCGCTAAACAATACACTGTGTATGGTAGTGGACCCGTTCAATTAGATTGACTACACCATAACGTGTAGAACATTACAACTACCGTCTCGCTTCCTATGCGAAAGTAAGAGCCAAGGTCACAACTATACTGCAGACAGACCTCGATCGTTCACATAACATTATCGAGTCTTGAACACGACCACCAAAGAGACACAGTTCCCTCCAACATGACCTCAGAACAAAAATCCCCCTCCCACCGGACTCGGGATATGACTTCGTCGGCATGGCCAACTTGCACAACGACATATACCCAGCCATCGACGCGGCGTCCAATGCAGCGCTCCAACAGCCCGGGAAGGTCGTGCTCATCACCGGAGCAGGCCGTGGCATCGGACGAGCCATAGCACTACAATACGCGCACGCCTCAGCCTCGACCATCATCCTATGCGCACGCACGTCGTCGGAGCTCGACGAAGTCAGCACCGCGATCCAATCCATCAACAGGGGCGTGCATGTGCGCAAAGAAGTTCTGAGCGTAACCGACGGCCCAGCGATCCAGGCGCTCGCTGCCAGCGTGCGCGACCAGCAGGGCAGACTGGACGTGCTTGTCAACAACGCGGGGAGGAGCAATCCGTGGGCGCCCATTGCTGACACAGATCTAGATGCGTATTGGGCCGTGCTGGAGGTGAATCTCAAGGGCCCCTTGCTGATGCTGCATGCGTTTCTGCCGCTGCTGACGGCCACAGCCGCGGCGCGGGATGGGCGTGTTAGCGTGGTGAATGTCACGTCGATTAGCGCCGTCGTGGCCATGCCTAACTGTAGCGCGTACGGGATTAGCAAGCTGGCGCTGCAGCGTATGACGGAGTTTGCGGGCGTCGAGTATGGCGCCAAGGGCGTCGATGTTGTGGGGCTGCATCCCGGTGGTGTGCAGACTAGGTTGTCGAGTGGGGTGGAGCAAATCAAAGACTGTGTGTTTGTACTCTTAGCAGTAGTGTTGATGTGAAAGCGGATTTGCTAACAGAAGCAGTCCTGACTGATACAGCAGAGCTTTGTGGAGGCTTTGTGGTTTGGTTGACTTCCCAGGAGAGGGCATGGTTGAACGGAAGGTATGTCTTGTCTGTTGGAGAATATGAACAACAGAAAAACTGACCGAGGGATAGGTACGTATCTGCTACGTGGGACGTTGACGCGTTGGAGAGAAAGAAAGCAGAGGTTGTAGCAGGGGATAAGTTGAAGATCAAGATGGTCGTATGAAGCACAAACGTGCCCGAAAGTGAAGTCAAGAAAGAGTCGGGCTCGGAACGCTCAAACATAAAGTGCAAAGCTACCTTGAATATGAACACAGGCCAGCAGAACGCGCTCAAACAGAACAAAGGAAAATGAACCCAATCCTACACTACGCAGATCACTCCACCTTCTCTCCGTATCAACTCCATCCCCCTCCGCCTCACGTCCCCCTCGTCGCACCAACATAAATAGCCGCAAAACCCCAGCCCCCAAAACTACACACACGGGCATCCAGATCCTAAACGCACGCTGCCTCCTCCTCTCCGCCATCACTCCCCTCCCCATCTCCCTCTCCACCCCTGCCTGCTCCAGATCCCCACCTTCCTCTGCGCGCCTCCGCATCTCAGCAGCCTCTCCGTCGCGCGCCAGACGGGGAACGCAATCCGATGAATGGAAAGCGGCCAATTCGACAGCAGCAGCATTGTTGGCTGGCGGAGCACGGCGTTGGAAAGCACGGGTGAGGCTGCGTTGGATGCGTGCGAATGTCGTTGGGGCGGGGGTTCCTCGCGGATCGGAAGATCGGTTGGTATGTGCTCTCTGTTCTGGATTTGCGGACGTGGAGAGGGGTTGGTTGGTGGGAGGATGGGCGTCGGGCACGGGTACAGGGCAGCGCGGATCGATGGGATGAAGGGCTGAGCGTGGAGGGCTGGCGTGGGTGGGGGTTGAGGGGGTCGGTAGAGGGGGAATCTGCAGTGGCTTGCCCTACGGCATTGTTGTTTGCAACAGTAGACTCTGTGTCTGGTTCGAAGCTGAACCGCCCTTCTTCTGGAGGAAATACGTGTGTGGCATTGCCGAGAGGTGGTAGTGGCGACGTCGTGGCATTCGAGAGTCGAGGATTGTCAGGCGGAATCTGAGAGGATGGCTCATCCGCCAGGTCCAGAGACCTAGGTTGAGGTCGCTCAGAAGACGCACTGGGGCCAGATGAACGAGAAACAGCAGGGACACTGTTGTCTGAGCTTCCAGCGTGTGATTCGAGGCCTGCTCGATCATCTGGTCGTGCGAATGCATTTCGAGAGGGCTCGATGTTGATCTGGGTAGCAATCTGGTTTTGTATAGTGTCTGCGTTACCTGCAACCATATTTGGGCTTGGCTCTGAGGTCGACTCAATGGGACCTAGTCTAGGAAGTGATAATAAGCGTAGAGTTGATCCGTCGGTTCCGTTGGTTGAGGGTCCCGCAGAAACATCAGTGTTGCTCTCTAGTTGTTTGAGAGTCTTCTTACGTTTTCCGAGAACGGTTGGTTGGGGTTGAGAGTGGCTCATGGTGATGTTGTCGACAACTTTGCGGACTGGCAACAGGAGTAAGGCATTGTATATTCTGTTGAATTGTTTGCTGCTTCCAAGAAACAAAGAGATGGGCTGTAGCAAGTGATATATATGGAAGAGCTTCGAACGAGTGTCCCGCATTGAATGGAGAATAGCAAACATATGAACTACCTTGTATATAGTGGAGAACTCAAGAAAGATTATACACTCCCCTCTTTTGTCCTCCTCAGATTAAAGTAAACACTCAGCAAACAATCCAACCGTACACCTGGGTTCTGCCTCGAAAATAATTCGTCATTCAGTTAAGTGCTGACTTCGAACTCAGTGTGCGTAAGGCACTTCACCACATCCAACAAGAAGATTTTGTAGCGCGGCTCGTCGACGCTGCCTTCGTAGTTGTCACCATCCTTGTTATGATCAAAGTTCGTGGAGTTGTTATCATAGTCCTGGCTGGATCAGGATGGGTACGCGACAAATATGCAAAGCAAGTCAAAATTGCCATAGGCAAGTTGTTTAGTGTCCGGCTGGAACGACTCATGGACGAGGGAAGCTGTATAGTCCATTAGACGGTTAGTTTGGGGGTCGTGAAATGGTGTGAATTGGTAGGAGATGAAAGAGGACAGTGTGGTTGATTAGCCCAGATCTTATAATATGGTTCTGAATACATGGAATTCGTAAGGAAACATGATTTTGGAACGACGACCCGACTGGAATGCTTCTGAGTATCGATATCTTATGATTTGCAAGCTTCAGGAAGCAATGTAAAAGAAGGAGAACAAAGAATGAAGTTCGCTCAACATGCAAAAGTGCAGTATGTTGCTTTAGACTTGATCGAAGATACCAAAAAATTCATCAATATGCCGAAGTCTTGGGTCACTTCATTCAATGACTGGCGAGGGAGGTTTGCGACATGTTCAGCCGAGTGCCACTCAAAATTGATGTACGGATCGATGAGCTTTGGGAGTAGCGATCTGTAGCCGGAGACCTCGGTCTTGAGGAGCTTCTTCTAGCTTCTCCTGTGACTGCGGAGTCCATGGAGAATCTCACCCCGTTCTGGCCAGGATGGAGCCGTTGTAACGTGAAAGCATTTACCGATGGCGGTTGTGGCGATCCCGAGCTGCGTCGTCCTCTCTGTAGGAAGTCGATCAGCGAATGCTGCGGCTGAGGGATAACGGATACATCGTCGACAGCAGTATCCGCTTCAGATGTTCTCTCGCTGATGCTGAAGTTGTCGCTCAGCCGGAACTCATCGAAAGCACCAAGGTGGCTTCCTAGTCCTACAAGCTCATCAGAGGGTCGGTCTTGACGTGGAGTGACACCCGCAAGTTGCACAAGCTGCGGCGTGGAGTCTTCAGTACCACTTGCCACATCAGACGATATACTAAGTGCAGCATCTACACTGAAACTACGGCTTTTGAACTCGGTATACCTTGCTCGTACCCAAGCAGCCTTCTCCTTCTCATTCATAAATGCCAGTTGTGTCTTATCATTTGCTAAGTTCTGCAGGAATCGAATCGCTGTACTCGTCGAAGCATATGTTCTTCCAGGTTCGGCTTCTCGGGCTATTGATCCTTCTAGCTGGTCTCCATCACCGACTTTGCCTGAAGAACTCAGGTTCAGGGCACAATCCGAACCTGGGGTGTGTTCGGCGAGCATCGGGGTACTGATCGGCTGTTTGCCCCAACGTTTGACTGACATCTTTGGCGGCTTGTTGATGCCAAATCTAGTCCTCAAGTTTTCCCGGTGAAACGCAGGGAATCGCATGCTCATACTTTCTTTCAAGTGTGAGATATGTCTTCCTGTTAATAGTCCGTATTTTTGAGTCGTGATCGGACGTACAGATGTCGGCGGAGGAAGGCTCGCTGATTCTGGCAGCCGTATTGGACTGGAATTAGCTGACTGGGTTGGACACATTAAGCCTCCTGAGACCTGTGAAGATGAGGTGCCAACTGGAGTTTTGTCGACCCGAGCAACACGCGTGGATTGTTGCCGAGAAGGAGTAGGCGATGTAGGTGCTTCGGCGATCCCAGCCAGTACTGGTGACAAACTTGCAAGGACAGTTGTTGTTCGAACCATGTTAACAAGTGAGTATCGAACATTGTCCGCCACAGAATCTGGGGTGATGGAGTTGACAGAGAGCAGAGAGAGCTGTGTAGCATTTCTACCTCCAATAGCAAGCCACTTCGCATGACACCCTTGACATATAATGTGGGTTGTGATGTTGGGATTGCTGGGAATATTGACCTTGAACCTAGCAGAGCTGTGGTGATGGTGGCATCTTGAACAGTTACCATGAAGATTCAGGTTCCAGCGACCGGGCGGTAACGGGGAGTATGCATCGCTACTATACGACGAGGATGAGTCGCGTCGTACAGTAGCTGGAATAGAGAGCCTTCTACTTCCACTCAGGCGAGAAGATGACGGATCTGCCTCTGAGATAGCCATGATGATGATCAGATGCTCACGGTTGGCTGCTATGCTGGATGCAGTTGGCCGAGATAAGATCGCCCTAGTCTACGCCTTATCGAAAGCATTGATTGAACCGGTCAAAAAACTGAAAATGAGGTTCTTGGGGCCGTAGAAAGAGATAAGGTGTGTGCGCCACACCAGGCTAGAAGGGCGGAGAAGGCGGAGTGATGGTGAGGCGACAACGTCAGCCCTCCAAGATATAAAGACCTATGCGGCTCCTTGCCCTAGCAGTGAGATCTCATCTGCCTAGTCACAATCACTTTTTAGTCGAGATGTAGTTACTCAAGTCGGATTGTTGGGAAGGACCTGTGGCGCAGTCCGGGCATCGCCTCCACAGACCTAAGCAGTGACCATGGGGGCCTGATTATCGAGAAGACCAAGCAGGAGCTGCACGCACAAAGAAGAGGATGATCGCTCAACCCCTAGGCACAAATCTTTCGTACCAACTTACATAGTTGGATCCAAGTTCCGCTTTGAGTTATTGGTGTAGTGACAGCATGTCTGAGACAAAACATCGTGTGCATCAATCCTCGCTCAGCCCACAATACGACAGGGTACGTGGATAGCTGCATATTGAGGGATACGGACTGCAGGTGCTGTCATGAACGTTTCACAAAAATATCAAAGAGCGAAAGCATGATTTAAAGTATCGATGTTAAGGGAGGCAGGCAACGATGCACAGCCCTCGAGGTTTAGGCAGGCAGACTGAAGGCAGACTGCGAATGCCGTAAACCCCAGAACATTCCTGGAGCGGGTACAAGGGTAATTTTTAAGGCTTAAAAGTCACCGCGAAGGTAATATATTCGCATTGATGCAATAGATGCAGTGATGTCCGTGGGGTCTGAGCAATGGGGTTGATCAACTCTGGACCACGCCTAAGTACCCTTCCTGGCATGATCATGAAAGCACGTGTTGTTTAGGCATAAATTTTTTTGAACTTTCTTTACATTGATGCTTATTTGAATTATCAAGACAGTGTTATTGCGAATTCCGAAGGTACAATTTGACCAATACCTGCCCAGGACTCGCTGTGACCATACAGCCGGTATGCAATCTGAATGTTAGAAATGATCGAGCAACACATCTACGACTCCCAGAAGTCGCCAGACAGCCACCTGTTGACCATCTCAAGGGAAGCCTCAGGCTGATCGTAAGGGACCATGTGGCCACCAGCGTGCAGCCTCATGAAGGTGAAGTTGCCACTTGACTTGACCTCACCGACCTTCTTGCCATCACCGTCGATCTTGAAGTCCTTCATCTCGGCCTTCTTGTACTCCTTCTGGCCAGGCCACTCAAGAGCCTCGGTCCAGGCCTTGTTGCCAAGCCAGTTGCAAATGTAATCAGCGTCACCAGCGTAGACGAGCACAGGAATCTCCTTGAGGATACCGGGAACAACGCGGTGGAAGGGCTTCATCCAGTCACCACCAAGGAGGAAGTTGCGGTTGATGTCGAAGTTGCAAGACTCGTAGTTGCTAACCTCAGCGCCGACGGCCTTCATGACTTCCTTCTTGTTGAGGAAACCCTGGATCCAGTCGAGCTCGTCGTAGCAGAGGCTGTTGCTGCCGCAGGGCTTGCGGACATCGTAGACGTTCTGGCCAGTGCGCTGGTAAGGGCCGATCATAGCGTTGTTGCAGTAGATGGAAGCGGGCACGCAGCTCCAGACAGACTCGGAGTTGTAGCAGTTCTCGATCAAGCTGGTGCAACGGGGCAGAGCGTTGTCCATGGACTTACAGGTGCTCTCGTCCAAGACAGCAGGCCAGCCGCCCTCGCCACAAGCCATGGGGCGGTAGTAGGGGTACTGGGTGAGGCCATCAGTGAGACCGTTACCGATCAAGACAGACTGGAGGTTGATGTTGCGGTTCTTGTGAGACAGAATCTCAGAGGCAAACACGGGAATGTAATGGCCAGCGTACGACTCGCCAGAGATGTGGAAGCTCTGCTTCGAGTACTCGGGGAACTGCTTGAAGAAGAGAGTGAGCAGAGCGTAGACGTCCTTTCCAGCGGCAACGGTGTTGCTGACAGAGCCACCAGAGTATGAGTAACCGACGTTGACGGGCTGGTCAAGGAAGATGACGGAAGCATTGCTGTTCCACGAGTAGTCGTTGTGCTTGATCTTCTGGTCCTTGGTGATGGAGGCAGGACCGAGCTCCATGAACAGACCTGTCAGCGAGGAGCAGCCAGGTCCACCGTTGAGCCAGAGGACTACGGGGTCGTTCTTGGGGTCGTTGCGAGACTCGAAGAACCCTAGGAGATGATTAGAGTCTGTGGCAAATGGGGGCCATCACGGTGCTAACTTACAGTAGAACAAGTGCTTGTCCTCCTCATCGTCGTCGAGGTAACCGCTGTATTGCTTGACCTTGTCGACGCCGAGAACACTAGGGTCGACGTGCTTTGCACGCAGGCTGTAGTTCTCAAGCTTGCCATCGACCTCGCGCTCCTTCTCGCCGTTCTCGTTCTCGACCCAGATGCTCTGTACATCAGCGCCCTTGACAACATAATCCCACTCGGAATCATGCTTGCGCGTATGTGGCTTAGGGTTGGAGAAGAAGGCAGCCTTCTCCATCTGCTCAGGGAACATCATGGCGACTTCATCCCAGATGGCGCGTGCCTCGCCTGTGAGCGACTTTAGGTTCTCCTCCAGGTTCTGGAGGGGCTTTGTCCATGCACTGGTGTCGAAGCCCTTGAAAGACTCAGGAGCCTTGAGGACCTGCTGCTGCGGGATGGCAGCGGACGCTGCTCCAAAGAGCAGGGCCGAGGTGGCTACCTTCATGGTGCTGCACAATAGAGCTTCCGGAGCTCAAAGATGGCTGTGTGGTGGGCAATGAAGAACCCAATGAAGTGAATCAGAGGGAACAAGTGTATGGGGAAGATAAGATGGGTCGACAGAGATGTGGAGAGGATGGAGTATGAGAGATGGAGAGTGTTGGAGTGCTGGAGCTCGGTGACCAGGCAACGTCCAGCCACCTCGATGACGAAGCTAGCTTATCAGCTGGCGGTGCTAGTCCGAGCGCGGGCAGCTCACGAGGCCGAACCGTTAGCGTTTCAAGATGCGCCGGTTGTCATGGCTCGTCCGCCCGACGCCTCACTGATGGATCGAGGCATCCTCGTCCTGGGTCCTGAAGCATGTGATGCCAAAGCCTGGGTCCTGCATTCCTGCTGCAGCGTCCCGTCGCTTGTCTCGTGAAGCCTGGAGGCTGAAGCTTTGGGTGTTCCTGGATGATTGCTCTAGTAGGCCTAGCGCGCTTTCTGTCAGGATGAGCCGAAACGATGTCATACATCCCCGCCGTAACTTTTATATCTGCGCCGCAACCAGTTCTGCGCACCACCACACCACGCAGACCTGAGCTTTTCCGTGCACACACAAGATGCCCATCAACCAACCGTCCAACCAGATCAAGCTAACCAATGTCTCGTTGGTGCGCATGAAGAAGGGTGAGCACATGCCCCGCCAAAATCTCGTCGCCAGTCGCCAGCACAGTCACTGACACTGCGCAGGCAAGAAGCGTTTCGAAATCGCTTGCTACAAGAACAAGGTCCTGGAATGGCGCAACAAAATCGAAAAGGACCTCTCAAACGTCCTCCAGATTGAAAATGTCTTTCTCAACGTCAGCAAAGGACAGGCAGCACCCAAGGCCGACCTCGATAAGGCGTTCGGCAAGAAACCGATGGAAGACATCATCCTAGAGATCCTGGACCACGGCGAATTGCAGGTTGGAGAGAAGGAGCGTGGCGCTGAACTCGAGCGTACAAAGAACGAGGTTATCGACATCGTTGCCGGCAAGCTGGTCGACCCCAGAACAAAACGCGTCTACACCACAGGCATGATCGAGAAGGCGCTGGACCAGCTGAGCTCGCAGGCGCAGGCGCAACAGCAAGAACACAAGGCCGGGACGGAGACGCCAGATGGAGAAGAAAAGGGAAAGGCTGCAGCGCTGCCCAAGTGGGAGTGGTATAGTCACAACAAAGTCTGCCAAGTCACAGGCTCTTTTCGCCATGAAGGCTCTTATCGCACACCAGCCGATCCCTGTTGCACGTATGCAGATGAAACTGCGAGTCAGCTGCGCGACCTCGGTACTCAAGCAAGCCGTCAAGACGGCGCCAAAGGCTCAGGCAGATGGTGAAGAAAAAGGCAGCCACCGGCACAGTCAAGGACACAATATTGGCGTTCATGGAGAAGATCGAGAGTCAGGACACGATGGGTGCCGAGTGGGAGGCCGTCGGCCTTGTTGAGCCAGGCGCGTTCAAGGGTCTCAACGAGTTCATCGAGAGCCAAACCAAGGGCCGTGGAAATGTCGAGGTCATGGAGATGGCTGTCGGCGCTGACGATTGAGTGGTGACACGTTGAGGAGCGAGTTGTGTGCAGCAGTCTCTACCTTATGCGCATGCTGTCGGTCGCCTCATCTGCACCGTGCCTGAATGCCTCACAACACCTTTCACCTTCCGGGCGCCAAATCGAAATCCCAGGCGTCAAGACACGCGTGCGTGCCCCTGCCCCCGCCCGACCCACCCACAAAGATACCCAACGAAGATACCCAGTGCTTGAGACAAGGGTCTCCAGTGGCAGTGGACAGACGTGCGGTGCATTAGGCCTTGGGGCATCTCTGGACACCCAGGCCTTGCGCATAGCCGTGGTCGACCTCAGCCACGGGCATCTGGCGTTTCGGGCCCTACACGAAACGAGGTATGCAATCCAACAGTATAGGTTACTCCAACCCAACAAACACTTCTTCTCCATTACTTTCCACTTTTTATTCCCCACATACTATCGTGCACTTCTGCTTTCAGCAGGCCTGTCCCACTGGACAGAAAAGCTGTTTTGTGGTTGCGCATCTTTCGTGCGTTGGCGCCAGGGTAGCTGTTGATTGGTGAACTTCGGTCCAGGCTGCATGCGTGACTGTAACCTGCTCACCACGTCACTCCAGCAACGTCGCGTCTCCACGGTATCTCGAGGTCGCCTGACTTGCCAAACCTTCTACACCGCAGGCGTCTTCGCCGGCACGGTCCACATCTGCCGCAACATCTCCCCTTCAGTATCCGCCTGAGATGAACCGTCCCGTTTCTGGTTGTTGCCCTCTTTAGTGGCTTCAGCCGTTGTTCTTTTTCTCTCAAAGGGTGAGCTGATACCGAGCCGTTCTGCTCTGACCAATTCTTAACCATCTCTGTCTGCATGCCCCGAGGCGCCCGTCCTATCCCGTCCAATGCAGAGTACAATGCGAAGTGTGTTGTCCCCCAACGTACTGCATCTCATCTATTACCCGTCCATTGGTATCTTACCCCCTTCCCCGCATTCCGTGAATACGGCCTCTAGCGCCCTGTGAAGTACCTCATCGGGAGCGTGGGTGCGTGGCGTGGTTGCATATTGTCCTGCAGGGCCAGCGAAACGGCCGCATGTGTGCCCTATGGTGAGTGATGGAAGGACATGGAGAGAAGGAGAGTACTCATATAAGCCTCACTAGCGGCAGCGACGAAGGGTAGGCTTAGGCCTTTCTTTTCATACCAAGAAACTTCCATAGCAGTTCCGT
Organism: Ascochyta koolunga; assembly: GCA_026119515.1. NCBI lineage: Eukaryota > Fungi > Ascomycota > Dothideomycetes > Pleosporales > Didymellaceae > Ascochyta > Ascochyta koolunga. Next base: position 643,867 of record JANLCG010000001.1, on the reverse strand, counting down.
TTTCACAGTTCTATTATATCATAGCAGGGTGTGCTTTACATCACTCACTAAGCCATCATGGCAGCTTTACTTGCCGCTTCACCACGAACACCGAGCCCAAAGGTCCGCATACGCTCACAGTCATTTTCCTTCGACTCACCGTCCTCAATCACCAGACTCAATGCCTCAACACCGATGGACGAATCGCCCTACTCGAAATCAACCGGCAGCATCAACATCACAAAGACGGTACCCCAACACCACGTCCTACTACCCCTCCAGACCAAAATGAGCAACGACTCCATGTCCGACTCTTCTAGCGCCATGTCCATCTCACCCGCCAGCTCGCCGGCGAAATCCGAATTCGAAGCGCGCCTGCAAGATATGCCAGAGGGGAACCTCCTCGGCCTGTTCGAAAACACCCGGCCACCCCGTCCCGCAGACGCGCTGTCCTCGCACCCGCCGCCCAGCAAGAAAGCCCGCTCATCCCCGTCTCACATCAACTTGCCCCCACTGGCGGGAGATGCGTCGGATGCTGACCCCATCTCGCCGTTCGCATTCCAGGATCCTGGGTTTCCCATGACGGACCCCTGGCTTGTGCGTGTGGTGCTGGATTTGTTTGATGTTCGTGGAGTGAGCTGGATGGATATCAGTGGTGTGGTTGGGAGGGTGTACAGAGTGCAGACGGGGAGTGCGGAGGTGCTTGATATTCTGAGCGGGAACGGGCGGGTGAGGAGGAGGTGGTGGGATTGAGTTTGCGGGGAGAAGAGATAGGTGAGACGAGGGGCTTCGGAAGAGTGGAGTGTTGGGATATGTTTCTTTTGGTCAAGGGTTTGTATTTCTTTCGGCTCCTTTGCCTTTCTTTGTTTCTCTTCGTCTTGGCATCTCGCATTTGCATTTTATGGCGCGGACGAACTCACGACTTCATGACTCACGACGATATGATGGGATGCTGGTATTGTTGCTGCGATGGATGGATTACGACTCACGACTGACGATTACGACTTAACGATTAGATGGCTCTGTTGTACTATGTAGAGTACTCGAGATTCAAATGCATTCAATGTTCTGCGCTAATCACTAAACTCTCCTTTTATGTGAGCTACTAGCCACGGATATCGGTTTCGAGATGCTTCCTCATGGTAGTATCGATAAGAGAAGCTGCAGCGTGATCATGCATGGAATATCGTGCAGGATGCAGCTTGGCAACAGCTGTCAAGTGTTGAATGGCTGCGGATGCGACATGCAACAACCGCTTCCGAAGAACTGTGCAGTAGTGCTGAAGCCTTGACGAGGCTCGAAAGGGTCGTGGTACCACTCGAAGACTTCAGGCTGCAAGATTAAGCATCTCAGATAAAGGAAAGTTATGAGAGTAGACAGGGAAGCAGGCAGAGGATGTTGGAATCGTTGGTGTAATTTTTGGTACAGGCTGTATTTTCAACCCTAGAACCTGTCCTTCATTGCCATCCATCATTGAAAGCCGTATGAGGTGTATGCGAAAGCCAATGAATGCCACTAATGAACACCGGAAGTGCACCACCCATTTCGTAAAGCCTTGATACACCACGCAAAGCCCATGCTGCCCCAGCCGGGAGCGAAAACATTTACTTCTTCTTGGAGACACCGACAGTTCGGCCGCGGCGACCAGTGGTCTTGGAGTGCTGACCGCGGACACGGAGGCCCCAGTAGTGACGGAGACCACGGTGGGCACGGATCTTCTTGAGGCGCTCAAGGTCGTCACGGAGCTTGGAGTCGACACCGTTGGCAAGGGTCTGGGAGTCCTTGCCGTCGACAATGTCGCGCTGCCTGTTGAGGAACCAGGTGGGGATCTTGTCTGCGAGGTGTTAGAATTAGAAATAGCAGGGTGGCAATAGTAGAACATACACTGCAGGGGGTTCTGGATGATGGTGACAATGCGCTCAAGCTCCTCAGAGGTGAGGTCACCAGCGCGCTTGCTCAGATCAACATCGGCCTTCTTGCAGACCAAGTTGGAGTAGCGGCGACCGACACCCTTGATCTTGGTCAAGGCGTACATGACCTTCTGCTTTCCATCGACGTTTGTGTTCAACAAACGGATGATGTACTGGAAGCTGTGGCAAGTCAGCATTGCTGTTCGAGCACACGCATTATAGTCAAGATGTGCAATCAGCGTGCTCCTCGTGCGCAAGCGCCCGAAAAGTCTGCCACGCCGTTGCAAGCATCTCTCCCGTTTCCAGACAGTATGCTAGCCCTCCCACTGTATGTGTGCTGTATTCATCGCCCGCGGCAGTCGGTATCCATGTCCTCCTCTTCTAGCATGCTGTCGAGAACCGAGGAAAGGCTTGCATCGAGTGGCGGACTGCGACGAACGCAGGTGCGAAACGAGTTTGCGCGACGAAGGCGACCTAGGCGGTGGTGGGCTATGTGTAGCTGGGAACGTACTTGGACTTCTCTCCGGAGACGAGCGCTGTGCGATTGTCAGCATGTCTATTCGGTGCGTATTGCCTGCGATGTGCATTTTTGCGTCCGCCATTTTGCTAGCCAGCCGAAAACATCGCGGCGCACAAAACGGTTGAGAAGCAGCATGGGAAGTGCAGGACATAACAGGGCATGTACTCACACATGATGGGCGGCTTGTCGAGGGCTGTGTGGTTAGTCGGTGCTCTGTCGTTCGAATTCGATGTGGAATCGCCGTGGTTGTGTGCGAAGCGAGGTGCCCTAGCGTCTCACGTGACCAAATAACTTTGACTCCTGGGCCCACACGACCGAACCCTTTCACGTGCTCGGGGAACCGCAAATGCATCCGTTACTGACAACATGCCAGTTGTGGCCTTGTAACTTTACTCCTATACATGTCTTGGTTTGTGCGATCACTGGCCACAATGACTGCTTTAAGTTAGTGCCAAGCGTCCCCAACCCAACTTTCCCTGTCGACCAGTTACTGAATCACGAATGAAGACGACATTATCCAACATGTGCTATTGGGAAACTGACACCTTGATAGCACCTAGGCAACTGAGCACACGGCTGATCACCAGTAGCTCCCATCCTGGCAATATTAAACATTTTGATTCGTACAACAGATTGCATTGCGCACAATTTGCTTGCGCCCTCGAAGTCTGATAACAAATCCAATAAAAATTCTTGTTTTCTCCGTTTGTTCCTGTCTTGTGTGCTATCTCAGCTCCTTACATGCTGCATCTTCAAGCATTTGATATACAAGGCAGCGTAATTGCGCAACTCGGTCACCTTGTCGTCAAAGTCAGATTTGTCGAAGACGACCATACATAGCTGGAATAATGCCAGATTGGAATATTTTTCGAACCCAAATGTCTATCTGGTTGAAGCTTCGTAAGAGCCTCGAGTACATCTCTTCCAAGCAAGAAAGATCATATGGTATCGTGTATGCACCAGACCGTTGGTAAAATCGCATCGCTGGTTATGCAGTCCCGTTTAGCGAGCATTAAGCTTTCGGAACTCTTCCCACTAAAAGCTTCTGTAAGGAGGTATATCAATGGTGGGCTAATAGCCTTGAGAGAGTGACTCCTCACTGATGGTAGTTGCGCCGTTGTGTTCCGAGCCGCCCTGGGTGATCCGCTGGACATATGATCCCGGCGCAACACTTTTCTCAGTCCTGCAACAAGCTGACAGACTACTAGAACTCCCTCGAGAGATTTTGATGGTGTTAACAGATACATCCAGCGCTACAACCCATAGGCGAACTTATCTAGCAACAGCAATGAACCCAGTGTCGTCAAGTGCCTAGAACTTTGTCATATCTATATGATTATCTCGTATAACTACTGGTATGTAGCCAGAAAAGATGGCAGAATGCGCCGAATCAACCTAAAGTACGGTGAGCGTAATGCTAACAAACAACATTAGTGTCAGACTAATAGTGCCGAAACTAAGCAAAGGCAGCTTCTTGTAGAAATAGATAATTCCAATCAGTTCCAGACTGTTCTCGTTGCGTACCAGAATCATAGTATGGAAGGTATCCTAGATCTACCCAAGCACTTCTGAGTTGCTCTTGAGGACCGCAAGGATCTTAGCGTTAGCCTATTTTAACACACTGATAGCTTCAGCTAGACGTTCTACCTTCCATGCTAAGCTAGAACCTCGATGCCGAGTTCACGAGTCGAAGCAGCACGACCAAGGACATGACGTGCCTGGAGGGATAACGTTTGGGGTAAGGTATCACTATAGCTGTGGTTGAAGATACCCAGTACTGGTCGTCATGCTTGCTGTCACTGCCACAAGTGTCATGCAACAGCAAGACATACTCTAACAGCAGCCCAAAGACTTAGGGCACCAGTATAGCAAAAGCGTGATTTCAACATAGAAGACGTTGTACCATACTATCACTAGGTAGCGCACGGGTAGCGTTGACCTTTATAGTAATACTCTCCGTCTTAAAGCTTTGATAGTGTTGTATGCGAGACGAAGGGAGTTCTTGGATAAGCTATGGTGAAGCAGGAAAGTAAAGCTTTGGTGAGCGGGCACCAAGTTTGGAAAGAGATAAGGTAAGTCCTCTTTTTAACACAGCTAGAGTATTTTAGAACACTGCAGGATTCGAACTTTGGCAGATGTGGTGTATTGACTGGATCGTAGCTTGGTCGTTTACTATTCAGGGACTGTGTTGCATCGACCGAACATGCTCCTTATCACTCGTTCTCATCACTCGTCCTTGGAGAAGAATCCCACATCGCCGCTCCTCCTCCCCAAATCGACAAGCCTCTCCCTCATCCGCGTGGCCCTCTGCCGCATCTCTGGCTCCAACTCCCCGAAATCATCCTTCTTCGCCCACTCGCCCACGCCATGCTGCAGCACGTTCCTCGCTCGCTCGCCACCCGCAGCCAGCGTGCCAATACTACCATGCAACGTCATACGCTCCTTTCTGCTATCATAAACGCCCCTGTGCAGAATATTGTTGTTATAGAACGCAACCTGCCCAGCTTTCAAATGCACCGTGACCTGCCCGGGGATATTGGGTTCATACGGCTCAGCGGCCCTCTCTGCGTCGGTTCTGGCGCGCTTGTGGCTCCCAGGGACGAGTACGAGACTACTATCATCGTAGAGGGCTAGATTCCATTGCACGTGGTAGGCCGGGCTGGCGAGTCTGTGCAGTTCCTCTGCTGCGGTGGCGGAGGCGGCGATGTCGTCGCGATGCCAGCGCAGTGCGAAATCGGCATCTGGACGAACAAGCATGTTGTAAAGTTCCATTGTCAGGTCGTCGGTATCGCACCCGATCAGTGCGGCTGTGTAGCGCAGCAGCTCCGCTTCGAAGTAGCTTGCCGCGAAGAGAGAGTGCGAGGGATTCGAGGGGTGGAGCAGGTGCTGCACGCCCCATATGCCATGACTTGGGTCTTGTGGCCATGGTGGGAATTGCTTGGGCAGAGTGCGTATGTAGGGCCATTTTCCTGAGCGGGCTGCGGTGGTCATGTGGGACGCTGCTGTTCGGAGGGCGTCGAGGTCGAAGGAGGGGAAGAGGGAGGCCGAGAGAACCACAAAGCCATCGCGGTCCAGAGCTTCTTTTGCAGCTGTATAAGGATTAGGTGTTGAGGCGCCTACTTCCAGTGATGTAGTTGTTCCAGCCATGGTCGTTTGGGCCGCCATGGTGTCTGGACAGCGAATCGAGCCGTCTATAGTGCATGCGATCTAGATATAGCAAGCATCCAAAATTCAGAGAGAGAAAATATTTGAAATGAGCTTCATCAGTGCCCAAGTCACCACCCATGAGATCGCGCATTATCCAAAGCTTACCCCGCTCCGATCGAGTCCACCCCACTCTCGTCCTTGAGACATGAACCAGTTCTCACCCTGACAGTCCACACATCATAACTGGCATCCGTGGGGTAATTCAATTTTCTTCACGAACAGCATACAACACCAACTGAGGAGGCGGCAACAGATGCTCCAAGCCCAACGGCATTTCCAACCACGAGCAACTTCTCAAGAAGCTCCGAATATCCAAAAACGCACAACTACCAAATACCACAGAAATCCGCAACTACAACATCAATGGGCCAGCCTAACATAATTCCCAGCATCCAAAGTCCATTTGACCAAAATACAGGAGCCACTCGCTTGTTTAGAGGTGCAGATGTAGATATAGAAATTCCTTATCTCTTTGATGAGGTTTTCGAGCTTCCACAACTCACTAATTGGCGTAGTAGTAAGCGGGGCAAGGGTAAGAGTCCTTTCGCTTTTGGCAGTAGTTCACGCAGGCGATATCCTTACGCTAGGGTCTGATACTGCTTCCCTGAGGATAGGGATATGAATTGGTGTCTATGGCATGGAGCTAACAGTTAGTGGGGATAATTTTGACAAAAGGATCTGTTAATGCTGTCGTCTTGCAGATCATGTCTTTCTTGTAGCTGATTACAAGAAACTGCAAGGAGATAACGGTACTAACGGTATCGCTTAGGCAGTGAAGCGTGATATCCAACTTTGTGCCGTTTCGCCTGACTCTATGACAATAATTCCATAATCGTGCTAATGGCAAACAAGGCGATAGAAGTGATGCTAGTAGATGTCTTATAGCATCTTCCTCTCCTGTGTTATAGTGAACAAAACAACTTGTTTGCGAAGGTTATCTAGGCTATCTAGACTATCTAATAGGTTAGGTAAGGTATTGTAGGACTAATGTATTAAGGTAATGCTAATAGTAGTAACAAATACCTCAGTCTAGTACTAGTACTAGTATTGTTACTAAGGAGTGACCACCTACATGCTATACTGCTGCCCCCTAGTTAGGTTACTATTTTGTAGCAGAGAGAGGTAATGCAACTAGTTAGCATGTAGGGGATAAGAAGAAGGAAGGAGGTATAGATAGAGTAATAGGTAGTTTTATAGGTAGGTTAGGGAATGTTTATCTTTTTGTAATTTAGATGTACAAGGATTTAATCTTATATACCTAGCATCTAGGTATCTGCTAGGGTAACTACCCTGTAAACTAGCACAGTATACCTAGCACGTAGTACCTAACCTATACTCTCCCTAGGTTACAGGGTACCTTATCCTACCTATAGCTTAAGCAACCCTTCTTATACCCTATCTATGTCTGTGCAACCTATACCTAACCTATATCCTACTCTAGGTAAGGGGTACCTATCTACTAGTCTGTCCCCTACCTCTACTTCCCCTTCCTACAAGATAGGGTTGTTATAAAAATAGATAGTTTTTAAGTATCCTTTGTACAAGACCTATAGGAATAGGAAGATCTTCTGTGTTACCTATCCTAGTGCTCCTATACACCTTGTAGTGGATATACACGCTTCTAAAGCCTCCTATTATCCTGTGTTGTTACACAGTCTACCTAGCTGTAGGCGATTCGCGTAACAGTCCCTTGATCAGCAGCTAAACAAGCAGAGAAACTGCTTTCTCTGCGTAGGGCATTAGCACTTTGTTAATCTAAGTTAGAAATCCTAGCTTGTTCATGTAGCTATGCAGTCCTTTAACCTACAAGTCGTCATTTGCAGGATTCTAAGAGGTAAACAGCTGCAGCAGCACTAAGCCTATTGCCTACAGATCTATTTCCTTGCTATATATTTGCGTAGTCCAGCATTCTAGGGCTATGTATACATGCGTGCCTGTTAGAGTCTTTAGATCTTCATCTGCCTTTCTTGTAATTCCTAAATCAGCCAGTTTAAGAACCAGTTAATTATTAACCTACTTGATAAGGATGTTGGCAGGTTTTATGTCGCGGTGTATATAATCTTTAGTATGCATCAAGACAACTGCTTCAAAAAGTTAAGGTACGATGACAAGGGCTTGGTAACCTACAAAGCAGTCTACTACAGTATGCAAGCTGTGCTCAAAGTACTCTATAATAAGTTACAGAGGAAGCTATCTGTTATTAGCGATTAGCAGTAGCTTAACAACCTTAACTATGTGTGGCTTCCCGAACAAGCAATTTAGCATACACTATACAAAAATAAAACCAAGGTATAGATTTACGTGTTTAAGCTCTAGCAGCTTCTTGTACTCTTGTTCTAACTGTTGAAACCGTTCCACAAGCTTGGTAGCTAAGTCAGACTAATAATAGTACAGTTCCTTTGCAGTATACACCCTCCCTGAGATAGTTTCCACCACCTGGAAAACTGTTCCAGATTCTCCTGTACCTATCTGGCCTTGCTACTTGTATATGGCACTGATTTGCCTAAGCCGTACCCCGCAGGTTTCAAGTCTAGAAAGTAGACCTATACTTTAGAAAACCTTCATCATGTTAAAGTAGTCTTTAAAATACTAATTAAGGCGCTTGTAGTAGGCCTCCTCTTTGTTATAAGATATAAGTGTCAGACACCATGCTTAGAAGCTTAAGGTGCTAAAATTCACTGTAATAGGGGCTAACATCTTAATTCTGACGGCCTTTCCCTGCGTGAGAAGGAGGTTGCAGTCTTAATCCTTGGTATAGACAACAACAGCCAGAGGGTTTCTATAAGTGAACTTTGTAAGACGCAAGCAGAAAGACTCTACGTCAATATCAATGCAAAGATGCTGCCTACTAACAACACTTTTGTCGCTAGAGCGAGCAATTTGCACGTCACATTAATCAGTATTGCCTAATAAGCCTATTATCCACCTATCTAGGTCGTAGCTATGTTTGCCAAACTCTAGAGCTAGGAAAACACCACGTATCTCGCCAGTTATAGCTCCCTTCCAGTTGTGGCTATGTTCTAGAAGGTGGAAGATGTACTTGTAGTTCTTAGAAAGTTGTGAAGGACTGGCCTTGGTATGTAGGACTTGGTAGGTATTTGGGACCCAAACCAAATACCAGAGCACGTATCGACTAGCCCCCGATTCACAGCCGCTACTTCTCCAACTCCTTCTTGGCTATCCAAGAGATTCCGGGACAAGGGATATAAAAGAGCCATCAGATCCGTCCTATAATATATAGTTTTTGAGTATCCTTCGTACAAGACCTATAGGAATAGAAGATCTTCTGTGTTACCTATCCCAGTGCTCCCATACACCTCGTAGTGGATACATACGCTTCTGAAGCTTCTATTATCCTGTGTCGTTACAAAAGTGTAGCAACGTCTAGCAGGTTAGTAAAGTTGCTAAATATCAAAACGTAATAACTGTGATCAGGGCTAGCAGCCTAGGTACTCTTTGCAACTTTAGCACTTATTACTGATAGTTGTAATATCAGAGGGGGTAGAGCAGGAAACAACTGAGATTAACTAAAGCTTGTTACTAATCTTAGAGCTGAACATTAAGCGGTTTATATGTACAATGCGTGTGAGTTAATTAGTAGTTGTATATTAGGATTAGTCTGTTAGCTTGCGCTATCCCTTGCGTTTTGCAACACGCCTAATACAGCAACTAGTTAGTTTTAACTTCTGCTTAGGCCCTGCAAACAATTGAACTGTGTTAGATATCTTTGTAACTATAAGAGAGGATCTGCAAGGTGTTTGCATTCTTGCTTCTAATGTTGCAGAGCTCTTAGCTTGCATTCTAGCAAGCTCTTTCAGCTTAACATACTGGTACAGAGCAGTCTTTTCTCTAAGAAGCTTAGTCTCTAGCCTCTAGTATTGTTGTTTTATAATCTCTAACTGCTTTCCCTTCAAAGCCTAGCCTATAAGTCTATTAGCTGCTAGCAATTGTCTGTATAATGTGTTTATCCTACAAAGGCCATCTAGGTCTAGTTTCCCACTTGTCTCATGCTTGGTTAGTAATTTGTTGTGCACCACTTAAGCATACAAGGAGCAATTAAATTTAAGCTTAATTTTGTAATAATCTATGTCTGTAATAGTGCTCCTAAGTCAGTCGAGTTTAGCATGCGTGTACTACTGGTGCTCTTGTTTGCATTTGAACTTGTAATTGTGCTTAAAATCATTGAAGTAATCTAGTTCTAGTGTTTGTGCATCGCGCTCTGTTTACAACACTGCTGCAATGGCAGACAGCGATGGTGTCGGCAGATTGAACATAGGTGTTGCTATTAAAGATTAAATTACGTGTCAGAGATAGTCCTGTAGGTGCAAGAAAGCAAAGGACCTAGAACAAGTAAACGAGAGTCTACAATTTGTAGGAGTTTAGCAAAACAGCTTTTACACATTCAGTATTGTCGTTGTTGCGTCGTTGTTGCGTTGTTGTTGCCTTATTGCTGCCTTGTTGTTGCCGTAGCCTACTGCACTCTACAGTATACACACGTAACTGCTTGACCAGCTCGTGCACACTGGTCCTTCCACGTATCAAAACAGTCCCAACAAACACTCTGACCACATTATTAAGTGCAACATGCCAGATGGCTGCGGTGCTTGACCAGGCTGAAGCAGATATAGCATTGGACAGGCTCTGAAAGAGCAGGGCTGATGATCTCCAATGCTCTAGTATTGAGCACCCCTGCTCTCTCTTTGTTGTATAAGACTTTGAAACGACAACTGTAACTATTAACGCAGTCTTCTTCTTCTTCTACTTCTTCCTCTTTATTGTTTTCAAAATCATTGCTATTAAATCTACCTGAAGGATGCTGGTAGCGTTTAGAATAAAACTTTGCGCTAAATTAGAGACCCTTCCCTTTCACTCTGCAATCTTGGTAATTCAATTTATAGCAAAGATATTTATACTAGCGAACATTAGTACTACTATACACTTATTGCAGGTAATCTTACTTCTTGCCCTTGTTGTATACAGTTTGTTTAATAAGAGCATTAGGTTAATGTAACGACACAGGATGATAGAAAGCTCTGGAATGCGTGTGTATCCGCTACGAGGTGTCTGGGAGCACTAGGATAGGTAACACAGAGACAATTCTATTCCTATAGGTCTTGTACGAAGAATACTTAAAAACTATCTATCTATAGATAATTCTCCTTGTGCCTTTATACTGCTAGAATATAGGGAAGTTTAGAATACTATAACTAAGTTACAGGCAGGAACAGAAACGTAAAGGAGCTAAGTTAGAGGTAAATTAGGGTGTAACACTTTTTAGAGACTGGTACTTTACACTACCCCCTCCTGTGTAGGTAGATTGTCCTAGATACGCGTAAGTAATAATAGTTATTGTTCTATAGCGTTAGTGCGTTAATTTAGCATCTGTTCTAGGTTTTTAGTTAACTTAGGTTGTTGTTTTAGTATTTTATTATTATTTTTATCTAAAGTAAAGACAACTTTTTTTTTTTTTTTTTGTTAACTCTACTACCTAAATCTAACGTAACAATAAGCTATATTATAACTTAATTAGAGGGAAATAGGTTTGCTATTATTATTATATCTAATTTCTAGGACGTGTTGCGTAGGTATATAAACAATTAATCCCTACACCTTTCCTAACTCTAACAGATACTATTTCTTGCTGTAAGTATCCCTACGCTCTTTTAATTGTTCCTATGCTAATGCTCCTAGGTTTGTTAATTAGTTACTATGCTAATACTAGTCCTGCCTAGAGCTCTTGCAGTAGCCTATTAGGTTATCTGCCTTTGTTTAATTTAGGCCTTTGTAAGGGGAGGAAGGTAGACTACGCCTTTAACAAGGCGTTGTTGTTAAAGTATGCTTATTGCACACTTTAAAATAAGAAGTGTTATCTAGTAACTAGACTTTTCTTTACTCCTACTCTCTAACTAATACTAATAGTTATAGGTTCTAATTTACATTAGTCCTAAGTATGCTACTTTTTATAACAACCTTGTTATGTAGGAGGAGGAATCTAGGGGTAAGGCGGTGGAGGAGGAGGTAACAGAGGCAGCACTAGAGGCATAGCGTAGCCTTATAGCATTAGCAATAGCTCTGGCAAGTGTAGTGTAGGTAGCAACTGCGCAGCTTAAGGGAGTTACTGCTAATAACGTGTTGCTGCACTAGTACCACGCTAGTACAGCGCAGGGCTAGGTAATAGAGGAGATAGTAGAGAGTTTGTTAGTGTTAACTAGGGAGGTTATTAAGCTGCAATAGGAAATAGCCCCTTATAGCTCTAGAGTTAGAGGTAAGTTAGTAAAGCTGGCTCTGCTTCTAGCACCTAAAAAAGGGTGCTCCTAGGTTGTTAGATGAAACTAACGCTAGTAGCTCTAAGGAGATAAGTAATATTAAGAACCCTTAAAAAGAAAGGGTTTCTTAAGCTGTATAGTAAGGAGGATTTCTTTTGTTTTTCTTTTCTTGTTATCTATTGTATAAACGCAGTTAGAGGCGTTTTAGAGTTAATAGATTTCCTTTGTCCTTTTCTAAATTATAATATCTTTATTTGCCCTACAATTCTTAACCTTCTTCCTATGCTGTAATCTATTTGTTTAATGCCTTTAGTAGACTAGGCTGCTCTAGGTACTTGTTATAATACGCCTTTAGCTTATAGGGTGCTCCTGTAAAGTTTTTGTAGGATACTAAGTTAGGTCTAGGTTATAGCTGACCTAGCTTACACAGTACTTAAGACTACTGCAGACTAACCTACTAGCTAGGATTTCTTAGACCTCCTATTCCTCTACTCCTTAAATAGGAATACCTGCGGGTTTTAGAGCTTCCTAACTAGGCAACAGGTTATCTAGATCCTTACACAGAACGTTAGGTGCAAATACGTTATATATTTTTAAACTAGAGGGAAGTTTTAAGTAATATAAGTAACTAACCTATTCTAGGACCTTAAAGGGACCTTCCTACTTGTTAGATAGCTTTTAGCTTAGTTACTTACTTGTTAAGTTTTTAGTAGAAAGGTACACTTTGTTACCTACAGTCTAGTTAACTAGGTTGTAATAAGTGTTAACTGTAGAGCGTATGCAGTCTTAGGCTTTCTCTATATTCTCCTTAGCTACCTTCTAGGCGTTGTGCATACAGGTTGCTAATGCTAAGGCCTCCTTATAGTTAAGTTGTTCCACAGGGGTTACTGCTGTATTAGCTCCTTTCTAACTCTAGCTCTGTTTAGGTTAGCTACTATAAATTACTTAGTAAGGTAATATTCTAATTAAGGAATGTAGCAGAGTAAGTTAGGCATAATCTATAATTAGTAGGAGTTTAGACTAGTTATCCTAATAGTACAAGACAAAGGGATAGAGCTATTAGTCTATATACTTGTTTATAATCTCTGTTTAACTGTTAGTTTCCTTATAATAGGTAGTAGATAGCTTAACTTTCACACCTATAATTTAACAGAATTCTGTCTAGAAAGTTAAGATAAACTAGGGGCCCCTATTGCTTACTATTAACTTAGGGGTATATCTAAACTAATACACCTATTGTATAAACAAGTTTGCTATCCTACGTGCTGTAATTGTTTTATAGCATAGGATTGTAATAGCTTGTTTAGTTAGGCAATTAATAATAACTATAATCTAGTTATACCTAGCTTTATCCTTAGGAAAATCCTTAAAATTAATATATAAATGTTGCATTAGTTTGTTAGGTATTAGTAAGGGATGCAAGTACCTACAGAGTTAGGTCTGTCTTAGATGGCCTTAGTAACATAGGATGCAGTTTTAGACATATCTTTCACATATAGCACTTATACCTTTCTAGTAATACTGTTGTAATAACAGTTAGTAGGTCTTCTTAGCACTAGGGTAAGCAGTTAATAGTTAGTTATAGGCTTCCTTAATTAGGCGTGTGCATAGGGTTAAGTTAGTAGGGACATAGAGTTAATTATAGTAGAGAAGGAGTCTGTTTTAGATCTAATACAGAGATAGCAATAACAGTTATTCTTGTCTAAAAGATTTCTAGTTTTCTTATATTAACGCCTTAATTAGTTCTAAGGAATCTAGTTTTATAATAGGCTGTACTAAGCAGATAGTAGCTACAACTAGGTTAGTCTTAGCTAGATATGTCTAAGCTAAATTAGAATTAATCTAGTTGTGTAACTGCTATAGACCTAGTAGGACTTAGGACTAATTGTCTTCTTAGGTAGACTTTAGATTTGCAAGATCCTATTCTTAGCAACTTAGGATATTAGCACGCTTATTGTTCTTGCCTAGCGTGTATTTAATCTTAAAGTTAAACAGAGCTAGAGCTTCTGCCTATTATACTTGTTAAGCATTTAAGATTTTAGTTGTTATAAAGTACTCTAGGGATTAATAATTAGAGTAGACTTAGATCTGTTTTGTAACTAAGGTAAGTTTAGCTCTCTACTTATTAAAGGCTTGTAAAATCGCAAACAACTCCTTATTATATATTTCCTAATTAAGTTTAGCTCTAGAGAGTACTTAGCTGTAGAATGCTATAGGGTACTACTTGTTGTTAGGTGCTGCTGTAACAAAACCCTAGCAATAACTCTATTAGAGGCGTTAGTTTTAATCTTTATATTATAGTTAGGATTAAAATAGTATAGAGTTAGGATAGATAATAAGGCTTCCTTTAGGTTTTTAAAACTAGATTAGCATTAAGTAGTCTATTTAAATAGATTTGCTAGGCTTTGTAAGGCGATAAGGGGCTTAGCTACGTAAGAGAATTTAGGTACAAATTATTAGTAAAACCTAGTAAAGCCTAGGAACAATTTTACACTAGTAATAGTAGTAGGAGGGATCTAGTTCCTAAGGGCTTGTACCTTCTTAGAGTCTACTTTAATTCCTTTGTTAGTTAGGATGTAACCTAAGTACTTAGTACAAGTAACGTGGAACTTGCTCTTCTTAATATCTACTTGTAATCTAGCAATACAGAGTTAATTAAGTACTAGCTTAACATGTTGTTTGTAGGTTACAAGGTCTTTAGAGTAGATAAGGATGTTATCTAGATATGCAATACAGAAGTTATCTAGATATTTAATAAGAATATTATTTATATATTATTAATAAGTAGCTGGTCTATTACATAGCCTAAAGGGTAGAACCTTACACTTGTAACTACTGTAACGTGTACAGAATGTAGTGTACTCCTTAGAGGCAGGATCTATACAAATTTAATTAAAGGCATTCTAGATGTTAAATTTAGTAAATACCTTAGCCTTAGATAGTTGTGCTAATAATTTATCTATACGCAGTATTAGATAGGAGTCCTTTCTTGTAAGGGCGTTAAGTTTATAATAGTTAACACAAATATGCAAATTCCTATTTAGTTTTTAAACATAGAGTATAGGCAACGCAAAGAGGCTCTAACTATGTTTAATCTAGCTGTGCTGTAGTTAGTCTTGCACAAATTCTTAGTAGCTTTAAGTTCCTTAAGATTTTGTTTATATAAGGGCGAGTAGGAATTTAGTAATTAGCCCTCTAATATAATTTTGTAGTTATAGGGGTAGTGTTCTAGAAGGGTTTTAGCTTCTGTTTTGCTAAATACATTAGCATATTAAACATATTTGTCTAGTAATTGTTTGTTAAGCAGCTAAGTGTTCTTAGGGTTGTCTTAGGTACAATAGTAGTTAATAACGCGATTAATCTTGTATAGACTAGTAGTAAAAAATTTGTTCTGTAGTTTTTTTATAGAAAAGTAAAAAGCATTTAATAAAAGTAAGGAAATGCGCGCCTCCCTAGGAGGTAGCAAGTTAGAGGCTTTTAGGTTAGGATTATTAGTAAGGAACAGCATTTTAGCAATTAAATAACACCTCTTATACAATATATTAAGTAATTTAGACTTTAGCAATGTTAGTACTCTATAGCTTCCTATAGGTTGTCCCTTTGTTGTATGTCTTATAGGATATAGGCTTATAGCAAAGGTTAATATAGGGTTATTATTAATAGAGGGGCAGGGTTGTACAACCTAGGGTACCTTACTAGCTATATAAGCTAAGATTGCTCTATATTAAGTTAGAGTTTAAAACGTTTTAACTATTTAATTCTAATAATATATTTCTAGGATCCTAGATTAATAATAATAAAGGGGTAGTTACGTATCTTACGCCTATTAATAGTTAAGTACAACTAAATGTACTAGTTTACTAGGGTTATAATCTAATCCTAGAATTCTTTAACTTAGACTTTAAAGGGCAACTTTTAGATAGAAGTCCTAAGTGTAGCAGACACTAAAGTAGTAATATTAGAATTTAAAAATAAAAATCCTTAGGCACTAGTGTTAACTAAGGAGTTAAGTTATACGCCTAGCCCTTAGTTTAATAGAATAGAAGAAGTAAGGAAATAGGGGCTACTAAACAAATAAGATAAAGAGAGGTTAGATAGGTTATATTAGTTTAGGCCTAGGTAAAGTTATCCTCCTAGGCAGGGCTGTTTCCCTTAGGTATTAGTTCCTCTTTAAAATCTTCTTTAGCGTTAACATATTCCTCTATATCTACTTAGATTTCTTGTACCTAGGGACTAGGGCAATCTTTTGCAAAGTAACCTGTCTTGCTATAGTTGTAGCAGTTGCCTAGGGTTAGCTCTCTTACAGGTGTGGCTTGGGATAGTGTAGTCCTAGGTGCTAGAGTAGGAGTAGATATAGGAGGTTTCTAAATGCTAGGTGTAGGCTAATTTAGAGGTAGGTTGTTAGTCTAATGCTAATTATTAATAGTTTAGGGTTAGGTCTAAGGCAGTAAGGTATTAGGTAGGGTATAAACAGGATGTTGTTTTCTTTCTATGTTATATGCTGTGAGATGCTCTACTATAAGTTTAAATAAGTTATCTTACTACCTCTTAAATCCTAGGTTAGGACTTTAGAGGGTAGAGGTAACCTTTATCTATATATAGTGAAACTATTCTAACTTAGGTACTTGTCCCTAGATAGCAGCACTTAGGAAGCGCGCTTTAAAAAGTAGAAACGTGTTATCTTTTCCTATTTAGAGTTAATTAAAAATAGCTTAACTTTTAGCTCTCTTATTCCCTGTAATAAAGTAGGAGCAGAGAAGCGTTATTATTTCCTCTACGCTCTAGAACTAGTCTATTTTGCAAGACAAGTATTAGGGCTTAAGGTATTCCTTAGCAAGCCTAGAAGTATATCCCTATACTAGAGCTATACAAGCTTGTTCTATAGGATAGTAATCTAAATTAATGTTAAGTTAGTCCTAAATTAAGGCTTGCTACTGTCTAAAAGTAGGGTCTTTTCTATTACTTAATTTGTTAATAGCTAGTGTGCGTTTACTAAGCCTAGGGTAGTAGACTAGAGTCTTAGACTAGAACCTTTTAGGAGGTTGCTAAGATTAAATAAGGGGAGACTCTATAGTAGGCATAGGTACATCTTTGTAGGGAAGGGATTAGGCCTAAAGCTAGGCTACTTTAGCCCTTAGTTAGTTAACTAACTTATAAAGATTTACCTATTCTAAGTCTAATTTAGTATTGCTTTTGCTAAGCGTCTAGGTGTTAGTTAATCCCTTAGCAGGCGCTGTTGCCTGTCCTTAAGTAGATTGTCTAATAGGTTCCTTTAAACTAGGGTTAGTAGTGCCTAACATTAGTAGTAATCTAATTTAGGTAGGTTATTAATAATCTCTAAGTCTTTATCTTAGCGTAATCTAACGCAACTTTTCTAAAGTAATCCTAAAGTAGTAAGTTGCAGGAAGTTCTAAACCTAAAGGCTTTAGTTGTTAGGAGGTCTCTAGAATCCTAACTGTTAGATAGATAATAATTAGGACCTATATAGTTTGTAACTAAAAAGGGTCTAAATCTGCTTGGTATACAATAACTAAACAAACTTGCGATATTATTTAGAGGCTATTACTAGCTAGGACAAGTTTTTAAGTATAATGTAACAACACAGGATAATAGAAAGCTCTAGAATACGTGTGTATCTGCTACAAGGTGTCTAGGAGCACTAGGATAGGTAACATAGAGATAATTCTATTCCTATAGGTCTTGTACAAAGAATACTTAAAAACTATCTATCTATAGATAATTCTCCTTGTGCCTTTATACTGCTAGAATACAGGGAAGTTTAGAATGCTATAACTAAGTTATAGGCAGGAACAGAAACGTAAAGGAGCTAAGTTAGAGGTAAATTAGGGTGTGACACTTTTTAGAGACTAGTGCTTTACAGTTAATACGTCTGCTTAAATTTTCTATAGAAAGTTTTAGAAGCATTTTCTAGGACAGCTCTGTGTGTTCTCTATGTGTATAGGCTAGGTGTAAGATATTTAGAGATAATGCAAGTCTTGCTAAAGTTTGTACTACTTCTATGCGTTGTAATTGTTAAAGCATAGCTTCTAGCATAATTAAGATAATATTAGGATTATGTAAAGAACCAACCTTAGAATCTAAACTAACTACTAACTCGCCTTTAATTCACAGCTGCTACTTTACTATTTCTTTTTGTAACTACTTAAGAGTTGCTAGGATAAGGGATATAAAAGAACTATTAGATTTATCCTACAATAGATAGTTTTTAAGTATCCTTTATACAAGACCTATAGGAATAGGAAGATCTTCTGTGTTACCTACCCTAGTGCTCCTATACACCTTGTAGTAGATATACATGCTTCTAAAGCCTCCTATTATTCTGCGTTGTTACAGATTAGTTGCATAGCGTACAAGATAGGAGGGAGTAGAAAACTATATTATAGATAAAGAACTAAGGGATTGCAAAACTTAAATAACGTTAAAGAGAAGATATTAAGTATATTAAAAGCGCAGAAGCAATTCTTAGATTCTAGACAGAGGATGTTATCTGCCTTTGCAGACTGTGCTTATATAAATTAATACTCGTATCTCTATAGCACTCTAGCCCTGCTGCTATAGTAGTATAATTCGTCTATAAGGTTTTGCTACTACTGCAGGCAGCAAGATACAGGTTAGTCCTAAGATTAAATTAATTAAGTAACATCTATTAGGTGAATTACCCGCAACAAAAACATGCAATAGCTGTTAGTGTCACGGGTATATACTGTTCGAACCCCAGTCAATCCATCTAATGGATTACTGTACCTTTTTGGGCAGTGTGGCTTAGTAGGTTCGAGCTGAAGTCCTCACAGTTAGCAGCTCTTGTAAAAGGAGTTATAGGACTGTTTCTTTCTAAAGGTTACAATAACAATAGCTATAGCATAATTATTAATTATTACACAACTGTTATTATAGTTAATAGAAATCTAAGCTACAGGCTAGAATACTTAGTGCTGTGCTAACGCTGCACAAATAGGGATAAGATATTAAAAACAGAAATGCTAGCCTATAAGAGCGCCTAATAAGCCTAGGTAATAATATAAAATTTAAAACCTTAAGCTAGTTTTTAGGAATTAAAAATTATTATATAAGTTCTTGTCTAATTAGTTATTATTACTAAGCGTAGCCTAAGGCTAGGTGTTAGTATTAACTCTAAGCATTTAGTACGTTTTGTAGGAAAAAAAAACATTGTAACTAGTATAGGTTAGGGAATATCAAAGCTTAATACTGCTATTAAGAGCATATTTTTCTGTCTTAGAAATTTCAAAATATTGCGGTGGCAGGAAATTGAAATATTTAATCTGATTATATTTTTTAAATTTGAAGATCGATTCATCAAGAACAAGTGTTTGAAACACAAGAAGCTGATATCGCATCGGTGGTTTAGTGGTAAAATTAGCCGTTGCCATCCCTCAAAGGACAGTTTCGGCTAGCCCCGGGTTCGATTCCCGGCCGATGCATTTTGCGTTCCTCGTCGTTGAGAGCGTGGAGTTGTGTTTTTGTGTGTGCGGTATGTGGATCACGTGCCTAGTGACGTGGGCCGAATCTGCAGATTACTATCGTCTCCGGCGAAAGTAGAGTCCCATGGCCAGTGTACTATGGAGGAAAAGTAGGAGCTTGGTAAGTTCAGCTTCTGAGGTTTTCTTAGTCTTGCACTAATTAGCGAGCGCCCTCTTTCTTTGTTATCTGCTAAAGCATCTGTGCGCGCTTGTTATAAACACTAATAGGTGTTTCTGCACAACAGCCACCGCACTGGCCATGGGACTCTAATTTCGCTGGAGATCATAGTATGCGGACGTTTGCAGATTGCCAGTTTCCCTCCAGTAATTTTTGGGGTTCGCGAGACTAAAGATTATGAAGCACTTGTTTAGACAATGATACTAATCTATAAGCTACAAAGCCCGCCGGAAAATCATGAGATTACCAGCAAATGGTATTGGGGTGTCCTGGCGCAATGGTAGCGCGTTGGTTTTCGGTTCGTACTGAAACTCGCCAAAGGTTGTAGGTTCGAGCCCTGCGGACATCGCTTTTTGCCTGTCATGTCCTTGTGCAAGAGCAACCTGCATTTTACTTTGGTTGACCAGCATGAATACAGATACAAGCAAACGACACTACATCACATTGGGAAGAAACGGCACGGCACGCACATTGCTTGTTGTGCATCACTAAGTTTTTGCATCCCTTGGGCAGCAATCAAACATCCGCACGCAGCATGCAACCGAAATGGCAATCGGCAGCATGTCGTCACTCTAGACCCCCATTCCTTCTTCCTTGGGAAAACGATCGTACGGCTACACGATGTTTCATCGACGATACGCGGGCGGGAGATTGCGACTCGACAGCCGTTTTCGTTTACAGATCTCGTCGATCCAAGACCGTTGTCGATGTGAAACGGTAGTACCAAGGTCAAGCAAACGGAAATTGTGGGTCTGGGCACCTGTGTGTACCGTTATGGCGGCCCTGTCTCAGCTCTCAGCCTGAGCAGGGCTTACAGCTTACGTATCCGAGGGCGGTGACGTCAGTGTGTGTTTCCTGTGGCTGATCAAAGGAAGGAGCGAAGGAGATTGAGATGCGCGACTGGTAATATGCTGTCATCTGTGTGTGTTGGATGTCATGCTGCAGCAGAAAGCAGCCGTCAGGGACAAGGTTCCCCGGAGTTCGCATTGGTCTCCGTCTTCAGCCTATTTGGCGGGGGTTGGTGGGGGATCTGGTGTGAAAGGGCTTGGATAACTGTGGATGTGCGAGTCTCGAAGCATCACCAGTGCCGTTGTGAGGCCGTACTCATTTGACGAATGATGTTGCATAGTTCTGTAGACCTGAGCTGCCGATTTGTTGACCTGCAGACCTGAGGTGAAGCCGTCTTGCCGGTGTTCCGAACTGCGATCTATTCTGCGAGATCTATTCCCCTTGAGTCAGGAACCGCTTCCTGGAACTGCTTCCTCCAACCGACAGTGGTTCGTGAGGCTACAGGGCGTCAGCCCGACTCGGCCTTGTCATTGGGATGCAAGGTCTGTACACAATCTCCACTTATTCGGCCCTGATGTCACCTTTCGACGTTGGAAAGTTTGAAACGCCCAAGACCGGATGAGGTGCAGTAGTGGCGAATAGCAAACACGACAGACGGCATTTGTTGCACGGAGAGACTCCGCATGCAAGCATCCCAGGCCCATGGCCCAGCTCTCTGAGATCCCGCAGGTGGCGGCTGCTAAATCGAGGGCCTGTCGATCAGGCCTGGAGCCTCAGCAGTGAATTCTGCAATCCTTTGGCCTTAAGATTGGTTGCATTTTTGGGAAGTACTGACTCGCTATTCGACAGTTGCAAGCTCTGCACAGTGTTGAACTGGCTCGCTGAACTCTTCGTTACGTGGCCTGGGTGCAGGTGAAGCAGTGATTGGTTCACTACAAGGTGGCATGCTGGTGGGGTCACCGGTTAACAGCAACGTGCGGATGAATTTCTTGTTTCTGTAATATGTTGAGCCAGAGATCGCGATGAAAATTGAGTACACAGGCAAATGTCCCACAGAGCAGCTGAAAGCTGTAGAACGTGTGGAGGAATGTGACCAATGTGAAGCGGGGTATTGTGTTGTTGCTGAGGTCATAGTATCGCGCACTGCCCGATGCGGACATATCGAACCGTGCGGAGGAAGCCATGTGGGAACAACCTTAACCCGGCACTGAGACTCCTGTGGTAGAAGTACGCGTCAATTCAGCCTTCATGATGGTGCGTAGTCAGCAAGGCATATCTCTTTATTGGTGTCGGCCAAGCTGTCCGGTTCGACGGTGGAGAAGAACAGCTGTGGTCTGTCCAAGCTGGTACTACGAGCTATCCTGTCTCCGCGGCTGGAGAGGCCGAAGACAACCATACTCTGCTTAGTGACGACTGAGCTGTGCGGGAAAAAAAAAAGTTTCTTGAGCATTTTTATTCAAAACCATCGACTGTGTAAAGCCTGCGACGATTGCGGCCAGACCACTGGTACGATTATGTCCAATTGGCCCTGCTGATGGATGGCGAGGTATGATAGTAAGAGAGGACTGATGAGAAGCGAAAACTTGTCTATTGGGAGCTTTGGTCCTTGAGGTATTCGAAGAACCAGACGGCCGGTTCACCACGGATGGCCGTTCCGTGAAGTACCACCGGTTTGGGTACGCGAGAAGTTAAATTCGAAGTGCGTGTAAACAAGGCGCAGACAGTTGAGAATGCAGTGAATGGTTGTAGCTTGCGCTGATGATGACTGTGGTGCAAAGTCGAGCATCAAAATCTTGTCGTCTCCTGAAAGATGAGGCGAGATGGCCGGGGTTGGCGGTGGACCTTCATCATCCTCGATGGAGCCCAAAGCGGCAGGAGTGTGCTGGCGGTAGTGGCGACGTACCCAAAATTAGCCCTGGTAGTCGAGACATCCCAGTTCGTTCTGCAAGAAACAGTGGGGCGGATTGGCATGGTGCAACAGCGACAGAACCCGCGTCCCAGTGCAGGCTGTGATTGTAAGGATCAGGCCACAAGACGAGGGCGGCTTTCTTGGTAGAAATTATATGAGCAGGCGAGCCTCACAATCAAACAAGATGACGGCAAATGCACATCAAACCGATCTCATCTCGCTCGGTGCGGGCGGGTTCCCCACGCCTTGGCGAGCGCCTCACTGTTTATCCCCGCCAGACGCGGAAGATTTGTCTGCCTGCCATCAGTCGATACCGACGCCGACGAAGCTGCAGACGTGCGACGATCTCGGTCAAAGACCCTGATTATGCCGTGCAATGATGGCTGCTCTTGATAGCTGGCTGCATGCATGCATGCATGCCGGGGGCGCGAGCGAGCCGCGATGAGGTTATCTCGTGCTCGAATTGAACAAGGAACAAGAGCAGCAGCTCTGCTGCCCTGTCAACGAAGCGGGGTACAAACAAGTCGGTGAGGTCTGCAAGTGCAGTGCGATCACGGGTGCCGTCGTTAGTCGTAGAGTGCTAATTATCGCATACACGGCAGCGGCGAGCCCCCTGTCAGAATGAGTAGACCACGGCTGGCGCTTTTGCGCCGTCTCGTCTACACGCTGCACCTCTCCCACCGCCTGCGTTCTGTTCTGGTTCACCTGCTGCAAACGCTCAGCCGCGTGGATGGTGCTGCTGCTGTGGGTGGGGCCTCGTAACGCGGCCTGCCATTGGTCCCTTTGTTGGCTCGCTCCCATCAACGGCCGGCCTCGTAACTGTTAACTGGGTCCCTCGTATTGACGGAGGCTAAAGACGTCAAGCAGTGTATTTTTGGCGAGGTTCAAGAGAGCCAATGGCACAGCCGTTGCGCACAGAGAATCCATCCAATCTGACAAACGCACAACCATGCATAGCTACTAGTAAGCGTCAAGAGTAAGAGCAAGAGCAGGAGCAAGAACTAGAGTCGGCAGTCAAGAGCCTTGTGCGTCGTGTGTAGTGCGCACATGGACCCTGGGCCAAGGCCCGCTTCCGGGCTACCAAGATTCCGAGGCGACGCAAAGGCAGCTTGGAATGCGCGAGAAGAGGAGCGTGAACCTCTGTCGTGCACCTGTGTTGCTCTGCGTCGGATGGCGCTCCGCACGGCATCCAGCAGCCAGCAGCCAGCAGACAGGGCTTCAGCATGGAGGACCCTGGCCGCCGTGACAAACCTGGCTGCTGCACCTCGTCGTTGCTAGGCAGACGGGTGTGTGAAGAAGGGCAAGTGTAGGGATGGTGCTCGCGCTGCTCGACATCAGGCGAGCTCGAGCGCGTTATACGCCAGGGTGCTCTGCCAAGGGTAGTGTATGCATACAGACCATGGAGTAAGGCCACAGGCGCAGTACTATCTAGATGGTCAGATAGCTAGCCTGGGCGATCGGCTCGATTGCGGGCGTGGTGGTGGTAGTGGTGGTGGTGGTGGTGTGCGTGCTACGGCGTGCTAGCCCTTAGTTGACATGGACCAGCCGATAGTAGACGCCGCAGCCTCGCTCCCCTCTCTCCAGGCCGGAGAATAGCGAGGACAGAGGTGCAGGGCAGTCAGCGCGCAGGAGACACAACGACTGCCGCAGCCACGGCCACGGCTCACGGGCGGCCAGGGCAGCGTCATGGCTCGGTGCAGCGCAGCAGCGGCGCTGGGATGCGCAAACCATGAGATGAAGGGCTGGCCGCTGGCGTGAGGGAACTTCTTGAACTGGACGGCCACCCTGCGGCCCATGGCACGGACGCGCGCTCGACGACGCTAAGTCTACCCCCTTCTTTCGGAGAGAGCAGCAACCTCAGCAACTCTTCACCCGCCGCCGCTGACCGCGCACCCTCTCTCTCCCTATTTTTCCTTGTCTGCTTGCTTCTTGACCCCTTCGCCTTCGCCCTCGCCTTTGCCTTCGCCGTCTGCCATCTGCTGTCTGTCGTCTGCCGCGCCCACGACTCGAGTGACCGTCCAATGCACGCTTGAACGCCGTCTCGGGAGGCTTGGTACACTGCTGCCATCTCCGTCGCACCCACGACAGCCTCTCCGCGCCCGCGAGCCGCCGCCGCCGCCGTGGCCTTCTCTTCTCTGTCTTAATAGCTTTTCTGCTTTCCTTTGTACCAGGTACTGCTCTCCGTGCCCTCCGTCCTCTCCCTCCCTCCGTCCTCTCCCTCCTCCCCGTGCCCTCCGCCCTCCGTCCTGCTCCTGGCGCCTGTTCCTGGCCGTCGCCCACGCCGCCTCCCTTCACTGCACGCCCGCCCTTCCACAACCGCCAATGGCTGCGAGTCCCGCCATCCAAACCCGTGTCCATTGTGCATCAGACGGACCCGTGCCTCGGTCACCATCAGAGCACCGCTGCTAATACTGCCGCGCCTCTAGATCCCGCCCTCTCTGCCCAAGGCGCTGTCCCCGTCGACACCACCACCGCCACCCACCACCCGGCCTCGTGTGGTAACGAGCTCCCTATGGCTCAGGTACTTGCGCCAATCTCCCAGACCACCTCCCCCACTACAATGCCATATTCTCCCGATGCCTACCCCAACGCGCCCTCGCAACCCCACCAGCAGCGCCAGCACATGCAGCGAAACTACAGCGGGCAGCCTGCCGGCACTGGCTACAGAGGCACCTCGGCACCCATAGCACCCTATGCCTTCGCAAGCACCCCCAGCTGCGCCAGGACAACAAGGCTGCCGCGCCGCCGAACCCCCAGGCCACCCAGCAGCAGCCTCCCGCCCATCGACAGCAAGCTCGCCTTGGCCATCCCTCTCATCCCTCGTCGTCGTCTGACTCCACAGCCTCGACATCGGGCTCTTCTAGTCGCTCGCTCGCCCATGTCTCGAAAGAGGACAGCGACATCAAACCCATTGGTGACTTCACTGGCATCACACTATCGACCGCTATCCCTGACTTTTCGCTCTCGCTCGACGATACTCCCGTCAAGGCCTCGCCAGGACGCTACAGGCGAGCTGCTGGGAGAACAGATTCCTCCGCCAGCATATCGACGGGCGGGTCTACACCCACAGCTACCCAACGCTCATCGATAGCAAGCACACCCACAAACTCGACCCACGACACATCGACTGGTGACAACGACTTGACACCAACCGGCAGACCTGGGCACAACCGGGCTAACAGCGCAGATAACACCCTTGTGCAAGTTGGCACGCATGACTCTGCGAAGCGTTACAGGCGTCGCAGCTTCGCTGGCGTGGAAGGCAACGGACAATTACCCAATGTCACTCCTGCTGCACCTGTCCCGGTGCAAACCGCAGCCACCGGCACTGGCCGGCCTGCGTCCAACTCAGGTCGTCCTGGCAGCCGACCAGCCTCGAGTCACAGCCATCAAAGGCAAGGCAGCGCCAGCAGCATACAGTCAAGCGCCTCGCCAAAAGCACCTGCTGCAGCATCGAATTCCGGGAATGCTGCTACCAAGGCAGCAGAGCCTGCACGACGAACTGCACCCTCTCCTTTGTCACAGCCGGTCTCTCCACCCGAACCATCGAATGTGGTCAAAGGACAGATTGGCAGTGAAGCCATGAAGCACCTCGCAGCTGTCAACGAGAAGGACAAGGGCATGAAATCACGTCTACGGAGAGCGTTTTCTTTCGGCAGTGCCGCCGAGCTGCGACGTGCTTCTGCCGAGAATGCCATCTCTGCTGAGCGCGCGAGGCTGAGAAAAGACAAGTACCAGACGGACGAGGATGCCGAACAGGCCGCCATCATTGCCAAGCAGGAAGCTGCTGGCATTGGTGCTGGTATCTACTCCGGCCAAGGGGGATGGGCTCCAACGATAACCTGTCTATTCAGTCAGCCGCTTCGTCCGCCTCAATCATGCTGCGAAAGATGGGCAGCGGTATGAAGAAGAGCACCAGATCCATCAAGGGACTTTTCCGACCGAAATCCGTCATTGGTGTACCGGCTGCTGACGGGCCTATTTCCCGACCCAGCGTCGGTCAGGTCTCAATGGTCTCTGTCGAAGCAGAACGCCAGAAGGTCAACGTCAATGCGCATGCTCAGGATCAGGTCCGTGGTGGTACCGGATATCCCAGGCTCGAGCGCAACTCGATCGACGCTGGTCGAACCGCAGAGATTGTCAACGCTGATGGCTCAATTGCCAGTGACATGGCAAGGAAGAGCATCGTTGGCGGAGACCGCGAACGTGCCGAAATTCTTTCCAACATGAAGAAGGGCATCTTGAAGCGTAAGTGGCACTGCCCGCACCTTCGTCCTTCTAGCCAGTGCTGACCATCACCAGGTAACGGAACCAACTCAGACTCTGGGTCGCCCACCATGCGACCTCTTGACGGGCCTCAGCCCACATTCGCTATCAACGCACCGATCACTCCTACCCACGACAAGGGTAAGGCGAACAGCGACGACTACTTCACGAAACCTCCTAAGATCACCAACGGAAGTACAAGAAGCTTGCCGGTCACACCAGCCGCTTCCAGGAATATTTCTTTTAGTCCGCGGATCCAATTCCACGATGCATGGTCACCTCACGATTACGACCGCCGAGGAGACATCGCGACATGCAACAGGCTCACGCCTATGCTTGCGCAACAAATCAAGGAGGAACTTAACTCCTTCAAAATGGTATGCGTGTCTCTACATGACCCCCGATGCGGCTCTCGCTAACCCCTGCTCAGGAGATGGAAGTCCACGAGTCATCCAAACCTCACACACATTTCTTCTAATGATTATGCATCCACTTCTTGGACATGGCGTCTTGGCGAATACCTTCCAACCTCAGCACTTGGGAATTGGAGCACACCGCATTTACGAGTTGACCGTTAGCTCAAGTTCCATTTCTGGTTACGACGGATTTGTCCTTTTCTGTCTTAGCGAGCATTTACACCCAGTTAGAGAAAGAGGAAGCATGGAACCGGGGAACCAAGCGAAGGACTTAATGCTCCAGCTCGACACTTTCCTATCGCTTGCTTTTTCTCATCAACTCTACCGGTGGTCCGACCTGATCGAAATCTGAAATATTTCTTATCTGTCTCTCTTGCGAGTAACTCCATCGTTAGGCGCGGTCTCCTGTCTTTGCTGTGCTCTCTTGTGTCTCTTTGTCTCGTATTTAAGTTTGTACCGCCCACGCGAGTTTTGTCACTGCAAAGTGGTTATCACTTGGCTGGCTTCAGTGGTTCCCTGAGCGTATTGTGGGGTGTGTCGACTAGTTGTGTAATTGAGAAAGCAAACATGGTGCTGTCTTCTCTCTCTATTTCAACTACCAAATTTCCACTCAGCCTGAATCCATGATGTGACTTTTTTTTTTTTTTTTTTTTTTTTTTTTTTTTTGATTGTGTCCAGCCTGGCATTGCCTGCATCCCCCAAACGTACTGCTGCCCCTGATAATCTCAGAGCCCCTCGGCAAAGTGCGACTATATCCGTCCACTAAGGCAAGGCAATGCATAACCACCGCTATACGCGGGCTTATTGCATCCATGTTACTCTATCCACCCCTCATCGCTAGCTCCTAGCTCTATCTATAGCTACTAACAACCCCCACCATAGCTCGACGTGCCTCGATGTGCCTTGATGTGTCTTGACGTGCCTCAATGTGCCTCGATGTGTCTTGACGTGCCTCGATGTGTCTCGACATGTCTCGACGTGTGGCACAGATTTCGACCCGCGCCAACTCTGTCACCGATTTACCTAATCCAGCGCGTACTCGCCGACTGGGTGCGCGAACGAAGAGGGTGGGGTGACGGCGGTATGGGGTTAGATGTGATAAGAGGTGAAGAGAATTCAGAAGACGGAAGAGAAGACAGAGGTCAAGGTGGCTAGCCACGACAACAGCGTACAAGAGACAAGCTTCCACGCTCTAGTATTTGAAAGCTGTATTCGGGACTAAGAGACAAGCTACCTACACTGGAGCCAGGGCTACTCTACACCCTCATCAACCAACCCTCTCAATAACCGGCTTAGCAGTCTCTCTCTTCCCGACTAAGAGCGCGCTCGTCTGGCTGTTCTGCGCATCACTAAGCGCCTTGACGATGTCGCTCTCTGCTTTTTCCCTGACCAGTCTCCTGAGGCTGTTAATCAGGAAGCCCGAGAAAATATCTACACTCCACTCGTTGGGCAGAATAGCAAGCACGTCACCGACATCGAACCAGCCGCCGAAGCGCTCGAGCAACTCGCCAGTCCGATCGACGCGCTGCGACATGTCGTCGATGTTGAGGAATTCCTGGAGTAGGAAGTTGAAGAGCCGCGACTGCTCGGTGCGCGACGGCAGCTCGGATTGAGGGACCGGTAGCGTGCCGGTGGTGGTTGGGCGGAAGATGGAGCTGTATCCGTATAAACAGTAGCTGATCGCCGTGTCGAAATCCCCGAGACCGTGCGTCAGTAATCGTAGGGCTTCTTGGTGCTGTTCCTGGCGGCCGTGGAGGATGATCATCTCAGGCACCAGTTCTTGCTCGTACGGCTCGAGGCGGGCGAGGATGGTGCTGACATCGTAGGACGAGGTGGCCGGTTGGTTGGAGCCGAGGAGCTGCAGGAGGCGTAGTCGCGCTTCCCACCATTTTGCTGGGATGGCGTTGTCGGTTATGAATTGGTGGTAGGTAGGTTTGGGGGCTCGAGGATGCGGTATGTTTCGTAGGTTTGGGATAATGTCTCACGGGACTCAGGATTTGCCTCGAGCTCGTGAATGACTGTGTCTAGATAGAAGGTAATCAATTCGTTCACATAGCGCGTGTGCTGTCCATGGTCAGAATCTGGCAAGTGTGGGTGATACGTGAGACATACCTTCTTGCCGAAGACGAGATACTCCAGGTACTCTTTGACAGCACCTGGAGCCTTTTCTTTCAGCAGCTCAACGGCGCGTGTGGGCTCGAACTTGACCCTACTATGGTCATCCGCGAAGATCTGCACACCGAGCTTGGGGTTGCGATTCGCTAGCCACGCGCCGTACTCTTCCACTAGCGATTGATCCCGAATGCGTGCGAGATACTTGCGCAGTTCGTTTTCGCCGTCGACAAATGCACCGCCCGCATCTTCTTCGCCATCAAGGATACGTTTCCATGTGGCTAGCACCTTCGAAGCCTTGGCTGACGCTTTGCAGTTGCTCTGATACAGCCTACTAAGCACGTAAAGCCGCTTGAATTGCTCGAGTAGTTCCACAGCCCGGTCGAAACATTCGACTTCCCGGTCAACAAGCTCATGAAGCTCAGCACGATATACTCCTGGGCTTGATGTGCCATTAGGACTGCCTTGATCCAGTAGTAAAAGGATATGTAACAGCGCAGCGTCGACGGTGCTAAAGACAAATGGATCACTCGTGACGCTTGCCATGCCCTTTCTCCTCTTCCAGAATTGTAGATATCGCTTGACGAAATGGAGTAGATTATCCCCAAAAGGCCCGTTGACGTCTGTCGGCATTGTTGACAGGTCATTCTGCTGCAAGAACTGTTCGATAATTGATGTTATACCGCCAGAGATTTGGATGCCTTCTGGTCCCTGGACCACTTCTTGGTTCAAAACCGGCAGCAAAGACAACACTATGCGTGGATCTACCTCACCCTCGATGAGAGCTTGTTCGGTGATCCGTTTCTCATTTTCAAAGATGATAATATTCATGTTCGTGCGGAGGACGACATCGATGAAAAGAAGCACGGATGCCTTTTGACGTATGTAGATGAGGCTGAGATACTCGGACTCATTGCGAGGATCTTGTCCCCGTATGTCGCCAAGTACTTTTTCCACCGGGTTACGGTTCGGGTGTAATCTCGTTCCACCCTCGGTTATTGTGAACGTAGCCTGTTCTAAACGCGAGTCCAAGCGTGTGACAAGGGGATTGCGGACAGTCCACCATATCTGGTTGCCGGCCCATATCACATTCTGCGATTTCAGCTTAGACAGCCGCTCTGTAAACTCGAGATCTGCCTTTTCTTGAGCTGTGTGGGCTGGCTTTTCCCTTTCTGCTGTATCTGTACCCCTGGTAGAGGGAAGTTGCAGCCGCTGCACAGCAAGCTTGGCTCCGATTTGAGGAAGAACGAGATGGTAAGGTTGGACTATAGTACGCATACCTAGAGGCGTTGAGATGTGAGTATTGTCGTCCTGTATCGAGAGGCCTAGAGAGCCGAGATTCAGCCAATGTTTGGTGGCTTCGCCTGCGCCAGGATCCACGTCCCATCTTTGGATCTCAACACCGTACTCAAGCTCATCTCCCGCCCCTCGGTGAACGGCAGCCAGCACATAGCCTTCCTCAGCGTCCATGTCAGGGCCGATTGACGCTGTCAAATCTATGCCCGAGCCATCGACTACCAGTGCGTCGGGGTAACTGCTGAATTGTATGCTCCCCCTGCACATGTCACCATCCAGGTTGACGAACATGCCGACGCCCTGTTCGGATGGGGTAGTGCCGACGGTGAGCAAGAACTCATTAGGGTTTGGTGATGCAATGTGGGGCCTCAGATGAACAAAGGGCGGGTGCTGTGGAGGTTGTGCAGGTTCCTGTACTTGGACCTGAGGGACATGGTCTGCTGGCGGAGGCGGTAAAGGCTTGTCAACAGCCACGCCCTCGGTAGCCTCTCCTTGGGTAGGGCGTGTTGGAGAGCGGGCGGGTGAATGGCCAGGTGCTGGCGACACAGTGCGTGATAGCGAGTCTGGTACATCGAAAGCATAGCGTTGTGGCGGGGGTCGCGGGCTTGCGGTGCGTGAAGAAGGAGCACTGGCTATGCCCATGATGTTGAGGCTTGTGCTTCGATTGTGGCCTCGCTGCTCGCCTTGGGGTGGCTGTGCGCTCGCGGACGAGATGCTTCGCGAAGGGGCCTGGGGTACGGTGGCAATGGGCTCAGCGGCGCCTCCCACATGACCAGCATTTGGATCCAACGAGGAGATGGGGAACAAGCCAATCTTCTGCTGGTGCACGACGTCGAGTAGCGCATACGAGTGGCTGTCGGCGGCGCACGAGAAGGTGTCGCGTCGGACGGAGACCAGACAGCCGCCATACTCGATCGACTTGACTGCCTTTGGCGGCGAGTTCTCGGTGATCTGGACCAGGCGCAGCCTCTTCTTCAGGCCAATGACGACGACGACGCCATCGTCGACGCCCTCGTCCTCGTTCAGGTCGACGCCGCCAACCCACAGGCACGAGATGGGCTTGAAGGTCGAGTCCGGGCTCAGCTCGGGCAGCGAGTACATGGACAGGGTGTTGTTGCACAGGACGCATGCTTTGTATATCTTGGGGAGGAGGAGCACCTGCTGGACGCCGGGGCCGGAGGGGTCGTTGTGCGGGGGCGCGAGCCTGGAGGCGCTGATGGCGGTGGGCTCGGCAGAGGGTCGTCGTGGGCGGGCGGGAGCAGGACGAAGTGGAGGATCTCGGCCGCCGACGTGCCTACGTAGAGGTTGCCGTCTGAGGGGGCAGTCAGCAACGCGGGCGGGCAGGTAGAAGGGGCGAGACGGGGCGCATGCACATACCCCATACCTCGACACAGGTGATGCGCGCATTGCTGGGTTGGCCGTCAGCGGACAGCGGCAGGTCCGAGACGAGCTTGCGGAGGACAAAGGGCCCGTCCTGCGGCGGCGGGCGAGGAGCTGGAGCTGCCATTGTTCAGGAGCATCACACGCGCCATGCTGGCTACGGGCGCGCACGGAGAGCCATGTCCGCGCCGTGGCAGGCGTCAGGCAGGTCCAGGGACAAGCTCGGGCTGCACCAATCGGCCGCCTGGGGACGCGCCAGGCCAGCCAGCTCCGACTCCCGCTACTGTGTACGTGAGCTCGACCAGGCACGACGCATGAAAGCAGCACTAGCCGCATACGGTGCCGTCCTCTGGCCAGCATAGCATACCCACGACCACGCACCCAGCCATGGAGGGCGGTTTGGACATGGAGGTGCACGCCGCACCAGACGAACAGCCCACGCCAGCTGGCACTGCACCACACACCGACATTGACACCGACACCAGCACCCACACCAACACCCACACCAACACCCACACCAGCACCCACACCAACACCGACACCAGCACCCACACCAACACCGACACCAGCACCCACACCAACACCGACACCAGCACCCACACCAACACCGACACCAGCACCCACACCAACCCCCACACCGACGAGGGCAACAAATTCCAGAAAGCCATTGGCGCATGGAGGAGTACGACCTGCCTGCCAGCTCACCAACACTAGCAGCAGACAGCTGACCGCACGGCAGACATCGACCTCACCGCCCTCATTTCCCAGCTCGACACGGTAGCCTCGGACATCGTCGCACACCAGAGGGACACGCTTACACAGAGAAAAGAGCTGGCCCAGAAGACAAAGGACTTCAGGAAGCTCGACGACGACAGCAAGCTCAACCACGTCAAGGGCCTCTTAAAGTGTACCTATTCCCTGCCAGAATCCCTCCCAAGCCGCCACACCAAGCTGACCCCTCATAGCATACCAGAACTTCATCGATCTCATATCCAACCAGTCCAAGACGGTCCAGGCCTCCTTCTTCCAAGTCTACTCCCCACTATCCGAAGCACCCGATCCATACCCTCTCCTCGAAGCCTCCGTCGACTCCCTGGTAACCGCTGAAGAGGTCGTGCCAAAGCTCTCATCAGAGAACGAACGCTTGCAAAAGACAGTCGCCACTTTGACCGTACAGCTGGAAGACGCAGAGAAGAAGCTCGAGGAGGAACGTACAGCCCGCAAGACCCTCGAAGACAGTCGAGACACCAAGATCAAGGACCTCGAGGCCTCATGGTCTGCCGTCCTCGAGGAGAAAAAGGACAACTGGGAAGCCAAGGAGAAGAGCCTGGAAGACAAGGTGGAGAGCCAGGACCGACTGCTGAAAGAGCTCAAGGCCAACTATGAGGTCTCTCAGAGACTGGGCAATGGAGAAGAGGCTACAGGAGAAAGTAGCCGAGGTGTCACAACTGCAGAACTCGAGATTGTGAGCTCGGAGCTGGAGAGAACGAGCCATCGCCTGGCCGAAGTCGAGGCACGCAACGAGCAGTTGCGTCTAGACCTCGCCCAGACAGCATCTGCACAGGCCCAACACGTCGCGGTAGAGGACGACCCTTCCTTCCTTCGTTTGCGGTCTGAGAACTCGTCGTTGCTGCGCAAGCTTGAGAATGCGCGATTCGAAAGGGATTCTGAGCGCACGCGCCTGGAGACAGGCTCTCGCAACCTGGAAAGAGAAATCGTGTCTTTGAAGAGCGAGAAGGATGCCCTGCGCGAAAAGGTGCAAAAGTGGAGTGACTACGACAACGTGAAGCAAGAGCTGGAGGTGCTCAAGGTAACGCAATTACAGAGTCAAGATGCAAGCGTAAACTGACTTGTCCAGTCGATCGAGTTCGCAACAGGCGATGATGATGACGAAGCGACTGAGATTGCCCTGTCCCAGAACGGCGCTGCCAGCAAAGGAAAGGGCGAAACATTAGAACAGCTGCTACTGGCGCGCAACAAGAAACTCAGCAACGAGTTGACAGTTCTGCGTGTCTCCCACCAGGACTTGCAGAGCAGGCTAGAGGCTCTCCAAGAAGAGCTTTCACAAGCAAACATGGACTTGGAGAAGTCAAGAGCTCTCAACGAGACGCTGGAAGCTGATCTTGAGAAGGTGCAGCAGGAGGCATCCAACGTATTTGACCCCTCTGGCATGTCAGTAGCAGGAACCTATGTGTCTCGACACCCACAGTCGTCATTCGCAGGCACACGACGCGGCAGGGCAACGTCACCTACGTCGTCTATCATCTCCGGGTTCGACAGCTCCTCGCAAAACACCCTCGCCTCACTTCGCGCCGGTGAACAGGTGGGTGGCGGCTCCGGCATTTTGCCTATGGTCACAGCGCAACGTGACCGCTTCAAGAAGCGCAATACTGAGCTCGAAGCTGAGCTTCAGAAGTCCCACCAGATTGTTTCTTCGTTGCGCTCAGAGATTGGCTCGCTTCAGAAGGACAACCTCGACCTATATGAGAAGACACGCTACGTGTCATCCTACAACGCACACAGCAGAGCACCTGCGTCCTCTGCATCATCCTATGGTGCCAACCCGAACCCCTCAACTGTCCAAATTAGCGACAATGCGACCGACCGGTACCGCTCCGCTTATGAGTCGAATCTGTCACCCTTCGCTGCCTTTAGAGGTCGGGAATCCGCGCGTGCGATGAAACGCATGCACATCTTCGAGCGTATGATTCTACGAGTGACAAAGTTCGTGTTGCAGACAAGGACGAGTCGGAATATATTCGCGGCGTATCTTCTGGGTCTACATTTCATGGTGTTTTGGATGCTGTTCTCGACAGCCGGGGCGCACACGGGCAGTGCCACGGGAGCTACTGTCTCTACAGCTGGGCCCATTGACGTTGGGCCTGGTGATCTCTGGCACAAAGATCCAGCTGATGAGGGAACCATATAGATTCTTTAGCTGCATGTACCAGCCGCTCATGTTTCTTTCTGCAAACACTCTGTATTAGCAAGCAAAATAATATTATGAAGATGTCATTGTAATGAAACACTCATCACGCCCCTGATTCTACATGTACTTTGTGATCCAAGTCGTGGTTGAGACATGGTCTTGGCGCTCTGTAAACACCAAGCGAGAACTTGACCCGCCGTCTCGAAACTTCCTCACCAACGCCAAGACTACACGACTTTAATCCACTCATCTTACGCACCCTGTTCTGGTACAGAAATCACATTGTACAGCCCTATCTGGTCACAAGATGCAGCGTCGTATGGTGAGTTTCAGTCAAACTGCCCCACTTGTAAGATTTGCCGCTAAGAAATGAACAGCTCACCAAGGAGGAAGAAGCCTCAGCTGGAGGCGAGGACATGGAAGTGCGCCGCGAAGACCAAGAGAAGATCAACAAGTTCAGTTCCCTACATCAGAAAGAGACGACATTAGAAGAGGAGCTTAGGGCGAAGATCGTAAGTACACCCCGCCCTGGCACCTTCTCTTTCCATCTCCCACAAGCTTGTCTGCCTCATTACAGGGTTGTTATCTGCTTCTTGTAACGATACGGAGAATTTGAATTCAGAAATGGAGTTGATTCAGCAATACTAACTCCTACCAGAAGGAGAAGGAAGACCTTGAGGAGATCTCAACAGAACTTGAGC
The DNA here is from genome assembly GCA_026119515.1 of Ascochyta koolunga. Taxonomy (NCBI): domain Eukaryota; kingdom Fungi; phylum Ascomycota; class Dothideomycetes; order Pleosporales; family Didymellaceae; genus Ascochyta; species Ascochyta koolunga. The sequence goes on along the minus strand of JANLCG010000001.1, from coordinate 608,510 downwards.
TTGTGGATGAGGAGAAAGTACCGTAAGCTCAAGCCTTCGTCAGACTGCACATGTATCAGCAAATTCTGACGCACTCCAAGCTACAAGGTTGGTGACTGCTTTGTCTCATTACCTCAGCCGCAGGTCCTCGAGCTTCTCGAGAGCTCTACACAAACCATTGACGAGGAAGTGGATGCGCTCAAGTCAAAGCTAGAGTCTGTGCAGGAAGAGATGGGAGAGTTGAAGAAGGCGCTGTACGGTCGCTTTGGGCGAAGCATCAACCTCGAAACGTAGGCCACGACAGCAGAATAGCAATGGCATAACAGCATCCAACAGCAAACGGTACGCTGCATCAACTCAACATTTCGCAGCCCATCACCCATTACTCACAGTTTGGATTGACTACGTCGTTCGGAGTTGATCTCGGACTCGGAATGGATTCCAAAAACAACGCATTTATGATGACCCGCATGCAGTTTGAGTCACAGCACCAATCTGGTATGCTTTCGACGAATTAGAGTCGTCTTTGAGGCTCTCGCAGCGCCGCAACAAGTGGGTCTGCCGTACAGCACTAAATTCCCGTTGCCGGTATGCGATCGTCATGCAATTCCTATCCCCACGTCATGCAGCTAGTCCAGGTGTTATCTCAATATTTATACAGCGCTTCGGGTATAGTGACTAAATTTTGCGGGGTCGAGCTCTCTTTCCCGAATCCTTCACACTTCTTTCCATACGTCTCTCGTCATGTTTGCTTCTCCCTCGCCCAAATCTCACTGTCGCCAAGCTTGAATGTCATGGAGTCTGCGGATTTGGTGCGTACTTATTCCCGCGATCAACAGCAGCAGCGGCTGGACGATGGCATTCATTTCACAGCCCCGGTAGCACTTGTAAGAAGTACGACTCCGAGGAGTACAGCGAGTAGTCGGAGTCAGGGGAGATCGAGAAGTCGTCGTATGCATGCGCTCCACCGTCCAACCAAGAACGTTGCTAACACCGCTACACAGACGCAGAGGGTACTTGTGCTACTCCGCTGGAGGACTTCGAGAAAGACGTAGACTCATTGTCCGACCCGGAGAAAGAGGAGAATCAAATCGAAGAAGCAGCCTCACCACCACTATTAAACACAACCTCTAGAGCAGGCTCATGTTCGAACGACTCCGTCGCCTCCTCCGAAGAGCGAATTGCTAACAAGATCATTCGGTTCAAGGATGGCGACCCCGACGATCCAAACAACTGGCGACAGGTACGTGGGATTTTCTTATCTGTGATTCCTACACTAACGAAAGGGCAGAGAAAGAAGATGTATGCAGTATTTGTAGCTATCATGAATGGCGAGTATTGCATCCGTGCTTAGTTCCATTTTCTGACCAACATACAGTGACGGACAGCACAATTGGCTCCTCGTATGCCTCGTCTTTCATGCTGTTCCCTTCGCGGTATGCTGACAAATGCGTAGTCTTCCCGCCGGAGCAACAGGGCCCATATCCCAGCACTTCGGCGAAACTAATGAGTACAAGCTTATTCTGCCCACCTCCATCTACCTCGTAGGGTATGTCTTTGGACCCTTGATTTTTGGACCTCTGTCTGAGTCCTATGGCCGCAAAATAGTCATGATCGTCTCTTTTGCCATATTCACCATCTTCTCCATAGCATCGGCCGTGGCGCCAAACTTCGCTGCTCTAGTTATATTCCGGTTTTTTGTTGGTGTTGGAGGAAGCTGCGCCATCAGTGTGGTAGGAGGTATCTGCGCGGACATCTATCACGATCCAAAGAGCCGAGGGAGGAGTATGGCAATCTTCATGGCTGCGACAACATTCGGACCGATCCTTGGACCGCCCATCTCAGGATACATCTCTGTCGTGTCCTGGGCCTGGGGTTTCTGGGTGGGAGCCATCCTGGCTGCAGTAACCTGGCCGCTGCTCATCTTCTTGCCGGAGACGTACGGACCGGTGATCCTGAAGCATCGTGCGCAGCGGCTGCGCAAGGAGACGGGCGATGAGAATATCACTGCGCCCATCGAGCTGGAGAAGACGGACTTCAATCACATCATGACTGTAATCCTGACAAGACCGCTGCGGATGTTGTGTTTTGAACCGCTGGTACTGTTCACCTGCTTGTACTTGAGTTACGCATGTAAGCCGGCCCAAGATACTGTCCATTCTAGCACCGCACTGATCTCTTTCTCAGATGCGATATTCTACATCTTCCTACAATCCTATCCCATAATCTTCACCGGCATCTACGGCTTCAGCGCAGGTGAGCAAGGCCTCGCATTCCTTCCCATCGGCGTCGGCGCGCTCATCTCTGCCTGTTTCTACCTGACATGGGACTGGTATCATACGCGCGCCCAACTCGCCGACAAACCATGGTCTCGCAACGAGGAGATGGTCCGCCTGCCACTAGCCTGCATAGCCGGCCCCTTCTTCGTCATCTCAAGCTTCTGGCTCGGATGGACTGCAAGAGACGACATACACTGGATGGTGCCCACGTGCGCGGGCGTGCTGTTCGGCATGGGGTATCTGTGTCTCTTCATGGCGCTGTTGAACTACCTCGTCGACGCATACGAAGTGTTTGCCGCGAGCGCCATGGCTGCTGCATCTCTCTCGCGTTCATCCTTCGGCGCCGTACTGCCGTTCGCTACAGGGCCCATGTATAGAACCCTGGGTGTGGCGTGGGCGACCAGTTTGCTGGGCTTCCTGGCTGTCACGCTTTGTGTCGTGCCGTTTGCATTTCTAAAGTGGGGAGGCATAATGAGAGAGCGGTCGAAATTCTGCCAGGAACTCAGGATGAAGAAGAGGGAGGAGGAGGACGCGCGGAAGGAGGAACGAGAAGGCGCAGAAAAGGCAGCACCCAGGACTGGGCCAGGTGAGGTGGAGGGTAAAGAGGAAGTGTGATGAGAATTGAATGGGAATCACTGTTGGCGACGTGGAGCCGCAAAATGATTCCAGGTCCTGGAGCAAAACTAGTGCTAGAAGTAGATGAGATTCACCTTCGCACTCGCATTCACATGGAAGTATCTCATTCGTCATACCTCACTGTGAAGATGTCCTGTCTCACAGCCTGGTATCTCACTCACATCCGCACCTCCACTTCTTCTCACCACCACCAGACCTCCCTATCCATCCATCCTCAACTCCCACACAATGAAGCCCACCCACGCAATCGACCTCATCATCACCCTCGCACTCATCCTCCTCCTCCTCCTACTCACCAACCCTCCTCCCTCCTCCATCCCCTCCATCCCCAAACCTAGCATCCTACAAACCCCCACCGCCCCACTGCCGCGTCATGGCTATTTCCATTTTCTCATTCATGGACATGGGAATCCCAGTCTCCACCACAGTCCTCGCCTCCCCGACCCGCCCGTCTATCCAAAGCGACAATCCTCCACCAGGGCTCATCGCACGCGTACAGCCGCATTCTGGACATGCACGAAGCGCAGAACAAGCGGTTTGGATATGCGATGCAAGTGCGGCGCTCCGGGGTCGTGAGAGGCGGGGTAGGGTGGCTAGTTTGGCTGGCGGGTGTGGTGGGCGAAGCAGTGAAGGAGGGCAACTCGTGGGTGCTGTAAGTACACCACGTACCAAGAACGGACGATAGTAAGCGAACAACGAGGCTAGCTACTTTGATCCGGCGACGGTGCTGCTGCTGCTGCTGCTGCATCCGCATCTGGCGCTTGAGCTGCTGCTCCCGCCCGCTGCCATGTCCGTGTCTGCGCTCGAGAGGGTCGGGCGTGTGGCTTTCCTGTTCCCGCACCCTTACGAATGCCGCGCGCTGTGTCAGCACCTCTGTCTTCTGGCTCTGCCTTAGCCCGACAACTCTCCTCCTTCTGGACGCTGCTATACACCATCTCCACACCAGCTCCTTTCTCACCGACCCAGACCAAGACCCAGACCTCCCCTCCCGCTCTCTGCACTTCATCCTGACCCACCAAACAGCAGCGAGGAAATTCCTCTACCAACCCGCCTGCTGGTACGGCGTCCCGAATTCTTCGCCGTGCGCGGATAAAAGCACTGCCGTGTTTTGGCAGCCAGGGGGTGGAAGCTCTGCGTTTGAGAGATTGCGCCATGTTGAAGGGGTGGTTGCTCGGGTGGAAGCTGAAGTTGAAGCTGAAGAGGAAGTTGGTGAGGAAAATCTGAGGAGGGAGGTGGAGAAGTTTTGGGAGAGATTGTTGATTGAGAGTGGTGAGGAGGAGGAGGAGGAGGAGGAGGAGGAGGCGCGAGATGGGAGGTCCATGGAAAGACGCCATAGTCGGGTTTCTTAGACAGAGTGGTAGAGGGCTGTAGAATCCAAGTATGGACTTTGATGTGGTGATTTTTTTGCGCCGTACTCCAATGTGAACCTGGTATCGTCCCAACTTAATCCAATCCAATACAATCCAACCCAATAGCTGCAATTATCCAAACATCATGTATCCAGAACACCAAAAACCAAACCACCACTATCCCACACCAAACAAGACGCTCAGCTCGTGTCCATAGCCTCACCATCTTTGGCCGGTGCATTCCTCTTCCCAAGCGCCTCGACAATGCCTTCCAGCCCCCGCACCTCGTCAGCCCTCACTCTGACGCCTTCGACGGCGCCCTCGACGCCTTGGGTCGTGTCGACGCCGCGTTTTTCTAGGATGCGTTTGCTCTGGCTCTCGAGGTAGAGTTTCCGCTCTCGCGACGTGTCGGGCGCGTCCGAGGCGTTTCTTGTGCTTGTACTTGGGGGCAGAGCCGTGGTTGCGAGGTGTGGCTTTAGGTTGGAGAGCAGCTGGCGTAGGTAGGGGAGCTGCGAGGTGGTGAAGGATGTGTGTGTGGCTAGTGGTGTTGTCGTGGGCGTGGAAGAGGAGATGGTTTGCGGTAGAGGTTGCAGGCCGAGGGATTGGGCGGCGGGCGTGTGAGTGAGGAACGCGAATGTCCCGGCAGCATGATTCGAAGACTGTGGCTCAGCATTCGACGGACTCGTGCTCTCTCTCTTCATAGACTGAAGATGCGGCGGTTGCAGCAGCGCCTCAGCTGCGCAATCTGCGCCTCATTCCGCGTCTTCTCGGCCAGCAGCGCGGCGTGCAGCTTCTGCGTCTCGACGAGTTTCCGGCGCAGCGCGTACAGCTTCTCTGGCGTCCACTCGCCCGGGCCTTTCCCAGCTGTATCCGCAACGCCCGCATAGTGCCCCAACCGCACCCAGCGCGCCAGCTCCTCCTCGCCGCGCGGCAGACACAGGACGTTGCGCAGCGTCCAGATCTCGAGCTTGTCGAAGTTCTTGTCCACGGCGTTCTCCATCAGCGTCTCGAGCTTGAGCACGCCCTCCTCAATCTCCAGCGCCGCGTCCGGATAGACATCGTTGCCGTCCTCGTCCTTGGCCGGCATGCGCTTTTCGGCGGCATAGCGGTCGGCGAACCCGAGCAGGTGCGGGGGTGCAGACGATATGCCGGCCTCAAAGGTGTCGGTGCAGCGGTAGAGGACCTCGTTTATGGCGTTGATGATGTCGTCGATGAGGGACTTGCGGCGTGTTAGTCTTCGCTTGGGCAGTTCTTGGACAGAAGCGGGGGCGACGTGCGATGGGAGGCCAGGAGAAGTGCTCTGTGAGCAGCATGTTCTCCTGCTGCTGTGCGTTGGCCATGCTGGCTGCTATTGCTGTTGCTGTTGCTGTTGCTGTGCTCGCGTTGTTTGCGACGCGCGGGACTTGTTTACAGAGCCCCGCTGACGGTGCTAGCGCGGCGCTGCTTAGTCCAACCATCCAACCATCCAGCCATCCAACCATCCAGCCATCCAACCATCCAACCGTTCGATGCATCAGATGAGCAATTCAAGTTGCACGACAAGAGTAAACGTCGTATATTGATGCCTGATATCGGCTGCCGTTGCTACACGCTCCAAGCATCAAACGTGACATTGAGCTGCAAGACAGGAATATACAATCAAGCTACCAATGGCTCACCATCCTCCACCAATATTATACCATCCCTATCCCCCTCCCCATCGCCGTCGTCATCACGGTGCGAGCATCATAGCTTCTAGCACTCATCTTCACTCTACTCCATCCTTGCCTCACACCCTCAAGCAGTACCATGCACAGGTGGTGGTATATCTTTTCAGCCTCAGTGGGACTCAAACAAAGACCAACCTAACGCCAGAAAAGAGCTCTGTATCCACTGCTCTGCTGTCCCATCCACAGGGCCAAGTGAGAACAATCGAGACCCGAATCAAAAATAACATGGACGCAAACGCCCTCGAGCCGGAAAAAAAAAAAAAAGGCCCAAGCCCAATGATGCGTCATGTCGCTGTCGTAAATGCAGTATATGGCAAGTGAGGATTGGACTTCCTATCGCGAGGCACTGCCCGCACGAGGCCATCTTGAAGTTGTCCGAAGACATCCACACAGGAGACGCCCGCACGAGGCCTACTAGTACGCTCGTGCGTTCTCCTGCCGGGCTCGCGCATCCTCTTGTCGGTCCCGCTGTTCTCGCTGGTACCGCCGCTCTTCTTCCTGTCGTCTCGCCTTCTTTTCCCGTTCCAGCCGGATCTTATGAGCTTCTGTTCCGTCGTCCATGAGCGACTCTTTGAACCAGGGGTGTTGCAGGGCCTCCTTGGCGGTGATGCGCTTCTTCGGGTCGTACACGAATATTCGTCTCAGGAGGTCGAGGAACTGCTTGTTGAAGTCGGTGTGCCCTGGTATTGTTTCCTGCATACGTCAGTGGAAGCAGATAGCAGTTGCAACGAGAGACATACATGGAGCTTCTTCATCGCCTTGACATACTTCTTCGACGCCTTGTTGATATCGTTGTTTGGGTAATCAAGCTTGTAGTTCTTGAAGTATCGTGCGGCACTACAACCGTCAGTAACGCTGCCGCCGTCCTTGTTCGTGGAGACTTACGAGTTGGCCGAGTTACGAGAGTTTGTGCGGTCTTGCTTATACACTGCTCTGACGATGTCTCGGTCAATCTTGCCGCCGCACACCGCCTCCATCATAGCCAGGTGCTCGAGGTTGTCATGCGTCTGGAAGAGGGCGTCGCCAGTGAAGAACTCGACAAGGATACACCCTATACTCCAGATGTCGCAGGGGAAGCTCCATCCCAGGTTTAGAATGATCTCTGGCGCGCGGTAGTGTCTTGTCGAGACGACCGAAGAGTGGTACTCGTCGTTGAAGGTCGCCGATCCAAAGTCGATGAGCCGTATCTCCGGGTCGAGGAGGACCTTGCGATGCCTTGCTGTGCGGTTGACCGTGGTCGAGGATGACGGCACTGTGCGGTTGTATGTGAAGGTCTGGTAGGCATTCTGGACCAAAAGGATGTTCTCAGGCTTCAGATCGGTGTGGATGAGATTCAGGTCGTGCAGGAAGGCGACGCTGGTGAAGAGCTGTTTTGCGAACTTCTGGATATGTGAGCTTGGGAAGGGAACGAAGCTGTTGCTCTTGAGGAAATCAAAGACACTTTGCCCGTACAGGTCCGTGACGATGCAGATGTGGTTGCGGAAGTCGAAGCAGTCCCGTAGGTGGATGCAGCGGTTGATGTTATGCTTGTCGTTTGAGGCCAGTGTCGACAGCACGCGCAGTTCGATGCGGCTGGCGTCACGGTATTTGGGCACTGAGCGGATGACCTTGATGGCGCACTTTGTTCCTTTTCGTTTGTCCCAGGCTTCCACCACCTTGCCAAAGGTTCCTTGGCCTAGCAGCTTCAAGATCTGGTCTGTACATGTGTTAACACTACGAAGGGGCAGGGAGGGGCAGGTGCATACATCGTTCGGTAAGATCGGCCTCGGGCACGACTATGTAGTGGCCGTCCTCGTCGTCGACCTTTTGATCCTTGTAATTTGATTTCTACGTCGAGTCAGTGTGTGGGGAGAAGGAGCGTGGAGCACAGAATGCCTACATCTGCAACCACCTGGACGTAGACGTCCTTGGCCTTGATGACGGGGTTGGGTGGTGGCTGGTACAGGCTGAAGGGGTCATCGTGGTCGAGGTCCCGTCTCTTCGCCTGCTTAGCCTCATCCTGGGCCGCTGCACGTGTTCGCTTCCTCTTCTGGCCGACAGCCGCGTTCTCGAGGGGAGAGATGTGGTTGGTGTTGCTGGCCTGTGATCCAAGCGAGGTGGCAGCGGTCGTGTTGAGAGCTGACGTGGTCCTGTCGGTGGATATGGAGTGGTTGGGCGAGTCGTAGTAGGGCGTCTGGGTGGTCGAGTACGAGGTGTGCTGGTTGTAGACAGGGTCATAGGCAGTGGTGCCAGCCGTGGTCTTGCGCTTCTTGTCTGTATGGCGTGCGGAGGCGTTGGTCGCGGTGCGTGGCAGGGCAGGCTGTCGCGGGGCAGCGGGCTCCTCGGGGTGGTGGTCGGCATCGTCGTCGTCGTCGTCGATGACAATGACCTCCCTGGGCAGGCCGTTCTTGTAGAAGTCAGCCCAGTCGGGTGCCGCCGGCGGTGGTCGCTGGCAGCAGCGGGGGCAGCCATGTCGGGGGCGGCGGGGTGGGCGAGGGGCGGCAGCTGTTGGGGGTGCCTGGGGTGGGTGCCGTGGGTGCCGTGACTGCTGGCGGTGCGGCGGATATCAGGGCTAGGGTTCGAGGCGCCGCTAGCGTAGCCGTTGTACATGGAATTGGCTATTCGCGCAGAGCCGTTGGCGAGCTGGGTGGCATTGGGCAGGCCCGTCTGGTAGGGTTGGTGGTGAGGATAGAATTGATGATGGGGCGGGAGCGTGGCCGTGGCCGTCGAGGGTGTCGACATGGCGGCGGTGCTGCTCGGCGGTCGAGGTGCGCGCCTGGCGTGGAGGCGCTACTGCTCTGGCCGGGCGAGGGTGCAGAACAGAACGACGGAACGTCTCTCGGCGGGGGCGGGAGTGCGCAGCGGTACAGCGTGCGCAGTATGTGTGTGTGTATGTGTGTGTGTATGTGTGTGTGTATGTGTGTGTATGTGTGTGTATGTGTGTGTATGTGTATGTGTATGGGTGTGTGTGTGGGTGTGTGGATGTGTATTGGTATGGGTGTGTGGAGGTATGGGTGTGTGTGGTGGGTGCTGCCCGTGTCGTCGCACGCAGTCGGTCGCAGGCCGTCGACGGCGTGCGTGCAGACCAAGGGAAAGCGTCCGGCGGCCAGAGGCTCGTCGTCAGGTCGTCAGGTCGTCGAGTCGTCAGACAGCGGGCGCGGCGGGGCAGACAGATGCAGTAGGCGGTGCGGTGGTGACAGTGGCAGCAAGGCTCTCGCACACGGACAAGAATCGCGCGCTGTTGTCATGCCAGAGCAGGTGAGCACAGTGAGCACGTCGTTGGCAGCGCAGGCGAGGTTTCTACTAACTCCGCAAGGTGATCAATCACGCCGGTCAGTGCGCTCTTGGTCCGTCCGCGCCAGTCGTCACCACAGACCACAGACCGCGTAGCAACGAGGTGCGCGCCGAAAATCGTGCTCTCTCTTACCCACTCCACACTGCAGAGCCGAGGAGTGATGCGTGCTGCGTGCTGAGAGCTGCGTGCTGAGTGCTGCGTCGGCTGTAAGTCGCGCTCGTCAGGTGCAGAGCGCGCAGCAACACGTTCACCACTGCTCCTTGCACCTCACTAATATCACTAATATCGGTCTGGCAGACCCTTTCCGCCCGCTAGCCACACCATCTCGCCCAGCAGACCATGTACTGTGTACCGCACCCACCAGTTGCAAGCTGCAGTGCGCAGTAAGGCCTTCTTCCTCCTGGGCCTGCCTCTCCACTTGGTCACTTTGCCCGCAGCAAAGACCGTGATGCCCAGGGCCTTGGCCTCTCACCATGCAATGCCGCCTTTATTCCCCAGCATGCATATATCCATCTTCACAATCCACATATCCATTCAAACCAGGCTCTGTATCGACACTATCTTCTTACCATGCAGCTTATTCACACAACCATCTACTACTGCCACCACCTCCCACCATCCACCCTGCAGACGGAGTCAGCCGGCATGCTCGATTCGCTCGTCCATTCCATGGTTGCACGCATGGACCACCTCCATCAGCCCTCCCGTCGCAGACCAATCTAAATCCACACCTTGACCTTCACACACGAATTTTTCAGGAGGAAAAGGGGCGACGTGGCACAGAGACAGCTACTTCCAACATTTGTTGCAATTCGCCGAATTACATAACCCATCTTTGACGTATGGCTATCCATCTGATGAGGCTTGTGACGCTAACACTCACCCTATCATGCTCTTATGGAAATCTGTCTCAGGAGGCAAGATTGGCCAATATTCCGCCTGAAATGAGTATTTTCCGCCGCAGACGCCTCGGTGCGCATGCCTGCAATCGTCCCCACGGCCATCGACATCACTGCACAGCAGCTCGGCTTGCCGTTCGCGGAACCGCTGCCTTTCGCCTCACGCACCTCCACCAATAACGTCATGGCCCGCACTCGACGCCACGGCAGCGAGGGGTTTGCACAAACGGGCACCTACTGCGGTACTCGAACACGTGGATTGAAAAAAGTTTGATGCATCCAGCACGGCTTAGGTGGGTAATTAGGTGCTGTGAAAGAAAGGCTTCATTGCATCTACCTACCCAAATAATAGGAATCGCCAACCGAACCCTTGCTGCTGATATTGTAGCCATACAATTTCGGCCGCAAGAGATGTTATTACCTGTGAATATAAGAGGAAACCGTCTTGACCCGGATACGCAAACAGCAAATTCAGACAGCCAGCCCAATCCCAATCCTCCTACACCATGGTCCCATGCTCATTCGCACTACCAGAATCGAAAGCAAGAGTTATCGTAAGTCGTGATTCGTGAAAAGTCGGTTGCAATTTGTGCCGCACAACGGAAATACGTGTGTGCTTTAGGGAGTGCATGGCATGGCGAGTGTCTCGAAGTAGTCCTCCACGAGTCGGCCTACGCGGTCAACAATGGCATCGACCTCGGCATCGCTGATGTTGTAGGACGGCGAGATGAGGATGTGGTCACCGTTTACGCCATCCACGGTACCCAGGCCGGGGTAGACGTGGACTTCATATGGAGGAGCGAGACCTGGCGACTTGTAAGCAAGGCTTCGAGCAATATGGTGTGCGTACTTTACCTTTCAGGTACATCTCCCAGTTCACTTTCATGTCGGCGGGAAATGGCTCTTTGGTCCGCTTGTCCTTGACAAATTCAATCTGCACCGTGTCAGCTATGGTTTCTCGGCCGTCGTTCCGTGGACACTTACACCCCAGAACAGTCCCGCGCCACGGATATCACCAACATGTCGGTGATTACTGAGGCGCTTTTTCAGCATTTTCGACAGCCTCAAGCCCTTTTCTCGGACGTTCTGCAGCAAGTTCTCCTCCTGAATGATCTTTTGGACCTCAAGACCGGCGGCACATCCTAGGGGAAAGTTTTGGAACGTGTGGCCGTGACTGAAAGACCCAGAACCTGGACCGTACTCAAACGCATCGCTCACTTTGGAGCCAATGAGCATCGCAGACAACGGCTGGAACCCGCCAGCAAGACCTTTGCCCACGAGTTGGATATCCGGTGCAACACCTTCCTTCTGCCAAGCATGCAGGTAACCCGTTCGTCCCATCCCACACATGACTTCGTCGAAGATGAGGAGTACCCCGTACTTGTCGCAAACGTTTCTCACCGCTGTGAGATAGCCATCTTCGGCAGGAACGCAGCCAAGTGCCTACAAGTGAAGTTAGGAATAGGGGCTCTCAGAATACCGCCACAAAATTCTCTAGAAGCGCCAGTGTGGCTTACGTCCGCCATCAGTCCAACAAATTATCAACTTACAGCTCCGACCACAGGCTCGCATATGAAGGCAGCCACATTCTTGGGCCCCAAGTCCTTGATCTTCTGTTCCAGCTCGTTCTTCAGGCGTTTTACGTACTCGACAGCCGTTTCTCTCGACTGAATACCACGGTAAGAATAGCACGGTGAAACGTGATGTGTATTACGTGGCAAGGCAGACTCGTACAACTCCCGTCGTGCTTTGTGGCCGCTGATGTCAAGAGCACCGAGTGTAGCTCCATGATACGAACGATCTCGAGCAATGAACAGTGTACGAGTTGGCTCTGGATTCGCCTTCTCTTTGGCGTGGTACTGTAGGGAGAGCTTGTATGCTGCCTCATTGGCTTCAGATCCTTGCAGAATCATCAGCACATGCTGTTAATCAGGACTCCCACACTTACCTGAGCAGTAGAAGACGGCTTTGCTCATCATGCCATCAGTTGAAGTAATCAAAAAATGCGCGAGGTCTTCTGTAACATCCGTGTCGAACATCATCGAGGTAACATAGGCAATGCCCCTCTTGAGAGTCTTGATCATGACCTGCTCGACCCTTGTACTGAGATGTCCAACGCCTGTCACAGCAGCACCTCCAGAAGCATCCAGCACGTTCCAGCCGTTCTCGAGATGCAGTGTCTGCGCTGAGGCACGCTTGATGCGATAAGGCGTACTTCTGACACTGCGGTTGAAGACATGCGATCTAGTCGCCACTGTGGCTGGTCTTGAACTTCGGCGAGGCATGACTCGTTGCGGTTTGCGTATAGCGGAAGGTGCCATGGTTGCAGATGGCATGTTAACTCCTTGGTATGATGGATGTTGAAGCGACTGGCTGCTGCTATATAGCTGTAGAGGGCTATCTGGGGGAAGAAAGCAAAGTGAAAGAGTGAGCTATCAAAGAATCGCGCTTACTGTTACCTTTATACTGTATCGTGCCTAGTAAAAAAGAGCGGGAAGTAATGTGATCGAGCAGGTGCCCTGTAGAAAGGCCCCTTTCGGTAACCATGAGAGCACTACCAGACTTTTACACTCGGCACCCCGAGTTTTCCTGATCGGGCCGTCCGGAATCTGCAGATCTGAAGCCTTGCTGCTCTAGGCCACGATTCTGACGCCGAGTTGCACTTGGTATGTGCATGCGAAAATTGCAGAAGTCGAACAATTGCGGTGTAAAAGTGAGGCAAGCAGCAATACAGTAAGCGTAGCCATAGTAGCTTACTCAAGGGATCCCGAGAGAACCCAATCAGATCAACATCTGCCTTGGACTTTCCACATTCAATGCTTTTGGTACACGATTGCACGATATTCAAATTGTTCGACTGGAATGGTTCAAATCAAATGGAGCGGCACAGATGCCGGATCCACGGAAAGTAAGCCACCATGCTGTCTCATGCATGCCCTGTTACTTGCAGTTAGCGGCAACAGCTACATGCTATAGCTGACTGGGATTGATCGGAGTATATCTGGACGTTTACAACCCTTGTCAAATTCCTTCATTGCGGATCATATTGAAGAAAATTGACCAATGGCCAAGAACTGGCCCCCAGCAAGCCTGGGAACGCTGCATGGTCTGCAACATGGGTGCATGAGATGTCGAACATAGCCGTTATTGAAAGCTAGTGAGTGCGTGCATGTGTTCCTGAGTGAACCATGTCAACTGTAGCCGACGCGTTTGTGTAACAAAGGAATTGAAGCCTTGCAGTCGGCCAAAGCATGATCTCTCAAAGCACACATTTGAATTTAAGGCCGGGCAATAATGCGCACATGATTCGTATGGATGGGATGCGGACTGACCGCTTGTTAGCCTACCCTGGAGGCGATCGAATCGCCGTGGCACGGAGTCGACCGTGAGCAGCTAGTGGTGCTTGCGTTGGCATCCGTGAGATGGAGCCCTGAGTGTGCCTCTGCTCAAGTGGACAAAGAACCACTAGGGCGGTGGGACGAAAACGGAGTGCAGTCGTTCCAGGAATAATGACGTCCGGTGGCCTTAAGTCACTTGCTTGAGCCTCTGATCACTTGCAGGGATAACACATGTGTGGACAGAAATTTGATACGCTGGTGTCAGGCAAAGCAACCAAACGACCGGTAAGAGTCGAAGGGGCGTGTTTGGTGTTGTAACAGCATGACGCTGAGTGGTTACCGGTGCCCATGCAAGCCTCTCGGGCACCGGTTTGGAGGACTCGATACGAACACGACACCAAGGAAACATATAGCCACGGTAGAGAAGAGCAGGGCCAATGGGCAGGGTCGCGAGTCGCCATGGACACGGGTCAGGATGAATGGCGCGATGTGGCTGCATGGACCATGGTCGAGGACGTTGGAATAGCCGCGTTGCAGGAGAGCACAGTGATTGGAAGCGGTGAACGGAGCGAGGGCGAGCGGTGGTGGACGGTGGACGGTGGACAATGACGTTCCGAATGGCGATCGCTCGGCCCGGCTTGGCATTTCTGTGCCGACGCCGACTTCTATCGCAACTTCCCCGCCAAGCATCTGGACAAACTTCCCCACATCAACAAACTAGCATCGACGCCAGCAACCGCCACGGCCGACGACGCACACAGCCTGAGCCAACTGCAGCCGACCACCGAGTGGGTGCCTTTTCTGCGAGGCAATTGGCGTGCTGATACGTTACTGACACTGCCAGGACACACTGCACACGATGAATCCCCGCATAGAGGAAGTCAGCGAGTCTGACAGCGACCCCTCCGAGATGGATATTGACGATATGAACGAGCTGCTGGCTGCAAGAAAGGTTGACGAGCTGATCACGGCAAGGAACGTCCCTGCTTCAGCCCTCCACCAGGACCGCCAGGAGATGCTGCAGCCCCAAGGGCCCAATGTCAAAACGTCGACAGACCGCGAAAAGTCCAAGCACTACCAGTGCTTGTATCCCGTCTACTTTGACAAATCGAGATCAAGGGCAGAGGGGCGGCGTGTTGGCCAGGAGCTTGCCGTCGAGAACCCCTTGGCCCGCGAAATGGCCGATGCTGCTGCAGACCTGGGACTGAGCACTGTTTTCGAGCCTGACAAGACGCACCCTAAGGATTGGGCAAACCCTGGGCGAGTCCGCGTTTTGCTGAAGAAGGATGGCCAGTTGATCGACAAGGACATCAACAACAAGCACCATCTCTACATTCTCATTGCACAATACCTCAAGCAACACCCTACACAGAAGAACACGCCTTTCAGGTTACCTATCCACGGTATGCCCATGCCCAAGGAGATGCCAGAGCCTGCCATCCCCAACGGGTGGAAGCTGAACAAGATTCTGCCCCTCCACTCGCCCGCTATAACAGGAGGTGGAGTCTCGGAGAACTTCCTCCAGGATATGATGGCAGAGATGCAAGGTCAGATTGGAGGGGGCGAGAGCGGTGCGAGCAGCGGCACGGAAAACAAGAAGAAGAAGGACAAGAAGAAGAAATGAACAGTCGCACGGCAGAAGTGAGCCACCACCAACAGATCACAGACTGTGGTTCTGTTGTCGCCGAGGCATGATTCCAAAGCCCAGCGCACAAGACTGTCTAACCTGAGGCTGGATCAACCGCTGATCACACAGCATATCAGGCAACAGCGCCTGCTGCAGGAACGACGAGATTACAGAGGCACATATACCAAACTAAGCCAACGCAAATCTCCATCACATTCTTCTACAAGTGCTGTTTCGGCTCATCTGACCATCTTCTGTGATCGCTTTCCAATATGCTAGAAGGTCTGTTGCCGCGCCTAAAACTTCAAGCAGCGGCACATCACATGGAGGCTTCACTTTCATTACACAATGCACAACGCACCAGCAAAACCGACGTCTCCAACTGTCATCTGTCTCTCTGAGTCCGCCAAGGCAACATATCGTATCTCTTATCCAGCTTCGACTGGCTTCCCGACGCATCGGTTCGCACTTCACCCCCGGCGGTTATCGCGCCTGACTGCCTGTAAGCCACCAATATCAATCACGTGCTGCAAGACTGGCCACTTACAAGCATGCAGAAAAGCTACCACCACGTGGTATTAGCGCCTCTTTCCGGACCCCCGCACTCATAAACCTGAGGATTTGGGTCTGCGAGTCAACTTCACGACCATGCCATATTATCCGGCCCGAGCATCAGTATTGCGGTTCACGGCCGTCCGGATGCCTACCCTGTCCTTCGCTAAGCGAGGATTTGCTCGGCTTCGAACCTGATTTGACATTCACTTTTTCGAATGCAAATGATACCTGGCTCTGATTGAGCGGTCACTTTCTCCCAAATCTTTATCTCCACCACCGTGCCGCGGAGAAACCACATGCATGCACTGGGCAAGGGGTACTTACGCGTCTAGCAGGGTATGTTTGTCGAACGCGAATCCCTCATGATATTTGGGTGGGGTCAGTCAGCACTGAAAACAAGGGAGGTCACGCCTTGTGAGCACGAGCACGAGGCGGTCCATATCCGCTAATGCGGGTCGCGCAGAGCTGACCCTGTATCGTGATTTTGGGCCTGCACCATGCAGAGCTGAACTCGGGCATCCCGAAACGATGCTTCCGTGCCACTGAGGTGAGTATTGGCGGTGTACCTGCCAAGCATCCCAACCGAGGGCGTGCACTCGAATATGAGTACTCCTGGTTTGGCGTGAGCCCCGGGTCCGCGCAACGCCAAAACATCCGCTGCACTGTTATAATAAGGATACTACTTGCTACTGATCATGCACTTCTACATTGCAAGTAACCCTCTAGAATCTTTGTATAAAGCTTTGTAATTCAACGTCAAGAGTAGTTGTTGTTGCTAGCTGCCAAAGAAGGCAGGCCCTAGCGTCCTGCGAGATATCGACATAACGGCAACACATGTTCTCGAGCAAGCCGAAAGCCTCATTCGCTTTCTTTTGCCTATTTCTCTCTTTTACGTTTGTGCAGCCTGATATGTTACAGCGAAGGGCGCACATCGCATTGCCCGCCCTAAAGCCGACGAGAGACAATACGACACAACACACCACGACCTGACAATTGCCGCATATACATGTGCCGTCTGCAGCATCGGTCGGTCGTGGCCTGATGCGGTTATACAGCCTCGGTACCCGTATCCCCCAACGATCGACCGACGGTTGCAACTCCGGCCATTGCCATGCACGTCAGCAACCCATTGCATCGTCGCACCGCAGGAACCGCATGCGAACAGCACGTTCCAGGTATCCTTTTAGCCGAGCCCTCACAGCATTTTTGCCCAGGCTGATCTGGCAAGTCACTTTGTTACTTCACGTTGCACAGCAGACGGCAGAAAGCATTTGGACAAAAATGGTAGCATTCATCATCATCGTGTCGGCGACTAGAAGCAAATACTAAGCTTAACGCGCGCCGTCGGGAAAGCATGACATGATCTCGGCATGCCGAGAAATAGTAAGAATAAGAAGTGTGTGTAGTAAGAATTGGAATGCCTCACAATCGGCCCTTCTTCACCGTCATTATCGTTATGACTTGCAGTGCGAATCCTTCGACTAGACCCGCACCCAATACATTAACGGCATGGGATATTGCCTTGCATGCCGTCCCGTGTCTTTTGGCGCTCGTGCTCATACTCAAGCTTCAACTTAAGACACGCATGTGCTCGTCAGTGATTCGATCCGGATCCAATGGGCCATGTGGCGAGCGATACGCTCCCTTACGCCGATACACCGGCCTGCTGCGCGAAACCAAGGCGAGGAGAGCCTGTGGAGACGTCGTGGATAACGTACTTGCTCTTGAGGAAGATGTCACCGAAGATGTTGACGCCAACACCTTCGTTGGATTGGAGACCACCGAAGCAAGTCTTGGAGCCGGAAGAGATAGGGGCGTAGTTGATGAACTTTCCGGGTACGACCTGAGCAACGCCGCCGACGGTGATGGAGAAGTTGGGCAGAGTGGCGGAGCAAGGGACCACATAACCACCCAGGTTGTTGTCGATCTTGGCGCTCGGGACCTTGGAGTAGTACGCCTCAACGATGTCTTCGTCAATGGCGATGATGGTTGTGCCCGTGTCGACAATGGAATCGATGCTGGACTTGACAGTTGCGCCGGAGCCGACCGAGTAGCCCGTTGCCGTGAAGCCCCAGAAACCCTGGCTGTTGTCGACGTTGACATAGGTGATAGGACCAGTGTACTTGGCGGTGTCGATGAAGCCGAAGTCGTAAGTACCAGCAGCGTGGTACTTGAGGTTCACAGCGAAGAGCGGCTTAGCGAGCGAAGACTTGATGTTGTCGAAGAAGGTCTTCTGGCTGACGGGCGAGACAGTGTTGATGCTGCTGAACGCCAGGCCGAGGAGACCGTCTGTGTCCTGATCCTGGGAGAAGGTTGCGGAGACTGACGTAGCAGCCTCAATAGCCTGGGAGGTGGCTGTGACGCCGCCAACAGTGACCTTGTCAGCGTAGACCTTACCAGACGCTCCGGAGCTGTAGGTTGTTAGTGTCTTGGTTTCTAAACGTACAATATACAACTTCACTTACCCGTCACCATAGTTGATCTTCCATGAATAACCGCTCTTGACCTTGGAGGGATCGACCTTGTAGTAGTCGTGGCCAGCAAGCTGTGTAGAGGCCTGCAGGGAGGAGAAGACCCAGCTGTATCATTGTTAATATCATCTCACAGCTAGAATACACACACTTCTACATACAGATCAGAAGATCCTGTGTCAAAGTCAAGGTTAACATTGGTGGTTCCAATGGTGACCGGGCTGAGGTAAGACAGATCGTAGTCGTTGCTGGGGTTGGCGGGCTCTGTGCCAGTTGTGGCAGCAACAGAGGCAGTCTAACAATGTTAGTATGATGTTATATACAGACCAAGTGTTGGGCGTACATTGGCACGAGTATCAGCAGCAGCCTGGATGTGCGCAGGAACGACCTTGCCGTGCTTGCGCAGAGTCTTTGCGAGCTGAGCGGGGCCGTTCTTCAGCTGCAGCTTGTGTTGGACCTGCTCAACAGAGAACGCATCACGCTTCTGGACCGGAGTCGCAGCAACTGCGCTGGTCAAGGCGAGAGCCGCTGTGAGGTAGGTGAAGGAAGGCATGTTCGATAACCGGTGGATGAACGGAAGCGAAAATCTAAAGCGAAAGAATGGTTGATCGAAGTGATGCCGATGAAGCCTGTTGTAGGATGAGTTCCAAGACGAGGCAATCGCCTTGGCTTTATAACAAGCATTTTCGTGAGCGTGGCGCACGGCAATGGTGTGGTAGCGACAAGCACAAATCTCACCTACACTGGGTGTGACGAGCCAATACCGCGTGGGGCCATACACCTTCGCAATTAGATTAAGCAACCACTCCCAGCTTGGCAGGTACCTTGGTATCTGAAATTTGGACGATCGACGTTTCGACACAACCTTCTGTTCTGGGTCACGCTCCGCTCGTACAACTGCGCGCCGAAGCGTAACGCATGATGCCAGAACATGGTCTCTACCCTTGAAAGACGGCTTTGCGACAGAAGTTGAAGGTCTTGCGCGACTGTAGGCCCGATGGTAAATGATCAATCGTCCAAATTAGACGCTGGTTGCTGAGCAAAAACAAAGTCGTGACGATTTTCGCAAATGGCGTAGTCGGTGGTGGCCGACTACTCCTTCTCTATGCTGGAACTTACAAGCCAGGATGGGAAGGTGTCGAGCTATTAACCTTCCATTGGTGCGTCTTCAGATGAAGGGGCGCGTGAACATGGCCATTGATGGGGTGGACGAGGCCATATCCGTCTTAATCGAGACATGGTGTTGCGGGAGATAAGCCATGCCAACCAGTCAAGCATCAATATACAAGAGTCAAGCCTTACTCTGCATTCTTGGCGGAATGCGCTTCGGCATCCAACAGCCACAGCCACAGCCGCTGGTGGCCAGGATCGATCGATGTTGGAACCGAGGAGGTGTGGAAATGGCAGTGGGCTGATGAAGCCTCTATGTTTCATTTGGTTTCGACACGGCCCGCGCGGCTTCAGTGGGCCTGACACCAAGCGATTGTTATGCATATTGACCTGATGCGACTTCAGTAATGGCATCCCTCTGTGCAAAGCAGTCATGAAAGCTGCATCTCCCGGGCGTTAAGGCGAATACTCCAAAAGCCATGCGCCGGTGCGTGCCCCCAACAGGTGGGTATGCGCAGCAGTTGGTCCTAGTTCTTAACACAGCACGTACACCTATCGTGAGAGCGGGCGTAGCTGTTTCAGGGAGGTGGCAAAGTTTGTGGGAATATGCTACAGGGTTAAGAGGATCATGAGATTCGAGATGTCGAGATCTTCAGTTTGAGCTAGATCACAATAGTGTTAATGAATGGGGTCATGCTGACTCGATAACCAATCACACTCACCGAATGAGCTTAAAAGCGATGTCGTGCATTCAATCAGAAGGCCGTGCGTTCAACTGTACTGATAACCTGCCTCTTCAGGTCGTAGCTTCAACGCAGACCCAACTTTAGCTCGGATATCTATAGCGGCGCGCAGGCTCAAAGAGGAGGGTATCAAGCAATGGTATCAAGCTTTCTCAGAAGCTTGGTCTGCATTGCAGTGCAGCGACGCTGGTGGGGTAGTGGCGATTCAAGAATTGGTATGCTTATCTTCGAAAGCCGCGGGATTCCTGCCGCAATGGGTACAGATCGCCTTCCCTGTAGTGTCGAGCCTAGCTTACCTCGATGGTGAGCTAAGCACAATTATCTGTATGGTGACATGCATGTTGAATCTCGACGTATGAGCCCGACAGCCAAACCATGGTTGGTTCAAAGCGGAAGGATAAACAAGCTACTCGGCTGTACCCGTACTGCCCTTCACGGCGCCCTCGAGCTGCTTGAGAGCGGCGCGATAAGCCTTCTTCCTGCCATCGCCTGTGACGTCCTTCTCCCTCCAGTCCATACGTATGACCTTCTTGTCACCTCTCCTAATATTGTTGCCTGTCGCGATCTGCTTCCAGAACCATGCAGCTTCGGTCTTCGAGAATAGTGTCAGAGCCTGACCGGGCTTGCCTGCACGCGCGGTTCGCCCCACGCGGTGAACATAGCTGGTAATACTTGTCGGCATGTCATAATTGATGACGTGCGTGATGCTGGGTATGTCGAGTCCTCGAGAGGCTGCATCGGATGCAATCAGTATCTTAACATGCCCGATGTTGAAGGATTTCAGGAGCTTGCGAGCAGCATCAGCTGTAGATGCGCGAGTCATAGTCTTCATGTACTTCCTGAACGACGGCTCCAGCTCAGAGAGAAGATGTGATAGACGCGATGCGCTCTCGGTGCTTTTCGTAAAGATCAAGACTCGGCTGATGTGGCTTGCAATCGAGATGCTTCCTTCAATCTCGGACTCTTCTTCGGAAGACGAATCAGAATCCGTGGAGTCGGAGTCTGCAGAGTTTTGGTTGGCAGAGGATTTAATCCCAGTGAACACGTAACTGAGCAGAGCATGTAACAGATGCAGAGGTTTGTTTGCACCGTCATTGACAGGTACTGCATACTCATCGAGTGTTGAAGGGAGTTCGAATACGTTCTCCTCGCTCTGAAGTGGTTGGTCCTCTATGCTTTCGTCTTGGACGACTACAAGCTTTGGACGTCTTAGCTTTAGGGTACCGAGCTTGGTCAGGTCTTTCTCCATAGTAGCACTCAAAACAATTTTGGTGAGCTGCCTGCGGGTAGGTAAGGCAACAGACCAGATCGAGCCATTTTCGCGCTCTCTGAGTCGTTCCTGGGCGTTCATGAACTCAGGCGGTGTGTCGCTGTGCAGTGCATTCATCAGTACACTTGCCCACCCCTGGAAGTTCTGGTTCAGCAGTTGGTCCGCTTCATCAATAACAAGCCAGCGTACGGAATTCAAGAGGAAACCAGTTGTGTGTTCGATGTGCTCTACGAGTCGTCCTGGAGTGCAGATGAGAATATCGACGCCGGAGTCGTAGCGGGAGATATGATCTTGCGGCATGCTCATCAAATCCTCGAGCCTGCCGGCCCTTTCGACAAACCCAGTCTCCAATTGGCAAGAGGCCTGCGCATGCAGCTGTTTCGCTTTTTCTGGGTTGTATTGACTCCTCAACTTCACTAGCTCCTTTTGCTCAGCAGCCAGGGGTACGTTGCCGAGCGCTGTTCCTACTTTGATCTTTGTGCCTGCGCACAGCTCCTCAGCGACCTGCAGAGCCTGGTTTACTAGCTGTCGACTAGGTACCACAATCACTGAAGAAAGTATTGGGGCTGCCTGGTCCTTCAGTGCCTCGATTATTGGTAGGAGATATGCCATCGTCTTGCCGGACCCAGTCTTGGCAGACACACATATAAAACACCTAGATGCTGCTCAAAACCGTTGTGCAGCATGGGAAGTAGTGCAGTTTGGACAGCAAGAGCGTCGGTAAAGCCCAGTTTCTCAAGCTTCTTGACATAGTATGGTTGTGTACCAAGCTCGGCGAATGGTGTTGTCTTTGCAGCTTCGACATTGATGGGCTGGGCGAGCCATGACGGTAGGGTCGAGAAGGTCGGGGCAAACTTGGGCTCTGGTATTGGCGCAGGCTGTGGCATAGGCTGCAAGTCTACACACTATCAGTCCTCATCCCATTTGAGCATGCTCCTGGTCCAGCTTACCGTGGAGCTCCTCTTCTGACTGCTTGGCGTCGTCTTCTGTCTCGTCTTGATCTCTTCGCACTTCTGCCAGCTTCGATGCTTTTTCAAATTTGAAGAGCACAGCCTTGTGTTTCTTGGAAATCTCTTCATTCTGCTCTTCCATTACTTCGCTCTTCCGCTTCTTGGGTCTCTTGCTCGACTTTGGTGCTTGGGCAGACACATCCTCCATGACCACATCTTCACTATGACCCTGATATCGCACTGGTACTGCGAACAGCTCGGTGGTCTCACTCCTCCTCTTTTTCGACATCTTTTCCTTCTTCGGCGGATCAGCATTGGGGGAGAGCGCGTCGTGCTCTTGAACAGGCGTTGGTGGCGAAGCGGGCGGCAATGTCGGTTCCTGAGTCGCCGAAACAGGCGGAGCAAAGCGCTTGAATAACGGAGCCGGCATTGTATGGGAATGTGCTGTACTGGCAGTCGCAGTCTCAGGTTCTCGCAGCAGAAATTCTGGGCCAAGACAAAAAGACCGCGGAGCTTTCAGCGCCAACCGCCGATCACCAATCACCAATGACGCGCTTGCACATGCTCTCGTGGACCACGACTCGCGACTCGCGACTGCCCGTTCGAGAAATCGTTGCCAGTCTACAGCGCTGAGCCTGTTATGTCTGCGGCACCCGGCTCATCGAGAGGAGCTCATCCTCGTACAACATCAACATGCCATACAACATTGCGTAGGCTACATTGACGGCCCTCGTCATGCATGCAGCATAGCTAACAAGCAACAGTATGGTCAGCGACAACTTCTACCCTCAGCCCGGTATGCGCAGTACCTACAGCTCGTAAATTGTCTTCTCATAGATTATAGGAGGTGTGGAGAGCCACATGTACCAGCTATCCACGGTAAGAGTGCCACCAGCAACCCCAGCCAGCCCTGCATCCGCATACTGACTGCCTCCAGAAACTCATCGATCGCGGCCACAAAGTCATAGTCATCACGCACGCATACGCCGGTCGGACTGGTGTGCGCTACCTCACAAACGGACTCAAGGTCTACTATGTGCCCTTCTTCATCATCTACCGCGAGACTGCCTTCCCCACCGTCTTCTCCTTCTTCCCCGTGTTTCGCAACATCGTTATACGCGAACGGATTGAGATTGTACATGGTCATGCTAGTCTCAGCAGTCTATGCCATGAGGCGATCCTCCATGCCCGGACTATGGGGCTGAGAACTGTCTTCACAGACCACAGTCTCTTTGGCTTTGCTGATGCTGGAACTATACTCACCAATAAGCTCTTGAAGTTTACGCTGAGCGATGTTGATCACGTCATAGGTGTCAGCCACACGTGGTATGTTAAAGTGTCAACGCAGCTAGCAGCTTGTACTGATGGGTAACAGCAAAGAAAACACCGTTCTCAGGGCGTCACTAGACCCGTCAATGGTATCTGTCATACCGAACGCAGTCGTCGCCGAGAACTTTCGTCCATTGTCGCATGACACTCATGATACAAAGCATCGAACAGCACCAGGCCCTCGACGAACTCTTGGGCCTGACGATGTCATTACTATAGTCGTCATATCTCGACTCTATTACAACAAGGGCACGGACTTACTTGTTGCATCCATACCTCGCATCATTGCAGCAAACCCTAACGTTCGTTTCATCATCGCCGGCAACGGTCCCAAGGCTATCGATCTTGAGCAAATGATCGAACGAAACGTGCTGCAAGAAAAGGTCTTAATGCTGGGTCCGGTGCGCCACGAAAAGGTTAGGGACGTCATGGTCAAAGGTCATATCTACCTCAACCCGTCGTTGATGGAAGCGTTCGGTACAGTCATTGTGGAAGCGGCGTCATGCGGTCTGTACGTAGTGTGCACACGGGTTGGTGGGGTACCTGAAGTGCTCCCTACACACATGACGGAGTTCGCAGCCCCTGAAGAAGACGACATTGTTGCCGCTACAGGACGTGCGATTGAAAAATTACGAGGAGGTAAAGTCAGAACAGACTTGTTCCACAACCAGGTAAAGCAGATGTACTCGTGGACTGACGTTGCGCAACGGACCGAGAGGGTCTACGATGGTATTAGCGGCGTTATACGGCATGATGAATTTTATCAAGGAACAGTAGCCGCAGGAGTATGGAGTGCCACGCGAGGTCGGTCCGGTGTCCAGAGCTTCGCACTCATCGAACGTCTGAAGAGATACTACGGCTGCGGTATCTGGGCTGGCAAGCTCTTCTGCTTATGTGTCATCGTTGACTATCTGCTTTACGTTCTTCTGGAGCTCATTGCGCCGAGATCTCGAATCGACATATGCAAGGATTGGCCCAAGAAGGTCAACGAAGAGACTTGGGGAAAAGAGCTCGATGCATCCAGAGACGACAGCACTCTCACGAGGAAAAGAAGCAGTCGATATCGCCGTGAGAAAAGAGACGAGCAAGATGATATCTGAAGGGCACAAGCTTCACCAGTGTTTGAACAGCTGACCAGCATGTTTTTGGAGAAGAAATTCGTTGTTGCCGCTTCGATTATCGCCAAAGTATGGGTATAACGCAAGGTTACTATCTACGACAAGCATACACTAAATCAAAGGACGTGACACCAGGAACGCCTTCCAACGCCGACAAATGCTCTGTACAAACTGCTCCAGCCACTAATGCGGGCTACGAATCACCACACTCAGACATAGAACCAGTACTCAGCTGCATACTCAACACTGAAGCTGCTCTGGACGCCTTCACACGTCTTAGGTGCAACACCTCCAGCAGTGTTGATGCGGTACACCTCTTGGTAGTCACCATCGAGGTGGACCAACTTCAGCCATGGAACGCTACCGAGCCCATTGGGCCCAATGCTAGCATCCTTCGGCGCGACCATCTTCGACGTCAAATTGACATGGACAGAGCCAAAGTCGACCTTGTCGGTCTGCAGCTTGAAGAACGGCACGCCTTTTTCGGTGAACTCGTGGTGGCCAGACAGTCTGTTCTCAGCGAGCTTGTTGCTGGGGATGGCGTAGCCAAGAGCAATCTTCGTTACACTAGCGAGCACGGCAGGCGCACGAACACCATCGCATGTTGCGTTGAAGAGTGAAGCTATTGCACCAACAGCCTTTGGTGTTTCTGTCGCAGCTGCGGTTGTGCAGGTGTAGTTTTGAACGCCGCGGCCCACGGCGATGTGAGAGAGCTTGAGGCCGGAACCGACGGCTGGAAGACCTGAAGCTTCTGGAAAGTTGTTAGTTGAAGGTTGCTATCACTAGGCTGCTGGAAGCTTACCTGAAGGAAGAGCAACATTAGAGAGGTCGCATTTGGCACTGGCGCTGTCCACTTGGTCGATCATGCGAGGGGATACTCCATCTCTTGGAATGATGAGCGCTATTGAGTTGATGGTCTTTGTGGGTGCCGCGAGGAGGGTGGCAGGCGCAAGAGCCAGGACGAGAGCGAGGGTGTTTGTGAAGATCATTGTCAAACGTGTGAAATTATTCGATAGCGATGAGTCGGCTGCCGGTAGAGATATAGCAGTATTCTACTGCAGGCTGACGACGTCGAATGCTGATGGTGACCTTTTCTCAAAATAACACAGCAAAGTAATTCTGAATGTTTCGGCTTGCGTTCGATCCGTGGGGCGCTGTCGTAAGATGCCAAAGCCGTAAGCAAGTGAGCAAGAACGGTAAGCAAAAGACGAAAATATCAACTGGACAGAAAAAATGTTTTGCGTGTAAGGCGTAGAAGCGTGAGTGAACGATAAAGTCACCCCGTCCACGGCCCGCCGCATGTCTATATACAAGTCGACTGCCACGCACAGGATCGTCCCCAGCGCGTAGACACCTCCTCTCGACGTTTCCTACAGCCGCCTGTCCCACTCGTCTGCGCTGAAGCAGCAGCATGGGTGCTTTACGTTTCGAGCGCTCACATCCAATCAGTAGAACCGGCTATGAATAGACCCCCTGCTCGCCCACATCTCAGCGGCTCGCTAGATTGGCGAACCATCCTGAAGCAGCTTGGCTCCCGCTAGGGTGACCCACTGCAGCGCCTGATTGGGTTATTTTGGGGCGTTTGGCATCGGTGGGTGATGGGAGGGCGAGGTTGATAGTGTTGTTCCCTGGGGCTGGCGATGATTGTGTGTGTGAGAGTTCTGATGATGCTAAGTCTCAACAAGGCGTATGCTGGTAGTGCAAAACTATATCTTCTTGACTGGCTTCTTACAAACGTGCAGGCTCGTTGCGTTGCGCGGGAAGGCTCATTCACTGCATTCACTGCACCATGAAACAGTGCAGCAGACGAGCACGATGCATCTGCCTGCCAACATGCAGACCTTTACAGACTCGAAAAACCTGCAAACGAACCACAAGCCTAGCAACCGCCCGCCCTAAGCACTCAACCTTTTCCAAGCTCCACAACACTTTCCTCTTTCCCCGCCGTTCGTCCCGCAGAGCCGCCCGTCACTTGCCAACCAGCGGTGCGCAACCAACTTCTCTCTGGGCGAACCTATGCCTGCGCGCCTTCCTTGTAATCTAAACGGCACTTCGGCAGGTGGATTCAATGCCCTTAATCGCTCTTTATTTAGCAGATTGCAATGTTCTGGAAAGACGGCAAATTAGCCTTTGACGCATGGCTGTGTTCGTGGTGGAATGGCTGGGCCAATGAGGAGGGTTGGTGGGTAGCTGGCCAATGCGGGACGGGAGGTGGAGATCGTAAGCGCTGCCGTGTCGCTATTGGCGAGGCTTGGAGAAACGCGAGTGACAACTTGTGTGTGTGAAGCTGTGAAACAGGTTTGTGGAGTTGAGGTGGCGAGTGGTTGCTTGGTTTCCGTGGAGGAAAGGAGCGAGTGAGTGGCTCACAGTGCGCGAGAGCGTGTTGCGAGTATGCGGAGATGTCGATCGCGGGTTGATTGGACACAGGTTTGGAGAAGACAGACCTGGAGAGGTCACGTTCAGTCACGTTCAGTTGGAGGCAACCTGGTAGTTTAATGTTTTTCTTCGTGTTTAGGTCCACCATGATGGTTCGATGCACATGGTTGCAAGCTGATTAGCCCTCTGCAAAGCCCAGTTCGGGTACGCTTCTGTTGCGCGGGTCTCCTTGCGATCTTGCTCTTCAATGCCCTGCTCAACCGCCAGTCTCAGCACAGTACAGCGTTTGTCTCGTTCAAACCACCAGTCTCGCACGATAGTATGTAAACGTTGCCTTCTCACTGCCCATCTAGTATTCCACAATCTTCATCCTCCTCCTAAGCTGCTCCGGCAGCTCCTCCTTCTTCACGAGACCCATACCCACCAGATCTCCCCAGACGAACATCGCCCTATCCTGCGCGTAAGCAAGGTAATCAAACTCCTCGTCGTCCTGTGATTTGAAGAGATCAGTATCCTGGTCCAGTACAGTTTCGGTCCCGTCCTTGGTGTCCAACTCCTTGGTACTCACGGCCAGATTCTTCTCCTCTCCTGCTTCTGCTTCAATGCAAATGTCTACAGTAGCACCACCGAGCGCTGCGGCGGTTGGGTTTTCAGTGGTGCCGTCTGCAGCACCTTCTATAGCGTCGAAGTTTGGGAGGCCGGGAACGTGAGCTTGGACGATGCCCCAGGCTACCCACATTGCAGAGTTTGCAATACGCCAGAGCTTGGTTTCTGCCATAAGGCGGCGGGCTTCTTCCTCTGTGTTGCGCTCAGCTTGTGCCTCCTGTTCCTGGTAAGACTGTCCTGGAGGTGCACGTGAGTCCAACATAAAA
The DNA here is from genome assembly GCA_026119515.1 of Ascochyta koolunga. Taxonomy (NCBI): domain Eukaryota; kingdom Fungi; phylum Ascomycota; class Dothideomycetes; order Pleosporales; family Didymellaceae; genus Ascochyta; species Ascochyta koolunga. Next base: position 580,626 of record JANLCG010000001.1, on the reverse strand, counting down.
GCAGAAATGGTACTAGGAGTGGCGGTGGCGGCAAGGGCGGTGTTACTAGCAGAGGTCGGAAGAGGGCCAAGATTGGGAGTGGGAGGATTGGAGGATGTGCCGCCAGGAGTCTTCAAACCGGGAGTGTGCATGAGGTATGCGCGGATGAAACGGTATTGCTCCTCAGCAGTGGGATAATACTTGCTGGCGCAAGCCCAAGGGTAGTCGGCGTCATGGTAGTTGTAGCACCATTCAGTCTATATACGTTAGCCAAGTGCAACTAGGCTGCGAGGTTAACAATGAGAGCGATGAAAAGCTTCTTACGAAATGGTTAGCAAACTCTAGGCCAGGAACGTTTGCGTTTGCATATTCGAAATCGATGACCACCAGCTGCTTGTGCTGGTTGGCTGGGAGAAGAAGCGGTGATTCACCCTCAGGCATCATGCGTAGGATGTTGCCGTACTGGGTCTGTTGCACGGTCATTAGTCTATACGCATGGACCACGAAGTGATTGCCTTACATCATTGTGAGCAAACACCATGCGATCGTTGATCTTCTGAATGCCACCGTACTGCTCCTCAAGCCACCTCCTGTACTTCTCAATCATCTGTCGGAAGGCCGGCCACTCAACACCACAGACCAGGCCGCGCTTCTTCCAGCGATCAGAGGCAGAAGTAATGGGTGCATCACCCCCTCGAGGACCTGCTGATCAAGCCATGTGACAACCTGCTCGCAGCGGTCTACCCATTTGTCCCAGTTTTGCCAGACGAACGGGCCGGCTTCTCGTTCTGATTTCAGAAGCTCGATACCTTCATGAAGCTCTCGCATACGCTTGGCGATTTGCTTAGACGTCTCAGGAGCTCGCAACTCCTTGAAGCTGAGGGGCTTTGCGTTGAAGAATTCCTCAAAACGGCCGTTTTTGAATGTACCTAGCATACGTGGACCAATACGCTTCCGTCCAAGACGTTGTAGGATCTGCAGCTCAGATTCGCGGTCGATAAGATGCTCCACTTGCGGGCCATAAATACGCAGAAGAAGCTTGCTGTAATGGTTGTTAGCTGGGGCAAACTCTGGTGTCGAAGCCACTTACGGGGGCGGGTTCTTCGGCACAGGCACACCATCTGCGCGCTCATGTGTGGACTGGATATTCTTTGGAGGAGACACCACATAAACAGCGTTTGTAAGAGCACCGCTCAGTCTCTGCACGTCAATCTCGTCGTGCTGCTCCATTGTCACTCTTCGCCAACCCTTTAGCTTTAGCGTATGCGCAAGACGAAGAATTTCGTATCTGAACGTTGTCCAGGCTTCCCTCTCCTTCCGTTTCCTCCTCTCCGAGTCTTCGTTCTCAGGCTCAGAGTCTGTATCATCAACACTGTAAGCCATGGTCTTTGAGTTGTCAAGGACGACGTCGCAGCTTGGAACGAGCTGATCTATGGAGTCGAAATAGTCCGAGTCCGCCGAGATTGCAGAGTGGCGCTTGAGACCTGTCGACATGCGGCGCACGTGGGAGATCTTTCTCTTCGCATCGGCTGGTGTCATGTTCAGTGTTTTTTCAAGGATACCTGCTAGCTGATCCAGTGCAACCGATCCATCAGACGAATCAGAGTCACTCCTGCCTCGTGAGCTCTGAGGTACGTCGAGGTGATCTTTGGATGCATCTTTGGGCTCTTCACCATGTCTGGCATCTTTAGCAGCCTTGCGCTTGGCCTTGCGCGCCGCTCGTCTCGAACGCTCTGATCTCAGCCAGCCATGAATGTGCTTGACTAGTCTCTCGTGCGTATGGGCATGGTGGTGTGCATCGTTTGAACTGTCTGACAGTAGAGAGTTGAATGATGGGTTGCTTTCCTTGCCTTCTCCGGATTGGCTTTGGGTTTTATACGAGCCCATCTGCTCGATTGAAGGCCTACCAGACAGCCGCTTGCCGCTGATGCTTGCAGGATAGTGTCTCGATGGTCTATCAAGGTCGAGGTAATCTTTCTGCTCAAGTTCCTTGTGCTTGGCAATTATGAGAGGTGAGATGCCTTCATCAGGAAATGACACGACTGTGAGAATTGAATAAGCAAATATTCGTATTGTTGCGTGAGTGAGGTCGTGGTGCTGAGGGCTCAATTTTTGCTTTTTGTTATTCACACTCATGTACACAGTCAATGCTCCTTATGTCTGCGTTGCATGGCTCATCGCATCGAAGAGCATGTTGCGAAATCACCGCAATTGAACCAGTGAGACGCATCTCCGCCAGCATTGTAGAGACAGACAGGCAATTTGATTCGAGCCGAAGACAGAAACAAAGGAGCAGCGCGAGTAACACGGGTGGACGCAAGGGTTTGCCTGGTGATACCAGGCTTGGTATGGGGAAGAACGAACCTTTGGTAGGCGCGCGGGGTGACGTGCTTCCTCCACCGTGTTGCGAGGTAGCTCCGTGGGGTCTGCCTGCTTATTGGACAACGCCATTGCTGTCGGATGGGATTTTCACCAATGGTATCGGTTATGGTCAGCTGGAAGGTCTTCCGCAGATTTCAATACCTGGGTGCAGGAGTGAAATGGGGAAATAGCTGTCTCGTAGTGTGCGTGGTTTGGAAGCTGGTGTTGGAGTGGCAGGGTACTAATCGATTGCTGTAGGCTAGAGGGTCCACGTGCCAAGTTTGGTTGGGCTCAGGCTGCAAACACTTCTTGAGGCAGATGAGAGAATTTTTGAGAAGAGCAGGCAACTTAGCGATTTCATTTGCACTGGAAGCTGGTATTGTAAGTTGCGTTGGAAACGTGGCGCATTCATGAACCTGATTTGCATGTATTTGCCTCTGCGTACGCGTGCGGCTTTGCGAGATTCAGGGTCGTGCAAGCCGAGACCCTTAGCGATCTACGTCAGGGCTGGGAGCCATGGCACAGTCTCGAGCGAATGGCAGCAGAGCGGTGACACCACAAGTCAAGTTTTCTAATGCGACAATTGTAGTGTCGCTTGCCAAGACGGCTTTTGCCATCTGCATAGCTTACGGTGTATTCACAGCTGATCTATATACTAGAGCTCGCTCTCAACAGCTCACTCGTGCTGTGTAAGCTAGCCTACACAAACCGGAAACCCGAACGCCGCGCTATGATGCTTAGAGTTATATTGAATAACAACTGCCTAATCATAGGTACAGGTAAACTAGAACTCGCATTAAACGAACATGGTTACAATCCCAATTACTTGCGCTCATCACGCTGACCACTCGACGGTTTCTAAAGCCTGCAAGTGCGTTAGTTGATGCTGATTTTGAGGGCAATTCCAGAACTCACAAGCATTACGAGCACCAGCGTGCTGGGCAAGATCCATACGACGTAACTCTGGAACAGGATCCTCGACATGGCACCCATATACACGTTGTTAATCTGGCAGATCTGCGCTAGCTGCAGTGCGGTAGGGGCACCACTGAGAAGGAAGCAGACAACAATGAAGATAGGGTCATCCAGGATGCTGACGGGAACGTATTTGGCAACAAGGGCCAGAACTGGGGCCATGGCAAGCGTTGGGATAACCATGCGACTGACTAACGAGGCGATAACGAGCTTCCTCTCGACCTTGGGATCCTCCATGGAGTGTTGGTCTTCCTTAGGCAAGGTGTTGCGAGCCAAGTTCGCACCTAGAACGACCAGGATAAGGGGGACAGCAACCTGTCCACTCTGGTTGACGGCTCGGGTTACAGAGGTGCTAATAAACGTCCCAGGGTCGAAGAACAGGTGTTGCAGCTGGGGGACAGAGGCAACAATGATTGCTGCCAACATAGCCCATAGAGGAGGGTTCATGAAGGCCCAGACACCCTTGAAAAATCTGCCAAGCACCGAAGAGACCTTGGACAGTGTGCGTTGAAGCCACTTGGGCAGCGAATCGAAGACTGAATGACCAGCACGCGAGAATGCGGTAGAGACAGACCTCCGTGCGCGCCCCGCTGCCAACTTGGCTCGCTTCGGCCAGCCCTTGGGACCACTAGGAGCGGGATCTTTCGTAAGGGATGAGAGAGCATTGTATGCATCATTTCCGTTCGCACGACCGTTGGTACTGCCGTTGGTCCTGCGGTAAAAGTCGCCTTCTCCTGCAACTGCGACGTTGCCGTTTGTAGGTGTGATGAAGTCCGTAGAAGCCAGAACATCTCCACGCTCTTCGATCGAGTCTGTGTCGCTGGTGCCAGCGGAGGTGGCATAACTAGTAACGTTTCCGGACTCATAGTCTGAATGTGAGTCGTCAAGCAAGCGCTGTGCTTCCTCTTCGCTGTATTCGCCGCTTTCGAGTGAGTCGATGGTTCCACCATCCTCTACTTTGTATGTGTCCGCGGGGGCCAGGAGAACGTTGAAGCCCCAGGTCCATCGGACTAGCTGACCCAGTTGCTGGAAGATGAGCAGATAAAGGATACCGCGCGCGCCAACCTCATTGTCGTTATCACCAGGTACCCTGTCCCAGTGCAGGCCTGAGAGTGTTTTCGAAAGCGATATGACGAGAGAGATGGGCAGCGAATTCGAGTTTCCGAAGACCTAGACGCGTCAGTTGCTGATGGCCCATTGTTTGCAACAAGATCGTACCGCCATTGCAATGACGAAGTTGGATTGTCGCTTTTTGAAGCCGCATAGCTTGGCGACTAGAAGCGCAGCGAGGTAGGAGATGAGTGTCTGGACGACAAAGATGACAGGGATGACAACGAGGTCTCCCAGCTTCTCCGCAGTCAATTGCGACGCGAGCTTGGTAAAGACTGAACGGCATGATTAGCACTGTACGTGGTTGCTGTCGCATTGTGCCAGTTGCGACGCGCCAATCCAAGACACTCACTGAGACAGGGCGTGAAGAGCTGAGTATTGAGGTTGGCCAGGAACTTCTGGCTCTCTGCATCGAACTGGCCCATCCTCGCGATGATGTAGCCGGGCAGACTGACGCACACAACCTCCATGACGGCCTCAAAGACCAGCAGAGTGAGGTTGGCGAAGTCGGGATGCGAGCTGTGCGCCTTATTCTTGAAGACGTCAACGAAGCCATTGTTGCCGTAGTCGAACGATTGCGAGGCCATGGAGACGAAGTTGTTGGGGGTGGCAGCGAGGTCACGCAGGCGCAAGGCCTGGGGACTCGTGAAGAAAGGCATGCAAAAGTGGCCTGGTGCTGTGGTGTCTGGTGCGCGATTGGCAGGAGCGTTGCGGATGAGGAGGTTTGGGGGATGGTACACAGTAGACTGGTCGTGAAGCTGAGGCACGCTGCGGCTTAATTTGGTTGAAGGATGGGCGATCCACGTCACAGCAGCGCGATTGAGCGGAGTGCACCGCGGAAGAGTAGCAGGCCAGCAAGTACAGCAACTTTAAGAGCGTGCTACCAGTTGAGCGTCGTGCGAGACGAGGCCTGGTGCATGCGATTGACGTGGACAGACTGGGCGCGGGCGCAAGGCGCAGCCTTGGTTCGATTGCTGCTGAGGCCAAGCAACACCTGCACAATGGCACGATAGTGAAGTCTTGCCTGCTTGGTCTTGTCTGCGCTTGCAGGCCTAGCGCTGCAGGTCTGGGCGCGCCTGTGCAATGCACATGCTAAAGTAAACCAAAGTGCAACCTGTTGCAACAGCGTCGTGCTGTGCCGTCATCGCCGTAGCAGAAGCTGCACGAGGCGCAGTCTGACTGATGGGCTTTTCACGGATAGCTGTCGGTCGTCAAGCCTTCCCTGTAAGCGGCGTCCCCGTAGTACTCGCGAAGCGCATAGTCTTTGCTGCACTCCACAGAGTCCACTGCGTCCACTGCGTCCACAGCGTCCACTAAGCTCACGGCAGCCCCAGAAGTGTTGGAGGCCCTTCAGCGATGACCGCATCCTGCTGCTGCTGCTCTGCTGTCTTGCATCTGGCCGGATTGGTTCGCCCAGCGTAGTCATCAAAGAAGCGCGGCGTCACTGTACCCCAGCATGCTCGCTTCCTGCTTAGAGGCGGCAGGCGGCAGGCAAAGCAGGAACTCAAGCCCTCGCCGGGGCCTCCCAATCTCGCAGGCCTTGATATTCCATCCTGCACAGTGCCGTGCAATTCGCATCCTGGCCATGGCCGTTGCGTGCGCTGCAGCACTGACCTGAAATTATCCCTTGTTGTGTAGCTCTGCATACGTCACTGGCTCTTTTGACTCTCCACGATCCTGGTAGTACCGCACCGCCACCCGTGCGTGGGGCCTGCAACGTCCTCTACCTCATCGACACAGATCGCTAGATCGCGGCTGCGCTGTTCTGTCGAGGCCTCGTCACCTGATCGTTGTCCGCTCGCTTGTCTACTGCCACCACCTCTCCCTTTCCCGTCTTTCGAGAGACACTCCTAGGCTACTGCCCTCTCTCGACCCCGCAGTAGTAGGCTGCCAGTCCACAATCCACCGCTGCCCGTCACTCACGCTCCGCCGCCATGGCCGACTCCGCAGCATCCACCCCCGACGGCGAGCTCAGCGATACGCCCTTCGACAGCCCTTCCCCGTCTTCTCCCCCTTTTCCCTCGAGCCCTACCTCCACTGTTCCTTCTTCGCTCAATGTTCCCCCGAGCGCCCCGCCGCGCGCTCCGCCGCCACCACTGGCGCCACCGCCAACATGACACCTTCTTCCACTCCGCTAGGCAACATCAATGCTGCCAGAAATCCCCGCGGAAATGCCCCCACCATCTCCAGCAGAGGCAGCGGCCTCAACGTCTCCCAGGACATTTTGGCGAGGATACAGGCAGTGCATCTGGGCCGGCAAGGTGCCCCTCCAGCGGGCATGCCTCAGAGCCCAGGGTCGTCTGCTGGCCCGCCGAGCAATCTGTCACCAAGGGGCGGGTCTATGATGGCAGGTGGCGTACCCGCCAGCTTCCGTATGCCTGGAGCAAAACCACCCATGCCCAGCTTCCAGTCGGCCCCTGCCATCCCTGGCCGCAGCGGCCCTGCACCTAAGCTGTCCATGGCCGAAAGACGCGGTGCCCCGAAGCTAGGTGGTCTGCCTGGTGCGACCCCTGCTGCCGGTCCTCCTGCTGGTAAGAAGCGACCGGGCCTCACCCTCTCACAAATGAACGGAGGCGCGCCAGACGCAGAGCCTAAGAAGCCAGAAACCGCGTTGGACAAGTACTCGGATTTCATTGACACCAAGACTGGTAGCCTTAAGTTTGCAGGCAAGGCCGTCCTGAATCCAGACGGTGTTCAATTCGCGAATGGCACATTCTTCAACATCTCCCTCGATGAGGTCGACACGCTTGACGAGCTCGGAAAGGGTAACTACGGCACGGTGTACAAAGTACGGCATGCAAGACCGCGCATGAGGAAGCCTGGCCAAGGTCTTGCAGGAAACAAGGCCGCGCCAGGCTCTCCGTCGCGGAAAGACTTCAGTGAAGAAGCCAGTCCCACGACTATGAAATCCTCAGGAGGCACTGGCATTGTGATGGCCATGAAGGAGGTCAGGCTAGAACTGGATGACTCGAAATTCGCTGCCATTATCATGGAACTGGACGTCCTACACCGCTGCGTATCGCCCTACATTGTCGACTTCTACGGTGCTTTCTTCCAAGAGGGTGCTGTATATATCTGCATGGAGTTCATGGACGGTGGATCGATAGACAAACTCTACGGTGACGGCGTACCCGAGAATGTTCTGCGTAAGATCACGTTGGCGACGACAATGGGATTGAAGTCGTTGAAGGACGAACACAACATCATTCACCGTGATGTCAAGCCCACCAACATTCTCATGAACACAAGGGGCCAGATCAAGATCTGCGATTTCGGTGTTAGTGGTAACTTGGTTGCAAGTATAGCCAAGACCAACATCGGATGCCAGAGTTATATGGCCCCTGAACGAATCTCATCAGGCGGCGTTGCTCAGGCGGGCGCCAATCCCGGAGGCGGTACCTACAGCGTCCAGAGTGATATCTGGAGCTTGGGTCTTACCATTATCGAGTGTGCGCTGGGTCGCTACCCGTATCCACCAGAAACATATAACAACATCTTCAGTCAGCTCAGTGTAAGTTTTGAATATTTCGTGCTGTTGAGGAGATCCTAATTTGCTACAGGCGATTGTCGATGGTGAGCCGCCAGATCTACCCGAGGAAGGCTACAGCGAAGCTGCCCGAAACTTCGTCCGCGGCTGTCTAAACAAAATTCCCAAGCTGAGGCCAACCTATGCCATGCTCCTCAATCATGTTTGGCTTGCACCGATGATCAAGCCGGAAACAATTACCGAAGAAGATGAGGACGAGGTTGCAGCAGCAGAAGAAGAAGAAGAAGAAGAAGAAGCAGAAGGTGCGGTGGCGGCTGGCGACCAGGGCCCTGCTGAGCCAAGCGACGATGTTGTCGACAAGGAGGTTGCAGACTGGGTCAAGGACGCCATCGACAAGCGCAAGAGGGGTGTTTTGGGCAAGGCGCCCAAGCCTGCATTACACGCTGCGCCTCTAGATGCTGTATCGAGTCCTGCGCAAGATGGCGTGAATGGTTTGGAGGCTGCAGGGGCACCTGTAGCAACAACAGCAGCAGCAACTTGAGTATGGGCTCGGCTATCCACCCAACGAACTATGTAACTTTCGGGCTTGCGACTGTACCAGTTGTGAATCTGGAGTTTTGGGGATTTTTTAGATGCTGTATTGGGGCACCGGCGCATACCCGTGAGACGCTTTTGAGGCATAGCTATTGGAGCATCGGGCGAGAAGAATACATATACCTAAATGACATGCATGTACTACTTCCAGCCGCCCGACTCTTTATATTGTAATGATGTTGATTATCTGTCAGCCTTACTACATGCATGTACTAACTGCATCACTCTTAACCTGGGAATGTGATGTTAATTATCTGCCAGTCCCACTCGACAGTTCGGTGGACAGCTCTTGTGACGTAAGCAAGTGCATGTGCGAGCGCTCCGCCAAGAGTTGCGGGTGTGGCTCATGCCTGTGGCGCCATGAATGAACACGGTGGTCGCAACCCTACGTTCATTATCCAGCACCTTCTTTTGAGACAGCGCCCCTACTTTACCTGCCATGCACCGATCTTGAGTCAGTTTTTCTCCCACCACATATGCGCCCATCTTGCGACTAGATACCTTTCCTTTTACTGTTGCTTTCTCTGAGTAACCTCCCCGTGAGACACTTTCAAAATGTCCGGGACAGACTACAACTACGATGAGCAGGTCCGTTCACGCGCCCACCCATTCAGCCACGCGACTAACCACTCGTAGGGGCAATTCTTCCCCTACTTCATCCTCACGATCACGACACTGGTCACCATCCCCGCCACAATCTCCTTCTTCAAACCGAGCAAAGGTACGCCTCTACATCCACATTTGCGCCCCCTCCCGCCTTCCTCCTGACACGTATGCAGAACTCGAGAACACAGGAACAACCCTGGAGTCTGACTTCACACCCAAGCATGCCGACCTCATCCAGGGACAGCGCAAGAAGCAGAAGCGAGCAGAGCGGAAGACGAAGCGAGGGATCTTGATGCTTGGCGGTTGGTCGCTGAATGCGCTTATGATCTATCTGATCTGTGTCACGGCGCGGACAGTCACAAAGATATGGGATCCCTATGAGGTTCTTGGAATCTCCAGGGTACGTGTGTGCCTATGCGGCAACAGCTGGCGTCCGAAGAGCGAGCTAACATGGTAAACAGTCGGCGGACGAGAAGGCGATCAAGAAGCACTACCGCAAGCTGTCGATCTCGCTGCACCCTGACAAAGCCCGCGAGGACCCGTCGAAGAACATTACCATACAGTCAATCAACGACCACTGGGTAGACGTCACCAAAGCGTACAAGGCTCTCACCGACGAGGAAATCCGCAACAACTACATCCAATACGGTCATCCCGATGGCAAGCAGAGCTTCAGCATTGGTATTGCTCTTCCCCAGTGGCTAGTGACGGAAGGCTCAGGAAAATATGTCTTGCTTGTCTACGCAGTCTTGCTCGGTGTCATCTTGCCTTACATGGTTGGAAAGTGGTGGTACGGGACACAAAAGCTGACCAAGGAGAAGGTCCTCGTCGCAAGTGCTGGCAAGATCTTCCGCGAATACGATAACGAGCAGGGCGAGACTGGCGTCATTGGGGCTTTGAGCACAGGAGAGGAGTTCAATGAGGTCTTCAGCGGCCACAAGGCAGAGAACGGTCTCTCAAGCTGGAGCAGAAGGCTCTTGGCGAACCGGACTCGGTCGTCGCGCAAGTACTTACTAAAAAGGACCGCCAGAAGCTAGACGACCTGGAAGATAGCCGAAGACGCAAGGTTCTGACACTGCTATGGGCGTATCTCGGCCGAGTCGAGCTCGAGGACGAGACTCTAAACGACGGTAAGATCCCTAGTCGATACTATTGAACCGTGCTGACAAGTCTACAGAGAAGTTCGAAGTCGCTCCTATCGCCATCCGTCTGAACGAAGCCTACACGTCCATCGCACTCGCCTACGGTAGCACCAAGGCCGTGCTCTCCGCATACCACACATCGCAGAATCTGATTCAAGCCCTGAGGCCTGGTGCTTCTCCTCTGGAACAGCTACCGCATTTCACACCCGCCATCGCGAGCGCAGCCGAGGCCGAGCACGCAAAGACACATTTGACCATCCAGGACTTCATGAAAGTGCCCGAGGGACAGCGTAGGGCGCGCATCGGCAGCCTTCTGTCGCAAGAGCAGTACAGCACAGCTATGTCTGTCGCGTCGCGGATTCCAGTCTTCACCTTGGAGAAGGCTTTCTTCAAGGTTGTAGGAGAGCGTTTCGTCACACCGAGCAGTTTGGTTCAGTTCGTTCTGAAGGGCCGCTTCATCCCGTCCGGTGCCTCCGATATTCCAGAGGTCAATCCCAAGGACCTGCTCGACATTGACCCCGAGGAAGGTGACGTCGCCGCCATCACGGGCCGCAAGAACGACCGCTCCGGCGAGAAGCCTATCCAACCTCCTCTCGCACACGCACCATACTATGCCCGCGATCACGCGCCTAGGTGGCACGTCTTCCTCGCCGACAGCAAGCAGGGCCGCATCGCAGTCCCGCCTTTCACTTTCTCCACCTTCGACAAGGCTATCCTCGATGAGAGCGGCAACCCCACTTACAATGTTCAAACGCTCAAGATGCAGTTCGGCGCCCCACCCCAGGCTGGCAGCTACACCTTCGTCATGCACATGATCTGCGACAGCTACATCGGCATGGACACAAAGATGGAGGTCACGCTTGTTGTAGAGGACGCGAGTAAGGCCGAAGACGTTGAAGAGGAAGGAGAAATCAGTGAGCCTGATGAAGGTATGTCATTCTCACCTTCAAGAAAAGATTATGTTGCTAACATCCCATCAGACACAATTGCTGGCCAGATGCGCGCCCTCAAGGATGGGACGCCGGCACCCAAGAAAAAGAGGACCGATGATGATTCCAGCGGCAGTGACACAGAAGGCGATGTTGAGTCGGAGAGTGAGACCGACACCGATACTGATTCGGACGATGAGTAGGTTGAGTCGTTCAAACCAGGGTACGGAAGCTGTCAATATTAGAAAGGCTAAACAGACCAATGGAGCGCGGTTGAAGTTGGAAATTATACCCAAGGGGTTGAACTGTACAATTGGCTGGTTCGATGCGAGGGTTTGACGATGGCATTTCATGGCGTTCTGAGCACGTTGCAGGCATTCGCAATGGTAGCACGATGGTTTGTTTCTATTTTCTGCAACGGAGAGAGGAGGCGGTGAACGTACATGTTACAATTTTAAGCTTCACTCTATGTTTCAAACGAGGTCCTTGTCTGATGATCCCGTCATTTCCATTGTCACCATTACTGCTTCCTTTTCTCTCACATTGTAAATAGCCCACTTCGACCGCCATCTATGTTTGACGTGCACAGTAAAACCTGGACTTCTGCAATGCACCTTGAGCATATGTTGCATATGGGTAAATACCTGGTAGTCCCCTGGTCAAACAAACTATCATGGTGTGGGTGGCTCTGCGTCGAGTATCTCCTGGAATTCGCGCCGTTGAGGTGGTTGTGCCAGGCTTTTTCCCCCAGTTGCGCAGTTTGCTAATCTCAACTCTGTTCACCTTTGATTTCATCTCCACTGTGACTTCGAGTCAGACCCCCGTGATCAATAACCCGCTTCCAAGCTTTAGGCTCAGATGGGAGAGATTGAGGGTTGCGTGTGTAAATGGCTCGCCCGTTGTGTTGTCTCCGAGGCTTTCGGTAACCACTACCCTCTACGCCTTTGGTACCTCACTTTTCTACGCTATTTTCAACAGCCTTCGCCATTACGTCTGTTTTAGCAGACCTTGCCATAAAACGTGTCGTTCGAGTTTGACCCCGTCAAGTTACAGCGCAGGACACTGACCACGGCCCTTGATGGTCCTGGCTGAGCACTACTCAAACGCCTCACAGATACGCACTGATGTTCCCGTTCGACAAGCAGTCTTGCCCACGCGGCAACTCTAGTCACAAGCACTGATGCGCATCCCATGATATTTACGTATTGACTCTAAAGGCAGAGGATATAGATGATTGCATATTACACATCGACTCTATCTCCTTGACGATCGATTGCGAGCCCAGAACTCGGAGTAAGCGCAGAGAAGGACTGAAGTGTGAGATTCTGGCAGGCTTGATCTGTAGTTGGTGATAGGATGGACGGCCAGGTGGCAGGTTTTCTGAAGCTTTGTAAGTCTTTGAGCATTCTTGAATCTTGCGCTGAAGACCCCACGAAATCTGCGAAGTGCATAAAATCGTATCTTCTGGTTCAACTGAAATTTTTGGTACTCCTCATCAACAGCCTCTGAAAGTTTTACATGTAGTCAAAATAATTTTGATTTTTTAAGCTGCGTAGAACTTTCTTTTTAAATCCTATAACACCCTTGAATGCTCTGAAATTCAAAACCTGCGCTGAAATGCTCCGAAAGTTTGAAGGGTACTTAAGCTCTTATCTTGTAATTTGGACACGCATAAAACCGTGCATTCCTCTGAAGGTTCATGATGTTCTGAACCTTCAAACCTGTGCTGAAATCTCCCTGCGCTTGTCGCCCGTGAGAGCGACCGTGAGAGCGACCGTTGCAGTACCTAGTGCTTGCGCTTGGTGGTATATCAAGCTTGTTGTTGATTCATACCGATGCTATGGTCGAATTCTAGACCTCAACTATGTCCTTGCTCTTGCCGCTGTCAGATTTTGTGGCTTGCTCGGCCTGCTCGGCCTGCTCAGTCTGCTCAGCACGTTCGGCACCCTCGCCCAAGAAATCCTCCGAATCTCGGTATTGAATGTGATCAGCCTCCACATCAAGGTAGTCTTCTCCACGTAAGAGACTGTAACCCTTCTTGGTCGTGGTCTGGGTTGTGCCGGAGATGAACTTTGCTTTGCAGTTAGGGCACTGCTGGCAAGTGCTGCTTTGAGTTTTGAGTTTCGAGAGAAGAGCCTTGTAGGGGATTTGGCTTAGTGTGAAATAGCCATGGATGAACCTGGCCGCGTTAGTGTTTATGGTGTGTTCTCTTGACAGCGGACCTTACATGTTCACAATCATAGGAGCTGTGGTGTACCCAGCCAGTAGTCCAAAGCCTCCTGCGTTGAACTCGCGGATCTCGACAACCCAACAGGGTATCAACACGCCAATGTATGCAAAGGCTGAGACCGCATCGAGGAGCAAGAAAGTTAAACCACGGGGGCTTTTGCCGTGCTTTTTCATGTATTGCAAACTCACTGTAGAGGCAACTACTGTCAACGCCAGGGGTATGAATCCGAAACAGAACGCCGTCACATGTCGAGGGTACCAGCTGCCGCGTTGAGATGCGATTGAGAGAATGGTGGCAGTGATATTCAAAGGAATGGCGATGGCAGTGGCTAGATACGTCAGAAGGCGGAGGGGCCGTTCGTGCGATATGGTGTCAATTGGCTCCATCGTCGGTAGATATCAGAAGAGTGATTGAGATTAATCGATGTATGATAAAGTGACATTGGATTATGAGGGTTGATAAGCGTTCGAGTATCCCCAAGGCAACAGTAAATCTGCCGCCAAGAGAGCGCTGCTGCAGCGGTGCGTCGATACATCGAACGCCTTATCCATAGATCCAATCAACTCCACATCTGGCGAACATTTTGATACAGAGACCCCTCATTTCGTGTCCGAACGAGCAAAATAATGCTTGGGTATGATCCAATGAGTGTCCGAAGGAGGTGGCTGGGCGTACCGAAACGGCATAGCGCTGGGTTAGGGCGTCGTACGCATTGCATGTGGTAAACCGCAAGGCAGACTTCAGGTGCACGTCAACAGGATCTCAAATCGGGTTTAAAATTCATCAATCAGTATCACGCATCTTGTCCGACGTCTAGCATGCTCATCTTGAAGGTTATAGAAAGCCTAATACATAGGATCGTAGAGCATTTATAACTGCTCAGCATGCGCTTTACTGTACCTCAGAAACTCTCAATTATGGGAGCGTGGCCGGGTAGCAAAGGGCAACGCTGCCGCAAACCGTGAATTCCGCGTTGAGAACCGATTTATCCGTGGCCAACGATCACTTCTCGTGGAAGGAGAAGGCTGCGACGTCATAGTTGTTGAATATTGGAGAACGGATAATATCTGTAAGATCTTTGTGAAAGAGCTTTGCGTGTGTGGTTGTTCTCTGAACGATGTCGAGCAATCAGTAGCTGTCAGAAGATCGAGCTTCGGATAAGCGGGTTGTTGCATCGTGGGTGCCACGATCAAGTGCAATGTGGGCATGAACGATTGTTAAAAATAAAGCATCATGTGCATTGCCCGGTTTGAAGCGACTGAGATGTCGTTCTGCTCACGCGACGGGGTTTTGACGGAAGGTTGTCAGGCTGTAATTGAGCGTGACAAAGAGAAGTCCCGAGCACAGACCACGCGCTAGATTTCTCAACTCCTTCACGTCTACGATGCTTGCATGTCATCGACGGCAACCATCAAACCTGCCACCAACACCACCCCGAGAACTATCTGTAATCATGATCAGTAAAAATGGGAAGTCCTGATAAATGATTCCTCCAGTGTCAGTGCACGCAACAGGATAACCAACCGGAGATAATCGCTATTGTTCGCGGTGTTCTCGTTTGCTGCCCAACGACACTTCTTTCGAAGGATCTCATGGCCTCACTCTTGCTAGACAGAGTTTGCGGTCCTAAGATCTATGGAAGTGTTACGGGTTGCTCTTAAGTATCGTCCATACAGTCCGCATCGAACATCTTCATAATACTTCTGGACTTCCAGTCCTCACTGGCTTGCCGGGTAATATGGAATAGAGTATACAAACATACACTTTGGGGCTGGTGATGTGACTTGTGGTAAGTGTCAGACATCGAAATGGGTAAAGTCCTGCGACATCCGCCATCGTGCTACTCGCACGTGTGATAGCGAGCACTGTGTGATATGCCTTGGACACAAGTTACAGATGGCCTCTGATACACATTGTTGACACGAGAAGACAATGTTATTCGCTTTGACATTGAGACACTTTCACATCACATACGCAGAGCCCCGACCGTGCCAAGTACGCCTTCACCTTCCCATCGCCAGGTACTTCAACGCAGGCTTGCCCCCAACACGCACACACCCAGCTACCCTATATAACTATCGATTAAGCGGTCGACTTTTCGACCTAATTCATCACCACGGCCCCCAAATTTCAATTCCACAGACGCTACGTCGCGCAAATCGCAGTCATGGGCGTCCTCGCTATCATCCTCGCAGCCTGCATCTCGCTGGTCGTCCTGTTCGAGCCCATTTATGCTGTCGCAATCCCAGGTCCGGACGACGCGCATGCTTATAAGGTCGCAGTCGCCAACTTCCCACTGACCAGCATCGCACAACAAGGTCCACATGGCCCACAACTAGACCGCAACCTCGAAGTCAGCCTGTTCATGCCAGTCAAAAAGACGGAATGTACCGGCGATAATGTCAAGCTGTACATGCCGCCTGGCATTGCGCACGCTTCTGATGTGCAGTTCTTCGGCAACACCAGCAGCAGCGTCTTCGGAAAGATGGAGTACAAGGCCTGTAGCGGAAGCCGTCAGGTTATTGACGCTTCCAAGTACCCGATCGTGTTCCTGGAGCCTCAAGTCGGCACTAGCAGGTTTCTGTACAGCACACTAGCCCGTTTCATGAGCGCAAACGGTATGGCTGTCGCTCTTATCGACCACTCAGACGGCTTCACCATCAGCCAGGATGAGGCAGTCAGCCGCAAAACCCCTGCCAGCAGCTCAGTCAGCCTCAATCCCTTCACAGAACTCACGGCTTGGAACGGGACTGTGACCAAGACCATTGATACGCGCATTCAAGACATTAACCTCGTGTTGCAAGAACTCGACGACGTTTCCTTCTTGCAGCGCCAATTTCCCTCCCTCAAGTTGAACGCCACCTTCGACACAAGCTCCTACACTGTCGTCGGGCACGGTATTGGTGGTACAACAGCCACTACACTCAGCATACTTGACCCACGCGTCCGCTTCTCAATCAACCTCTCAGGTAGCGCGCCGCTCTTGCAGCACCCCACCTCTGCCGACATCTACTTCTTCGGACGCTCAGACTTCCGCCGCGAGAATGACATCCACTGGCAGGCTACGTGGAAGAACCTTAGTGGCAAGGCAACGGAATGGGATCTCAAGGATGCTGGCATATTCGACTTCTCAGACCTGCCATGGGTTGTTGATCTGGCGCGCAAGGACGAGAAGATGACCATCAAGGAGGTGAAGGGTTTGCATGACTCGCTAGGCCCTTTCGGTTTCCATATTACGGCATGCTTTTTTAGAAGGATATCTAAAGGCTGAATTGGCGGTGCCAAAGGACTTTGGTGCGGTCGGAGACTGCGTGCGCCTGTTTCATCAGATGGTGCCGTACTCAGGTCGTAGCCAAAATATGATCTGAGCACTCTGAGCGCACGGGAGAGTCTGTTGCTCATACTGACGGTTGATTCGGACTGGAGGTTGAGAAGAATACGGGCGTTTGCTAACAACACACTGCAGACACGGGGGAAAATGGACAAAGACGCGATAGTTGATAAAATCTGAAGAATGACAAAGCTTTGACTGAAAACTCCTATCCCCTTCGTTTGTGGTCTGCAAGGCCACGTGTTACTGTCTCCTATTTGCCTGTCACTGCCTTCTCAAGCTCTACCGTAGGCTAATACCCAAGACCTCGACCACATAGCTGCAATATCTGCGCCGCAATCTCTGGGACATGTTTGTGCTTCTGAACCATAACCGCGGCTGGATGGTCTGAATTGTCGACAGCAACTGCAGGCTGATCCGGCAGTCTTTGAGTATTGGTGTTATGGAGAGGTAGTGCTATAGCCAGAGCTGGGACAATAGCTGTTGCAACGACAAAAATGGTGCTGAAGTACATGCCAGGCTTTGGTCGTTTTTAGTAACTGTGACGTGCCGAAGTATACTGCACTTCAGAAATGGTACAGGTGGGAATCGGAAACCTTGATGTAATGACTGAATCTCCAGCCGAGGTGCCACCGAAGAATGCCAAATGTGTTGGGCAAGGGCGTGAAGAAGGAAGGCGCAAGGATCGGTCTCTCGATCTATGATTGCTTTT
Source organism: Ascochyta koolunga (assembly GCA_026119515.1). Taxonomy (NCBI): domain Eukaryota; kingdom Fungi; phylum Ascomycota; class Dothideomycetes; order Pleosporales; family Didymellaceae; genus Ascochyta; species Ascochyta koolunga. The sequence continues at coordinate 563,170 of JANLCG010000001.1, read as the reverse complement.
CTGGTGCCAGCATGCATGGCGATGACCCCACGCTACAGATCGACCACTTGCAACATATCAGACAACACGTTATGGTTATGTACTTCCATCTAATCTGATCTAGTCTTCAGAATGGCACCATCGGTTGTGAAATGCAAACAAACCATGTGGTAGCTTTGACACCTGCCGGCAGAAATGACAGCGGGGGCACGCGGCCACGAAATCTGATATGCTGTCGATATGTGTGCTCATTGTGATGTTGCGTGGAGTCATGGGGCTGGACAACCGGCGGACATACATGACGATGATTGGAATGTGAGACGTTGACTAGGGGTAGTATGACCACTATGTGTTACATCATCAGACTATATTGACCAATGGTACTTTATAGCTACCTACGTTGTAGGTGGAAACTCAAACTCATATAGATTTCCAAGGTGCTGTATACGATAGTGATAAGGCGATAGGCATAGATACACATTTTGCTAACCTTGAGTGATCTGTACCAAATAACTTGAGGTGATGGAAGCTCTAAAAGGCTTCCAAAGCTGCCCGAGGAGGTGTCTCGTAGGAAGTAAAGCATTGTAACCGTGATCAAACTGACATCCTGTAAGGACCGCCGAAGCCTCCGAAAGAATAATGAATCAAGTTTCTCGGCTCGCGAGGACATTCATTGGTTTTTTGGAACTATGACTACATGAGCGATCTCCTCTTTAATGCACAGAACAAACATACCGCAACAGGCTTGACAGGCAAACGTTTCCTCCATTTCTCTGTACTGCGCCTGCCATCACGGTCCAGCTCCTCGAGTTCAATGTTGATCAGCCGCAGGACGCCTGTATGTTCTGGCTCGGACGTACCCGCAAGTCCAGACAGGAATAAACTGGTAAGAATGTGAATCGGGGTCATGGTGAGGAAGTGAATGGGATAAAATAACAGCTGTAGCTGTTTGCAAGGCATCAATCGTGCTCATATACTGCCCTCTGCTGTCTCGTACGGAACCCTACATTCCTGCGCCAAAGATTGGGACCACTGGTCTCTCTGCCCTTGCCATGGTGTTTAGCCTAGTATGTAACGTCATATAGTGGGCATAATGAGTGAGCGTTTGAAGAGAAGCTTGTAACATTGACCATCAAACAGGCATGTGTTGTGGCACGAATAAGGGGCCACCGGGTCGACAGAAAGACGATGGTGATGTGCCTCGCGTCGTCGATTTCCAGTAATTCCTCACCGATCGGCCGCTAAGCTAGATGCGTCCTAGTTTATCGCGCATCAAACGGGTCAGGGAAAGACTCCTGCGGTTTTCTTCACTTAGAGCTTCCTACACAGCTGCTTGGTTCCGCTGACACTCTCGGGAAAAAGGCGAGTCGGCCGTTGCCGCAGTATTTCTCGGTGTGCGCAGATAGGCTATCAATTGCCCTCTTACAATCCCAGTCCTACGTTCGAATGACGTCAATTTGAGGATATCCGCAGAGCCAAGAAAGTTATGCTCTTGCATAGGCTGAGAACTATCTTGGTAGTTTGAGGATATTGCCTCGAGTGACTCGGCGGTCATTCACCTGCACATCAGTATGAGCTGCGAAGACTGACACAAGCCAGCTTCCCTATGCGTATGCGGAGAACTTCCTTCTACAAAAACAGTTTTCTGCAGAATCCAAAACTGTAGCTGTAGAGAACACCGATGCGAAATAACCCTAGGATATACGCAATTGCGACAAGAAGGCATGCAGCCGTCGCCGCGCAAAAAGGGTAAATGTAGCGGTCCATTTCCCTGCCTCCGGTGTGAGCAAGATGGTGTTGTCTGAAAGATTGCGCGTGGACCTCTGGACTAGAAGCCTTTGAGCAGGTTTGTTGACCCTTGAGCAGTTTCTCAAATAGCTCATTGCCAGTACCGGTACAGACCAACGTGCCGACAAGTTGCATCACAGATCTTCAGTGCCAGCAACCCCCGTTTCTGACGGCTGTGCGAGATCAACAAACTCGATACCCAAACGAGACCAGAGTCGACAATCTTCTTCGGCAATCGTAGATCAGCGGCTCAGTATGGGATTACTAAATCCTCCAGCTCAGCCTTACGATATGCATGGCAGCGGTAGTGCCTCGCTAATAATGGTCCTCCGAAGCTTACAACGCAGCTCCAGACCTCATCGACTATACAGGCGCCGTAACGGTGACCTTCATGGATTATAAAATTGACCCGTAGGTTTTTGAGTACACCCTTTTATATGAAGAGGACATGGCAAATGGGAAGCTGTGTCACTATTTATATCAGGGAAAGAAGGTTCATTTGCTGACAAAGATCTGCAAACGACAGTAGCGTATCCCATGGATCCCCAGTCGGCGTGCAACTCACGGACCAGAGGTTTTAGGAAGATAGGCTCTAGTATACGCAGCAGTACCAACAAGCCTAAATACTAGCGGCATGATGCACCATTATGAACCACGCTTCCTCGCCGACTAACCAGTGATGCCCCGCGCTCTTTTGAAGCCTATGTGGACAGACGCTTGTCGAAAAGGGCAATACCTCTTCGCCTTACCAGTCTGTATAGTCAGATTTCATCAAGGATAGATGCAACCGTAGACCATCCTCGTGGTTGAAGAGTATAGGGTCACTTGCACCCTGCACAGCCGTGCTCTGGTCACTTGGACGCTCAATTCGACTTCGCAACAAGGGTGCTTCGATCTAATCTCAATCAAAAAATTGCAATGCTTAAGGATATCTCTTTGAGTCTCCTCTCTCAACGCCGGACAGAACTTCTACACATTTCCGATGTCGTCATCGTTAACGAGGTAGTCCCACTCCTCGCACGATACTACGGCCTTTCTCTACTATGTTTCGTACAATCTTGTAAACCGTGACTTACGAAATCTGTACTGGCAAAAGGTGTATTCGAGATCCTCTAGTCTGTTTCGTGGTTCACTTGTCCGGAATGCGCTTGTACCGGGTGGTAGTGGGGAGTGGTACCCCAACACGGCTAGCCACCCAAACAATACACCACTGTTCAAGCTTGAACCTGCAGCCTAACCCTTACTATACGTTCGTTTGGAGACCTTGGGTTTTATAGTGTACATACTCGGAGTATACAGACGGTAAGTCAATACAATCACGGTACGATTGTGCTGATATAACCGGTCCCCTTCCAGAATTTACATCAAGGTCACATCTGCTATATTCATAAGCACGTCTACTTTCAACGTGTACAACGTCTCTTGTGTCACTAAGGCTACGCAGTACTCGAGCTGAACCACAGCCCGCCCTATTACTATCGACAAGAGCTCCTGCGAGTCATCAGGGAGTTGCACTCCTGTGTACCCCCGAGATCGGGTTGACACCTTCCCCAAAATGTTTATATATACCACTTCAGACCTTTCAATACTCGTTCCGACAGACACAGCTTAGGATTCCACACTGAATGTGTTGATAGAGGTTTACCGTGGTGGTACGCCCGGCATTGAGCTGGGAGTAGCGAAACCGAAGCAATGAAGTCCGATGACTACACGCAGGTATAATAACTATGGGGCCTTCGCATGTCAAATGGTCTCAAGACTCACTTCATCGTACTACTCGACCGATCACGAGCTTAGGGTACGGATCGTTACGTCCACCGAACTGCGGAAGACTACACCACGCGAGCCATGATTCAAAGCCAATTCCGATGACACCAAAAATTACCCTTGGCTACTGATCTAGTGGTGTGATATGGAGCCCACGTGGAGCCTTCAGTGCGACTTATGCACGACAACAAGGCTGCGGAAACCTTTGTTCCTCATCACCGAGAGCTATATTAAAGCGCGTAAGCGAGCGCCAACTGTCTCTGTTTTCCATGCCAGTAAGAACGTCGCATCTTCCTTCCAATATTGTGGCGTATTCACCGCTTGTCGGTACCTACGGTCTGTCAGCCCTACATACGCATACTCATGTAGCGCCGCATAGCCTCTCCATACGGCTGACTTCTGCCAGACGTCATCCCACAGATACCCGAGCTGTCATCTGCAGCATGCCTTGCGTCCACGTTTGTTTGAGTGGCCGCGATGTGGTGCAAGCATCTTCATCCTACCAAACATCACTGCAGATTGGTCGACGAGACATATCATACGCAAAGACTTCATTGAGAAGCCCTGGGGCTGCTCATGGCATACTCAACAAACCCGAGAGATGCTGTGGGCAGCTTTGACTCTGGCTTTAACGATCAGCTCTATAGTGCTCACAGGTCTCAGAAAAGCTAGGTTTTTGGATCAGTTTACGCCACAGTATGACCAGGATCAACTTCGAATCCGTGTGGCGTTCTGTTTTAGACCGTTTAATCCGTGGACTGGGTTGGCTCGCTGTCAGGTGGTGATGTTGTGTTCGGTGCTGATGTCCGGCTCCCCTCAAAACTCCGGCGCGCCACCTCCCAACAACAGGGATTCTCACGCGAGACTTAACCGAACTGGGCCTGGTTGTGGAGATCGACCCGTCTATGGGTGAGCTTTCTTTAATGGTGTTTCGATTACTGACAACAGCGTGCTCACCAAACCGTCGGGTATGGCTCTTTGGCGTGCTCAAGAGCTCGGGCTACCATGTGCAATACTCTGATTCTTCATAGGCGGCTGCATGCGCGTTCCTCACCTTCTGCACAGACAACATTCATCTACTGGTCACAGCATATACCAGAGGGTGCCGTAGCGACCGCCATCTCAGCACTACGCTGCGTCTAGTTTTCTCTTCCCGTGCTGGCATGCCGGGGGAGTTTTTTGTCACGGTTAGCTTGGCATCTAATTTCAAGTGAGTGCCAAAAGGCTAGCAAGTACGACCACTTATCAACAATGAATCTTAGGAAGCCCCAGTTGTGGCCTGATGCAGCATAGGGCTCTCCCAGACTAGAACATCCTTGTAACATTTTCCTGCGGCACATCGTATCCATGACGGGGTTGGAAATTGTTCCAGGAGCTGCCGCCTTGTTGACAAGGAGCCTTGGAACGGGCAATGGCTGCAAGTGGTGTCAGCTTTCCACACCATGTAGCGATGCCATAGTAGCCCACTGATCATCGCGGTATGGTGACAAGGGGATTAGGGCAGGCGGTCACGGGCAAGATATAATTCCTTTATCCCACCCACACCACAAAGGCTCACACCGCTTCATATTAACCTTCTCATATTTGGGGTTATTTCACTCGCTTCTCAGGCCTTCTAAAATTACTCTGGTTCTACTCATACTTTCTTTCAACATACCCTATTACCCTGATAATGCTCTCAGTAATCGCCGGAGCCACGACTCTTCTGGCATTCTTGCCAACAGCAACATCTTGGGCACTACATGACGCATCAACTAGCTTAGACGCATCATCTACTTTGAAAGTGTCATGGGAAGAAGGAGGTCTCTACTCAGACTCTGCTGCGAAGAGTGTTGCGAAGAGAGGCGATGATGACTACTCAACAGGCTGCAACCATGGGCCGGCGGCGAGATCTTGCTGGAAGGACAACTACAATGTTGACACTGACATGGATCTCAAATGGCCAACGACTGGAAAAGTTGTAGAGGTGAGTTGTGGAGGCCAGATGTTTGCAAGCTGCATATGCTGACCCCTGCAGTATCACTTCGAAATTACCAATGTGACTATGGCACCTGATGGCTTTGAGCGACCTGTAATGGTCATTAACGGCCAATATCCTGGACCAGTACGTGCAGATTGAACAATATGTGATATACCGCTAACTCCAGACAGACCGTCGAGGCCGATTGGGGAGATGAGATCGTAGTGACAGTAACAAACCACCTGAAGAACAACGGAACCGGTATCCACTGGCACGGGGTGCGGCAGCTTGGTTCGAATGAGATGGATGGAACCAACGGCCTTACCGAGTGCCCAATCGTACCAGGAGGTACCAAAGTCTACAGATTCAAAGCCACGCAATATGGCACTTCGGTGGGTCTGATGCTTCACGGGAACTGAAATTGACCCACCTCTAATTAATGTAGTGGTACCATTCGCATTATTCTGTTCAGTACGGGGACGGTCTCATCGGTCCGATTGTCATTCATGGTCCCGCGACGGGCGACTATGACCTTGACCTTGGAGTATTGCCCTTCTCTGATTGGTTTCATGCAACGACGTTCACCGTCAACCATGCAACTCTGCATGCAAAGGGACCGCCAACTGCAGACAATCTACTTGTAAATGGATCTATGACATCAACATCAGGAGGTCAATACGCAATAACGACTTTGACACCAGGAAAGACGCACCGACTTCGTCTCGTCAACATGGGCATCAATAACTGGGTTCACGTTGGAATCGACGGTCACCCATTCACAGTCATTGCAGCAGATTTTGTCCCTGTTGAGCCTTTCCAGGCGACTTCGCTCAGCATCGCAGTGGGTAAGTTACGTCGAGTCTCATTTCGCAGGCGCATGCACACGCGAACATGTGGCAAACCTGAACTGTTTTTCCAAAACACACTAGTAACGTTTCACTGACCCGCCACCTGGTTGACAGGACAACGGTACGACGTCGTTATCAACGCGAACCAACCTGTCGGTAACTACTGGCTTCGTGTCGGTACAGGTGGACGTTGTGACGGCCCGAACGCAAATGCTGCGAATATTAGAAGCATTATTCGTTACGCAGGCGCCAAAAACGCAAATCCCAACTCAACAGCTGCGGCGCGCTCTACCCGCTGGGTGCTACGACGAGGCCATTGTTCCTTATGTCAAGTCCAGTGTTCCTCGGGATGTACCGGAGGATTTGAGGCTTACTTTCACTGACACCGGTGGCAACAACGGCAGCGACCTTGTTCAGTGGCTGGTCAATGATGTGGCAATGCGGATCGACTTGGACAAGCCCACTCTGCAGACAGTGTTTGAGGGCTTTACCGGTAACGAGACATGGGGCAGGTCCGAGAACGTGTTCCAAATCAGTGGTTCGAGACATTCAGTGAGTTATCTTCCGATCCTTGGAGATGTGGCTGGGTCTAACGTCGTGCAGTGGCAATACTGGGTCATTCAACAAGACAACGTAACTGCACCTCCTGTTCCTCACCCCATCCATCTGCACGGTCACGACTTCTTCGTCTTGGCACAGCAGGAGAATGCGGTTTGGAATGGCGATATCTCCACTTTGAATATGAACAACCCCATTCGACGTGACACAGCTACGCTCCCTGCGCTGGGATACCTCGTTCTCGCCTTCGAGTCAGACAACCCTGGTGTCTGGCTAGTAAGTTCCACGAGTAGTGACCTTTAGAGATCTATGCTGACTTGCCATACTAGATGCACTGCCATATCCCCTTCCACATTTCCGGAGGCCTTGGCGTCCAGTTTGTTGAAAGGAAAGATGAGATTCTGAAGAGCAATGGCGACCTTGGTGCGATACAGCAGGGTTGCGCAGACTGGCAGAAGTTTCGCAAAGAGCGCTTTCCCAACGGTGTCTTGATTGAGGGCGACTCCGGGTTGTAGTTTGCTTTGAGGGCCTAATGCTGTTGTGACGACCACTTTTCTTCTTGTAGTGTATATATCATTAAGCAGCATCATTTAATTTCTAGAAGAGATATTCGCTGTGTCTTTGATACAAGTCGCATGCCTTCAACCTACTCTTCAGTATATATAATCCCTGCTTCATATAGGTAGAAGGGAATTTCCTCTGCTTTCACGTTGCAGCAATACAGTATCGCACGTGCTCGAATTCCCACTTCGCGAAATATTCGCGTCTAGCCCGTTTCCTACCATAAACCTAGTCTGATCCCAGCGACGAAATGCATTACAAGAAACCAATAGATATCGCTACAGACTGAAAGAGTGCCATTTGAAAACCCGTATTATAAGAAGTTGCGGCCAAGGGACTTACATCTCTCCATGTTCAATTACTGGTTGTGAGAATATACGCTGACCAGTAGTGGCTGCAAGACAAGGAGGATACGAGTCAAAGCCAGCGCAAAGTTCATATTAGTAGATGTAGCGATGGAGTGAAGGGGAGAGAGCTAGAGCGAAAGTCTGCATACTGTGCGGCACCCAACGGTTCAGTCTTGTTCTCAATACGCTGGAAATTTGGAAGCCGGTGATAATATCCTTTTAGGACTAGAATTATGCCGTGTTTTCCACTTTCCTTCGCTTATTATATATACATCATTTACCGAAATGCTTCAATAAGTGCTCAGAGGTCTAAAGTGACGAGGGTCGTCTACGTAATTGCCGGCAAGCTCAAAGATTGGGACGGTATGATTTCGATAGGCTCAACAGCTAGACTGGCACCTTTTTTCACCACAGACAGTCTTCACGAACAGAGAGTACTGCAGTTATGACTTGGAAATGATGCATGACTACACGCGCCCATCTGCGTTTATGGGAGTTGACGAAAGGTGACATGCTGTACAGGGAACATGGTACATTGTTGCAGCGACTAACTGGGCTTGCGAATCAAAGGGAGGGGAGTCTATCGGCACGCAGTAGAGGGACGTAGCTTCGATTTGGATAGGACGAGGTAGGATGGTCATTGGGCAGCATGTTGGCACAGGATGGATTGCGTATCGAGCTGCATCGTGACGCATTCAGCAAAGACAGATCCTGGTTCTGGTGTTGTTCCTTTAACAGTGCATCTGGCGATAGTCCAGGTCGCGTATGGTGCGGTGTCGTGGAGCAGATTACGTCACGTCACATTTTCGTGAACCTCCCTATGAGGAAGTTCACGGCCCAGTGCTGATCTGTCATGGACTTCCTAATGTGTCTTAGATGCCCACATTGGGAATCCCAATCCATCCTGAACCGTTCTCAACTTCCCAATCCGTCACGCCTGATCCGTCCTGAACTCCCCCAATCGGTTGCGCACTTCTCCATTGGAAAGTTCGTCGGTGCCAAGGGTTCACCGGCCTTAACGGTTCACCGGCATTCATGGTCCGGGCACTGCGCGCTGAACTTATCGTGAATTCTGGTGAACTCTGGTGAACCCATGCGTGTGCGCCGCGCACGACGTCAATTAAACTACCCAGCATTGCGCATGCACTTCTGAGGCCCTACTGTCCAGTTCCAAGTAGTTTGCAGTATGGCGACAAGTGCGCGTGCCCTGCGTCGTGGTGCACTGCCCAGTGCACTACTGGTAGCCTGCAAAGTCCATGAACTTCTGAAACTGGTTCTGAAGTTCACGAGTTCAACACGGGCGCTGAACTCGCCTCGCCTGAACCTGCCGGGTTCATGAACCCACCCGTTCCACGATGCGCGGCGCCTGAACTTGTCGAAGCAGATTCTGTTGAGCTGAAGCAGTCGAACTCTGAAATTGCCTTGTTTGAGCCTGTTGAGTTCACCGAGCTGTCACGTTTTACGGGTCTGATGTTCGTGGGCTCACCACAGGGTTCACCGCAGGGTTCATCTGAACCTACCCCGCATTCGGTAGAACCTACCCCGTCTCGGTTGAACCTACCGGGTTCATCTGAACCTGCCCCGCTTCCACTGTGCATCGCGCTTGAACTTGCTGAGTTCAGTCTGAACTGCACGACTTCTCCGCGAACTTCACGATATAGGTGCAGATTTACCTGCCGCTTCGTGAGAAGTGCACGAACCTGCCCAGTGCAGTGCGTGTGCACTTTAGTATAGAGCTGGTGAACTTGCTCTACCTTAGATTGCACTGCGCGTACACTTTGCAGGTTCATATGAGTGCAGTGCGCGTGCGCTTCGCGGGTTCACGTGAGTGCCAACTTCGCTGCGACTTCACGACGACTTCACGACGACTAGCCAGGTGGCAAGCTTATATGCTGTGTCGGCGGTGATAAAGGGCTCAAATTGAGTTCATTTGGGTTCAAGTTCAGTTCAAGTTGAGTTCAAGTTCAGTTCAAGTTGAGTTCAAGTTCAGTTCAAGTTGAGTTCAAGTTGAGTTCAAAGTTCGCGCCAAGGGTTCATATGAACTTCGGCTGAACCTGCTTTGAACTTCTTTATGTAGAAGTTCATCCCAAGGATTCAAGGACCTGAACGGGAAGTTCATTAGGTAGCACGCCCAAACGAGAAGCTCATCCATACCCAACGCCTTTTGCAGCCACGACCTTCGAATACATCGAGCCCTGGATTTGTGCGTGAGCTCACTTTAACTCGTGTCGGTAACACATTCCGATGGATGCACTATGAACACACACGTGCCAGCCTGCGACCCAACAACTCTGCCTACATCTCTGCCTACATCTCCAGGCGCTGAGATGGCGTCGACGGATTCTTGTTGTATCACTTCGAGAATGGGAACGAAGTGGATTGACTACTGAGCTCAGAATTCACTTGAGGTAAGTGAGCGAGATTGGTTGAAGCGAGCTCGGTGCAGTACTGTTCAAACCACGAACCCAATAGTCTACCGCTGTCCTACACCATCGTTCGTCGTGCACCGCTTCTAATGTCCACAGCCTTCCTGCACTATCACCGACACATGGCCTCACGACCCAATCCTTTTCAAGATTCCCTCCTCTTTTTGGCGAATCGAAATCTCTCTTCCTCCCCACCGCTCGTCTCTAGCTTTGCAAAAAGATCAGCCACCAGGGATGGCAGGCGTGCTGGATCCTCCATTTTACCCCCAAACTTTCGCTTACGTGATTTGGCCCTCTCCGCCTTCAAATCCAAATCGACAGCCTCCAGAAAGATCAAGGCTGCATCCTTGAGGACCTCGCCTCTACTCTCCCCTCGGATCCGCATGATATCCTGAATAAATCGCCCTGCGGCCTCCGCTTCTTTACGTTGGATCAAGAGCTCTTTCGTTATCGCTTTATCTTCTGCTTGTTGCTCTCTGGACAGATCCAGCCCTGGCTTGGCATCTTCATCGACTGCACCCTTTCTGGCTTCTGCTGCCCGTATCCCTTCAGCAGCAATGCTCAGCTGCTCTTCAGCGCGTGCCAGTTTTGATGCCTCTCGCATCTTCGCATCCGCTTCCATTTCTTTTCCTTGTCGCAGTCTTGCTTCGGCATTTCTTCTCCTTTCTTCCTGAGCCCTTTCGAGGACTTTTCGAGACCGCTCCTGGGCCTCTCTCCATTTTTGATTACGTGCAGCTTTTCTCGCAGCACACTCTTGCCTAGCCTGCTTTCGTTCCGCATCCTTTCTCGTTTCCTCTGCAGCCTCTACCTCTTCCTTCTCTTTTCTTGCGCTTTCGGCTTCAGCGTGAGCTCTCTCCTCCATTTTTCGCTCCTTTTCGGCTTCCAGTTGATCCTGGGCTTGTCGCAGTCTTTCTTCTTCTCTATTTCTTCGTCTCCACTCAGCCTTAGCCTGTCTCATCTGGCGTTCTGCCTCTTTCTCTTTCCATTCTGCCAATACTTTGTTGTAAGCAATCCATTGCGCTAAGACTCTGCTGTATTCCGCATCGTATGCCGCGCGGCTCCATGGATTCACCAGTACATCTCTGGCGTGCTTCAACTATGTACCAAATTATCAGTCTTGATTTACTATGCAGGCGAGGGAGTATGCACCTGTCGAAACTTGTTCGCATCAACAGCTTGGCCTGGTGCCACTTTGATTTTGTCTGGATGGTACCTGAGTGCTAATCGCTTATAAGCGGCCACAATTTCGGCGGCTGAAGCGCTTTGATCAAGTTCTAGGTCAAAATAGAGATCCGGTTCAATAGGTTCCTGCGGTTTCAGCATAGTGCCTGCTTGGACGTGCCGTGCGGTCAACGAGCAGACTGTGAAGTGGTAGATGTTTGGTCCAGAGTCTTTTGAGTAGGATCTTAAATATGCGGCTATTTGACCTTCTGAGTCAAGAAGGGTGAATGCGGGTAGGTGCCAAAATCGGAGGGTAATGAAGGTACTGCGACCCTCACATATATGTGAGAATTGAAGTGGACATACGCACGGTTGTGTAATGAGTTAAGAGGCTTGGATAAGCGATCTGAAAGTGAGATTTAGAAGAGAGTTGAAACGAGCAAGTTGATACTTTTATATCAGAGTATGCCAATGCACCTTTACTATGATAGCTACAGCATCGCAAAGCTCTTGTCCTTCACCCAGTGAGAGGATAAAGCGACACACACCTGAGCCATTGATATATCAGCTATTAAGACCCTCAAGATGCCTACTCACGATCTCAGTCCCGGAGCGGATGAAGTCCAAACTGACTATGGTTGCCAATGTCTACTCCATGCTTCTGCATAGACCTGGCATACCCAAGAACGTCCTCCTCCCAGCTCTTCAACGTCTCTTCTCTATCCGCGCCTTCAATAATCCTGTCGATGGCTTTTGCAAGCTCCATAGCATTCATTGCCGCTTGGTTTGTGCTGGCTGCAGTATGTGGTCTGAAGCCCGCGAGTGCATCGCCAATCAGCAATACACGATTGTCACTCGGTAGTACGGCGGCCGGGCTCACAACATCTGTGATGGCCTGGATGAATGGCACTTGCGTTTTGTTGACCAATTCAGCGAACTGAGGTGGTAATAATTCTCTTGCAATCTCTTTCTGTCGTCTCCAAACACCATCCTGTATGCCTCCGGGAGGCAGAGTGATGTGGTGCCTCTTCCCGTCTTTGTCCGTCATGAGCTCCACGTGCTCGGGCGATTCTTCTTTGTAGTTGACATACCAGACCCAGTTGAACAAACGCTTGCCAGACTCGACAGTACCGTTCAGCCCTGGGATGGTGTACGCTAGGATCTGAATGCCCTCGGTATGAAAGAAAGGAAACTTTTCAACGAACACATCGGTCGCTGACTGCGAGACTTGGTTTTCTGGAACCGTGCCCCGCCATGCTACATAGCCAGCATAATTTCTATGCACATCTGGGTCAATGAACTTGCGGATCATGGAGCTGGGTCCGTCGGCGCCGATAACCATATCCGCATTGATGGTAGCGGTGTTTCCAATATAGGTTGTCGATTTGATCGACAGGGACTCTGTGCTCTTGAATTCAATATTGGTAACCTGATGTCCGTAGTCGTAAGTGGTCGTCCCTTCGTGAGCTTCTGATGTGGGTGCTCTTGCATATTCGGAGCCGAGTTGGTCAAAGTTTGCGCGCAGAAGATGGTAGAGCAGGTCCCAGCTTGTCATGTGTTGCTCTTTGTCTTCTCGATCAATAATATTCCCGCTTTTGTCGAGATACAATCGCTCATGGCTGGTGACTGTGAGGGGCGTCTTTGTCCGATCGTGCTTCTTGAAGAACTCCTGCACATCGTGGCCAGCCACCACGCCAGCACCCTGGTCGTGAAGCAATGTTGTCGGGTTCCGTTCGAGAATGCGAATACTTAAATCTTTTCGGATATGCTTCAACGCAACACCAGCGAACAGGCCGCCTAGCGAGCCGCCTACAATGGCAATGTTCTTTGGCTGTGTTTGTATCATCTTGGCCAAATCAAAGCATGGGATGGTTGGACCAAGACACGCATCTTTAGAAACTGCAGCAATACCTGTGTAATTCGTTGTCATCATTACAAGCTGAGAAGGGCAGGTGGCAGGGGTGTTGAGGCCTCAAATTATCTTATTAGCGATGACGTCAAAGCAACGCTAAGCTCCAGACTCGAACGCGTCGCGTGTCTTGCTGTTCAATACCGTCTGAATAGGCCTCAAGGTGAGGCTGCAGTAAACGTCATTTGAATTGAGACTGGCTGCTAAATGTTAGGGTGGCTACGATGTCTTCAGCTGCACCTTGAGAACCAGATCATATCATCCTTCATCCTCTCGCACAACGGTATGCCCAACCGCTGTACCTTTCCGTTCTCGTCAATCTCAAACTCAGACTTGAGCTTCCGAATGCTCTTATTCAATAGGTCTTTGTACTCGATGACAAAATGTTTACCGGATACGTGGTTGAGCCTGAGATTGAAAGGCATTCCCCTGTCCGTGCAGTCGGCCTTCAATTCACCCTCGTCATATGTAAGTACTAGTGCGCGATAGCCATCATTGAAGTAGATTCCGGCGAGCCTTTCGAAAGGCACTGGAAGTGACTCAGTTGATTAAGCAGGTAGCAGATCCTGGCTGTTCTCTTCGGTCTGTTCGTCGAGCTGGCTCTTCCGCCAATACGCCGGCCAGTCGTACCCTCATCCTGTGGAACTTGGAGCACCTCATCCATCAGCTGATGGAACAGAATTTGTAAGACGTAGAAAGCATCGTCCGAGTTGCCAAACATAACAACCCCTCAATCCTGCTCTGGCAGATACCGCATCAACGCCTTAAACCCAGCAAAAGGCCCATCATTGCCAACCACCACATGCCCACGGTACGACTCAACAACCAGACCCAGGGCGTATAAAGAGTGTCCGTAAAATGGAAGCGCATCATTCCCTTCAAAAGGAATGATACTCCGTCCTTTGACCATCTCTTTATGTGCATCTTCCGACAATGGACCAGAGCGGTGCAGTAGCGCTTGCACCCACTTCGCAAAGTCGCTGACACTGCTGTATACGCATCCAGCGCCTTTTCCTTCAGGCTGAAAATAAGAAGGGATGGCAATTTACTCCTCGTTCTCCTTGTCCCAGCTGTATCCCATCGCTAAACGCGCCTCTGCATTGCCGGTTTCGATACCGTTGATATCGTGGTAGGTATTGAACATGCCAAGCGGCTCCCAAATGTTCTGTCGTACAAATTTGCTGTAGGGTTCGCCTACCACAGTATCGATGATATGCGTAGCAACGGTATACATAGTGTTGCTGTACTGATACTCCGTTCGTAGCGGCTTGTTGAACGGAAGGTTACGTAAGTTCCGTGTTATTGATCTTGCGCTGTCTGGCAACACAGCTTTCTGGCCGTATAACGCATCATCGTGTCCTGGATCCCCCGTCCGGTGACTGAGGGTATCTTCGATAGAGACACGTTCTGTGAGATGTGGGTCTGGCAGAATGAAATCGTCGGGCAGGATCGTCGAAACCGGAGTTTGCCACTGCACGTCTGGATACGCATCGTCTTTTACGAGAAGCGCGATGCATGCTGCCGTGAAAGACTTCGATGTGCTGGCGCAGTCGAAGAGCGTGTCTTTGGTGCAAGGCTGATAGTCCAAACGAGACACCCCGTAGCTCTAGCATTTTGTTAGTATCTGGGACGCAAACACGAGACGAAACATACTTTGACATGGGTCTTGTCACCTTGTATGACGGCAATTGCAAGTCCTGGTACCTTCCACTCCTCGATTATTTCACGAATTTTCTCGTCGAACGCGGCAGTTGTGTGCACCATGACTTTGGACCGCAGTTCTCCTTTCCGAAGAACGTCTGCATGAAGGAGCGCAAACGCGAATAAAGCGAGGCTTCCTTTGATTATTCCCAAGTGGCTGCATGTATGACAGAGATCTGGAAATAGGCCACTACTACAGTTTAATTTGGCGACACAAGTGAACATAACGCTAAAGTAACACCACGATCTGGCTATCACAATGTCGACTAATGCAAACAATTGATCAAGCTCCAACAGTCACGCCATTTGGCATTCCAACCCAATCGGTAAACCAGAAATGAAAGGCGCAAGGAACTTCTCCCCTCTAACCTGCGTCAACTTCTCCTCAACATCTTTGTACATGTCATATGCATTCATCTCCTCGATTGTAAGCTTTTCCTTCTCGTTCGCGACCTTGTAGGTTGAACAGTTGTCCTTGTTCGCCGAGAAGCCGATACGTTCGTTGATGTTGTACGCTGCCTTCGCAGCAGCAGCCTGCACACGGGTAGCGCGCGGTAACCGGACCTTCTCGTACACTTCGAGAGCCTCGTGTACGTCGCCTTGGAAGTAAGATTTGTTGAAGATGATGCCGAGGGCAGCGGCGTCTTCGATGGCCATACATGCGCCTTGGCTTTGGTGTGGCATCATCTGCACTTGTTAGTCTTGATCACCATAGGAATGGAATACGTACTGGGTGGCCTGCATCTCCCAACAGGCACACATTTCCTTTCTGTATATACGGGTATGGTTCATGGACCCACAGCCTCCAAGGTTGGACTTCGATCCCAATCGCTAGATGAGCCTTTACCTGTGCATCCAATTCTGGATAGGGAGCGAGCAATTCATCGACTGGTCGGTCTTCTGCCCCCATGCTTGAGTTGTGTAGTCGCCCTTCTCACGAGGGAAGAAGCAGTAGTATGAAAGTAGCTTCCCACCATTGCAAGGGGAGAGGACGATCTTATCCCATTTGCCTTCCTGACCGCCCCAGTACTCCAGAGCAGCGTCTTTTGAGTAGTCTACGAGACCGAGCTTGACAACTTGGTCGGTGTTCACGTTGGCGTGTAGACAGCTGGAATCGGCGGGGCGCTTTGCTGGGTGTATCCCGAGAATTTTGCGTACAGCTGAGCCGATGCCGTCTGCTCCAATAAGCAGGTCGTGCTTCGCATGCACGCCGTTCTTGAACGTGACAGTGCCGGCTTTGAGGTCCATACTCTCACACTAAAATTCTGTCAGTTATGGCGCAGATCGTAAGACAAGGAGCACTTACAGCGTGGTTCACGAGCAATGTCGCTGGGGTTCCCTCACCCTCCTCTTGCATCGCGCAGTCTTTTAGCATACTGTGCATGTACTGACGATGGAACATGTTGTACACATATCCCCACTTCTCCTCGTAATCTTCAAGGTCGAATGTGGAGACCGGCTCGCCAGTCTTCCAGTCGCGGTTGATGAGCTTCTTCAAAACCACAGGGTCGCCCTTCGCGACATCAACGCCCCACTCGTGTAGCCATCTTGTGCCATTTGCGGCGCAAGAGACTGATGCACCCACTTCACCGGCGAAGTCGTGCTTCTCGTAGATGGTGACCTTGTGCCCGGCACGGCGAAGAGCGATGGCCACAGACATGCCGCCTATCCCACCTCCAATCACACCGATATCGAGGCGTCGCCAGCCTTGCGCCATGGTTTCTTTCTCTTCTTCGTGTTAACTTGAAGGATGGGTTGAGCAGATCAAGGTGATCAGCGAAGTTTTCGATATTGACTAAAGTCTGTCCAGACCAAAGTGCGGTACAATTGAATTGAATGGAGATTTTTGTAGCTCCAGAAACGTGCGAGACTTTCTTGATATACATAGCAAAAGCCACAGGTTTCTCCGTTCTGATCTGATGTTATCACGACCGTGCCGTCAGCTTCATCGGTAATACGCAACGTATCGGGAGGCAATGCCAAAGACCCATGACCGCCGAAACAAGGATCTGTATCCATCCTTTTGGCGATTCTCTGCATGCTGATTGGGATATCGAACGCCCTATGTGCGGGGTTGGTGTCCGTGTTCGTGGATTGGTGGATGAGAAACTTGACGGAAGGAACGGAGTAGTGACGGAAGGTAGATAAAGTTCGCTTAGCTCACTAGCTCGAACGCTACTTCCGTCGGATCATGAAAGGCTATCATTCGACCACGAATGTCAATACAATTGTTCTTGATTGTTGTGAGGTCCCTGTATCAACTCTCCTGGTCGCCCTATAGGCTCCCAGATCCATCGCTATGGTCAATGCACCAAATCTCACATGTTCAGAACGGAAGATCGGCTGACGAATTCCTTGGATAACAGAATTTTCGAGTTGAGGGCAGTTATCCGATACGACCGTGAAACAACGGAATGGCTCATCAGATCGGAATTGTTGCATTTGCAGGTAGACATGGTCCTCTTGCCTGCTCGATCCGTGCAGTAGCATTAACAACCAAGTTTGCGAGAGGACTTGTCCCACACTTCAGGCCCAAGACAAAAGCCTGACTGTGCTACAAAAGGGTCAGATAATTGCAAAGGTCAGCTAAGTATATGATATACTTACTACATCTGCCAGAAACGGCGCTGTATGCGTATGATCCATTGGATAGTTCGCATCGACGACAGTCTTTCCAAGAAGCTGTTGGGCTTGGGCAGCATAACCTCCGTGCTGGACAAAGAACACATTGGAACTTGGGCCTCCAAGCTCGAGAGTGGCCAACCTATCTAGATGAGTATATGCATGTCTCGAACTGACCCAATACTCACATGCTGTAATAAGCAAACACTGGCGATCTATACGTGTAGCTACCCGATTCCCAAACATTCGTCGGAAGCTGCTCCGCAATGACGATACCGGCCGCTCCTAAGTCAAGAAAGCTGCGAGCTGCTGCTTTCACATACGTTGGGAAGGATTGAACGACCTCCGTCATATTGCTGAGAAGTCAGCTGACATGCCCAAATAAGGCATTTCGAGTGAAACTCACTTAAAGACCACCTCACAAGTCTGGTTTCCAGCGCCAGGACAATCTGCTCGGCCTTTGTCACCGGTCGTGCTGGTGGACCCGTTCTGGGAGCACCAGCATCGTTGATGCCAAATTCGATGACAACCCAGTCTCCTGGCTGTAGTGCTTGCGCTATTCTGTTGAAACGACCTTCGCGGGTGAACTAAGGTGAATGAGTATGTCACGTGCCAACTCGAAAACCAGCGTCACATACCGAACGTGCGGATCTTCCGGCATACGCGGAGTTGTTCACAAAGGCTCGATCGCCGAACGAGTATTTGAGATACTGGCCCCAGCCTTCTGTACCGTTGTGTCCGCCGCCTGGAGCTGTTGTGGAGTCGCCTGCTAGCCAGATCGTCGGTACGTCAGCTGCGGCAACAAGGCCTATGCTAAGAAGACTTAAAAGCGCATTGGGGAGCTTCATTGCAGGTGTCGCGAGTGATTGAAAAAGAAAGAAGAATTACAGAAATATCTGAAATTGGTTGTTTAGGAGGAAAGCAACGCCGAGCATTGCGCTGCCAAGTGTTCGGTACTTATATTTGTGCATTCTACCACAACTTTGGAAAGTAATCAAATCGAAATTTGATACAAAACGTGGATGCGGAGCCCCGCAAAGTCCGGGGTTGATCAGCGGTACGTGCATCGGGTCAATGAGCACCGAAGAAGACTAGATCTTCCGTCGCTCTTTTTCTTTTGGCAATCAGCAACAAATTTTACAGAATTCATTCTTTGAGATGTTATGTTCACTAAGATGGCAGGGGTTATACAGCTGAGAAACAAGAAGGAAAATAAGCTTAAAGAAAAACCAGCTAGGAACTACTTCGAAGGCATGCCATCAAGTCTAACATAAATAAATAGGGGAGTAGCGGCGTCGCGGGTACACAGAACGACTGCGTGTCTGCATATGGCTCTTGCTACAACTGCTCGTGATGGATACTTATCTATTATCGTTCATAAAGCTCCAGCAGCGACGCCACGTCTGTAGAACATTTCGTCTGTACTTCCACAGAACATGAGGCCTCATTCTATCGTCGCATACCAAATTCGATATCGGCCTTGCGTCCAGGTTTAATATTTGGGTCGTACCAGTTAATGCAGACGGTGAGAGTAGCAATCATCATGAGGCAGTCGTAGATATAAAGCGGCCATTCGTGTTGAAGAAGGTAGCCCTGCTGCAACATCGTTAGCTCTGATGTGGTCCAACAAGGACAAAGGGTGTTTACCTTGCCCATGGCGTACTCGATCACACGACACATGTTACGGATGGTGATGAAAATACTTGCGGCGTAGAGGAAGCACACCATCTTTTGCCACGAGATATCGGCAGAGGCAGCCGTAGGCCTCGATTCCAGCCTGCGGTGCCATGTACCCGCAACAATGACAAAGAACAAGAAGATCAGAATTTGCAGAATAAGACCACCGAGGATGATGTTTTCGCCACGCTTAACACCGTCCTGGTCAGCAGCCTGCACCAACATTCCAGCGCCGCCGCTCTGAATGAAGAAACATAGGATATCGCCCGTGACAAAGATTTTGGTGACCCAGTTGGCACGTACGATTGAGTAGGACGCAGAGTCGGTACGCATGATCAAACGTCCAAGGATCATGTAGATGGAGGCAGCGAACAGGATAGGAGCGATGAGGATGAGGACGGATTGGATGATATAGGGCATTTTGGTAACAGTGTCATTGTGTGCTGCTGCCCGCGCACCGTAACCAATGGTCTCAAACTAGGAAAGGACGTTAGCTAAGTTCTGTAGAACCCCGGTGTGTGACGCACCAAACCACCGATAATGAGCGGTATGCAGAACCATGTACGGTTCTTGACGAGTCGGAAGATGTGAGCGCAGGTGAGGAGAGCGAAGACGGCACAGGCAATGGCACCACCGGCGATGGATGGCGTGTACGGCCAGAGGACGTATTCCTGTTTCGTTGTGTCCGCCATAGTCGATGTGCAAGGTATTTGAATGTTATAGCCGAGTGAAACAAGCTTTGGCTCGGCGCTCTTGCTTATGGTCCCGTTTCTTGCTGCTGGTTTTTTGTCTGGTGGCAGCGGAAGAGATTTAAAGATAAGGTGTAGTGGTAGTCAAGGGAAGACAAGTCGTCTGGTGCAGAGAACCTTATGTATGGCAGTATGGGAAAGGGTCGCATAAGCATTCGTACACCGTACTCGCATTGCCTGAGCAATATCTGGACCCTACATAATCCTACGTGCTGTAGCTAAGCCTTCGGGAGGACCTAGACAAATATGAGCTTAATATGGCTAGCGCCTCTCAAATACGCGTACTCGCTTGCGGACACGTAAACGACAGTGCAGGGGTGTTCGCAGTGCTGGAGTTTCGAGATATCGAAACAGTCTGCATTTGCCGCTATGTTGATGTCGAGTCGTCCTTTCCGGCAGGATCAATGCTGACGCACTTGATCGTTTTTGATTATGAGATAACATGGTTGTGACTTCTGTTCTGCAATGCATGTCAGTATCCCAAGCTTAGACTTGAAGATAGAACTTACGTCCGCTAATCGTACACAGCTACTATGCTGCTGCAAAGCTCGCAAGCATCTCCAAAACTGTAATGGCTTTTACGATCTTGGCGTCTTTTCCGGCCATGGATACCCTTTGTAGACCCACGAGTTCAGGCAAAGAACGCACTGCGCCACATTTTTCACCTCAAACGCGTCGTATGCGAGAACATTACTGGTATTGTGTTGCCTCAATCAGGAGTAAGGGCTTTGTGATGACCACGAAGCTGTTCTTTCGGCCATTCCAACCAACCGCTCCACTCGCTGGGTACTAGAGCTTCCGCAACACGGAGAATCTGCTCAGGAACACCGGCCAAGTACCAGTATTGGTTGCTGCTCCTCTGTAGCAGAACCGCATAATGCGCATAGATGATCAAGGAGCCCGGTTGTCGTTCTGATAAGAGTTCGACGTATCGGTCTGTGACAAAGTGGATCCAGATCTTGAGAAGTGCATCGGAGGGCGGTTTATGTGACTTTTCCGCGGCAGCAAAGGTCAAAACTAGGATGTGGACCGCATAGCCGTAGGCATCGACAATGTCTGGGGGATAGAGATGATGCATAGCCTCGGCAAATTTGCGTAGCTGTACAAGCTCGGTATCAGCTGGCGGCTCTTGCGTGGTCCAATCGATACCCTTGACATCGTCTGGAATCAGCTTCTCGAGTATAGAGGCTTGCATTGCATTGTAGAAGCTGGAAACCATTGGCCGTACTCTCCGGGTCAAGGAGAAATTGGATAGGAGGGACTCGAAGGCGTGGTCCACGTCATGGTTGGGATCTATCGAGCTTGCACAGGAGTAGGGGAATAGGGCTCCTGCGAACATGAGAACAGCCTTGAAGTTGCTCTCGTCGATATCGCGCACAGTAGCCTGGAAGTTCACAAGAGCAGCCTCGTGATGTTGACCTCCTACAAGAGCATATTCGACGGCTGTTGGACCAAACTCTTGCAGTCGGCTAAGATGAAGTGCAGAGAGAGCGAGAATCATGTGGAGAAGGAAGGGATACTCAAAGGCAGTCTGTGGTACGGCTGTAGCGTACACCGCATGGGCATCCGAGCCCGCTCCGAGCGATTGCGCGGTGACAGTCGTGTAGTGATGCAAAAGGCGCATATGAAGGACGTTGAGAGCTAGAGAGTCCTGAATGGGAGTGATGTGTACATCTAGTGCAGCTGGCTCGAACACCACGCCTTCCGTTGATGAGGGTGTGTACGCCGAAGCAACGGGTAAAGGCGAGCCCCGTCGATCCTTCTCGACTCTTTGGTGGTCGGTACTCGCACGGCGTGCCTTGCTTCACGCAATTTGCGCAATTTGGCTGCTGCTCATCGCACTGTCATGGTCAGTCTCACCCATCTATGATGGATATGGTTGGTGTAGCCGCACCTTGACATGGCGGGCTTTGCAAGGAAGACAGCCGTTCCTCGACTTCTTGTGTGGCTTGCGCGTCTTGACCCTCTCCATTTTGGCTTTGTCACCGTAAACTCATGTTCGTTCTTGGTCTTGTGTAGGATCCTAGAGGATTGGTTCGAGCAGGCGCGAACAGTGCCCTCATGGAAGGTGCTGGTGCCGGCGCTAGTCACGCATCATTGCCGATCCCGGGATGTCGTTCGTTGGCCGGCGCGAACAATTCTAATGACTTTGCAAGCACACAACATCCATACTTACAACGTACATAAAGAAAGCAGTGTTCTGTAACGAAAGAGTCTATGTTTGCGATAAGACGTCATGGAGCTGCTTTCTTTCATTTACTTTGGGTGATAGCGCCTGTACCAGCAAGGAATCTTGGTCGTTGAGTGGAAGCAGCAGTGAGGACTATTTAGCTAAAGAAGTCTAAGCCTCTATAGAATGGTGCTTCGGCAAAGGGTCGGTCGAAATACGTCGACTTGAGAGACCGCTCGGCATGACTTTCATCATGCATGGGGTGTGGGCTAACAAGGTACTCAACAATTCCTATATAAGCACAGCGACCATCACGTCCTGCATTTGGTCGGACCGGGGGCTTGCATCATTTTTCAAATTCTGAATGCTCTTTTCACAGACGATCACCACGCACATCAACCCCGTCTTGAATTTCACCATGAGTGGCTTTTCATTTCTTTTTCGTTACTCAAAGTATTTCTAAATCTTTGCCGGCAGCTTTCCGCTCTTCTGGGCTGTGTATGTTGCAATAAGATCCATCAGCGCTGGGCTGAGTACGTCATATGACTCGAGGCCCTCCTTCTTGAACTTCTGGCGAACCTCATCTATTCCTTCAGGATCGAACCCTTGCTCGATAATACTCGACACGAATGCTGCAAATTGAGGCTCTTGCCAGCCTTTGGTGTTGCTGAGCTCTGTGTGCACGAAGTCCAGGCCCTTGAAAGGATGGTCGTTGATGATGCGGCCAAACAAGTGCACACCGCACTCTTTACACGCATTGCGCTGAATGGCGGCGGTCTCATCGACGACGTGGAGTTTGTTGCCGTTGGCGGTTACTTTGACTTTGTCAATGGGGAGGACACCGACGACAGAGAAAAGTGCGCCAGAGGGCTTCCAGCATTTTGAGCAACCGCAAGCGTGGTTGTGAGCCACGTTTGAGCCGAGAGTCACTTCGACCTTGTCGCTGGGGCAGTGGCAGTACAGCTTTCCGCCGGGGAAGTTTGGGTCGCCCTTTTGGATGCCGTTATCGATAGATGGGTGGATTGAGGGTGCCATGGTGATAAGGATGAGAGGAAGTTGCTGATATATTTCCAGTTATTTTTAACGTGGCAGAGATTGTCTTTATAGGAGTACATTTAGGACTGCCATGCCGCGATGTATAAGTCTGCGGTTCCGCATGCCGGAATACGTTGCGCTTTGCCGTCCGGGAGGTACCCACCAAAAGAGCACAAGGCCAATTGCAAGCAAGGGGCGCAGTACGAAGAGCTTGGAGAATGGCGCGATGCTCTAAGATGTGGGAACAATGAGTGTGTTAGTTCCTCTTCCGGACAGAGAACCCCGCGTCCTAATTCGGAGCCGCCTCGGAGAAGCCACGGGATTTGCGGCGTCTTTCGTACTTGAAGCAATGCACGTCCCTCTCGACTTCGATGTAAGTCTGGCCGGCTGTTTTCCTCCGGAATTTGTGCGCTGATAGCTGAAAGAAGCTCATGGAATTATTACGAATGCCGGATGCCGGGCGCAGGGCCGAAGATTCTGTGATTTGGGATCAATAAGACGCGAGTAAAGCGGGTGCTACGGATAAAACTCGGTACCTGGAACACTTATCTTACATTGCAGATAAAGCTGGATACAACATTCTAGCAACAACCTCTCAGACAGTGCTTCTGGAGGCTTCCAATTTAACCAAAAGCATTTTACAGCCTTTACAAAACCGGCATGGTCTTGTAGGGAGGGACCAAGTCCATTGCTGGGCGTGTTGGCTGGCCACGACAATATCACAAGGACACGTTGATAAAGTACATTTCGGTATCTCAACCTATAAACTCACAGGGTTTTAGCAAGTCCGTATGACCCGTATCGACTATCTCCCAGGAAACACGTGGTATGCGTGTTCGCACCTGCAGTTTTTACCGTTTCCCACATCGCGTGGTCTAGCTGATTGGTTTTGCGTGGAAGGATCCTACATAGGCTAGGATGAGCTGAAGGGGTATTTTTGCAGCGGCCAGAGGGCTCATACAGGTGGTGATGAATACCTCACACTGTAGGACCAAGGTCAATCACAGACAATGTGATTAAGTGGTCGGACAGCCGAGCCATGCGGGCTACACTATTGGAGATCATGGCGGCATTTGCTGTACTCTGGAACAAGGTCATGGGCTGTGAGGGCAAGAATGGTTGACAGACGCTTATCAGGTTGATGGATGGTCGATGGTCGATGGTCCTCAAACAACTGCAACTCGCTCTTGCAGCGAACGAATTGGACCAGGTGCGTGTAGCTGCGATGCGCTCCTGCCGTTATCTCAATCTTTACCTTCATCTTGTGTATCACTCCACGTCTCGCTCATAATTCTAACCTCTCCTCTCTTGGAGCGCCAGTGATTCGTCGATTGGAACAAATCCCAGCACCCCGTTAGTACCAGTTTCCATTTCTTCAGGAAAGCAGGTGTAACCTCCCAGCCTGTAGGGTCCCAAGGATCTTTCCAGACAATGACTCCAAACTGACTACAGAGATCATGGCATAGCTGCTCTTCTTCCAACAAACCTGCCGCATCAAGCAGTATGAGGTTATTGCGGAACACAGCGTCGGGTAGCAGATCGAGCCACGGGTGGTGAGGAACTGAGCGTTGCACCATGGTTGGCCTTAAGGCTACAGGTATACAATCTTCCGCTTGCTCGGGACGCCAGGTACCAGATATGGAAAAAGGCGAAAGAGCATCATTGTGCATCTCAGACGCAGTCAGACCAAGTACCTCGATGTTAACAATCAGAGCACGCCGGACATTGAGTTGGGTAAGACCGAGGAGGATATCTGTCCGTGGGGACTGTTTGGCGTACGCTGTCCGTGCTGCGGCTTCCAAAAACAGTAAGCACTCGATCGAAGATGGTGCTTGAGGACCTAGGATGTGCAAGTTGGCGAAGCATTGGAGGGACGCGAGTTGTGCGAGCAACACTTCCTCTGCTTGGTCACCCGTGTCTGTAGGAATTTCCGACTTGGCTGCAAGTTTGCGGCGATGCTGACCTAAAGTAGAGGTCAGATTGCAGTCAAAATAAAAAACAACCGCTTGACCAACGTTGGGCTCGTTGATTCACCCTATTTTGACGCTTCCTTCGCTCAACCGCGCTCCCCGTTGTTGTCCAGTCCACGCAAGGTATGATAGCTTTCGTATTCATTGTGACCTTGCTAGAGGCTATTGTATGACATGGCGCGACGAATCTGAGCCGTGTGCACGATCAGAAGGTGGTGAAGAATGAGATGAAGGTTGCCGCGAATGATGGCGCATGCGGTTAGCCACCTCGGAGTTACACTATTAACACCGAGCTATGACCTGACTTCGCGAGCAACTGTCATCAAGGCTACAATATCCTCAAGTTCTGCCAAATGACATCTGCACTCACTACAGGGGCTCAGCTGCACTTAACTCCTAGTACAGTGCCCAACTGTTACCAATACCACGGCCACTTTGCAAGCCCGTTTGTGTCATCGTTGACCAAGAGGTAATCGACACCAAAGCATCTCCCATAGATCAGTCACAGAATGACTATCATTGGGTTTTGCAGAAGCACGATTTGAGTCTGGAGAACATCTTCCAATGGAACCCCAGCCTCAATAGCGAAAATTGTGAGTTACAGCCCGGATACAGTTACTGCATGTCACAGACTAAGGGGCTGGAGAACCGTAAGCACATATCGTTGGGCGTGAGGTGCGCGATCATTGACAGTACTAGGGACTGATTCATGGCATGAGACCTGCTTACCTAAAGAGGCGTTGTGCTATGTAAAGGTTATGGGTGGAACAGACCCAAACTGCGACTGCTTTGCCATAGTCACCGGTGAGAAAACGATGAATAATAATCGTAAGAATATCATACTGACAACACATTTCACACATATAATTATCAACATTAGAATCGACGCGTTTTTACCTCGCAAAAGCTGCTAGAGTTCCAGTCGAGAATATCATCAAGTATAATAGCTGGGTCAGCAAGGAGGATTGTGATGGAAGTCTATACGTCGACTTCAGCGCAGATAGCAGTCGTGCGGTCTGTATTGCCCCACTAGGTCTACCAACTAAAACAGAGGTGATATCGCGCTCGCCACCGACCTGCAATCTTAATCCGGACAAAGGAGAGCACGTCTACCCAATCCGCCAATGTGTACTTTTGACCCAGAAAAGGGGGAGTACATTTGGCCACGGGTACGTACTCGTTGAAATATGGAGCCCGATTGCTGTCGCTGACATGGGGGTATCGGTTATGCACGTAGGGAAAAGATGGAACAGTGACTTAGAGAACGCCCCCGTCTTCGTCAACGGGATCCAAGTTGTCCTAGGAAGGGTACAATTCATACCCTCCAGGTCCAGATGCTTTTGCCGCTAAAGGCCACTGGCTGAGGCAGTGAAAGAAGAGCTTGGTGCTGGTAGCATCTTATCTGTCCTTCAGAATCGTGGTGGTGGAATATCTTGCAAAGTGTCTCAGGAGAAATTCTAATCAGATCGACGGCAGAACCAGACTTCATAGTTGGCACAAGTACCTTCTTTATCTCCTTGTGCCAACAATCCAGATTTTTTTCGCCAAGCAGGCCATAACCTGCCTGGCCGTGCATGATAAGGACATTTAGGAAGAAGTTGAACCCTTTCATATTATTCCTTGGGGGAAAGCTTAAGAATTCTAGCCTAATGTGAAGGATACTGAATATATGTGCATCGCCAAATTCATCGTGCACTACACGTTACTCTGGTCGCCGCGTCTCTTCGTGTCAGAAATCAAAGACCATGTCGCAGAGCTCTGGTGCACCCACGCTCACGGAAAATATGTAGAGGTCTTCGAGCTCTGATATCGTCCACTCTTGCTTGGAGGTACCAAAAGTGGTAGCGACATATCCTGGTAGGGTTGGCCGCAGTGTTGGCGAGCAGCAAGCCAGAAATCGAGAAACAGGATCAGCGATAAACTTTGGATCATATTGAATGGTACGGATATTTGAATTATCCGCAGTGCTTCGCTAATGACTTTGCACTACTGAACAGCAGATGCCCGTTTCATCTCAATCGCATCTGAACACTCGTAGCTGACTTCGCCAGTTTTGAATCTGGATTCCAACGTTTCCTGCGCTGCGTGGATTTGATCAGAGTCGCTCTGCATGGCCGTCGGTTCAATGTGCAGATCATGATCCTTTTTTTGATAAGGTCGGAGATCTGCTACCGGTACTGCAGCCTCAGGAAGATCATCGAAGAGTTTCAGGAGCTCGAAATCTAGTCTTGAATCATTGTATGGCACTCCGAGATGTTCATGACATCCAACATATCTTTGTCTTTGCGGTGCTGGAGCTATAAGATTACAGGTTTGTGCTCTACCAGTAGCGCGCTGTGCCAGAGGAACAAACACCAGACCTCTCTCTCTGTGTAGAATCGAGGCGCATGTCTGTTATACGTTCTGAAGATATTGGTGGCTGATCAAGGTTTGCCATCCTTTTTTAGATATCATTTAGCGCAGTCCGCTCTGCTGAGGCCTTCGACGTCAAACCAGTATATATCTTGGGTATACTTTTGGTCGGTGTTTTTACTCCTCTAAACTTGAATGTTAGATATACTGTTTTCGAAATCCAGAATTTGGGCGATATTGCAATGCTGTCCTGCTTCCGCCTCTTCTGGAGTCGAGCTTTCATAGTATTGTGCCTCTCGTTACACTGGAATTTCTCCACCATTTCATCGCGCTCGCGTTTGCTGAGCATTGTGTAACGGAGTTGAGTGGACTGATTCCAATGAGGCGGTTTCCAGGAAGTTGCAAAAACAAGATTGATGGTTGGTTACAGGACGAAGTAAATATGTTGAAGGCGGTCCGAGAGGCAGAAGTAGCCGGTAAATGCTCGGGAGTATCGTTGAATGGTGAAGAGCATACTGATTGATGCATACTGAGAACTGGTGAAATCTAGCGCAAATGTAGCATACGGACATCGGTCAACGAACATTACCGTTCGTTCAGCTTCTGATGGAAGTAAGTGCTCGAATGTGTGTTCAAGTTGGAAGAAATGCTAGTTGCCTTATAAATTATCTGCAGAAACAAGCAGAAGACAGGCACAAGCGGGCGACAAGTGCAATTTTCTCATACAGTAGAGACAGAGCATCACACAAGAACAATGGTTTATGCCTAAAGAGCATGCGATGATGCTCCAAATCTATGCTAACCATTGATTCTCGTGAGATCTAGAAATCACCATGGTAAGCGCCATAGAAGAACGTGCAAAACTATCTCCTGCTTGTCCAGATGTTTGTCCCCAGACGTAACGACGATGAACCCAGAGTTTATGATTGAACAAAGCCACGACAAAGAGAGAGCAACCAAGCCGCACGCTTGAAGATGTCATGCTTAAGCACTTTATTTTGAGAACTTCATCTGAAAATTTCTCCTTCGCGCGATATCCGCCTTGACCGCGTTCGCTGCAGAATAGTTCAAAATCTATTCCCTCAGAATGCGCTGGTCACTCATCGTCAGACTCAAAGTGCATATTCCGCCAGAACACCCGGCACATTCAGCGTACTACAGCACCCAAAACGCAGCCACACCTCAAACACAAGACAATCTCAGCGGAAGCGATGATGCAGATACATATCCGTCATTGCTCAAACGAGATGCAACCGACATCGAGAGTTCCTCTAGGAAGCTTCGGCGACGCGACCCAAACAAAACCTCGCCATTTGCAAAAAAGCAGTCGAGATCTGGCTCCCCGATTTCACCATTTCTGAAAGCCGCCATTCTGGCAAAGCGTACAGAGTGGCTCGAAGCTACCAGAACTGGTCGTGGGGAGGTAGCTGACCAGATGGAACAACAGCTTGAAGTGTTGGAGCAGCAGGCGCTCTCGCTGAATGCGACAGCATTCAGAGCGTGGCGCAAGCGCACATACTTGGACGAGGAAGGACGGGCCATTTGGTAAGAGGGCTCATGTCAGCTGCAATAACTCGGGCCGCGTGCTCAACGAGACGAAGTGCACGTGACCGGCTTTTGTACAGAAGAGTCACGTACACCTAAAGATTTGGAAGCTGGGAGCGAAGTACGTCAGAGGCAGATGTTCTGAGGTTAACCTGCATTGACCTATCCTTCTTAGTAAAATGTAAGCTTGTTAGTCCATTAACATTATTACTGTAATAGAGCTGACGATCTGTGTTGTGTCAAACAGTGATTAGGACGTAGTAGGCCTCACTTTTGAGCTGTGAGTAGTGAGGGGTGGTCTGATGCTATTTTGTGAGGTCTCGCTGGATATGCTGTACTCGGAGGGCTACCTTGTTCCTGCAACCGTTCGTTACTTGACAACATCTTTCGAAACTGCTGTGGCTAAGTGGCCACCTCCAATGATTCGCATTAGGCAGCTGGATCCACTTGGACAATGGATAATACCAGGCTATTCCGTAGATCTAGCCTGTGAAAAACGTTGAAAATGTCATTATTAGACCCGGAGACGAGAGTAAGTCATCGAACTAAAGCCTCACAGGTCCGGTGTTACTTAGCTCTACTCACCATAGTTGCAGACAACCCTTCGAATGCCTGTAGCAATCAGACGTCCCTTGGAAAGACTAGTGTCGATACAGACGATGTTGCTAAATTCAGTGAGGGCCTGCTTCGCAAGTGCGCGCAAATCAAATGCCCCTTAGCTAAATTGCCAAACCATGCTGATCAGCTAGCAGGATGGTGGGTTGCTCGCACCTATATTCGATCGTTTCGTTGCGATGTTTGAGCGACCTGACGACGAGGATCTCAAGGCCCTCTGGTTGAGCGTGGCGGGAGTAGAGAAACCGACATGTTCTCTGGCTGGATCACAGCATTTGTGTTCTGGCAGAGTAATGGCTCGCGCATGTGGTCTTTCAATCCTGATATGGGTTGCCCGCTCCGGATTGAGCCTCTCAGATCTCAACTGTCTCTGGAAGGCTGGTTGTATCTCATGGAGCAGCAGCGCGTGCCACATGGGGTTATACAAGCCTCCGTCGTGGTCAAAGACATGGAACGAAGCATGAAAATCTGCATGCAGCATGAGCTGATTGGCAATACGAACGCTGCTATTTTGAGTGGACAACAAGTTCTTACGACAACACAGCTGGCTTCAGGAGATGGACCGTACTCGCCTGTTATATCCAATCGAGAGCTGAAGGATCGCGGCTCAGTAGAGCTTATCTCGACGAATCTTGGCTCAAGGCGGCTGTCCAGAGACAACGTCAAGGAACCATGGCTAGGATTTCGTGCATATCCAGACTGTATTGATTCGGAGGCCTTTGCAAAAGCATCCAACGGCCCGTCTAACCCATAGCTGACGGGGCACAGAACCAAAAACTCGTTCAAGGCCGATGCAGAAAGCCACCACCAACCCCAACTGGCACGAGGCGCAGTGAAAATATCGAATAAATACATGTCATGTGCACAATACCCGCCGTGTAGCGGTGGATAGATGGGAAGATCTGTGGTCGAGACGGTGAAGCTTGGGAAATTTGGACGCGTCTGGGAGGCGGTGTTTGCTTGGCGCGCCGGGAAGCCATTTAGTGAATGAACAGTTCTCGTTGGTCTTCTCCGCCCTCATGTTAATTGCCGTGTATTCTTCCCTTCCTCTGTAAGAACTCCCGCCTTGCTGTCCTGTTAACCGGCGCCAGTCGCAAGAGCCTTAAGCGCCAAATCTACCGACCCCGCATCTCGTCTGTGTTTGCCCGCATAATACTATAGCGCTAGCGCAGAGTTCATAGAATCATTCGCGGATAATCATCTGGCACCCTGGCTCCTCATTGCCTGCTTCTGCGTCGTTATGCCTAGACAACGTGAGGGGACGATGTGGATGTCACCTGCTCGCCAACAGTTGCTTTGAGGGCTCTCACTAGTAGCTACTGTAACCCATTGGATCAGTCGCAGCGGCTGGTTCATTGGTTTATGAACAGGTGCAGCTGTTCAGCCACCCCTTATTTCACATAGCGAAAATGAAGATAAATCTCATTAGGCCCCAGCCTTGTCAGAATTGACACGGCCGGCTCGGTCCCGTTCTAGTGGGTAACAGAACTGGGGGTTGTGCCTGCATGGGCTCCCTGCATTGATGTTGTTGGGGCTTCTTGGTCTCTAATCTCCAACGCCGATTGGGAGTCATTCCTCGTGGAGTCTGAGCGAAAACCCCTGTAAAAGTCGTAGCCTCTGAGAAGCATTGCAGAGCTGACTCGCCTTCCCCTCCCCGCGTTCTCGTCGACTTGCGGTCCCGAACGGTTGAGGCTGCTCGGGCGCCCAGTCTCGCCTAGCCCATTACGGCAGCGGAGGGGTGCACTCCGTCCCTAATTCTACCAGTCATGGTTTCTAGAACCAAGCTCCGACACAACACTTTTGGGATGGGAGTGTTCACGCGGATTTCGCGGGCCCAGACGCCGGGGCCCCTCAAACGGGCGTCCCACAGATTGTAATTATCGTGGATGTTTTATAGCTCGTCCATGTCGCGCATTCTGTATTCATCAGCAGCTGCTACTGTCTCAAGCATCACCTCGACAATGGCTGACACCAGGGAGCCTACTAATGTGCACATCCATCAGACCACCTCAGAGAATGGTGTAGGTAGCCCGAATATGACTGTATGCCGCATAATTGACAGTCATGCAGGACCTCAAGGGCGCTACTGCTGAGGTGAAGGTCATCACCGGTTCTGAAGCCCTCGTAGAGGCCAAGCTCAAGGAACCCGTCGCACGCTTCTCACGTCATGCGATGATGCTCTACATCTGTGCCGTCGTAGGCTTCTTTTGCTCCACTTGCAACGGTTTCGATGGATCCATGTTCAACTCTCTTCTCACGAACGACACCTTTAAGGATTACTACAAAGTCGAATCCACCGGTGCCTGGGCCGGTATTGTCACTTCCATGTACCAGATTGGTGGTGTCGCTGCTCTTCCTTTCATCGGTCCTGCTTGCGATACCTGGGGTCGTAGGTACGGTATGATGATCGGTGGTGCCATTGCCAGCGCAGGTGTTATCATTCAGGCCACCACAAAGCCTGGTGGTAGCGCTGTTGGCCAGTTTATGGGCGGTCGCCTGTTGCTCGGTTTCGGTGTGCCGATTCTTACCACTGCCGGACCTCTGCACGTTATCGAAACTGCGCACCCTGCTCACCGCGGTGTCATTACCGGTCTCTACAACACGTTCTGGTAAGTTGATTCTTGAGGAACCTTTCCATCCTAGGTCTAACTCCCAAACAGGTTTGTCGGTTCTATTCTTGCTGCTGGTGTCACTCGGGGCTCCGTCAACCTTGAGGGCAACATGAGTTGGTCTGTACCCGTATGGCTGCAGATCCTCTTCCCTGCTTTGATTCTCTGCCTGGCTTGGTTCCTACCTGAGAGCCCGAGATGGCTCTACACTCGTGGCAAGCACTCCGAGGCCAAGAAGGTCCTTGCTAAGTACCACGGTTGCGGCCGAGAGGAGAGCGTCTGGGTCACTATGCAGATCAACGAGTACGAGGAGTACCTCAACATGGACGGCGGTGACAAGCGCTGGTGGGACTACAGTGCACTCTTCAAGCAGCGCGCTTCCCGCTACCGTCTTGCTTGCAACTGCGTTGTAGCAATCTTTGGCCAATGGGCGGGTAATGGTGCAGTCGACTACTTCCTCGATGGTGTTCTGGAATCGGCCGGTATCACTGAGCAGCTGAAGAAGATGAACATCAACCTGGGCAAGTCTTGCATGCAATTGACCTTTGTAAGTTAACCACTCCCGCTGTTTTCGAGTTGGACACTAATTTGTGCAGGCTGTCGTCGGTGCTTTCTTCGTGGACAGGCTTGGTCGACGCCCTATGCTTATTGGCACATTCTCCAGCATCACCTTCATCTGGATTGCTGCCACTGTAGCTGTGTCCGTCCAGAAGAACAGCGGAGCCGGCTCCGCCAGCAACGCCTTCATCGCCTTCATCTTCCTCTTCAACGCCGTCTTCGCCTTTGGTGTCACCCCTCTCCAGGCTCTGTACCCCGTCGAAGTCCTGTCCTTTGAGATGCGTGCCAAGGGCATGGCCTTTTCGAACTTGGCCCTCACCTCCGCCATGTTGATCAACCAGTTCGCGTACCCCATCGCCCTGAAGAAGATTGAGTGGAGGCTCTACATTGTCTTCATCATCTGGTGCCCCATCCAGGCCTTCGTTGTGTGGATGTTCATTCCCGAGACCAAGAACCGAACACTCGAGGTACGTCAAGGCTGCTGCAAACCCTTCTATCTACTACTCCATGTACTAACTCTTGTGCGCAGGAAATCGACGACATCTTCAACAGCCCCAACCCGCGCAACGCTTCGCTTACCAAGAAGAAGGTCGCCACCGACGTCAATGGCAACATCCTTGAGGTCGAGAAGATTTAATCTGCCTGCCTGCTACTGGGTTTTTGTTGTTCGACTCTGGGCCTTAAGCCCAAGCGTGTGCTTCTCGGGGACTGATGTGTAGTCGTTGTCTCGATATCCGCTCAGATTGATACTCCTTTAATTGATACCCCGGTAATTTTTGCTTTTTGCCGTAGATTGCATTGGCACGTTGTAGCCAAATAAGCCTGGTGCCGTCAGCGCAAGATAGCCTTCTCTGCACGTGTAGTGAGCCAGCAAAGGAATTAGCAGGCGTCCAGAATTGATTTTTTTTTGAATTGGTTTTTCTGAAAGGTTGCACGCAAACCTGCGCCGTGAGTAGAAGGCCCATTGCAGTCGAAACACGATATGCCACCACGCCCTCCATGTACACCTTACGTCAAACCAAAAACACGCCTATCATATGGAAAAACCACACCTCAACGCTTACACATCCCCTGTGTACCTCGTATGCAGCCCCTTGAAAGCGCCATGAAACCCAAAAGCCATCGGCCCCGGTACTTCGGCTCTTCCAATCTCCTTCAAATCCCTCGCATCCAAAACGAGGAGGTAACTGCGCTCGACAAAGCCATCGAGGACAACGGTCAACAGCACACCGTCGTCCTCCGCCGTGCCTTCAGGGTCGGCGACGAAAATGGGCTCCCCTGGCGTGTGCCCCTCCAGCTCCCAAAAGACACTGGTCTGCGTGGCGTTGTCGAACTTGGCTATCCCGTCAATGAAGGAGGACTTAAGACGGTCGGTGCAGCCGTATGTGTAGCGATGGCGGCGGGTCAGGTAGGAAGGGTTTATGGTGGGGAGTTCGAGGGAGACTGTCTTGTCTGCTAAGAACAGTCTCTCTGCTTCTCGGGGCTGAGTATCAGGCTGGTTGGTGGAGATTCCTGGTAGTCGGAATTGAGCTTGCATTGGCAGGCAGGAGAGGCGCTTCTTGCCTGCGTATTCCGAGTCTGGGGTCGAGAGTGAGGAGAGCAGGTTGTCATAGTAGAAGCGGTGGATTATATCGGTGTTTTCGAAGACGGAGAGCTCGGTAATTACGTCTATCTGAGAGGGGTCATTCGCTGAAGGCTCTTCCCAGGCATTGACACTGTGGAAACAGAAGAAAGCGTCACTGGAGTAGATGGCCACGAGGCCATGGTTGTGCGTGCGGTCGATGACGTACCACGTTGCTTTGGAGTTTCGATTGAACGATGCCATAGCCTGGACCACATTCTGGTGATACAGAAGCGAGACGCCAGCCCAGGTAAAGTGGCTGTTCCAGATACAGAGGATGACGTAGTTCTCGGTGAGGAAGAATGAGTGGATGTACGCTGGCTTGCCATGGAAGGTCGCAAGGATGTCCGTGTTTCCTGTGGATGACGAGGTGCGGAAGATGCGGTAGGTGGATTCGCGACCGAATTCCAGATTGAAATTGAAGATGTCGCCCGTTCTAGGATCAGACTTGGCGTGAGCAGCAGACATAGACCCTTTCAGATCAGGGTGCAGCGACTCCTGAACAGCAATACCTTGTGGTTCCAAAGTCTCGGGGTCTATTTTCTTGATCATATGGTTGTCAGTTTTTGCGTGGAGGGTCTGGATGCTGTTTGTATGGCCGTTGACTGCCGGCTTCTCCAGGTCGCCAATTTGGCCTCCCCCGGGCATGTCGATTGAGAGTGTCACGCCTATATTCTTACTGCTGCGTGAGGGTATGAATATGCCCATAACTTTCTTGAAGAAGCTCTCGCATGGGTCTCGTTTCGAAGCAAATGTAAAGCCTGCCTCTTTGCCAGTTGCACGAACATGTTCAAGGTACTCGTCCACGGTGCGACGAGATCTGTAGCTGACTTGTGCTGGTCCGTTAAGGTCAGGGAAGTCTATCTGGAAGCGGTGAATAGAGGAGAAACCGTCGAACCAGTGCTTTGCTGCAAATGTTTTGCCATTCTTCGCTTTAGCCTTGTAACCCAGTGGTCCTGTTCGATATAAAACACCGGCCGCGTAGCGTGGAATATTTCCGCTGACAGACAATGAGACGGGCTCAAGTTCTTGGTAGGCGGTGTCAAATCCAGCGTCGTTCGGCCAAGCATCCATGGTTGTGTGTGAATGTTTCAAGCGTGTGAGGAGTGGAAGACGAATTTGTTTGTGGTCGGAATCCAGGAAGATAGCTCTATAATGATCTCTCTTAGTCACAGATGATAGAAGCAAATGTAGAACTGAATACAGCGGCGGCTCGAATAGGTGAATAAATCAGGAGAGGCGTTCGACTTGTTTAAGGATTTGATCTGGTAAGCATCGCCTTAATACTTAGCACAACGGCCACAACCTGGATGGATAAGCGTAGTATCCAGCGGCACTGGAGCATACTCCACCCAACTCCAGAGGAGCCATACGTGCGACTTCATTACGTCCAAGACGGGAAGCGGCGCACGCTCAAGCGCACGTGTAGTCGCTTGCCCTTGTCATGTGTTAAGCGAACGGTTGCAAGACAGCATTCTATAGCAGCCTACGGCCGACAAACATCCACTAGGGAGCAAATCCGTAGGTCCTCAGCATTGTCTATGACGGCAGACCATTTTCCAAACTGCAAGGCAAGCCCCTGGCTGTTGTGCCAACCCAACTGACGGTCCGGTTATGGTCGCAAGACCATCTCAGTGGCAGCGGCCTTCTCTGACTATCATGACAGTTGTGCATTCGTTTATTCTGATTAGCATGCCACTCGTATAGGAATTGTGCGACTGTTGAATTCCAGGATCATCCTTCGTAAACATTTCTTAGTAGGACGCGAGTCGACGGGAGGGCTTGCACGCATTGGGTGAATATTGGCGAGTGACAAGTCGACTAATATGCTCCGATAGCGTTGTGCAATGTGAGACGACAGCACTTCAGGGCTTGCTTGTCAGTGCAACGGCGTGGCCTGCGGTGTGGGATCCGAAGCTTTGGGTGTAACCTCAGACGCAAAAGCGGGAATCAGCGAGCGTCGGGCACTTGAAAAGAGATAGCGGTGACGTTATAGATCTAACTGAAAGAAGTGAAGCCCTGAGAAGTCATACTCATAGGGATTGCCTGAGCGGGTAACAGTGATCATTCTGTTGTGATCGCTCGAATATGTGCTGGTAAACTTGCGCTAAGGGTGGATGAGGCTAGCTCAGCCCTGCAGCATCATCGTTGGTGATTTCAACATCTGGGATCCAACTCGCGAAGTTGCTAAACCCACAACCACCACAGTCATATTAGCATTGCACACATTGTGATCGCGCACAAACATCTCAATTTCCAAAAACTGACTTGCAAACATTCAAGATCTTCCTTAGAAGCACCAAAAACCGCTGTAATCCGGGCATCAAAGCCCCGCAGCCACCATGGGCGCTCTCCTTTCTCTCCCAATAACTCTCCTCAACTTCCTCCTCCCATTCACAAAACCCGGGACTCCTATTACTCAAGATCTCATCCACACAGCCATCCTCTGTGGCACATTGTACTACGCCCCACAGATCGCAGAATGGTACAACACACGACAGCTCGGAAACACGGCGGACAGATTAGGGCGAGATGCAAACTCCAACCAAGAACAAGACGCACAAGAGAACGAGCCACAAGGCATACGAGACGCACCGCAAGAGGCACCGCCCCAAACGGGCCAGCCAGGTCGACAAGCGCACGTTGAAGACGAAATCGAGCACGCTGCACCACAGCCAGGTCCTGCAGAGCACCCGCACGCCCAACCACCCCCGCTGGCGGCTTCGAGGCCGGTATCGAAGAAGCAGGCCCCGCGCACGAGCGGCCGCGCCCAACACCCCAAAACCGCGCTGTCGGCGCCAAGAAAGCAAAATCCCTCGCCCGCAAAGACCAGCGGCGAGCGTACCACGAGTTCCACCGGCAAGAAGCGGAGCTGCGGCGGCTGCAGGCGGCTGAGGGGGCCGAGGAGCGCGACGCTGCGCTGGCTGCTGAGAAGGCGCGGCGGGCGGCCGCCGAGGCGGAGATCGTGGAGCGCGGGAGGAGGGAGCGCGAAGAGCGCAAGCGCGAGGTGGAGAGGGAGATGGAGGAGGAACGGCAGCGTCGGGAGAGAGTGGTGCAGAATGTCAGGGAGGGGGTGGAGAGAGCTGGATGTGTGAATTTAGTAGATGTCGCGTGGTCTGAGGGTAAGGATCGAGTATGGGTGGAGAGGGTGGTGAGGGCTAGTGGGGTCCTGGGACAATTGGCAACGGATGGCGCGGAGGTCATGATTACAAGTCAAGCGTGGCTGGTGAGAGTTGACAAGGAGATTATGGAGAGGGCGTATGCAGAGGCCGAGGAGTTTGGGGAGGCAAATGGGGGCAAGGTTGGGTTCGAAGAGTTTGGCGGGATGCTGGAGAGGGCTGTAAGAGCGAGAGCAAAGGCGTGAGATCGCGGACAGGTTCGTGAAGGGAAGATATCAATAGATGAGCAGACTTATGCTACCAATCAAAGACATGAGCTACACAGTGCAAAGATTTTGTTCACGCAGATACTGTAGGCAAACCCGGCTAGATGAACAAAAGGGTATATAAAGACATGTCTGGATTCGTCATCTCGTCACATGTCATCTACATGAAGCTGGTACTTTTCGGCTCGACCATGCAGCGCGGCGGTAGTCCTTTGTCCTGCCCATTCACCCAAGCACACCCCTCGACACAAAGCACATCCAAAAGAGGTCCGATGAAGATGGTATCGAATTGTCCATTTTGATCATGCAACCATGAAAGAGGTGTTTATTCGCCTAGAGAACCGTTGACAAAGCATCAGATCCCCCGTACCATAGAACCATGCCAGGATAAAAACTCCTCCCAGACCCACAAGTACACACAAAGTCCACGCTTATCGGTTGGACTTGGCGACACGCTCGAGCTCGTCCTTCTTCTTGATGGCGTAAGAGTTGGAGGATCCCTTGGCGGCGTTGATCAGCTCCTCGGCAAGGCACTCAGCAATGGTCTTGACGTTGCGGAAGGCAGCTTCACGGGCACCGATGGTGAGGAGGGCGATGGCCTGGTTGACGCGGCGGAGGGGAGAGACATCGACGGCCTGGCGACGGACGGTACCGGCGGAACCGATACGGGTGGAGTCTTCGCGGGGACCGCAGTTGACGATGGCATCGACGGCGACCTGGATAGGGTTCTGGTCGGTCATGATGTGGATCTGGCGTGTGTTAGCACTGCGACTGCCCTTCCGTTTCCTGCGTGCCAATGCCGTGTGGCACGTGTTGTACGTACGATCTCGAAAGCGTGAGCGACAATGCGGACAGCCATGAGCTTCTTTCCGTTGTTGCGGCCGTTCATCATGAGCGAGTTGGTGAGACGCTCAATGATGGGGCACTGGGCCTTCCTGAATCGCTTGACGGCATATCGGCCGGCAGAGTGCGATGTGTAGACAGGCGAGCGGATCTGGATGTAGTCGCTGCGAGCATCAGTTAGCCGATGGACTTCGCAAGGCAAGCTATCTCCCTTCCCCGGTGTGCCAAAGTATACAAGCGTTCGAGTATTCGATGTGCGCGCGGAGCTGGGGTGCGGATCAGGGAGCGGTAACGTACGTGAGCGAGATGTCGCGGACCTCGACCTCCTCGTAGGACCACTGCGCCATGTCAGCCTGAGTTCAGTGTGCAGCCATGCACGGGCGTGTGCAAACCTTGTTGAACAGCTTGATGCTGCCAATCTCCTCGGTGACCTCCTTAGGGAGCACGGGGTAGCCAGCAGGGCTCTCGACCTCGATTTCGCCGTTGTCAGACATGATTGCGGTTGCTGGTGGTGAGGGACGGAGGGCTGGAGGTTAGTTGTCGCTGGGTTCGATCTTTCGCAGTGGCCGCGAATATTCGGTGGGCGGACTTGCATTGGCCGCTCAAGCGAGGGCTAGTGGCTTGGCGATCAACCCGCCATCATCTCGAGCACCGCCATGGGACGCTGCAACGCCTGGAACGCCTGGAACACAAACTTTGCTCTTGTATGAGAATCCAAAGACAACCCATGCAATCCTTAGACCTTGTAACGATCAGGCTAGAGGTCAAACCACTCGATTGTGCTATATTCAAACTCCATGCCCAACCGTGGTATCTACCCAGCCGACCGGGCCTATCAAAATGCAACAGCGTATCCAAAACACCATGCCTATGACCACTGTGGCAAAGTAGCAACCCGGGACGCCATGCAATGTCGCTCAGTAGATCATGAAGCTTTTCAAGAAGCATTCAAAACTTCACCTCATAGAAACAAACATCAACTTCTACCTCCGGCCAATCCTGGAGACAGGGGCGCTGATATCTCGCCTTTCCTTCACACCGTCCAGCATCTGCTTCATCGGAGTCCCGTGACCTTCAGCCATGCTTCGGGCCCTACCCCGTCGCTCGCGGATGGCCTGGAGTGCAGCCTCCCGGTCAAAAGGTACATTGTTCAGTGCCAGCTCGCCAAGGACTGGGGCAAGATGACCTACTGTAAAAGGACTCATCAGCTGTTTACCGGGTCGAGGCGCTGGTGTTGCTGGTGAGAA
Source organism: Ascochyta koolunga (assembly GCA_026119515.1). Taxonomy (NCBI): domain Eukaryota; kingdom Fungi; phylum Ascomycota; class Dothideomycetes; order Pleosporales; family Didymellaceae; genus Ascochyta; species Ascochyta koolunga. The sequence continues at coordinate 523,167 of JANLCG010000001.1, read as the reverse complement.
TGCAATTGGTATCGTCGTCGTTGTGGTTTTTGTGACGTACGGTGTGCCAGGCCCTGCCGCAGTTGATACCGGAAACCCCATCTCTTCATCGCTATCGTCGATGGCATCTTCGTGAATGGAAATGTTTGCAGTCCTACTCTCATTCTTCTCGATATCAAAATCTTCTGATACCACCGCTTGATGCTTGTACTCGAAAGCCGCCTCCAGAGGCGCAATCTCACTGTGAGTACCCGAGTAGCGTGTGCGCGAGTGTGTCGAATTCCTGCTTGACTGACCAAGAAGAGATCGTTTTGGCGGTGCCTTTAGTGGAGAAGGTACAGACTTGAATGTGCCGGTTGTAGGTGAGAAGGCAATAACTGCTTCTGGCTCATCGTCTTGCTGATGGACGACGGCCGTAGTCTCAGAGGTTTGCTCCTCTGGTGGCGGCGTGAATGGTCGCTCGTTGTTGGCGGGCTCATCTTTATCGACTTGCATTGCATCGTCACCGTTATCGCTTGCTGGAGGTGTTAGAGCAGGTATAGAAGCCTTAATGGCCTCCATCTGCGCTGCATAGCTGTTGTCGTGTACGTAGGCCTTGCTCTTGTTTTCGGCGATGCGGCAGGAGCAGCACTGGAACTGACACTCCATCTTCATAAACTCAATCTGGTCTTCGGCACGCGCACGATAACGTCTCTCAGCGGCTAGCTCCTGCTGAAGGAAGCGCAGGTCGACTACAGACTTTCTTGGAGACTGGTTCTCCTTGTCCTCGTCGTGCTGTACGTTGCGAGGCTTACGGGGGAGCGGGCTGGTGACGCGAATTCATCTTCTTCATCGACGCTGGCTGTCGGCAGTGCGATTCGCCCTTCACCTGCGATATGCAACACTTCCTCCTCCTTCAGGCTTGTCTTGAGTGCATCACGCTCGCCCTCGACTAGCTTTAGGCGGTCCTTAAGTGTAAGGATCTCCTCTCCCAAACGTGCTGTGACGCCTTCCAGCTCGACTTCCAGACTAAAGAGCTGACCCTGGTACTTTGCCGCTTCCTCAGTCTTGAACTTGACATCAGACTCAGCTCGCTTGATGTTGCGCTCTAGCGCCTGGATCTTAGCCTGGAGCGTAGGCACTTGACCTGACTTCCGCAAAAGCTCCTTGTCTTTCTCCATGTAACGTTTCTTGTATTCGCGGTTCTTAGCCTCGAGGTGCTTGTTGTTATAGTCGAGTTCGCTCTACCAACGGTTAGTGAGAGAACGAAAATTCGATGCATTCATGACGCACAAGCTTTGCATTGGACACCCTCCATGCCTCTTCACGTTCCTTGAAGACCTTCTCCCACTTGGCAACGTTGGCCTTGTGGGCTTTGCGCTCTTTCTCGTAGGTATCCCGGGAGATGGCCAAGTCCAGTTCCTCTTTGGCAGCTTTGAGCTCGTTCTTCAGCTCTTCAATGCGCACCTCCTTCCGACTTGAAGACATGGCGTACTCCTTCTCAATCTTGTCAAATCTGGCCCTGTCCTTGGCAAGCAGAGCCTGGTACCGGTCGCGAGCTTCTTTGGGGTCCTTAACCTCGAGAGTCTCGAACATGACGGCGAGTCCGTGCACGGATACATCAGAGTCGTTTCGCCGGTGCGATCGTAGAGGGGAGCCTTCTCGTAGGGGGATCCAGATCGTGAACCGGAGCGTGTGGCTGTAGGCGAGAGCACAACGGGATCGCCATGTGAGAGTTTTCTGCCGGCCAGTCGCTCTGGGGAAGCTGGGAAAAGTGGCATGTTAGGTGACATTGCCAGCTTCGAGGGCGAGGGAGGGAGAGAAGGCAAATCCATCTTTTGGATGGGGGATTCGTTGAGGCGCGCCAGTATGACGGTAGTTTATTGGTAGGTTCTATTCAAAAGTGCGCGCACTCGCTGTATGCAATATGGTAAGGTAGCTGCAGGTCGTGTATCACCAAATGTGTTCACGAAGTTCAGGTAGCTGCAGTCAACAAACTTAAGCGAGCATTCCCTGTCCATAGCAACGCGCATTGGCCACGCGTCCCTGGAATCGTTCACGACGTCATTCAGGAGTGCCAGATACAAGCATGTGTTTCTCTAATTTGTAGTAGGAGGCGCTTACAATAGCTTTGCGACCTCGTCATGACTAATAAACATCAAGAAGCTATAGATCTTTCTAGCTGCTAGGAAATTTTGCAAGAAAGCTACTCGAGGTCTCAATGCACTGCTGCTGGAGCAGAAATAGAGAGCTATCTCTAAGCTTTTCCGCAATATAGCAGTTCAGGTGTTATCGTATTCCGCAGTAATGTTTAGATAGTTATGAATCCCCATCAATACCAACCCCTTACTCTAGTCACCGCGTCTCATCTACAACACTCTTCTCGTTGCATCTCTCCGTCCATGGCTACAATTCCTTCTTCAAAAAGTGCTCAGGCCTATGATCTGTTTCGTAGTCAACGTGCACATAAGCCCTCTCGACATCCGGTAGACTCTCCAGCTTCATCTGCAGCTCCTCGGCAATATCATGCGTAGCCCTGAGACTGGACTCGGGGTCCATGACAACATCGACCTCGACAATGAGACGCGGGCCAGAGTGGTATGCGCGCACGGTGTCGATTTGACGAATAGCAGGAGAGTGTGTCATCGCTAGTATGGGATTAGAAGTTTGCTTTATGCCTCGAAGAGACGAGAATTGGAGATAAGGAAAGAAGGCTAGTCGACTTACAGATATAAGTAATGTGCCGCAGCATGTTGGGATCGGCCGTAACCCCAATCAGCAACTGAAACTCGCTATACGCGGTCCTGGACCATAAGAAAATGATCAAGACAGACAAGATCATAGCTCCCATGGGATCGATCCACCACTTCAACTTCGCACCGCCAACGCTCGTCAAGATACCAAAACCATTGATGAACAGGTCGTTCCTGTGGTCTTCCCATAAGATTCGGACTTGACTGTACTTGTTACGGATAGCCCAACAGTATAAAAACAAACTGAACTTAGTTGCGAAAGCAATAGCGACGGCAATAACGGATGGCAGGTAGAAGTCGTTGGTCTCTGGTCCAGAGTGCTCGGCGACAGTGCGGATAGCTTCGACGATGATGACGACCGAGACGGTGATCATGAGCGCACAAAAGGAGAGGTTACCGGCAGTCTCAATGCGCGCTTTGCCTGACGGAAACTTGCGCGCATCAACACGCGACACGGCACGAGCGCACATGATGAGGGTCAGGTTGGAGAGCGGGTCGAAGAGCGAGTCCGCCATGGTAGTGAACAGCGACAGCGACTTGGAGCTGATGGCGGCATAGAGCTGGAGACATGCGAGGATGACATTGGCTACGAATGATCCAATAACGGCAATCTTGTACTTGAGGTGGTTGGCATCGCCCTCTTCTTTTGCTGCGCGTCGGTGGTCGTCGACGGGCTTCAGCAGCCGCTCGATGTTCTCGTTTTGTGCTTCGTAGAAGTCTCCAAGCTTCTTTGCGCTGCGTGCCTTCTTGTTGAGACTGATAGGACCGCAGCCGTCTCGCTTGCGCGAGCTGTTGGCGCGGATCTGGGCGAGCTCGTCCTCGGGCTTGATCGCATAGGAGAGATGGTACGGGTCATTGTCTGGCGTGTACTGCGGGAGTGACTGCGATTCGACATCACTGGAACTGTCGGTGCGGTTCAAGACATGGCTGGGGCGTGCGACAGGGTCGTGTTCGTAGGTAGAGGCAGTTTCAACGGCTGTGCTGTTGCCGTTGAACTTGTGAATTGCGACTTCGGGTGCGCTGGTTTGTTGTGAGGAGGAGGCAGCGTGCACATGGGGGCTCGCTGTGCGCTCTATACGATCAGGATGTTTGTGGAAGGGATGCGGTTTCATCGAGATAGCGTGGTGCAGATCCGGTTCCGACGACATAGTGAGGGCGAGTGTAGTCTCTGCGAACGTAGTAGGTCAAGACCAACAGACAGCGTCAGCTTTCAATAGGGTATATCAGAGAAGATGCAGGCAACAGTGACTGTCCAAGAGGCAGAGGAGGGGCTCTCCAGCATGCAAGGAAGAGAAGCAAAGGTCAAATCACTGCTTGTAGGGTGGGTGGGCGTAATAAGATCGACGGCGTCCGAGCCCGAGATCACCATGTGGGGAAAATATGGCAGGGAAGATGCAGGCGTGCGGTGTACCTACGCCGCTTCCAAGCATTGCACGTCATGAAATCACACCGATTGGTGTAGCTGACGTTTTCAAGACTCTGTTTGACCGATGTAAAGTGAACCTCGGCGGGCGCTGGTCCCTGGACACGAGCGCCAAAGGCGACTATCGATAAAAAGGCATTCGCTGCTCGCCGCGTCGTAAAGTCTCACGTTGTATCGGCGCTCTCGCTCTCTGCTTTAGCCGTTTGACGATGATGCTTTCTTCACTTGTCGCCCTTGTCGGGCTCTAAAGTATTACGTTCGCTAATTATTTCATAAATATCCGGTCAACGTCTTCACTGCAAGTGCGGAGCCAAGCCCGCGCCTGCATTAGCTGGCGTCATCTGATAACTCGTCTCGGTGCTGCTCATCATTTCAACCTACGCACTCCGCAACTCTGATGCAGTGATGTGGTGTTAATTCATGTGCACGCGTAATACGATTATTATCCCAGTTCTGAGAAATGTTCATGGAACACAACTACATGGTAGCAGCCACCAAACCAAGCTGGTATGAACACCATGTGAATGGACCTAATCAATGAATTGGGATATCTACTCTCCTGACGAGCAGTCTACTGCTTCGTCTTACAAGACTGTGGTGCTACATGACTTTTGCGGAGACGTATTGTACGTAACGATGTGAAGGCGAAGGTGAGGGCGTGTGGTGTCGTGATTCTGTGCCGGGGATGGGGCTGGGATCGAACTCGCGGGGGATCGGAGGGGATAGTTAGGGTGTTGCTTCGATGGACCGAGAAAGCGGGTGAGACAAGTTGCGGCGAGGTGTTGTCTGACAAAAGTTCTGTGTGCAAGGAGGCAACTCCCCAGAACAAAGTGGTGGCGATGGTGGTATTGCCGCCGGGCGAAGACTCCAACCGCCACTCCGTATAGGTCTGGACTGATGCGGCCAGGTCTCGGTGCAAGGAGTCGGCTTACGGTTGTGGAAGTCGACGCGTTTGGTGAGGTGTAGCAGTGGGTTCGCACCATCCGGTGAATACGGAAAGAAACGAGAGGTCGCTAGACCTACAAGCTTAGCCAAATAGCTAGAAATACTCTTTGGGGAGAGATCACCGAGCTACATGACTAGGCCACGTCTCAAGCCCGTATGGTTTGGGCATGGGAAGGGGGTTGGGAAACTCAAGCCATGACGCCTGCGTTGCCGCCTGTGTGAGCGTGGTTAGTGGAAGTGAATAAGATATGTTTGGGGGATTTCAGAATGAGACCAGGCACGATTATGTGTGGTACCGCTTGGAGGCTAATCATTGGGCTGCAACTTACCGATTTGACGTTTGATTTGTTCGCGGGCCCATCGGGCGGTGTCTCGTGTACGTCCACTGAAGTCCTGGTTCGCACGAGTTTCTCTCGCCATCACTGTGAGGAAATCGTGACGGAAGTAGTCCCTGACTTCACCGTTTTGGAATGCATCTGCCAGGTCACTACAGACAGTCAGACATGAACATAAATAGTAAGACCAGACAGACTTACCCAATGACGCCGCATGCGGATCGGAGGAGAGCCTCAGTCCTGTTGGGGTCTTGCTGAATTGTGCGGAGCAGGTCGAAGATCGAGTCGAGGAAGGGAACAAGGAGGTTGTTCTTGTTGCTCGCCTTCATCGCGTTGATGGCACCGTCCCAAGCATCGAGAATACCCTCCCTCAATGATGTGATGTAGTCAATCATCTCGTAGTTGTTCTCCGTGGACAAAGTAACCTGACCGGCTTGCTGAAGCACCTGAGCAACAACAGTCAGGTATGTCTCAAACGCGCCGTGGATAGCATGTGCAATATCGCCAAAGCACTGCAGGATAGCAGGCTTCAGTTGGTTGCCAAGCGCAGGACTCTGTCAAGATAGGTTAGCATCGACCAAACACGATTTTAGTTGCGTGTGACTTACTCGGAGGTTGTGCAGCAGCGAGTTCATGAACGCATCACAGTATGGCTGAACCTTCTCGCCCAGCGAGCGTGTAATGTCAGAAACAAGACCTATAGCAACAGAGCACAGAGCAGGCTCCTCTTGGTTGTTCAGGGCGTTGTACAAGAAAGGAGAGAATGCCTCCATGTACTTCTGGAAATCCTCATCAAGCGCAGTGGCGATTGACGCAATGGCAGCAAACACAGTGTCAGGGACACTCGACTTGGGAGGGAGAGACGACAGGGTACCAAGCAGGATCTGCATGATACGGTCTGCCTGAGGTCTAATGTCGCCTTCAAGACGCTGTACAATTGACATAACAACGCTGGCCAAGCTTGTCTGCATCTCCTCGAGTGTAAGCTTGTCCTCGACGCTGACAACTTGCGATTGAAGGGTGATGGACTTCTCCAGACGCTCGAGAATGACGTTCGAGAGCTCGTTAACAAGGGGAACACTGTCAGCTGCGGCGTTTGTGACGAAGGAGTTCAGCACCTCGTACGCCGCGGTCCTGAGCTGGTTGTCGGCATCGCCTCTTTCAGTGACCTGCAAAAGATGCTGCACGCTCTGAGCAAAGTGAGCTGAAAGTGGGTTGCTCTGGCATCCAGGTTCCCCGGCAAACCTGTCAGCCAGGTTCATCAGCGACCAACAGCACGATGCGGCCATTTTGGGGTTGCTAGAAAGACCGTTGAAAAGTGCGCCAATCAGAGGGGGCAGATGCTGCTGTGCATCGAGAGCTCCCGGTACAGCCTCGCAGATACGGCCCAATGCATAAGCAGCCGAGTCCTTGACATGGATGTTCTGGTCATCCATCATGCCGATGAGAGTGGGCAGAGCCTGCTTGACAATAGGGTCCAGCACGTGCTCTTCGGGGCCTTCCATGATCGCACCGAAGGCGGAGACGGCGGCATCCCTGTAGTGCCAGTCCTCAGAGCGAATGTACTTCTCAATGAATGCAAGCACGGGAGGCATAACAGCGCTACCGACACACTGTGCCCACAGCTGCAGACACTGGTAGGCGGCGCGCGATGTGTTGTACTCGTTGTCATCAGCATCCTCGTCCTGCTTGGCAAGCAGCTCAAGAAGAACAGGGACCACTTCCTGTGTGGCAACACGGGCAAAGTTGAAGTACTCGCGCAGCTCAGTGGAGCCTTCGGCTTGTGCCTGTGTGTTGTCGTCTTCGATTGCAATCTCCTCCTCGCAGACTGTGCACCAGAACTCTACAGCGAGTTTGGCAACATCCTCCTCGTCACTCTTCATGCCCTGAATTGTAAGACCAAACAGAGCCTTCTCCATGTAGAAACGCATCTTGTCATAGTAGAGACCCATGATGCGGTTGAGGCATCCATACGACCCTTGCTGAATACGAGAATCTTCTGCCTGCGTAGCCTCGCAGACGACCTGCATGATGTAGTTGCGCTCGCCCTCGTTCTCAAAGTTGGATCGTACGAATTCGATTGAGTCGCTGAGAGCCTGGATAGCTGCCACTCGGACGTCGTTGTTCGCCTCTTCTTTGCGAGCGCCCTGTACGACGGCTGTCAAGATGGCGTTGGAGTGGTGTCCCAGTGCGTCTCTGAGGTCAATGTCGTCCGTGTCGCAGACGTAACCGATCGTGGTCAGCGAGGCTTGTTTCTGGCTGTCGTTGCCCTGGCCGACGTTCTCGACGAGGGTTGGCATCAGCTCCGGCCACTGATTGCGGGGTATTTCGATGGCGGCAATGGAGGCAATCAGCTGGGCGACCGTGGTACCGACTTGCTTGTTAGGCGTCGACAGTGTGCGGAGAGCCATCTGCTTGACCTCGGACTTGATCTGGGGGTCCAGGTTCATCCATCGGTCCTGGACCTGACGTAACCGGGCGTATTCACGGGCTGTAAAAGCATTCTTCAGGGCCAGGGCAGCAGCGGTCCGAATGTGTGCTTGGGCAGCTTCGTCTGCGAGCTGTCCGCCGAGAATGGAAAGATATTGAGACTGGCGAGAGACACTGCTGTTAGTGGCCGTGCCTGGGAGAGAGCACGCGCAGGCCTGCTGCGGCGAAGAGCACTTACAAAGTTAGAGTCGGCGGCCTGGGAGAGCTGCTGCTCGGCATTCTGGCGAGTGGTGGCGTCTGTCTTGCGGTTAGGGACTGCGGGCGGGCTTGGGCAGGCGTGGCAGAGGCGACTTACCGGGAGACAAAGTCCCCTCCAACACCTGGTTGATGTCCATGATTGCAGGAGGGTGCTTCAGACAGTCAAGCTTCAGACAGTCAAAGAGGGGTATCGGGCAGCTGGACAAGCAAGAGAGCCGCAGTGGCGGGTCGTGTGCGAGGTGTGCGAGGCGGGCGAGGTGGGTGAAGGGTGTGCGGCGAATAGGGTGAGGCCTGCGGGAGGTGCGGTGGGCGCTCGTGTAGGAAGGGAATTTGAAGCGAAAGCAGGTCGAGGTTGCCAGGCCGATCTATTCACGTGTTTGGCTGCGCGGGAGTTTTCGTCTGGATGGATTGTGCCCCACTACGGCGCCGGTCAACGAGGCAAAGGAGCAATTAGCAGCTAGTGCGGACAGAAACAACAAACAAAGCAGAGAACGAGATGTTTGCATATGCACGACACGTTTCTCCAAGTTATTTACGTCCCAGGCCCCGGCGCAAGCACTGACTTGCCTTGACTTGCCTGGACCAGCAGCACCAGCTCGTTTGGCAGGCAGGCACCAACGCCCGTCGCCCGCCGCCCGCCTGGCAACCACATTGGCTCGCTTGGGTCGTGCTTTCTCCAGCTCATGTCGCCTTGGCCTGCTGCCCCGCCGCTGCCTTGCACCTGCGCCGGGACCGCTGCTCCTATGCAATGGCACGAGGCTTCGACGCGTCTGTGGTACTCTGCTACGTTGCGTGCATCGTGCCCTCGTCTCTTCCTACTCAACTTCCCGGGTGGGCGCGGGAGCCCTCTGTCCGCTGCTGGCATTGTCGTCTGACGCCCCTGATCTACGCCTGTACGCGTGTGGCTGCCGCAGATGAGTCAATCACGGCTCTCTATTGGCCCATAGGCGCGCAGCCAGCACCGATAGAGAATGGCAATAGGCCCAGCTCGACCATGTGCATATCGACAAAAGAAAAGTACATGAAAATGCTAGTAGAGTCCTGTAAGGCGTATGTACAGTCGAGGGCATGCGACAACGCCAGCTATGCAAACATGCTACGCTCGCCAAAGATTCGAGACGTGCCTCACCCAAGACAGCGACATAGTGTCACTACCTCGTCTTCATGTCCGCCCTCTTCTAGGATCGTTGGCTTCTTCTTTCCTCCAATCTCGCATCTCCTTGGTTCCCAAGCTCCCCAGTCCCCCTCTCCCCTTCGCTCCCACCCACCCAGCCTGACGACCAACCCAGTCGCATTATCTGCGCCTTCGCTGCCAGTCGACGTCTCAACCGCAAAGCTCGTGAGGTCTCTAGCCGCCTGGTCAGGCGTCTTGGCCTCTTTGACAATGTCAACAATCTCCTGATCGGACAGGTGACCACAGACACCGTCCGAGCACAGCACCATGAAGGAGTACTCAGCGGGTGAGAGCTCCACTCTACGAATCTCAGGCTCAGCCGACACGCCAATACGCTTCGAAGACATGTCGCCAAACGCTCTCGTGTTGGCCAATCCCGAGATACGCTCTTCACCAAACGAATCCGTCACAAAGGCAGCGGCGAAACGGCGCAGGCGTGTCGCTTCTTCAGGCAACGATGGGTGGTGGTTGGATGTGAGTGGCACAGCGAGTCCTGTGGCAGTATTGCAGAGTAGTATTCTTGTGTCGCCTACATGTGCTGTGATGAGCGACGAAGGGGAAGATGGGTGCCAGAACGGCGAGGGCGTAGGCGTGGAGATGAGAGCAACACTGCATGTGCTGCCACCCTTGAAGCGCTTGGTGCCACCAATGTGCTGGCCTGTGCGCGAGGGCTTGCCGAGGATGTCGTCGTCGTTGATAGCTTTGTCTGCAAGAACGGGGTCTTCCTCTTTCTTGCCTACTTGCGCAGCCACAAAGTCGTAGTCGGCTTTCAGAAAGGCATACTCCAAAACGGTTTCTATACCAACGCCTTCCATTGCATCGTCAGATGGGGTGGAGCTGGGCGAATGCCGCTCGGTGATGACCTCCTTCTCGTGGGGGTGCCCTCTACCGCCAGCAGACAGGGAGAAATGCTCTGGTTTGAAGCGCCTGAAGTAGCCCCCACAAGCTCCTTCCAGTTCTTGACCAGCTGGCGCTCCATTTCTTCAGCTTTTCGTATGCTATCCGACTGTGGGACGGGTGGATCGCCGGGTATGGACCCGTCTCGTGACTTTGTGGGCAAGTCGCGTCGGTCTCCGCCGCTTGGTGGCTGCATCTTCTCTACGCCAGGTGGTGTATGTGTCTGTATGGCTTCTAGGCTCTCTTTGTCTTTTTCTGTTGACTTGGTGGTGTTGTGGTGGGGTCCTGCAGGCTGCCAGGGAGCGAGGGCCCGGCCCTCTGCAAGCTGCTCTGCAGTTCGAACTGCTGTGTCGCCTGTTCGAGGTAGCTGTGCAGCTGCTCTCTCAGGAAGCCAGAGCACACGGCGCCGCCGTGGCCATCAAAGACGCCAAAGTAGAAGACCTGGGGATCTCCACTGGCGCTATCGGCAGGGGTGACCTCATTTGCAGTTCCCACCCTGCGTGTGAGGGACATTGGCCGGCGTTTGGCGAAGGCGGGGACCTCGATGGTACCAGCTTGGAAAGCATCTTCATTGTATGGGCGGGAGCCGCGCGACAAGGAGACGCCAAAGTGGTGTTTGGCGCTCTTCAGCGGTATCCGGACTACTGTCATGTCGCGGCTTGCGCCCACCACAGCGGCCGGTGAGCGGCTGTCTCCGTTGGCTTCATGAGGAGTGCTCTTGTCGCGTGGCAGCTTGTGGGTGAATCTGGGGCCCGAGTCTGGGTGCAGCGAAGATGAGGGGAGGTGGGTGACGAAGTACTCGTGGAAGCAGCGTCGCTGCCGGGCGGGCGGCCCTATCGATGAGGACGAGGATGAGGATGAGGATGGGGATAGGGATGGGGATGGGGATGGGGATGAGGGGCGGGCGACGCGAGGCCTTGCAGTGGCTGTAGAGAGACGGGCTGACGGTTTCCACATGCTGTCCCTTGCGGCAAAGGACGCATCGTGTTGGGGGCACGGCAATTATGTCATGGCAGGGCTCCGGGCTACGGTAGGGTGTTGGAGCTCCAAGGCCGGCCAGCTCGTTCCGATGTTCCCAGCTCTCAGCTCCCAGCTCAGCTTCGGCCGGATCCCGCACCCGCAGCCTTGCTTCACCTAGCCTGGCCTCAGCTCGCAGCCCCGCCTCGCAGACCCTGAGCATGCATTTTGGTAGCCATCCCTTCTCAGGGTACAACACCAGAAGGTAAAGTCTCACCAGCGCAGTGAAATACCATGTATTCTACTATAGCACCTCTTGACAGGGCAGGTGAGTGCCGGCCTCTCCCACAACATAAGCAACCCGGGTATACCAAGACGCCACCGCCCAACAGACATTACACATGTACGCTACACCAACTTATGGTCGTACTTTTCATTGCACCAGCTGCCTCTAGATGTACCGCCTCCCCGTCGGTTGCGGTGCCGGGCTTCCTCTCCCGTTGACCATCTGCACATTAATCATCTTCTGCACGCTCGCTTTCCCCATCGTGACCGTTGGACTCCACGGGTCGTCTTCCTTATCCCCGCCATGCGTACTCTCGTTGTTCCACCTGTCGTCCCTAGCTCTCTGGCCATTGTCTGTCCCCTTGCTGTTGGCATACGCTTTGTTCGCGTCAACGATAGTGAGTCTAATCACGCTGTCGCTGTCGCTGTCCGAGTCTGTCTTCCAAGACTTGGCAAGGGAAGCCTTCCTGGATGATTCTGGCAGTGACGCTTTCCGGCTCCTGTATAAGGAAACGCGTTCTTGCGTATCTGTCGCAATTTTCCGGAACAGAGGCCGGAGGATGGCGATCGAGGCTGCAATGATACCAGTTCCCGGTTCAGCAGTTGCCCAGATCGTGGCTTTGACCGCATTGGCTTTGGGACGTCAGTATTGCTGTGACATAAGACCAAGAGCTTAAGCAAGAACATACCAGTGAAACTACCCCCGTGTCTGGAAAAGAGAAGGCCGTGAAGATAAACCATGCGGAGGATACTCGACACGCTCCCGGTAGCACCGAGGGCCATGACGATACTGACGCTGACTTTGGATCGGCGGTCGATGTTGCTGTCGACAAGGATAACGATAGGAATCAGCACGAACGTCCAGTCTGCGATGATGTTGATGATGCCATAAAGGTAGCCTGCAGTCAGAATGAAGGTGCTAGGGAGACATTTTTTTGAACCGACAAGGCTTTCCGCTAGTTTCGCAGGATTACCACAGACAAAGATAGTAACGAAGACGTAGAAAAGGCCGTAGACAGCACTGACGCCCAGGATGATGTGGAAGATGAGTTTTTGCCAGCTTTTGGTGAGGACGCGAAGGAAGAAGAGGCCCAAAGAGATCTTAAGAAGTGTCGTCGTCAGGATGTAGAAAACTTCGCTTAGTTGAACGTACTGCATTCGTTAGAATGGTATTCCCGAAAATTCATTAGGCTGAGGCGTACCACTAGGCTGCGATACCGTTCTTTATCATCAAAGAGATTGACTTGCTTGCTTCGTACTGTAATTGTCAAGATGAAGGTGCAATATGTAGTAAACAGCAACTACTTCAATCAGCTTTTGTTGTTCAGAAATTACCTGTAACTTACCAGAGTAGCGACCATGGCTCCATCATCCCAACCCTGGGACTTTGTGATGCGGAATCGCACCCATAGTCGGAGCCCCACAGCCAACCACGCCCAAACGACAAGCGTTATGGGCAGGACAAAAACAATCTTGCCCAGTGTAATCAGTTCTTGCCTTTGTGTCATCGAGACCATTTTGTGAATTACCACGTGAAGTGGGGACTAGGAATAAGATCGGACGGTATATCAGAACGAGGCATTGCTGGCATTAATAGCAGGATCAGGGTACGAACATTCCGGAGTGGCGAGACCCCGTGCAAGTCGTCGCACGTGTGGTAGAGGATGCAAAACTCTATTCTGACTGTAGCAGCTTGATGTGTAGCAGCGAGTGGTCAAGCTATTCTCAAGGAACGTGGACGGTCCCGCGAGGACATCCAAGACGTTTGACGTCTAGCGACACAGTTGAGAGGGGCTGTATTCCCGCATGTTGACACTAGGAAATCCGACTGCCGTAGCAGATTTGTGCTACAACATGGCTCTAACAATGGTCTATAACGTGCTGGGAACATGCCGTCTACCACCGGTGGAGGAGACCGGTACCCCCTTATGCAGGCAGACCTGGAGTGTAGGATTCGTCGATAATTATGCTGGAGTATCAAAATCTCGCGCGAAGAGCTGCGTTGAAAGCCGATCCGATTAACATCAGTCGACTCGTTGGCACTCATAGATGACTCCCTGGGCAATCTTGGGGTGGAGGTAATCCACAAGTGTAGAGAGTATAAAAGCATTCCCGGCTCTTTCGCTTCTCGATCTCAAAACAGCGATGGAAGCCCGGTGAAGATATACATTCGAGGGCCTTCACGTTTCGTCGCGGATCTAATGTGTCGTAGCATCGTGTTTCAAAAGCAAGCCCAGCTCTCAAACAACGCCAAGTAATTTACGACACACGTTTTGTTGATCATTTTTTCGAAGCGTCCCCTAAGCTGGATGACTGAGGCGGGAACTGCTGTTCAGGCGTAACTTGGTCGACGACAGACAAGGTTGAAGATGCGGAGCTGGTTCTCAATCGATAAGACTTGCTTAGTCACTAGCGCGGCCGACAAATTTCTCTTTGACCTCTCAGCGCTACCTTTGATCTTCTAACACGACGTCCCAACAACACTGCGCACTCAGAGTGCATAATATCGCCTTTGGACAATATATTGCGGCTGCTTTGATCTGGAGATCGATCGCTGCGCAGGACGTTGCAAGCTCGATCACGTCGTCGATATCTGCAAAGACTAATACTAACGGTATTTTGTTGCAAGTACTGCAAGAACACACAGGGTACGTCAACAATCTCTTTCCTCTCCCCTATCTCCTGATGAGAAGAAACAAAACTCACAGACCTGTTCCAAATACATAATGTGGATAATTTTGTACCATTTCCTGATTGATGTCGCAACTTTCAATTTGTACGAGCTTTAGCATTGCAATGCACAATACTGACGTACTCTAGCACCTCTGCCAATGTCAACCATTGCATTACACCTTGTGCTCACCACGATCTTGTGCGATGTGCATATATTTTAGTAGCTGTAGCTCGAGTACTGCCCGATAATATATTGTTCACCATCTCAACAAAGACGATGTTCCGGGACACTGCTCGTTCTTTATAGCTGCTTTGCTATTTCTACTCGACATTGACTTCGAGACATAGTGCCTACCAACCCTTTGTCTATGTGCTATTTTAAAACTGGTGGATACTTGATGGATAGTCATTATCTGCCTGCAAATATGTATAATGCATATTCGCACCCTATTTATTGACTCCTGCCATAAGATACCCACGCTTTACTTCAGAGTTCTATACAACTGGCCGTCTGCCCGCAATAACTCTGCACAACATATCCGCTTGCAAAAGCCTCGTTTTCATACAACTATCGTTTGCAAAGATAGCATGGCTAACTCAGATACTAGCCAGCCTGCGTCTCGACGTAACAGCAACGTTTCTCTAGGCTTAGTAGGAGTCCCATCTTTACAGGAGTCGGCGCAAACCGCGGCTGAGTTCGACTTCAATTTCGACTTCGATACTGGTCCAGAAAGTGAACTCGACGCGCACATCGACGCCTTCTGTATCAACGCTGGCGTGACAAATGGCCAGTCGTTGAACAACTTGAAGATCTCAACAGGCCTTACACCAGTAAAGACAAGTTTCGATCCAGCAGAGCTATTCCAAGCCTACCTCCCGGACGGGTCGTACTCGCATGCAAACAATCCATCAGATTATAATTCATTCCCCATTCCACAAACCTTTGAGTATTCCGAACCGCAGAGTTACTATACACCCCAAGAAACGCCCTACTTCAATAATTGCTTCAGCTCATTTGCACCTTCGGGAGACCTTTTTGGCACACCAGGTCTTACCGCGGTACCTGGGAACAGCGTCGTTGCTGGGCACGGAATCGGTCTTCATGCACCACACCCGTATGTATATCCAACTGAGTCCTGGGCATTACCTACCAAGGCCGTGTCTTCCCCCAAGAAAACACGGGCTATCTCCCGATTAGCACATCGTCTTACGGAGATACAACTACACAATTTGCAATATATCCTCTTGAAGAGCCGCTAGCTGTCGCGGAGTCGCAGACTTTCGCAACTGAACTCGTCGCAGCCTCAGAGAGGTATGGTACCGCATCTCCGATTCATCAAAAAGTAAACCTGCCACCTGCAATTTCTAGCGAACAGTTCCCCCTAAAGCTACAGGGACTAATTCCAGACTCAGACGATGACTACCAGGAAACTGAGGCAAAGATTGCGAAAGTATCCAAACGTGGGACCGGGAAACAATGCCGCAACGTCTCCGTGAGCTCTGAAAGCAGTCCTGCTGAAACCCCATCTGAGCCAGTCAAGTACATACCAGGCGAGAAACCCAAAAAGGTTGAGGCAAAACCCTGGATTCGCACCAATGCTAACACTGAGGGTGACACGCGAACTGCGAAAATCAACAACTGGAAAAACAAGTACGGATACAAGCCACTGCCAACCGGCAATTGGTGCTCCGGCAAACACACCTTCAAGTACGTTAAGTACGAGAACGTGGATTTCCTCAAGGAGGCGCCCATGTCTACCAGGAAGCTCAATGAGTACATCATGAAATATCCATGCGACGACAACAAACGCCTCGTTCTCTGGATCCAAAAATGCCAGCGGACCAAGGTCGACGCTATGGATCAAGGCAACATTCCAAGTGCGTGTTTGGGGACTGTCCAGTCCAGCGCTACGTCGAAGGAACCATCAGCACAGGTGAGTATCGTGTTGCTTTTGACGAGAAGTATTACACATATAGGGGTGAAGTCGATCCCTACGACTGTGCAGCCTATGCTCACCTATACTGCATGGAGCAATTCTTAGACTTCGAACAGGTATGTCAGGTAGCTGATGTACGTGTTGATACACGCCTCGACATGCCACTTGAGCCCAATGGCAAAGCAGCATTTTCCATGATGGACGTCCCTGCCCGATACGAAATGGAGCGTTTCGTCAAGGCAGCTTCAAAAGGCAAGCTTCGACACACACAGCGATGGCACAACTACCCTGTTCATACCGACTATGACGGTGACCAACAGAAACCGCATGAAAATACGCTTACTTACTTAGCGCATCGCATGTATGAAGCTCACCAGGACGACTCGCACAAAAAGCAAGCTGCCCTCCGCCGTGTTACTGTATCTCAGCGGCGAGTACACCTGGGCGATTTGGAAATGAGTGTGGCAGACAAACGCATCATGATGGAGGTGTTTGGTGGGAAGAAGAAAGAGAAGGAGCTATCGGGCAGAGTGGAAGACTACTACGACGAGCGGACTCGTTACCAAATCAACCGAGCCAAACAAGAAGCGGAAGATTTTCTCAAAAAGAAGCGTCAGGCAAAGAATTCCAATCGGGAGAGAAGGAAGCGCAAGGTTGTCGAGCGCGAGGAAACCGATGATGAAGAGTCTGGCACTGAGCAGCAAACACATGCTACTCTACCACGAAAGATACGTGCCTCTCGACACAAGAAGCATCGAGTCAACTACACAGAGCCTCCAGTCGATGGACAGTACAACCTTGCGCAAGCGCTGGACACGCAACCTCCAGCTGGCGATAATTTAGAGCAGCTACAGCAACTTCAGACCTACATGGCACCGAACGTCAGCTACGAGCCTACTCGGGCACACAACCAAGTGCTAATCGATTCTGCGCTCGACAAGGCTCTCGACACCGTGTACGGTCTATACGCCGTCCCTGCAACACCAACCCTCGATATCTCCCACTTTCCTACATGCACGGACGAAATGCCCGACAACAAGCTCGAGAAACTTCTGTCCCTAGAGCGGCGTCAATCCTACGCGGCAGACATTGGCCCAATGAGCATCCTCAAGAACCCCGATCGTACTCGCGGTGGCGGCACACGGCGAAGCGCGGGTTTCGGTGCTCAGCCTGTGAGCTCGAGCAAGGAGTACTTTGCCAATGACCAACCGCGCCTGGTTGCTGTTTCGAAACGCGTGCCCCCGGTAATCCATGTGGGTCGTTGTAGCGCACGGATCGCGGCAAAGACGAGCTGGCCACAACAGACGGTTGGTGAACGGCGAATGCGGAAACGTGCTCGGCTATCTTGATATACAGTTCTGGTTACCTGGCGGCAGGATGTGGATGATGAAGGGTATTCCTTTGTGTAGCGTTGTTTTATGTGAAAAGTTTGTATTTCTAGTATTGATTGATGAACAAACGTACATTCCGTTTCCATGTACTGTCGTTAGTGTGCTCTGCACTCGATGTCCTGAGCAGCTCCGAACACAGCACCCCAATCTAAAATGCTGAACTCGGTATGCAAGCCAGACCAAGGGAGGAAGGACCGTGCCAGACAATTCGAAAGACCTACCCGGGTCATGCCGAGGTGACAAACTCATGTACAGCCAACCTCCACTCTTGCCAAGTGGTGCGCCGTCACCGTATGTTCAGAGAGCAGAATTTGGCAGTATAAGATCCAAGTCAGTCGCTCGTTCAAGCTCTGAAAGGTCATCCAGTCGAGCTGCCGTTAGTTCACCGCCATGTTTCAAAGCATCGGCGGTCGCTAAGCTCTTAGAAGCCCGAAGACGCTGTTCTCGATGCTGTGGGACCTCTGCTCTGCTCTGACCGACAGAAGGGCGAGTGTGAGTTGTCCGAAGGAGTGCAGCTGGACTAGCTTTGGCAGGGATGGTGGGAGAGAATTCGCGGCAACTAAGCGCGCTAGGGGTCGCTTTCGGTTACTCGCAGCAACACGGCGGTGTGTTTACATCCCAGCCACCTCACCGTCCAGCCCACCGCCAACGCATAGACCGGGTCGCGTACCTTTTGTGCCGTAGTTCGCCCAGATGGCTTCAGACATTATCCCTGATCGTATTCCGCCTTTTTTGTAAAGGTCCCTTGAACCCTGAGTGACACCCGCCGCATGCTGTTGTACCACTGCAATTGCAAGCCTGCAACCAACAACGACAATCCATCATGACGACACTTGACCAACTGCGAGAACAGGGCGCTACCTCGTTTGCGATTTATGAAGGCCAGGAGTACCGAGAGCCATTGTCGCCCTCGGCCATGTTCGAGGGTGATACCTCGTTCAACTCGGACCTGGCCATGTCCATGAACGGCGACGAGGTGCCCAGCGTTGACGTCGAGCGAGAGCTTGGCGACGAACTCCTCCAGCCCTATCAAAGCTCATACACGTCCCGAAAAGGGCATTCGCGGCGTCAATCGGCCACGACACACTATAGCTTCATATCCGCCATGCCATCTGAGACTGCCTCCATCTCCTCCCAACCCGCTTCCGCCGGCAACCCAGCTATCGACACACGATACACGCCGCGGAAGGAACGGCCTCGGTTTCGGAACCCTGAGTCCGTACGCGCAATGCAGATGTCATCTCCCCTCCCCATGTCCACCTACGAAAGCAACCGAGAGAGGATGAAGAGCGCATACGGCCTCGCCACACCAAGCCGGACTGGAAGGTCAGAGACACCAGTCTCGAGACACTCTGAGTCCCGTAGAGGAAGCATCCGAAGCCATCACAGCCCCAAGCCCCCGCCGACACCACAGCAAGCCCCTCTGGTCCTGCTCCACGTTACAATACTGCCTATGCAGCTGCCTTTCTCACACGACCTCATGGCTAGGATCATGCCTGACTGGCTGGTGGAGAACTACAAACTCTTGGAGGAGAAGCTGCAGGACATTATCCTCATGCGGCGGGGGCTGCTCATCCCCCACCCTAGAGATGAGTACGACCTGCTGGAGGAGCGCATCTTGGAGAGTCTGGAACTCAAGACGCCTCGACTGCTCAAGTGTGGTCACTTCGTCGCACCCGAGGATGACACAGAACAGGATGGGGACGATGACTCGGCGATCGGTGCCGACGACAGTGCCAGCCGCATGAGCGGGGGCACCATGACCGACCATCACGACAGCATCCACACAAGAAGAGACTCAGCTACGTGTCTAGACTGCCACCGCGAATTGAAGAAGCCTGGCCAAGGTGTTGGCGCGGGTACACGCCGCTTTGACATCAGAATATATGCCGCCAATGGCCTCATGCGCTCCGAAGCATGGACGGCGGCATGGACCGAGATGGAGCGTTGCGACGTCGAGATCTCGCCCTGGATCCCAGAAGACGTCCGTAAGACTCTTGAGAAGCGAATTCTCGAAGAGCAGGAAGCGGACAGACGCAAGGCAGCATACAATGCCGAGCTTCAGCGCAGGGTGCAAGAGGATGCCGTCCGGCAGCAGAAACTCGCCGCTGAGGCAGTCACGAAGAAGAGGCAAGAAGAGGAGGAGCTTCGGAGAAGTTTCGAAGCTGCCGCCACTGCTCTGCAAAAGAGTATTGAGGAGAAGGCCGCTGACAAGGTGCGGTTTGAAGAGACCATGGAAGAGAAGATTGAGGAGGCCAAAGAGGAGATACGCCTGGAGCTCGAGTCACAAGCAATGCTGGAATCGAATTCAGTCGCTGAACGCTTCCGTGCGATGGAAGAAGCCCTGAGGCAATACCAGCATGCCTCGCATGTCCAGTCAACTGCGCCTTCGGAAGCATCTTCACACTCGCGGGCATCTACATATGACTTGGACTTGCGCAGCGTCTCCGTGGTCGCCGTGGATACACCTCGTCTCGACCCCACGCCGCTCAATTGCCACTTAGCACTCTTCTGAAGAACTACCTCATGGTACAACTAGCAGACCCCAAGAACTGGGCAATCCTGCTATTGACCGCCGCCGTGGGCTTCATGTCAATCAACATGACCACTCATCAGCCCTCCACACCTTTGATCAGCGATGTGCCCTCGATTGATGTTGCGTCAGCGTCCGCTATGACGGCAACAACCACTGCGTTTTCAACTCTAACAATTACGGAGACCCAGATGGCAAGCAGCGTCTACCTGACAGCTTCGTACTCGTCTTCTGCGTATGCGACTGTGTCTCATTCGTCTGTGGTTGGGTCTGTGCTTCCTACCATTCTGCCCACGGAGCCAGAAATTGTTGCAGACCCCAACGAAGTACATGTCTTCGAGTCGTCTTCCACCGTTGATGACGAGCCACTTCGACGGGCATCTGAGTCTTCTGAAGAGGACCCAGAAGAGACGGTCGTCGCGGACCCGGTCGTCGAGGACCTCACAGAGCCTGCGAATATTGATTCCAGCTTATTCCAACACACATCCGAGTTGCTTGAGGCAGCGTCTGAGGAAGCAGTCGTTATGGAGGACCCTGTAACACCGCAGGCGGAGGATTCTTCTTTTGAGGCGGATGATATGGCTGCTGCAGAGACGGACAGCGTTGCTGTCGAGTCGGACGAAGAGATGGAGGTCTGCGCTGTCGACGACACTCTACACGCCTCAGGAAACACTTGCCCAGCTAACAGGGAATGAGTACCCTTGCCCCTATGATGTTTTGTTCGCGTACACGACCTTTACGATGCCCTGGCGGCCTGATACCACGAAGAAACGATACCACCGCGTTAACTGCATTCGAACCCATCTCAGCAATCGTCTTGATAGCGATGCGGGATCTGCGTTTGATTATTCTTTGTAGCCGCGTCTGCGAAAACTGTCTGTCTCTGAATTCGGGAATTGAAGTATGTAGTTGCCAATCAATGCATAACACCGAACTTTACCACCTAAAACCCCACAAACGCTCACCGTCCCACACCTCACCCCTTCTTCACCCACCCACTTCCCCTCGCACTCTCCTCCCCTCACACCACCCCACCACCACCCCCGCCACAACTCAACCCCCTTCCTCGCCGCAACGCCCCCTCCCACCCCCTCACCTCACGCACCAGCTCCCCCGCTGTAAGCGATCTAAATGCATCAATTTCTGCACATGCGTGCGCGTC
Source organism: Ascochyta koolunga (assembly GCA_026119515.1). Taxonomy (NCBI): domain Eukaryota; kingdom Fungi; phylum Ascomycota; class Dothideomycetes; order Pleosporales; family Didymellaceae; genus Ascochyta; species Ascochyta koolunga. The sequence continues at coordinate 502,056 of JANLCG010000001.1, read as the reverse complement.
GAGAAAACTACAGCCCCCGACCGCCGCAGCCGGCGGAACACGCGCTGCTCGCGTCGCACGAGCAGATGCTGCGGGAGCAGCGTGGAGAGGGTCCCCGGGAAGAAGTCTTTGGGTGCTTGGATGAAGAGGACCGTGCTGAGGGGACAGGGAGTCGGGTGGGTTTGGATGTACAGTGTGCTTTGCGAGAGGGGTGTGGATGTTGTGGTGTGGGGGAGGATAGAGGGTATGTCTGGGGGTTGTGAGTTAGTCAGTTGGTTGGTTGAAAGGAGGGGGTTGAAAAGGAGGTTGTTGAGTGACGCACCGGCCCATTGGTATATATCCTGATCCTGCATATGCGAGAGCGGTTTGCCGATTACGTTGCGCATGCGCCAGCCGGCGGGGAAGAGGGTTGCGCTTGCGTGTCTGGGGGAGTTAGTGCGTTGCTCGATGAGCCGTCGGGACAGTGGCGTACAGATAATATTGTTGCGTGAACTCGCCCTTGAGCAGGATGTTGAAGTCCTCCACCGCCAGACGCGCGCACACCTCCAGCGGGTGGCAGTCGAACGGACGCACTAGCGACCACTCCTCCCGCATGATTTCGTTGCGGATGTGTCTTCGTCGGTTCACTGTCTTGATGCTGAAGTGCTCTGGGTATGTCGAGACGAGGAACTGGGCTACTTCTTCTAGGAGCTCTTCGCACGCCGCCTCGCCATCGCGCGTGACCTGAATGCACTCTGGGTTCTTCCTAGTGAGAAGGTAGTCACGCGCTGCATGGAGCTCTTTGTACGTGTCATCAACCACAAGCCACTCATCTTGCTCGAGCTTCTTCAGACCCAGCGCCTCGTAGTTCGTCGAGGGCGTCCTAGCAACACCGGGGAGTGCCAGTGTGTTTTGCCTCCCATCTACAGGCGTGACCGCAAATGGGACATCAGGGAAATCCGAGCCGTCGCCACAGTCATCCTGTACGAAAGCCGGGAGTCGCGAGATGCGCTGTTGCTCTGTGAAGAAAGCGCGGATCTCGGGATCGGGCAGCTCGTTCGCATCTACATCTGCAAGGTTCACATGCGGCGTCCTCGAAAGTCGTGCAAGCTCGCGTTCTGTACTTTTGGGAAGCGCGGGGATCGGAAATGCGGTTACGCGCCTGTGGTGACCGTGCTGTGGACTGCGATCGCGCAGGTACATGGGCAGGATGACGAACCTCTCCGGCTCTGGACCGAGTGCACCTTTGTAGAAGTAGAGGCGTACAGCAACTGAGCCGAGCCAGCCAAAGTACGCGCATAGCAAGATGGCCAGGGTGAGAAGGAAGTATATGGGGACGAGGTTAGGATCGCCGTGCGGGTGTTCTGCCGTGGCCATATCGTGTTTCATGGCAGTGGGTTGAGCGTGCACTTGGTCATCTCGAGTTCGCGCAGGTTCATTTAGTGGGGCTATTGTGAGGTGAATGTGAGCCTGCTTCACAGTGCAATCGCAGGTAGCTTGCGTCATCACCATGTCTGGTAAATTTTAGGATTAGCGAAAGAAAATAGAAGAAGTGGCGGGTTGTAGAAGAAGTAGAAACAATCATGCTATACTGAGAGTGAGAATAGATGCTTTCTCATGCTAAGATATCATTAGGGAAATCCGGGGAATCTCAAGTGACAAGTGCCAGGTAATCCGCTTCGAAAAAGAGAAAAGGATGTAGATTGGTATCGTGGAACAAAACGCCGATAACGCCAATGCAATATTTCCAAATTCGATCAAGTCGTCTACTGTTGCGGCGACTGCTGAGCCACCAAGGCGTCCACCTTCGCGTACAGCTCGTTGGGGTCTTCGAAGACATACCAAACCTCCTTTGGGACACCCTTGAATGCCTCTTCGAAGCGCTCAGGGATGTTCTTCTTTCCTTCATCCATCTCTGCGACACCTGTGACCTTGCGAATGTAAATGGCACCGATCCACTTGGAGAACTTGCGGTACGCTTCGCCGTAAGCTTCAGGGTCTGATTGCGTAGAGTCACCGATCAAGATGAATTTGCGCTTGGGGAACCATTCGTGAACCTTCTCTATCCGGTCGACTTTGTAGGCTTCGGTGCCTTGAGTAAGGTTGGCTAAGAACCCAGCTAAGTTCATCCATGAAGCATCGCGCAACAGCATGGTTCCTGACGGATAGTAGGTCTCGCGGAACTGGCGGAGGAAAGGGTAGAGGTTGTAAGGCGAAGCGGAGAGGTACCAAAAGGGCGGGTTGTCGAGCTTTTGAACGATATGCTTGTAGAGCTCAGGCATGCCCTTGACAGGTTCTGGCTCCTCTGCGAAGGTGGTCTTCAGGATACCGACAGGTGACGAGGTCAGGGTCTTCTTGATTGTGTCGTCGATATCGCTGAGTACCGCCCATCCTTTGGTCTTTGCGAAGGTGGTCTTCAGAGGTGTTGCGGTTGCGCCGACCGCTTTCGATGTGATGGTTTCACCGTCCTTGTAGCCTGAGCCAGGAATAGCGAGTTCGTCTGTACTGATACCATCTCGCCCACTAGGCCCAAGTCTGACTTTGATGCCCTGAAGCTCGATGTTGACAGCATGCGCAGGTAGGATGGCGTCCAGGAACGGCTCGAGTCTCCGTGCGATTGTCTTCTTTGCCTCCTCGTCATCGGCTAGGCCAATCTTCTCGCTGACCCAAGCCACAACTTCAGACAGGTCTTTGCCGCTGTGCCTGACAAAGTAGGCAGCGACGAACTCAGCCTTCCATCTGCCTAAGCGGTTCTGGTAGGCTGTATTGTCAAGGAGCCAGACGTAGTCGGTATCATCGTTGGCTTCGGAGTAGAAGGGGTTACTGCGCCCAAGATAGGAGGAGAGGTTGTCCTTTAGAGAGAACTGGAAACGGTTTGCGAGTGTGGGCATGTTGGCTTCGAATTCAGAGAAATGTCCAGCGCTCCGAGTGATGCGGTCCTCTTCACTCTCTTGAAAACGCTGCCTGGCTTGGCCTGCCATGGCTTTGACTGGTTCATGTGCCATGTTTCGGGGTGGTGATGATGGTTCCCAAGTACAGTGAGTGGGGCGAAAGGTGACGGGTGGCTAAGACGAGGCAAGGTCAGAGGGTAGATGTTTTGCACGAGACGAAGGCGCGGTGAGGGGCGCCATGCTATTAAGCTGGTATATGGTGCAACCTTCTCAGCTCGTCACCTTTGGTGGCCGGCGCATGCAGGTGACGTCTGACAGGGCAAGCTTAGCTGTGGCTGTGGGGCTTGTGGGGGTGATCAACGATTTGGTGGGCCGAGAAGCGAGATGACATACAAGAGATGACATACAAAAGCAAGTCGCCCAGCTTTTCGAGGCAACAGCACATTGCACATGGAGAGACGAGACCTTGTCGTGCCCGGCGGGAGTCATACAGCATGTTCTGGGTGTATTTTTGTCATGTTCTTGCTCGTACGGGCCTCGTGGAAGCGATGCAGTCAGAAGCCAAGGCTTGAGTGGCCTACTGGCCGAAACTTTGGGCGCATGGAGTACTTCATGCTGGGTGCGTGGAGTGCTTCATGCTGGGTGCGTGGAGTGCTTCATGCTGGGTGCGTGGAGTGCTTCATGCACCTGCACGCTGCCCTGCGTCGAGCATGTCGATGTGCGCTTGCGAGTTGTCGGTCAAGCGTGTGATTGTGTTTGGTTGATGGTCTATTGTGGTACTGACTCGTGCTCAATCGGCTGTCGTGGTGTTGCTGAATACAGTCAGCTGGATGGTGTTTGTCATGCGCTGGACTCGACCCAGTTTTTGGCGACTAAGAGGTCCCTGCATCACATCGACAGAACTGCGGCTGGGTCCATGGGTAAGGTGGGGAAATAGCGTTGCACTTGGGAGTCCAGTTGGACTGGATCGCTGCCAACCTGCCTCATGCTGGACACGGTCGTAATGATCCTCCCGCGTCTCTTGGCCGTGGGGCCGAGTGGGAAGACGCGCACTCTTGCGCCAACAGGGCGAGTCCTCGTGACAAGACAGCCGCGCAGAGGGTGCAGCAAAGGCTGCTGGCGACAGGTAGTACGCGGCAGTTGACGTCTTCGCAGACGCTCGCATGGCTTGGCTGGAGGCGCAGCAGCTGGATGCATGTTGTCCGTGCAAGGCATAAGCACAGGAGCGCCGTTGCGTCGTTGGCCGCCTTACCGGCACCGCCCTACCCTTTGAGTCTCACGAAATTAAATCTCTTTTGGTCTTGCCTATCACGCTCGCGCGCGCGGCATCTAACCCCCTCAGCAGCCAGCAGCCAGCAGCCAGCAGCCAGCAGCCAGTACCACCGTGTTGCCATCTGTTTGTTGTTCTTAGCAGCCAACATCGCGGCCTCGAGCACCCCCACTAGACACCAGACAAGCGCCGCCATGGCTCTCAAGAAGCGCTTGGGCAGCTTGATGCGCAAGAGGTCTTGTGAGTCCCGCAGATGGGACTCTTGCGCTGCACCGGGCTGACTGCGCGTCCACAGCACAGCACGTTCCCGCGGACAGCAATGCGGACACACCGGACGCGAACGCCGCTCGTGGAGTGGTGAGTCGCGCCATGTTGCGCCTCAGTCGCCTGAGCTGATACCGAGACAGAGGCTGTTCTGTGAATCGGGCGCCGCCAACTCGGTATGTCCACCGCGCCCGCCCACCCTGCCATGGAGCACTGACACCCCCAGGGCGAGGAAGTCCTGCACCTCCCGACCATTGTCGAGGCCGCCGAGTCCAGCCCTTCCGCTGCGGCCGCCTGTGCCTTGCAGATGCGTAAGTTTCTCTCCAAGGAGAACTACAAAACCCCCCACGTCCAGTACAATGCCATTATGCTCATCCGCATCCTGGCCGACAACCCCGGCCCGTCCTTCACCAAGAACCTCGACAAGCAGTTCGCCGACACGGTGAAGCACTTGCTGCGAAACGGGCGCGATCCCAGTGTTGCCCAGATACTCAAGGAGACGCTGGACGCCCTAGAGCGGGACAAGGCATTCGACACCAACCTGAACACCCTCTTCACCATGTGGAGGAAAGAGAAGGGCCTCATGGAGGATGCGGCCAAGCAGTTTGGGCCCCGCAGACTCAATGCGCCAGGCTGGACTTCTGGCCAGCAGTTTGCAGGCGGCTTCAGCTCAGGAGGAAGCCGCTCGCAGCCGCGAGGACTGCCTGCGCCCGTCGAGCTTGCGGGCCGCATTGAAGAAGCTCGCACTTCTGCCAAGCTACTCCTCCAGCTCGTGCAGTCCACGCCACCCAACGAGCTGATTGGCAACGAGCTGGTCAAGGAGTTTTCGGAAAGGTGTACATCAGCTCAGCGCAGTGTGCAGGGCTACATTGCCTGCGACAACCCAGCGCCCGACGACGACACGATGCTCACGCTCATCGAGACAAATGAGCAGCTCTCCCTGGCGGCATCCAAGCACCAGCGTGCGGTGCTCCAGGCTCGCCGCCTCGTGGGAGCCTCGCCATCCCCTCCCGCGGAGCAGGGCCCACCCATACTACCCCCAATCAACAGGGCTCCCCCGGGGCTCCCGCAAATGCGTACGAGCAGCCAGCGATGCCTCAGCACAGCAATCCACAGGCGCCATCACCTATGGAGTCCATACCCAGAGACCCATATGATCCACTGTCAAACGCAGCTCCCTATGGTGCACCACCAGGTCAGGCGCCCGCAGTTCAGAGCCACAACGACACCAGCGCTCCTCCGTCTCTCCAAGGACCGCCTACTCGGCAACGAGACAACTCTGCTCCGCAGCAGCAAGAAGAAAATCCATTTGCTGACCATTACACATCCACCTACACGCCACCCACAAATCCACGAGCGAAGGGCTACGGAGGACCGCCAGAATCGTACCATGCGGGCTATCAGTCAACGCCGTCCTACATGCAGCGGCAGGACAGCTCCGCGAACAACCTGACTATGCATGGCGCAGGATCTCCAATCCAGGAGGAGGAAGCAGCTCAGCGTGCGCGTACTCCAGATGGATATGCGACTCAGCAGCGGCAACACGACGTCTCGCCAATTGCAGAGCGCAGCACAGTCACATATCGATACTAGGGTGGTGATTAATAATGGGGACGGTTACCAATCTGGGCATGCACCCGGACCAGAACGCGGACGTAATGTGGGGGAGGGTCCGGCTTACAGGCAGCCCACGAGCGCGTTTTCAGTACAGTTTGTTGAGTTTGTTGAGTGATGATTCCCGTTGTAGAGTCCACAGGACCAATGTCCGAGACGAGGGGATTGGGTGGAGCAGAGGTAGATAGCACAGTTGGCAGTGCATTGTCACCGTTGCACGCGTTTGCTTTCGGCTGTACCCCACATGGTATACTGTAATGTTCCATGACCTTGCTTGTGACCTCATCCACCCCACGAAGCCAAACGCACTTGTGATTCCTTCACGCTACCAACACGCAACTTGCGCGCCAACCGCAATCATTGTTTACCAGACCGGCCGCCCTAGAACCCACTTTGGCTCCTACCCATGGCTGACAGGCTGAGTCGCAGAATGACCCACCCATGCGGAAATGCGAGACCAGGAGCCAACCTTGCAACCCCACTAGACGGAGGCGGACGAGCGTATGTTAGCGCCGAAGAAGTATAGATCCGTCATCCGCGAGTCTTTGACTAGGCATATACCCTACTACGCCTACCCGTCCGCCCGCCGTCGAGACCTGAAGACTCCCTCATGGCCTCTACTGCCTGTCGCAACCGTCCATGGCTCGCTCGCTCCCGCAATGCGTCGACACGGTGATCATCGGTATGTGTACAGTCGGACATGTTTGAAAAGGCCCGTTGCTGATTAATCCCAGGCAATGGCCCCTCGGCCCTCATCCTGTCCTACATCCTGCACGGCCATATTCCCTACTACCTCGGCGGTCACTATGACAGCATTCTCGATGCAAAGCTTTCCAACCAACCGAATCTGCTGCACCTCACACCCGACCTATACGCGCACTTCCTCTCCTCGCTGCGCTACTCGACACAGGCGCTGCCCGTCAACACGCTCCTCGACACGCTCATCCGCCCAAACGCGGACACGGAGATCAACCCGAAGTCATGTATAGAATGGCGCTACGAGCCTGACAAGGCCATCTCGCATGTTGCCATTGGAGACACAGTGCAAGTCGGTGGGCAATGGGCGGACAATCCGGCTTCTGCGAGCGCTGACATCGGCACATTGAGTTACGCCGAACAGCTCTCGCTCCCAGGGTACTCGTATGCAGACCATCTGGGAAAAGTGGAGAAGGAGGATGAATGCGACTTTGTGCGCCCTTCCAGGACAGAATTTGCCCACTACCTGCGAGACTACCCAGCCGCTGTGGGCATCTCAGATTCAATCTTTACAGCCACCAAGGTAGACCAAGTGTATCGCATCGCAGACGGTTTCATCATCGCGTCGCTGGGCATACGCTGCAAGCACTTGGTGCTCGCCTCTGGCATCTTCACAGTCAACATCCCGCCACCCCCTGCTTGCGCCCATGGCACAGCTCGACGCGAGAGAAGCACCATTGCTAGTAGTCGGATCTGGGTTCTCGGCGGCAGACATCATCATCTCAGCACCACCCACCCGCAGAATCATCCATGTCTATCAATGGACTCCAGACAGGCGGCCGTCTCCATTACGTGGGTGCCATCATTCAGCATACCCAGAGTACGCGACAGTATACCGCCAGATGAAGCTTGCCGCCATTGCATCGACTAAGAGTCGCACCGCACGAATGCCCCTTCCACGTCGTAAATCGACCAACAACGCTTTTTTCAGCCAACGCGACTGGTCCTTGTATGAAGGCTTCCCCAATGCCGAAATCACCAATGTCTCCGCGTCTTCCTCTACAGGCACAGCAACAGTCACCATGCGCCTTGCGACAGGCGAAACTAGCACCTACGAGGTCGGCGGGCTCGAGTACGTTGTTGGTCGCCGCGGCACTATAGGCTTCCTCTCTCCGAGTTTACAAGCCGAGATTCTTTCGCCCACGAGTCTTGGAGAAGCTGCGTCCACACCAATCTCTGGTCGCACACTTCGTGCCAAAGCAGAAACATCTCTCGAGGTTGCGAAGAACGTGTTCATCACTGGTAGTCTGACAGGCGACTCGCTGATCCGGCATGCAGTCGGCGGATGCGTGTTTGCTGCCGGACGAATCTTGGGTGCTATCCCACCCACTTTCTCGCCAGCATCTCCGGCTGCACTCAGTCGTGCAAGCTCAACGCCGAGATCAGCGAGTCCGACGTCAGAGGAAAAGAGTGAGTCCACAGGCACGAGCCCTGGGTCACGAGCGGCAAGGTCAGGTCTCAGCACTCCGGGCGAGCTGACAAATGGACATGCGGATCTACATGTTGATCGAAGGAAACTGGTGAGGAGTGTAGAAGTAGCGGCGGCGGAGAATCGGTTCTGGGTTGGCTCTGGGTGGTGGGCTGGAGGCTTGGGACCGAGAAGACCAGATATCTAAAGATGGAGGGCAAGAGTTGATAATGATAGTCTGCAAGTGGATCACGACATATTGGCAGCTCTTCATTGACACCAATGACAAGATCTGGAGGTCTTTGGCAGTGTTTTAACCAGAACCTTGGGTAGCTAGAAGGCGTGGAGGCTTCCAGATCGTTGTAGACGGATAGTAATTCTGCAAAGCTGCTCCGAGTGCCTTCCAACTTTGAGAGAGTGTACGCGTATTGTAAAGCAAGGCGTTACACTGCATGCTTCACTTCACAACAAATCCACTCGCCTCACTACGACATCTTCGGTGCTGAGCGTTCGGCAGGCTGAAGGCTTCGCGCGCGATAACGAAGGGTTGGTGTTCCTGACATGCCATGTCATGACGAGAAGATTCGCGTGCGATCGCTGCGAAGAGCCTTATGTCAGCAAAGCCGATTCACCAATGTAGGCCAAGCTACGATGCTTTGCAAGCACGGAAAGTATGTCAGCATCAGCCTCAGTCATCCATTTTGCCTCCTTCCGTCGTGTACGCCCGTGCGTTCGCTATGTCCGAGATGACTGCAGTGACGAGAGATGGCATTGGGAAGTATATATGGTATCCTACCAACCGCCCCGCAAGATCACGATTATTTTACGGTATCTGAAGTGATCAGCCGGTGGTGAAGCTTGGTCCGCGGTATTCTGCATTTGGTAACCTCCCGCAGCTCCCACCTTACTCAGCTATCCATCAGCATTCAGAGCTCCTCTTTCCTCCCTCGGTAGAACACGAGCTACCGTTCGCTTGATATTGCGGTAAGGCGACTTGAGTGATTGGATCTTATGCCAGATCCACCTGACGCATCATGTCGCGACTCCGTACCTCGGAGCTCCGGCCAAGCAAGCCCATGCCCACCTCAGGCGTACGGCCGCTACGATGCGCCCGAGGCCAACGCCTATGCTCGACGAGAATATGCAATCCCAGAGCAGGCATTTCCACAGGAAACGCATTTGATCTACCCCCAGTATAGTCCACAACTGCCGCAACAGGTTGCTCTCGAACAGTTTTCTAGCTATCACGGCTTCGACGCCTCAGCGCAAGACGCCTGGGACTGGACGCAGCCAGTCGGCTTCACTAACTTCACCACCCAACCCGAACCACAAGGCGAGCTTATACCAGAGCCTCCAGAGGGCAAGAACCCCGCGACCGCTTTCAGCATTCCCCTCCCAGTGAACCCACGGCCGGGCGCATCTCCAGCCATGAAGCGCAAGCCAGAAGCCGAGCTGCAATCCGCCGCTCAGCAGTTTGCAAACGTGCACCAGAACCCTTCCAAACGTCAAGCTGTATCACGTGCGTCCTCTACCACCTCGCAGAGCTCGCCCGCACCTACCATTCTCGCTGATGCTCAGCCATCGCCCGTGGCCCCAACCCAGGCTGCGGCCGACCTAGCAAACCAGTCAACAATGAGGGGCAATGGCGAACCACAGCAACGCAAGGGCGCGAGTAAGGGCACGGGGCCGCAGGGCAGAGAGATTGACGTCTCGGAACCGAGGAGAGTAGTCGATTCGGCTGGCAGTAGCAACATGTTGCCCGCCGGGCGCGTGTTTCCCATTCAGATTGGCTCAGCCCTGTTCAGACTCTCTGGCGCGTCGCTGTGCTCAGATGGTAGGTAGACATCACACTTTGAACTGGCCAACACTCAGGCTGACGCTTCAAGAGCACCCTCCTACTTTTCGCACTTTTTCAGTGACCAGTTGCACGGCAACGGCGGTCGCTCAAATGAAGTCAGGACTCTGTACATCGATCGCGACCCCGAGACGTTCAGAGATATTGCACTGCACCTGCAGGGCTACCATATAATCCCCGCAATGGCGAACACTTTGTGAAGCTCTTCGCAGACGCCCAATTCTACTCGCGTACGCCCTCCTGTCCCTTCCCCTCTCCCACCTGCTGACGCACCTCAGTCCCCCGTCTAACCAAGCAGCTCTTCAAAGGTGACATCTTTGTATCCATTGGCGCCACCCCCTTCCGCATCCCCCGCTCCACCTTCTCTGCTCCCGGCGACAGCCCCAACTACTTCTCCCTTGGCTTTGCGCAATGGTTCAGCACGCCCTCGGAAGTGTTCCCTGGACTCGACCGCGCCGCGTTACTGCGCCCACCGTCCATCAGTCCGCCCAGCGTGCCGAACAAAAGCGGCGCGACCTTCGGCGAGCTGTTGAAGATGCTGCAGGGCTACGAGGTAGAGATCAGGGAGACGTGCATCGGAGCCAGTTGTTGAAGGATGCGCGCTATTTCCATCTCAAGGGGCTGGAGCAGCGGCTTGTACCGCACGAGATATCGTACAACTTGAAAAGGCAGCAGTCTGAAATGCTGATAAGGTTGGAGGACATACGGCAGTCAGGCATATCGTTTATACCAGACATGCCCCATGCAGACACTGATACAGGCTCAAACGCGGGCACTGTGTCCTACGCACGACCTTACACCGACGACGCCACGTCTAACCACGCCCTCATCCTCGAAACCTCCTCAACCGAATCAACCACGCTTGTCCTCCCTCGGGCTTCCTCCACCACCCTTGCTACCCTGCACGCACGTGTCTCGTTCTACGCGGACACCCTGCGCCGCATCACCTCGCTCTTCAGCGTCATTGCAAGCAAAATGGGCCTGCCATCCACCCATCCCCTGGGCCTCATGCACACGCAAACCGGCGCCGGAATCTCAGGCCAGCCCGTAACGCCGGCCAACTCCGGCATCAGCACCAGCACAGTGCGGGTACGCATCGACAGCGACTGTGCGTTGGTCGTTGACGGAGCAGCCGTGGACATCGCGCGGGACGCAAGCGGGAATCTTGGGCTCATGCGCGGGGACACGTGGATCTGGGGTCGCAGCGCGCATACCCACGACGACAAGCACATCGAAGACGACGGTAACGACGCAGTGGAATGGATCGTCCGCCGCGCCCAGTGGCGAGTGCGCGTCGAGCCCGTCGGATCCGAAGCAAAGCCGCACGTGGTGCTATGCGGCGTTAAAATCGACGCCTTCACACACCAGCGCTCCCGCAATGCCGCACGTGCCTTCTTGAACGCGTAACGCGCGGAATATGCTCTCGAAGCCACATGTGAATTTGCAAGTCTTGTGTTCTACCGCACCACACCGTCCCATACCGCACACAGCCTAACCAACACCCCCAAGAAAACAAGTAGACAAACAACCCCGCCACGCGCAACCCTCCACATTTCCGTATCCAAACGAGCACCAGATCACTCTTCAGTCTGTGTCGACAAGTACGTACTTGCTCACGGGATACCCGTGTATCTGTACGGACAGAGACGAGCGCTTGGCTATCCATCCACGCTAGACTCTTCTGTGTCAAGTTGTACCGTGCCATGCCGTGCTGCACTACACTACACTGCACTACACTACACCTCCCTGGCACTAAAACATCCCTTCCCTTTTCATTATTCTGTTGTTTTGACGGCAGACGTGCAGGGCAGGCTTCGCATCTCCATCCACATCTACACTTGCATCCGCATCCGCATCCGCATCTGTATCGCCCTTTCCATTTGCATTTGCATTCGCATGCACCCTCTCCTCGGCGGTAGCGCTGGGTACTTCTTCACGAGGTAAATGGCCGTATCGCGCGCTCTGTTGTTTTCAGACATGACCTCTACCCGTTTCCTAAGTACATATATATATGTATGTATACTCATAAATTACTCAACGTACACATACAATACAATACAGCAAAACCAACATTTCCAAACAACGCACAGACATGGACTCGACAGTGACGATCCTCAGCAGCCTCAGATATACAAACAAGACATGCATACACAAGTTATGAATGTCGCTAACGTAGTTAACCAGACCAATACATACATACATACATACGTACAAGGGTGATGAGATGGAACGACATGATGCTCATGCATTAGCGCGTGATAATAGCCGAAGTAGGGAGGAGCTGGCAGGTGAACTAAGGTAGAGTAGACCATAGACGCTAACCCGGAGAATACAGGCAGTACAACAGTCGAATGATAAATCAAAGGATGATGACGCTTTTAGAAATGGGAGATCCGGCCGTAACCGTACATGATGGACAAGTGCAGATGTACAGGTAGATGCAGAATAGGACAGGTCAGAACAGAACAAAGCAAGCCTCTTCCGACTCCATCGCTGGAACATGATAAATGCAGATAAATAAACGTGTGCTGGGTATATATCCGTACTTCTTACGATTGAGGCGGCGCGTCTCCATGGGTTTCTTGGTTGGTTTAGACGTACTCCCTCGATGAGCGGGCGGGGGCGATACTTCCGTAATCTCTCGGCTCGTCTTCTTCCAGCAGACTCTCCATGATGCTACCCACATCGGTATTTGTAATCGTCATGGCGTCCTCCTCGTCGAGCTTCTTGCGCATCCAGTAAACCTGCATCGTGATGTACACGACAAGCGACGTGCCGATGATGAAGGTGACGCCGGCCAGGAAAGCGTTGACAGGCACCGGGTTGCCGTTGAAGGTGCGTTTGGTGAGGGCATCGATGCCTGTTTGTGACAGGTTGACCAAGCCGGAGAAGCAGATGATGGTTCCGTATACACGACCGAAAGTCGCGAAGCCGAAGACTTTGGTGGCGTAGTCGGACATTGCTGAGTAATAGAGAGGACGCATAAAAACGAAAAGGATGACGTTGACGTAACCGGCCCATAAGGTGCCAATTGAGCCGATTATGCCAATGGCAGTGGTGATAATGACGATGATGAGCAGGACGCCAGGAGTACTGACATTGTCGAGGAGCATACCCAGGAACGGCGTACTCAGGACTCCGGCTATAGGCAATGCCCAGTCGAAAAACTCGTTGACACGAGCAGCCAGGTCGATGGATCCGAGCATGTAGGCGTACTGCTCTCGAATGGATGCGATGAAGTAGTTCATGCGCACCATCTGCATGACAGTGAGAAGGGTCAATAGTATGAACCAGGGCGTGAGCATCTGCTCCACGGCAGTCTTGTTATGCAATGCACCCCAAACGCCTGAAGCCTCAAGACGGTGCTCGGTCCTCTCTTCCCGCTTCTTCCGGGCAACTTCATCGCCAATAAGCTGGTCCAGCTTGCTCAGCCGTTTACGGCGTCGTACGCTGCGGTTCTTCCTGCGCCTCCAGACTTCGTCATCAGGAAGATCCTCATCCGAGGTGTGCACATCCCGGGCAGTCTCCTCGGCACGCTGAATCTTCATTTCCAGCTGAGGAGCGGTCTTGTAATTTTCAGTGGGTAAGAAAGTAAGCTGGGCGATGACAATCGCTATGGGAACGATGAGATAAAAAAGGAAGAAGGTCTGCGGCTTGAAAGCACCATTAGTGCCGTCATAGGCGAGTCTGTAGAAAAGGAAGACAGCTGCAGATGCATCAAAGGCACCAGTGACAAGCGCCACGATGCTGCCACCATACTTGGGGAAGGCGTTAGCAATCTGGAAAGATGGCAAGAAGACAAAGGTGCCTCCAAGAGCAAGGAAGAAGTTTCCCATTGCGAAGCCGTCAAATTCGTCAATCTGAAAGGCAAGGCTCATTATGATGCTGCCAGCAGCAAGGCAAGCGGAACCAACGAGATAGCAGACTCTAGGCCCATAGCGGTCCAGCATGGTTCCAACAAGAAGTGCAGAGACATTGGCGGTGGTAGACGCGAGGGAAAAGAAAAAATTGAGGCGCAGGTCCTGTTCGTAGCAGACTTCGACCTCCTCAGCTAGCTCTTTCTGCATGCAGAGATCTCTGTAGACGCCTTCTTTGATCAGAATTGGCTTAAGCGCTGCAAAACCAAAGACTATGCCGCTGGCGAACCAGCAGGCGAGAACGACGGTGAAGACTTGGACTGTGAAGATCTTAGCAAAGAGATCGTGGCGCGGAGCGGGCGGGAATGCTTACTAGCACGCTTGAAGGTCGACACATGATACTGTGTTATACCGCCGTCGACATCGCCTGCAACGGGCTCCTCTGGCTTGTGGAGCGTATCGTAGCTGATGACGCGCTTTATGGACTTGCCTGCGTGCGAAAAGGCTGGATTGGAGTGCTGGCTTGAGAGCGAGAGGCGCCGACGTTCCGATGCTTGCTCTCGGCTGTTCAGCCGTTCTATCGGCGGTAGGAGCAAATCGATAAGGGCCTCTTCTCGGTCGGCTCCCTCTTGTTGCGTAACATGCTGGACTAGAGACATGAAGCGTAGCAGAGAGGCTGCTCAGAACGCAGAAGCAGGATAAGAAAGGAAGCGTGGTGGGTGTTTCGCAAAAGAGGGCTGGTGCAAAGTTAAGAAAGTGGGCGGTCGGGAGTTGGCTAAACTTGACCAGGCCCTGCGGGTGCACGAGGCAAGTGCAAGTCTGGATCGCGATCACGGCTCAGATGCGGTGTGTTTTCGCGAGAACATTCCACCCCGTTCGGTGCAGGCGCTGTTGCTCTGCATGGCATATGTAAACGACGCTGCTGCTGTGGCGTTTGCTGTGTCGTGCAGCGAGACGGTCTACTAGTTGTAGAAATGGTCGTGATTCGCCTGGCTAATGGTGTGGCTCCATCTGACAGTTTGCCGAAGGAACCTTAACCCTAGTACAAGCGTCGCTCTCTTGATGTAAGGAGGCACGGAGGCACTCAGAGAAGTGCTATATGCTTATGAGTGCCTAGAGGAGTATAGACTGCTTTGGCCATCTACTGCTCCTGCTAACCTACAGCCAGGCGCCTGCAGGCAATGTGGTTGGTGTGAGAATATGGAGGGAAAGAGCTACGTCCGAGCGTCTCTGCAACATGAGAGGCAGCGACAACGGCAGCATGGTAGCAAGCGGAGAGCCATAACCAAAGCCGTGCACCCAGAAGCCTCGCTCTTTTATCGAATCGCGCAGGTGAGGAGCACGAATCCATGTTAGACCGGCAACCCTAGCCGAACAACCTGATCGCGAACCGCCGCGACGGATCGGCTGCATGGATGTGGATATCAGACACACAACGATGATTGTGATTCAACATGTATAATGGAACCACACTCCCGGAGCAGCGTTTAGTGGTTGTATTTTGTGAAGGATCTGCATGCCGCTGTTTGCTAGGAGTCTCTTTTTTCACATTCTTGTGTTGATTTTCTCTTCATGTGATCAGTCGTACTGGAATATCCGTACCATGTCTTTAGTAGGAGAGGTCCAGTGAGCTTTGGCCCCTAGGCTCTGCAGTACCACACACCTATCAAACAGTGATCATGCCCAGACTTAGCACGTTCAAGGGGCGTACAAAACACACAAGTAGATCGCTCATCCAGCAGTATCTGAAAGACTCCGATGCCGAAGATGACGTTGATCAAAACCCTGACTCTGGCGACTTGCTCAGCATCACAACGTCGAGTACGACCAACGCGAGAGAGCTATCTGGAATTGCGCTCCAGCTGAGTGTAGCACGACTGGAGGTGGCTGGAATAGAGCGGTGAGAGGCGAAGATGCAGGTGTTGGAGGAGAAGATGCGCGAGACGATAGTCAGGAGGCTGGCCGAAAAGGTCAAGAGGGCTCGCAGAGAGAGGAGGCTCAAGGAGTTGCAGGGGTGGACAAGATTGCAGGCAGCGCAGAAATGGGCGGCTCACGACCCATTCTCAAAGACGAGATGCTGGCAAGACCAGAAGAGAACATGTGACCCAGCGGATGGCAAGCTGCAACGGGCTCTTCAAGGGCAGGTGCCTGAAGTAGATGCATATGTCCAGATTAGCCAGAGTATGCCTCAAGTAGATGCATATGTCCAGATTGGCCAGAGTATGCCTCAAGAACGAGTCTGCGTTCGTGGAGTTGGGCGATGAAGGGTGTTTGTTGAGCGTGCACGCCCTAATGCGAAGTGACGTGATAGGTGCATGGCAGGTAGGAGGTCGGGAGGGAACGGAGAGTCGAAATGCCAAGCACGGCCGGCGGCTTCATTGTTGTATCCAGAAAATCCTGACCTCAACACCCATTCCACCACCCTCTCCACTCCACCCTCTGTCGTCTGTTCCATCGCACGCCACCATGTCCACCGCTCCCCCACTGCGACCGGCTCAGCCAAGGTCGATGCGGCCAAGGCGCAGCTCGCTGCCCACAGCGACTCTACTGCCCCCACGGGCGTTGCGCTGTACTCGCGCTTCGCTTTCGCCGGTGCCGTCTGCTGCTCCGTCACTCACGGTGCCCTGACCCCCGTCGATGTGTACGTCTCCCCCGCCGCTCCATGGCGTTGATGTGTGCCAATGGCTGCCGCGCAGTTTTCCGACCCGCCGGTCCCATGCCGCATGCCACGACCCCCAGACCGCTAACCGCCTCGCAGCGTCAAGACGCGCATCCAGCTTGACCCTGCCACCTACAACAACGGCCTGATCGGCGGCTTCCGCAAGGTCATCGCCAACGAGGGTGCTGGCGCCGTCTGGACTGGCTTCGGTCCCACCGCCGCCGGCTACTTCCTCCAGGGCGCCTTCAAGTTCGGAGGATACGAGTTCTTCAAGCAGCAGGCCATCAACACCATCGGCTACGAGGCTGCCTCTAACAACCGCACCGGCGTCTACCTTGCTTCGGCCGCCTGCGCCGAGTTCATCGCTGACATTGCTCTCTGCCCTCTCGAGGCTACCCGTATCCGTCTCGTTTCCGACCCCAAGTTCGCCAACGGTCTGATCGGTGGCTTCGGCAAGATCCTCAGCACCGAGGGTGTCGGTGCTTTCTACTCTGGCTTCGGTCCCATCCTGTTCAAGCAGTAAGTGCCCCACATTTCCCTCGCCCGCATCCAGCTAACACGTGGAAAGAATCCCCTACACCTGTGCCAAGTTCGTCGTCTTCGAGAAGGTCAACGAGGCCATCTACACCGTCGTCGACAAGAGCACCGCCTCCGACGGCATGCAGACCGTCTACAACCTCACCTCCGGTCTCATCGCCGGTTTCGCCGCCGCCATCATCTCCCAGCCCGCCGACACCATGCTGTCCAAGATCAACAAGACCAAGGGCATGCCCGGTGAGGGCACCACCAGCCGTCTGATCAAGATCGCCAAGGAGCTCGGTCTCCGTGGCTCTTACAGCGGTATCGGTGCCCGTCTCTTCATGGTCGGTACCCTGACCGCCGGTCAGTTCGCCATCTACGGTAAGTCTTCAACAACAACCCTCGAGGCTCTCGACAATGCTAATAGATTCAGGTGACATCAAGAAGATCCTGGGAGCTACAGGTCAGTGCACACGCCTCCAATGAATTGACAATGGCTGACCAAAAACAGGTGGTGTCGAGATCTCCAAGACGAACTAAGCGGTCGAGCGAGAAGAGGTGGTGGAGCGTTGATACCAGGGCAGCCGCGACATTGGGCCTTGAAAGGGAGACTTTGTAGTGCACGGAAAAAGTCTACCTTTTTGCATACGGCTGGCATGGGTTATTTTTCCATTTTCTGTTCATGTGTTTGCGTTTTATTTGCCGCTTAGCTACTTGTACGTTCAGCGAGCCAGAAGTGGCACTTGTAACAGTACGGTTTTATGAGACTAGCTACACAATAGACGGAGTTCTTAATGTCACTTTCTGCATCTTTTACAGGTGCACACAAATGAACCAGAATTGACGCGCACACTGACGATGGAGGTCGCACATCACAAGTACCGAGTCCACATAGTCCCCGGATTTCGGGAGCCAGTCAAGGCAGGTCTGCCTGGTCCTTGTAGATTTGAGAGTGGGTATAAGGAATACGAGATATCTTAACCACACGAGACGACTGCTCGACTTGTGCCAAAGACTTCCACGGATGCTCTTTTCAGTTAAATACACAGTGCCAGTAGGATTGTGTCCAAGCACGTGAAGCTTGCTTTCCTACATCGACGCTAAAGCTTCGCGGTACTGCAGGGTAATTCAAGAGGGACGAAGGAGGACACTAGCAACGGACACTATCGTTACATTTCAATCCAACACTTTCAAGCTAAGCTGACTGTAAGCGCGAGCCTACAGATATCCCTCGGCTGACGGCGGGCATGAAAGATATATCTCAAGTTCCGCAAAACCAGCCCGTGAACGCCTCCAAAAACAGTCTCCAGCCTCAAGTCTCGGAAAATGGTACAAACTTGTCCCCACTTGCCTTCTCCACGCTGTTGCCCGCAGCCTTGTAACTCGGTGTCTCCTGCAGCCTCCTCACGTACTTGTACAGCGTGGGGTAGGACTCCTCATTACATGCCTTCTTCTTAATGGCGCCCTCGAGGGCAAAATGAATCATAATGTCCGCCGCTGTCAAGCTGTCAGAGCAGAAAAACGCGCCCTGGCTGGGACTAGACTTGAGATAGCCTTCGAGGAAGTCGAGGTGGTTCGTCAGCTCTGGGTTGGTGTAGGAGCCGTCGACCTTGTTGGCAATGCCGTTTGTAATGGGCCGCAGGAAAAAGGGCACAGGTGCGCTTCGGATCCCAGAGGTGATCATGCTGACCATCAGAGGTGTTAGGAATGAGCCCTCTGCGTACCCCATCAGGAACTTGTGCCGCATCCACGACTCGGTTTCTGCACCCAGCACGCCCTCTTGACCCTCTGGGTAACGGTGCGGGACTAGATGCGGGCCGAAGTGGTCGCAGAGGTAGTCGAGGATTGTTTCGCTCTCTGTTACGATGACCTGCATGGGTTAGCTGATGCATTTCCAAGTGTGGCAGGGGGTTTGTTTGAGGGGGATTTTGTGTGTACCTCTTTCTCAGACCCGGCGGGCGTGATGCCAATCGTGGGCGAACGTCCCAGAGGATGAAATTTCTTGAGTTCTGGGCCAGCGCGGCCATCTTTGTTGCGCTTGAATACTTGGATGTTGTACTCGAGCTTGAGCTCTTCGAGCAGCCAGATAACTCGCTGGGCACGAGATTTCTCGAGCCTGGGTTATTTTGATTAGCTTTTGTGCTGGCGTTGGGTTTGAAAAGCAGTGATATTTAATATATGAAAGTGTTAGGTGCAAGCAGTAGAGATGAAGTATGGCGCGGTTCACGTGCGACTTACCAGTAGACAGTGATCTTTGCACCTTGCTGATTAGACATGATTGACGTGCGCCGCCGAGGAAAGTGATTCAATAGGGCTTATGTACGAGGCTGAGGTTAGAAGCTTCGACGAGCACCGGGGCGTGGTGTCGGTTTATTTATCGATCCTTTCTAAGAAGGCCCGGTCTCGTCGGCGGCGTCGCGGAGGAATTCACTGTACCGCGGCTCTTGCAAACTCCGATCTGCACCTAAAAGCAAGCACATGATGCGAGAGGACATCATTCAACAGCATAGTGGTGTGACTGCTTATACAGTATTGCCTCATGGAGACATACTGACGCGCCTACCATGCATTCTCCTAAAATCTGACGTCTGCTGTGATCGGTGAAGTCAGTGACAGTGAATTGGCATGAGAGCAAAACACGGCAGTGCAGGCCTAGCAACAGTGTGCATTGTACTGCATCTGCGACTATGGACCTATTCATCAGTTTAAGTCCAAATCGAGTGATGATGTTGCAGCCATTTCGGTGTTGCGTACCCACAGCTCCATCCGCAATCCCCAACCGCAAGGCTGACGTGCCAAGCCCAGCACCTCCGCGCCGACATCACAGCTTCACCTCACCAACGCCCGCGCCCATCACACCCCCGTCACACCCCGCAAGCCGCGCTCTACACCCCCACGACCTTCAAAATGGCAGGTGGACACGAAGGCATGCTACTCTCCCTCTAAAAACTGCGCAACTACCGCGCAATGCCGAGCAATGGCTAACAGCAAGAACAGCCCTCCACAAGGATCCCGCGATCATAAAATGGAACAGTACGTCTACCGCACACCTGCAACGCGCGCACTTCACCGGTACCCTCAACATAGCTCAGATGTGAGAGGCGGCATGTCGAAACGCCGAGGGCAGCCGTGGAGGAGCGAGTAGCGAAGCAGCAACGCAGCAGCGCTAACGGCTGCTAGACATGACTGTGAACCGTCACAAGTACTTCCGCTGGACGAAGCGCACTGCCTTGATCAACATTGCATACGTCATCGTTGTCCCCGCGACGCTTGGATACTTTGGATATATTACTGAGGTAGGTGGGTTGGTGGAGTGGGAAAAGAGGGTACGGGCTAATATGTAGCAGGGAAAGTGGGATATGCGCGGTAAGAGGAGGGGAGATACCATCTCTGAGTTTTAGAGTGTGAAGAAGGTGTGCTGGTGTGTATATATCACATGGGAATACAGGACGGTTGAGCTGTAGTCGTGCGACCAGGGTGAATGAACGTTTGTTTCAATGTCGAGCAGCAGGTCTAGGATGGACATGATGAGTCATTTGGCTACGGAATGTGCAGTGCTGTATGGCACTCCATGCTTCCAGACACGAGCACAACTTCCCCACAGTATCGGTGATTCCAAGCTACGCTTTTGTGTAATGATACCTTTTTCCCATTACCTCACCACTCCCGTCTACTATCAGCTCCACAGGCCATCTACTTCCCCTTCTGCTGCTCAACCTCCCACGTCTTGAGCCACTCGACCCTGTCGTCATCAGGCGCAATGTACAGAGGGCGCTGCACAGCACGGGTCCAGAATTCCATTGTGCGTTCGCCGATCGAGTTAGCTGGGTCGTTGTGCACACGCTTGAGCGCAGTGAAGAAAGCCTCGCACTCAGTCTGCAGCCCAAGCACGCGCAGACAGCGCAGGATACGCGTGATCCGCAGGTGGTTGTGGTCGAAGCGGACGCACCAGTTGCGGGAAGCTTTGCGCCAGTTGGGGCCGCGGACTACATGGTAGCTGAATGGAGAGGGCGGTGATGGGGCTTTGGTGTTAGAGGTCGAGGCTTCGACGGACTGTGTTTCTGTCGCTGTTGAGGTCTGTGTGTCGTGTGCGGTAGCATCTTCTCCGGAGGCAGCTGGTAAAACTTGGGCAGTCTGGGCATTCACGTTTGTCGGTTTGACTGTGGCTGTGGCTGGTTCTGACGTTGTCTCGGTGGCCGATTGTTCAACCTTCTTGGCTTCTGCGTTGCTTTCGTCCCCGCGCTCAACCTCAGGGTGAATCGACGTGGTGAATCCGTAGAAAGTAAGCATACGCTCAAAGCTCCTGCGCAAGCGCTGCCTGAGCTCGCCGTTTGCACGGAACGCCTTCATAGTCTCGAGGTCAATGACAGGCGCTTCGTAGTTGAACGGCGAGCCCTCAGGAAGCGGGAAGAGCATCTGGATGTAGTTGTGGCTGTTCTCAAGATAGCTGTTGTTCCAAGCCAGGATCTGCTCTTGCGTTCGGCCGAGTGCATCCTTTGCCTGGATGTCCGGGTCGTAGAAACGGACGATTGCTGAACCGGTGGATTGTCTTGATGGTACCATGTTGGATAGTTTCAGGCGTTTGCTTGCCGACATGTATTTGGTTTGGTGTGCGAATGCAGAGGTACGAGAGGAGAAGATGGAGAGGAGCGTGCTTGCTCTCATATGGTAAGCGAGTACTGCTGCGCTCTCAAATATCTCTCTAGGTGAAAGTACCGTTGAGTGGAGTCGACCAGTATGCACTCTCTCTAAATTTTAGGAGGCATTCGGGGTTGCTTTGCAGAAGTGTCACTTGCTTCTAAGTATCTTAAAGAATACAGATCTTTTTAGCCATTCAAAGTGTATACTAAGATACTGCTAAAAGTAGAATAAGACTGAGAGACGCTACGTCCAAGCTTTCATGAGTCTAACCGTATCTACACTAGCTTACACTTAAGGGTCGAGCACCACCTCTCTTATCCTTTCTCACCTGCTTCTGTAACACATATCTTCCATCCTACAATTTTTCTCAATTATCTTTCTCCATGGTCGGTGCACCCATAATGACTGCGTTCATGCTTTCTGCGGCCTGACGTCAGGGGGCGCTTTTTGTTGAGCCGCGCTTGACTCAGGAGATCCAGACCGCGAAATCCCACACAAAGCGGTAGCCTTGCGTGGAGGGCTTATTTTGGCGGCCCTTTGCAAGGAATCTGATAGATAAACCTGCTGATAATGCAGAGGTTTTGCAGACTACTGTTTGAGCCGCGGAATGACATAAGTATGAACCATGGTACTTGCTGCTATGTGGTCTCTTCAAATAGTGGCGGTGATCTCGTTCATTACGACTGAACATTCAACAATCTACTTTGCTTACATTAAACTCCGATCATTATATACCAAACATGGGTTCCAATGGTACGTATCGATCTACCACCCGCTACAAGCACGTCTAACACAAAAGCCAGAGCAAAAGCCTACACCAGAAAACCTCACCCTCTTCCAGGGGTTCGAGTGGAATGTACCTGCGGATAAGAAGCACTGGAAGCGTCTCATCGCCGAGGTTCCCAAACTGAAAGCCGTTGGTGTCGATAACGTCTGGCTTCCCCCTGGCTGCAAAGCTGCTTCACCCGAGGGCAACGGCTACGACATCTACGACCTGTATGACTTGGGCGAGTTCGACCAGAAGGGCCAAAGGAGCACCAAATGGGGCCCCAAGGAAGACTTGGTTGAGCTCTGCAAAGTCGCCAAAGAAAATGGAATTGGCCTGTTCTGGGATGCCGTCCTCAACCACAAGGCTGGTGCCGACAAGACGGAGAAGTGCCGCGTCGTCGAGGTCGAAAACAACGACCGCAACAAGGATGCATCTGAGCCCTACGAAATTGAGGGATGGCTAGGCTTCGACTTCCCTGGGCGAGGCGACAAGTACTCATCACAGAAATACCACTGGGAGCACTTCAGTGGAACCGACTACAACCAAGCCAACGAGAAGAAGGCCGTCTATAAGATTATTGGCGAAAACAAGGGCTGGTCCCAAAGTGTTGACTCTGAAGGCGGCAATGCCGACTATATGATGTTTGCCGACATCGACTACTCCCACCCCGAGGTCCAAGCCGACGTGAAGAACTGGGGAGTATGGATCACCAAGGAACTTGGTCTAAAGGGCTTCCGCCTTGATGCGGTGCAGCACTTCTCCGAGCGCTTCACCAACGAATGGGTGGACAACCTGCGCGACGAATGCGGGCGCGACATGTTCATCGTCGGCGAGTTCTGGTCTGGCGACGCGAAGCTGATGTGCGACTGGCTCGACAAAATGGACCACAAGTTCTCCCTCTTCGACTCACCACTCCTGAACAACTTCTCCCAGCTCTCCAAAACACCCGAAGCTGATCTGCGGAAGGTATTCGACAACACCCTTGTCTCAGCGAACCCAGTAAACGCCGTAACCGTCGTAACAAACCACGACACGCAGCCAGGCCAAACGATGGAAACCCCCGTGGAGGCCTTTTTCAAGCCACTCGCCTACTCGCTAATTCTCCTGCGCAAGGAAGGCTACCCATGCCCCTTTACGGCGACCTCTACGGGCTACAGGGCACGCACGCCGCGCCTCCCTCGTGCGGCAACCAACTTGCAGACCTGCTCCTGGCGCGCAAACTCTACGCCTATGGCGCGCAGGAAGACTACCTCGACGACGCAAACTGCATTGGCTTTGTGCGCCGCGGCACCTGGGACAAGAAAGCCGGGCTTGCATGCCTCATGAGCAACAAGGGGCCCGGCGCCATCAGGATGGCCGTCGGCGCCATGCACGCCGGGCAGAAGTGGACTGACATCCTTGGCTGGGAGCACGGCGAGGTCGAAATCGATGCCGATGGCTTTGGCCTGTTTAGGTGCCCGGGGACTAGTGTTGCGGTGTGGGTTCGGGCTGATGCTGAGGGGAGGGAGAGGTTTCCTACGCGGTTTGATGCGGATATTTATGCCAAAGCGTAGAGGGGTGGATAGATGAATAGATGGAGTGGAATGATACCCAGATAGAATTATGAAATAGTCTTTGCATGACGGCACGGATGATGTAGTGAACATGTCGTGAGATGGTACGTGTTTGAAGAATATCAAGTTTACAATGCACTCACTCAACGACTGTCCAAAAGCCCAGCACTAAGACGTCCGCACTTGAAATAAACTCGTCTAATTATCACTATACATCCCCCCACCAATTCCACCTATCCATTCCACCTATTCATTCAATGACGTCCATCTACCGCCACAACCCACTAACGGTCTCAACACCCCTCTCAACCACCGCCTTAACCCTAGCGCGAAACGCATTATTCGCACACTCGACATGCAGATCCTCGAGCCAGACGCGCGCCACGAAGCGGTCGAATTTGATTTCGATGCCGGGAACGGGGATGCCCTGGTTGTGCAGGCGCTTGAGTTCGGATTTATCGTCGGCAGAGAGGTCGGGTGGGGTAGTAGCATCGGTGGTGGCCGTGGAGGAGGGTTGGCTGGTGTTGGCGAGCGAGGAGCGCGGGTACGGGATTGGCGAGACAGCGGATTCGCCGAATTGGGCTTCAAGGAAAAGGAGGAGGCGAGCAAGGCGAGTGGAGGGGTCGGATGTCGCATGAGGGTGGTGTTTGGGTGAGGTGGCTTTCTCAGGGTGGGTATGGGAGTGGGCGTGTTGGCGGGAGGATTCTGAGATGGGTTAGTTTCGGCGGGGTGGAATGGTGAGGAAAGAAACTCACGGCGCACAGCAGCTGGGGAGCTCTCGACGGTGAAGAGCACGGCGAGTACGGCGTCGGCGATGCCATCGTTGATCACGTTGCCTTCCCATGAGACTTCAACGCGGCCGTCGGGCTGGACGAGCACGTTCACGCAGTCCATGACGGTGAATTGTACGCTTGTGCGGCTGACGTCTTCGTCGGCGTCTTCTTTGATGCCGTCGCCATTGACCTCTTTGCCGTCGACTGCCTTGTCGATGATGTCCGTCTCTTTGATAGCGCCGAACGTGCCCTCAAGCGCCCAGCGTATTAAATCCGTGCCTGCAGCAGACAGGGTGAGGTGCTGGCGGCAGACAATCGTGGTCGTTGTGAGACCAGCGTACTCTTTCAGGTCTTCGGGTGCCATGAGTGAGATCTTGAAGTCGTTCTGGATGAGGACGCCGCTGATCAGAGCATTGCTCTCGTTTTCTTCAATAGCTTGCTCGGCCTCGCCGTCTTGGCCAGGCGCTTTGCGAGGTAAAGGCGGCTGGATAGATGCGAGTGAGCCGACGACTTTGGCAATCTTGTCCGTCTTGAAGGGAATCCGGAGTTCTTCGCAGTTGGCGGGCGAGTAGATCTTGGTAGGCACTGCCTTGTGTGCATTGAAGCCGAGGAGTTTGGATTTGAGACGTGTCATGTTGCCCTTTTCACCGTGGACGAGGATCTGCAAGGTTAGTAAGCTCTCACTTGGGATACAGAGATGGTGAGTTTCGGACTCACCACTACCGGTGCGGCGACTTCTTGCACGAATTCCATGTTCTCCTTGCCGTCGACGTGGGCGGCGAAACTGTATTCCTGTACAGTACAGCGTCTTGGGATCATGATCTGCTCGTTCTCCCGCTGGCCTACACGGCGGCTGTTGTTCGCTGCTCGTGTCATGATGGCGGGAATCTGCTCAGGCTCGTGAACAATCTGTTTCGCCATGGTGCCCTCGACGGAGTAACCTGTAATGATGACACCGTTCCTCGGGTCCGGTGCCCATCGTTCGAGCAATTCACGAGAGGTGCCCGACTGCATCATACCAGGCGAAGCCAACATGACACATCCGCTCATGTCGTCGAAGCGCTCCAAATTCTTAAGGGAGCGCACGAAGCGGAGATCCCATGCTCCTCGCCGACCCACATCGCCTTCGGCTTCGGCCTCGGCGAACCGCTGCTTGGTGAGACGCTTGATGTTGTCGTTCATGGCACCAACGTAGGTTTGATAAACCTGCATACATCTCCGGGCCAGACTGGAGTTGTAGTAGATGGGTACTTTTTGGTACTGCGGATGCTTGGCCCAGTACTCGTCGAGGATGAGCAACAGCTCTTGAGCTCGTCCAAGGGCAAATACGGGGAGCAACGCTCTACCGCCGCGGTTCAGGATGTCGGTGATGGCCTTCATCAGCTGGGTCTCGCGCTCGACGCGCGGTGTATGTGTGGAGATACCGAAGGTGGACTCGGTGATGAGTACATCGATCTTGACCTCCTTCGGAACGGAAGCAGAGACCAGATGTCGGTCGTCTTCTCTTGAATAGTCGCCGGTGAAGAGGATTTTCAGGCCGGCGATTTCGATCAGAAACATGGCTGCGCCGAGTACGTGTCCAGCGGGGTAAGGGGTGATGCGTATTCCTGAGACGGTGTGGGTGGTGTAGAAGTCGATTGATTCGATCATGGGAAAGGTGTTGAGGTGGTCCTGTTCAGTGTACATCTGGATTTTGGTCTCGGACGAGCTCGACATGTTGCCGACACGCACCGAGTCCTGGATGAGCCATTTGTAGATGGCTTTGGTGGGATGGGTCATGAAGACTCGGCCCTTGAAGTTGGTCTTGGCCAGGACGTATGGGAGTGAGGCTGCATGATCGACGTGGAAACTGGAGTTGGGTTAGCTTGTCTTGTTCAGGCAAGGGGTGCTGGACGGGAGCTGGAGGGAGGATCGAGGCTGCTATGTACATGCAGGCCAGGGTGAGGAGGCACATCACCGGAGTCGGACTGGATGCTGCAAAAGATATTCCATTGTTTCTGATATACAAGAGGTTGGTCCCCACAGTCCCCCATGCATGTACGACTGCAGTGATAGCCTGGGACACCGACATGGAAGCTAGATCCAAGGGCGGTGTGCATACATACTGTGATATTAGAAGCACGTCTACGGTGCTGAGATCAAAGTCATCGTAGAAAGGCATGGCGGAGAGGCCTTCATAGGCAGGGTGCATGCCGGCATCAAGCTACCTTGTGTCAGCATGTGGCAAGCCAGGCAGAGAAGTTGGACAGGCGCACCATGACTGTCTTGCCCTTGTACTGGAGGATGTGGCAGGAGCGGCCGACCTCGTTGCCGCCGCCCAAGCACAAGAACATCAGCTCGTCAGCTGGGTCTATGGGCTCGACATGCTCGGGCTCCATGGCCGCATGCTTCCTCTTGGACGTCATGTTTGTGTGGGTGCGTGGCTACGGCTGGGCGAGCAGCGGTCGAGAAGGGCGCGTTGGCCAGCAGAGCAGCTGTTCAGCCTAGCGCCATCAGTCGCGTCAGCACGGCCACAGGTAGATGTCGGCGCAGGCCCTCGATGTCTGGGCAGACTTTTTCTCTTGGGGGTGCGGGAATGGCGAGGCAAGGTGAGAGGGAATGCCGGGGCGGGGGCATGGCGAGGTGCTGTCGCGGTGCTCTTTGTCGGCGCGTCTGCCAAGACCCGCCCGTCTGTGCGCAGGCGTCACTCGCCCGTGTGCGTGCCTCGCAGCATCACCAGTATAGGGATTGTTGCTGAGAAACGCGCCCCCGCCGACCGCCGCTTCCCGCGCATCGTGCAGCATCGTGCAGCATCGCTCCTTCCGCCGCGAACCGAGTCGTCCGTTGATGCCACGCCGATAAACACGCCCCTCCGCATCTCCCTCCGGGGAAGAGCTGGCCACCATGGCGCAAAACTACGGCCAGTACCCGCAGCAGTTTGCGCAGCACGCGCAGCACCAACCACCAGTGCAGACCCAGACCCCGGCCCAGCATCTAGCCCAGCAGCCTCATCCACAGCACCACCCGCAGCCTACGCGCCCCTTCTCGCCGCCCAACTACCAACAGTCGCCCACCGCCATGTCGCCCACCGCCATGTCGCCTACCATGGGCACCGGCATTCCCCCGCAAAGCGCCAGCGCCTGTCCCCCAACCCGCCCTCGCCTGCGCCCTATCAGTCACCCTTTGCCGCCCCCTCGTACCCCATCTCGCCCTACGCTTCGTCACCGCAGAACACAGGCTACCTGTCCCTGCCCCAGTCGCCCGCCAGCACCCAGCCCCCGCCCTTCCACCACCCCCAGCCCTACCAGCACCCAAACAACATGGCCCAGCAACACCCACAGCAACCCCAGCACCAGCACCAGCACCAGCACCAGCACCAGCACCAGCACCAGCACCACCCGCAGCAACTGTCACCCCCAAGCTCCATGCCGCCGCCCAAGGTGCCCTACAGCAAGGCCACGGACCACGAGGGTCTGGAAAAGGCGAACGCGCGCGATCTCGACGTCAACAACATCAGCGACGTGCTCACAGGCTCTGGCATCGATCTGCGCGCCGAGGAAGACAACCTCCTGCACAGCTACGGCAACCGCGGATACGGCACCTCGTTCAACTCGCAGGCCACAGGCTCCACCGTCTCTCCCCACGGAAGCTTCAGCAACTGGAGCCAGCAGGCCAGCCATGGCGCATTCCAGGGATCCGGGCCGCTCAGCCAGTCCCTGTCGCAAGAACAGCACGAAGCAGAGCTCCTGAGGAAGCACGAGCAGGCCGCCCGCATCCTCAACGAGTCAGCCCAGCAGTGTCTCACGGATCCCTTCTGCGATGCCAATGTGCTGCGCCACCGCATGGCGAGACGCGCGTACGAGAATGGAATCCAGGTCAATGTGGATGGTCTGTTCGACAAGATCCCAGACAAAACCCCGCGCGATGTGACAAGGACCACGCAGGCCGGTGCTAATGGCGAGCAAATTGTAGGCCTCGAAGCCGCAAGTCTCCTCAACCAGAATGCCCCGCTTGTTGAGATCTTGTCGCTGCTGTCCCTGGCTGCCGAGGAGCGCATACGCACCATCGTCGAGGATTCGTTCGCCTTGAGCCAGGGCCGACAGAACACATCACACGGCCTGATTCCGCCACAGATGCTCGACATTGCCGTGAAGGAGCCGGACGCTGAGCCGAAAATGGCTGCGCCCCGAACGTGTTGAGGACGCCGTGGGAGGCGCCGGAGAGTGCTACCAGCCCCACGACGACAGCCAACAAGGGTGAGTCGTACGAGCTGTTTTGTCTGATGCCATGCTTACAGAGACAGGTCTACCGAATGCTGCACGACTACCCACACCGCCAACAGAAGTACCGCCTACCCCACAGCCTACTTTCCAGAATGTCAACCACATTGCAAATGCTTTAAAGAAGCGAGTGCGTGACGATGAGCATTTCGAGAAGGAGCGACTTCGCAAACGCCAGCAACGTCAACAGGGCAAATCGGCTACCGCGGCTGATGCAGCTGAGATGGCGCCTTTACCCATCCCGGAGAAGATCACGAAGAAGCAGCGAGACGCCATGAACAAAGCCGGCCAGACGGAAGACGTTCTGCACCGCAAAGCCAACGAGACAGCCGCCCTGGCGCTGGGTGGCGGGAGGAAGAAGAAGTACTCGTGGATGACGGGAGGAGGGGGAGGGGGAGGGGGAGCTGGTGGTGGTGGTGGTGGTGGTGGTGGTGGCGGCGGCGGCGGCGGCGGCGGTGCTGCGTCTGGCGCATCAACACCCGCTCGACAGGCCACCGGTCCGAGCAGCAGCGGTACAGCCACACCTGCGGCGGCGACGACGGAGATAGGACTGAGGGCGAAGAAGAGGAATTATGGAGTCAACATTGAGAATACGGAGATTGGCGAGAAGATCCAGGTCCGAGACCTCATCCACGTTTTGGAGAACGATGGCAGGGAGAAGAAGACGCTCACGCTGATCCTGGCACGACTCAAAAACACGGAGAAGGACGAGGGACGGGGAGTAGAATACGACAAGCGACTATCGTCTGCTGCAGCCAGCGTGCGCTGAGAGATGATCTGGCGCAAAGCGCAGCGCTACCTTTTCCCCAGTTCCTCAGCATTCTTGTCCCTAACCTGAAATTCCCCCATGTTCAAGCCTGGACAGAATAGAAAGCATCTGACCCTTGGGCCTGAGCAAATCCATTCAACCAAAACTCACATCAGCGACGGCGTTTATGGGATGGAAGTGGTCTGGTTTGGTTTGGTTTGGTTTTTTTTTTTTTTTTCCTTCTTCTCTTCTGGGTGGCGTTGCGTTGCATCCCAAGGGCTGGGACGGCCTTAGCAAGTACCACATGCTCGTTATGGAATCGTGTCGTGTTCAGATGACGTTGAAACGCATGCCGTGCTTGTGGCACACTATGCAGCGTGATTTTGTTCTTCTATGCACTTGATTATATACCGGTATCTCGTGTCATGACAGTCATGTTGTGTTGTGTTGTGTTGTGCATGATGTACTTTTAATAGACTACCCGCTCTCTGATGAACCGACAGTCCAACTCGCGTCTGCGTTTGACTTTGTTTTGTACATGCTTGTCATGCATGCTATATCATCGTTCTATCTATCTTTCTTTCTTTCGTTCTGTTTATAAGCAACACACACGTATCCGTCTCCATTCGCAGAGCCGCGGGAGAAATAAAGTGTGCAGCGGGGGTTTCTACGCGACGTGTTCTGCGGTTGAGGGGCTGGTTTGAATATATAAATCAATCAATCAATAGATAATTTTATTTGGGGGAGATGTCGAGTTGTTTTCACTCGCTCGCTGTATACGAACGTTTCTGGGTGTTGAGTTGCATCTTGCCGTATCCATGTCGATGTTTCATCATTCTATCTATCTAGGAGAAAGACAAAGTCTGGCAAAAAGGGCAGAGCGAGGCAGTGCTGGGGGTGGGAGAGCTCTAGGGTTGTCTTAAAGACACGCGCTAGCCCGGTTGGGCACGACCGGTGTAGGAGCACTCAGCCTTAGCAGCGGTCCACGCAGACGTCACTCGCCCTGTTGCCGGGCCAGCGACAAAGGAGGCAGTCGAGGAAAGACGGCAGCCGAGAAACGCAGGCCAGGTGACGGGGTGGTCTGGCGAGGAGCTGGCGAGGGGATCCCTTGGTGTGTAGTGGAGCACTGCACTGGAGCTGATGTGAGCCTCGGCGCAGGATGGGGCGCGGGCGGCTGGCGCTTTGTGTGCGAGGCGGCGCTGTTTTGCGATGGAGGAATGGTATGCTCAGCCTGCTGTCTGTCTGCAGAGGTGCTCTTCTCGTTCCCGCCCACGCGCACGTGTTGTCGAGGCTGGCAGGGCAGTGTGCGGGAGCGGAGAGCGGGAAGCGGAAAGGGATGACAGCAAGGCGGCCAGGGGTGGGGCAGAGGTCTGGCCGTGGTATGGCTGCGTAAGACGGGTGAAAGAATGGCCCGGGTCGACTACCGACTGCCCCTCCGCTGTGATGCCACGTCCAGGCTGTCAGGTACCAACTTCAGCTCGAGCGTGGCCAGCAGCCCAGCCCAACGCCGTATTCTCGTCTCGACCCGGGCGTGCGCTGGTGCAAAGCGAGCAAGCGGACGCAATTCCTCAAGCTCTTTGGGGCGCAGCGCACTCTTCGCTGCCACCGACGCGCTCAGCCTTGTCCGTGTGGAGTGCTGTGTAGAGAGTCCGAGGCGCCCAGCGCTGCGGCTGCCGCTGTCACTGCCACTGTCACGGCCGCTGTCGCTGTCGCTGTCGCCGTCGCCGTCGCCGTCTGTCAGCTCGCTGCCCCTCTACGTCGTCGACGCCCGCCCTCTACGTCGTCGACGCCCGCCCCCTCTGCGCTCTGCGCTCCTCGCCCAGCCTGACTGATGAACTCCATGAATGCCCGCTTCAAGAACCTAGTGGGTTCGAAACGCAAGAGTTCCTCGCACCACGCCTCGCCCACGACGCAGGGCGGAAGCACGCCCACGGGCTCTAACCGACCCACGTCGCTGTCCCCCAGGCCAGCAACTCGAGCAGCTCCTCGCTCCCCATGAACCCGCAACAGACCACCCTGGGCCGCCCGCCCTCGTACACGTTCGCACCCCAGAGCGGCCTTGCCCCGGCCCAGCAGCAGCAGCATGGCCGTCCGACCAGCCCGCTGCCACCCATCAACACCGCCGCCCCGGGCTATCCACCACACCCATCCCACCCTCAGCAGCCTGTAGCCTACCCGCCCCAGCCCGGCCCGCCAGGCTACCCGCCCCAACCCCCGCCCGCCCAGTATGGCGCTGGCTATGGCGCCCCTCCGCCCCCGTCCCCGCCCCCACGGCCCGCCCGCCGTCTACACCCGCCCGGGCATGGCAGAGGTCCAGGGCGAGGGCCGCTCAAGGCCCAGCTCATCGTCGGCATCGACTTTGTAAGCCCCCCGCCGCCGCCCGAGCTGCCCCCACCGCCCACCTGCTGACTCGCTCCAGGGCACCACCTTCTCCGGCGTCGCCTTTGCCTTTGCCACAAACACCGAGGCCAAAGAGGACATCATCACCGAGTGGCCCGGCGCCGGCAACCAGACCAAGCAGAAGGTGCGTCAAGAAGGCTGTCCTGTCATACTTTCTGTCATACTTCCTGTCATACTTCCTGTCGTACTTCCTGTCATACTTCCTGTTGTTGTTGTTCTTCTTCTTCTTCTTCTTCTTCTTCTTCTTCCCCCCCTCCTCCCCCTCACTGACCCCACCAGATCCCCACCGTCCTCTACTACGACCAGTACCAGAAGGTCGTCGGCTGGGGCCCTGACATCGCCGATGCACTCGCCCCCACCGGCTACCCCAAGCCCGGCGTGCAAAGGTCGAGTGGTTCAAGCTGCAGCTCATGCTGTCCGGCAACACGTACATCGACCCCATCAACCTGCCGCCCCTGCCCCGGGCAAGTCCGAGATCGATGTCGCCGCCGACTACCTCTTCCACCTGCGCCAGGCCATGCGCAACCAGCTGCAGAAGACGCTGGGCGAGGTCTTCAACCGCGAGGAGCGCAACATCCGCTACTACCTAACCGTCCCCGCCATCTGGAACGACGCAGGCAAGGCCGCCACCCGTGCTGCCGCCATCCAGGCCGGCTTCCTGCGCGACGAGAACGACCACCGCCTGACCCTCATCACCGAGCCCGAAGCCGCCGCCATGTTCTGCTCCAAGACCGGCTTGCTCAACCTCAAGATGCACGATGCTGTGCTGATCGTCGATTGCGGTGGCGGCACCGTCGACCTGATCGCCTACGAGGTCGAGGAGGAGCAACCCTTCTCCGTCGCCGAGTGCACAGCCGGCTCCGGTGACTCGTGCGGTTCCACCGCGCTCAACCGCAACTTCAGCAACATCCTGCGCGCAAAGATCCGGAAGATGAAGCTGCCCGACGGCTCCAAAACAGCCGGCAAGGTCTACGCCAAGTGCATCATGGACTTTGAGAATCGGATAAAGGCCGACTTCCGGAACAACGGCCAGAAGTGGGCCGTCGATGTCGGTATTGAAGCCGAGTTCCCAGAAGCCGGCATCGAGGAGGGCTACATGACTTTCACCAACGAGGAGATTCTGCAGTGCTTCGAGCCAGTCGTCAACCGCATCCTGGAGCTTGTGAGGAACCAGATCATCGCCATCCAAGCCCAGAACAGGGCCTTACAGAACGTCCTCGTTGTCGGCGGTTTCGGTGCTTCCGAGTATCTCTTCCAGCAGATCAAGCTCCACGTGCCGCCTCAGTTCCAGTCCAAGGTCGTCCGCCCCATGGACTCGGTCGCCGCCATCGTCAAGGGCGCCGTCACCGCCGGTATCACAGAACGAATCGTCACACACCGTGTGGCTCGTCGCCACTACCTCATGGCCACCCTCCAGCCGTTCAAGGAGGGCCACCATCCCGAGCAGTACCGCGTGCCATCTCTCGACGGCAAGGACCGATGCAAGTACACGCGCCAGATCTTTGTGCAGAAGGGGCAACGAGTCAAGATTGGCGAGCCTGTCAAGGTCTCGTTCTTCAGACAGGTCGCCCCCGGCGCCACCCTCATGTACGAGGACATTCTGTACGCCTGCGACGACGACGTCTGCCCAGAGTACACCAAAGACCCTCGTAAGCCTCCCGACCCTCCCACCGACGTGTCTGCTAACGTGCACACAGGCATCAAGGAAGTCGTCACCCTCACCTCGGACCTCTCGCGGAAGAACCTCGAAAAAGACTTTGAGCGCATGGACACCCCGCAGGGAACCTTTTTATCGCGTATACTTCGACATCTACCTCACGCTCGACGGGTCCGAGTTCAACGCCGAGCTCGTCTGCCAGGGCGAGGTCATGGGCCGTTGCACGTCGAGATTTAGGTAATCGCATTCGCAATCCATCCTAAGCGCGCTTTGGAAAAGTTCATTTCGACGAATATAATACATGCATGACAATATAGTGATAGGTGGTGGAAGTAGCAGGCTAGTTAGGGTGGCAGAAGTAGGACGTGGATGGGCGCCATGTTCTGGCGACGTGGTTCTGATTCTCTCCTTTTGGCGCCTTTGTTCATCTGGAAAGCCTCCACTACTGCATACCCCCAAACGTTCAATCGCAATCGATGCTTTCTTCTTGTACCCCGTTACCCGTCTACCCGTGAAGTAGGAGCTGCATTTTTCGAGAGGGTGTTTCATATAGACGACATAAGTATGCAAGTGTGAAAGTGTGTAAGCAAGGTATCCTATAGCTCCTCCTCAAACGCCCAAAGAGCCTTGTGGCTCGTTATAGAACACCCATTTTCTAGTTGCGGGGCCTACCCTTCCCCTTTCCTCAGACACTTGCAGAGAGAGTGGAACCAAGTCCTCCGCTCCCACCCCAGTCAACTATACACAGTACATCCTGCATGCAGTCCATGACACCGTCCTGCGTGCTGCTCCACGCACCAAAGCTAGAAACAAACAGCCTTCCACCCACCCACCAACCCAGCCAGGTTCTCAGCACCCCCGACAAACCCCATACAACGCGTTTCCCCCACCCAGGCACAGGCACACAGCTACGCCATTCCATATCCACAGCACGCCGTGCCACTCCCGATTCAGCTACGCATAGCGGCTTAAAGGGGCTCGGATGACATGGCCAGCCAGCCAGCCAGCCAGACAGACAGACATGTATATACCTCTTCTTTTTGGATACAGACGCATTCACCCCTGGTATGAAGTCCTTCCAACACTGTGTGGCTAAGCATCTGTATATTCCGGGCGGTGGGTCTTAGTAACTCACTCACCTACTTGCTCACTTGCTCGCTTGCTCACAGTACGGTGCTGTATGCTACGACAATCCACACCGCATCGAGACACGTGAGCTAGAGACTACACATGCTGCGAGCTAAGGTGTGCGAGAGAATGGGTCTGTGGTTTGTTAGAGCATGGGGGATATGGGAAGGCAGTGAGTGTGGTGTGTAGATAGAGTGGATAGAACAGCCAGTCTTGTTAAGAGGGGGGAGGCTTGGATTGTCTAGTTGGAGAAATAGGTGTGTTTTCAACCACGGCGAAGCAAGCAAGTATGTATGAATGAATGAATTCAGCTCTGTTATTCAACTTCGCTTCTACTTTGTCTGCCCTGGTGATGCGCCCTCTCAGCACCGTACTAACCCCTCGGCAAGTGGTTCGCCTGCCCATCATACACGCCTCGAAACACGCACCAAAATGCAACATGTGCAAACAGCGTGCCGACCACAGCACCGAACAGCACATCGACCGGGTGGTGCCAGCCATCTCTCACTTTGCTCGCCGCGAGCAGCAGCGCGATGAGCCAGGGCAGTACCCAGAGGACGAGTTTCCAGTGCGGCGTCCTCCTCGCGCCCGTCTCGTTTTCTTTATCCTCGCCAGCGCCGTCTGTTGAAGATGTGTTTCGAGGCAAGATATTGAGCTTGGCGTTGAGATACAGCGCGAGGAAACCGAAGCCGGCGAACGCGGCGCACGAGTGGCCTGATGGGAAGGACATCTGCGCTTCTTTGACCCGTTTAGGGTCGCCCGTGCATACAACTGCCGTGTACTATATAGCGTTGCCTGCAGGCCCGAGACCAGAGACCGGCTGCGGTATGGCGGGCAGGCAGATGGAGAGGAAGTTGGGGCGCAAGCCGCCGACGAACCATTTGATGAAAGACTGAAATATCGTTGCCGTAGAGAGTGCATAGCCTAGGCCTATAATCTGGGGGTCGTCAGTGCGGCTTTACGAGATGTTGAGGTATCCTCGAGTAGGAATCGGAAATCAGTGCATACGTACAGCAGCGTTGGTCTCCCAGAAGTTTCTTGTCCACCATATTCCCACCGCGCCCATGACCAGAAATGGAACCGTGAACGACACCAGAGCGCTCACCAGCGTCGTCACATACTCACCCCTATGCTGTCTGCCGTGCTTCAAGCCCCATGCACTGGTCCAAACACCAGGATATACGGGGAAGTAGCGCGTCATCAGCGGCGTGGCAAACAGGTAGACCATCTGCGCAATGAAGAGACAGAGAAGCTGTGTCAGGATGTCCAACCAGCTGTGCCGCAACCACATCAGAAACGGTGGTTGATTGCGGAAGCCTGGTATTAGGTTTGAGCGGCGTGAAGGGGTTTTGGTGGTGCTTCGGGCTCGGAGGACGTGATTGAATGATTCCCGTCGAGAGATTTGAAGTGTGAGCGTGACGAGCCGGTCGTTCGGGGCGAGCGCTCTTCGGCGATGTCACTGAGCGATGGGACGTGGATAGAGAAGAGTGGGACGGGATTGTCGGCTTCAGAGGAGCCATCGGTTGGGGGTGACATGACTGGAGACGAGTAGGGGTAGCGTTGGCGGTGGAGATCGAGCACTGGGGGCAGTGATGAGGCGATGGCTGTGAAAATGGTTTATAATGATATCGCGGTTGATGACTGACGACGGAGTGGAAGATTTGGTCGAGTGAGTATCCCTATGGGCGGTAGAGGGGGTCTGACGCTACCTCCGTCTCGTCGATCTGTTACGTGGCTTGTCGTTTAGGCAGGAGTGATGTATTACACGATCTGATGAACAAGACACTGAAAGTAACAGAAAAACTCGACATCTAAAAACCGAAAACTTTCTCATCTTCCTTCAAATCCCAATCGCTAAACACCGGCAGCGCTGCCTTATAGATCATAGCTGGGGTTTCACAAAAGAAGAAACCCATCTTCTCGTACGGCTCAAACAGTGCTTCTTTAATGATATATGCACCAACATGTCACTTTACCCGTCCAGCCGTAGCTCAGAACACGTGTGACCTTCAACCTGCCGTTGCTATCTTTCTGAAACCTATTAAGTGCCTCTTTCAACAGGATATCCTCCTCACTTTTGTTGGCATCTACGACACGGATCTATGTCTTGTTGTCAGAAGAAAGTATGGCGCGCAAACAGTGCATAGCAGGCATGATACCGCTTGCGCCCAGAACAAGATCAATGCGGTTGAACCTGTACTCTTTATCTGAAATTATGAAGGATCTGTTGCTGTTGTACACAATTTTTCCCGTTGGGCCACGCATCTCAATCTCCTTACCAATGGGCAAGCAGTCGAGGATTTTCGACATGGCGCCGCTAGGTTGCTCGTCGGTGGGAAAGTATGATTTAATCGTCAGCTTGGAAGTGCCCTTGCCGTCACAGAAGTTTTTGTTCTCCCTCACGAAGTAGGGGCTTACAGTCCTTCATGTGAATGCCTAGTTAGTTGTATATGCTGGCATGTTCCGAGGCCAAGATCATGCTTTCTATCTAGAAGCTATAATGTGTAGGCTCTTATGTCGTCTGAGATCGACCTGCAGTTGAGTAATTGGACCAGCACCCATATATGTTTCTGTGACGTGATCCTTTCTAAACCTTGTGACGATTCGGCTTTCTCTCGATTTGGTGAGACAGACCCCGTAGCGGAACAGCTCCGGGTAGTGCTAGGTCCCGATACGGTGAGGCTGGGACGTGGAATGCAGATGGAGTTGGGATCGACGAGTGCGGGGTCTTAGCTTTATGGACGGACCTGGATATTGGTGACTTGATGATATCTATAGGAGAGAGTGGTTGCAGCTTCGAACTCAAGTGGACGATGTTGGAAATATGATCGGTGAGCTTCTTGGGATATTGAGGATGATGGAAACTGAAGATTTAGTTGCTGTTGAGGTATCTTTACATTCACACATCCTATCCTATCCAATTATATTCAATCCAAAACAGTCCGACCCATCCAATTCTATCCATTTCAATCCAATCCAATCCAGTCCTGTCCAGCCTAACTCTAACCAATCCCCGTTTTTTATCCAAAGGTCCTTTCCCTCCAACTACCCATGATCTTTCCAAACGATGTAAAGCTCTATGCTGCACAGCACCCTCACCCAATTACCGACGCCCTTCCCTTAGTTCCTCAGAAGCAGCAGCCCCAGCAGCAACCCAGCAGGCACCAACAACGCTATTACCACAGCCATAGCCACCATCTGCTCCACCCTGAAACTCACATCATCTGCTCGAATTTGTTCCAGCGCAGCCTCCTCGTCTATGTCCACGACGACTGGGTGCCGCGGTACATGCTGCAACAGCGTGTGGTGGTACGATTGTAGCACAACTGTTGAATATGCAGGCGGCGCTTCGGAGGGGCGGGAGAAGAAGAGATTTGCGAGCGGAACGTTTTCGTCGTCTTCTTCATCCGAGTACGAGGGTGGTTTGCCGGGGTGGTGGGGACGAAGTACTCGGTATGTGCGGAGGCGTGGAAGGCAACCGGTTGCTGAAATGATGGATGATGTGGTGTATAGAGATTTGTGGACGAGCTGTCGTGGTAAGATGCTGGTGGGCTGTCAGGCCATGGTGGGTTTGTGTACGCTGGAGGCTCGGTCTGGTGCGGCATGGTGGTTGTTTGGAGACATGTGGCAGGTGATGCTTTGCATTGCGGTGCTGGTGAACCGTCTAGTGACCCTCGCCGTATGCTTGGTGAGTCGAGATAAACGTCTTGAGTGGTGTTCTGTAGCATTGCGTGAGTACTGAGCTCCAGCATCCGAGTACATGGGGCGGGCCCATACCTCCATGCTGAACTATGACTTGCTCCAATGCTCTCCTAGATCTGCTAGACTCGCCGCAGTATTCAAATCAGTTAATAAGCATCAACTCGATAACCAAAACCTGGAGTCGTATCACAGCGATGTTGGGTTGTATATGCGGAGCTACGCCTCCATGGCACCGCGCCGGATCCGTACGTTCGCAGCAGCTTCGCGGGAATGAGGAGAGCAGCTGCGCTCAGCCAGCAAGAAGGGCAAGACACTGGCCCGCGCAGGAAGTGCAGCAGCGGCGCAGTAGACGAACATAGTGGGCCACCATGATGCACGGCAGCTTGATGGCTGGATTTAGCAACCAGGTTCCGTGGTTGAGGAGTGATGCCTGCTGCAGCTCGCTTGTGGCTGGGCAGGCGCTGCCATCATGACTTCTCCACTCTGATGCGGGCACAATTCATAGTGAGCTTCACAAACCACACATGTCAATGATACGAAACTTGTTTTGCAGTATTTATTTTCACCACCTATCCCCCAAACCTCTATGTTGTTGTCATGATGTTGCTGCGGTCCCAAATGTACAACCCGACCTCTGCGGTCGTACGCGGAGCTGCACAGACATCATTGGCAGGACCAGGACGCCTTGCATCCTAGCCCCACAATGGTTTCAAACCTAAAATAACAACGTACAGGCACCAAGTTGTACAACATCCAAGATAATGCACGACTGCTAGGATGGCGTTCTCTATCCCTCACGTCAACCTACGACAAGACGCTCTCATCGTCGTACCCATCATCTGAGAAGCAGTAGCGCTTGACGACATTCTCCCTGCTATCTCTGTGGTCGTCCTCTAAATCGCGCTTCTGAACTCTAACCTTTATCCTGTTCGATGGCCATGGACTCGGAGAATCAGCGGCAGAGGCGACCTTTTTCGTGTGATAGTGACAAGTGTCGACAAGGGCATCGGCAGCCTTGCGCTTGCTGCCGTGGTTAGACACGCTGGTAGGTGAGTTATGCTTGTCGATACGGGGTTTGAGCTTCTTGGGCTTGTGTGTACACGTCACGGGTAAAAAGTTGACCGAGTGAAAGAGTTGATTACAAAAATCCTACCGCTTACTTCTTTAATTCGGCATCCAGTTTGGGGCTTGTATGCGCAAATACAGCCGGCTCGTTGGTATTCATGGCCTCAAGCACTTCCATGTTCATGTCGGCTCTAGGCCCCGTGAAGTTCTTGCGACCATCGACAAACCACTGGATGGTGCTTACGAAGAGGATGAGTCCGAAGGCCACAATGCAGTAGTCTGTATACATTAGTCAGGATATCAATAGTGGGGGATTGAGGGGAACATACTCATGTTGCTGCCAGTGACAGGAAGCTCTGGAGGAAAGACGAAGAGGACGGTCGTGACAATCGCGTAAGCCAGGCCAACCAGGTTCGCAACCCAACCCAACCAGTTCGGCAGCGTGAAGGCACGGGGGCAGCATCTTCCTCCCACGGCAGACATTGATGGCGACAGGGATGGCATAGCTGACACCAAGAGCAACAACGGAGGCGGCAATCAAGGCGTTGAATGCACTGCTCGAACCAATCATGATCAGGCCGAACAATAGTGTGAGACCAGCGGCGAGGATCAAAGCGTTGAGCGGCAAGTCAAGACGTTTGTCCACCTTCGCAAAGATCTTGGAAGCTGGCAGCCCACCATCTCTGGCAAACGCGTACGACATCCTGGACGAAGTTGTCATGATGGCGATCTCTGCGAAGAGGATGCAAACCAGAGGAAATATCAGGAGGCAGACAGCACCAGCTCGGTTGTTTGTTGCTGTGTATATGATATGTACGAGCGGTCCGGATGTCGATTCGATGATGGCGTTTGCGTCACCACTCGAGACGAAGAGCAGGATCACGAGGAAGATGAAGCCAGTGACTGTCCCGATGCAGACGCAGTAGATCATGATTTTGGGACCTTCGACACTAGCATTGGGAATCTCTTCGATCATGTGAGCGACCGCATCGTACCCAGTGATACCAAAGCCACCCTGGAGCAACCCTAGAAGCCACGAAATGCCATCAGGCCAACCAGTCTCGTTGATGAATTCGGTGAAGACAAAATCAGCAGAAGCATAGTTTGGCGAAGAGCAGGCCAGGACTGTGATGCAGATGATAGCAAACCCGCCGATAGACCAGATGAAAGCACCGCGGTTGACGTATGGAAGCAGTCTGTTCAGAAAGGCGTTGACGAGGAAGGCGATGAGCGTCCAGGCGACGTAGATCAGGTACTGTTGCCAGGGTTTGATGGTGAAGTCAGGGTGAAATAGTGAGATGAGACCAGCGATGAGCTGAGAAGCCAGAAGGCCTCCTGAAGTTGTCAAAGCGATCCATCCCGAGACGTTGATCCAGCCGGTAATCCACGAAGCCAGCGGCACCCACTTCTTCGGTGTAATGACGGCAACCCAGTGGTATCTGTATCTATCAGTACATGTCGGCGTACAGCTGGAGTTGCAGGACGACTCACTGTCCGCCAGCTGTAGGGTAGGCTGAGAGGAACTCGGCAAGTGATGCAGCCAGCGCCAGGTTGCAAATACCAGCCGTCAACAACCCCCAGACGACTGAAGTGGAACCACCGCTAGGAAGAGCAAGCGAGAGTGAAGAGGACAAAGCGGTCCACGAATTCAGGATGGCAAAGGCAAGGCCCAACATGGACAACAGAGAGAAATTGCGCTGGAGTTCGCCCTTGTGGCCGAGGGCTTGAAGCTGCAGCTCATCGTCAGTGCGATGAACGGAGGCCATGGTGAAGTCAACGTGGATAGCGTGCACTGAGTGTGGTGAGACACGGCTGTCTTATGTAGTGAGAGACGTCTGAGAGGAGCAGCACACGATCACGTCCATTGCCTAGACGTGTCAAACGTTAAGAGGAATTGCACGAGTCTGTCGAGCGATCGGCGGCTTACGTCGCCATGCCACATGCGGCATGTCCAGCAAAGAACGAGGGCGATAAAGGCTTGCCAAAGCTTGTGCCCAGCGTCGGCTGTTCTCGAGTGATGCGCGACGCCGTTATCTCAGGACATGGGGGAAGTGACCAACGAGAAGGCTGGGTGAGAGCTTTGGCGTGCGCCCTGCAGCAGAAGTGCGCACGAGACGGTGGCCACGGAGGTCGGCAGGTTCGTGCTCAGTCCCGAGATGTCGGAGACGTTGGCAAATACAGTACAAAAGGGTGTCTCTATCTCGGCCGGGCGTTAAGAGCGTATCTCGACGATACATGACTGATGAAATGACAAGCGCAGGCCAACCCCACAATCCGCGACACTCAAGCTTTCCGGAGCGAGCCGCCAAGAGCGTCCGCCAGTGGGCCTCGATGAGCCTCTCGACGCGAACACCATGATGGCTGGAGACGTCAGAACATCGCTGCACGACTGCTTTGGAGGGCCTCACCGCAATCACATTCTCCATCCAGGTTGAAGCCCTGAAGTCTTGCAGTCTTGAAGTCGTGAATGTGAGGCGCATTGCCCCTCCACGCCCCATCACGTCGAAGGTCGAACGTCGAACGTCGAACGTCGAAGCCCGCCTAGAGGCATACGTCACCGCTGAACCTCTTCTGGCTCTCGTCTCGTCTTCTTGTACACTGCCAGCCACCAGCATGATGACGCGCGCCTGGAACAGAGTGCGGGGTAACCGCTCACAAGAGTACATGCCGCTGCCGCTGGACGAGAAGGAGCCTTATCCCGAACTCAAGCAGCGGTATCAGGAGCGGTCGCGCTTCACTGTCCTCGGGCTGGTCCTGTGCATTGCCGGTTGCTTGTTCGCTCTGTACGGTCTGGTCAGGTACGCTCACTTCACACCTTGCATCATGAGATAGCCCTGACATGCTCAGCACCCTGGCCGCCGCAACGCACAAGTCCTGTGACACCATCAACAGCGGCTACCGCTGCAGCCCCAAGACAACCCACTTCTGGGGCCAGTACTCGCTCTGGTACTCAGTACCCTCTGAAATCAATCCGGCTCCCCCGAAAGGCTGCCATGTCACCTTCGCAAATGTCCTCTCTCGTCACGGTGGCCGCGACCCAACTGTGGGCAAGTCCTTGGCCTACGCCTTGCTCATCGCCGAGATTCAGAATACGAGCACCGCATTCCCTAACGAGTTCGCCTTCCTGAAGAACTACGAGTACACGCTTGGCGCGGATGAGTTGACGGATGCGGGGAGGCAGGAGATGGTGAACTCGGGCGCCCACTTCTTCCGTCGCTACCCCAAGCTCGTCAAGAACCACACCCCGTTCGTGCGTGCAGGAGGCCAGCACCGTGTAGTCGAGTCCGCGGAGGAGTGGCTCGCGGGCATTGCGCAGTCACTCGAGGCAGAGCCTAAGAAGGTTGATGTCATTATTCCGGAAGGCGCCCAATGGAACAACACCCTTTCTCACGACGTCTGCCCTGCCTTCGAAGGCGGTCCCTACCATGGCCTCGGCTACAGAGCGCAGCGACTATGGGCGTCCAAGTTCATCCCACCTATCCAAGACCGGGTGAACTCGCAACTGGGCACCAATCTCAGCGCAACTTTCATCGTCTATCTGATGGACATGTGTCCCTTCGATACGCTTGCGCATCCATCCGCAAAGGTGTCTCAGTTCTGTCACCTATTCACTGAGAAGGAGTGGCACCAGTACGACTACTTCCAGACGCTCGGCAAGTACTATGGCTACAGCATTGGCAACCCGCTCGGTGCTACACAGGGTGTGGGTTACGTGAATGAGCTGCTGGCTAGGCTCCAAAACAAGCCCGTCGAAGACAGTACCAACACGAACCGCACACTAGACTCTGATCCCACTACGTTTCCATTGGATCGCAAAGTATACGCCGACTTCAGTCATGACAACGACATTAGCAGCGTCCTCGCTGCTTTGGGGCTCTACAATCAGACTAAGCCACTCTCGAACACAACCGTGCAGAGCACCAAGGAGACACATGGCTACTCCGCCGCGTGGACCGTGCCTTTTGCATCAAGAATGTACGTCGAGAAGCTCCGGTGCAGCGGCGCAAAAGAAGAGTTCGTACGTATCATCGTCAACGACCGTGTTCAACCGTTGGAGTTCTGCAACGCAGACAAGCACGGCAGGTGTACATTGAGCAAGTTTGTGGAAAGCCAAAGCTTTGCCAGGGGCGGCGGCCTGTGGAACCAGTGCTACGAGTAGACAATTTCTTAGTGTTTTGCATTTCGCGGAGTAAGTGTTCTCTG
This sequence comes from Ascochyta koolunga, assembly GCA_026119515.1. Classification (NCBI taxonomy): domain Eukaryota; kingdom Fungi; phylum Ascomycota; class Dothideomycetes; order Pleosporales; family Didymellaceae; genus Ascochyta; species Ascochyta koolunga. Next base: position 458,107 of record JANLCG010000001.1, on the reverse strand, counting down.
ACTGATCATAGACTGGGTCCTCACATCGAGTAGACGCGCATCACGATCTGTGTAGAGGGTTCTTTCTAGATGCACATTACATTGGCTAATCGAAGCCCACAATAAACCGTGCTGCTGGCAACAAAGGTAGATAATACAGTATTACAAACAAGGCATCTCACGATGTCTAAGACTCTAAAACAATCTCTTTCACGCCGACTGAATTACTGCATACAAGCGGAAGTTTCGGTTGTCGCACATGTGGATTTGTTACGATATGCAAGCCATCAAACGGCCAACAAACAAGCAGCAAACGTAACTTGAACACATCACCAAGCGGGTCAGAGGCTCATGAATATGTCGCGGCAACGTCAAGAACGCGCTAGCAAGACCAAGGCTGTTGAGGAGATAGTCGCCATGATCGCGCAACCGCTGCCTACTTCATGTGAGTCTGGAGCAGAGAGAGTCTGGCTCAGGTTTTCGAGAAGCGTTTGGAACGGGTACCAGCCATGGACACACGAAGCCAAAATCTCATCACTAAAGTCAAAGGCAGTACATAAGCGGAGGCGTAAGCCAGGAGTCATCAAGACAGGAGACGGTGCTAGCACGAAGGGATCACCGCCCCAACCAAGACAGTGCAAAGTCAAAGTCACCCGCTTCCAATATGGCGGCCCAGATGCACGCGTTGCAGGTAAATCCAGGAACGACATCACTATAGACGCACCCTGCCTCCAGCCAACATGTGCGAACTGCTCGAAGTGGCATGCACATCTAATGCGCGGTCCTCTCGTAACGGGTACCAACCTTAACAACAAGCATGTTTCGAGAGCTCCAGAAACATGGCCCCTGAGTCCAGTCATAGACCCGAAGATTTCGGATGACGCGTGGCAGATGCACGACGGTCAACGCAATGGCATGAACGACCTACTATGCTCGAACACCCCATCAGCACATGGGCAAGGATCAACAACATCGGTGCCAATGCTTGCAAACCGCGTAATCAAGGCGCAGCGAGCTGCCAACCTGAGCACCGCGTACGCCTCCACAACAACGCTCACGCCACCACGTTACAACATCGTCCTACTCCAACACAGAGTTCCTCACGTCTCAAGCAAGATGTTCTGGTGCAAGTCACCACGACAGCGATGTACAACGCGCCTCTCCTTCTCCACACCCTGCGGGAGAGCCAAGTTCAGAGCTCTGGTGCACGAGCACGCGCGGAAGGAGATCAAGAGGGAGCATAAGCGACTTGGGCAGGCGATGAGGGGGATGTGATAGAAATGCTGATGAGGGGCACGGATGGGACGAGGAGGAGGAGTAGGCATAGGGTGAGGTTGGTGTTTCGGAGTGGGCCGGGCAAAGAGAAGTACAGGAGGTTGGTGAAGAGTGATTTGTGGTAGAGTGTTGATAGAATTTTGTATGTGGCAGAGACTCAACGTGCACACAAAGAAGTGTGACTTTGATTGGAAGAATTTAGACATTTGTTGCCTGTTCTCTTGAGCCCGAGGTCGAAACTCGGAGCGCCGTGCGACATGAGGGCGAGCGGAGGCCGCCCGGAAGTTGACGGCAATCGACACTTGAGCTTGAAAACTACTGCATTAGGAAGGTACGGGATCTGTCGTGTTCAAATGAAGGCTGGGGAGCAGCCTCCAGCATGAGGGATACATGGGATGAATAACGGCGTGTTTGAAGTGAAGGGGAAGCTTGGTACATGTGCCTGTACACGTGCTTGTACATGCGAACGCCTTCATTTGCGGCGGCTGCACGCTCAGCGGCATATTCGGGAACTAGAGCCACGCTTCTGCGGTCGGCCAATGAACTCTGAGGTGTTGCCCCCTTGTTGTTTAGGCATAATGCGATGCAGATATAGATGCCCACTGGAATGACGTAGCCGTTACATTGTCAAGGGACAGCTTACGAGATACCGTCAAAGCCATGCAGTCCGATATGGACTGCAATACCCCACCTGCTCTTCTTACTAAACCGCCAAGTCGCCTGGATTGGTCCTCATGCCTGATCCTTGCCACTATAGCGTGCTCAAGCAGGTCAACTCAGTCATCCCATTCATTGTTCTTGTTTATATAGTCTGAACTGCCCGCCCCTCCAGATGCTGAGCAACGTCCTCCGACCTCTGACTCTTCTTGTTGATGGCGCCCATGGTTAGGTTTGGGATACGGCCGGGAGCGCCCATGCTGCGCGCTGCAGCAGGCCGTGGCGAAAGCGCCTTGAGGCCGTCGATACGCGCGCTGCAGTCGCGCTGCATTGCGACCAACGCTGCGGTGCAAGAGCCTGGCGTACCGTTCACCGTAAATGATCCCCCTGCCCGTGTTCCCTCGGTGCAGACACGGTCACGGCAGAGTGCGAAAGAGCGCATACAGGCGATTGAGAATGCAAAGCCCTTCTCCGATTTCCTGACAGACAAGTTCCAGCGCCAGCATGACTATCTGCGCATCAGCATTACCGAGCGCTGCAATCTGCGGTGTTTGTACTGCATGCCCGAAGGTGCGCCGTCCATGCATAGAGGAAAAGCGACACTGGCTAACACGGCGCAGAGGGTATTCCGCTATCACCGCCCGCGAACATGCTCACCACACCCGAGATCTTCTATCTCTCCTCGCTCTTCGTATCGCAGGGCGTCACTAAGATCAGACTCACAGGCGGCGAGCCTACCGTACGCCGCGACATCGTTCCCTTGATGCAGCAAATCGGCAGCCTCCGACCGAAAGGCCTGCGAGAACTCGCCCTCACCACAAACGGCATATCGCTGCACCGCAAGCTGGATGCCATGGTTGAGGCCGGACTGACTGGCATCAACCTCAGCTTGGACACACTGGATCCCTTTCAATTCCAGATCATGACAAGACGGAAAGGCTTCGATGCTGTTATGAAGTCGATCGATCGCATACTTGAAATGAACAAGCTAGGTGCAAATGTCAAGCTCAAGGTCAACTGCGTGGTTATGCGTGGGCTGAACGAGCGTGAGATACTGCCTTTCGTCGAGATGGGCCGTGAGAAGGACATTGAGGTGCGCTTCATCGAGTACATGCCGTTTGGTGGCAACAAATGGAGCGAGAACAAGATGATCAGTTTCCAAGAGATGGTCGACATGATCCGCACAAAGTACCCAGGCCTAGTACGGATACCTGGGCACAAAAACGACACAAGCAAGACCTACCAGGTCCCTGGATTCGTCGGTAAAGTCGGCTTTATCACAAGCATGACCAACGACTTCTGCAATACCTGCAACCGCCTACGTATCACGAGTGACGGCAACCTCAAAGTCTGCCTTCACGGTAATGACGAAGTCTCCTCCGCGATCTCCTCCGGAAAGACAACAACGACGAGCCCATCGACCAGGAAGCCTTTGAACGCATCAAGCAGATCGAGATGGACCGGCACCAAGGGCGCCTTAGCGACGACACGATCCTCGGCTGGGGCCAGCGCGAACGCCAACTCCTGAGCATCATCGGTCAAGCTGTGAAACGCAAAGCAGAGAAGCACGCCGATATGGGCGACCTTGCGAATATGCAGAACAGACCGATGATATTGATTGGTGGGTAAATTGCTCTTTCTATTGTTACTATCTATGACTTGGATGAGTCCTTCACGATATCACGGCCGGACGTTGCATGACTGGCGTTTCATGACATCTTGTTTTGCCTTCGCTTTTGCTGGCAGATAGAGGAGCGTTGGCTATATACGAAAATCATATACCCCGTTTGTCTCTCCCAAGCCATCTTTTAAGCCTGTGATGTGCGTAGCTAACCGCGTGCAGAACAGCAAGAGCGCCTGCGTGCAGGCTCTGGAACTGGCCGAGCTCTCCGACACTTACCATCAGCGTGTACGGCTTCTGGTATTCTGGCTACCAGCGCTTTTCTCAATCCTCTTCTTGAACCGACACCTAGCACTGCAAGAGCATTCTCTACAAGTACTTCTCACCAGGAAGACGAGTACACGGAGAAAGGAACATCTGCTGATTGTGATCCTGCCGAGGGTGCGACTCAGGCTTCAATGGAGAGGATTCATCAAGCATCTCTTCTGACTAAGGCAGGGAGAGCCCAGACAGCCAAGAATGCTGCTCGCCGAGACAAGGCTCAGCGAAAGAGGGAGCAGGCCAACCAGCTATCGAAGTCCAGAACTGACGCAGAACAACCCACAGAACAGACAGGAGAAAAGACTCGCCTGCTCCAGGAGCTGATGCCCGAATGGACACCTCCTTCAGACGTATCTCAGAAAGGACCCGGCGCTGTTGAAGCCCTTACAGTCAAAGTCCTTGCGGCAAGGCTACCCGAACTCGAAGCACGCCTCGCGACCGCCAAGGCGCACGATTGGGATATAGAATACAGGCATGCTCAGGAAAGCCAATCCATCTTGGAACTGGCAGGAAAACGTGGGAAGGACCTTTCCAAAGCAGCTAAGCATCACTACATCAAGAAGAGCAACGAGAGATTTGGCGAGATGGTTAAAGAGATCAAAGCGAACAAGAAAAGACATGAGGCAGCCATGACCGAGCTAGAAGAGACAATAGCGGCGTTGAAGTCGTACCTCAGAAGTAAGGAGGCGGAGAGTGTTGATAAAGCGCAGAAGACTGAGAGGACTATCGCAGCAAGCAGGGCTACGAGCAGCGATCGAAACCAGAGACTAGAGGAGGTTAAAAGGAAGAAGGAGGAGTTGCTGAAGCGCAAGGATATGCTTGCGGTGAAGATGGCGCGGCTCAAGGCTGAGAAACAGAGGGCTACTCCAGTCGAGAAAGTAAGGAAAGTACAGCACCAGCCAGCCGCAGCCAACGCATGGGAGCAAGGGTCCCAAAATTCCTCGCACCTCACCCTTCGCTCCGCTGTCGAGCCCACCCAGTCAAAGGCTCTCGACACCCATTCGCTTCGTCTCTACCTCCCCGGCGGCAGACTCACTATTGACAAGAACCTGACTGTCGATCTCAATGCGCCCGTTGCATCCCTCCGCTCTCAAATCTCCGCGCTGCAGGACCGTCTGAAGTCTTTCTATCCGCGCCTCGACAGCCTACCTTTCAATATCAACAAGTCGTCAACAGAGAACAGACAATACATACTGAAAACATGGCTCAAGATTTTCGTCAGCAGATTCCAAACCAAAACCGGCATCGAAGCAAGTGCTGCCGATGAGCAGCTACAGCGCGTCCTGGACCAGAGGGCTAGCGACTACGGTCTGAGTAGGGAAGCCGCAGAGCGCATGGCGAAGCGGTGGAACGATGCGTTTGGAGAGAAAAGAGGCCACACTGTAACTGCTGCAGACGTGCAGCAGGCCCAGGAGAAAAAGGTGGAAGAAGACTACGATGAGATGGGGTTCTTGCAGGAGGAAGAAGTGGCTGCTGCGCAAGACGAGCCGTCCGCGCCGGTACAGGCTTCTTCCTCGCAGCTTGAAGGCGCTCATTCTGCCTTGGCTAAAGAAGGGGATGGTGTTTTTGATCTCTCGGATGAGGATTATATCGCTTTTTTGAATACGTTCAGTGAAGAGGCTGCACCATCGACGTTGCGCTGCTCGAGCAGCCCCAACACGAAACCAGATGCAGAAGCATTCGCGGACGAAGATGTCAAGGCCGAAGATATCGTCAAAGATCCCAAAGCCGAGGACCCCAAGGCCATAAAAGCAGCAGCGCACGGCCAGCAGCTTTCCCCACAGGGGTCAGAGGAGGCGCTCAGCATACTCGAACACAACCTGCGAGCCCGGGAGTTAGGATGGGGCACCGACAGCGACATCACCTCACCGCAAGGCGTCATCGCTCGCTCCACGGCCTCGAAATACAAAAACCTATCTTACCCCCATCTGGAGCCGTACGACCCGCGCGCACCCAGCGCCATGGCCCAATTCAAAGCCAAAGGCCTGCTACCCAAGAACTTTACACGCGAGCACTCAACCTCACCACCCCCTCGGCGCGCACCCACCGACGAACCCAACACGCCTGAACCACCCCACCCTACTCCCCACCTCCCCCATCTATCCCCCACCGGCAGTGCACACATGGTCAGCATCTCTGCGAAGGCGCACACAACACGCACCGCCATCGCCGTCGGCAGCGTGTACTTCTCAAACCCCGTACCCCTCTCGCTCATCACCGCCAACGCGCTGAAGAAAGGCGACGTGCTGTCCGTGTCGCGCGTCGCGGGCATCATGGCCGCGAAGAAATGCCCCGATCTCGTACCGCTATGCCATCCTATCCCGCTGACGCACGTCGGCGTCGAGCTGCGCACGTTCGCTGCTCGTGCCGCTGCGCCTGCGGCTGGACCTAGAGAAACCCGTGCTGCTGGTGCTGGTGACGATATGGGCTGCGGCGGCGTGCAGATAGAATGCAAAGTCGCATGCCACGGCGCCACGGGCGTCGAGATGGAGGCGCTGACGGCCGTCATGGGCACTGCGCTAAGTGTGGTGGATATGTGTAAAGCGGTGGATAAGTTTCAGCGGATTGGGCATGTGCGGGTTGTGCTCAAGGAGGGGGAAGAGCGGGGTGTGGCGCGAGGAAGGGTGGAGGTCATGGCAGGGCGAATGAGATGCATGGTTTCGTTGTGTGGAGTGTGAGGTTGGAAAAGGGAATGGGTAGGATTTTATGAACTGTAGGATACATGGCCGTCATAAGTGCCAGGCCCGGTAGATTTACTTGACTACGTACGTGTACGTCGTCCATGTACACTCCCTCCCATCTATCGTCTCCGCGCCCCCGCCGGCCCGCTGAGAATGCATCCATCTGCGCACTCGGGATCAGTCGAGTTATACGCAATCTGCCCAACGCTGCTCCCCGGCTCGCACGACGGATCCCGGGGCTCTGGAACATGCGTCCATCGGCGGGCGCGACCAGCGTCTCAAGGACATCGCCGAACGCGTTGCGTACATGTGCAATCGGCTGGCCCTTTGTCACGGGCTCGTCGACCTGCACCAGCCGCTCGACGAAGCCGCCGTACTTTGTGTACGTGTCGTGAAACGTGTTGGCAATGTAGACGTTGGTGAGGTCTGGTTCGACGGTCGTGTTGGACGGGACGATTGCCAGATCGACGAGCACGCGGTTCACGAAATCGACGGTGCGGTCGATGAGCGACGTGTTCCAGATCTTTGCCTGCCCCATCTCGACTGTCAGACTGGGGATTCCGTAGTCGACAAACGTCGTCTCGATGCTGCCTGGCTCGCCGACGTCAATCTTCAGCGTGTCCGGCTGCAGCAGCTTGCTCAGCCGCTCCACATACGGCAGCCGCCAGTCTGAGTAGCACCACAGACTGGTCTCGCCGCCTGACGACGGCGTGTGCAGGTCGATGCCCACGTCGACTTGGGACGTGTTGCCCCACAGGTAGTTCCAGATGTTGTAGGCGAGGATGTTGGGCCCGCTGCCGCCCATCTCGGCGCTCACGCCGGGGAACACCCTGTTGACGTTCGTCAGCGAGCCTGAGGCCGACGCGGTGAAGTAGTTGCGTTGGTTGAGGTAGATGCCCATTGGGTTGACGGTGGGAATGCCAATGACTAGATATTGCATGTTAGAATGCCTGCTTTGCGGTTTGCGCAGCATACGCACCAGTGCCGTTCAACGTTGCGACCTGGCCCTCAATTGCTCAAAGATGCGCTGCACGACGCGCACGGGGTTCAGCTCATCTCCATGGATTGCGCCAGAGAGCGACAACTTCTGGCCTGTCTCGAGACTCTCTGGTGTGCCGCGCGCAACCATGACGGGGATGTGCACGGGGTGGCCGCCATTGACTTCGCCCACGCGCAAGTAGTACCTCGATACTTTCTGCGCCGGCACATCCGCCAGGTTCAGGTCGTGGATGACTGGCACCCCGTTCAAAACATCGCCGGTCAGATTTGCAGCAGACACGCTGCTCGCGAGAAGTGCGGCGGTCGCAGCGACAGAAGTGAGGAGCTGCATCATGTATAGCCAGGTCGCGCACAGAATCCAGATCGTCCCAACGCAAGCACCATTCAATCGGTGCTTCACCAGCTCTTATACCCTCCACAGCCCGAGGTCTTCATTGATAAGGCAAGTCTCTGTAGTCATGGTGCCGCGAACAGCTTCTTGCTCAGTTAGGAAGGTCACCCTATACTTGCTAGCAACGATGACGATGCCCAGAATGCCCAGCTCACCACCCCACAGGCTATCGGCGGTAGTTCCATTGCCGTGGATAACGATGTTCGTGTGCCTGTGCCGTAAGCTGTTGATGTTGTTAGGAATAGGCGTTGATTGGTAGGTTTGAATGGTCTGTAGCGCAGGGAGGGAAGAGGCGGAAAAGCGTGGACGTAGCGTCTTGCGATTCGTCTTCTGATAATTTTGTCAAGAGACCTTTAGCAGTATTTTAGCAGGAGATTTGCATAACTAAAAACATCTCTACTGTTCTAGATAACGCAGCTCTAAAGAAAGCGCATTTTGTACAAGGTACTTATACAGCAAGTGAAGCGACAATGAACAAAATACGAGTCTCGCAGCTCGAGCCCACGATAACGGGCCTTCCGCAGACCATAATATCGGGAGTACTGTGTAGAAACTATATCTCTCAGCACGGCCTTGGCGACGCGACACGGCGGCGATAGACGATGGTGGAGCGGGCTTGCGGTTTGCAGCTAGCAAGCTCTAGTCAGGTCCTTGCGAGTCATTGCCTCGTGGACTGACTTACATAGTAGATCTGATATTATTGCTATTAATGGCTTGCTGCATCGATATGGTATGCGACATCTTTAGACTGCGTGTGTCTTCAAGATGATGGTTTGTGTCACGTGTGGATGATGTTGGTGAGAGGATGAAGCTTGACTCACGGCAGGAAGTGCTTGCTTGGCGCTAGTGGTCCTGGAGTCCTTCTCCACGTGTCACGTGCAAGTCTTCCAGCGTTGGTTAAAAGGAGGGAAAGTTCAATGGCAGTGGAGTTTGGTTATTCATGGCCGGTTGGGAAGGAAGCTAATGCGTATACACCAGTTCTCCTCCAAACGAGCACCGACTCGTGTTGCCGGCGTTACAGGACCCGACCTTGAGCTTGTTGAAAGTGGACTGCGTATGCCAGATGGAAAAAGCTAGCTTCAAGGGTATAGCGATGACACGCGATATGCAGGATAGTGGTGCAAATGGCCAGGTAAGAATACACCCAGGAAGTGCAAGTCAATCCCACGCCCCAACAGCCCATGCGTGTGATAAGTGAAGTGAGACACCAAGGCGCCGCAACACTTAGACATCCTCTGCGAACCGGTCAGTATTTTCCAGCCATTCCACCACGTTCTTCTTGAATACAAACTCACCCAGGCCATCCCCACCGTTTGCGGAATCCTCCTCGACCTTGTCCTCGTCAGCGTCCTCGTTCTTGGCCTTCTTGCCACGGCCCTTGCCCTTGGCAGGGGCCTTTGCAGGCTTGTCCGAGGGAGCCTTGCCGTCGTTGACATCGGTGGGAGCAGGTTCAAGCTCGGCATCAGCGTCGGCGTCGGCATCCGCAGCCTTGCGCTTCTTGCCAGCAGCGGCCTTGAGGGCGTTCGCGGGAGCAGCAGCACCGCCAGTAAGGAACGTGCCAAAGTTCTCATGGTTCTCGATGCCCTTCTTCTTCACGGGCGGCCAGAACTTCTTCAGCGTGCCTTCGGTGAAGCCGCTGAGCTTGGCGAAGAGGGGGTAATCATACTGCGGATGGTCAGTGGGAGCCTTTAGAGCAATTCACCATTTATATATGGGGAGAATGTGGACGAACTTTGTCAGGGCCGACGGAGGAGAGGAAGGCAGCAGCGAGCAGCTTCGTCTCTTTGAGGTCGTAGCCGGCAATGCCGCTGTCGGAGGGGGCCGCGTCTTTCTTGGGAGGCATGTTATTGTTATTGATGTGCTCGGGCGTTGCAGCTGTGCTGCGGAGTGGTAGAAGTTGAAAGTGTTGAGTGCAAACGAAGGAGAGGCTTGGTGGTTTTGAAGAAGAAGATGAAGAGGTGAAGTGAGGCCGCTTGTTAGCAAACGAAGTCAAAGTGAAGATGAATTCAACAGCTGGTCAGAGGAAGACTTGGTCAAGCAGCACAAATACTAGGTGATTGCGAATTGCGAAATGACCTGCAGGCTTGTTGGCCTTGATCAACAGCATCGAGCCGTTTGTTGTCACTTCATGCAGATGGAGTTTCTTGCACACTGTCTCTGTTAGCACCTCGTGAAGCCAGTAGAGCTAGTTTTGGTTCAAACAAGTCAACCTTTCATCCATCGAAGGACTTTGGAACTATTTGCTAAGCGTGGAAGTGCATCTGGCTTTTCGTACGTTCAAAATATGACAGCGGGCAGCCACTGTTGCCATGTCCTGCAGTGCTTGTTCTTCTGACGGTGACCTGTGACTGGCAGCTACAAGAAGAAATTCATTAGGAGCAGAAATTCGGCGGTAAAATCTTCAGCGGATATGATTTCAAAGGCTATGGGTACCAGAAGTCGAGGTAAGAGTAATGTGCTCCCCAGCTGCTCGAGATGCGTTCGCTGCAGCCCGAGTGATTGATTATTGTCAGCCGTTCCTCGGCCAGACCGGCAGTAAGGACTCTGCCAGCTAGTCCGGTCCGGTCTGTACCTGGAAATGAGCTGATTACCCCGAGGAATCACACGGACGAACTCACCCGTCACGGAGCGCAGAGAAGAAAAGCGAATCGGAGTCAGACGGAGAGCAGGTTAGCGCTCGATTGACTCCAGATGCCGTCAAGCAGATCCGCAGGCGGTAACGGCTTGATAGCCGATGCGGTCCGTACCCATGGATCCCAGCACAGCGGATATGGATCTGCATCTCGACTTTAAAAAACAAACAAACAATATATGAGATACAGTGGCCTGGGGGTCTTCAGTAGGGATTGGGGATTTGCCAAGTATGCACATACACCGAGTGCTGCCGTCTTTACTTGATTAGTGATTAGAAATGGTTCAACCAGGCCAAGTTGACTAGCTCATGGGATTTCCACAGTAGAGAATTGGCGTCTTCGCAGCCCGCTTTTCCTGCAACATGAGAGGTCGACGTTGACCGCACGTCCAAGGTCGATGTCGGCGATATGTACTGTGGTACGTTGAAGTGGTACGAGGAATGGGCAGGTCCGGCAGAGGCTTTTGCAGCCTCGGCCAGATTAGCGAATCCGTGATCCAGGAGCTTACGGGAACTTCCAGGACTGATGGCGGGTAGGAAAACAAAGGAAAGGGGGCCATTTGACCATGTCTCACGGACCCTCTCCGTAAGGTCGGACCGTTAGTAGAGCAGAGAATAGATATGCAGGGCCAGGAACACAGTTCAGCTGACAAGTTCGAGAAGCCAAGTGGAAGGAGGAAATGCTTAGCGGGGTGAGAGTGAAATGTCCGTGTCCGTGTCCGTGTCGAGATGCAACCAGGTGTTTTGCGTCTGCGTCAGTCGACGGCGAGACAGGGCGTGATTGGACTGGTTGGCGTGGTTGGAGTGATTGCACTGGTTGGACTAGGGCTGAGTCGGCAGCGTTGCCGAGAGTGGACAGCAGCAAAAAGGCCGAAAAGAAAACAGATGGGAGCGATGTCGCGCATTGGCCAAGCTTTATTGGCGGAGATTTGGTAAAGGTGGGCATGTCAGCTGAAAACGGGGGCGGAATGCACGACGCAGCGATCTACGGCACGGGTGACGCCAGCACGCCCGCCAACACGCCCGCCAGGCACAAGAGGCGGCGATTTTTTGGTCCTGGGACGGACGCTCAGCCTCGCATTTCTCGTCTTCAGCCGGTCCTTAAACCCAGCTGGCAGTCGCTGCTCTGTCCATCGTTTGCCCGCCTCACCAAGAGAGCAGAAGAGCAGAAAACCAAAAACATCAGAACTAGAGTCGCGACTGCCGATCTGGTGGTCTTGTACTTACCTGCTCTTCCCTGCGCGCCCCTCTGATCCTCGCCAGGGTCCCCATCAAAGACGATCCTAGGCGCGCCCACGTCAACAATCAAGCAGCAAATTATTTGCCGTGCGTCGTGCGTGTCATCCACCGGCGCTGGATTCTCTTCAGAAGCCGTCGCCGTTGCTCCGCTGTTTTGTTCCCTAGGACAACCAACATCCGTCACTTGTCATTTGTCATTTGTCACTTGTCGACTGTCTACTGTCTACTGTCTACTGTCTACTGTCCACTGTCTACTGTCCACTGCCTACTGTCCACTGTCTACTGTCCACTGCCTACTGTTCACTGTCGACTGTCGACTGTCCACTGTGAATAGCGGACCAACCTTTCCACCCACCTCGACGCTCGACACACACATACACAATGTCCGCACACCCCACCCTCACCAGCACATACGGAGCGCGCGCCGGACTCCCCACCACCGGGCCCTTGGCTTCCTACCTGCTGCGACTGGTGTCGATCAAGCAGACAAATCTGTGCTTGTCCGCCGATGTCGAGACGTCTGCCGAACTGATCCAGCTCGCCGAAGACGTCGGGGACTCGATATGTCTGCTCAAGACCCACTGCGATATTGTCACCGACTGGTCCGACCGCACCGCCGCCGCCCTGAGGGAAATAGCCAAGAGAAAATCCTTCCTGATCTTCGAGGACCGCAAGTTTGCCGACATTGGTGGTATGTCTCTTCCCCTGCAGAGCATACCTACAGCCCTACTGCTTGACAAGTCTGAACCCGTCTAATCATTCTCCTGCAGAAACCGTGCAGAAGCAATACACCTCAGGCCACCACCGCATCGCCCTCTGGGCTGACATCACCAACGCCCACATCATCCCCGGTCCCGCCATCGTCACCGCCCTCGAAAAGGCCGCCGAGTCGACCATCGCCAGGTACAACACAGGCGTGCACACGGAGATTTCAGCTGCTTCTCGCGCCAAGCTGAACGGAGCAGACGACGACGACGACGACGATGACGAAGACGACGACGAGGTCCCGCCCATGGATGGTGCTCTCGAGTCGCCCATGCTCATGGAAGATGGCGAGAGGCGCCTCAGTATCAAGCCCATGGACAGGAAGCAGAGCGTCGTCAGTGTCAGCACCACCATCTCCACACGCACCGAGAGCATCTCGCCGAGACCAGAGGCCCTGAACGCTTCTGGTGAGACATTGGATCTCGACACCGTCAAGCAGCTGGTCCATCTGGGCGAACCGCCGTTCCTGCGCTCGCTCCTCCTGCTCGCAGAGATGAGCTCTGCCGGACATCTCATGACCCCAGAGTACCGACAGGCTAGCGTCGACATCGCCCGCTCTCATAGGGACTTTGTCATGGGCTTCATTGCCCAGCGAAGCTTGAACACGGAGCCAGAGGACAACTTCATCACCATGACGCCTGGCTGTCAACTGCCGCCGCCCGGTCAGGAAGGCGCGAAGCTAGGAGACGGCCTGGGTCAACAGTACAACACACCACGGAAACTGATCCTCGAGTCAGGCTGCGACATCATCATTGTAGGTCGTGGCATCGTCCGTGCTTCCGACCGCAAGGCCGAAGCCCAACGATACAGACAAGCAGGCTGGCTGGCCTACGAGGAGAGGACGGGAAAGGGCCAGTAGACCACCCATGACGCTCGGCATAGTGGGTGCGGAGTAGGACGAGGAGTTTGGACACATCAACCCCAAGCCTAAAGTATCGCGAAGCACAAAGGGATGCCATGTTTTGCACATCGATCAACTACACTGCATTGGGCGGCGCACAATCAGGTCGGACTTCTGGACATACAAACAAACTACCATGGCGTCATTGGCTTCGAGTCACTGCAAATGAAAGACGATCAACTACCAAGTTAGACACCATGAAGGACATGTCAGATTTCAGCTGCAGCTACAGCAACAGCAAACAGCCACACTAGGGTATCAATACTCCCAAACACCTGCCCCAGATCATGTTGAATCATTTCCGAATCTCGTCATTTACAGTCCAATGGCCACAGCTGCTACGACTGCGGCAATGGCTCCACTCAAGTACACGCCCATACTTCGCGAGCTCGCTGCGTCACCCTTGACAGACGCGACAATATTGTCGAGAAGTCCCTCCTGCTCCTTGCGATTCTTTTCGATGTAATTCTTCAAATCAGTGGGCATAGCGTTGTACCTGGCACGCATCAGCAAAGTGGTCTTCTTCTAGCCTCTCGAGGTGGACGTACCAATCGGGTGTGGTAGCGTAGGTCAAAATCACATCAGTCGCCGTGACATCTTCAGGGACATTCTTGCCAGTCTCCTGGAACTCAACCAAGGCCGAGTAGGCAGACGACCATTCTGGCTGGGCGGTCAGGGAGGCTTGGTACGACTCTATAGCCTTGACGTAGGCGGATGTGATCGAGGCCAGTTGCGCGCTATCCTTGGCGGTCACTATGGACTGGGTGCCGATGGCGAAGTCTGGCGCTGCAGCTGCGATGGAGGCGAGGGCCGGGATGAGGAAGGAAGTGGGCTTCATCGTGAAGGATATGAATTTGAATCACAGTAAAGTCCGTAGTGAAGCCAAGGCAGGGCTTTGAAAAACTCAGGATTGCAGTCAACAACCCATCCAGATGCCCAATATATAGGCCCCCAAAGAGTCCAGCCACTGTATCTATACATAGACCCGTGTTCCCAAATGCCTCCATCAGGCATCCAGCCCAGCCGTGCATGCTATCTTCGCAGCAGCAACCTATCCGTTCCAAGCCCCTGCCCGCCTTGGTACCTACACTGCCCGCTCAGGCACACCGCTCACTTCTCCACTCACCACCCGTCTCTGCAGCGCCACAACCTAACCAGGCTGCGTCGAAGTGCAAGGCGTCCATCATGCAATCTTCGCACTCGCACGCCTGGTTGGTTGCAAACACCCGGCGAGGCTGTACTGCATCTTGTGTACCTTCTGCCCTGCCGGGGAGGTGTGATTGCCTGGTTGCGGGTGGGGGCCGGAAGTTTTCAGCTTCATCACTGTCGAGCTAAGTAAGCATAAAAACCCGCACAAACACTTGTACTGGGAGAAGACGAAAAGACCACTATCTATTCAACAATAGAGTGCAACAAGAACTATACCAAAAAAAAACTTCTATATCTATGGGAGAAGAAGTTGCTTAGTCTACATTTTGCGTTTTCAAAAAATGAATTACTACCGTGGCTGTGGAGGTGCATCTTGTACCAGAAGGACTACTTTTGGGAGTGCAGCTGTTTTTCGCAGTCGCGTGGTAGGCATGGAGGAAGACGCAGACGCGGATTACTGTACAAAGGAGCTGGTTTTTGACCGCCGCAATACTGAGCCACGCTGATTGGGTGCAAGACCCAATACTAGCTCCTTCATGTAATCGCGTCGCGTACTCATGTGATCGGATGAGGCTTGACCGGCCATCCGAGGACGGCTACGGAGAGTTTCCGCATCCTTACTTGAGCCTGACTAAACCACGACTACCAGCTCGCGGCTTCATATACAGTAAACAAGAATTGTCAGCAGCATCATGTGTGTCTTGCCCTTAAGACTACGGCAGCCTTAGATAGATGTACCTCGTGGAATATGAACTTTGGCCGCAAGCTTCTCTCACTGGCAACTTTCGGCATCGTGCAACGATCAGCAGCAGCATCCGCCGAGAACACGACGCTCAACCCTCTTGCAGGAATCCAGCAGTTTCCCATTTCCTCGTACGCAAGCAACATGACACGGCTGGCGCCTGTCATCTCCCTCTCGCACGGCGGCGGTCCCATGCCCCTCCTGGGCGACCCGACGCATGCCGAGATCACAAGGTCGCTGCAGAAACGCGTGCCCAAGATCCTCAAGCTGGGCACGTCGAAACAGCCAAAAGCCATAGTCGTCGTCACGGCGCACTGGTCCACGGACAAGGTCACCATCTCCAGTGGCGCCAAACACGACCTGCTGTACGACTACTACGGCTTCCCGGACGAGGCGTACAACCTCAAGTATGATGCGCCGGGCAGCCCAGAGGTGGCGGGCGAGGTGGAGAGGGTGCTGAAAGAAGCGGGTATCGAGTGCAAGAAGGATGCGCAGCGCGGTACGTCTACGAAGCTGTCATCCTACTCCACATAGCAAGCTGACAGATGCAGGGTGGGACCACGGCGTCTTCGTCCCCATGATGCTCATCGACCCCAAGGCGCGCGTCCCCATAGTGCAGCTCAGCGTGCTGGCGTCGGAATCCGCCTCGCAGTCCTTCGCAATCGGGCGCGCACTACACTCTCTGCGCGCACAGAACATCGCCATCATCGGCTCCGGCTTCGCCACCTTCCACAACCTGCGCCTCATGTTCACCGGCATCAGCTCCACCCCCGACTTCAAGCAGAACCTCATCGAGTGGAGCAATTCAGTAGGCGATGCCGCCACCACGGGAGATGTCGCCAGCCGAGCCGCTAAGTTCGAGGGCTGGAGGAACTGGCCCAGCGCCTACACTATGCATCCGCGAGGCGGAGCAGAGCATTTCTTGCCGCTGATTGTGTGTGCCGGAGCAGGTGGGGAGGCGGCGGCCAAGTATGCGGATGACTTCCGTGGGCTGGATATGTGGAGCTACTATTGGGACGAGTAGGTTGTTTGGACGAGTGTGCGAGACTAGGGAAGAAAGCCACATGCAATTGATAACTGCACCCCACTCGTTCATGCTGGGAATTGGAAAGAAGAAAAAACAAAACACAAAAAACAAAACAAAAAAACGTGTCGTAATTTGGTCTATCGAAATGCACAAACGTACAAGATATCTTGAGAAATCAATCGTCCATGAAGAAACCCGTGACTCGAAACGAGCTTGCTACACACGGTAGAAACGCCATGCCTACTGACGCCCCACCCCTACAAAGCAACAACACCCAAGAACACGGCCGCCATTCCCGCGCCCATAGCAGCGACCTTGTTCGCCGCGCCCGTCTGGCTCGCCGTCGCGCCTGTCCCGGACCTCGTCGCACCACTCGCAGTACCCGTCTGATTCACCCCCACGGCCTGAAACAAGATACTCTCCACGACAGCGTTGTTCCTATCGTAGTAGCTCTTGACATCGCTGGGCAGCGCGCTATACCACGCGGGCACGGTCGTGAAGGTCTCGAGACCCGTCAGCGCCGTGACGCCCGAGGGGATCGAGTACGACGCCGTGGCGGCGAACGAGGCGAGTTCCTTTTGGATTCGTGCTTTTTCCGATACTGCGCTTGGGTTTGCGGCTGCGGTGAACGAGGCTAGCTCCGCTGTTACGTAACCGGCGAGGGAGGAGGCGTAGGATTTGAGCTGCGCTGCGTTAGCCATGTGTCGAGGCGGGGAGTTGTGGCGACACGGAGACGTACGTTGAGGAGCTGGGAGAGGTCGGTCGGGGTTGGGATGGCGGTCACGACGACAAAGTCGGCGGCCGTGGTGGCGGCAAGGGCTGCGGCGAGGAGGGTGAATTTCATGATGGTCGTCGTGGGAATTGGGCTGGGATGGAGACAGTCGAGTTGCGAAGATGGACGGGAAGACCAAGTCGAGATGTGAAGGCGATAATGGCGAAAGGTCAAACACGGAAAGCTTGGATAACCACGCAAAAGGCCAAAGTCGAAACCAGCAAGCCCTCGTCTTATACACTTAATATTGCACAACTCACGTCACAGCCACAGCTCATCTCGCGGCTTATGACCTGCCCGACCGTATTGGCGAGTAAGTAGGGCCGCCGTGTCTGAGCTTTCAATGACACTATCCATACGAGCTCACGACGCTGCCTCTTTGGCGTGGAGAAAAGTAGCAGAATGGCTTCTTACCGTTGAGAGGGGAGCCTCCTACCACGAGCCCCCGAAACCCTCCTGTTCACTGCCGTTGACGTGCGGAGATGGCGAATCGGTGGGGACATGGAGATTGGGAGGTGCATTGACAACGACGCCCTGACACGTTGTGATGTTTCGGCTTTCCCTCGCAGACCCGTTGTTTTTGTGGCGCTAGTGTCAATCCACTTTCGGGGCTGAGTGAGCGAGATGCAAAGATAGAACACCACTTGTGCACACCATAATCGACCCCACACAGTCGATTGATATGCTTGGTCAACTCGATGACCGGACATGTACATACACCAACGCCTGAGCATGTGCGTTGCTCCCGTATCGTTTCACTGCTTCACCTAACGACTTGCATCACCTAAGCCTGGATCTCCCTTACGTTCGACTCCACTACGAGCCCCTCTCCGCTGGCCTTTTTCCCTGCAAGTTCTGCGTGGCCGCTGGATGTGTCGCTCAGGTCCTCAGTAGCATCAGAGGCGACCTCCTTGCGTTCCTTCCAGCCTAGATACAGGAAGCCTGCAATGACGGCAACCCAGTACAGGTTGTACGAGATGACAGAGCCGTAGGTGGCACTGTTCTGCCAGCCAAAGAGCGAGTTGAAGATGCCCCATCCACCGGAGCCGTTCTCAAGGGGTGAGGCAAACTAATGCTGTGTCAGCAGCTGCTTCACTACACATGCAAGACGACTTACGTTGATGTGCCATACACTCTTCCTGATGTCGTAGCTACCAGGCCCAGCACCGGCCTCTGCAGCTCCCTCGCCTGCAATCCTGACCCATGCGTCCTGCTCCAGGTTCCAGACTCCTTTGGAGAACAGACCTGCAGCTACGAGGTACAAGAAGCAGGTTGAGATGACAAGGAAGATCTGGAGAGATGTCTTGTTGCCGCCCTTGTAGATGAGATAGCCGATGAGTGCTCCGGCACCGAGGCCACAGATGGCTGCGAGAGGGATCGATGTCGCTGGGAGACCGATACCCACGCCTGCGATGAACAGCACGGCCTCGATACCTTCTCGAAGAACGGTAATGAAGGGCAAGATGAACATGGCGTACTTTTCGGACCATCTCTTGAAGCGGCCGCCTACTGGCTTGCTTGTATCCTTGTCTGCCAGCACTTTGCGGATCTTGTTGCGCCATTTGTCTTGCAGCTTGCTGACGCGGAGCAATGCGGCTCCCATGATGGTGATGATGATACTGGCAACCAGCGCGAAGACGCCCTCCCAGATGTTCTCGGCTTTCTCGAAGGAGTTGCGGCCTGCAGTGTAGACTGTAGCGTTGTCAGATGGCTCTCACTTCAATTGACAATAGGCACAAACATGTCCCAATCACGCCAGCACAGATGATCAAACAGATCAAGACACCCAGTCCTACACCAGCCCAAACCTGACGAACAAGTCTCTTGTGGATTGCGGCATCGTGCTCAGGACCGAGCGTTTGCTTCAAGAAAGCCAGAAGTACAGAGACAATGATGCTGCACTCCAAACATTCTCGGAAGCAGATGAAAAAGACTATCGTCCATGTCAGTGTGAGTCTTGATATGATGGATCTTGCCTCAACGCAACCACGAAAGAAGGGACTGGTTGGCGTACCTGGAACTGCAAAGACGTTTGGCATCTTGATGCTACCAACAAGCTCGCTTGTACTTGCAATGAAGAGACTTAGATAAGAAAAGAAGGATCAGGAGAGAGGAAATCTAATCTGATGAGCGAGACAAGAGACGACTCAGGTCACCGGACCGCTGCACCGACCGAGCGGTCCTACCCAACGCGACCGACGCCGACTTTGCAAATCAAAGCATTCTCTGCAGCCGATTTGAGTTCAGCCTGAGCCTTGGGCACTGCAAGACGGTCAAATTGCCGCAGCTTTGGCACATGTCTTTCACAGTCGGCGACACGCCAAGAGCGCCAAATCCAATCAAGCCTCACTTTACCCCACCTAGCGCGACCTTTAGTTGCAAACAAGCCGTTCGCTTACCCTCCACCTGGGGCGATCGGGGTCCAGATTATCAGATGGGCCGATAAAACCATACTTTTTCCGCGCTACAGCCAGATGTTGTGCGGCTGGCGAATGATGCAGTACCGGAGGGAGGCCGTATTCGCCGTACTAGTCTGACAACTGCGGTATCCGATCTTGAATAAGCAAGCAAGGTGCACTAATCGCGAGGAAACCCCACCGCACGGCTGCATTTATCTGCAGATGATCTGATAATCTTGTCATTCTACTGACCATACGGACAGGCCGCGATACAGTCTGTAGCGAGTGAAGGCTCTTCTCGACAGTACTTCGGTCTGATTTGATCGCACGGATCCTGGTCACAGGTGGAAGCATCTTATCTTTTCCATCTAATCTGCTCCGGCTTTCAGCACAGGGTCAGTCGCTGGTCGCTGTTCTACGTCTCCAGTCTCAATTTACTCCCTCATCCAGCGTGGTAGAGGTATCATTGTCTCACCATGGCGATCTCTCTTTCGAGCTTCCTCCTCCCGGCATTCCTACTCATCTCAGCAGCTCAGACTGCCACCGTTACATACGACTTTGACGTAGCATGGACATATGCAAATCCAGATGGCCAGTTCAACCGCCCGGTCATCGGCATTAATGGAGAGTGGCCTATTCCTCCTATCGTTGCAACGAAAGGCGACCAAGTCATCGTCAATGTCAAGAACTCCCTAGGCAATGAGAGCACGAGTCTACACTTCCACGGCCTGTACATGAATGGCTCAACCCACATGGACGGCCCAGTCGACGTCACTCAGTGTGCTATCTCCCCGGGCTCATCGTTCACGTACAACTTCACAGTTGACCAGCCTGGCACGTACTGGTATCACAGTCACGTGCGGGGACAGTATCCAGATGGACTTCGAGGGCCGCTCATTATTCACGACCCGGAGAACCCCTTCAAGGACCAGTATGACGAGGAGGTAGTCCTGACCTTCTCCGACTGGTACCACGAGTCGATGCCCAAGCTGATTTCGGGATTCGTTAACATTGCGAATCCTTCTGGTGCGGAGCCTGTACCCCAGGCTGCTCTCGTCAATGAGACACAGAATCTCACTGTTCATATCGAGCCTGGGAAGACTTACATGTTCCGCATGATCAATATTGGTGCCTTCGCTGCACAATATGTCTGGTTTGAAGACCATACCATGCGTATCGTGGAAGTTGATGGTGTTTACATGGAGCCTACGGATGCGGAGATGCTTTATGTGACTGCGGCTCAGAGGTACAGTGTTCTGGTCACTGCGAAGAACGACACGAGTTCAAACTTTGCTTTTGTTGGCTCTATGGACGAGGTATGTTCTTCAACTCTACATTTGGGAGGGTGACTCTAACCATGACTACACAGGATCTCTTTGATGTCGTTCCGGATGGTTTGAACCCCAACGTCACAGGATGGCTTGTATATGATGACAGCAAGGCGAAACCCGAACCCAAACTAATCGACTCGTTCGACGCCCAATTCGACGACTTTACGCTCGTTCCGTACGACAAGGAGGCCATCTACTCCAACGTCGACCAGTCAATAACTCTAGACATGAAGATGGACAACCTCAAAGACGGAGCCAACTACGCCTTCTTCAACGACATCACCTACGTAGCGCCCAAGGTGCCCACCCTGTACACGACTCTCTCCACCGGCGCCAACGCAACCAACCCTCTCATCTACGGACACAACACAAACGCATTCGTGCTCGCACAGAACCAAGTCGTGGAAATCATTCTCAACAACGACGACCCGGGAAAACACCCATTCCATCTGCACGGGCACGCATTCCAAGTCATCGCGCGCTCAGAAGAAGAAGCCGGCGCCTTCGATCCCACAAATAGCACGCACACAGACTTCGCACAGACTCCCATGCGGAGAGACACAGTCCTCGTTAGACCAAACGGCCACATAGTGCTGCGCTTCCAATCTAACAACCCAGGCATCTGGCTCTTCGTACGCCGTCCCCAAACCCCCACTGAATATATTATCGATGCTAACGCGCCCCAGCACTGCCACTTAGAATGGCACATGGCGTCTGGACTGGCCCTCACACTCGTTGAAGCCCCGCTGGCCATCCAATCCACACTCGCCGGCCACATACCGCAGGACCACTGGGACGCCTGCACAGCGGCCAACGTCCCCACGACCGGCAACGCCGCGGGGAATACGCTCGATTTGCTTGATTTGTCGGGCGAGAATACGAGTCCTGGGACCCTGCCGGCTGGGTTCACGGCTAGGGGTATTGTGGCGCTGGTGTTTAGTTGCCTGAGTGCGTTTTTGGGCATGGGTGTTATTGGATGGTATGGGCTGAAGCCTGTTGGTGTAAGGGTAGTGTAGGAGGGGTCTTGGTTGTGCTGTGTTTGTTGAGTAAAGACCAGTGGTTTTCTATTTGACTTTCCGCAAGACGGTTGTATTGTGCATTGCAATGGTACCATTTTCTTTAGCTTGTTCTATTCTTCTTCGTCTTGGAATAGCTCGATAACTGAGTTATCGGCGTTCGATGTTTCCATCATCTCTCTCGACACGCTGCCCCTCTTCTGTAATCCAGGCCATGTCTAGCCCACAACACACAGCTCGCCCTCCCCTTTTTCCTCGCTGGAGTGCCGCTCTCGCAGCTCCCTCCGCGTCATCAGCAGTCACCGGCCCGGCCTTCAAAGGCGATGTCGTGGCGCATGTGCCTCAGTTTAGATCGACGATGATTTCCAACAGAAAACCCATCCACCAAATAGGGTTCAACTTTGATTAGTCCTGCGAGGGCAGCTCCCAAAGCCTGTACAAGCCCTGCAGCACGCTTGGCAGCCCTACCGAGCGCTCAGCCATACGTCGTATGGTCCGGCGGAGGCTGTTCCCAGCTGCCGTCATAACGCGGTGGAATGGCCGACAGCGGCTCCTCGTCCTGTTCGTCATGCTGCTGGACGAGCTGGGTCGTCAGCGGACAGAGCACCGTGTAGGCCATCTCGTCCATCTTGCGGTTCACCAGATCGCCCGACGCCTCGTCGAAGACGTCCTCGCCGATGCGCAGCCACATGTGCAGCTTGTACTCGAGATAGACTGCGAGGCGCCTGGGCGGGGCTTGTGTGTCTGCAGACGGGTCTGACAAGGCCACCATGTGCATGATGTGGCTGCCTGCTACCGAGAGTGCGGTGCTGTCGCCCAGTTCGGTCGACTTGGGCGCGCAGATCTCGAACGGGATTTCCATCACCCTGTCATCTTCTAGCATGCGAATGATCGTGTTGCCGGGGCGCATGAACGGGTATTTTAGCTTCAGCTTTTTGGTTCCTGTCGCTAGTTTCCGTTTCCTAAGTGCGCGTTGCGCTGTCGACATGGGTACGTGGCCAGTACCGTCTGGGAAGCCGGTGATTAGGACGGCGGTTTCTTCAAATTCCCACTTTATCTCACGAGGAACAAGCCAGCGCGTCTCGTGGGTGCGCATGGAGCTCGTGTTGGGGAGGCGTAGACCCTGGAGCTGCAGCGTGGTGGGGATGATGATGTTCTTGGTACTCAGACTTGGTGCATCAAACCTGGCTTGGACAGCAAGTGGTGATTCTGGGAACGAGACTTTCCCAGACGGTTCCAAACGTATAGGCCGAGTATTTCTGCGTATGATGCGCAGATCTTGTTTGCACTGCAAAGTCTTTCCATTCAGCAAGTCGCAGGTTGCGAAGATGGCGTAGGAGATTTCTACTGATGGAAGCGCCGCTGTTGCAGGAAGATACGAGGGGATCGGTAATCTGAAGCTACACTTGATAGTTTTTGGCCCCGACGTTATCTGTGATGGGCTGATCAAACACCCACTCACTTTCTCTGCAGAGCCATAGTCGAACTGTTCCTGTTTTTGCTCTTTCTGTGATCCCATAAAACCGACTTCACTTAAGAAGTGTTTCGAAGCAGCACCGTTTTTCGTCTCCTTCTTTTCCTTCAACCGACCAACTCTTGCAAGTGTTATCTGAATGTCGCATTGTGGTGGTACGTTGCTACCCGATAGTTGTCCACAAAGGAGTGAGTCCAACGGGCCTTCGGTGGATGAGAAGCTGATGACATGATCAGCGGGCGCATGCAAGGACAGCTTAGGTCTCCCCATCTCGAGCTGTCCCTGAAGTTTGGACGATTCTGGGAGTGATGTAAAC
Organism: Ascochyta koolunga; assembly: GCA_026119515.1. Classification (NCBI taxonomy): domain Eukaryota; kingdom Fungi; phylum Ascomycota; class Dothideomycetes; order Pleosporales; family Didymellaceae; genus Ascochyta; species Ascochyta koolunga. The sequence goes on along the minus strand of JANLCG010000001.1, from coordinate 434,420 downwards.
TCCAGCACACAAGAAAAAGATATCTTCGCGACATCGGCATGCCTCCGGACGCAACGCGGCCAGAACGTTCTTCATGTTGATGTCAGTGCATGCTCACCCAAACGGGAAGCCAAGCCTCAATATCTCCACTTCTCCATGCTATGTGGGAGTTAGTGTCAGTGTGGGCGGTCAGGCATGATTAGGTACACATCGTTCAGTTCTCCAGGTTTTAGTGCGCATAATCTGAGATATCAAGTACAATTGTCCATTGCTCATTTTTGCAGGAGTCAAAAGAAAATCTGCGTCCTGTTCATCAGCCATCATTTCCACAAGAGCAACCCGACCAATTGTCCAAGTGTAACTTTGATTATTTCTAATCAACTGCTCGTAGTGCTGATGATGGCCCTCGGTGATGTTATGCATGGAAATCCCAAATAATCAATTGTAGCGAGATCTTTTGTACAGTCAGTATAATAGGAACTCTACAGCACCCACAATGGACACTTACGCATAGCGTTTCTTATATGGAGCCAATGAACTGGCTGGAGAGCTCTCATCGTCAATCTTCTTTCCAACAATCGACCTTCTCCGCTCCCCAACGATGGCTGCAGTAACCCAAAGCAACCACATAATGCCAGCGACGATACCGTATGCGATAACCTGGCCTGGACTAGGTGCGAAACCCAACGGTGCATCGTATGCCAGAAGAAGACCAAGTCCTCCGTTAATCATTCCAAGTGTGATGCCGATTCGTCCAAGCCAAAGATGCCCGTAAGACCACAACGTACGGCATTGGAATTTCTTGTACTTCAGATGGTGGACATAGCCCATAATCGGCTGGAAAAACAACAACGCAAAAAGGATTAGGCCGATGATAGGATGATAGCTGTGAAGAAGGCTAACTTGTGCAGGCGCATGACTAGCCAGCCAAATGCCAATGCCAACCGCCACTGTGTATACAAAGTATGCGAAGAGTTGGAACAAGCCGTGAATGAGCCATGCACCGCGGAAGGAGCCCAGACGAATAAGGATGCTTCCGATAGGGAAAAGGAAGACAAAAGCTAATGATGCTAGAACGCCATGTGTGATGAGCACTTTCTGTCGGCCGTCAACGAAGGACTGCAACGGGCCACCTCCTCCGCTGTCCGAGCCTCCATAATCGTTGTTGCTGTTGGTATTGCCGTTGTTGTTCGATCCACCCGGGCCGTATTGGCTACCAGGGCCATACTGTGCGGAGACTGTTGTTGCTGCTATTACAAATGTGAGCCAGTGCATGTAACCTCGTACTGCGAAATCGATTACCTAAAGCCAGCAAAGCTGCTTTTGAACTGAACGACATTGTGAACCGATTGATATGAAAGTCGGGGATCAGGAAGGAAGAAAGAAAACTGTTATAGAGATTTAGAATAACGAAACAGGTCCATACTTGACCAACCACTTTCTGGCGGATGTCGGTATATAGCACCGCCCCCAGAGTGCAGCCAAGTGGTGAAAGCGGCGATTACAAGTCTAAAGCGGAGTGTTTCTGACACGAATGACGCTTTTCGAAGCAAAACACAAACCAGCTTACGCGTTTCGACTTGTACCCGCGAGAGGTGAGTGGTCACTTGTTGCCAGCTTACGGCCTGGATGCCAATGGTGGAGAGCCGACGTGAACGATATCGGCGAAACACCACGTCAAACCTCCGCCTTCTTGCAATGACGTACGGCTGCCTTGGGGCCGTAGGCTTCAGACAACAGGAAAACCCATGTGACTTTTTAAAGTCTAGCAGGCAGCTAAGTGACAATGCTGAAGGCCCTGCACGTGCGTGCGCGCACGCGCATACGCGACAACACTTGCTAGCGTGTCAAAGAAAAAAGCAGCCGTGTGTAGACTCGGATATCATACCCAAACTGTTCAGAATCATGACCTTCATAGCCAGCAATGAACAGTGGTTTGCCCGTCTTCGACATCATCCCCAGGCAGCAGACATCACGTGTTCCCGTGATCCTTCACCTCCCGCCATGGCCGATGCTGTAAACAGAACTAGAGGCAGTCACCTAGAGAACCGGATGTGACATGGACAAGGTCGTTGACTGTGCTGGCTTAAAAGTCCACTCGGGTACTAGGGAGTACCTTGCGACAACCTGCCAATGTTTTGTGACACTCTTGGGCAGCATTTCATCTCTTCCTTTGGGGCCTTGGAACATAACCCATGATAAAAGCCCAGAGGACAAGGAAGTGAGTCCTGAGTTGACGTGCTCCAGTGTTTGACGATCGACTTCTTCCGTTGTCGTTGACCCGTGCAACGCCATGGAAGGTGCCAGAAGATTAGAAAACAAACAGAAAGAATTCAGGCCAGAGAAGAGCGTCACTGTGCCATCGCCTTGTAGATGCGCCCTTGCGTTGACGTGCGCAGTATTGTCACCGCTGTGAGTCGAAACAAAAGTAAATTTGTTCACAGCTACATGTTGGGCTGGTGTTGATGTTCATGACTCCCCGAGGCAGCGGTATCGGCATCGCCACATCACTCATCAGCAGGCCAATCATGCGCCGTCACGGGTTATTTGCGGGTCCCTATCCGCTGTCACGCCAGCATTTCTCATTATGATGTCTGAGTCACTGCAGGCTCCTGACTGTTGTAGGCATGATCTGGCATCGTGGAATTAGTACGTCTTCCGCATCCACCCGTATATAAGGTAAGACTGTCTCCTGTCCATCGCGCCACTATCAGGAGTTCTCGCTCTGCGAGGCGACTGTTCGCTGTCTTTTATTGCATTTTGTCTTTTAACATCTCCGAAACACCCAAAACACCCAAAACACAAAACACATTATAAGATGGGGAAACGTCACAACAGAAAGCGAACGAGGAGTCGGCCTCGCCATCGGGATAGCAGCAACACAAATCCAAACATGCATCATTTCCGCAGGAATTCGGTCGATACAACTTCCTCGCAGGCGACTATGAATTCTTCCTATCTGCCAGTATACGGACCCATCGCAAATATACCTGCAGACCACTGGCACCAAACATATTTCGCATGGCAGAATCGACTTCGATTTGAGCAGGAGAGAGCGAAAGCGATGGAGAGTCAACAACTTCGTATCTTTGGCGGCGAGCCAGGCGATGAAGTCAGCCTCTTGGAGCCCATGATGAAGGTGGTCACGGATCTTTTCGATGGCTATGATGACTTTGGATATCCGTGATTGTTCTGCTTCCATGCACTCAAAGCACAACTCCTCTCCATCTATGCTTTCTTCTTTACTCTCAGTCACTTATTGCCATGCGATTGAATCGACTACGAAGTTATGCTTTATGACCACCACGGCGGCGTGATAGCGGCCTGCTGCTTTCGTGTATGCTTTCAGCGGCACACATCTACACATTCGACACTTCGCGTATACTCAGCGCATGCAAACAAGACCATCTCGAATACAGCAAAGAAATCCGCTCATCAAACGACGACTGGACGGCGATGACTCAAGGAGCCTGCCAGAGGCGTGGGACACACTGGGCTCGGACTCGTAGCAGTGAAGGCATCCTTCAGGCAGCTGGGACGGGCTGTCTCGAAAGTGGTGTTGGATCGGTCCAAGAAAGCTCAGCCCTAGGACTCTGGCGCACGTGCAGGAGAACGAAAAAGGGCGGAAGGGCAACTTGAAGCGGCTTGATGCACGCCTGGAAACTTCGACATGCTGGAGCTATTGGCTCGTGTGGAGAGGTTCTAGGCTTGAGCGTCGCTGCCTACAGTAGACGAAGGATGAGGGTACGTGTTTGGCGGAAGAGTCATCGAGTCTGAGTAAGACAGTAGATTGCTGCGACACGGCACAGACGATCGGTGGCTGGTAAGAGGATTTTCTGGGAGGATCGTTACATTTAGGAAATACCCACCGCATTATATAGATGCATTAATCCAGCGTTCACAAGCCAAAACTGGGCCTTTTATTTATTATCTGAGCGTGCTTGTGCTTCTCGTTGCAGGTGAATTCCAGTTAATATGCGGATGATGGACTTCGGCGCAAGGCCAGTGAACCATCACGAGCTGTTCCCTTGTTCTGCAACTTTCATACATGTCTCAATTTGAAGAGTCCTCTGTGAACATCGTATTACTAGGCCCGTTCCTTTTCTCTTGTCAGAGCTGCCCAAGCGCCGGCTATTGCGGTTACAGATTGCGCAAGGACCAGGCTGCCAGATCACGGAATGTCATGAAATTGGTATCGAAATGCTGAGGCTCACCAACGAAATGAATGGCGACCGCTTGTTTCAGCACGTTTGGTCTGCTGACTTGAAAAGAACTAGTAGATTAGAGACCACTTTGCCGTACCATGGCAACGGCTTCTGCTGCGTCTACCAGGATCGATTCATCCCCCTCCCCTTTGCGTACCTGAGGCCGGATCGCACCTGACGAGTTGTTTTCTCGCTAAACACTCCGGTTCTCAGCAAGGGGATAGGATGAGATAAATGATGTACGATGACAACTGTAAGTATTCAAAGGTGTACGAGTGTATGTGCATTCGTCTTCTCACTGTCTCTCCGTCAACTTCTAAGCTTTTAATAGACACTTCAACGCTTTCGACCTTTCCACCATCACTACAAACAGTCTATCCATCAACATGTTTGCCATGTCGTCAGTAGTTAACTCCAATAACCCCAACCCCTCTGAGACATCCCAAAAGCACAACAAGCAGGTGTGCCGATGAATCCGAACACTAAGATCAACCAGATCGCTAAGGTATCGTAGGTGCTCGAGTCCACCATGTTCAAGTCTGCCCCAATGCTGAGGTTGTTAAGAGCCCAGAAAGTCTGACGAGGCTGATCAGTATGCCAAGAAACTTATTGGGGTAATTTGAGAGCTCATTCCGGGACACAGCTCCACTCCTAGATGAAAGTTTTTGGGCCGAGCGCGCTGATGGGCAGGTAGTCCAGTCCTCTAAGGATACTCTTGGTACGTGACGCTCATCCCATAGCGTATCTCTTTCATGTATTCCTCTCCGCCCACCTAGCCTTCTGCGATCCTAGTCATGGATCGCAGGAGGCTTTCTTGAGTGCTTCTGTATTCAGATGTTGGCAACTGCCATATTTTGGCCCTCCAGGCGGCTGCCGTATGTGTTCATGGTGCAATTGTCTCAGTTCCCCGTCTCTATACCCTTGGCCTTCATGCTATCCTCCTACTTGGCTATCTCCTTTTCCTTGTTTAGCAAGCCCATAACGACTTCAACAACACGCTTGAAGCCTTCCATCTCTTCCTCGACTGTGCCTCCCATACCGGTGTTTACGAAACTCATTGAGCTGCTGACATATATGGGCTTTCCGGTCCTGCGAGCGAGTACCTTCGATAGTCGTGTGGTGAAGTCGAGCGTTGCGTTGTGGGTAAAGAGAGGTGTGCTGAGAGGCTGACTCGGTATAGTCCTCTACGTACTCACATCAGCTTTCTCCACAGACCGAGCTTTGTCAAGTCTTCATACATTCGGCATAGCATACACCAACGATCCCAGAGGGACTGAAGATGCTGAATCAGGCGTAGATGTGGTGAGGAAGAGTGTGATGTTTGGACCGTTGTCGCGGAGCTGAAGATTGATATCGGTGCGTGATGCTTTTGGGAGAGGAAACGACACCTCAATAAGTGTGTGCGACGCGTCGCCGTTTGTAAGAGAGCTAGCCATGGTGCCGTGTAAATGTGCTGTGCTGGTGATGCTGGTAAGCTTGAGTTCACCCCACCAAAGCTTCCTCCTAACGCACAGACGTTCCCCACGCTTTCGCCCACCGACCCTGATATTTGACAAACACTACAAAATCAACATTGACACAGCCAATGGATCTTTCCTGAAGTCAATAACGGTAACAACCACCGCCTTCAGCATGGATGAGATCGATAGGGAGACAAGAGAGTGGGAAGGAGATTTTGATCCCCTATCAGACCCGGAGGAAAAGCAGCATTTGCTTTCTGTCCTTGATTCCTTCCGGTAAATCACTTCCATCTCAATAATCGCTTCCAGCACTGAATTGATTCAGGTCATACCGCCGCTTAGCACACTTCAATGGCACCCATGTACGCCGACAAGCATTCTACTCTCTACCTCAGGAACATTGGACACTCCTATCGAAGCCTCCCTTTTCAGTGCTGGATTCTCTAAACAAAATGGACGATCTGATTGATAGCAATGCCGAGTTAGCTGAGGCTATATTCATGACTGGTTTCAAGGCTTTCATTGCTCCTACCATTGATAGTGATTGGGTGGCATCAATCGTCCCGGAGAAACATGCCCACGATGAGTATCGAATCTATTCAATCGTCATGGATAACCTGAAAACCCAAACTACCCAGAATGATATGGACAAAGCAAGAAGCTGCATCAATCAATTCTACCGAGACTGGAGTGCCGAGGGCAATGTTGAACGAGAAAAGTGCTTTGGTCCAGTTTTGGATGCATTAAACGCAGAGTTTACGAATAAGCTGAGAGAGGCACCCAAAATCGACCGATCAGACTTCAAGGTACTAGTACCAGGCGCTGGATTAGGTCGTTCTGTGTTCGATATCTGTCAAGCTGGCTTTAGCGTTGAGGGAAATGAGATCTCGTACCACGAATTGATGGCAAGCTCTCTAATACTGAATCACACTCAACGAGCCGGGCAGTTCAAGATTGCCCCTTTCTCTCTCAGCTGCTCGAACCATCTCTCTCGTGCCGACCAATTCCGGACTTTCACAGTTCCTGATGTTCATCCAGGCACTGCACTGGCGACGACACAAAACTCTAAGCTTCCAGCACACGAACGGATGAGCATGTTAACAGGCGATTTCTGCGTCTTGTACAGCTCACCAGACTACAAAGACGTCTTCAATGCTGTTGCTACGGTGTTCTTCATCGACACCGCGCCCAACGTTATCCGGTACATTGAAGCTGTACGCAACTGTCTCAACACTGGTGGTCTGTGGATTAATCTTGGGCCTCTTTTGTGGCATCAAGCACCCCGAGGGTCCACCCACGGAACCGACAGCGATGAGAAACAGAAGCGTACCCATGTTCAAGATGCGGGGATTGGCGACCCAGGCTCTGTTGAGCTGACAAACGACGAAGTGCTGGCATTGGTAGAGCATATGGGCTTCACGGTAGAGAAGAAGGAGTCGAATTCAGTTGAGACTGGATACATTTCAAATCCCAGGAGCATGCTACAGAACACTTATCGCCCAGTGTTCTGGGTAGCAAGGAAGATGTAATCAATATACGCACTACATAGCTTTTCTTGATCTCGAGTTTACAACTTTCGATTTCTTCCTTTTTTTCCAATGATGGGAAAGCGTCTGTTTCCATTTTTATTGTTCATATGTGTATGGTCATACAGTGTGTATAGGCTGCGGCAAGTTACAGTGAACCAGATGAACAGAGTCACATTACCCATCAAAGCCTGGAACACCGTCGGTTGTCCATAGTGTATGATCAAGCACTCTGCCATTTCAACAGACGACCAGCATCCTCTGTACGTCGCGATGTTAGTTCGGATGCTTCATCGCGATTGAGACTGTGCTACCTTGCCGTTATCATTGGTTCGTGACACGAGAATTCTGGGTAGGATCGCCCAGCATGTGGCAAGCAAGCACACGTAGCGACAAGACGTTCAAAAAGCGGGGTTTATCATGCACAACATAATCGCAATGTTACGGACGGGATGGCCAGCTGTACGTAACAATAGTGCGCAATTCATGCAAAACATACTGGCCACGATGCTGGAGGAAGCTTCCATGTCTCTGCACATCATTACGGGACGTAACACGCTGGTATGTGCCGTCAGATGCGGTTTGAGTAGTAAGGTGTGGAGGCGATGAAATTATCCGTGGGTCAATATGGTGGGCGCCGCTGCGACGCGGACACGTATTGTTATGATGGAACACAGAGGTTGTTCGAGGCCGTTGGGTGATCGTGACCAAAAGGCTACTCTGGGTCACCTAGTGGTCTTTCGGCTGTCTTGATACGAATAGTCGTTTGGCTGTTGCTGCACAAGATGTGGCAAATGACAGTAAACCCATGTTGAGGCGCAAGGTAGACCTTCGAACATGCTAACGGCACAGTGCATCCCTATCTCAACAGCCTCGTTGTCCGATGTTGGAGTATCGGCATCCGCGATCCCTTGCTGATCAACTCATAGTACGAATGTGGATTTTCTCCTCCTTGAACATTTGACCAAGACGTGAAACATTCTACCTAACATGACACGGCAAAGTTCACCAAACTTGAACATAGCTAGAAGAGGTCTCGAATTCAGAGCTCGTAATTATATGTACTTGGGATGTCGATGATGTTGCACTGCATCATTAGAATGTGTGAGCAGCGGCGTAAGCGGAGTAGTCGAGTGAGAGTCGGCCCGTGAGAGCTCTGCGTTGGTTAGTCATGGCTGAAAGCTCCGGAAAAGATCACCGGACGGGGAGAATTTCGGGGTGGCTGTTGAAGTGATGGAGGTGTGAGAGGATGGCTGAAGTCGAACAATCATTCCAAGTTCACCGGTAAGCCACTGTCTACCAGTGCCTTCCCATTCGAACCACAACATCGGAGTCTCCTAGTGTCAGCCGCGGCGCCTATGGCCGCATCTCATGATGTACGCCCTTTAACCCAAAACATAATGCAAGTATGTCGTGCATAAGCGTGAACCTCGTCACGTCATATGGCTTGAAGACAAGAACATAGGTGCAACAGTCTTGACTAGTGTTTGCACGGGACTTCTCAAAGTAGAAGGCCGCATTGAATCGCCCCTCGCCAGCCGCTTACCTGGAAGTTATCGGGCCTATCATTGCAACGGTCACACAAAACGTCTTTTCCTCATGCACATGCGGAGTCCACTCCGGTTTCTTATTCGGTCAACATGGGAATTGGCTACAATGCCATGCCATGCTCAGTTCCTGATCATGAGGTTTCGGCTCGAGCTCCTCGTGGTTGTTTCGCAGGGGCTGTAAGGTTGAGCTGTCCCAGGATTGGCATTCAGATATTAACAATTTTACTCTTTATTGTTTCTCAGCTAGTCAATATTATCTAAGATCGAAGCTGTGAAGAGGAGAGACATCTCGTGTATTCATACAGTTTGAGTGACATTGGAAAAATATCGAAGAAATCGTGGGTCGGGAGCCGCCGTTGGCCGTCTGATTTCACAGAGCCACGATCGGTCTGTCTCGTGCATGACATGAGGGCTTACGGACTCATGTGCCTGCGACCAACGTCATTAGAATGCTGGTTAGCCTCATCGTGCACTAAGCGAGGAATGTGTTCAAACGGTGGCGGCTGTATGTAATTGATACAATGGTGGAAGATCTGAAGAAACCGAACGAGCGAGAACAAACAATGTTGAGTTGTGATCTGAGAACGACGAGAAAGCTCTGCCATGGGGTGTAGGATCGGGGACCGAGCACACCCTGAGTTCCCCAACGGCCCGCAGCGTAACGACATCACAGTGTCTCCACTCACTGTCGGAAGCGAGACTAGTAGTCGTTGTATCAGGTACCTGCGGTAGCTCCACGGGACGCACATACCACATCTCGACCATCGGATCTTTCGTATGCCCATCAATACTCGCTTCAATGCCGACATTCAGTCCTCTCAACAGAGTTGCCGCCGATCCTTGTACTAGCAATGATAACAGGCTGAGCAATGGGAGTACATGATGGCTTGGCCCGCGTATAAAGCCGGCGATACGAACACACGGTGCACCATATGCCCTTGCTGTGATGTATGCAGGCCATGTCGCGCATATTCTTTGTGCGGCCATGAGCAATGAGGAAGAGTGATGGGGTTGAGTCGCAACTTCATTGGCTGATGATATTTGCTTCTACAGAGACAGTGTGTCGATGAGAATACAACTGCGAAGCCGCCGGAGAAAAATCATGCCATTCTTGAGCGGTAGAGATTATTCGCAGAAATCGTATCATCCTGGCAGTCTGGCTTCTCAAGCGCGTGCCCATTTTCCGATGTTAAGATGCTGCGCAAGCTGTCAGCTCTACGTCTCGCATGGGAAGTCTGGAATGGAAATCATCACACGCGAGGTTGTTGAAGATGGATTCAATAACGCAATCTTTCCATGCTGTGTTATACCCAGGAGACACGAGCGAAATGATCTTTTCTCTTCAGTAAACGCGCAAGCGTTTGAAGAAGCGCCCTTCCTTCGAAAGGCGCGAACTCAACGCGACGAGAGAGTCTAGAGTCTGCCCTGGCAGATGCACAATGTTCTTAGGCGAGCACAGCCTACGGACGCCACGAAAAGATATGCAGTCTTCTGTGACCTTTTGCGTGCTGGACGTGTTTAGAAGAGAATTCAGATCAAACCCCTACCAATACAGTGTGAGAATGAGATTCAAACGAGATCCTCAGAGGGCTGTGATTAGGTGAGATAATATCTTGGACAACCAATATGCACTACAGGTGAAGCTGATTGTAACCACGAGCGTAGTTATATGCATCAATGCGCTCGAACCCGCAGGATCTCAGTCCGCAGACCGAGGACTGAATCCTCACAGATCTGCTCCTGTTCGAAACTGGTAAGTACTGTCTGAAAAGTCTGCTCTTTGGTGCAAGCCCACCTATTTCGGCTCTACGTTCGGTAGTACAGACTTGCCTACGGAGACTTTTCTGTACCTTGGCTTGCATGTCGACTGTCAGATTGACCAGTGGTTTCCATGCGTCTTCATGCATGTCATTTTGAGTGTGGAGCTGGCTTTGCCGTTCGGGGTAGCGCAATGACAGGGCCTGGAAAGATGACAAGGTTAGTTGTACAGATGCCAATATTGATGATCCATATCAGCGGATATCGAGCGTATCGCTGAACTCTACCTCTCCATGGCAGCCTGAAACCGTTTTAGAAGTCTTGGTTGTATGCATAATGAACCTCCACGACACAATTGCCTTGGCTTTGCAGAGGTTATCCAGCAGTATCATGGGAGTATACCACGGAAAAAATGCACGGTCCCGTGAGATCCTGTAGCTTGCCGTGAGCTACCCGAGACGGCAACATTAAACCGAGAAAGGTACCGCAAGCCAATGAGAAACGAGATTCAGCGTTTTGTCTCGAACAAAGAGACAACGTCTCAAACAGCGTCCCTGAAAGACGTTCAGCCCTGCTACTCTCCAAATCATGAACCATTATGTTTATGGTGTAGCCATGGGAGTCTGGCAGTTCACTGAAAAGGTGGTACGAGCGTTTACCGGTTACGTCTCCATATTCCCTGCGATGTACAGTAGATGTTGCAGATTTTGAAGTAGCCTATGGCACCACTGCGGCGAGTGGCTTGTCCAGCCCGGAGGGTTTGCGACGTTTGTGGTGAGCCAGATTGTCCTGCCGTCTCTGATGCTGTGTCACACCAGATCCTAGCATACGCATGCCCATCGCTTCCATTGCGGAAAACAAACAACAATAGCTGATCGAACAGTCTCACTCAACTTGATGCGACAAACGTAGAGAGAGCTGTTTTCTCAAGTCATGTGTGTGTGATGACCGAGGTGCCCAAATGTCCCTGGACAGGGAAACAATTGTAAAAGTCTGTCCCATGTTCGGTAAAACCTGTACCGATGAGAAGGTGTTGTAGTGCAGTCACAACGGAGTCTCGGTATAGTCTGTAGAGCTTGCAGTAAAAGGTGATCACAATAAGTAAACGGCCAGAAAGATCGTCCTGATCGGGGCGGGACTTGTTGTACAACGTGATGCGCAAGTCGTTTCTCCACTAGCTAAGCCAGATCCAGCTGGAGAACGGCCACTAGAGACATTCCTCTGCGGAAAGGTCTGCAGCTTCCGCCAGACGAGTCGCGTAACAACTGATGTAGAGCCCATGAGGCAGTGTTGGAAGTCGAGAGCGTAGCTTCGAGCAGACCCCCTGAAGTTATGATGGGCCAGTGGGCTTAGGGGCACTGGAAATAGTGGAAGTCGAAACGAGCTGACAGGCGATCCCAAGTGACTACTGGCATGGCGCATTCCCCACGGTAGGGTCCTGAGGTTCCATCCCAACGAGGAGGCGTTTGCCAGTCTGTCAGGTTACAGTGCGCAACACGTCGGTCCAAGTCAGACGCTCATTTTGGTGCCTGTCGATGCGTTTAGCTGTCTGCAAGGCTGTCTGTCTGTGTGCATGTAAACTCCACTTCTGCCGGCCCCGTCGTCAAACTGTTGTGCTCATACACCATCCGATCTGAGTTTGGCCGGTTTGTGGATAAGAGTACCTGGATTTGCGCCCGGGCCCCTTGCAGTCGTACCACAATCCAAGTACAAAGTTTATTCAGGTGTTGTTCACCTAGAATTCCATCGGTACGGTTGGGGCAAGACTACACGCCATTCCAGGGCCCTGCCTCCACCGCGTTCGCGACCACACCTTTAGTCTTGTGTCACAGACGTTAGTGAGAGGATCCCGCATTTCCGGCACTGCCATATGATCTCAGGCTTTCCATCGTGGACCCTGATTCATAAGCGCAGCCAACGTCGCTCTTTCTTATCAGAGCATCCATCTGCCGAGACCACGAGATTCCATCATCCCTTCTCTCAGTAGAAGCTTCGCATCAAAAGTAAGGTTGTCGGGCCCTAGGTGCAAAGCTTTAGCTAACCCACCATAGCATATCGAAAAGCATGCTCAAATCTGGATCAAGAACATACCGCCGAGGAATATCAGGAGATACACCCCAAATGTCGCCAGCCTTTGGTCCATACTCAGGGTTCCTGACACCGCCCTCGCCGTACAGTGGTATCGAGGAGCGCAGAGGTTCAATTGTATCGCTGTCCGCCTCCGACTACTCAGTACCAACGCCCACAACGGAACGAAGTAACTTCTCAGAGGCAAGTTGGCAGCATGTGAACCCGTTCAACAATTTCCAAACGCAGTCGATGTCTGGGCTACGCCATGCTCTTCCACTTGGAACAGTAGGAATACCAATGAAAACATCAACCACAGATTCTTTCTGCAGCGACTGGTCTCTGCCACATACCAACAGCATCGAACATGGCCTGCCTCTTCGAATGCGTGACACACTGGCATCAGGCACAGGCTATCTGCCATCTCAGTTGACTTCCTTCGCTGAGTCAGACAACCTCACTCCACCATCCGCTGGTTCAAACTGGAGCTTCTCCACTACTGCCGAGCACTCAGATCTCGACTTCGGACTGGGGGACAGCAGTCGTTTTGGCAACCACAGGTTCAAAGCACCCATGCCATGGTCGGTCAGACTATCGCTCCAGCCGACGCTCTAGTTGGTGACGATGAGTACGACTTTGTCGATGACGGTAACTCTAGCTCCTTCATGGAGACTGAGGGGTTCGACAATGCACCCATGTCGTTCGCAGCATCACCACACGACAATGCCCCAATGACGCTCCCTCCCTCACCACAAGAGGTGTACTGTCACTTAGACTCTGATGGTGTCCAAGTCAAGCAGGAAGTTGATGGATCTGAAGCCGAAGAAAAGTTCACCCGGTCAATTCATGTTTCGCCCAAGGGTGGAAAGACTGTCAAGAAGGAGCGGCTGCGTATGAATGGCGTCTCTAAGAGGAGAAGTTCGAAATCCAAATCTCAGCTTGTTTTCAGGCGTTCGCATGATGGTCGTATTGACGTTGAGGGTTACGAACTGAATCCGCTTACTGGTAAGCGAGAGCCAATTGATGGTCCCACAGTCGAATGGAAGTACTGCGACTGGACAGACTGCACAAGCAGGTTCAAGAGACCGGAGCACCTCAAGCGGCACCAGAGGATACATCTAGGCGTCAAAGAGCATGAGTGCCGAGTCGAAGGCTGCCCCAAAGTCTTCGATCGTCGCGACAACTACTGGCAGCACGGAACAACACATATCCGCATCCCCGGCAAGAAAGATGGACGCAACCCAAGGCTGCCATTCTCAGAGATGATCAAGTATGCCGACGATGCGAAACACATTGAGTTCCTTGAGAAGGCATACAGGAAAGCAGTTGGAGACGACTACTCTTTGGAGAGCGATGAAGACAGTGCAAAAGCCAACCGTAACGAGCGCAAGATCCGTTGCCGTCTCTGAAGGGTTCGTGACCGATTACCTCAGGGTTTGGATTTGATCACTTGCTACACCAGTGATGAATTGTCCCGGCCGCTGTTGTACAAAAAGATAGCGTTTCGGTATGTTGGGTTCGTTTTATGGCTTGCATTTCCTCGCTTGCACTGCATCTGCCTAAACACGTTGTTAGTGTTTCGTTTTTTCATGTACTTTAGTTTGTTTCCATGTATGCACGTAATGTATGAGGTAATGATTAACGATTTACGCTGGTTGAACTCAAACTTTACGCACCCTTGTCCACGAATGAATACCATGCATAACCGATGATCTTCACCGTTCGGTGCCCTCGTTGGACTTTGTTTCAGCATTCCCGAGTACTGTGATGGAGAGGGACGTGCGTGAAGTTGCAGACGCTGAGGTTGTGGAACGTCAGTGATGGATTGACGTCGAAGAGCGGTTACATCGCCTAGGCTACGTCCGGGCTAGCGTCACGATCAGGCGTCACTGCAGGAGCGGCTAGATGCAGCATCTCTGGGCAGGTCAGAGCTTGCGAAGACTTCGACCACTCAGTTTCCGACATCTCCACTCAAATTTGCTTCACATTCTCACGCAGCTCGAAGCCTCGTCTTTCAGAAGCGTCATTACCCCAGCCATCTTTGCTCGGCCCTTCCCATCCACATGCATTGCAGCTGGTCTCTTCAAGTATCATCTATGCCACTGCATGTCCTCGCCATAGTATAAGCCTTGCGCTTAGCGGCTTTCCTTTGTTCATCGACTCCTGAATTTGAGCGACAACATGAACTCAAACCCAGCGATGTCAGCTGTAAGAGCCGAAGGTCATCCCATATATGCTTACCGCGTGATCTGTTCCATTCATACATATTAGGGGCTGTCACGTTTGACAGGAGTATTGATTCCAGACCCAGCATCGTAGGGCCGTACATCCGAACTCAGCTAATCTAGAACACCAACGCGAGAAAAAGGAAAGCTGAGTTCCACGCCGCCGATGTGTCACGTCCCGAGATGCCACGGAATGTCGTATTTCTTTTGCTCTGCACTTTGTTCTTGGTGCTCATACAGCGCTAAAGGATCCTACACAGTCTCAAGGTCTACAGTTCAATGTTAAAACAGTGCGCAAATTGACCAAATGTAGGTCGAATCCTGTGGGAGTGCGATCATTTGGGCAACAGCAACGAATAGCTAATTTCATCTTGCTGCATGCCGTGGGGAAGAATTGTGTCATCCGCTCACGAAGGACACAGTACAGCATTTGAACCTCTTGCCAAGGTACGTACCATGATCTATGATAGACTTCGCTGATGCAGTGCGATGACCATCAAGCACTGTTCGCTCCTGGATTCAGATCTACAAACTCATCTTATACGACCAGAACTACGCACTTGCTATAGGGAGAGTGTAAAATCCTTACGGACTGTCGACTTGTCCCCTTGAGACATGAGGTCTAAGCCTTTATATTCTGCTGCTACACTTCCATCTCTTCTTCCCATTTTTTTCTACTTTCCATTTCCATCTCTATCCCCATTCGCACCTTCATCCCCGTCTCCACCACCCCACCACACACAGCATTCTCTCTTCCCCCTCCATCTCCACTCCACACAAACCCTCAACCCCATAAGCCCCACCTACTACTAACCTCTCCCGATCCTCCACATCCACTCCCACATTCGATACCCAAAGCAACCAACTCACGAACCCCGCACGTCTTCCCATTGAACCACAAGACTTGGTTGCTAGACCGCGCATACTGGCTACCATATCGAGATGGTATGGTGTCGCAGCAGATATGCCTATAAATATAGCACTATTCTTAGAGTAAGAGTGCGCGTACCTTTGCTCTGTTTTGGTGCGATATATGGTGTATAACCTAAATACTATATATACCCCACTCACTACCTTGAAAAGGCGCGAGAAAGAGCGGCAAGTGGCGATGGATGAGAATTTGACGCTGCGCAAGAAGGGCTAAGGGAAACATGATTTTAGACATGTTGAGTGGATGGCGTTTGGTTGATCTGTGGAATTGGATTTGTATGGTACTATGTGTATTCTTGTAAGTCCGTTTGTTACCAATATATCTGTACATGCCCTTGTAACCCCCACCAGCCAAAAACACTTGTTCCCACCTTGACAAAAGAAAAACGCAACGCAACTACTCCTCCCTGCCTCTCGCCTCCTCGATCGCCTTCTCCCAGTTGTAGAACTTCATATACACGGCCTCAGTAACACTAATACAGCTACTCCCGACGGCACATCCGGTCCACAAGCCCAGCAGCTTCCAGTCCGCCTTGAAGCACAAGCCCAGCGCCAACGGCACGGCAATGACGTAGTAGACGAAGAGATTGCACCAGCCGCCAATGGCCTGCTTGCCGAGACCACGCAAGAGCGCGTTGACCAACGCCGTCGTCGAGTCGCAGAACTGGAAGACGGCAAGGAGTGGGAGGACCGTGGACACAATGTCCTGCACGACTGGGTCGGCTGTGAAAGCTTTTGGGAGTATGTCTTTGCAGGCTGCGAGAACGACAAAGTCGACCAGGCCGATGGCGAGGAAAGTGAGAATGTAACATTTTGTCGCGATTCGAGCTGCTTTCAGACTTCCTGCACCGACAAGATTGCCCAAGCGCGTGGATACGGCGACACCGACGGAGAAGGGGACGTGGTAGATTGCAACGGCCATTGTCATGATGATGCTTTGGGCAGCGAGGTGAGCGGTGCTGAGGTAGGTGGATGAGAAAGTGAGAATGTCGAAGGCTAGCCATTCTGTTTCAACCATGATGATGCCCGGGATCGCGAGCTTGGCCATGGGGCCCCAGTGCGTGAAGGCAGATCGCGAGAAGCCGCCCCAGCACTCGAGAGATGCTGGGTTGACGAAATAGACGTATATCCAGAGGAGAAGGGGAAGTGAGTTGTTGGAAATGACGGTTGCGAGGGCTGCACCAGTAAGATCCCACTCGAGGACGAAGACGAATATGTAGTTGAGGATGATGTTGATGGGCGTTGCGATGAGGAGGACGAAGAGGGAGGCGTTGAAGAGACCTTGGGCCTGAGTGAAGCGTTTCCCTGCTTCGAAGATAGCGTAGCCTGGAGCGCCTGCGAGAAGAAGCGACAAGTACTGTCCCGCACGATGAGCCAGCTCTGTCTCAGGAACCAGAGCTGCGAGGATCCAGCCCGAGGTTAGCCAGAGTGCGCCGATTGGGATAGTCACCAGCAGCATCAACAGGCACATGCGCTGTAAGTGCAGCCCGACCAGCGTCTTCTTCCCACTCCCATACGCCTGTGCGCACAGCGTATCCAAACTCGTCGCCAGCCCTTCGTACACTGCCAACCCTGTGATATTGGCCGTCATACTTGCCAGACTGGCGATCGCAAGCTCGTCGGTCCCGATGTGCCCAACCACGAAGATCGTAACCAGGCTGAAGTTGTACTGCAGCAGATACGTGAACATCAGCGGTATGCTGCTCTTGAATAGAATCTTGGCTTCCGCACCGGCTGTCGTATGCAATTCCACGGTTCCATTCGGGCTCACCAGTCTTTCCAACTCGGAAGCATCCGGCAGCGTGCCATAGTGCTGCGACGACTTCCTCGCGTCCGACAGCAATCCAACTCTTTCCTCACCGCTGGTGGAGAAGCGTCGCGGGCCAGCAGATGCATCCATCTTCTTTTTCTTGCTCTTGCCAATGCTGGGGCAGCCGGACACGAAAGGGCAGGGAACAAAATTGAGTGCTAGCGAGGAGATATCGGTGTATTCATCATAAAAGGCTTCGTCTTTGAGACCAGCCTCGACGTCGGAGGCGGCAGACAGATCTGGTGATGGGGGTGATGGTTGGGCTCCAGGTGTGGCTTTGGCCCCACCATTCGATGGACCGCGGCGCATGGCGACAGCACAGCTAAGAAAAAAGAGTAACGCGCAAGTCCACAGGTGGATTAGCGAACGCCCATATTTTCCGTCCGCCTGCTGGTGCTGTTGTTTGTTTCCCAGAAAGAGGTCGAGGGTCCAGCAGGAGGATGAGCTTGTTTTGCGTCGAGGCGCTTCATCTCCGCATGTGGACTGCCGCTTGCGAACAGACATGCTGCCTGCAACCGCAGCAGCGATGATGCCCGTTCAACTCTGGAAGGAGAGAGCTAATGGATTATGGCGTGTTGCTGGTTGCTTACCGTTTCGGGGCGCTCAAACGGGCCGGCGTCCGATTGGTGACGAGACGGTCATCGGTGATGCGGAAGTACTGCGCGCTGTGTGGAGTTGAAACGCACCTCCGAACATGTCCACGACCGCGGTGCGTGGTGCTGCGCATATCGACGTGAGAGTTGCGGCAGCCATGCGCACTTTGGTGTCGTTGTGCAACAAGCTGTCCAATTGCTGTTAGCCAGTCAACACTGCTCGCGTTTGCTTGGAGACAGCGCATGCGCGCGTCTGCAGCCATGTCCACTTTCACCTTCGCACTCTGTGAGCCAATCTGTGAAGACCAGATTTCCAAGTCGCTCGAGTGTAGCTCAGTTAAGACATATTCTTACGTCTACCGTTCTATACGACTCCACCGTCTATATATGCAGCGCCAGCGCACTCGCCGATACATCTTTCAGAAACCTACCGCAAGTGACAGAAGGATGAGGTCAACGACCTACTCTTGCCCCTGGCCCTTCGGTTTCACCAACTCTGCAACTTCCTTGTCTTTTATGATCTCGTTGTAGTCTGGCCTCGGCAGCTCAAAAGCCTGCGTCGTCCTGCCATACGTGATACCTCCGAGCCTGCTAATCGGTTTCATGACCGCAGGGTCAACCAGCACGCCCTGCTCATCAGTCGCATCCTCCCTCACCCAGAAATTCACGCCTTCTAAGAACGCAGTAACACCCGTCTTCTTCCCTGGCGTGCTCTCGTTTTTGCTCGTCCACTCTCTCGTCTCCACCAACTTCGTCTCGATGGAGAACACTGCCTCCTTGACTCTGTCCGGCCTGACTATTTTACTCTTCTCAGGATGCAAGCCGGCGAAACTCCACTCGCTCACCCCCTCGGGCGCATTGGTGCTCGTGAAGTTGGCAGCCTCGACGTACTCTTCGCTGATGATGTTGATGACTGCTTCCTTGGTCTCTAGCAGGTTTTTGAGTGTGTCTTTTGCCCGGTCCATGCCCCCTGCGAACCCGAGCACGAAGATTGGCGGGTCGTGGTTCACCATGTTGAAGTAGCTGAAGGGCGCGAGGTTTGTGCTCGAACCATCGCCGCTGATTGTCGACGTGAAGCCGATGGGGCGCGGAATGATGGCGCTGATCAGGAGCTTGTAGTTGTGTACCACGGGCCGGCCTTCCTCGTAAGGGTCTATCGAGCGATGTTGTTTTGTGAGGCCGGAGGCAACATTGGGACCCGAGCCTATCTTCCAGTCTGGCTTGGGTGTTTGTGTGAAGTGGAAGGTTGTGGATGCGTCGAAGGGTGGGCGGGAGGCTTCCACGGCTTTGAAGTCACCGTGCGGATTGCGCTTGATCTCTTTCTCAGCGTCGTACTTGCGATTGGCAGCGTCGTAGTCTTTGGAGGACATCTTGAGTGAGCTTGTGTGCAATGGACGGTAAGTGAAGGGCTGCTGCGTGCCGACTGAAGCTCTTATACGATTGAGCGAGGCTTGTCTAAGCGGCACCTTGAGCGGCATAGTAGGATGTTGATGGAGGGTTGGTTTGTGCGGAAAACGACGGCGGATACATTTCCGAGCTATGATGGCATGCAATTGAGTTCGGAGCACCCGCTTGTTGTCGAGTTGCAAAGACCCGCTAGAACTTGTTGTAGGACGTGCATGTTCGGTTTCGTGCTCCTGAGCAGCGACCTCAAAGGACCCCTGACACTCCGTCATTTGTCCCCTCTCCTTTCTCCCATAAGAACGCTGTGCGCTTAGACCCGGTATCTTCGAGTGGCCGAAGCTACGCGTCGGCGGATAGGAGCGTTGATTGACCCCACACCAGCTACCCCACCAAGAGCTATCTACAGTAGCTATCGGCTCCACGGCCATGTGAGGGGATGACCCGGAAGTATTTGGCATGTGCAATTTCTTCAAATAGACACCGAACCCATTTCTGTATTTGTTCCATTTTGTCTGTTTCCCGCTTGGTCATCCTGAAGCTCATTGTGCAACTTTGATTTTGTGTTCGGACATTGCTCGGTTATCGTGAGACATCAGGAGCTTGGAAGTCGCAGACGCAGTATGCACAAGCTTAGAAATGCACTTTCTGTAAGGGAAGAGAAGCTGACGACAAAGTATAAGAGTGCTCTGTGAACCTTCTCGCTATCCGTATCAAACAAGCAAGACCGACAACAACTCGTAGAAGGTCAAAGACATGAGTGTGAACGACTACGAAACGTACAAGCTTGGTAGCTTCAAGCTCAAGGCTGGCGGAGAAATCCCCGATGCGTTCATTGCTTACAAAACTCTCGGAGACCCTTCTCTCCCAGCCATCATCTACCCAACCTGGTACTCCGGCCGTTCGTACCCCCTTTTCCCCTTACCCTTCGATCTCGCCTCTAATACCCTCGTAGTAATTTCGGACAACCTCTGGCTTACGGGCTCAGATAAGACGCTCGATCCCTCGAAGTACTATATCATTATTCCCGCGCTCTTTGGCAACTCCCAGTCCTCGTCGCCATCGAATACGCCTTCCCTGCGCCCATTCCCTGAAGTCCTCTTCTACGACAATGTACGTGCACAGCACGAGCTTGTGACCAAGCATCTCGGTGTCAAGCATGCACGTGCCGTGCTCGGATGGTCGATGGGCGCAGGCCAAACGTATCAGTGGATGACGCAGTATCCGGATTTCATGGACCTGGGTGTGCCGTTCTGTGGAAGCGCGAAAACGAGCCTGCATAACCAGGTGTTTCTCGAGGGCGTCAAGAGCGCTCTGTTCGCTGCAAAAGGAACAAGCTCAGCGGGTGTGTCGAAGCCAGATGTAGAAACAGCGAATGTGCAAGGCGCGCGATTGAAATCGTACACTAAATTTTCCGAGGAGAATTCTAAGATCGGGCTGAAGGCATTGGGTCGCGTGTATGCTGGATGGGGTTTTTCACAGGCATTCTATCGCGAGAAGCTGTATGAGACGGCACCGTTGCTAGGATACAAGGACTTGGATGACTTCCTAGTGAACTTTTGGGAAGCTTGGGCGTGCTCAAAAGATCCGGAAAACATGCTCGTCATGGCGCATACGTGGCAGGCTGGCGACTGTTCACAGCAGGAGCCGTACAATGGCGACTTCAAGAAGGCGATGCAGGGCATCAAGGCCAAGGCTCTGGTGCTGCCGGCGAAAACGGATCTTTACTTCCCACCGGAGGACTCGGAGATTGAGGTTGAGGCTATGAGACCAGGTGTTGGAACGTTGAAAGTATTCCCAAGCATCTGGGGCCACTGGGCTGGCGGTAAGTACCTCACTTTTACAAGTGATTTGTGGACGCTTGCGCTAACACTCCCAGGTCCTGGCCAGAGCACTGAAGACGTCAAGTGGCTCGACGAGAACTTGAAGGAGTTCTTCGCAACTAACTGAAAATTTTTGTAGTTGTCAAATTGTATTCAAGATGTGCAGCTTGCATGCTGTTCCTGCGCTAGATTGACTGAGCCAACCACTGTGAACCTGCCGTGGAAGCCTTTTCGTTCAATCACATAAACCTTGTCAACGAACCAGTCCAGAGTTTTTGGGTTGCCATCTTGAAGTTGACAAAACGCAGCAACAGTATTAGTGAGGTGTTTGCTGAGTTGCTCCGCTCCTGTGTCAGTCTTCGCCTGGCCGACAGAAAGATGAGGCGTAAACGCTCGCTGATCACTATTGCACTCTGTGAATTCGGTTTGCAAAGCAGCCTGTAGCTGCCTGACGCCCATGCTAGGGACGGGTCCAAGCCACACAGTTTTGCTAGCTTTGCTGTGCGCGAAACTGCCAGGGGGATCAGTGTTGAGTGACACGTGAAATGCTTGTATGCCAGAGGTGGCTCTCTCCATGCGCGCACGTATAGCCTGACCCCAACGAGGAGAGTTGCTGTCCGAAGTCTCCGGTGGTGATGCAAGGAATGGGTAGATCAAGTTGATATGAGGTGGCCATCTCCTGTAGTTCTTGTCGTGGACGTGACGCACGGCCTCGATTGGCGGCGCCACACTCGCTGGGGGCAGCAATGCAAGCGCAGTCTTGTAGGTGAGATGCGCTGGCAGTGGGCGCGCCATGCTTTGTTCTGCACACGCACATGTGGTGGTGATGGTTACGGCGGTTGAGCGTCGACTCGTTGACGCGTTGTGGCGCGTGCGATCTTGGCATTTGGATGATTGCGGCAGCAGCGCCCGGCGGCGTCTTTGACGTCTGCCCGCTGCACATATCCCACCAGGTCTCGAGGTCGCGTCACCATGTGGAAGCGCACATACCGCCAGTACTAACGTCGCAGCATCACGCTGTCAGCGACCACCCCTCCTCCACATCGCCTTTGCCAGCTGCCCTCTTCTCCGCGCGCAGCCCGCCGCCGCACCTCTGAACGAGTGCGTGTCGAGAACGTCGCTCGTTCGCAGCATCACCAAGTCGCCGACATGGCAGAGTCGCAGCCCAAGCAGTGGGGCGTCACGGCACCCATCTCAACGCAGCAGCCCTCGCAGGCCGACCTGAAGCTGAACGACGAGCTTGTCGAGGAGCTCAAGAGGCAGAATGTGTTTGAAAGCCCAGAGGGGTCTGACATGAGGTTGGCGACGGCCGCCCAGGCACACGCAGAGCAGTCAGCTGACCCAGCACAGAGTACGCGTGTTGAAGCACCTGCAGGATGTCGTCAACAAGTTCTGCCAGCATGTCGGCAAGCTGAAAGGCCTGCCACAGTCGACGCTCGACACCATCGGCGGCAAGATCTTCTGCTTTGGCAGCTACGCCCTCGGCGTCCATGGCCCTTGTGAGTCGAGTGCTCTCTTTCCAAAGCCAACCTCAGGCTCACACTGACGCTCTTCCCAGCCTCGGATATTGATACTCTCATTGTTGCGCCCAAGCATGTCTCCCTCCCAGACTACTTCGACCATTTCGAGCGCATCTTCAGAGACATGTCCAACGAGAAAGACATCACCGAGATGAACCCCGTCCCCGAAGCCTTCGTCCCGCTCATCAAGATGGAATACTGTGGAGTCAGCATCGATCTTCTCTTCGTCTCGCTCCCCACCATGACGCAGATACCAAAGGACCTCGAGGGCGTGGACAAGACCATGCTGCGGGGCCTTGACGACACGGCTATGCGCAGTGTAAACGGGACACGTGTTACTCTCGAGCTCATGCAGTCGATACCCCAGATCAAGAGCTTCCGCCACGCCCTGAGGGCCATCAAGCTCTGGAGTAACCAGCGAGGCATATACGGAGCTGTCTTTGGCTACCCAGGAGGTATCGCCTGGGCCATCATGGTCGCCCGCATCTGCCAGCTGTACCCTATGGCTTGTGGCGCTACGATACTCACCAAGTTCTTCAGGCTCATGGGCAAGTGGCCTTTCCCGCGACCTGTCATGCTGAAGAATATCGAGGAAGGCACATTGAACCTTCGTGTGTGGAACCCGACTCAGTACCCCGGAGACCGAGCCCATTTGATGCCCATCATCACACCCGCCTTCCCGTCCATGTGCGCCACCCACACAATCATGCACTCAACTCTAGATGTTATGCGGGAGGAGTTCGAACGAGCTGATCAGCTCATCAACGGTGCGAATGGCATACTTGAAGGCAAGAAGCAATGGAAAGACCTGTTCCAGAAGCACACCTTCTTCACCAAGGACCACAAGTACTATTTGAGTGTCATTGCAGCGAGCCGTACCGAGAAAGCACACTCTACCTTTTCCGGCCTGGTACAATCCAAGTTCCGACTACTTTGCAAGAATATTGAGGACGGCCAATGTGGTATCGACATTGCACGACCGTGGATGAAAGGCATTAACCGGTTCCACCGATTCGAAACCGAAGAGCAAGCAGATAAGATCATACAAGGAAGCACCGAATATCAGATCCCGGCATCAGAGGTACCGTCTACTTCAGCCAACGAAGACTCCCGAAAGACATCATGTACACAACAACCTTTTATGTCGGTCTCAAGCTAAAACCTGGTACGTGCATTTTTGTTTATATGATTTGGCACGCAACTGACCCAGCACATAGATGGCACCAAGTCCCTCGACATTTCGTACCCTGTCAGCGACTTCAGGAACATTGTGACGACTGCAAACTCGTACGAAGAAGGCACAACGTCTGTTCGTGTCATCCACACGCGCAAGTAAGTTAGCCCGCTTTTCTGTCGCGACTTGTTTGCTAACAGCTCAGCACTCAACTTCCCGACGACCTATTTGGCGAAAACGAGACGCGACCTCAGAAACCCCTAAGAAGGAGAAGAAGAAGGACGCGAACAAGGCTGCTAAGCGCCACTTTACCGAGACAGGGCTCGACGTGCGTAACCCACGAAAGACTAAAACTCCGAGACGTACTCTCACGGCTCAGGGGCAATTCACGCTTTGATGCTGACAATCGTGCTAATACAGGACAGCGAGCATGCTGCAGCGAAGCGCCAACAGTCCGAACATGCCACCAACGGGGTATCCACACCGACGGCGGCATAAGCTCCTTTTCAGCTAAGCTTGCACACGTTCGATACCTTCCTTCCCCTGTCATGCTCGTTCGTTGAGTGGGATATCTGACGTTGCACTGCTCAGTTACGGTTGCACCCTCATGCGCTCTCAAGGCTACGACTAGTCAGGCTACCACCTTAAACCGAATCCAGCCAACGGGTATCTATTCTCATTACTCACACTGCGAACGCGCTCGCGACGATTGCCGGCAACCACCCGCGCAAGGCCTATTCGAGTCACAGTAAAACCAGCAAAAAAAAAAAAAAGGTAAAAACGGCAGCATATTAGCGCCACCTTCGAAACACAAAAAGGTTTGTACAAAAAGCGTCAACTATGACGAACTTACTTCGCTTCACGTTCCATAATGCATTGCGCGATCAGATTCAGTTCGATTCCAGGGTTGGAGGGCGTTCTTTACAGCGACATGCATCTTCCGGCGAAAATGGGGACCGGGCGGGACAGCTGCAACAGCGCATAAGTTTGATTTCACAACAACGGGTAGGATTGCTCCGGTTAGGTAGCGAAATGTCTTTGAAGATTGTTCGTACTGGGATCGTGTATATAATCCTGAAAGCCAGACAACAATCGACTACCATTTGGAGCCTTGGGGCTCCGCAAAACCGAATCAAAACTCTCTTGCGCCTTGCTTGCTCAACACCCCCAAGTGTTTACTGTTCGGAGACTCAACGCCAGAAGCCCAACCTTCCCATCTCAATAGCACCTTCATAAATCCGCATCATCTCCGTCAAGTAGTGGAAACAGCCCCCATCCACCCGCCTCAACCCTCCCGGTGGCGGATCGATCAGAAAGCGGCCAAAATCAAAATTCTCCAAGGCACCTTCACCCATTACTGCCTCCGAAAGGTCGACCACCTTACCCTCCAGCCCATCCGCCTCACATACCACCCTTCCTGGCATCTGCCAGTACCCATGGCCACTCAGCACCGGCAGGGCTTTCTTCGTACCCGGCACTGCACTTACAGCCGTCTCCCAGTTGAAGTACTTCTTGCACGAGGGACAAAACATGGACGGGCAGCCGCCGTCCTTCTCGATGACTAATTGGCAGTTGGGACAGCGCTTGCCGTCTTTAGACTGCATGAGCTGCAGCGTTTCCTTCTCGGAGTCGCTCATTTGCGCGTTCACAGCGGCCGCGGACACTTCGGCACACGTCTGGTCGGCGTGCCAGGGCGTCCCGCACGATGCGCAGCAGCGGAAACGGCACTCGGTGCATTGCACCTGTGGGTAGCCGGGGGCAGAAGCATCGATGAGCCCCACGGCTGCGCAAGAGGGTGATAGGCAGGTGAAGAGCTCCGTTTCCGCGCGCCATAGGTCGAATGCGGCGAGATTGTAAGCTTCCAGTTTCTCGCGTGGCAAATATTGCATGACGAGGTCCAAGGGCCAGACGGTCGTGCAGCCGTGCTCCACACACCCAATGCTTACCTGGTGCGCGCCGAGCGTCTCGAGTCGCGCTGCCATGAAGTATCCCACGCACGTCTTGCACACGGGGTCGATGTGGCGACGGTGTGGGTTCCGGGCCAGATGGGGAATGCAGTGGACCGGTGCATCTAGACCTACACCAAACATTGAGTGCCTGCGAGTGACCCAGCGGACAAATTCAGCGCTGGGGAGGTACGATATGCATATGCGGCATGTGAAGTGTGTTGGTGGCGGCGTGCGAGGCCTTGGGTTCTTGTTGGCTTTGCGCTTGGGATACCACGGATCGAGGCGCTTGCGGCGTTTTGTTGTTTTCTTTTCTCCTTTGTCGATCCTGAGCTGCATAGAGACAGTATTTATAGGTGATACGGTCCGCATGATAGCCTTGGTTTGGGAGCGCAGAACTCGCGTAGTAGATGAAAGGAGAGGAGGTGATCGTCTGTCACTACTTCTGGTGGCCTTGGGATCGATATTGCGATGTCTTTTGGGAATGGAACGAGTCATGATGTAACTAGCAGTAGCAGTATCTGATAGCTAGAGGCGAAAGGAAACTGCAGGATGATTCGATGTTTATGTGGGAGGCTACTGTACCAGATAAGACTGAAGATGTATGGAGCCCAGATTGAAAGCTCACCAAAGCTTTGTACTTAACTTGTGTATTCTCGCATAAGATGTTGAGTTAAGGGTGCAATAAACCCATGACCTTTAAATCTTGCGGTCAAGGCAGTTATTCATTTGGTGTCATGGTTAGGCTGAGCCATTGACGTTGCTCCCCGTGCAGAAGCAGGTAATCAGGCAGAAGCCTGTAGGCTGCAAGTAGGCTCATACCAAGGCTGCAACGTGCCAATGATACAACACCGATGGGAATCCTATTGGGTAGGTTTCAAGTGTTTGCGACTGTTTATGGCGCACTCTTTTTCCATATCTGGAGTGATGGGGTTACGTGTAGAAGAAGACCTTCATAATACCGAGAATAAAGTGCGCGGCCATCATTATGAACTAGTCTGAAGACAGAAAAGCTATTTTCTATCGAACCATCGTGATTGGAATCTTACTGAAGGCCTCAAACGTTCGTGGCAGTTGCCAGAGTCGGAATGATGTGGTCGGCCTCTCATGAGATGGTGTCGGTAACAGGGATGCTTCTCTGCTCCACCTCACCGCCCGACGCTAGAGGCCGCCCGAACTTTTTCTGCCGCGAAATTCGACAATTGGTCTGCGAGATTGCTCTGGTCACTTTTGCGCAACTTTGACATCTATATACCCATACCATGGCGCCCAAGGACGACGATTTTGTGTTCACAATCGATGACGACGATGTCGTCTCTGACGATGGCGGTGCTGAAGGCCTCCAGGAGGCGGCGAAACTTGCTGGCAAAGGCAAGAAACGCAAATACACAGAGGACCCCGATGTGTACACCAAACCGAAGGAGGTAGCACCAAAGAAGGCGAAGAAGGACAAGAAGAAAACCAAGAAGGGGGAAACAGGCCTCGCCCGAGGTTGAGGAGGAAGAAGCCGAAATGCCGAAACCCGGAGAAGATGTGGACGACAACGACGATATTGCCTCGGATTTCGAGTTTGCGGTGGGCGATATTGATACCGGCGTTGTAGAAGACTTCGACGGGTGGGGCTTGAGCGCCGAGAAGCAAGAGGCGGCCGCGAGGACCTCCACGGCAGTAGATGTGGACGAGATCATCGAGAGGCGAAGAAATAAGAAGAGCAACGCCACCAAGAGGGCGCAGGAGGAGGCTGCAGAGTCTGATGCAGAAGAGGGAGACTTCACAGGATTTGGCGACGATGACGAACTGTTAGCCGACGATGGGTTCGGCATGGGTGCTGGTAGCGAGTCTGAGGATGAGGAGGGCGAGGACAACGAGGCTTCAGAGGATGAAGCTAGCGCTGCTGAGGAAGATGAAAGCAATGATGCCGACCAAGATTCTGACGCTGAGTCCGTAGCATCCGACGTGGCGCATCCAGACGACGCAGCACAATCAGAAGATGAGGACGTGAGCGACAAAGAAGACGCCGAGGAAGCAAAGAAAGCCGCCGCTTTCTTCGCGCCTGAAGAGGATGTACCGGTCAAGAAGGGAAAGAAGGGCAACAAGCTCACAGGATCTTTCCAGTCTATGTCGCTATCTAGGCCCATCCTGAGAGGTCTGGCGGCTGTAGGCTTCACTGAACCAACCCCCATTCAGTTAAAGACCATCCCAATTGCTGTTGCTGGTAGAGACCTGGTTGGAGGAGCAGAAACCGGTTCTGGTAAAACAGCCGCCTTCCTCATCCCCATTCTCGAGCGTCTCCTCTACCGACCGAAGAAAATCCCAACAACGCGTGTCGCCATTCTCATGCCCACTCGTGAACTGGCTGTCCAGTGTTTCAACGTAGCAACGAAGCTGGCCTCGTTCACCGACATTACCTTTGCACAAATGGTCGGTGGTTTCTCCATGCGCGACCAGGAAGCCGTTCTGAAAACACGACCGGACGTAGTGATTGCGACACCAGGTCGTTTCATCGACCACATGACAAACTCGGCTTCGTTTCAGGTTGAACATCTTGAGATTCTAGTTCTCGATGAGGCTGATCGTATGCTCGAAGAGGGATTCGAGAGCCAGTTGAACGAGATTCTCACTACGATTCCCAAGTCAAGACAGACGATGCTGTTCTCCGCTACCATGACAAGCTCAGTCGACAAGCTGGTGCGTGTCGGTATGGACAAGCCTGTTCGCCTAATGGTTGATGCGAAGAAGCAGACTGTTGCAGGTCTGACACAAGAGTTCATCCGTCTGAGATTGGGCAAAGAAGACAGGCGTCTGGCTTATCTTATGTACCTTTGCGACAAGGTCTATACCGAGCGCGTCATCATCTTTTTCAGGCAGAAGAAGGAGGCTCACAGGGTCCGCGTTGTGTTTGCACTGTGCGGGAAGAAGGCGAGCGAGCTACATGGTAACATGAGCCAGGAGCAGGTAAGTCCTATGTTCATGGCCTGACAATCAACCACTCACTCCAATATAGCGTATCCAAGCTGTGGAGGCCTTCCGATCAGGAGTATCATCTTACCTGCTCGCCACCGATGTTGCTTCTCGTGGTCTTGACATCAAGAACGTCGCGACAGTCATCAACTACGAAGCGCCCCAAAGTCACGAAATTTACCTCCACCGTGTCGGTCGTACCGCCCGTGCTGGGCGAAGTGGTCGCGCATGTACACTTGCTGCAGAGCCTGATCGCAAGGTCGTCAAGCAAGCAGTCAAGGCTAGTCGCGAGCAGGGTGCCAAAGTAGTCAGCCGACAAGTACCGGCTGAGGAGGCGGACAAGTGGATTACCAAGATCAAGGACCTTGAAGATGAGATTGAGGAAGTCTTGAAGGAGGAGAAGGAGGAGCGCGTCCTCAGCATCACAGAGCGCGACCTCAAGCGTGGTGAGAACTTGATCATGCACGAAGATGAGATCAAGTCAAGACCAAGACGAACATGGTTTGAGACAGAAAAGGAGAAGGCAGCTGAGAGAGAAAAGGGGGCGGCTGCACTCAACAACGCTGCAGGCGGGTCTGTCAAGAGCAAACCGAAGAAGCTCAGTCACAAAGACAAGAAGAAGCTAGAGGCTAAAGACGATCGCCAGGAAGGAAAGCAGTGGAAGAAGGGCAAGGCAGACCGAGGCATGACAACAGCCAAGTCCAAGGAGAAGAATGCGCATATCAAGGCGAAGACCCAGAAGGCAGTCCACGGCAAGAGGAAGCTCTGAGCCAAGCAGACATTATTGCGGACGCTAGATAGCGGCTAGGTAGTACCACGCGGTTCCCGTTACTGGACCTAGAGGGCAGCAGGCCGTGCACAATACTTAATTGCACACATTTCACTTTATTTTACTCCTGGAGAACGTGCGAGTGGATGTCGTCAGCATTGCAGGCAGGATACGTAACATGTCAGCGGAGGGTTGAACTGCCAAGAAGAGCCCCTTTCGAGCCTAGCCGTGTAGCCGGGATCTCGCGGACGAAAAGCCATTGAAGCTCCTAGAACATAGTCTCCCAAGCACCGCTCTTAGCTCCTACTTCTTGCGACTCACGCCTGCCTTGAACACCGCTCCTCTCCATACGTTCAACACCTTCACGCACACTCGTCTGCCTTCACCGAGAATAGCCCCGCGGTTATACGAGCCCCTGTCGACCACCCTTGTGGCGCTAGAGCTTCGTTATCGCTTATCGGTCCTCCGACTTTGACAAGTTTCTGTCTCACCAAGCGATCGCAAGCACCACACCAAGTCGCGTGTCGTCTCTGCGCAAGTGAAGTAGCTAGCACGCGACCGCACATCATAATGGCCACCGCCCAACAGCCCATCAACAGCAATGGCGCGACTGTGCGCCCCACGCATGGGCAAGAGGAGGAGGAGGAGGAGGAGGAGGAGAGAACATCTTTCTGTTCGTTCCCAACCTGATCGGTCCGTCATTCCCAGATCCTCAGATTAACTGAACATGCACTGACGGACAATAGGCTACTCCCGCGTCTTCCTCGCCCTCACCTCCCTCTACTACATGCCTCTCCACCCCCGCACATGCACAGCCCTCTACACCGTGTCATGCCTGCTCGACGCGCTCGACGGCTACGCAGCCCGTGCGTACGAACAGAGCACCAAGTTTGGCGCTGTGCTGGACATGGTCACCGATCGCTGCACAACATCGTGCCTGCTTGTGTTCCTGGCACAGGCTTTCCCCCGCTTCAGCATCATCTTCCAGGGCCTGATCTCTCTGGACTTGGCGAGTCACTACATGCACATGTACGCGACGCTGAGCATGGGCGGAAGCGGGAAGAGCCACAAGGATGTATCTGCGAGCCGGAGCTGGATCTTGAGGCAGTACTACTCGAACAAGGTATGCTCTCCATACTTCACATGACGCTCACGCCGTCTTCAAGATGCGCGCTGTCGGCTAACTTCGCAACAGTGGGTTTTATTCACCTTCTGCGCCCTCAACGAAGCTTTCTTCATCGCCCTGTACCTGCTCTCCTTCTCTTCGCCGCTCCTCAGCCCTACGCTTTTCGCCGACCCCGCCAGCCCCTCCTCTCTTGCGCCTGGCTCGCCCGCCGCACCAAAGCCGAGCTTGTTCTTTGCCTCTCCCTTTTCAGCTGGTGCTATGGAGATGGCGCGTGCCAATAAGATGGACTCGACCGTGCCGTGGATTTGCATGGTCATCTCTGCGCCCGTCATGGCAGCGAAGCAGTACATCAACGTGGTCCAGATGGTCAAGGCGAGCAAGTGGCTCGCTGAGGGTGACAGGGCAGCGAGGAAGGCTGCAGGTCTACCGAGGCGAGGTGAGAAGAAGACCCAGTAGAGGAACGAAGATGCCAAAAGCATGCTCTGGCACTAATGAGCCGGCAAATAATGCCCTCCCATGAGTCGTCCTATTTAGACCGCTGGGCACTGACTGCTCTCATCCAACGAGGCGAATTACCCGCACACTCACATTTTGCGGATCCATGAGCAATTTTTGCTCAGCAGGTGGCCTAGAAGATTGGCCGCCTAGAAGATCTGCAATTCTATTCGATCGTTCCGCCAACTTTCAGTTCTGTACTTTCTCGTACTTAATTTATCTGTCATTGGCGATCTGCGATGTATCCTGTTCGGCACGATCTCAAGCCAATTCTTTCGTTACTCTAGACTAGGGACTGCACATAGCCAGGAAGGGAAGCCACAACGGCCTCGGAGACATAGTAATAAAAACTTTGAAAGACTATCGCAGGTTCGCGCATCGTGACTGACAGCATTCTACAAGGCAGAAAACTCCTTGCTGTCTTGTTACATTCGATCCAGCCCCCACCCACCACACAGAGACGGTGAGTTGACTAGCTGATTGCCCATACACCCTTTCCACGTTTTTCATTCCGATCATCGCCTTCGAGAAACGGCAAACCATTGGCATATTTCGGCGACAATATGTTAAAAACGGGCACTTGACACAATCCAAACAAATGCGCTGTCGTGCATGTTCTCCGGAGACCCCAACGCCATCTGGTATCTGCCAACAAGCACAACGAAGTCGAGACCGGAGAGCTCACTCCAGGAGCCCTGGCCAGTTTATATCTTACAGGCTCACAGTGCTTGCAGAAGCTCAGAGTGGGCTGTCGAACTTATCGGTCAGGCTACTTGGTAACTACGAATCTAACCACCCATACCTTGTCTAACTCCACGCTCCTTTTATAGAACCAGGTTGCCATAGGCGACAACCATGCAGAGTAGAGTTGTTTTTGAAGCATCGTCGTCGATGGTAAAGAGCTGGTCGGCTCTGCATTGTGTCAGTACAGATACGGCGGTTCGTATGGGATTGGGTAGAGATTGGAGAGCAATTGATGCATGGCAGGCAAAGTGGGTATCACATGGTAAACAGCACTTAATGGCGTCTGTCAAGAAATCAAAAAGATCGTGACAGTTGGTATTGATCGGAAGAGGCAAGGGGCTGGCACGTTCTACACGATCTGCCTTAGGGGGTAAGTCGGCATCTGGTCAGAGATGCAGATCGCTCTCCGATCGAGCATGTCGGCATAGAGAAACAGGAAACAGTTGCAATAAGCTGTCACAGTCACTAGCCGCCAGATGTGACGTGTGTATCGAGAGCGTCCGCGATAAAGCCGTGGGCTGAATGGGCATGGAAGCAGCAAGGCCATGGCTTCTGGAGCTTTCCTACTCGGCATACGTTGTTGCCGTTGCCCAGAAGTGTGTCAAGTACCCTAGCCTGCCTCGTATGGGTGGGTGAGCGGGTGATACATCTCGCGTGTCGCACCAAGGGCGGGGTGTGCGTTACCATGCCTGACAGAACGTGACGAAGGACCGAGCAATACAGAAAACATTAGCATCGGGGTACTGGGTCGGGTATGAAGTGGTTCGATGTTGGTGTGGTAGCTGTCAAAGTAGGTAGTACCTGCTGCCCATTGTTAGTGACCAAATTAAGATCCAGTGCCATGGTGGTGGTCCCGTCTGTTGTTGCGCATCTGGCGCTGAAGTATCGAATGACCATTCTAAGCATCGAGTCAAGTCTTCATGCCAATACAATTCGCACGACACAGTGAGTCGACTGTAAGAGTGCTACACCACGTCACTATATCCCGCTCGTGAATTCTGTCACACATACACACAAACAGTCAAAGGCCCAGTATCACGGCTCGGTACGTGAAGCGGGGCGTCCTACCCTCAACACTTACTGACGGTGATGCCGTTGGCAAAATCATTGGCCGTTCATATGGTGGGCAGGTAGATACCGGCAAGACGACGTTTGTGCTGAGCGCTCGACGCAGGGGCATGGAATTGAGCCCAATCACAGCAAATCGAACAGCAGATCTCCTGATGAGGTGCAACTGCCGTCGATATTTGTGTGGGGCTTTGTGCGATGTCTCGGTGAAAGCGACTTGAAAATAATTTCTCATTCGGATGACTGCCGATTCGACCTGGAGGTGCTACCGGCACCTCCAAGGCATACTGCTGAGCTCCTGGTTGATCACAGTCAACCCTGAATTTTGCAAGAGTGATGCAACCTGCCACAGCTGAATGGCATCGAGCTTCCTGCTGGCCAATACGTCGAACGTTGTCTCACCACAGGACTTCCCACATCAGCTGCTCTTGCCCGATCAGAGTCTTCTCGTATCGAAAGGAAGAGGCGTTGTGCATTCTTGGTCAATGTCTGAAAACTGTGCACAGTGCCAAAAGCGGACGTCGTATCCGCACTGTTAAGGTTTGACATACACGTTTACATACGCTTGCTCGACAGGAACGAGGCGGAGCAGGCAGCTTCTAGAAAGACTGACGTGAAACCTCTCAAAAAGTGACAGGAGGGCGAAACGCAAGGCCAGGTTCCTTGTCAGCCGAGCCTGAGGATGTAAGATGCACGCGCTGCATGAACGCAGAACCGCCGCCAGACGCCTAAGATACAGTCCTACACAGAACTGAAACGACGGCAGTACATGTTCCCGCTGGACCAAGCTGTTGGCTGAGGAAGCGCGCTGGCGCAGGAAACTCAGTGAAGGATACGCAAGCCAGCAGAGCTGAGAGCTGTACCTGCGTCCTTGCCCGGACGCCATCGGAAGGTTGATGCAGCAAAGAAGCTGCAAGAGTTCCCATATGGGTGAGGTAGCGTCTGGTATGCAGCCTAACGCGGTGTGTCGTGTCTGTGATGTTGCTCTAACGCGCCGATCTTCCGAAACCCTAACGGCAAAAGGCGTTGACCACCCCATGATCTGCGCTCGCACCTGAACCGC
Source organism: Ascochyta koolunga (assembly GCA_026119515.1). NCBI lineage: Eukaryota > Fungi > Ascomycota > Dothideomycetes > Pleosporales > Didymellaceae > Ascochyta > Ascochyta koolunga. The sequence continues at coordinate 400,227 of JANLCG010000001.1, read as the reverse complement.
TCCTTTTCAAGCTTCCATCCTGACTCCTGTCCACCATCGACGCTTCTATTAACCGCCTACCGGCAGTCAAGTTTCAAGGCAGCCAGACGATCGTTCCGGAGAAGCAGCATAACCATGTCTGCTATGGGTATTGCAAGGTTGCAGTCTGTGTACCAGTGGCGGCGCCTGTGATACGACTCTCCGCTATGGCGCTGCAGTTCACGCGTCCCTCTCCCTAGACTGAACGCTCCCTCTGCGTTGCACAAGGTTGACCCCTCCCAAAAATGGGTGATACAGTTGGTCGGATGCTGCCGATTTGCTATTTACCCTCCCTTGCCGCTCATCGTCTTGGGTTGCGCCTGGACTGATTCTTGCCTACTCTCTTTCTCAGAGGCCCCAGTCCATGTGCGAGTTTCCATCCTGCTTCATCAGGTCCTAGCATCAACTCGCTCCCTGGCAGGTTTACTCCTCTCCTTTCGCTTATGTGACATCTGCTTGGCCTGTTCCGCACTCTCGGTAACCATCTGTCTTCCACTCCTTCCATCAGCCTTCCCCACACTCTCGTTGTATTAAGGAAGAGGTGGAGCCTGATCGACATACCCTTTCACACCCTATTGCCTGTGGACTGTGGCTTGAAGCCGCCACAGATTATCTCACATTGCTCGTCGACACTCAGGAGCCTCGACACTACTCCCGGGGAGCCAAGCATATATCAATTGAGTAGCTTACCCTCTCTCTTGGGTCTGGGCACACCAGCACCGTTACAATCACTGCACCATGGGAAGGATGCCACCTATTCGGACCCCGCGAATGCTCAACGGCGAGGCAAGCAACACTGATGCTCTTGGTATCACATACGTTGTCATCGCTATAGTGTACACCATCGCTTTAGCATTCGAGCTCACACTACTATACCGAAGGAGAGATGCGTTCTGCATACAGATCAGAAATATCAAGATCGTCTTCGCTGCGGTATCGATGCTTCATGTCTACCTAACGCTTGTCTTGCTGGCGTACCCTTGGAATGGGTTATACCCGTGCTCAGCAGAGTTCTGGGTCATGTCCGTTTTCCTACCGTCCGGGATGGCATTTTTCCAGGGTAAGATCAGCCAAGTCGTAGAGATGTATATGTACTGACATCAACAGCCTGCAATGCCCGGGTCCTCACCGCATATGAGAGCCAACGTCGAATGACACGAAACTTCCTGGAAGGCGCTCGTAAGCAGCGAACATCGTACACGCCTTCAGGGCTGTGTAGGGCTTGGAAGGATCTTGATGCAGCGTCGAAAGTCTACATCCTTACGCTTTTGGGTCTGCTGATCTCGGTGAGCTGCTTATCTTGTTCTCCTCGCCGATTTGGGCTAATTCGGACAGTTTATTCCTGCTCTTATCCTTTATTTTGGCTCGCGTCGATTCCATGCCACCTATGGCTTCTTTGGAACAGTGGTTGGGTTCATGGAATGCCGCAAAGGATTCGAATGGTGCGTAACAAGTGCATGTTCGAGTTGTCCCGTTATTAATAAGTTGACAGGATCCCATCCATTTTCGTACAGCTTTTCTGGACTGCAATCGTCGGACCCTGGATTCTTTGGAAGATTCGACACATTCAGGACGTTCACTCGTGGGCGTGGCAGACCCGGCTGGCTATTATTGCAGGGTTTGTGCATCCATACATTCTCGAGATCCAAATACTAACTCAAAACTTAGCTTACCTGGTACCCCTCTGTGGATTGCATTCACCTATTCGAATATGCCTGCAATCACTCAGGTCAGGAACTACTTTGCACCAGCTGGATGGTTCATCCCATCTCTTATCGTGTGCCAACAAGTTCTCATCCTGATTCCACTCGCCGACGCCTTCAAGTCAAACCCCCGTCAAAGGTCCATGTCGACAGCAACCGAGACGGAATCACTCACATCGACGATTTCAGCAACAACACAAAAGTCTGCTCAAGAGCTGTTCCGAGACCTGAAGCCCAAGGCTTCGATGCAAGCTCTCGAACTCAGCATTGAGCAGAACATTGAGCCCCTCATCGTCTGGGCAGCAACTAAAGAGTTCACCGCCGAAAACACCATCTTCCTCCGCGAAGTTCGAAATTGGCGAAAGAAGTGGTCATCCCTGAAGGTTGTATCAACTGCTCAACGCCGCCAAATGTTTAACGAAGCCACCCTCATCTACTTCACCCTGATCAACCCCTTCACTGCTGAGATCCCCATCAACATTGAATACAAGATCTTCAAGGTCCTACAGGATGTCTTTGCTGGCATGGAATACGATCCTTACATGCCGCGAAGCAAAACACCTGACGACATCAAATCGCCCGTTATGCGCGAAAATGTTATCTGCCCCTGGGAGGAAACATTAAGCCGGCCGGCTAGTGTCCAGTCGGACATCACCACGTCGTCCGTCTCGAGCATCATCCCCAGCGAGTTCAACGAGGATATCTTCGACGCCGCGTATGAGAGTATCAAGTACCTCGTCTTCACCAACACATGGCCACGATACGTCGACGCTGAAATGTCTAGTAAGGCGTCCTCACCGTAAGCATATTCAAGGGTGGGAGAGAGGATCGGATGGAGTATTGATAATATGAACCAACGACGCATTCTTATCCAATAAGCACGGACACTCGACGGCTACAACTCACTGAGAACACAACCCGATGGCCTGTCTGGTACATGCAATCGGCTAATATGAAATGTGTCCTTGGATGTAAGCGTTGGAGGTTTGTGTCTATGTGTGCGTGGCACACTACAACGGAGGCGAGCGTCTGTATTTGCAAATAAGGGGAGGCGAGTTGCTGTGTATATGGGCGGTGCTGATTGGAATGAAAGATTGGATCGATTATACCCTAATAACATGTACTGCTTTCCTCCCACTCCTTCCTGCTTCGTTCACCAGTGCATATCTACCGCTTCACGATGTGTTTGCTTCCCCACCCCTGCAGCACTTCTCACCATCCGTCACCATCGCTCCTCTGGTCTTTATTTGGCCAAATTCGCTGCATCTGCTCCTTGACCCGGGCACTAGGTTGCAGGGGATGGATGTCCGGACCCGATCGACCCGCTACCCGTATTCGTGGTTCTGAAGAGCGCTACACTGCTTGACATCAGATCTGCAACGGGGAGTGTCACGGGCATCGTAGGACTATCGAGGAGCGAAGAGACGTGCTGGTGCGACGTGAATCAGAGTGACAAGCCACTGCCCCATTCGAAAGTACCGAGGAGATAGTAAGCTCGTGTGGGTTTGAAAAACTCTACGTTCAAGTCTAAATTTTCATCACCCCAGGATAACAATCTATCTAAAACAAACTCAACACAATGTTCGCCGAGCATAGGGTGCCCAATCGCCTCACTCGTACCCAGCAACCTCTGCCTTCTCGGGGAACACGGGAGCATCCAGTCTCGAATTACACGCCACCTTCCAGTTTTTGGTGTGATCTTGTCCACTACGCCCTTGAACGTCTCGAGCGTGCAGAATGTCGTGTCGCCCTCGAGATGCTTGCCCTCTGCTTTGCACGCCGGAATCTGCATGATCTTGTCATTGTATCTCACGCGGACGTAGTAATCCTGTAACTCTTCGCGCTGGATAGCCGTAAGCTCGCTTAGGGGCTTGCGCGCAATGCCTTCGGTTTGAGGAGCGTCGGACAGCATGGCAGCGTTTGTGCGGCCGAACAAAGACGACCACCAACTTTGCGCTTTTGGTGGGGCATTTTGAGAGAGCGTTGGCGTCGTTGGTCGTGAAGGTGAGGGTGTACTGCGGCCTTTGAAGAGTTCGAAGGCAATATGGCTGGTAAAAGGTGGCCATTTTTCATTCTCGAATGCACCAAGGGATGCCAGGGCGGCGGCAAGGGTTGTGTCATGACAGCCTGAGAGAGCGAGCCTAGTGCCTTTTTCGCCACCTCGTCCACGTCCCAGTTTACCGTCGCTACCGCCAACTTCGAGCAGTCCGTCTCTGCCATTCTTCTCCACACTGCCGGTCATACGTGATGTGATATCGCCCAGTAGAGCTCCGATACCAAGCATGCGGTACTCAGCTGACTCAGTGTAGCCCTTGAACCACTCTTCTACTGCGATTTTGTCGATGATGGCACGCGCCTTGGGGTCGTAGAAGGCCTTGGGCAGTTTGGTCTTTGGACCGTGAGCATCTGTTGCGTTGATGGTATCCATAATACCTGAAAGCCTTGGCCGAGAGTCAACGGCTACTTTGGCTTGGTCAGGCATGTACTTCGAGATGAGCTTTGATAGATACTGCATGTCCTCGGTGTCGTTCCAGCGTTCAGCGGTTCGTTGCGCGAATGCGCGACTAAGCTGAGCGAAACGTCTACAACTGGCGTCGTTGGGGAAGAGAGTTTCATCGGCAGGTGTTCTAGTGATGATGGTAGGAGGAGGGAAGTCGGCAGTTCGTGCGGATGGTGGATAGAAGCCCCAGAAAGCCTGTTGAACTGATTCGAGAGCTCGCGGAATCGGAGTAGCTCGTAGGTAGATCATGTCGCTATCAGCAATGAGCTTAGGCATGAATTGAAGTTGATCAACGTAGAGATGGCGAAGACGTTCACCAAGAGCCATGGTAGTTTGGCGACCTTTATTGGTAAGCTCTCCCGGTTGGCAAACTGCATCAAACTCGTTGTTAGGTCCTGAGGCAATCACTGTAGATGGTTAGCATATTGTGCAGAGTCAAAAGATGCACAGTACCTGGGCCATCATCCATGCCGAAAGTCTCGATTCGTCGTCGGTATTTGAGCTGATCCCATTGTGAGAAGTCTTTGGTGCTCATGATGACACTCGACAGTTGTCGCGCGGCATCACAGTATGGCCAATCTAACTTCTTTAGCAACTAGTTCTCGGTTTCTAATCGATATAGACCTACAAGGTTGCAATCCAGTCTAGCAGAAGGTCAGTTATCACTTGTCCGGTGGTATGATATGAATGACTTACATTCTGAAAACGCGGTGACACTGGCGTGCGTTCGCCATGGCGTAAGAGCTGTCAAGGCTATTAGATTAAAGTGTGTTTACGTTGAGATCAGCCCGTATCTCACAACTTGAACGAGTTGCAGTTCCAACTCTCTGGGGTACAGCTTATCAAGCTCCTCCTGCGAGTAGAACGCTCTCGGAATATGGGTCGTCATGATGTTGTTGAAGGCAACGGCTGTGCTGAAGCAAACAATAGTTAAAGTACAGGTCAAGTGTTTCGGTCACACAATGCCATGTAAAGCAAACAAACAGCAGATATTGACTGTTGGAAAAACCCAATGAGCGTTGGAGTTCAACGAGCCGCGCTCGCGGTTCGCGTCACGTGTTACGTCATCTGGCCGGCCGGAGCTTTCCTTTTCGAGTTCGCGCCAGGGCTGTATTTTAGAGAGGCGCGCGCCAAAGCTCCAGGTTGCGTATCAACACACTTCGGCAAGTTTGAAAAGTGTTGAAAGACTCGGTGTCGCTCTGGAGGCATATTTGAATATTGGTCTATAATGCACAGTCATTGGTAAAACCTAGAATTGTGAGCATGGAGGAGATGCAGGTCCGCAACACAGCTAATGTAGCTATCAGCTCCTCCCAATTGTCTACACCCAACGACCCCTCGCTATGTTGGGCTCGTATGTCTGCCGCCAGTGCAGAGCGTGGCTCAACTCTCGCCGTGTACCTTCCCGAATCCCTCAATGGCAGCCACGAGCCACGTTTATCTCGCTGCGCAGCCACCAACCGCAAAACAGCGCCGACCAGACCGAAGCCCAGCCTGAAGCCCAGACGCAACCTGACAATGCGACAGCTGGACATAAAAAGAACGAACAAGGTTCTTATAGTCTTTTCGACCGAACCCAGACAAATGATCAGACTAGCAACATTCGACCTCAGCGGCCTGGGCGATATTCACGACATGTGCGCGAAGGCGCAGAGCACGACACAGGGAACAGCAATGACATTCAGCCAGAGAGATTTGCTAAATTTGAAGACGATGTGAGGTCCTATGCGCCTCATATACACAAGCTTATGAGAAGTGGAGAGGTAGAGAAGGCATGGGCATTGTTCGAACAGACCTACACATCAGCCGATTGCGAGGCTCTTACGAATCCCTCTACGACTGATATCCGCATGATCAACGAGCAACGGCTTTTTTCCAATATTTTAGGATCCATTATCCGAGCTTTCTGTGAAGGACAAGGAGAGCCGAAGATCACTCCCACAACTGCACTCTTCAAGTACGAGCAGCTCGGTATCGCGCCTCCAGGATTATGGACCAAGGAAGTTCTTGAGCCTTTGACCCATCAAACGATTCTTGCAGCCAATGGTGGTAGCCCAAAACTGCAACGAGATTTGCCTTCAATGCTATTCGAGCTCCTCTCGGTTTGGCGGCTGTTCTTTCAATGCAAAGGCAGTGGAAACGATTCGCTGGAAGCTATTAACTCGGAGTGGAATTTGCCCGCCGTCGAGGCTTTACCACACATGTTCCAGAATGTGGATTTCAATTTCCGCCTGCAGGAATATCATCCCAAATCTATCGGCGGTCCAACTTTAGGATTTTGTGCCGTCTACCTTTTCAACTCCTCTGACATAATCAACGCCACTGAGTCTTTGAGACGCGAGGCAGCGCCTTTCCTGTCTTTGTTATCTCGCGTTCTGGCGGGATCAAGAGTGAATACTGTCCTTAAACACACAGCACATTCAAGGGCTTTCCAATCACTGCCTAAGGAGTTGCAGGATAAGGTCAGGATGGAAATTGAGACAGCACCAAGAAAAGCCTTGAGCACGTTGGGACAAGTGTCTACCGACGCTCAAAAAGAAAAGACGGGTTATGCGACGACGGATCTAGAGTCATTCAACCTCAAAGCAATAGCGCGTGCGGTCGAAGCTAGAACATCGACTGAGAGCCTGGAGCGAATCTGGAAACGTGTCGTGTTGAACTACTCACACGACGGTAAGATTTCGATACCACCTCGAATCTACAACGCCTTTCTGTCAGGCTACTTGATCCTGCAGCAAGCCAACCGTTCGGTCGAAGTATGGAATCACATGATATCTAATGGTGTCAAGCCCGAATTGGAGACATGGGTCGCCATGCTCGAAGGCTGTGAGAAAGCGAGGGACCTTGACGGCTTCAACGCAATGTGGAGTCGCATGCAAAGCGCAGGATTTGAGCCAGACAACTATGCTTGGACGACACGAGTTCATGGTCTAATGTCGTTGCGTCAGGTCGATCTTGGCTTGAGAGCTCTGGATGAGATGGGCAACAGGTGGCAGTCAGCGGAGAATGTTAAAAACGCCTCTCCTTCAAACTCCAAGAACTCAAAAGGTGCCAAAAACTCCCTTCGTCGGCGAAACTCGTCAACAAATGCACAAAACCGTCCGTGGAGGTCATCAATGGCGCTATGTCGGCCATCGTCCAGCTGCCATTGAAGGACATGCGGCAGCAGAAGCGTGTTGACTACGCGCAGAAGATTCTCAGATGGGGAACACAATTCAATGTCCAGCCAGACACCCGCACATTCAATATCCTTATCCAGCTATATCTCCGTGCACGCGACTATGCCACAGCCTTCAAAGTGCTTAAGCAGATGGAGCTGAATGGGATACCAGCCGACATTTCGACACATACCATGCTCATAACAGCAATCTTCGACAACCACACATTGGACAACCTATCCGAAATGGATCGAGCGAACCGTCTCATTCAAACATTTGAGGAGCTGGAAGCCGGCGGCCTGCGTCTTAATAACTACGTTTACGCGACAGCCATCGATCGCCTGTTGAAGCAGTATGGCAGCCATGATGCCGTCCGCACTATTATCAATCACATGAAGAGTCGCAACCTTGCGCCCAGCGCTCACGTCTACACCTCCCTTATTACTCACTACTTTCAGCAATCGCCGCCAGCCATCGCAGCCGTCGATTCCCTAATCCACCAGATTTTCGAATCCGCACACTCAGATACAGACAAATACCTCTTCGACCGCACAATCGAAGGGTATGCAGAACACGGCGAGGTGGGCAAAATGATGAGCGTACTCACGCGCATGTCAAAGCAGGGCAAACACCCTGGCTTCCAAGCACTCACCGCCGTGATCAGAGCGCTGGTTGCCGCTGGCGATTTCGATCGAGCACGCTTCATCGTGCGAGATGTCGAGCGCGGCGAGGGCATCGCTCACGGCGGCGTGACGGGCGCCCTCACCAGCCAAAAGCAGTTCCTAGCCATTGCGCAGAGCCTTGGTGTAGGGCTGGACGATGAGCGCATGGGCGACATGTTCAAGGTGAGGAGTGAAGCGGGTGTGCTTGATGAGCAGATTCAGGTTCACGCTGCGGAGGAGCAGGCTGAGATTAAGCGTCAGCCTAAGCCTAGTGATCTTGGACCGCCGGAGGAGACCCATGAGTTTGTGGAGAGCGAACCAAGTCGCTGATGCTGAGAATAGACAGTAGTGGTAGAGGAGTCGTCAGCCTGAGGCGTCTAGGGCGCCACCCACGTGTTGTAAACTATCTTGTAGAAAAAGCTTAATCATCATACCAATGTGCAAACACTATTTCTACGTACAACCCCTTTCGCACAACCTTCGCATATGTATTCAGCGATGCTTATCGCGCTTTTACTTTGAGACCATGCATCCAACAAATCTTAAGACTGCCGATATCGCTTTGTTTACCTAACGCATCGATCTGACGGCGCATCGTGCGACTCCGTGGCGCTCTGACGCGTAAAGCACTAGAAAAGCGTCTCAACAGTCAGATTTGTTTTGCGCTGCTCAGGGCACCGGGGATGTGGCACGCTCGCCAGGTTTAGCGCGCTTCTAATAGTGTTAATTGTGGTCCAGAACTTCTGGAGGGCCTGAAACACTTGATCAGTGGGCGCATGTAGAGATATCAGAAAAGCCACCTCTAGACGAGAAACGTCTAAAGTAAGCATGCTAGCGAAGTATCTTTGTGGCCGCATGGCCATTGGGTTGGTGGTTGGTGCTGGTGTTTTGGTTGGGAGTAGCGTAAAGTTACAAGAGTTAGATATGGGTGGATGGGTGAAATGAAAAGAAGATTTCGGAAATGTTCCGCAAGTTGTGAGAATCATACGATGCGGTCCGCGACGCCAGATCTCTGTTGAAGCCCTCATCTAATCGTAATGAACCATGCTGACCAGGCTCCCCTATCTTGCGTACGATTCACATCCCTTGCCTTGAAGCCATTGATTCTACTCGCTCAGGGCATCGAAATAGTTTGCCTGAATAGTTAAGGATACTGCGATAGGGGCTGTAATGGTACTATTACCGCGTAGGTTCCATGTTGACGGGTATTTCCCTTATCATTTGTGTGAGGCGACGATGTAGCGTTTGATCGAGACTCAAGTGATGAGGACCTTGATTAACTGGAGCGTGGAGAGGGGAGGGGCCGGCGAAGGAGCGATATGAACCTGTGAAGGGGATGCTGGTACTGAATCGGACAAGTTACGGATCGCTGATGGTCCACGGGTAGATGGTGGGCCGTCAGCAGGTGGATAGTCCAGGGGAAAGAGCGTAGGAAATCCACGCACGTGTTCGCTAGGTATAATTGTGGCTGCCTTGACTTACCGTGGCTGTTAGTAGACACTGAAGCTGCGTCTGTCTGTGTCAAAATACTAGCCGCTGTCTGGCACAAGTACAGCTCTGTGTGAACTTAGGTCATTGGTAAGCAGAGCAGCCTGGAGGTCAGCCTGCACATCGCCTTTGACTACCTATCAGATCAGATCGAACTCGGCTAAGCTGGGGGTCTGCCCGCCAACACCTGCCTCGGCCCGTCTCCCTCCTTGGTGGGTAACAATAGACGGATATAAGCCCGGGCAAGCCAGAACAAGTACCGCATTCGGTCTTATGCCACAATTATGGAAACTAAGTTGCTATCTAAATGTTGATACGAGGAATGAGGCCGAGCTTGATCATAGTCTACACAGTCAATATGGCTGTGAGAAAACCTTGTGGCCAGCGTATGTGGTGCAATGTACAGTAGTGTATCACCGTCGAGGCTAGAGAGTCCTACCAACATAAACTCTCTAACCTCGAGTAGATGTTGAACACATGGATGACGCAGCTTCCCCTGAGATACCTAGTAAATAGTCGGGAATGGCCTAAAGATGGCGATGGACGGGAAATGCACGGAAGGTACCGCGACGGCAGTTGTGCAATGACAGCCCTGACGTCCCAGCGCCATGAAATTTGCGCGTTTCATAAATGCCATGTTTTGGAAGTGGCCGCACCGATTCTCTGGGTTGATGGGATGCAGACGCTTAGGTCATGCATGTTACGCGAGGTACAGTAATGTCTCGCAGGGCCGTGCTTTGTAGATTGGTCCGAAGGAGTGATAAAGGATGGGCACCATTATTTTCGTGAGACCCAAAACTGGCTGTTCTGCAACTTGGAAGTAGGCCCGGCTTTGCACTTGGTAGCATGTGTCGACCCATGCCGTGAGACCATTTTATTTTCCGGGCCGGAGAGGGAGAAAGCAAGGTGTTCCTGCGGGTCAGCTACGGGAGACCAGCAGGTATGACGGCATGTGCTCCGCTCTGGCTGTGAGCCACAGCGGGTTTTACCTGAAGCTGCAAAAGGTAAACAAAGAGATCTTTTTAGGCGCGCGAGGTGTCAATGTGGAGTAGTGGTGCTGTGGCTCTCCAGGTTGTGAGCCAGTGGCGAGCACGTGACGAACTGGATAAACTCGCTTTTTTCGACCGAAAGTAGTGACAAAAAGCGTGTAAGACGATCTCCGCGCGACGGGTGCATTTAACGCAAGGCATTAGACGAATGAGAGAGGGCTTCGCAGCGATACGCCCGAAGCATCCTGCACAGCCTCAGCTGCGTGACGATGGTTCGTCCGCAGCTGTCGGTGTTGACAGGCCGCAGCCACGGCATGCATTGAGTGCGTAATGCCAGGCCTAGATGTCTTCGCAAGTGTCTTGAGGTGGTCTTGAGGCGGTTAGAAACAGTCAGCATGGAATCTAATGGTTGTCGCTACCACTGATGGCCATGGTTGTTCGGTGAAGTCGAGAAGGCCCTTGTGCACATGTGTAAACATGTGTCAACAAAGCATGATAGATTACCGCTTCTGTGTGTATCTTTCAGCCATGGCGGTTGGCCAGTACCAGAGGCCTTGAGATGGTCGTGCCCGTGCTGAGGAGAGAGCCGAATGCTGAGCGGCGGCTGAGCGGCGGCCGAACGACGCAGGAAGGGATCGACTGAAAAATCAGCTTGGCCAGGATAAGCTTGTCCAGTCCTGAAATAGGGTGAATGGATGGCTCCGCCTCGCTGAAACGCCTCACACCGGCCCCAGCCAAAGACCGCCGATGGCCGCCTCCTTGATGGCCCAATTCCCCCTCGCTCTCGACACATCACAACACGCACACGCGCACCCATTCAGCCGCTCGCTATCTCTATCTTTCCAAACACTGTTTTTCTCCCCAAACCGACCTTTCTTTCGACCACGAACTAAGCAAACTGAGGTGCCGAAGCAGTGCCTCAGCCACAACCCGGCAAATCCGGCCCAGAAACGAGCTGACGCGTTCTTCTGAAGCCTGCTAACCGCCTTGGTCCCTTCCCAACACTGCATCCAAAGAGAACGTATCTGCCTGCCTCAGGGCTCTATCACCGCTTCCTAGTAACCCGGCGACACTACGCAACACCATGGCTACCGCCGTCCAACCTGCGATGATCATGGCTCCTGCCTTCAACCCCCACATCAACCAGTGCCACGACCCCGAGCAGGAGTTCTTCGACTTCAGCCAACTTCCTCCCCAACCCAGCCCGGCCTCAAGCGCGAGTCGAGCTCAGTGTCCAATATTGCCAGCCCGACCAGCACTACCATCGAGGAAGAGCTCCAGGAGGCTGCGAAACCCAGCCACGAGTATGAGCGCTTCAAGCAACAGACTGGTATCCCGTCTGGCTCTCTCGCTGGCCTGAACGCCGGCTACAGCTCCGGCTATCCTATGTTCTCGTCGTCCGGTCTCGACATAATGGCCAGCGACTCGGTCATGGACGGCGCATGGAACAGTGGCGTTGGCGTGGACATGAACATGGGCATGGACTACACCCAACCCGCTTACATGTTCCCCAACAATGACCAGGACGACTTCGTAGACCCTAGCGCCATCCAGCAAGAGGAGGTTCCTGCCGTTAGGCTCTATCCCGGCATGCACCAGCAGCAGGCTGCTCTAGCCAAGGCACAACAGCAGGCGCAGCAACAGCGTCAACAGCAGCAAATCGCACACCAGAGACAGCAAGCTCAGCTGCACGCACAGCAACAGCAGCAGCAGCAACAACAGCAACAACAACAACAACAACAAAAACAACAGCAACAACAACAACAACAGCGCACGGCACCCTCCGAGCAGCCGCAAGACGTCTAGCCCGTTGAGTGACGACCGCACAGAGGCGACCATCGCCCGTGTTGTCGCCCAGATTCGCCAGGAGAGCCAAAACGCCGCTCTTGCGTCCCACGATGCCAATGGCAATGTTCTCCCCCACATCATCCGCGCCAAGAAGGACGAGGAAGACATGGACGAGGACGAGCGCCTGCTTGCCTCAGAGGAGGGCAAGAAGCTCAGCTCCAAGGAGCGCCGCCAGCTTCGCAACAAGGTTTCTGCTCGCGCTTTCCGCTCGAGGAGGAAGGGTAAGCACTACCATCACCACCAACTAAGCATCGCTGACACGCTACAGAATACATCGGCCAGCTCGAAGGCGAGGTCGCCATGAAGGTCAACGAGGCGAACGAGCTCCGTTCCCAGAACCGTGCTCTGATGGAGGAGAACGCCCGTTCGCGTGCGTTCATTGAGCGTCTGCTCAGACACCAGGCTTTTGGCCCTTTCCTCGAGGATCTCGTCCGTGAGGAGGGTATCACAGCCCAGGCTCCTTTGGCATCCATGCCTTCATCATCAACCCCCGTTGTCTCCGCGCCGGTACCGGCTCCCTTCCAACAGTCGTTCGTTTCTCAGCCCGAGAACACGCAAGTTGGTATGGCCATGGTCCCCGAGACTCAGCTCGACTTCTCGATGCTCAACATCAACAATGGCAACAACAGCAACAGCAATACCAACTGGAACATGAACAATGGCTTCAACGGTTACCAGCCCCAAGTTTTTGCTGTTACCGAACTCCCCGAGGGCCCCGCCAACCCGCTCGATGTCTCCGCCATGTCCGGCAAGGGCCACAGCACTATCTTCGCCGTTGAGGATGAGGCGTCTGCTGATGAGGATGTCAAGTCCGACTACCCGGTCATTGAGTACCCCGTCCAGTCCCAGCAGCCTACCATGGCTGCTATTGAGGAGGAGGAGGAGGATGAGGAGGGTTCAGACTATGACCTGTACCGCTTCTCGCCCGCCCACTCTGCTGCGTCCTCTGCTCCGCTCGAGACCCTCTCCATTAACCCTGAGAAAGCTTTTGGCCACTTCACACTGTTTGTGTCGAATGAGGCTTCTGAGGCTCTGTTGGCGGAGCGCTTGGAAAGGAAGATGGCCGCTATGGAGCCTGCGTTCCAAAGGATAGCAGCCATTACATCGATGCTTGACTTTTAGTCTGGTCTGGCACATGACTTGCCCTATCCCTTGCGTATTGCTTCAACGTTCCAGTTCCACTTTAACGACATCGACTCGATCAGTTGGCGGAGACACCTTCACTTCTAGACTGTTCTGTATGATTTCACGATTTTCTATGTTACTATATACCAAGCTGTGACCGTTGTGGCCAGCTGGCCCTTTTGGCGTTCTTTTCCCATTATTCCTTTTTTGACGCGTTTTTTTCTTCTTTGTTTGGGTCCTCATGCCGCCTGTTGTGGGTGTGCTGAGTTGGGTCAGGGCGTCCTTGGGTATCTTGGATCTTGCTCCTCACTTTCTTGTCTATATATAGATTGGCGTTGCGTTGCGTATTTACGCAGCTCAACGTTGATTCGATGAACCCTGAATACTATCTCTAAAAGGCCTACCTCTCTCCCCTCGTGCCCGAGCGCTGCTCTGGAACGGACGTGGTTATGCATGCCTTGGTGCGTGGGTCGCTTTCCCCCGCCCTACCCTTCCTTGGACGTGCTGGTCCCACGGTCGGTCAACTTGGTCACTCTTTTTTGTCCCATTCTCGATTCCGACTCAAGGGCCACCGCAGGTTATGTATGTACGTCCCTGCTTCTTTCTGTACATGGCGGCGAACGTGTCTGAAATAGTCAGTCAATCCTCACCAATCTACCCTGTATGTCTCTCCAAACTTCTCAACCTTGCTGTGTTCGATTTGCGTTTGCAACTGTATAATTCACGTCGCTACGCTTCCTCCACCGTCTGCACCGCATCCTCTTTTCGCTCGCTTAATTGACGATACTGCTCTACAGTCTGGAATTCGGGTTCATGGACCAGGACGGGACATCTTGCTGGGGAGAACAAGTGTCCCCGGCACGATGTGAGTTTGTCCAGTGTGCATCTATTGGTGAGAGCTGTGGTTCGGCGCAGTCATGCGACTGGCCAAATTGGGGTGTTATGTAGGTGGCGAGTTGGGGTTCGGTTCGGACTGTAGCGAAGCGGTGGATTTGATCGCTAACGGGGCTGCCAGGTGTTGGGAGTGAGGAATGGGAGGGGTGATGTTGGGGACTGGTTACTCTAGGCGGTGGAGGAGAAAAAATTTGTACTAAAATATACGTGAGTATGTATAGTAAGAAGATAGCTAGCGTGCTGAGATGCCTTCTCCACCTGTCTACAGTGGTATACATTGTTGATTCACTCCAGAGCCTCAAAATACAATCGCCATGATCAAGCACACCAGTCCCAGCCCAAGAGCGGTGATTTCAAGTCTCGCGCTCCCGCTCTTCTTCGCATCCTGCACCGCCTGCCCCTTGTTGTACCCGTTGCTCCCCGCAATCGCAACTACGAACGCCTGATCCGTGAATCCACTATTGACGGTGTTGGCCTTGGTCACTGCGTCGCCCCAGAACACGCACTTGATCAGCGTACTGCTCGGCGGGTTGGGGCACACCGAGGCTACGTTCTGCGTCGGCGACCGCTCGAAGAAGATGTTGATCGCTGTGCACCCCGTCTGCGCGTCGCAAAGCGCAGAGCAGTTGGCTGTGTCGTAGGCGCTCAGCTCTGCGAGGCCCAGGTATGTCTTGGCGGTCGTGGAGGCGTGCAGATCGCTGAAGGCTTGCGTGTAGTTTGTAGGTGTCGTTGCGTTCTTTGCAAAGTCAGAGAAGGGCGCGTAGCTCAGGAATGCAGGGGCGGTGTCGGTGGTGGGCACAGGGCCTGCGCCTATGGTACGGTTCGAGCAGGTCGAGTTGTCCTGGCGCTTTACAATTGTTGGTGTTTCGCCTGCGGCTGCGGCGGCTGCGATAGAGGATGTTGCGCTTGAGGCATCGTAAGTAATAGCTGGTGGGGTGGCGAGAAGGTCGATGGATAGATTTGGGACGGGGATGTTCTGCACTGCGTCGATGTTGATCTGTTGGGCGGTGGTGATGGTGAGCGCTGCAAGGAGGGAGGTCAAGGTGGTTGAACGCATGGTCATGAAAGCGCGACGATTATAATCAATTAGATAGAAAGTAGATCAATTGCTGGGAGATAAGAGAATATGTGTTTCCTCGCAAAACTGGGGTAGAAGAGAAAGATAAGCAGAGAAGGCTGCGCGCTCCACGCCGAGCCCATGGGCTTTCCATGTATATATGCGGCTGTCGTCTAGCCACATAACAATAGCACCTGCATCATATCTGCCTTTATCCAGTATGGTCCATGTCCGAAAAAGGGCGGTTGAGACGTGGTGGTGTGCGGTAGCGCCGCATCTGGAAGCTAAGGTCAATGAACCAGCGCCGCGGCGCTCGAAAGTCCAGTATGTTGAGCTGAGGCTGAAGCAAAGGGAAGGAGATTTTTGCGCTGTGCACAAGCAATCATCACCAAGAGGCGGAGGACGAGAGCGGAGGAAGATACACGATGTGCTCTGTGAAGTCTACTATGTAATCTTGAGATGAAGGGAACATGGATCGAGCAGTGTTGAGGTTTGGTTCCTGACGGGTGATCGACCGGTTGGCAGGGAAGAGCCTGTTCACTTAAACCAACCTTAGCTGCGTCTTTCATTTCTGCGCTCAACCCACCAAGAATTTGACACGAAATATTGTTGGTGAGCGGTGTCTTACACCTTAGAAGCCAGCATCGCAGACCGTGATGCATCGTCAAATGCCTTCAATAATAGGCGCGCACCGAGTTACGATCCACCAAAATAACGAGTGTGATCAAAGCAACGGCGTCATCCTATCTTCAGGGTCATCAAAAGTGATTCAGCAAAGCCGGCTCGCACGTTCTCCCCAGCCCTGTTTATCCCGGCTAACGATCCGCCGTCCTGGGCGGAATGGCGTGACCCGCTGTTCTGCATCACCCCACGCGCAACCCAGCATCCATCTCTCGCCACCGCAGCCTTCTCCAGACTCCAGTATCGTCTGACCCGACTACCGGGAACAAGCAAAAGGATTGCAAATGACATAATTCCATCCAATCAGAAAATTGGCACAAAGTATGCTCGTTCGATTCCGCAGGTCCGTTTAGGTAGGCAGCCTGGCAGCGCTGCGATGAGCAGTAGGGAGGATGAAGTGATCACGCAACGTGCGTTCAGAGCAATTTGGGCTGCATCGGCGCGCACCGTACGGTGTGTCGGGTCGAGTTATTGCGGAGGAGAGATATAAACTTGGTGGTGTTTCTGTGCTACTCTCATTATCCAGTCGCAACATCATCCATCCATCCACCCATCAACAAGTATTCATACATAGATTTCACAACAGCTCCTTCCAGCATATCATCGAACCACCAATCCCGATAAACCACCACTCCACCACCTTAGCCAACTGTTCTCACAATCAACAAACCCACACACACACACAACACCCATCCAAAATGCCCGCACCACCAAAATCCTTCCTGCCGGCCTTCACCAGCTTCATCGGTGCGCCGCCCCCACACCATCCCATCTCCCATTCCACATGAATCATACAGCATGCTAATATGCCCAGTCCTCGCAACTTCCTACACCTTCATCGTCGCGAGCAAAGAAGGCGCCGCTATGGACGGCGCACGTACACGGTGGCAGCACCAACATGCGAGCGCTCGTAACGTACTCTCGGGCGGGGTGACGATGCTGGATGCTGTTGAGGAGAAGATTGGCAGGGCGTAGGAGGGCGGCGTTGGGTACTGGGTACTGGGTACTGGGTAGGGGACCGGAGGGGGTGCTTGGTGGTGTTCGAGTCAGGCGTTATGTAGGGTGTCATGGGAGTTTGGAATTTTTGTTTACTGGGTGGGATTTGTAAAGGGGTTTGGTGTGGGTGATTAGTTGTCGGCATGGGGGAATACGACTTTTATCCTGTTATCCTGCTTGAGCCGGCGAAATTTAACATGTGTGTCGCGAGATCATGGATGGATGCGTTGGAATGAAGAAGTGAATTCTGATCGAATAGCATACAAGATCCGGTACACTCCATAGGAGCTCGAGATGTACCAAATCGACCAACGAGACGCCCGGCTCAGCCTAATGCGGTGCTGAAACATGATATATATATGTACAAGAAGAGACACCGCCACATTTCATCGTACAGCCCTGCTACGTCATCAACTATATCACTTCCTCGTGGCCTGAATGGCCTTTTCAAGACCAACGATCCTCAGACTCTTCCCACGCTTCAGGCTGCCACTCATGAGCTCGGCGGTGGGGATGAGTGCGTCGTTCCAGTGTCTGAAGACCGCCTTCATGTCGCGCGGTACGCCTTCGAGGACGATGGTAGTAACGGGCATGAAGGGACGGTCCTCTTCTGAAACGGCGAGAATACCGTACTCCTGAGCGAACATCAGAGCGGTGGAAAAGGCAGGGGCCTGGCTGCGAGCTAGAGCACCGACAATACTGTATGAATTAGCAACTTGCACTGCAGACGTAAGAATCATTCCTTGACTTACATGTACATCTCGAAGAAAGCATCAAGAACATAGATGTACTCAGGCTCCAAATCACGCTGGCAAAAGGGCATAATTTCCACAACCTTAGTAGTGACACCAGGCGGCAGTGGGCTCTTGGGAGTGGTGGGCGTCTGTGGGCCGTGTTCAGCGTGTGCGCCAGTAGAAGTGGGAGAAAGCGACTGCGCAAACGAACTGCGGCGCAGGTTCGCGAAGAAGGAACCCACCTGCAGGCTTTGTCCCCATCCTCCCGAGGCCTCTTGTTGCTGGTCTATCTTGAACAGTCGTGCGCGGTAGCGGTCGGAGGTTGCTTTGTAGCGCCAATGGTCGGCTGACCGTGGGATAGCGGGTCCTTTGGTTGTGTTGGGTGGGAGTATGTCGATGAGGTGCGAGGGCTCGGAGCCTTCGTCAATCTCTTGAAATCGCCTGTAGGTGCAAGATCCATGCCCATAAGACGTGCGCCGGACAGCTCCTCGGCAGAGCAGCCACGACCCTTCCAGAGGTGTACCTTGCCAGCTTCAGTGGAGATGAGATAGACAAAAGCAGAACAGAAACTTTTGAGCGCAAAATCGACCTCATCGAACGCGAGATGACCGAGATGACGGCGCCCGCACAGCATGAACTGCTTCGATGCTGGCTTTGCTCCACGTCTGGTGATAACGATACCTCCAAGGGCGTCAAAGAAATTCGGTGGTTCATTACCCTGGCGAAGGATGAGTAGCCTCGCTTGGTTCTGCTTTGCGTGGTTCCTTGCGAACAACTGTGCGTCCTCGATGTTTGACTCAGCAACACTGTTGCCTGCCCATAGGTACACATCGGTGTTCTTTGCACCCTTCGAGTCGCTGTAGACATGCGTGCAGATATACATCGACTCTTGGAAAAGCACGTGCTGTTCGTGAGCTGGGATTGATAGCATTTTGCCGTCTCCTGTGATCTCTTGTATCTGCTGCTTTTGAGTGCGTATTTTGCTAGCTGGACCAAGGTCAAAAGGTGGTGAGTGTAGCACTTGTACTGTGTCGATGTTCTCTGTCAGTTGGCCTTCAGTTATGGGAGCCTCATCGAAGAATTCGGCAAACATGCCGTCGTGCTTCGGAGCAGCTGGTGAGGGTGCTGCCTTTGGAGTGTCCGGCTGAGACTTATCTGCGCTCCTCGGCGGAGACATCGGCAAGTCTTTTGACAGTCGAGGGCTCGATTCTCGTGAGCGTGATACCGAGCTACCAAACCCACCAAACCCACCCAGACTGAAGCCGAGACCTGCTGGCTTAACCTTTGGTTGTAAGGGTGCAGGTGGAAGGGGCTTGGAAGAAATGGATTCTGGACGAGCTGGTGACTCGGGCTTTGACTCGGGCTCAGGCTCAGGCGACCGCACAAGACCAGCATCCTTCATCGCAGCCTTCTCATCTGCTTGGGTAGGGAGCTTGATTGGCGATTTTGTCCGCAAGGGTGCAGGAGAGGAAGAAGCCGACTGTCTACCCCATAGGGCTGTAGCATTCTTCACGGAAGAGAACCCAGTCTTTTGTGGTGAAGACTCATCCTTGACTGGCGAGACGTCAGCATTGGGGGTGGGGATCTCCTTCAGTGCGGCCGGCTTTGATGAAGGTTCGTCCTTAACTGGCGAGACCTGAGCATTGGGAGTAAGAATCTCCTTCAGTGCGGCCGGCTTGGGTGACTCCTTGGACGGGGGTGTTGGCAACGGCCGTGAGAACCTAGGTGATACTATCGAAAGGGGCGGTGACGGCGATGTTGGCTTTGGCGACTTGATCGACGTGATCGATGGTGTCCTGATCGACTCTGGTTTTGGTGACGGGTCAGTGTTGAAAGCTCCAGACGTTATTCTCTCGGACTTCTTCGGCACACTCGGTGAGGCTGTCTTTGGTGTCCCGATGGACTCCGGCCTGGGCGATTGCTTTGGAATGCTCTGTGTTCCAGAAACCCTCCTTTCCAGTTCAATCGACGATGGTTTCTTGGCCACTTCTGGTGTGGGTGCCTTGTCGAACTTGGCTGAAATCTGGCGAGGCTTGGCTGGTGTTATTGGCTTCTCACCGATGGAATCCCGGACAGGCCTGTTTGTTACTGGGAGCTCCTCTGAGGTTCCGTTAGCCTTGGGTGGTTCAGAGTTAGGAACGATGTGCTTTTGTTTGACCAATGGGGCGGCAGCAACAGTGGCATTCACCTTCTCAGGGACTGTCTCCGGCTCTGGGGCGGACTTCTTGGCTGCTGGAGTTCTCCTCTTCGGTCCACGGGCCCGTCCTTTGGTCATGTGCGTCAATTCAGGAGCGGGTCCCGACGAGACTTCCTGGGCAGGTCGCGTGGGTGATGAATCGCCGACACTTGTGTTAGACCTCTCTGTTGCCAATGGAGGCGGGCCGCGAGCCAGCATTCCAGCTAATGCAGGGTTGAAGCGATCCGCTAGTTTGCTAGGCTTATTGTTGTCCTTCTTTGCGAACAATGGAGCTGGTGACACCGCCTTTTCATCCTTCTGGTTGAGGTTGGGTCGTTCGACCCCTCGTAAGCTCTTCTTTCTGGCTAGCGCTTCTGGAACAACCTTCTTCTCTTCTTCCTTGGCGGGCGGAGGGAACTTGGAGATGCTCTTCGAACGGTCAAGTCTGCCGCGTACCGCAATGGCTTCTGGCACGTTGGTGGGCTTTGAGATACTCTCTGATCGCTTCAGCACTGAACCTTCTTCCTGGGCCTTCTCCAGCATAGATGATCTTTTCTCTTTCAGGCTCTCTCTGAACTCATCTCGGCGGACAGTTGGTTTTGGCCCACCAGTTACATTCAAGGCGTTCTTTCCTCCAACGATATTGGCTTTGAAGACATCAGGCGCGACAAAGTTTTTGGTTTCTGCCTTTCTCAGCTTGCCAAATACGTTTTGCAATTCAGACTGTGCCTGGCTCTTGGGGGCGTCGACCGAGGGTGTTTGCCGCGATTTCAAGCCAGCACGAAAGTCTTTCTTAGGTGGGGTGTCCGGCTTCGGTTTGACGGCGGGCGGGAAACGTGACAAGACTGACTTGGACGGAGCCGGTGACGGAGCTGCCTCTTTGTCCTGCTGAGGCGCTTCCACTGGTGTCTCGGGTTCAGACTTGGGAGGTACAGTCTTTACAGGCTGAACGTTGATAGGAGCTGTCTCTTTGACAGACTTGGGTTCCTCTACGTTCTTGATTTCCTCCAACGTTTTGATTTCCTCTTTGAGCGGCGACGAAGGTTTCAGCTCTGCTGCAGGCTCCAGCGACGGCGAAGCTTGGGTTTCCTTGATCTCCTCTTTAGCGAAAGGATCGAACTTGGAAGAATCAAGTTTTAGAGCGTCAAGCTTCGGCGACTCAAGCTTTGGTGAGTCGAGGGTCGACTTGCGGAGTGATACGGGTCTGAGCTGAACATCCTTGATCGGCGACGATGGACGTGAACCCAGCTTCTCACCAAACGGAGTCCCCAACGGACTGCCCTTGCCAAGGTCGACACTTCCACGTTGTTGCTTCGCGCGGTTGAGCTCGGCCATCCATGCTGGCTGTTGTGGAGATGCTGGGGTCATCGGCTTCGGCGACTCTGGCTTGTTCAGTGCATTTTCGAGCCAGCTCGATTTGGTTGGGTTCCATCGCTTTGACGGACTGGACGGGCGATCTCCATCCTCGTTTTGGTCCTTGTTGCTGAAGGTCGAATGGACGGACTTGCTGCGGCTATGGCGATTCGGAAGTGCAGGCCGTACAAACTCGTCCTTGGATGCAGTGTCGATGCCAAGCCCCTTCATGGTCATGTTGCTGGAGCTAGATTGAGGGCGCGAGGAAGGCGCGGTAGACTGCTCTCTACTCAAACTCGTCGGGCGGTCCGTCTTAGACAGGGAGCCGAATGCAGCCATGGGACTCTCTCGGTTGCTCAAGGTAGAGCTTTGCCTGGTCAGGGTTGGGGGAGCTTGGGTGCTCCACCGCTTGCTCACGCTGTCGCTGCGCTTGAGACTTGCACTCAGTACGAAACCACCGACTCCCTTTGTTGGTGATACGGGCCGGTCGCGCTCCGGTGATATCCTCCCTTGGGTCGGCGACATGAGTGGACCGCGTGGCGGCCCTGCATTGTGCCCGCCTTCGCCTGTGATGCCTGATTCCGACGGCGGGGCGAATTTTTGCGATTCGAGGGTTGGCAGAGGCGAGCGTGTGGCTGCTGGGTCCGTGTCTCCTCCTGAGATGGATGTCGCGGCAGAGAAGCGGTTGCTCGTGGCGGTGCTGGCTCGCATGGAGCCGCCGCGTGAGGTGGGGCGACTGGAGGGAGCGCTCTCGGTAGGCGGGCTGGCCAGTTCGGGCTCTTTGGTAGAGGCGGTCGAGTCGCGGGACCTGCCAGGGAGCTGCCTCCTGCCTGAGACGGAGCCTGAGACGGAGCCTGGGACGGAGCCTGGGACGGAGCCTGAGACGGAGCCAGCGTCGTCGGCAGTGTCTTCCTCACTCCGCCTGTATGCTGCGGAGCCAATGCCGCGGTCTGCCGTCTGGCAAAAGGAGGCAGGGTCCTTGGCGGCCAGAGATGCGGCAATCTGGGCTCGCGAGGCTGGTCGTTCGGGCGAAGACGGGGTCGAGGCGTCGCGGGAGGCAGGCCTGTCGAGGCTCGAGGCTCCCGACATGGGGCGGCGGAGGCTGCCAGAGTGCGGGCGCTGCTTCCACGAGAGGGTGCCGGAGCGGCCCAATGCTGCAGCGCTCGTGGCGGGCTTCTTGGGCGGCCCGTCGTCTGCGGCGGGGGCGGGGGAGCCCGTCAGCTGCTGCAGCGACTCCTCGCGCGCCGCGTCGTCTCGAGCCTGCGGTGGCGGGCTCATGGCGGGGTCGGGGTGCTGGCGGCCTTCTCCTGCACCTGCTGCGGCATGTGCATGGACGAGCGGTGCAGCGCCTGCGGCGTCGTCGGTTTGTCGGGCGAGATGGAGCGCGCTCGTTCTGTTGTGGGCCAAACATCAGTCGCGTGCAGAGGAAAAGAGACATGCACCCACCTGCTCTGCGCGCTAGCCGTTCGCTGCGGCCCTGAATCAGCTCGTCCTCGAGCTTCTTGACTCTCGCTGCATCCTGTTGGTCGCGCTGCTCGCCCAGCTGCCGGATGCGCTGCACGAACTCGGACGGGTCGATTTCCTCAGACATGGTGTTGGGCCGTGGCACCGTTGCACCGTGAGACGGCGACAATGCAAACACGCTCGAGACAGCGCCCCAATACGTCGGTGCTCCAAGACAGCAACACGTCAAGAATGAAGCTGCTCGGCGGCAAGGCAGTCCCGGACGGGGTCGAAACTAGACAGTCGTTAAATGGCTTCGAGCGCTCGGTGCATGCCCGGCCTGAGCGTCCTGTCCCTCTCCCCGGAGCTGTTTCGACGGCGCTGAAACACGGATCTGCTCCAGCCCTCGGTAGACAAGGTCGAGCGAGCACGGCGGGCACCAGGGCAGGAGGTGGGATGGTCACAGGGTGCGCTGCAGCCCGCAATCGGTGTTTGTTTATACCTGCACCGCTACGCTGACCCCTTCTCCACACGGGAAGCAGACTTTGGCCGCTTGTCAAACCACCGCTAGACAGACCAGCCCACATCCAGCTGACCACCCTGACCACCCTGACCACCCCGACCATCCTGACCACCCCGACCATCCTGACCACCCCGACCACCCTGACCACCCTGACCACCCTGACCATCCTGACCACCCCGACCATCCTGACCACCCCTTCACGGCCCTCTACGGCCCTCCACGGCCCTCCACGGCCCTGGCTAGTACAGGAACAGTCGAGCTTTTGCATCTTGTACCACCCACTGAAGCCCCTCCTGCAGGTTCAGCCCCGTCATGGCGCTGCAGCTCATAATGGTCCACTTGTGTGTCCCGATGGCCTCGAGGCCGAGTCCCTGCGAGTCGTCAGCACGATTGGCCTAGCAACCCGTCCCAACGTCAACGTCAGCACCCACCTCGCGCACTTCGTCCTCGCTCATGGCACTGGCAACGTCGCTCTTGTTCTTGAACACGAGCAGACTCGCACCGGATAGCCGCTGCTGCTGTCAGTATGCTGCATGAAAACCCCGAGCTCACCCACCTCCTCGAGCAGCAGCCCTGCCAGTTCCTGTCGACAGTCGCCAATGCGCTCACGGTCCGTGGCATCGACCACCCATATGAGTGTGTCGGTCTTCTCAAAGTAGTTCTTCCAGTACGTGCGTAGCGTCTTCTGCCCGCCGACGTCCCCTGACAAGTCAGTCGATGCACATAGGGGATTCAGCAGCTGCAGTACATATGTTTAGTTTGTATCTTCGTCGTCAGCATATCTCCTTCTTGCTCAAGGTTCGACAGACATACCCGTCGTAGTCTATCGTCTTAATAATGAAGCCCAACGTTGGGCTGACGCTGTTCACATCCTCGTTCATGATCTTCTTCACAATAGTCGTCTTGCCTGCATTGTCCAGGCCCCTTCTGTCATCAGCCTCCAGCACCGCAATGGGTGCAGGTGAACACCAACAACATCAGAATGCGCATCTCCTTGTCCTTCAATCGTGCTTTTCGTAATATCGACAACATTTGGTTTGGTTTGGTTTGGATGGCTTCGTTCGCTCACTCGTCACGCAAGCAGCGCCAACTTCGAGAGTCGGATGGAGCTGCCCCTCGGCAAACATTGCCGTGACAACACCCACATGTTGCCCTCTCCCCAAACCCCCTTTGTTTCCACAACCACTTAGTCCAAGTCACATGACCTCAACATAGCCCAGCCTTGCAATCATTCGCCTTGAATCCTTCTATCCAAATCTCTGCGGATTCTGTCATACTTCTAGACAGCAACACGTCATGGTAGCACGAGTGCCCGCTGTGGTCTGTTTTCTTGACAGTGATATGCGCTGTACATGGCCTCTCGGTTTTTCGTCAAATCATCAAGCCCTAGAACCTCGAAAAGCTGTTTATATGGCGCTCTTATCCTGATTCAAGCCTTGCCGAGCTTCGCACGTTACATTAGCTTGATGGCGTGAGACCTCGAGGACATCTAGGTTTCCTTAACAGGCCTCCGTGAGAAGAGAAGTAGAAGCAGTCCACACAACGACCCTTTTCCAGTCACCGTTTTGACTTTTTTTGTACAGTCATTCTGAAGAAACATGTTTTCTGGCACAGGCTGGGAGCCACTGTGAGCCACATTGCAAGTATACTTATCAGTGAAAGAAGCACTAGGTACCAGACTCGACGGGTCCTTCTTTCACTATGAGCCATAACAACGGTATGCTGTTCTTATATTTAGCGACCCAAGGACTCCATTTAAGCTTCTGATCTGCTCTACTTCTACTTCCACCTTTCAACGGCGTTGTCCGCTCCTTCCGGGTTCACAAGATTATTCATCTGGACAGCTGCGGTCGTGCCTGCCTCTCATGGCTCACTTCGCGCTATGCTCTCGTCCTGACATGTTTCCTGCCGAAACGATGAACTCCAACGCCGCCATGAGGCCTCGCCAAGAAGAACAGGCAGATTCTGTCGATCCACTGACCAGGCAGCAGCAGGAGAATTTCGGTAACAAAAATGCAAGTGAGAGTCTCAGCCCTCCGTTGCCTGCTTCGCTTATGGCTCTACACGGCTTTGAGCGTCGTCTCCTCGATCGAGCTTTCTTGGTCCCACTTCACCTCTCTTCTCTTGTACCGGCGCTACTGTCTGCTACGTATACTGACGTAGGATAGACACCTCATCAACGCAAACACAATCGCAAACCGCGCAAATTTGTACCTCTTAACCCTGAGGGTAGCGAATTGAAGCAGAAGATCGCGGCAACAGATTGCGTTCAACCTGTGCAGCGAGAAGAAACCCTGACCAGTGCCTCTCGGGCGAAAGCACGTGGCAAGTTAGCTATCCAAGACTTATCTCACCAAAGTGAACAATCAACACTTATCCGTCGTACAGCTCGCCCACAGGGTCAAGGTAGTGCCACCAAGAAGTCTCACAAACCTCGCAAGAGATATCTCAAACGCAAACCTGCTGCAAAAGACACAGTCAACGACATGGCCCCACAGCTTACAGGTGTCTACCTTCCACCGCATATGCGTAAGCGCACTGCTGTGCTTGCCCAAACGACGGCTGATGTGAAGCTGGGGGACTGCATTGATATTGGCTCGCTACCAGCCTCTGCCAAGTCGTCGCCTAAACAGCCTGTACAGAAAAAGGCCTATTCGTAAGTACAGCCCGTCTTGCCTGGCTTTCCGTGGAGCTCCTCACGTAGCTGCTTTTGCTTACGGAGGACAGAAATGCGGCTGTCGCCCAAGGGAATAGCCTGCCCTCACCACCAACAACAGTCGAAGAGCCACCGAGGCTTGCCAGAGGATGCGCAGGATCGGACGACCATCCTCCAGAGCAGCCGTCTGTTCCGCCGAGACGAAACGGGAACACGCGCTGGCCGAGACCACCAAAGGGACCAAAAGACAGGCATGTCTGGCCAAAGGCACGCGATATTCCGAAAGGGTTATCTTCCGATGGTCACAGTGATGGCGGGGTTATCTTCAAGTCAGACAGTGAAGGGAACCCAACATACGACGTGCAGAAGCTAATGGCCTGGAACGGTGACTGGCTTCCACCACCAGAGGAGTGGGCTGCGCGCAAGGGCTTCACCAATCGTCACTTTGGTCAAGTCATTGAGCGTTGGGCGAATGAGCACAGCAAGCACTGCACCAAGCTCATGGACATTGATTTCCCAGCCTTTTCCGGCATGCAAGACACCGATGGCAAGTGCGTGACTAAAGATCTAGTACCCCGTTACTGGCTACATGAGACGATTGATAATGATTCCCCTCGTACATTCTGGGAACAGCTGCCACACCGCGCACCAGCTGCTCTGAGCGACGTTGACATCACGGAGGACCCACCCTACTGGGAGCGCTGGGAAGATGATCATCTAGATCACTGCTTCATGAATGCCTTGGCTGTTCCGGAAGCGAGGATCGATGTCAGTGACTCGGAAAACGAGTTGGACAGGTTGTTTGCAATGCTCTGTACTAATGAGCGGCTGGCAAGGCTCGAAGAAATCAGAGCAAGCGAAGCGCGCCGTAGGGAAGCTAAACGCAACAGGCCGGTACTTGCCTCCACGCAACTGGGATCGCAATTGCCAGATCGACGTTTGTGCCCGAAAGCCAACATCTATCTCCGGCCCGTCCAGCCTGCCGATGTTCGTGGTATCATGGTAATCTTCACTTCCTTCTTACGTAGCTTCCCAATTAATCTTTTCTTAGACTATATATAACTACTACGTCGCAAACACTGTGCATGCACATGAGCTCGATGAATGCACCGAAGCAGATATCCGCAGCCGTATCGCCAATATCATCCAGGCTGGCCTGCCACTCCTTGTCGCTGTTGCAAAACGCAACCAGCGCAAAGATCCACAAGGATATGTGAGCGAGACAATCGTCGGCTTTGTTCATCTTGAAGACTATGTCAATCAAACCAGCATGTACCGGTATACCTTCGAACTCGAGCTTTACGTGCACCCGGGCTACATTCGCCAGGGCATTGGCAAGTGCCTACTCGACAGAATCATGTTCATCGCCAACACCGGCTACAATGCCAGAAATGGTTATGAGTGGGTCAATGAATTCGAGTACCTCAAGAATGGGAAGAGCCGGGTCGTCAAGACTATCGTGGCAAGTCTGCACTTCGAGCGAGGCGACGAGATCGAGTGGGCCACCAAATATCTCGGAGACTTTGGGTTCAGGAAGGCGGGCCGCTTCGCGCAAGTGGGGTACAAGTCTGGCAAGGTCGTTGACAAGGTGATGTTTCAGCTTCACACCACGGAGATTATCGACCCTAAGAGCATTCATATGGTACAGGGCTGAGCACAAGTCGGTAAGTATTTGAAATATCCAACTGTTGATCAACAGCTTAGGTTGTTTCAGCATTGTGGTAACTTGGAGGATAGCTAAGGTGGAGAGTTCGGGTCGCAGCGGTATTTCTCTCTGAACATTTTCTTCACGAAGAGTTATGTGTTTTGAATATTTCTTTTTCTGGCAACTTCTACCAACGGACTCAGGCAGGGTCGATTTGCTTAGATGGCGCCGAGCAAATCTGCAAACTCAAAACACGATGTACGGAGCGTACAACAGCACAATCAAATAGACCAGATATCCCCTTCATTGCTCATTTTCCACATATCAGCCGTGACACCATCCTGCTCACCTCGCCTATTCCACTCCTACTCCCTCACACGACCTATTTCTTATCATCGTCCTCAAATCCCCACCGTCCCGTCTGATCCAGCCCCAAAGGATTCTGGCCCGTCTGCTCCTTCCCCGCAATGCTCTCGGGCTTGCTCTCATAGCTGTCCTTGTTCTTGCCGCCCAGCAGCTCGCTCCGCTCGTGCTCTTCACCCATCAGCGGTCCCAGCGCTGGGCGCGTCGTGCCGCCAATTGCGTTGCCTAGGGGACCTGTCACG
The DNA here is from genome assembly GCA_026119515.1 of Ascochyta koolunga. Taxonomy (NCBI): domain Eukaryota; kingdom Fungi; phylum Ascomycota; class Dothideomycetes; order Pleosporales; family Didymellaceae; genus Ascochyta; species Ascochyta koolunga. Next base: position 371,973 of record JANLCG010000001.1, on the reverse strand, counting down.
CCTTTTTCGAGCGGCGCGCCGATGGGGCGCAGAACTGTGCCTAGGACGCTTCCTGCGTGGGTTAGTGGGGGTGGGTTGGTGTGGATGGATGGAGGGAGAGAGAGAAGACGAGACGAAAGAGTAAAGTTTGCGGAGAGAAGAGAGAGAGCAAGAGAGACGCACCAACTGGGTCACCGATTTTGCTCAAAAGCCCACCTGAGCCAGTGTCCTCCTGCTCCTCGTCCTTGTTGGTCGTGGGAATGTGGTCACCGCCCTTGGGCAGCTGTTGCTTCTGTCCGTCCTTATCGGCCATGGTGATTGTTTTCTGGCTTGAGCAGGCTATGGCTCTTGCACACGTCTGTTCCGGATACCGAGCTTTGGGATGAAATGTAATGGCTTGGAGAGAGACACAGAGAGAGAAATTATATGTAGCTAAGTAAGTAAAAGTAAGCGCACAGCAAGCCAAGCACTCAACTACATACGTACCCCTTCTCTCCTCAGCCGTACCTACCAGACCCCATGTTTAGCGCTCGCCGTGGCAGGTTTCCAGCACCCGAGCGTCACCGTTTTGCGACGAACGAGTATGACGTCACAGAGCGACGTTGCGCAACGTGGGCATTGGCGCTAGTCTCCACTCTACCAGCCCGCTAGCAGCATAGCCGGTGGGAAATCAGCGTCAGCCGTAGCGGGCTATAATCAACGGATTTGGAAAGCTGCCGTGTTGGGTAGGTGGAATGGTGGAGCGCCTGAAGGATGGTAGAACGGCCCTTCTTACGCCACCAGTTGTGGATGGGCGTTGTTCAACTGCCCGAAGAAGAAGTTTGGAACGGCCCTTCTCACTGCGGCGATCGATGGATTTTGCTCGAGTTACCTTGTGTGGTAATTGTAGGTGGCGAGTACGGGTCTAGAGCTGTATATTCGTGGGTTTTGTATCTAGGAAAACCGGGGAGAAGGGTATCACGTCGACTCCAACCCCAACGCCGTACGCCTTTTGCTCAGGTCCGAGGACCCCGCGTCGTCAAACGATGCATCTAGAACATTTCGTCCAGTCCACTCTCATCGAGCACACTCCTCCCCCTTCTTCGTTGCCCTGTTTCTCTCTCCCTCTCCTGCATCTTCTCTCTGAACGTATCTTCGAAGCTCATACGATACCCCTCTTCTTCGTTAACAAGCTGCTGTTCCGCAAGCAGGCTGTCGTCCAGCGCCGGGTCATCGCTGTCTGATAATCTCCGCACCGGTGTTCGCCCAGTCAAGATATCATACAAGCTGTCTTCGCTAGCTTCACTGCCGTCAGGTGTTTCGAAACGGAGTATAGCGTCTTTGCCGTAGGGCCACGTGAATATGTAGCCAGCTTGGTGAGAGTACGTAAAGACAGGCTTCTTGTCGGCAGGAGTGGATAGCCAGCATGTTGTCCATTTGGTAGGGAGGGCTGTAGCTGGCTTACCGATACAGGAGGAGAGGTCGAGGATTGCTGGGGAGGCGCTGATGCTGACGTCGAAGCGGAGGTTGAAGCTGAGAGGTTAGAGGCTTGGTACAGGTATAGTGTAGGTGAATCGTATGTCGTTTGTATAAGAAGGAGTGTGGAGTTGTCGTGGTGCCATTGCAGTGATTTGATCGGCGCGTGTTGGATGAGGATCATTCGGGGTCGTAAACTTCGGAGATCCCATATCCATACCGTGCTTGGTGTCGAATCGTCTCTCGTCGCGCAAAGTGTACCATCGCTATTGAATGCAAGGATGCTTATTCCCTGCTTCATGAGGCTTGTTTCGTTCTTCTCGAGTGGTGCTTTCGGTGGTGTGACAGGTTGCGGCGTGATTGTGTACGTCCTATTCCCTTGTCCATCCACCTGCTCGGAGTATACAGGCGCGCCAGGAACATCAATAACGGCGGTGTGGTCTAGAAAGACGACTGGCGCAAATGTTCGCGTAGACAGAATGCGCACGCGACGATCCCAGCCGCCGACTGCTAGCCACTCTGTGCCGGGAACCCACTCCACGCTCTTGATGCCCAACCCCTCCACACCCCATTCTCTCACGTCATTTGAAGACTCGCGAGTGATTGTGCGGTACAGATGTCCGTCGGCGGTGTATATGCAGAGGTTGTATCCCGTAGAAGGCGCATCCCAGATTGCAATCCAGCGGCCATCGCGACTCCACTTGAGTCCAGCTGCATCGACTGTGGGAAGCTCAACGCGATTGATGAATGCGTTTGTGCGCGGTGCGAGTAGCATGAGTACATCCATGCCTGACGTTCGACACAGCATAGCCATGGCTTCTCCTCGACCTGCTCGGTCGCTGTGAGAAGGCCTGAACCCCCATCCTTTACCCCCTTCCCAGAGAACTTCGGGTCCCTAATCTCGATAGCCCTTCCAGATCTCAGGTTCCACACTTTTGCGCAAGCACTGAAGTCACTCCAAGCAATGACCTCGTCTTCATTTGCGCCAAATTCAACATGGACGTTCCTGCCCATGCCACCTGAGCCATTGTTGATCACAGCATTCCATTTATCATCGCGCAGATCATATACGCGTGTTGTGTTGTCATCGTGAATGAGAACGCGATTCGAGCTCGGCCGGGGCGCGCGACGGGATGATGTCGATGCGGAGTAGGGTGTGTGGGCAGGAGCGACAGGCGGAGACCATGTGATGCGAGAGGTCTTAATGTCAACAGATGGCGGTATTCCTATGCTTCTTTGTATCTCGAACGTTGTGAGGCATCGTATCTGTAGGCGACCGGTGAAGAGGCATGCGACATGTGCTGCGCTCGGTGAGGGAACGGATACAGAAGCCGCTGAGTTGTGTCAGCGGATTGTTCCAACAGATTATGATTCAACTGTCTACCTTTGTATAGGGACGAGATCTCTACATCCTCCATTGTGTCTGTGCGCGACCGGTGTCTTTGGGGGAGTGACAGCGGTGTTGACACGCGGTAAACAACGGCTGGGCTAGGTCATGATCACCAATCAGAGTGCCAGGCAGTCCGAAGCTCGGCCTACTAGAAACATGTCCACGCAAAGTCATTCAATGGACATCTCAAAACCTATGAAATTGCTGCTATACATAGCCCGACCGTAGAAGCAGCGAGGGTATCGGTATGCATGTCAAACACATCAACAAATCCAACGCTCGCTAAACAACGACAATCTCCCAGACTCAAAGGCTTAGATTCTAGTTGTAGAGCCATCTGAAAACACCGCCATATACAGAGCAGGTGTATAAAAAAGGGAAATAAGAGACCGCGCACGCGTTGCTTTCCATATCTAACGCAATGAGCGCACTCAAGTGCTGTAAACGGGCGCTTTCATCAGGACGCTCTTGCCTCTGATTTGAACTGCTACGCCGACAGCCAGACGTACGCGTGGGGGAGACAAATCGTCTTTTAGCCCACTTGAGCTTCCCGGTGGTGCTGTGAGGCTCTGTTGGCTACCACCTTGGCCCAGAGACGACTCACGTTTGCCAAGCGATGCTGGCGCAGTCGTGGGCTTCTTCGAGGCACCTAATCCGGCAAAAAAGCCACGCTTCTTATCTTCCTTTGGAGCCTGAGACCCTTGTTGTCCATGCACATCGTGGTCGCCCGTGGGTGCATTGTCGTCTAGTTTGGAGGCAACACTCTTTAAAGAGACTCGATCTGCCTCGTCTAGTTCAAGGATTGGGCTAGTCAATGGTGGGATGCCGGATTCCATCTTCATGAATTCGGGTACGATGCCATGGCCTGGTGGAAAGTACTCAATGTGAACCTCTCGACTTTCTAACGGCAAATGCTGAGCAATGCTCACAGCCAATTCGACGATCATAGGTACACCACCAGCAAGGTCTGGTGGCGCAGGATCATTCAAGAACATTTGCAGTGATGCGATGAGTTTTTCGTTCAACGTTTCTGTCAGTTTCTGACGATTTGACTCGGCTTGTGGCGCTCTCAACAGATCTGAAAGACCTTCAAGCGTCGCCAATCGCCAGTTGATGACCTTCGCAGCGAGCGAGTCCTCGTCCTCGGTGGAGTGGCACGAGGGCGCGAATTTGCGGATATTGAGCTGGATCATCTGGAGCTGAGTCGAGAAGCCAGGTTCCAGGTCCGGATGGAAGTATTTCTCGAAGATGTTCTCTACTAGCCAGTGCGAGATGAAGGCCCGGCCCACAGCGGTCATCTCTTGCTTGCCAATCTCTACTGCAGCCTTGTTGACCACTGGGTGCAGCCATGGTGGGATTGATTTCCAGTCTTTTCGAATAGAGAAGGATAGCTGTGCAATAAGCCCATCGAGCCTGTTGAAGCGAGTGCCATACTCGCTGTCGTCCCATGATGTGCGTGAGAGGGACAGACGTTGGTTTGCAAGCGTGTTTTGCAGTTGATGTACTTGGGTCTGCTGCTCGAAGAAGTATCGTTTCACTTTTTGGTATTTTTCGCCTGCATGAAATCAGTCAAGAACTCCTCTCGCTGTAGTGTATACCTACGCAGAACCTCGTGCTCCTTCATCATCTTTTCAATTTCCTCAACAGCCATATCGCTAGTAGCCGACCGAGGTGGAGGTGTTGCACGTTCTGTCTCTGCGCTTTGCTTGTCGCCTCGGTATGGTTGCCCTTGCGAAGCTGTGGGTACGACATTAGTTCCAAATGATGCGACGCCTGGCGACACAGGTGGTTGTCCTTGTAGCTGACCTTGTGTTGTGGGTTGTTGTAAAAGTGATGAGTCTCGAGACGAAGTCGTGGACGGCTGCTGAGCCCCATCGTTCACTTTGCGCAACCTGCCGTTGTTCTGACTGCTTGGCGCCATTTTGTCCTGACTTTGATTGTGAGTCGATATCTTCGACGTTGGTGGATCTGAAGCCTGAGACTGTTGGTTCTGCTGTTGATCGTGTGTCTGGTAGGTCTGGTGCTGCAAAGGTGAAGGTGGAGCGGGCTGTTGTTGAGAAGAAGGAGGGCGCAATTGTTGCTGTTGCTGCGCGTCGACGGAGTTACCCTGCTGCACTATCTGAGGCACCCCACGAGTTGCCTGAGGGTGTTGTAATTCAGGTTGGTGTAGCGATGCAGTCTGCAAAGGGTGCTGTTGGCGGAAGTCTTGAGTTTGCTGCAACTGAGACTGAGATGGAGGCACAAACTGTTGCTGTTGGAGCTGGGCGTTCTGAGAGTGACCGTCCTGCGGTGATTGCCCCTGAGCTTGCTGAGAAGCTTGTTGTGGGTATTGATAGAAGTTGCGTTGTTGCTGTGCGAGATCCTGACCAGGGCGAGGGCTTGGTGCCGTCTGTGGAGCGAATGCCTGATACCCGTCTGAATCTTTGGGGTGTTGGACAACCGGGGGTAGTTTTGGTACTGTTGTTGATTTGCTTGGTGCTGTGACTGTTGCAAACCCTGGTGTTGATCGGGGCTGTAGTGATCTACCCCGCCCTGTTTCTGATAGCTACCTTCGGTGTTCACTCCGTCGAGTGGCGGCCGAGTGTATTGATCCTGGTGCGAGTTTGGAACAAACTGCTGCGAGTGCTGTTGATACTGATGGTCCTTGGGCGGCACCTGAGGCGTGTTGGGGTCCTGCTGTAGGAACGGGTCAAGACCTGGGCTGCCCTCGTCTTGCTCAATCGAGGTGGGCAGCTGTTGCTGGGAACCGTGCCGCTGGTGATACTGCTGCGGCGGCGTGTTCATACGAGGTGCGTCTTGCGCCTGGTACCCCTGCGGTCGATTCTCTCTCCCTCTGGTGGACTGGCGGCGTCCAATTGCGCTCTTGTTTGCCTGCTTTGCGGGGTCCTCCTCCTTGTGCCCTGTCAATCCGGCAGCAATGCGGCTGAGTCGAGACTTCTTAGGCTGTTCTTGTGCGTATACAGGTGCAGGCGATGGTTGGGAGCCACGTCGAGGCTGATCGAAGCCAGACGAGGCGTCAGGGGGCCAGGCTGTTGCTGGTAGCCGTGCAGCTGGTCGTGCGAGCTGAGGCGGTGGTTGTGACTCGTGCTCGTCGCTCGCTGGGGATACTGCTGCTGCGGCCTGTATTGCTGCTGCTGCTGCTGCTGCTGAGAAAGACCAAGCGGAGGTTGTTGCAAAGTGGGCTGCTGCCCGTTGGGATTCTGGAACTCGTTGTTCACTGTGCCAGCGCGTACCGTCAGCCGCACGACCTTCCAAGACTATTGGGTGTCCAACCGCGCACTTACCAGAGGGCACAGGTGAAGATTGCCCAGATGTGTTGTCGACAGACGTGTGCGACTTATTCGACTTGAGCCACGAGGGTTTGGGAACCATGTTTTGGCAGTTGGCAGCTTGGAGCTATGCCGCGAAGCTGCACGATGGGGAGATGCGGGGCGGAGCAGCGATGATGGCCTCCACTAAGAATAGGTAAACAGGGCGATCAGCGAACACTGGCCGCAGTAGACTCAGATGCAAGACGCGCCTCTATCCGGAAACACGAGACATTGTTGTTATGTGAACGTGCATAGCTCAGGCAAAAGGTCAAGCTTCTTCAGCCCCGGCAGCCGCACACGCAGAGAACCCAGCGAATAGAGCAATGCGACCCGTAACACGCTGTGAGCGCAAGCTAGACAGTTCCGCTAGATACCGGTGGGAATTGCTGACAGTGCGCAGCGGTGGCAGTGCTTATAGAAGACAGCTAGGGTATAGAATGTCATGCAGGAGTTATATTGCTTCCACCACGCCTCAACCTCGACTGCTCCAACATGTACGGCCTATCGTCAATCCTACCCTGGCTTCATCACAGCAAGAACGAACAGCAACCAGAGTCGTGTTTGAGTTTGGATACAAGTCCTGAACTGATGAACACGTTGGGTTGGCAGTACTACCACACGTACGGGTACGTACCGGGTACTACCGCGGTCGTCATTAGTTAAGATAGCTCAGCCTTGGGCTTTTCCATATGAGCTGTCTCGCAAGCAGCGTTGGTCCCTGTTTGACTATGAATCTGGCTGAAGCACGTATCTATTCCCATTAGAAGCTTGAGAGCGAGGTTACGAATACTCACGAGAAAGTCTTCTTGAAGCTGCATGAGTTGCAAACTGCCTGTACGAGCTGCAATGGCTATTTTGAGCGCCAGCCCGTCGGGCAGACGGACAGGGCACCCCTGTCATTGCTTCACTGTTGCACACCACCTCCACGAGATGTCCTGAACACACCCGGCTTTCCACAAGCTCTGGGGATGGCCGTGTCTTACCTCAGGAACCATCCCATATGCGCGAGGAATTTGCATATTGGCCACTCGTAGTTGTTTGAACTGCCGGAGAGAGAAAGCCATGTGCGAGCAAACGTTACTCAACCAATGCTCTTCTATATTCCTTACAGCCGCACATTTCCTTGAAGTTAGAAGGTAAGCTCTAATTGTCGTCAAACACAATCTAGAGAGTTGATTATCAAGATCAACGACACATATCCGGTCACGTGATAAAGTATCGGCGCCAAGCTCTATCAAAACACCGACGCTAGCCCGTGAGCTTTCTACGAGGGATCATCATCCCATGTGCTGCGCTGTAGCTGTCACTCCTCCATTACCTGAGGCCAATTGATCAGGATGCGACCCTCGTATACCTGCACGCGGTGCTTATCTGCATTCAAGAGCTCCCGCACTCAGCTACGATCCGCGCAAGCGTTCCGCCCTCTTACCCAAAATGTCACATCGCAGCGAAATCATTCTACCAAAGGTCCGGCGCAACCAAAGCTGGCCTCACCCCGAAGAGGCCTCTCGACTACACCCAATCACAGGTTCGAAAAGCCGTTCGAACCTTTTGAGTACATCGATCCGGAGGGTATCAAACGAACCCTTGTATTGACGGAGGACAACCTATTCAACTCGTTTACGAATTCACCTATACCGCAGATTCGCAAGAGAGCAGCTTTTATGCGACAGCATGCATACTGCCCACATCCTGATCATAAGCCGACACGAGCCGCGAAGAACCCCATGGACCTTGAGGCTCGCAAATCGTCCGAGAAGGGCTCTCCGCCTGCCCACGTAAACTTCGAGTGCCCAGACTGCGGGATACCGGTATACTGCTGCGAGGAGCACTGGGCAGACGACTACGAGGCACATCTGGAAGTTTGCGATGTACTGCGGCAATCGAATGAGGATGACCATGACTTGCGAAGCGGACGATTCTTTAAAGAATTCCAGTTCGCCGAGCCTCAAATGGAGGAGATTCTCGTGAACATGACAAGCTGGGATACATACCTGTATACGCGAGACTTCGATGCGCTCAACAAGGACCGAGAGATGCGACAGGCTACGAAGCTCCTTACTTACCCCATGACCATCGCCAGTGTCATTAACGAGCTGAGTCCTTACAACATTCGCAAGAATGGAAGGATGACTCCTGAGGGCCTCAAGAGCTTCAGTGGTAAGTTTGAATGTTTGTGAGAGCTACAGAAAACTGACATCATCACAGCTCTGCGACACACGCTGCACCCACCACGATCAGGTGGTGGTGACACTTGGAAGAATGCGCGCATTGCACCCCCATCGGTCCGTTTGTTCATCCTTGGTGCACGCGCTGAATCATCTTTGCCGCGTGAGACATGGATGCAACTTGCCTACCTTTTCCACCGCGTCCAATTTTCTCTGCATTTCATTGGCCCCGAGGCCATGGCGAACCGCGAGAAGGAACTTCCTCTCCCCGAGCGCACCCCCTCAATCCCTTCGGCGCCGTCATTGAAGACCGTATCTCCAACGCGATGAAGATTAGCACCTTCGTCGAACACTACCACAATATCCACAAGACGGGCTACTTCTACCCCTACGATCCCTACTTTGATTGCTTCGTTGTCTTCCATCCTGGCTTCGGTAACGCAGCATCAATGCATGAGTGGGAAGAGACACTCCCTTTGCTCCTCGAAACCAAGGTTCCTATCATCGCTACTGGTTACTCGCCTTGGGATGTACAGCAGGATATCGACCATCTACATAATCGCTATGGAAACGAGATGGACATCTTGCTCGAGCCTGGAGAGAACCTGTTCAGGAGTTTGAGATGGGATCTGAACGACTTGGACCCCCATGATGTCACTTGCAGTAACTGGGGTGTTTATGCTTTCAGAGGAAAGCGATATGAGACAGCGAAGAAGGAAGAGGAGGTTGAAGTGCATAGCGACAGGACTGCATAGTCATTTAGTTGTACAGTAGGTATGTAGAAACATGTATATCAATATATATACCCCACGCCAAAGATCAACAATGACGCGATATGCATGTTCCTTCGCTATGTTGAAAGGCCTGCGGACTCGGCTATGTCTATTTCCAGTTGTCATTCAAAGAGGCTGCGAGATACGCTCGTGTTGACATCTTACACCGTCTGCTGGACGTTATAGACAATGAATTGCTAATCAATCTCCATGGTAACAGAAGAGTTGTGGCGTTTTCTTGCATTGTTTCAAGGAAGACGACAGCCATTGAGAGGACGAGTGAAGAACGAATGGGTGTTCTGTAGGTTTGCAATGCCTCTCTGTCCAACAAGAAATTGTCAATTGAACCAGGAGGATACCAGCCCATCTCAGCTCAACAACCGTACAACAAAAGTAAACCCAAGCATCAGCAGCATCCATGAAAATACATAAAAAAGCAAAGCAACACCTAGTCGCCCTCTAGTCCACTAAAGGCTAGTTAGCAAACAATAGTATCCTGCAAACAAGATACAAACAAACGCCAGTATCAACAACCACCACTCCTGCCTCTTAGCCTTGAACAAAGCACCCTGGAGGCCTTCAATGTGTTCTTTCTGGTCAGCAGCCTGGACATGTATCAGCTCCAGCTCCAGCTCCAGCTCCCACACAGCCTCACGCTGCACCTCAAAGCCAACCAGGAGGTCTGCATACGCTGCCTGTAGCCCGAGGTTCTCGTATTGGAGGTACCCGATATCCTCCTGGAGGTACCAAACATCCCCCTGGAGGCCGTGGACGTACTCTTGAAGCTCTTTGAAACCCTGCACTAGCTCCTCATGCTCGATGGTGACCTTATTGACCTCGTCCTGCAGGGCGTTGCGCTCGGTTATGAGGCGGTCTACGGCGTCTTCAAGGTTGTCGAAACCCCTCTCTACGCGGTCCTGGAGCCCCGGTAAGAGGCCGTCGTGCTGTGCCTCGCGCTCCTCGTGGTCTCGAGCTGAACCGTCGTCCTGGAGGTCTTCGACGCCATGTATGCGCATGACGTAGTTGGGAATGTGGGCTGTGGAAGCGTTCGCGATGTTGAACGAAGTCATTGTGATAGTGGTTGTCGGTGTTAGGGGATGAGTTGGTAAGTGTACTGTTGCAAGAGTTTATGTGGGACGGCTTGGAAATTAGGGTAGTATTTCTTGTTTGCGGGGTGTGGTCCTGGAGTATTTTTGGTTACTAAAAAGGTGTTGGTTTGAGTAGATGAAGGGTAAAGTGGCGTTTAGTGGAGAGGTAATGCTTGTCGATATCTATGAGAAACGATGTAGTGTTTGTGATAAACTTATAGATGGCAATACACGGCAAGCTTATAAGGATATCTATAAGACCCTAAGATATTTATTTTGATGTGGAAATTAGAGTTAGTTACACGAACCGACATTAACATAAAAGAGCTGTTGTGGTTGGTCATCTATGATATGGTTGGAGTAGTATGGTAGAGGACCGTAGGTCATAACCACCGTCGTATTATTCAACTTGAGTTCTAACATCATTATCAATATTACTAGGCATAACATTCATCTAGCTTTTTGGGTCAATTTTGATAGCTACAATGGATCATAGGGCGTGGTTGACAAAGCGCTGCATCAACCTACTGGCGGAAACACTACCCTCAGATTAGTGGTTCACCCCCTCTCCCATTCACCACATCTCAATCCAGCTCCCATGAAGCATTCTCACTGACATACTCCGCAGGCACCCTAGGGCCGGGAATTGTGTCTTCCAAGAAGACCATCTTCCAACTGCCGGGCTCTTTGTATACGCTCCGCTTCTTCTGCAGCGCTTTTGCTCGCTTCTTCTCTTTCCACGTAACTTCTGAGCTACGCATCTGAATGAAACGACTGAAATTTTTCCAGTCAAAATTTTCCATGTTACCAATGTCGGAAGGAAGGGACCCGTTGCCCTGAGGGTGCGCAGCTGGCTGTTCCGCAATAACCTTGGGATGGCGCAGATCGAACGCCTGAAGGACGTCAAGAACCTTGAGAGAGTTACCGCTATCGAGTTCAAGAGGACGTCGTTGGAGGTACAATGTAATTTTGGCGAAAAAGCGCTGCTTTTCATTATGGCAGGTCTGCGATTCCATGTCGAGCAGCTCGCGTGGGTGAAAACCGAGCTCGGCCTTACAACCGCTTGTCATGACGATGTTGAAATAAAGACTAATCTCCATTATCAGGGTTTGAGAGGTGATTAGTCGATAGGCTGCCATCTTCGCGGCATGCTTGGTTTGGTGACTGCGGAATGGGACGCGGTACTTGATGGCAGCTCCCCAACGGGACCAGTAGTCTGCCCAGTATGTGACAGGCTTGTGTGCGCCATCACCATCCAGAAGCTCCCATTGCGCGCCTGCTAGGTCCAGCGCAATCTTTGACCCGCATTTAAGTGTGATCTCATAGACGCCTTTTGTATCGCCGCGCTCGTCTTCGTCGGGGTACAGCTGGTCTCGGCGCCTTGTTTCGAACCCGAAGCTTCCTTGTGCGTGCACAATGTGTGATGACTTCTCGGTTGGATAGTATATGATCTCTTTAATATCAGTTTGCACATCTTCAACTAGATCTGTGATATGGTGTCAGTCTCGATTAGAGCTGTACAATCCTGTTTCTTACCTTGGAAGAGCGCCTGTACTGCAGCGTGCATGACTACGAAAGCCCAGACCGAGTTACGATGGGTCAACAGGGCATGTTTTGCATCGTCTTCAAACGCGCTGAATGCCTCGGTTGGAAACTTGATGAGCCAACCGCCCGCGTAGCTCTTGCAGTCAGTGTGACCTCCTGGAGCTGTCACGACGCCTGTGCCATCGGTGACTTCGACAGCAACGAGCTTGTGATCCGGATCGCGCTTGATGCACACATTTTTCATGTCATAAGACCATGTGTTTTCTAGAAATGTATAGAACAGCGACTGTGCAATCTTGCCGGCCTTGATCGCTCGCTCCATGTTCGGGGCCATGGCGTGATGAAACTCCATGTGCACTTTCAGGTGCTCGAGCTCGTCTCTCTTCTCACAATCGATATCGCAATAGAATCGTGCGTTGGTTGCTATTCCTTCACTATCCAATCGTGCGCAGTGATTGCAGTAGTTGGTGGTTTCCTCGTCGCACACAAGGCACGGTTGCCAAGACATCGGTGTAGATGGGAGTTGTGTGAGCAGGGGAGGGAAAAGTGCAGTAAAAAAGAAGTTGATGAAAAATTGAGAAAGAGACTCGTGTAGTCTCAAAGAGGGGCACGATTTGTCAAATGAGACTCCAAGTGAAGGCGAAAGAATAGCGGTTGTGTAAGCAAGACGTTCATAACTTGCGTATCTCAGCTCTTTAAACCAGAAAGATCTGGATTATAATAGAAAGGTTTATTTAAAGCTTCGAGCGGACTACGATTTTGATGTGAAGCTTTATGTTCGGTTGCTTCGTCAGTGTGAGTGGGATAAAAGCAAGCAGTATCTTCTCGACCCAGCTGAACGAATCTACTCAGGCATGATTGGACGAACGAGAAGAATAAATTCAAAATTTATTTGCTAGAGGCGAAAAATATTTGGTGAAGAGGCTATAGACAGCATGAACTGCCTCTATACCGTATCGATTCAGGGTTAGAGCTAACCCTAGAGACTTGAAAGACTTCAGTACATGGGAACTTGATATGGGTGCAAGCAACGGTGATTGAGGTTAATATTTTGAGAGCTATAGTTTATTTTAACCATTTATCAAGGCAAGTGAAGGGGGCCAAGACGCATCAGATGTGTTTGGTACAAATCACAGGATAGCAGTAAATCTTCACAGTGCTCCAGACCTAGAGCCACTGAAGGCATTGTTATATTCGAAACAAAAATACTGTTCTCATAATCGATCTGCTTTTGAAGATTCCAACCCAGGTCGCGTTCACAGCGTCTATGGCATTGATGGTGTCTTTCCTTTTAACAATGCATTCAACGCTCTAACAGGTTGTATATTAGTTCTCTTCAACTCCCCTAAAACATCAGAAACAGTAAATATAAAGTACGAGAACAAAAACTTAAGGTAACCGCAACTATGTGCCACGACATCTCCAACATGTTGAAAAAGCTATGCTCATCGTGTCGGCGCTCGGCTCCAAAGAAGGACTTTTTCCGCAAGGGTAAAGAGTGGAAGACTTGCAATGAGTGCTCATTCAAAGGCTCTTATCAGCGCAAAACACAGTCTGTTTTCGTGGTTGATCACTTAGGACAGCTTGTGAAAGGACTACACATTGGAGAGCCCATAAGGCAAGAGGCGGTGCAATTGCACTTCCAGCAGCAGCTAGCCGAGCAACGTCAACTTGAGCAACAACAATTCGAAACCCAACACCAGCAGCGGGATCAGCGGATGACTATCGAGTATCTTATGAACGCCCCAGAACTTCATGAGCCTGTGCCGGCACAGCTATATGAGCAACAGCGATGGTTGATGCATCAAACCCAACAAATTTACCAACACGACTCGATGCAAGAGCAGCCTGAACAGCACCTAGCCTATCTTCATAAACCAGAGTCAGAGCTGTTCGTACAGCCCTTCCCATTATCAGATCCCAACCTGCGCTCCAACTTCGTAACTAATAGAGCAGAGCAGGTCGAATATAACTTTAACGATTCTTTTGGTCCAGGTGACCCGGACTTTGACTTCGAGGAGTGCCTTGCAAACGCTCTTGATGCTGATTTGCAACCCTCGAATGGCACTAAGCAATCAGCTTTCGACGAGCTCGGCCTTGACAATGGAATTAAGCGAGCAGAATCGATGTCTCCGATGGATGGTGATTTCAAGAATCAACCGCCGTCTTACGACTTCGAAACAGTGGATCATATGGACCCGGAAGGCTCTGAACCTGCTGTGACGCAAGGAAACATCCTTGATACTACCGCTGACGAACCCAAGGACCAGTACCAGGCTGCTGAGAAGCAAGTCCGCGAGCCAAAGCTATCGCCCTTCTCTCTCGACAGCTTTTTTGCGGGCTTTGACGCATCACAAGATATCCTGCGCCAATCTGTCATGTCCAATCGAGACCTGACCGGCACAGCACTTATAGTGAACCTGATTTCCGAGCTCGGATTGGCTGTTCGCCTCTCGCAACTCCACCGCCGCTGGAACAATATGAAGCAGCCCGACTTCCTCAAAGAAGCAAACCTGCTAGCCGAACTGGAGAACGAGAATTCCATTATACCTTGGGGCCCGCTCTCAGACCTGCTGACCATGTATGAGGTTGGGCTAGAGGAGATACTCGACCGCTACGATCATGACAAGGACTTGGATTGGAGAATTAAGGCCAAGGTCAACAAGGACCTAGATTGGAAACTGAAGACAAAGATCAAAGTCGATATGAAGCGCTTCGCCCGTGCGGTCAAGACTGACATGTACCAGAAACCGCTTGATATCATTAAGCTGAACACCGAGGCTTTGCTCAAGTTGTTCGTGGATTTGTCTGATTACCCAGAGAATACGATCAGGGCTGAGCTCAACAGGCAGCTGCGTTCTTTGAAAGCTGCGGTTGTCGAAAACTGCCAGGGCACTGGGGTTTTACGCCTGAAGTTTGGCGTTTATGATACATATGTGAAGGGCTAGAAGTCTTTGTAGACACAAATAGGTATCTCTGGGAAGGGGGAACCAATTAATGAATATGTAACAATAAGATATGCAAGAACAGAAGATAATTGACTAGTATGAGAAAAATTTATCCAGAGAACGTGTTTATACCATCTGACGCTTTATTGATCTGTTGTGAGAGGGCAATCTGAAAAATACTTTGCCTAACAGTTCACGCTGGCGTGAGAAACCCAAAGACTGAGAGAGCGGTAGTACACCAGCTAGTTCTTGCAAGCTATACTGACATATAGATATATCATCTCTGTGCTCTTGATAGCCAGTGACATTCATGTACCAGCAGATAAGGAAGATGTTGTGTTACCAGATGGTTGAGTTCGTCATCCTCTTTACAAACTTAAGCCTTAGATGAGCATCGGCCCGTCACACCTTGCTACTGTGGTCCACCAACCCTCGAGCATATCTTTCCCGATCACAATCCGCTCTCTGACTCGCCTTGCCACACTCCGTTCACCAGTGACGTTGAGGCTTTTCGCGACCACGACCAAACTCCCGCCAAAGGAGCCGCTGCCTGAGCTTCCTCGCCGCCAATACGACCACGACTCGGGCACTTGTTTCGACCACGGGCCATGATCCTAAAGAGGTCGAAGTCGAAGTCGCATTGTCTCATAACGGAATGCACGAAGTTTGAATTGCGGTCATCGGTGGACGTCATGCAGCCCTGCCCACTTGCTCGATCCTCTCGCCAAACCCCCGCCTGCGTCACCAATCAAACCCCTTAGCGCTGATGATTGCGGCCCCATCGCCAAAACTCAATTGCCTGTTTGGCTGAGGTGATCTGCAGGACTTCGTGGCTTTGTAAGATCATACAGACGGAGGTGCAAGTATTTATGCAGATGTGTGTACATGGCTTTGGCTGCGCGCACGGTGAGCTGTGGGGTCGGTGATGCAAAGCAAGAGTAACGCAAGACATTGGAAAGGAGAACTCCTTGACCGAGCGAGAGGCGCGGTATAGCGAACGCCGAAGCGGATCTGTGTTGATCGCCGGGTGATCTGCTTTTGAGTTTCATGGGATGCATGGGCCGACTTTGTAGAGAATGTACAGGCGGCAAAGTGCCGAGCTGCATGCCTGCTTCGATCTCCCAGGGCTTACCATGAGCATCTCGGGGAGGACGGAGATGCAGCTCTGCTGGCGACGTTTGTTTTGCACGCATTGCTTCTTTGCACTATGTAGGCAACGGAGGTTTTGGAGATTGCGTGCTCGTGTGCAAGTCTTGTTTTGCAGAACTTCCTTCTCGTTCGACATGTTTGAGATGCATGGATTCAACTACCGGTTTCAAGCAGGAGCGGCGACGTGGCTACAAATGGTACTCAAGTCCCACGCCTGGCGCGGGAGCTCGACATGGCGTTCGTATCAATGACAGGTAGCTGAACCAGTCGCGCACTTAGGATGTAAGACGCGGTAGATACTAGTTCCTCTCCCGGTGTTATTCGACAGTGCGCCCGAATGCCATAATTGTTTTGTCTCAAGCAGCAAGACAACCACTCACCGGCGTCCAAGACTGCAAAAAGAAAAACCTTTCCTGGCTGCTGGATGCTCCATGATACAGCCCTACAGGTGAGAAACCCAGTGCTCGTTGCCGCGCCTAGCCTCAGCTTGGCTGCTTAGCCGCTTGATCCAGAGCAGCGGTCTGAAGGGCGCTCTCCCGTCTCGTTAGCTCAGTCATGCGTGCCAAAGTCTTTTCAGCCCAGAACGTGTTGCTACGTTTTTCAGCTCTCCACAGTGCGCTTAGCGGTGAATCTGAAGCATTTTGGGCGCTGAGTCGAAGCGCGTTGACAAGGGAGCCACCAGGTAGATCCTTCCACCTAACCGAGTGCAGTTCGGAGTGCGCGATAAGGCTGTCGATAGGTGCGGACGGTTGGATATGGTGTCTTCATAAGTTCACAAAAAAAGCATGCATGGAGTTCTGGACAAGGCGCTCCAGGCTACGACGTTCGAGTTTGAGGCTAAGAAGAACTGAAGTGGCAAAGGACAATGCACAATAGACAATGCAAAATAGACAATGGACAATAAATAAAATGTGTAAGTCTTAATGTTTAGATGATAAGTTTCTATGTGGCGAGGACTGTCAGACCTCGACTGGAAAGAGATGCTGCGAAGGGTATAATGAAGAGTTGTAGATCCATCGGCGAGGTGATGTCCTATCGCCATAATGCAATGTGTCACTGCCAATCCGAAACGCCCGCGATACCATTGTGGCATATTGCGAAAGAACCTTATGCTAGTGAGAAACCCTCATATGCAGCGCCTGATAGAACTGTAAAGGGACAACCGAGATAAGCGTACAGTGCTTAAGGTTGTGCCACCCTCCCACCCAGGTTGGCGGCGACCTCAACGCCGTGGCGCATGTTCGTGCTGATGACTAGGCATGACTTTGGTAAACCAAGAACGTCGTTTGTGAAAGTACCCAACGAAACTTGGAGATGTAGAAAATTCTACATCGGGCTCGCTGCACCGTAGTAATGATTATAGGCCATTTATCGGCGGAAGATGTTCAACAGACTCTTGCGCTTAGGCATCGAGTGCTTTGCTGTCTTGCTCTCAGGAATAGGTGGTGGAATCAGATTGGTACTGTGCTTCCTGCTGAACTTGCTCATGATAGGCTCAGATTGCTTGCGGTTGATCTTGCTATCCACAGACTGGACCGGCACGCTCTCCTTAAGGCCATTCTCGTTCACAGCTATTCCGGAGTCGAGTGGTCCAGGGCTAGGAAGCGGAGGGGTGACTGTTCTTCCCTTGGTGTTAGCCTTGGAAGTCTTGCGAGAAAGCGTGATGCTACTCTTTGCTTTGGGGACACCAGATCGGCGGGAGCTTTTGGTCATAGCCCGCTTCATGCCTGTCTCCTCAGCCTGAGTGCGCTCAAGGTTCTCAATCTCGCCCAAGATTGTCATCCCGTTCATCGCAAAACTCTCCTCCTGGATGGCAACGAACTTGACGATGCCGCGGTCAATCGGTACGCCGATCGACTCGGTCATGAAGTTCTGGATCATGGCGGCATTGCGCTTGTTGAGCGTTGGCTGCAGCTGCACAGGCAGTGCATTGATGGTGAGAATGTAGGTTGGCTCGAAAGAGCCTCCGAGCAATAGACACGCAGAGTGGTTGACCGTTATCATGATCGAGGTCTCGGGCTTCTGATAACGCGTCGAGAGATGATGTGAGAGGTCGGTGACAAGGGTGTACTCATCCTTGATCTGTGCGCCGATTAGCATGCATGAAAGAGTGGAGCATCGCGGAGAAGATTAGCAACATACAATTACATTTGTCCTCAACTCTGCGACAATGGGTGCATCTTTTGTTACGCGGTCGCGCGCAGACGAGGAGGCGCCATCTTTGTAGGAGAACTGCTCCTCGTAGTACTGAGCTCGCTGGCGGGAGTAAGGGCGTGCAATGTTGGCACCGGCAGACGTAGCAGGCCGTAATCTTGATTCGTCGAATGCAGGAGATTCCAGGGCGGATCGCGGTGATGATGTGAATGAAAGCTGGGATGGCGATGATAGCGGTTGCACGTCGTTTGACTCGGGGACAAGGAGAGTGGCACCAGCCTGCTTGGGGAAAGCATTCGATGCCGAGTAGGTGGAGGTGGATGACGGCCGTGACATTTTGGTGGAAGTCGAGTTGTTGGCAGAGTGAGGCATAGCAAGTAAAAGAATATAAGAGATTTCAGAGGTGTGACGACGCGAATTGTTTGTTTGGTCGGTGAGGGGAGCCGCGAATTCCTGAGGTGTATCCCTAGGGTTGGGGCTCGCTAGATATGGATGCAAGACGGTTTGTGCAACCGAGCACGCTGATCGTAGGTCGAATGCGTTATCTGTGCGTGAGACGGAGTTTTGGTAGTCAGACGACGCCAGCTTCACTCTAACACAAGAGAAGAGGACTGTGGGAGGGATGCTGGGCGGGTGGAGTGGTGATGTATGGATGCAGACCAGGTGCTCAGGGCAGACTGCAGTTATGGAAACGTCTCGTTTACTTGTAGACCCCACAGATGAGCAAGAATGAACTACGAGAGGGCAGGGACGGTACTGGTGAGGAGCTGCCGATAGCGCAACCACTTTGCGATATATAGACTACGCCACAGCGGCGGCTTGGCCCAAGTGTGAAGAGCAGTGCAACCCCATTTGGAAGTAGAGAACAGGGGTGTGTTTCCATCACGCGCCTTTCGCTTTTGAGACATGATTAGATGCTTGTTCTTTGGGCTATGCGGTCGCGCCCTTGTCTGATTCTGAATGTGGCTTGCTGGGGTGTAGACGCTAAGCGCTCTGCCATCGGCCACCCCAGAACGATGCACATCACCGCCGCAGCGCGCTTGCTCAGCAGCCTCACGCTAAACCTACTCACCGACTTGCATTTGGACAACAGCATGACAACTGGCTTCCTTTGCCAACGCCACAAGTGCTTTTCCCAGCTGCAGAGACTGCTGGCCGTCGGCTTGGGCGTATGCAGCTCGATATTGCTACCCACTCGTCAAAGAAAAAGGCAAACCGCTGTACCGTCCAGCAGCGCCTCTAGGTCCTATTCGACGCTGAAAGCAGCTTCACGGCCGATCTGGTTCTCCAGAGCCACGCAACACACCGCTGGAACCGTTTGGCCGCGCCTCCGCCGTGTCCATTCCTTCATACCCCGCCGATCCCCGACAAGACTACCCTGGCTTGACTGGGCTCGAATTGAATCTCTCATAGTCGCCAAAACGGTCTAGAGGTCCCTCGATTTCGACAGCCGTGGCCGTGCTTCTTGTGATATTGTATCTATGTCTTGCTTCCAGTTCTGCCATCTGCCACCGTGCAAGCTGTCACTTTCGGTCAACACCCTGCGGCGTCCAGGTCCGCCGAACTCACACAACATGACGGGGCACTGTCGTCCTCGGTGACCAAATTCTCCAGATCGGCTGTGTTGCACATGACTGTCAATCCGGCATCGAGCCGAAAAAAGCGCACACAAGAACAAGCACCTCCCGTCGTTCTGTGAGGCCACAGTGTTACCGCAAGGGAGCGCCTGGCCTCTGCATTGAGAAATATCATATCTCCACATGCGTCACCATCGAGTGACCTTGCGATTCCGAGGATCCTTCAGTCAGACTGACAGTCAGACTGACTGGTAATCATTCATTTCGCATCGAATGCAGGTACCAGCTCACGATCCTCTTCGAAGGCCTCGACCGCCGTACAGGATGGCAACTTAGGTGGACATTACTCGGCCATTGACTACCCGAAAAGGGATGTAGGTCACCGCTTCAACTGGGTTGCGTAGCTAATGAGCTTGTGTTCGTCATCTCCAAGCTACTGTTATTCATTGCAGACACGTGAAGCTAACCGGGATTAATTATCGAATGTTCAATTTACCCTCCAAGGAGGATTCTGATAGCGATTTCAGCACGCCTGACTGCGACCTCACCAATCAGCGCACAATGGCGACGCTCATGTAGCCTTTTACCCTTCAATCTCAGCTGCTTTGTTTGTACAACGCGTCGTGTAGTACACAGTACGGCACAACGCATGTCAGAACCCTTTTCGAAAATTTGAATGTTGGATGCGCGCTGCAGTGTAACGGCGTATCCCGAGTCGTACTGTACTGGCTCTGCAGTCTGGGTGCATACGGCGTCGTCTTCATCTTGTATTGGTTGGACGTGCGTGTGCGGGTGTGTCGTTCAACGTCTCTATTGAATCTGCCCGTCAACACCCGTTGACGCCACAAGCGTCCACGATCGTGCATCTGAATCTCTGTCGTCTGCCACAAGTGCTCCTAAAGGATGGCTGTGCCGTGATCAGCCCGTGTAATACAGTGAAGATACGCTCGTGACAGATGTCCGGCGCATTGATTGAAAGCTTGACCGACGCGCTGTCGTCTACTCTACAGTACTCTTCGAATGGGGATGGAATCTGTGCTAATTGCGACGAACAAGGATCATAATCCTCCTGCAAAAGACAAGCTTAAAATAGTGAATGGGTTAATTAAGGGCAGACTTGGGTCGCGCACCCGAAATCTGTCTGTGTGGATGGATCATGGAGGCAGTGTTCGGGCTGGCTTGCTCCGCCCACTGTTGCGCCCGCTCTTAATGGGGATCAAAACGGGTCAGCATGTACACCATATGATCCTGCGCCCGGGATACTGGCAAATGTTCGAAGATACTGGCGCCATAGCACCTGAAGGGGAATGCGCACTGAAACAAAAGCAGCGGGAAATACCACGCTTCTGCGGCCATGTGGAAGAATAGACAAGCCGTATGATCAAATCTCGCAGCCAAATGTGGAGCGCTCCTTGTAGGTGAAGATAGAAGGACGAAGGTGGCATTGTGTTGACTATGACGTCCTCACGTGCCTTGCGCCTGCATCTCGAGCGTTTTGTTCTCCAGCACCATGCTTGCAAGACCCACCATCCCAATTCAGATCTGACAACTAAATCAACATGCCGCCCAAGAATTCAAGCGCAAATGGAATGACGCGTAACGGTCCTCAATTTAAGCCTCCACGACTGGTGAAAGCACCAGCGAAAGCCTCAACAGGAGCTGCATCACGCACAGTCGGCGCGTCGAAGAAGCCCAACGCCCCCGTTGCCAGGTCTGACTTCCAAACGGCAGCAACAGTTATATCCTCCGACGAAGAGGACGCACAAGAAGACGAGTTCGATGCGCTTAGTGATGACCTGATGGAGGATGCACCTGCGCCAAAACCCACCAGAGCTGTTGAGCACTTGACAACAGCACACCCAATACCAGCACCACTACTTGCACGACTACTTCACGAAAACTTTGAAGAAGACAACACACAAATACAAAGGGGGCAATGACTTTGACCGGTCGGTACATGGAGATCTTTGTTCGGGAAGCGCTCGCTCGAGCCAAACATGAGCGTGCAAGGTCTGTGAGGAACGATGGCATATCAGACGGTTTTTTACAGGTCGAAGATCTAGAGAAGCTTGCACCACAACTGGTGCTAGACTTTTGAGCAACGAGCGACATACAGAGCGCTACGAAGTGCACATCTACGTCGAGACGTTCATTCGTCATGACAGCCTACCATGGATACGCAGCTGGTAAGTGAACAGCAAAGTCATTGCGTGGTTCACGGAGCGGCTGTCATGTGTCAGACACGCCTATCCAGCATTGTTTCTCTGGAACAGCATCCGGGTGAATACGGTCTTAGGAAGGTACGACACATCACGGAACAGGCGAGATATTGAGGCGACGAGCTGAGAGGGCTGGAAGGAAGCCTGAGAAGTAAAACAGCTTTGACGAGCGCACATACAATTATAACCGAGGTATTGTTAGTGTCATGAAGAATGTTGGAGACCAACACAGATTGCATCCACTCCCAAATATGCTAGCTGTTCAAACTCACCCAGCATGATGCCAGGCACTGTTCAGATTTCCGAATTACAACAAAAAAATCCTTTGTAATGCCTATAAACGGTTCTGAGTTTGCCGGTGCCCAGGTGTCAACGTTGCTCGACTGGAGCGTGCTCAAACACGAATGGAACATGGAGTGCTTCGTCAACTCAACTACCAAGCCGAACCTCGCAACAACATCAAGGTTACACACAATCGTCTGCACCGATCGCCAAAATAGAGAAACTGAATCAGGACTACTGTGCCGACATTCATTTACCAATAATTTTTTTGGGGTCCTTGGCTGCATCCATAAAGTGTACAGGTGCTGCTCGCAGTCATCAGTGTCGTGCGCTGCGAGCCTCAATTGCTAGGGTATGAGAGGCTGAAGCACGAACGGCTTCCAGTACGTCGCAGACTGCCCTTCATGTGTCGGAAAAGCTGTTAACCGCCACGACGACGCCTAAGCAAAACAAAATCAACGAGGGTTCCGAAGCCGTCCTCAATGCCTTAAGAGTGCCTATACCCACTTCTCAGGCTCACATTTTTACTCCAGATCTGTTCTGCTTCACGTCTGTCACTGCCATCTCTTCTAATCTTTACGTTCATCCCACCTTGACGGTTTTTTCAACCCATAATACCTGGCTAGTCCAGCTTCCAGAGCGCTAGTAGCCTGTATCACTCTCTTGAGCACCATATACTAGTAATTCCTCGAACCAATCTCTTAGAACACGCATCGCCACAATGTACTTTTCGAAATCCTTCATCATATCCGCCCTGGTTGGCTTCGCCGCGGCACAATCATCAGTATCATCACAGTCCATCTCAGCTTCAGAAACTCTAGCCTCGACAGTATCCTCGACGGCATCTGCAGGTACAACATCGTCAACATCAGCAACATCTGGCGCAGGAGTCACAACACACATCATTCAGGTTGGCGGGCCGAATGGATCACTCGCTTTCTATCCCAACAACGTGAAGGCAAACGCTGGAGACATGATCCAATTTCAGTTCCACCCAAAGGTGCGTATACATAGATACATTGCAACGATATCATCTAACGTCTACCAGAACCACTCTGTTGTTCAATCCACCTTCGAAAACCCTTGCGTGCCCATCCAGAACATCATGCCCAACAAGACTGATGCATTTTACTCAGGCTTCATGCCCAACAACACCCCTCTAAACTCGACGTCCCAGCTTCTGACTTATACTATTCGCGTTCCGGATGACAAGCCTATCTGGTTCTACTGCTCGCAGGCCAAGCACTGCCAGGGAGGCATGGTCGGAGCCATCAACGCGTAAGTATCCTTTGCTTGAGCATACATCCAATCCAAGCTAATTATTTTGATAGTCCTGCGTCCGGCGAGAAATCTATGCAAGCTTTCACCGCACTTGCTGCCCAAGCTGCTGAGAGCCTCAGCCCTGGTCAGGTAGCTGGCTCTGGCAACAGCGGCAGCGGCACAGTAACCGCATCGCCCTCTGGAACATCCGGCTCACCAACACGGAGCAGTGGTACAACAGGCACTAGCACAGCACAAAACGCCGCACCGGTACTGAGCAGTCAATCGTTCTTCAGTTTTGGTGCGGCTGCAATGGCCGTTCTTGCCTTGTGGTAGAGCAACGATGATTCCATATTTAATTTCTATGGCTTCATTCTAGAGCACTGGGTTTGAAGAAGATTTATTGTGATACCATCCTACGACTGAGCTGGCTTTAGTGGGTGTTTATGAGGCGTTTCTTGTAGTAACCCATCCTGAGGATGAGCCATATGCATATGGTTCTTCGGGCCATAATGAAATGATATTTAATACCTTTTTATAATTCTATGAACATGCGATGTTTTTGTGACGAGTTGTTTCCATCTCGAAATACCCGTGTAGTCGAATCTGATGTGCATGGCGTGCCCCCACACTTGTCGCCATCCATGTGCCGGCTGCATCCTTCCCACACCACCACGTGCAACATTCTAGCGAACCACAGATGGATGCCGTACACCCTTGAGTTATAACACTCATCAGAGATATACTGCAGCTAGACGCATGCCCGGCAGTCGTAAGCACTGCATGGTGGGATGACCTGCAGAAAGACTGACAGTGTTGCGGCGACGCCTTGGTCATTCGAATGATTCACAAAGGCTTGTAATTGAGATTATCAGAATGAATTCACGTGAGACAAGCTTCTGGGAACGCATGGGTTTAAAGGAGAAGGATCGAGCAGGCTACATCAATACTGTGCAGGGAAGATACAATGGGTATGATATAGAAGAGTTCGAACAACAGGGGTATTGCAGCTTCACGTTACTCTTGTCGAAAAAACAAGAGTATTTCACGGAAGAGGACAGATCTCAGAAGAATACCTATGCTCGCGCCTCTAGAGTGGACCGGCAGCTCATCGTTCAGCTTCGCCCGGCGCAACACGCTCTCGACCTCGGCGTAGCTTGGACAGCAAGCATAAAATACTCATCTCTTGCCCCCACAGTTCGAGCCCTGAGCCTTGGCTTACCTAGAGGTCTTTACGCATACGAGATGAACAGGATTCAGGGCATACCGATGTCTCGCCTTCAACCTCGTGCGTTTTCGGCTGCATCCGAGACACAGAAGAAGCAGGAGACACTCATCGCAAGCTTTGCCTATGTGATTGCACGAGGCTGGCCAGGCTTTGCCAGCAAGAAGCGAAGAGATAGCGTTCTGCGAGCCGAATCACCTCTCAATGAGGGGCAAACGATGCTGTCCCAGTGCACAGGCAAAGTTGGATCGTGCATAATTCGCAAACTCGAGAAACTTGCTCAGGATCTCCCAGATCTCTGGGTCCGAGAAAGAGCTCAATCAACACTGGACAGGCTTTGCATGGTGGACGAATACCCTGTTGTGCTCAACCATGGAGACCTCATACCGTCCAATATCCTTGCCGACGAGGAGACATGGGAGATCACAGGGATCGTTGACTGGGCAGAAGCTGAGTTTCTGCCATTCGGAACATGTGTCTATGGGCTTGAACACCTCCTCGGTTTCTATCAGCCAGCATCACAGGAGTCTGATCGGCCGACCTTTAAATACTACGACAATGCTCCGAAGCTTCGTAAATCTTTCTGGGACTACCTGTTCCGGCTTGTGCCGGGGCTCAGGGATAGACAGAAGGATGTGTGGCTGATGAGAGATGTCGGAGTGCTACTATGGCATGGCTATGCATGGGACGAAGGTGCAATCGATCGCGTTGTGGATGAGGCAAATGATTGCGAAGAATTGGTGAAGCTTCGAGCGTTCCTGAAAGTCCAGTGATGACTACCTTTGGCATCATTGCAAAGTTATCGGGAATGTTTCTCACGTTTTTCCCACGATTTCGTTACGCATTTTGTATTATTTTCCTTGTGCGAATCCTATTCCTACTTATCGAACATATCTTCCTTTGCAGCGTTGCGACTTGCGCTTTCCGAAAACGGTTGCACTTTCCGAAGTCGACTAGGTAACATCTAGCTTTATGTGGTTGTTTCTGTGCTGCTCTTTATCTCACCGCGCATATTGACTCAAAACTTCAACAGCTGGAAGACTCGGGCGCGAACTACAGAGCTAAAATCTCTTCTAATAAACAGTAATGTACTTGAACAATCCCTCCAGCCCTCCACTGTACACAAAACCTACAGAAGATAAAGACATACAGTATGGTTGCTACGCAACGGAGTGGTGCAAACACGGCATCAATATCGAACAACCCTCCGAAAGCTACGACACGGAGGAAGATCACAGATACCAGTACAACAGAGAAGGTCGTTCAGTCGACTACAGTCAAGTCTTCTATCTTGCTGAACCCTTCTCTCTCGACTAACAGTACAGTACCGTCAAAACCCAGCGGTGAGCTGGACGGCCTTACTTCCACCTCTACACCCACCGACAGTATACCCCAAGAAAAAACTGCTCTCCGACCATGACATATATCTCTGAGCATGACAGAGCTAGGGCTTCGACTGAACAAGTCATGGTCGCTTTGCAGAACCTTACTACGCCTAGCACCTCACACAACCCCATCGTGCTGATCGAGAATTCCCCGCCATGAAACACCCAAGCAAAGACGACTCAGTCGATGCCCGCTGCGACGAAATATAATGTGGGGAGATTATTCACCCCATCACCGAAGGCTGTAAGGAATATCCCCTCGCCTGTAGTGAGGACGAGTGGCAGGAAGGGGCAGGCGCCGGCACAGTTCAGAACAGAGTAGCAGCGACGACGGAGCACGATTGGAAAATATTCCGGGGCGACGGGACGAGCTGCTGTGAGAAAACCAAGTCGTAGTACCGTTAGATTGACAAGCAAGTGCATTTCTGCTCGTAAAAACCCACACACGTTTGAGAGAATCCTATTTCGAGAACCATGGCTATTTGGGTATCATAATCTCTGACTACCTCACTTCACGCCTCTAATTCCCCTTGTTTCCACGTTTTCCACCCCTCTTGCTGCGCTCGATATGTCCTTGCAGCGTCTTCTTAACATCACCAAGCGATCTCTTATTCTTGCTCTTCGCCTTGCCAAGCGTCATGAGGAAGTTCTTCTTGCGCGCCTTCTCCTTGTTGGTCGTGCTCTTGCCCTCAGACTCCTTCTTCGCCTTGCGCTTCGCAGTCGTGCTCTGGTGGTTCGTCTCACGGTCTGCTTTGGCCATGGCAATCTTCTCCTCCTTGGTGTTCTTCTTGCCCAGGCTCGAGGCTGCTTCGATCGTCTCGGCGGTTATGGCCTCATCGGCGTGGCGCGCGGCCAGCATGGCGGTGCGCTTGTGGCTGGGTAGGTGGGCGTTGACGGCAGTAGATTCTTGCAGGGCTTTGAGCTGCTTGAGATCGGCGGGCGTGAGGATGGTGGTGGTGAGGAGCTTGGTGATTTGGGCTTGCTTCGTGGCAGCGGCGGCGGCGGCGGCGTCGACGGCTTTCGATGCATCCTGTGGTGCTGGTGTCGCGCTGTCGAGCTTCGCCTTCTTGGCTTTGGGTTTATCCTTTTCGTCTTCGCTGTCGCTGATGTTGATGTCTTCGCCGTCGCTTTCCACGTTGATCCAGCCTTCTTCGTCGCTGTCACTGTCGCTCTCCAGCTCCCACTTCTTCCAGTCTTCGGCCTCGTCGAGTTGCGAGTCGCCGTCTGTGCCGTCGGGGTCCAGGCCGGCAGCCATTCGCTTCTTGCGGCGCTCGTCCTCTTTCCAGGCTTCGAGCAGCTCGATGCCTTCGATGCCACCCACGGCTTCTTCGCCGTAGCGCTGTTCCTTGATGGTGCCGGCGCGGATACCCATGCTGGCATCCTTGCCGCGGTCGCGCTTGTGAAGGAGTTCAGCACCGACTTCGCGGTAGAGGGAGAGGAGACCCTTGGCGGCCATCATGGTGCCCTTGTCCTTGGATTTGCGGTACTGGGAAGAGTTAGTGGGGTTGGTGCATATGAGGAGGGGCAGAACGTACCATGACGAGATCCTGGAGCAGTGTGTCTGTCATTGCGAGAGGTTGGCGAACACAAATCTCGCGGATGGCGTTTAGACCTGCGGCTGCCACTTCCGAGGCTGAGGCTTCGGAAACAAACTCGTTGGCAATCTTCTGCACGAGTGGCTCGAGGACATCTGGGGGAACGTAGTTATGTGTTGCCTGAGCGAGACAGGCGAGGTAGCTGGTAACGGAGGCTTGTCGAGGGGTGAGGTGCTTAAGGAAGTACGAGTAGAGCGACAAGACGGTAAGCTTGTGCAGACCGACAAGACGAGATACCAGCTGCAGGACAAGGAGTCTTGTCTCGAGCTGTAGCTTCGACTTTGAGTTCTGGACGTGCTTGGAGAAGAGCGTCTCGGCGAAGCCCTGGGGGTCGTGCAGCAGGTGGAGTGCCGAGAAGTTCAACGGATGTGGGGCGTTCTTCTTCTTCTCCTTCTTTTTGACCGTAGCAGCAGCCTTCTTCAGGTCACGACCCTTCTTCTTGGTCTTCTTGTTGATGCCAGCCTGGTGCCGTAGCTTGGCCATGTCGATGTCGTTGTCGTCGTCGCTGCTCTCCTCGGCAGCCTCCTCACGCTCCTTGTCACCGCCGAGGAAGAAGCGCACTCCTCCGGCAATGACCTTTTCGTTCTCGCTCAGAGCAGCCAGACGCATGACCTCGACGGCGCGAGCGTCGGTCCATATCTGCTTCTTCCACAGCTCGCGGGTGATCTTGACTGCCCAGATGCCCTTTGGCGACTCCTTGTCCGACTCGAGCAAGTTGTACAGTACGGTTTGTATTGTGCGGTTGAGCTTGTGGTTGGTGGTCCTGACGTTGGAAGAGCGCAGGTCGGAGAGGATCTTGGTGAAGAGGAGCTGGCGCAGCGACTTGCTGGGGGTGGCAATGAGGACGGGGAAGAGTGTGTTGAGGAGGGCCACGGAGTTGATGACGTCCTTGTTGCGCAGCAGACACAGGCTTCCCACGATCTTGTCGCGCAGCTCGTACTCGAGCACTTCGTGGTGCTGCAGAAGGATCTGCTCGAGGTCTTCAGGAAATTGCGCGGTGAGGTCGGGGTACAGGTCGGCAACGTGCGAGACAAACTCGACGAGATCCTTCAGGTCCGCCAGGCCGGTGCCTTGGGTCGAGGGGCTCTGCAGAAACAAGTCGCGCAGCGTCTCGTACTGCTGCCACTGGTTGTTGAAGTCGTCGCGGTAGCTCTGGGGATCACGCTTGATTTTGAAGCGGAGCGCGGCATGATCCGCCTCAATCTTCTCGAGAGCGCCCACCTTGCGCTTCATTTTGAAATAGGCTGGTAGGTTGGGAGGGCGTGTACTGCACTGCACTGCTCTGCTCTGCTCGGCACTGCACACGCCCGCCCGCCTTCTCTCTCGAACTTTTAAAAGTGGAGACGCGAGCAGACCGGCCACACACACGGCCGACGAGGGAGCTTGGACCAGCAGGTAAACCTGTCGAATTCTTTCTAGCCCTCGACAGCTCCAGCGCCTGCTCCTGCTCCCGCTCCCACTCCCACTCCCTTCATCCCCCTTCACCCCCTTCATCCCCTTGT
This sequence comes from Ascochyta koolunga, assembly GCA_026119515.1. NCBI lineage: Eukaryota > Fungi > Ascomycota > Dothideomycetes > Pleosporales > Didymellaceae > Ascochyta > Ascochyta koolunga. Next base: position 342,968 of record JANLCG010000001.1, on the reverse strand, counting down.
CTGCGCATTTCCTTTCCTGTATACGGCGTCATTTCTGTTTCATCGCTTTTTGACGGCAGTGTACACGCGCTTCTCCCACCAAGACGCGTCGCGTAGTCTCTGGGCCAGCGCCCGCCTCGGCCCACCATGACTACCTTCTCCTCCATGTCCCTGTACGCGTTGACGGTCAAGCAGCCGTCAGCGACGCAGGACGCCATTTCCGGCGACTTCCTCGGAAACGGCAAGCAGCAGATCCTCACAGCCAATGGCTCGCGCCTGACCATCCTCGAGGTCTCGCGGCGGCAGAAGGGCTTCCAGGACGTCTACTCCCAGGACGTCTTCGGCATCATTCGCCGCATCGCCAAGTTCAGGGTCGCGGGCGGCACAAAAGGTATGTTCGCTCCTTCTCTACACGCTATAAGCCAGTTTAGTGATTTTCGAAAGCAGCCCCCGAGCCCGCGGTGGACTGGCCTATGAAGACATCTGAGAACCCACGCTGACGATACAGACCACATTGTCATAACCACCGACTCAGGTCGCTTGGTCACCTACGAGTATGTGCCCGACGAGCACACGTTCAAGACGGTGCACTTTGAGACGTACGGCAAGTCTGGAATACGGCGTGTCGTGCCTGGCGAGTACCTGGCGGCCGACCCGAAAGGGCGTGCCATCATGGTGGCTTCGACAGAGAAGAATAAGCTGGTCTACATCCTCACCCGCAGCGGTCAGACGGACATTGCCATCTCCTCGCCTCTCGAAGCGCACAAGCCGCAGACACTGGTCTTCTGTCTCATTGGCCTGGATGTTGGCTATGACAACCCCATGTTTGCTACCCTCGAGATCGATTACTCTGCCTCAGAGACGGATCCCACTGGTGAGGCGTACGATGAGATCAAGAAGGAGTTGGTCTACTACGAGCTCGACCTTGGTCTGAATCACATTGTGCGCAAGTGGGCAGAGCCTGTAGATCGCACTGCAAACACACTGTTCCGCGTCCCTGGAGGGCCCAACGCACCGAGTGGAGTCCTCGTCTGTGGAGAAGATAGCATCACCTACCGACGTATCTTCAACAATAAGGCGAGCCTTCACCGTTTGGCCATTCCCCGACGAGAGGGACCCACAGAAGACCCGAACCGTAAGCGGACCATTGTCGCGGGCACCCTGTACTCGCTCAAGGGCGGCGACTTCTTCTACCTCCTCCAGACCGACGACGGCGATCTCTTCAAGCTTACGGTGGAAGCTACTGATGCCACTGTGGACAAGATCAAGATCAAATACTTCGATACCATCCCGGTCGTGACAAGCATCTGCATTTTGAGGGCAGGTTTTGTCTATGCCGCCTGCGAGTCTGGTGACAGGATTCTCTACGAACTTGAGTCCCTCGGAGACGAGACGGACGATCCTCTCTTTGACAGCAGTCAGTTCCCCTTAGACCTGAACGCAGCCTTCGCGCCTCCCTTCTTCAAGCCACGAGCTCTGGCGAACTTGACCCCCGTCGAGACCATCCCAAGCTTGAACCCAATCATGGGTATGGAGGTCGCGAATCCGGCGCTTGAAGACGCGCCTCAGATCTATACCATCAACGGTGCTGGTGGGCGAAGCACATTCCGCACAACAAGGAACGCTCTCGAGGTACTCGATCTCATTGAGTCTCCGCTACCGCAAAACGCGTCCGATGTTTGGACAACGAAGCTCACATCAGATGACGAGAACGACACGCTCATCGTCTTGTGTCTGCACAGCAGAACCCTGGTCCTCAAGATCGGCGACGATGTCGAGGAGGCTGCAAACACGGGCTTCTTACCTGACACAAACACGCTTGGTGTGCAGCAATTCGGAGAAGACTGCATCATCCAAATCCATCCCAAGGGTATCCGGCACATTCAGGGCATCTCGTTCCCCAACGACGATGCAAACGCCACACATGCCAGCTTGACTGACTGGCAACCACCGGCACACCGGACTATCGTTGCCTGCGCTACCAACAACCGCCAAGTTGCTATTGCGCTTAGCTCCGGTCAGATTCTTTACTTTGAGTGCGACTCTGACGGTTCGCTCGCAATGGCTGAGGAAGAGATTGCCCTGGACAGCACCATCAACTGCCTGACGATGCCTGACGTGCCTGAGGGTAGTGTTCGAGCTTTCTTCATGGCCGTCGGATGCAGTGACCAGACCGTGAGGATCTTTAACCTAAGTCCAGACATGGAAGGCAACATTCTGCGAAGCATCTCTGTCCAGGCTCTTACATCACCGCCAAGCGGCCTAACCATCAACATGATGGCAGACAAGTCCCCACGAGGCTACAGCCAGTACCTCCATATCGGACTGCGAAGTGGCGTGTACATTCGGTCTGTGCTGGATGAAATGACTGGTGACATTGGAGATACGCGAAGACGTTTCCTCGGCCCGGAACCCATCAAGTTTGCCAAAGTGACCGTCGCTGATGAGCCTGCTATTATCGCAATGACTTCCAGGCCATGGCTCGGCTACACTCACCCACGGACTGGCGTTCTGCAGTTGACACCATTGAACTACATTCCTTTCAAGTCCGCTTGGAACTTTGAGGGTACGCAGTTCAAGGGTATCATCTGTGTGAGCGCCGCCGAACTACGGTAAGCAACATACCCCTCCCTTTCCTGACTGCAGTGATGATACTTGTACCCCTTAACAACCGTGTGGGCCAAAACTTTAATTCCAATTGTTCCTACTGAAACGCAGTCGTTGCTTATCCTCGCCAAAACATTGTTTTCCGAGTATCAAAGGCTGACCATGGACAGAATCTTCACGTTTAACGACTTGACGGATAACACAACTTACGAGACAATACCGTTGAAGTACACGCCGAGGAAGATGGTCGGCCACCACGACCAAGGTGTCTTCTACGTCATTCAAAGCGAGAACAACACTCTCAACGATGCCACGCGGCAAAACCTCATCCAGGAAGCGAAGGCTAAGAAAGAAGATGGGTCAGTGGCTGAGAATGGTACCGACGGTGAGATGGATGTTGATGGAGAAGCCGCTGGCAATGAGCTGCCGGCAGTCGAGTTCGGTTACCCACGCGTGCAAGGGCGTTGGGCCTCCTGCATTCAGGTCGTTGATCCTGTGACCGAAAAAGCCGTCGTCCACACGGTAGACCTCCCTTCAAACCAATCGCTGGTCAGCGCTGCCTTGGTCTACTTCGACAGCCGTGGTGAAGATGCTTTCCTCGCGGTCGGTACGGCCAAGGACCTCACCTTTACGCCTTATAAGTTTTCTGGTGCATCGATACAGATCTACAAGATCTCCCCGACAGGTCGCGAGATTGAATTGTTCCATGAAACAGATGTGAGTGAGCCTCCACTGGCCTTGCTCGCCTTCAAGGGCAAGCTCATTGCTGGTGTCGGGCGAAACCTCTGCCTGTACGACTGCGGTATGCGCTCGCTTCTTCGAAAGGCACAGGCCTCGAACTGCGTGAGCACCCGCGTCACGGACATCAAGACCCAGGGTAGTCGCCTGGTTGTCTCGGATCAGACCGAGTCTGTCACATATGTTGTCCACAAGGATCAAGTTCATCCCAACCGACTGATCCCATTCGTTGACGACACCGTCTCAAGGCATACTAGCGCCTCGGAGATGCTCGACTACGATACTACGGTTGGTGGAGACAAGTTTGGCAACATCTGGCTCGTGCGCTGCCCACAGAAGGTGTCTGAGGGCTCCGACGAGTCGCCTGACGGTTCTGACTTGCTCGTTGACAAGAGCTACCTTGGCGGCACGGCGAACCGACTGGACCTGGTTACCCACTACTTTGCCAACGACATTCCCATGTCGATACAGAAGACGATCCTCCTGTCTGGCGGTGAGCGAATCATCTTCTGGGCTGGTCTGCAAGGCACGCTTGGCGCGCTCATCCCCTTCACATCGCGCAGGCAGCACAAGATGTTCCAGCAACTGGAGTTGCAGCTCCGGTCGGACGACCAGCCGCTGTCTGGCCGCGACCACTTGGCGTTCCGCAGCTACTTTGCACCCGTCAAGAGCACGATTGACGGCGATCTCATCGAGCGGTTCCTCGTCCTGTCTCGAGACAAGCGCGAGAGCATTGCGGGGCAGCTGACGGGCGCGGAATGGACGCCGGGCATGATTGACGAGGCCATTTGGAACATGCGGGGTCTGTACGCGTTTTAGAGAGGTTTCCGTTGGGCAGTGTAGCCGTGTATATGTAGTGCGGTCGTCTTGACCTTTGATACCCAATGCAGCCGTGACAGTACACTTGACTTTTTGGTTTGACTTGTTGGTTTGACTTGTTGGCTGAACTTGTTGGTTGAACTTTTTGGTTTAACTTGTTAGCTGAACTTGTTGGCTTCACTTGTTAGCTTCACTTGTTGGTTTGACTTGTTGGCTTCACTTGTTGGCCTGACTTGTGGGCTTTACTTGTTAGCTTGACGCATTGACTCGATATAATGCACCTCGATTCCACTCCCTTGACTTGACCTTGTTCCTCGCCAACGCTATGGATTAGCATTCGGGAGATTTGCATGACCGATGCCGCTCACCATCCGTCTTGGATTGATGTCATGTGAATGGGAAAGTGCGCAGGGAAGGGTATCCGCTACTGCTGTTGTATTGTATGGCCATTGTCATCAGTAGGCAGTACTATCTACTCAAAACATTACGGTACTCTTATCTTCATGGACAAGGAACTACTAAACATGTGTCCTGGCTGATATCTACCTACACGGTGGACGAGGAAGGGACGTCGGGCTCGTCGGCTCGCTGCTTGCCTTTATCTGCGTGCGAGGATAGGTTCGTAGATGGGAGGTGGGGTTGTTCGGGATGGGGATCCAAGGCTCGCTGCTTCCCCTTGTCGCTGAGGTGGGTGGGATCGGTAGTGCTGGGAGGGTGGATGGGCTGCTCGCTCAGAGATTCCGTGTGCGAGCGCTGGAGTGGTGGGTTTTCTTGTCCGTCACCCCTTTTCTTTTCCTTTTCGTTTTCCTCGGTGGCTGTGTTCGCAGAGCTGGTTGCTTGTTCTTGGGCGCTCCGCTGCTGTTCTTCTTGGCGGCGCTCCTGCTCCTCGCGAGCGGCTACGCGCGCTAATCGCTCTCGCTCCTCTTGGGCGTGCACCATGCGCTCGCCGATGCCGGGCCACAGACTCGCGACGAAGAGGGCGACGCCGCGCTCGAGGGTGCGCATTGTGTCGCGCGCCCAGCTGAACTGGCCGGCTCGCTGCTGCTGGAGTAGGCGTGTGGCGGCTTCTTCGGGGGTGAGAGGGCGGCGAGCGTCTGCGTTTGCGTTTGTGTTTGCGGGGTCGGGATTAGCGCCACGCCCCTGCGCGAGCCTCTCGGCGCTGGGGAGTAGGGCTTCAAAGTGGCGCCGCACCAGGTTGAACTGCGCCTCGAAGATGCCCAGCTGCACGAGATAGACGATCAGCGCGATGCTGCCCAGCATCAGGGGCCGATACCACCCGCCGCCGCCGGCGAAGATGTAGACAAAGCAGGCGAGCTTGAAGATGAGCCAGAGGTGGCCGGCAACGTTGACGACGCGGTCATTTTCGGCAGGGGCGTCGGCATTGGCGGGTGCGGCGGGCTGGGCTTGGTTCTGGTTCTGGTTCTGGTTCTGGTTCTGGTTCTGATGGGGGCCTTGGATGATGCGGTCAATGACGCGCTGGGCGGCGGCCTGGTCCAGAGCGTAGTCTGGCTGGGCAGGCTGGAGGCTGCCTAGTTGGTTGTGCAGGTTGGAGGCGCTTTGGGCGATTTGCTGTCCCAGGCCGGCAATGAGCTGGCGGTTCTGACTGAACTGGTCTACAAAGGCTTGCGAAGGCAGGGTCGAGGCAAAGGGGCCGGTTGTGTAGGTTCCCCGCTGGTCGAACAGGACGCCAACGGGCCCCTGGGGACTGGAGAGGAGAAACAGTTCTTGGGGCGCGTCCGAGGGCAGTGCTCTCGGTGAGGCTGATGCTGTTGGCAATAGGGGATCAGACGCAGCGGCCGCTAATGTCGACTGGGGTAGCGCCGAGCTGACTCTAGCTTCTTGCGCGTCCAAGGACCGGCTGAACTCGTTTGCTTGCCTCCTGACGTCGACAGCAGCCTGACGCAGGGCCATGACGTCTAGGTTGAGATGCATGGCAGGATCGGAGAGACCAGTTTCGACCATGTTGAGGTTGTGGGTGATGGTGCGCAGGTGCTCGCGGATCCGTTCGACGCGCCAGCTGGGCCACACAGACGAGGTGGATGGAGAGTGGGCGTCAGGTGGTGCCGAAGGAGCGAGCAAGGTTCGAACGTTGTCCACCTCGCGAGCGGCGTCGTGCAGGGTCCCTCGTAGCCTCGGCAACAGCCAGCTCAGCGGCACGCTCACTCCAGCGGGCGGGGGAGCCAAAGGGGCGGGGCGGGAGGGCAAAGGGTGCGGGATGAGACAGCGGTCGTGGCAGGGTGGGTTGGCCGGGACGCAGGGGCATGTTGGCGGTGAAGTCGTTGTAGGTGACGAGGGACCAGCGTGTTCCGTTGGGGGCAATGCCGTCCTGGCGCACTGTTCTGGCGTGGGGAGGGTCTGCTGGGACCGGGGCCGGGGCAGTACCGTGGGGTGGAGCGGGGGCAGGGATCGGGGCGGGCTGAGCGAGTGCTTGGGCCATGTGCTGCTGCATCGGTGGTGGAAGGGGCACGGCGGCCGTGGGAGGCAGAGGGTGGAGGGGCTGCTGGACATGGTGGTGGTGGTGGTGGTGGACATGGGGATGGTGTGGGTGGTGGTGGTGGTGGTGGGGCGGCGGCTGCGAGTTGGGTCGGGGCTGCGGTAGGGTGCGGAAGGGGTTTGTCTGGAGCGGAGGGCTCGGCGGGGCCGTGGCGGCAGGCGGGGCTGGGGTGGACGAGGTCGAGGCGGGTTGGGGCAGTTCGCGCAGGACGAGATGCAGGCTCTGGTCTTTGGAATCGCGGATCTGGGGCTGGCGTTAGCTGGGCCATGGGGGCGAGGCGTGGACGCACGTTGTCTGGGCCAAAGACGGTCGCGAGCGAGTCGTGGTCGTTGGCGACGACCTTTCCTCGGTAGATCAGGCGCATGCGCTCGGGGCCTGGGTGGGAGGGCACGGCATGCTGGATCCTGAGGCGGAGCTCCTTGACCGTCGTCGCGGCGGGCAGGTCGGGCAGGTGGATGCCGCTCTCTATCTCGCGCGACGGCGACAGGACCTTCAGGTTGATGGTGGCTGTCTGGTCCGCCATGGTGCGTCAGCGAGGGGGCAGGAGGACAGTGCGGCGGTGGAGGGCGCGGCAGTGCGAGTGTGCATACGTTGCGTTGATGGCTGGTGTGCTCGGTGTGCTCGGTGTGCTCGGTGTGCTCGGTGTGGCTGGTGTGCTCGGTGTGCTCGGTGTGCTCGGTGTGGCTGGTGTGCTCGGTGTGCTCGGTGTGCTCGGTGTGGCTGGTGTGCTCGGTGTGGCTGGTGTGCTCGGTGTGGCGGCGTGGATGGCCGGGTTGCGTTGATGGTGGCTGCCAACAGCTCGACTCCCCGTGACTGGCTCCCACCGGCCACCGTCGTCGACTCTCTCGCCGGTCGCACTGCACAGAGCCCATGCTGTAGACATGGCCGCGCTCTGCCCCCGCCCCCTCCTGCGCGCCGCCGCCCGTCGGCCACACACGGCCTTCCCGCCCGCCTCGCTCTGCACCCGCACCCCGCCCGCCTCGCTCTGCGCCCGCGCTCCCGTCCCCTCGCGCAGCTTCGCCTCGTCACGCCCCCTCCATGCCCAGCACCGCAGGCAGTCCTTCCGCGCCCGGCTGGCTGCAGCCCTCGGCAAGACCAGGATCAGGTGGGAGCCGATCCCCATAGCCCTCGGCGTCGCCTTTCTGGGCGCCTTCCAGCTGCATCGCATCCACCGCAGGGACAGGCACACCCACGCCGAGCAGGCCCCTGGCGAGCCTGTCGACCAGCACGGCCGCCCCAAGAAGCGCGAGCGCATACGCCCCTCCGGCCCCTGGACCGTCCAGGTCATGTCGACGCTGCCCCTCAAGGCCCTCTCGCGCCTCTGGGGCCGCTTCAACGAAATCGACATCCCCTACTACTTCCGCGTCCCGGGCTTCAAGCTGTACTCGTTCCTCTTCGCCGTCAAGTCAGTCCCCTTTGTGCCCGCCTCCACGCGCACCCACCACTAACCCCCTGCCCAGCCTCGACGAAGTCTCCGAGCCCGACCTCCACGTCTACCCCAACCTGGCCGCCTTCTTCTACCGCACCCTCAAGCCCGGCGCCCGTCCCCTCGACCCCAACCCCAACGCCGTCCTCTCGCCCGCCGACGGCAAGGTCATCCAGTTCGGCACCATCGAGCACGGCGAGGTCGAGCAGGTCAAGGGCGTCACCTACAGCCTCGACGCCCTCCTCGGCTCCAACCGCCCCTCGAAGCCCTCTGAAAACGTCGCCGACTCGCAGATCCGCTCCTCCCACCACCTCAAGACGCCCAAAGACCAGGAAGACACGGTGCGCGCCGACGAGGAATTCGCAAACGTAAACGGCATCTCCTACACCCTCCCCAATCTCTTCTCCGGCCCCTGGCCCCAGGCCGCCAACCCCGCCGAGATGCCCACCGACCAGTCCACCCACTCCGCCCCGTCCTCCGAGGCCGAGGTCCGCGCCGACCTGGCTCGGTCTGAATCCGCACCGCCCTGGTGGGCCCCGGCCTCCCAAAAGACACCCACCGCCCTCTACTACTGCGTCATCTACCTAGCCCCCGGCGACTACCACCGCTTCCACTCGCCCGTCTCGTGGGTCGTCGAGTCGCGCCGCCACTTTGCCGGCGAGCTCTACTCGGTCTCGCCCTACCTGCAGCGCACCATGCCCGGCCTCTTCACCCTCAACGAGCGCGTCGTCCTGCTCGGCCGCTGGCGATGGGGCTTCTTCAGCTACATCCCCGTCGGCGCCACCAACGTCGGCTCCATCAAGATCAACTTTGACCGCGAGCTGCGCACCAACAGCCTGACCACCGACACCGCCGCTGACCGCGCCGCCGAACAGGCAGCCGCCCGCGGCGAGCCCTACTCGGGCTTCGCCGAGGCCTCGTACGGCAGCGCCAGCCAGGTCCTCGGCGGCCACAGCCTGAAGCGCGGCGAGGAAATGGGCGGCTTCCAGCTCGGCTCCACCATTGTCCTCGTCTTCGAGGCCCCCAAGGGCGTCCGACCCTCTCTCGACGAGGGCTACAAGGGCGAGCGCAACGGCGGCTTCGTCTGGAAAATCGAGCAGGGTAGGAAAGTAAAGGTCGGCGAGGCCCTGGGCGTCGTTGAAGAAACCCAGCACTGAGCCCATGTATAACAAGCTCTGATCCATGACGTGGCCATGCTATACCACTTGTCTGATGCGTCCAAGCCCAAGTCGACATGGAACGCTAACCATGGCATGTACGCACTGTACTTTTTCTTGTACAATACAATCAATCCAATCAACACAATCAACACAACCCACGAGTCTGCAGCCCTTGGACCGCAAAGAAAATCTAGGGCTCAATAGTAGGACGAGGACTCATGTAAAAGGGAAGAGAATATATCACATGGCTTAGCTGACGGCATTATTTGATTGGTTGCATTCACCGTGTGTGTGTGTGTACATGAGACAATATAATGAATGCTTTCTTTCGTACACGCACACAGGGCTGGGAAACACAGGTAGGGACGGGGCAGGCCTGGGTAAGCTAGGAAGTGGACTTTGTCAACAAAAAGCCCACGTTTGTCTCACTCTGCTGCAGCGTCGCCAGAAACACGTCGTCGTCCACGGCGAGTGCTATGGCTTCCTCGTCCTGCTCGTCTCCCTGCCCGGCGCGAATGTGCTTCGTGTCCATGTGTCGATACTCCATGAGCATTCTGAGCTTGGGCATCTTGGCTTTGCGCCGGCTCTCGATTCTTTCTTCTTGGGCCGCCATGTCGATTTCGCTTGCTTTCTGGAGCCGAGGGACGAGGGGCTCGTCGGAGCTGGCGTCTTTGGCTTCGTCCATGTCTTGGTCCATGTCTTGGTCCCTATCTTCGGCTTTGTCGACTTGGGCTTCTGGTGCGCCTCTACAGTCACAGGTACATCCAAGAAGGTCGTGGGTTTGACACGTCTCCCGCTCGTCCAGGCGGAAGAGGTCGCGCAGTTCGTCTTTGGAGAAGGAGGAAGCGGATTGTTTGTTATCGACTACGGCGTTGGCGAGACCCATCTTCATGACCTGCCGCTGGTAAATCTTCTCGTCAAGACCGCCTTGAACAAGAAACCTGTACACTTTGCAAGGTAGCTTTTGTCCGTCTCGGTGGATGCGCGCCATGGCCTGGAGATCGGTCGCGGGATTCCAATCAATGTCGAAGAGCACGATACGCGATGCCCCGATCAGGTTCAGACCCACCCCACCGGACTTTGCAGAGAGCAAAAAGGCAAAGTGGGCGGCTTTGCACGTCTTGTTAAACTTCTCTACAAGGGCTTGTCGCTTGTTTGCCGGCGTACTTCCGTCCAAACGTAAGTACGTGTACGAAAGGGATGTCAGAAGACGCTCAATCATGTCGAGAGTCATGGTGTAATTCGATACGATGACAATCTTTTCATCAGTGGTAGTGTACAGCCGATGCACCAGGCTGTCAAGTAGGCGCAGCTTTGTGCTAGAAGCATGCGAGTTCAGGATGTGTGGCGGGATCAGTGGGAGAATAGATTCTATCATCTCCGACTCTTTACCGTCACTGTCTTTCTTTGACTTCAACAACGACGGACTGTTGCATACCTTCTTCAAAATAGTGATGAGCTGCAGGGCCATATCCATGTTTCCATAAGCTGCCGTGAATAAAGGGGAAGAGAGAATACTGCGATAGGCTTCAGCTTGCGCTTTTGTCGGCCTGCAGAAAACAATGTGCTCTGTCTTCGGCGGCAGGTACTTCGACAGCACATCTGCGGTGCGTCGAATCATAAACTGGCTAGTCAAGGACACGAGTTCCTGCCATCGTGCCTCGCCCTTCTCCAGCTCTGACTCGCTTGCGTCAGGCTGGCGACTTCGCAGGATAGGGGCTTCGAACGCACGCTTGAAAGCGGAGCGCTGCCCGAGAAGACCAGGGTTGACAAAATCGATTGCCGTATAAAACTCACCCAGATCGTTCTGAAGCGGAGTACCCGACAGGATGATGCGCCGTTCTGTATTGAGAGACTGGATAGCCTGCATAGACTTGTTGTTTGCTGTCTTCAATCGGTGCCCCTCGTCCGCAATGACAATGTCGACGCCAGCGCCTTTCTTGAGCTCTTCCTGCACAGTCCGAAGCATCTCATATCCGATGATCAGGATGTTGTACGCCTTACCCATCGTAAAGTTTGCGATCTTCTTGTTCTTTGCATCAGCGACATAGACGCCGATCCTCTCGTTGCCTAGCCACTTGCGAAACTCGCGCTTCCAGTTGTCGACTAATCCAGCTGGACAGACGATGAGCGCCTTGGTTATGGCTGGTGGGCTGTCGTGGATCGGGTTCTGCTTGAGCAAAGTCCAGAGCAGGGTGATTGTCTGCAAAGTCTTCCCGAGTCCCATCTCGTCAGCCATGATGGCACCTTCGCCCTCGCTCCGCATACCCATGACGCATTCGTACAGGAACTTTACCCCTTCCCTTTGATGATCGCGGAGCTGCTTGCTTAGAACAGGATCAACAACGACATCCACGACTTGCTTTCCCTTCGGGATCACGGTGGGCCGCTTCATGACCAGTGCATTCGGTGTGTTCGGGTCATGGCGAGGGGTCGGTATCGATGGGTTGCGCTGTGGAAGTACTGTGTTAGACAACAGTGGTGTTTTGAACTGCTGTTTCCCGTTCAAGGACGGAGTGCAGTCAGTCACAGCGCTCTTGGTGCTGCTCGAAGACTCGGCTCTCTTCACCTGGGCCTTGCCTGGAAGAGCTGGCTTGCCAGCAGACAAGGGCTTGTACCCAGGCTCTGCTCGCTTGGTCATCTGCGCAACGGGCGTCGCTGCCGCTTTGCCCATGAATAGACGGCCAGCCATGTAATCCTTCTTGTCGATGACACTGTCAATCTCAAGCTCTTTGCTGCCGATGGATAGCGCTGAACCTGGAAGTAGCGGGCGGTTGCAGACCCCCTTACCCATCTCCTTTCCTGAATCACTGTCCGTAAGAGTGCCACATCCGTTCACTACAGCGAGCACACCGTCGCCATCCCATGTCTTGTTCTTCTTGGTGGTGTACTTGCGCCATAGCACGGTGTAATAGCTGCCACCTGAGTCGGTTGGTGGGGTCTGAGGCGGCGTGGGGTTGTGCACGTCGATCAGAGGCTTTCGATTTGCCGGTGCAGCGCGTAGCAAAGGCTCATCATCGTCGGACTCGGATAGGCGTCGTTTCTTGGCTGGTGGTGGGCCATTGAGCGTATTCACTCTCCCGGCAACCGATAGGGGTTTGAAAGGTTTGAACGGCTTCATCGGGCGTGGTATGGGGACTTTACAGCACCTCACTGCCGTCGAGAGCCGAATCGTGGGAAGTGGCGCGGGAAACAGAGCGACGCGCCAAATCGCGCTAGCACGTGATAGCTAAAGCACCTTCCTCTCAGGCTTCTGGCCGAATCAGCAAACGTGTTCTGAATTAGCTCTGTACTTTCTTTCAGACCGCTCCCGCATTATCCGCCTGACACATGTCGAGATCGGCATGAGCTGTCAAGTTTGACGTTGTTTCAGCGGCACAACTGCATACGTTGGTCGCGAAACATCATAGCTTGACATCGTATAGCTGCGCCAGAGGGTAGACAGAGGAGTGATGTGCAATTCAGCAACATCACCGATCAACATATTTTTGTTGCATGCATTTTCATGAGCTGCTACGCAATCCCGGATAGCGGGCCATCTAGTATACTGTCCGTCCTTGAGAACATCCAGTTCGTGAACCTGGCCCACTACGCTTCGAATCACTGAAACACCCTGTCAGACACGTAGTCGCATAGGAGCTAAGCCTGTCAGTTATGCTCTAGAGCACCTTGGTTCCATTTACAGTTAATGAATCTAATCTCTACGATACCTGATGACCAGGCGCATACATGAACCTATAAACCCACTCATTATATATAGAGATGAGTATTCCCCAGTATAACTCCTACTCACCACATCCAACAACTTGCAACTTCCACATCTTCATCTCTTCATCTCTTCATCTCTTCATCTCTTCATCTCTTCATCTCTTCATCTCTTCATCTCAACCACACTTGTCAATCACACCTCCAACATGAAGTTCTTACTGATCACAATCGGCACTCTCTGCACCGTCGCCGCAGCATCTGCACCCAACACCTCAAACACCGAGCTCAAAATGAACTCTGCGCCTCGTCCAGCCATCTCCAAATCACGAGTTACATCCAGCCTCGGCGCCAGAGCACCGCTGGTATCTGTCCTCGTCCCTGAGTCGAGTGAAACTGGCTCCTCTATTTCAAAACGCACAACCAAAGTCCGCGCCAGAGCACCGGTGGAGCTTTCGACACCACCGATGGAGAGTGACAAAATGCCAGACGCAACAAAGGCCCGGGTCGAAAGGGCTAGCATAAGCAGGAGACAACGCACTGTTCTCAAAGGCGCTCGCAAGAGTCGCAAGCATGGAGAGGAGGCAGAAATAACTATCGATCGCCCTGTAAACAACGCTGTCCCAAACGTGAACCAGCACCGCCAGGTGGAGCACAGCAATGAGGCGTATACTGGTGGAAACGGCAGGAAGGCGAGGACGCAGAGGGCATCATCATACGAGCGGAAGCGACAATCATCCAAGGTTCTGTCTTCACCCCAGTGAAGCAACGTGGCGGACAAAACGCCCTAGTATTATGACGGTTGTCTTGATGATACGCCATTCTATTCTTTGTATATAGATATATATTTTTTTTTCCACCACAGAATCATCATAAATACAATGTTTTGTTATCTCAGTCTGCTTTGCAACTACCTTTGCTCCTGCTCGTGCCATGATATCGGTCGACAGAGTCACTTAGACGCCTGAATTAGCGCGCAGACGCGATACAATGCTGATGAGCAGGTGCAACTTCGTGAAGTCAGGCAGGTGGGACGACAGTCTATGAAAGCTGCAGGACGAGAAGCAGTGATGATGCTCGAGAATGCTTCTTCGCAGCGCCAGCTCGTCATTGTCCACTACTAGCACGTATGCACGTCCTTAAGTCAGTGGAGGGTTACTCTTCATATGTTAAATATACCAGTGATCAGAGTATGACAGACTAAAGCGCTCCATTACATACCCACATAAACCTAATACACGGTCATAACATAACCCCCAGAGACGTAGCCCCAATAAGTCAGCTGCTTGATATGTAGTGTTTGCCATTCGATCCAAGTAGGCTATGGTTGCGGTATCAGACCCTCAACTCGGAGTCGTTACTTGTCAAACGTTCAGTCTGTCGCCTTCGTCCAGTGTCTGGCAACGTCTTTGCTACGACTTTCGCTACGGCAACAACCGGCTCATCCATCATGAACCGATACTTTGTTCTGTAGCAAGACTTGGCGAAAGCTGTATGTTTGTGATACTTGCAAGATCTACTATTATCGAGCGGGTCCGGCATGTCAGTTGACTTCGCTGAAGAAGTGATGAAGGGCCCAGCAGTTGTTAACAGATCGAGCTGAAAGTCGACAGGGAAATATTTCGGTCGTTTCTTCTCGAAGCCTTGTGGTTCCTTTGATTGCAAGCACAGATCTTGTGAAAACTTGCGCAGAGGCGAGCCATCTTCCGTCATGGCGTAGATGGTCGCAATATCAGTTGCCGTGAAGCGGCGTTGACCCTTGAGCTCGCGGAATTCGAGTATGTTTTCAATAGGTGCATCAACTACAGCATCCTGGAATGCCATAGCTTCAAGGTAATTGGCTACTTTGTACAAAAGCAAGCACCGTGGGAGCTCTGCGACATTGGCCTCTTTTGTAAAGAGCAGCCCTGTGTACAAGACTTGGCGTATACAGCGAAGTCTTCTACCGCAATATTTGGCAGTGCAATTGGCTTATCGTCTTCGGCTACTACGCACTGGATGTCTATCGCAGCGGCAAGGTAGTTGGAGCTATCCCGTAGAGTATGTCCATGTAGCATGAAGGTCTTGCGGCCAGGCTTGATACCGACATTGATGGTGACTCTACTTCCAAAGTCACTGCTGGAGTCAGCTGTATAATCTTGAGGTTGTTCTGGTTATTAACTTGGAGCTGCTGATCTCGCGCGGCGTACCTTTCGCGGGGGCTCGAGTGATGTAGAGGTTGTGGGGTCGATCATCGTGTCAGGGCTTGAGCTTGATCTATCCGTTCCTAACTGCTGTTAAGGTTTTCGAGGTGTCGTAGAGGGAGGTGTATATTTTTGGGGATGATGAACAACTGTAAGGTACCACGTGATGAGATAGTGAAAAACAATGTTAGTGCGCACGAGCAAGAAGGTGGCGCTGACGACTGAGACAGAGACATGAGTAAGACCGAAGTGAAGGTAGGTGCGTTCGTGTGGTACTACCGTAGACCGAGCGCAGAGACAGTGGGGTTTTGGGGAAGAGAAAAGATAAGATATGGCAGTGACTGTTATTCCGTAGCCATGTTCCTGAACGCCGTTTGATGCACGCACTATTCGTGCTTAGTCCTGCGCAGCGGTTGAAAACTCGCTCTTGTAGTACTATGGAGCTGGTCAGTATACAATTCGCGGCCTGTGGGTTTGCACTGCAGTAGGATGCCAGACCTCTAGGAAGGCAGCACTCACCTCTGAGACGTTCTTCGCCAGCTTTGTGTCTTTCAGCATCGACTTGGCATCTGGGATCGACCAGTTGTTGACGCCCCACCACCACCTGCGTATCCTCGCGCCAACACTGTGCCCACTGAACTTGGCGGAGCGGTTCCAATGCCGCCAACCACTGAGGATGAGTGTCCACACCACACCCTGCGCAAAGCACATGAGAACCTGAATAACGTCAGCATGCACACTTCCAGACTGCTGCGTCGATTGCCCCTACCTGGTCCCGCAGCGTGATCCATGCAACGCCCTGCCACGACTCGGCCTTCTCAATGCTTTTCAGGTAGCTCTGTTCGAATCGGAGGTCTGGCAGCGGGGGCATCGTTTGTTTCCGCGGCACCGGGTTGAGAATGCTGGTTGGAATATCATCTTCGTCGATGTCAGAGTCGATATCGGCGTTCTTCTCAAGCGTAACAGGCTGCTTCCCAGACGCGGCCGTCGATGGATTGAGGTCGTGTCGCGGCGAGGGGTGGCGCTCGATGGAGCCGAACTGTAGCGTCGACGCAAGTTCGCTGACGCCAGGTTCCGCCATTGTATGGTGTCGATGAAGGTATCGTGCCTAGGATTGAGAGCTGTGATGATGCCTCGGAGTTGCACCTCCATGTCTTGGCGACTTGACGTCGATAGCCCCTGCTCCTCTAGCGCGGCGGGACCCCTAGCAGTCGATTGCGGACCCCACGAAAGCTCGCAACTCGCAACTCGACTCGCAACAACCCCACAGACTCTGACTGCCACGCCACCCAATTCTTACTCCTTCACACTTGCCAAAATGGGGAACCAACCATCTGCGATTCTCGACAATATAGCCTCCGGCTCGAATTGTACGTGCTGAAGGAGCGAGTGCCCCTGCTCATGTGCATACCTGCGGGGCTGAAAACCACGTACTGACACATGCTAGTCGACCGTGAGGAGGTTGACAGGCTGAGGAAGAGATTCATGAAGCTCGACAAGGTGCGACGCCATCCGTTTGTGCTATGACTCTGCAGATCCTGTAGCTAACGTCATGCAGGACAACTCCGGTACTATCGAGCGCGACGAATTCCTAGCACTTCCTCAAATCTCCTCGAACCCTCTCGCAACACGAATGATTGCCATCTTCGACGAGGATGGTGGCGGTGACGTCGACTTCCAGGAGTTCGTCTCTGGTCTCTCAGCGTTCAGCAGCAAAGGAAACAAGGAAGAGAAGCTCCGGTTTGCCTTCCGTGTGTACGACATCGACCGCGATGGCTACATCAGCAACGGCGAGCTCTTCATTGTGCTCAAGATGATGGTTGGAAGCAACCTGAAGGACCAGCAGCTACAACAGGTTCGTGCACACAAGGAAAGAGCCTGCAGTAGATGCAAATACAGCGCTGATACCAACTATAGATTGTCGACAAGACCATCATGGAGGCCGACCTGGACCGTGACGGTAAGATCAGCTTCGAGGAATTCACCAAGATGGTCGAGAACACGGATGTATCGATGAGCATGACCCTGGACCAGTTCTAAAGCCCTTTCTAACGACGAACGAGATGGCATACTGGGCAATCCTTCTCCCGGCGAGGCGTTTGTGGTGTTCTGGGCCTACTTGGACGGCTTTGACGATATCTGAATTGATCAATACACGGTTGAAATCTGCAGGCTTCTATCTATGACCTGCACGTCACACTGAGACATGGACCACGCTAGCGCGCACACTGCTCGTTGTATCCCCATGTCACGAATCACTAACTGCAGCACCAAGCGAAAGATAGTGGTGATGATTAGGGACGAGGATCTTTGAGGAGGAGATTGACTGATGAAAGGCCATGTCCTCCACCTATACGTGGAGTACCTACGATCGCTGGCACACCCATACTCTCTAACAGAAGAAACTGCATACGATCAGCAGCCAAGTCTTGATATGATGGGTTAGCTACGAGTGTCTAAAGAAAAACCACTGTAATTGCTGAATTTGAGGGCCTAATCCGACCGAGGTCGAGGCTCACTATGAAGAAATTTCCTGAAGAAGACTCGTCTAGACAAGAAGGCCACAGCAACACCCCAGACAATTCCATAATGTTAGTACCAATGCTTTGATATCAGTCTCTGCTAGCCCGGAAACAGGAGGTTGAGTGATCTCAGCCGAGAAGACGCAGAAACGCCATTTCGAACAGCAGGACCGCGCCTTAAAGGAAGAATCAAGAAACACCATAAGTATCTGAAAGCTTCAGACGTTGATGTGTTGACACGAATACAGTATAAAGTTCCTTGAGTCTGGAATTGACCATGCCCAACTGGAGACTGTCTAGCAGAGGCCGAGAGATGTTAATAGGAAACAAATTGTCCACTACCCCGCTTGAGCCCTCCAAAGCACCCTAGACGGACATGTGCTAACATAGTATTCCCAACTCAACCGAGCTTCTACGTGGAGTAGAAATGGTGCTCAAAGTCAGTGCACTCGGGCCTCGCTGTCCAGTCGCGAGCCGGGTATTTTGAGTTTGAGTTATCGTTACATGCACAGTTATTTCCTCCACGTTTAAATTTACGGTTTTGATCAGATGGAGATAGTGTAGTCTGGATTGAGCTGGATTGAGCTGGATTAAGCAGAATTGAGCAGAATTGAACTGGATTGAACTGAATTGAACACGATATACTCATGCATACCACTCCCTCAAGCACCATAGAATCGAAAATCAGCATCGTGGGCGTATGTGGAAGGGTTGGATTGGGATGCCGGTTGTATGGTTGTTGGTATTGAATGTCCTCATAGTGGACACGTCATGCATGTCTACTGCTTTTGTGTAAGAAGCAATAATCAAAATCAAAGTGCCACCTCATTGCCATTTGGAAACGGACAAGGCGAGACAAATGAAGTGCGGCAGATGGCGGCTCTGAGAAACCCATGGGTGCAGCAAAATGCCATGTGCTTTGGATTGGGGCAGCGAGCCTGGAGTCGACGGCGATGCACGAGCGACGATCGAGGACGTATCCATGCTCATGCACGAGACTGCCCCGCAAGTACGGTGATGATGTGTCGTAGGGGTGGAGCGCGAGTCGCGGGTGTTAGCTTGGTCCTGGCACAATAGGTTGCAATGCACTGCAAGACTTGTGGGTGTTCGGCTCTATTCTGCAACTCATGCCGACGCTGGTGTCCTCTGTCAGGCTGGTTGAGACAGCGGCTCGTTGTCTCTGCTGGGCGTTGTTGTGGTGACTGTATGACGCCAAGACACGAGTAAAGCGTGCAGAGCAAAGACCAGTAGCAGTGGGTCCCTGACGCCTGCGACAATCATGACGACAGTCACCCACAAAGTGGTGCTGAGGAGCTGTCTGAGGTAAAGTGTCTTGAAACTCATTGAGGTCGTGTTGTGCCAATCGGTGATTATTTGCCGTGGAAATTGCCCACTGGAGCACCAAGACTAGACGACAGCCGTTGAGACTTGTAGAAGCACTGTGAGACAGGTAGCGCGGCAGCTCGATATAACTGCCACGCAGAGCACAGGATGTACAGTTCGGTCCAGTGACAGCCGGGCGCAGCGTATTCTCTCTTGTTTGCAGACTGACCGTGTAGTATCGTGAAGCGTGGGGCGTGAAGGAAGACGATAAAAAGAAAAGAAAAGAAGCGCGGTTGACTGGCGACGCGTGCAAAATAGCGGCGGCTATTCGCGTCACGTCCCCATTTCTGGCTGCTGGAGGATCCTCGCCGCGCATAGACAGCCCCATTTGATTTGACGTGGGCGGGTATCCGCGCCCCTCTCCGGTCCGTGCAGGCGGAAACAAGCAGCGACCAGCAACCGGCGACCAGTGACCAGCGATGGTGTAGCACGTCAGAAGGACTCCCACACTCCCACTAGCAGCCAGGCCTAGAGCAGCCAGGCCTAGAGCAGCAGTGCACAGCCACCTGCATCTTGCATCTCGCTACTCGCTCCTCGCTGCTCACATTACTACTACTGGCCCCACGCCCTTGCTTATCATGTCTCTCCCGCACAGCTCCGTGACGGCGCAGCACAGGAAAAAGCGGCAGTTCCAGCCCTCCATCACGAGCTACTTCCACACCGACAACAACGCCTCGGACGCCGACGACGACGACGAAGCCGAAGACGACTACCAACGAGGCCGCCCCAGGCTGCGGCACATCCCCAGGCCCGCCCCACACCACCCAACCCTCGCGCCCCAAGTCCCCGACCAGGTCCAGTCGAGCCTCCTGAGCGTCGGCATGCGTGTCCGCAAGTCCGTCCCCGAGGGCTACAAGACGCCCAAGACCCTGCACACCACAACTACAGCTACATACTCACAAACCCCTCTACGGAAACCCCACGCCGCTTTCTCCACCCCTGCGCTCGAACCCTTGAAGATACCCGTCGACACGCTCGCCTCCACACTGCAGCACCAGCGCGAACTGCTCCCCTTCTGCGGCCTGAACAAGATAGGCGGGTACGCCGAGCAGCCCACAGCGAACCCGCCCCTTCTCGACGGCGTCACCAACTCGTTCCTACTACCAGCCCAAGCCTTCAGCCAGCCTTTCAGCTCGCAAGACAGCGGCTACGGCACGGACTTGGAGCGTGCGAAGCGCGGGAAACGGGGGTGGGCCGACGACGACGGCGCGCCGAGTGTCAGCCTGGGCGCGACCAACTTCTTCTTCTCCATCCCCGCCAAGCTCACCGGCGAGGAGGACGTCCCCGTCAGCCCACTATCCGCGTCTCCGCCCCCGCCCACACGCCCATACGCACAGCCCAAGTCGAGACGGCAGGCCCGCTCGATCCCGGGCCATGTGCATGCCAATGTTGATGTCGATATGGAGTACGAGAGCCACGCCATGCACGAGGGCAGACTAGCCGCAGGACATGCAAGCGACTTTGAGGAAGCGGATTTCTTGGACGGCCACGAGATCGCCATGGGCGGTGTCTGAGCCTACTTTACTGTGGTACCAGCTCGGCACTGACACTGGGGTTTCTTTGTATTGGTTTGCTCTTTCTTTTGCTTCTTCTCTGCATCTCTTTTTCTAGCGACGTCAGCGCTCTCCTCGTCTATTTCCCCACCGGCATTGGATTAAAAAGGGTTCGGAAAAGGCGCATTGGGTTGGCGGTTGGCGGTTTTGCCTTCTGGAGTCGAGTACCCACATCGGAGTTTATGTTTATGTTTTTGTGTTTGTATACCCTCTGCTCTAGCACATCTAGTACATCTAGTACACCTAGTACACCTAGTACACCTAGTACACCTAGTACACCTAGTACACCTAGTACACCTAGTACACCTAGTACACCTAGTACATCTAGTATGATCCAGTAGGATATAAGATAGGATAGGATAGTATGGATAAGACAAACCACGCAGTAAATTACCACTCTAGTATTATCTTCTGTCTGTATGCCTGTCGCCTTACCCTTCTCCCCTGCGCGGTGCACTGTCTTCACTCCCTCGCGGCAGGATAATTACCTTCACCCCCGCCTTTCGCCTCTCCGCTGTCTTTCTGCTCTTCTTCCGCGTTGCTCTGGCGCTGGGTGGAGGCTGCTTTGTCTTGTGCTTGCGCTTGTGATTACTACTGTTACTTTGGGGCTTCTTCTTGTTTGGCTTTTTGGGTTTCTTCTTCTTGCTCGGCCTTCTGCTCCTCTTGCTCGGCTTTCTGTTGTTCGGCTTTCTCTTGCTGTTCTTGCTCAGCCTTCTGCTTCTCCCGCTCCTGCTCCTGATTTCTCTCCCTTTCCTTATCCTTGTCGTCTTCGTTATCCTTGTCGTCTTCGTTTTCCTTGTCGTCTTCGTTTTCCTTGTCGTCTTCGTTTTCCTTGTCGTCTTCGTTATCCTTGTCGTCTTCGTTATCCTTGTCGTCTTCGTTATCCTTGTCGTCGTCGTCGTTCCTGTCCTTGTCGTTATTGTCATCGTCATTGTCCCTATCATCCTCCCCTTTATGTCCACGCCCGTTCTCGCCCCTCCCATTATCTTTCTCAATTTCAACCTTGACCTCCACGGAAATCTCAATGTTCAATGCCACGTCCCGCGCCCGGTCCTCCTCTTTTTCTCGGCCCCCAACTATAGCCTCCAATGCTGCACGCATCGAGGCTGCTGGGTCTTCCATGACGGACGTGTACGTCGGTCTGACGTTGTAGAGAACAGCATCGACGGTCTTCATCGTGGCTGTTTCGGCAGGCGTGGTTGCGTTTGCGGCATCGGTGGGGGTGGCGTCCGGTTTGGGAGCGGCGTCTGCAGCAGTCAAGGTGCGAGGGTTGTAGACTACGATTTCTATTAGGGGGTGGTGATAAGCAGTAGATGGGCGTGGTACGTACCCATTATGGTCTGGGTCTCCTGTTTGCCTCGGTTCGCTACCACAGCTTCCTGCTTATACAGGCTGACGTCGACCCTTCTCTTCTCTGCTTCCTTGTCGGCTTTAACTTCAATTTCGAGGCTTATTTTGACCTCTTGCACCACCAGTATGACCGTGCTCTTCTCTGGTTCTCTCTGTGCCAGCGCCATCGCACGCAGAATATTATCAATCTCGTTATTCACAGCGCTGGCTTGCTGGTCGGCAATGAGGGCTTGGTTGACTTGCTCCAACATGAGCTGTTGCACGGCTGCGTCTCCTTCATTCTTGCGGGCTGCATCATCTCTATCTCTCTCGTCTGGATTTTTATTTTCATTATCCTGATTGACAAGGATGAGGTTTCTAGCGTTAATTTGGATTATTTCTTGTTGGGCTTTGGATTCGAGCGCAGCTAGCGAGGTGATCACATCAACTCCTGGATTAGACGACGTATCGACTTTTTCGCGTGCAACTTCGCGAGGCGTAAGGTTCTGCAGAGCATGTGGGCTCATAACAGGTTTGGATGCTTTTTGATAGGTAAGTCGCGGTCTATCATATGGGTATAGTGGTGAGTTGGGGTGGGGTACCTGCGAGACCAGCCACGAGCAAGATAGCAGTAAAGAGCCTAGTAGACATTGTAGTGGATTATATAATATAGTTTTTGACTAAAGTGAAGAATCACTGGATAGTTAGAGCGAAATGGAAAACTGACGAACGTCACAGACGTCGTTGAAGAATTGATGACAAAGAAGAGCTGAAAAGAGCGACTCGAACTTGGAACGAAGGAGTGTAGATATCGAGCAGCCAAATGTCCGACTTGCGCCTTACCTTATATGCATCCTCAAAGATCCTCTTGCACTATAGACTTGCCCTGACTCTAGGCATCGGACCTAATTGTCACGGTGGATCGTCATCTGTCCTATGCCTTGGGACATGAGGCGTACACTCTGCCTGAGGCTCGCGGCTGTCGAGCATCCGGATGTGCGCCAAGAACCTGCAACATGATGCCTGAGATTGCAGGGTGCGCGAGGCAGGCTGTCGATTCGTAGCATTGTGTAGCATCGTGTATTTGCCAAGGAATTGTCATAGGTGGGTGATCATATTGCTGTTTGTGGTCTTATGTGAGACGGCGCTGAAACAGGAAAGCGTACTATGCGACCGAAAAGCGAACTTTGCAATTGACAGCAGGCGTCTGCAGCAGCAACCATTTCACAGCTACCATTTCACAGCTACCATTTCACAGCTACCATTTCACAGCTACCATTTCACAGCTTTCCATAATGAAGCCCGGAAGTCATCAGTAAGTCAAGTCTCTAGCATGCGGTCCCTTGTCTGGTTATAAGCTTATGATGTCCTGTAAAAATCTGCTCTGGCTACCTTCTCCAGACGCCAGAATCGCACGTTTGAATCCTACCTTTTCCACAATTTGAGAGCTAGCGAGAGCTTACAGTAAATGTAGTGGAGAGACCAACACGAGCTGTTCGTTCGTAGAACGATAGTGCATGGTGAGGCCAAGGAGGTCGCAACAAATGCGTGAGGTGCGTGAAGGAAAAGTCGTCGTGTAGGATATACAGCGTTTGCGGGTCGTACTTGCACATTATGTTAGCGGTGTTCGTGGAGCTGCGCGTCATCAAGCGTGCCTGCTACAACAATTGAGCGTGCGCTCACAGGTGGGGCAGCTGTCAAATTGTCTGAACTTCAACCCAGCGCCCACCGACATGCACACCGTCTGACAAGTCTATCGAATTCGATACGACGTATCTCACCAACTCAGTTCAGCTGTCGCTGTATTGTTGTCAGCCACGGCATGCCAACTGGACCTTCATCAGCGCCATGCACGAGATCGTCACCCTCCAGTTCGGTTCACAAAGCAACCATCTCGGCACTCATTTCTGGAATACTCAGGTACGTTCTCAAGCCTACCTCAACTCAACGAACCTACACCTAGTCTATTTGCACTTGCTTGGCTTATATTTAGTCCGCATTGATGCACGCTTGTGGGGAAGGCCGCGTACTCACGTCGCTTCGTCATGGTCCTATACGAGGCCGTCTCACCCCATTACTAGACGTTCACCAACCCCGCTCCCCGACGATGTGACTTTACTGAAGAATCTCTAATCTCAACTTGTATCAGGAATCGTATTTTACGTACCCGCCTGAGCCCGAATCTGCTGTCAACCATGACATTCACTTTCGAGCTGGCATTGCCCCAGACGGCTCCGATACATTCACCCCAAGGGCTCTTATTTACGACCTCAAGAATGCTTTTGGGAGCATGAGGAAGACCAATGCTCTCTATGAAGCTGAAGATGACAAAAACATTCTAGATCAGACTGGAGTATGGCCATCGAAACCTATCGTGCAGCGAGCCCAGCCAATTCCACAGTCTACTTATCAGCAGCATCTCGATGCAGGTTTAGAGCCGCCTCAACTGAGCACCTCGACAGTCAAATATTGGTCTGATTATAGTCGAGTCTACTACCACCCCAAGTCAATCGTCCAGCTCTCTGAATTTGATGTGAACGACAAGCTCATGCCCTTCGAGAACTGGGACGTCGGGATGGACCTCTTCGAAAAACTTGAAAGAGAGGTGGACCTAGTGGATAGGGATCTAAGGCCTTTTGTTGAAGAGTGCGATGGTCTCCAAGGCTTACAAATCATGACCGGTGTTGACGACGCATGGGGTGGATGGGCATCGGGTTGGATCGAGCGCTTAAGGGATGAGTATGGAAAGCTCAGCATCTGGACATGGGGTTTAGGCAACCAAGGTGCAAACACAACGGTATCGAGGGCAGGTTGTTACTGCAGCTTAACGTAAGAATCAACACTAACAGAGCATAGGACAAACGCCTGCAACAAATTGTCAACTCATCGAGATCACTGCAGCCTCTTGCTGAACAGTCTTCAGTTTACATACCAGTGTCCAACCGTCCGGCTAAGGTTCCGAACTACCTTTCCCTCGATGCAACTTCAGCATGGCACATGAGTGCCCTTCAGGCTGTAGGTGTGGAGAGCATGACGTTATCATCTCGGTTGAGGAACTCGAACGGTAGGGACGGAACCCTACAGGATATTGAAGATACTATCAACAGCACTGGGAGGCGAAGAATAGCCAAGTTTGAGATGAGCATTGCCGACCCAGATGCCCTGTCTGAGAAAAAACAGATAGAATGGCTCGAGCTGAGAAAGCTGGACCCTTGAGTTCAAGACGCACAAGCGAGAGTGAAACCCAGTTGAGTGGATTTGACATTGACACATTCACCAAAGACTATAGACTCGCCTCCGGCAAAGTCGGCAAGAAAGAGCATATATTCGCACGAGCCGAAGCATGTCGTGGATCGTGGAGCTTGGCAAATGATGCAGGCCGCAACCCTCGAGATAGGTATGGTGATGGACCTGGAGTACAAAGGTATGTTCCAATTTCCATTCAAGCTCGGATGCTCGCATTTCCATGGTTGGGTGGTCATACCACTTGGTAGTGCCATCCTGCTCAGCAATCCGACGTGATCCGCAAGCTATTGGATGAGATCCGGAAAGCACTGACAATCCCCAGATACACCGCGCCCTTACTATTTCCGGTACTTGACAGCTTCCCATCTATTTTTGACGTTCGGTCCGGTCACACCGAGAAACTTGCTGTCCACACTGGGCTCACTACAAGCACGGCTGTCGCGGAGCAAGTGCGAGCAATCGAGCAGATTGTGAAGCGACTGGTGGCGATTGAAGAAAGAGAGGCGCTTTGCAACGGTTTACAAGTCATTGCTGAGGAGTACGATGAAGGGTGGGATGGCGACTTCACCGACAGCGATGACGATGAATAATCAACTCCAGGGCGCTGCACTTATCTCGGCACAAGCTTCTTCAGGAATTACATACGATGTACGCAGTCTAGCATGGTCTTTGCTGGCTGTTCTGCGCTGTCAACAACACGAGATGGCTTGCCGTTGTCGGTCAATCTCACCCAAGCTCTAACCACAAAAACATGACAACCCCGGCAGATCTATGCACGATCATACGCTATCGATAAAGGACACACCAAAACGAGTGCTTTTCAATATTTCATATACGTCATTGCATCATAATGCAGCGATGCTGCCACAAGGAAGCTCCGGTGCAACTTCACCCTGCGCGAGAAACTTTGAATCCAAGGGTGCATTGCAACAAGGCATTCAGATATGCATTTCCATCTGTTGGGTGATCAACACTCAAGATTGTTGATGTACACAGCACATGCATAATATCATCAGCAATCCAACACGTCACGACGCACAATCTTGCGGGTTTTGTTTTCTGGATATTATCCATTGTAATGAGGTGATCGGAGTCAGTTGTTGGGTATGACAACCTGGAACCGCTGAATGTTTCGAGTCAACGAACCCATCCCGCATCATGCCTGCGAGGACGGAATCTACCTACTTCCATGTATTTGCGCCCACAACTTCTCGTGGTCTCGAAGTTTCCAGGACGACATCGTTGTTTTGTCTGATTGGCAGGAGCAGAGAAAAGCCTAGGTAGCTTTTGAGTTCACGTCTCACAGCAGCTCGGTTGTCCTCCGTTGCAAAGGCTCATGCGATAAAAAACCAGCCACCCTAGCAGAACGGCGCCGGAAGCTTCTGCAGGTCCCGCGCATGAACACCAGGCACAAACATACAGATGTGCGTTCGCAGCTTGCAAAAACTGTTCACAAGAACAGCAGCTTACACTCCACTGTTGCTGGTAATTTTAGGATTTAATGGGCGGGGTAGGCAATGCAGGCTCACGTTAAGAAAGGTCGTATCGATGCCCAGCCTCCTACTGGGACTCCCGGCCACAATGCTGCATGACGCAGAACCTCCCGAACTTTCGATATTCATGCCTGCCAGCGATCGGTTGGGTTGCCAGGGCTTACGCCGCAGCCAACGGTTTTCCACTACACATCCAAGCGGCGCTGCTGCCCGCCATCGCGATAGCGACCAGCCCGCACATGCACCTTTCGCTCTAGAACGCAAAAGTTTCTCCCAGCAGATACTTTCTTAACACACTTGGCCAAGGACGCCTCATCAGGGCAAGAGAACACACAGCGGAGTGCTATCGATCACCTCCGCAGTATTGCGAAAGCGCGATACCTCTTACGGGCTATTGAGCGCGCATAGCGTGAGAATCCTACCCACCGAATCGGCCTCATTGTTGATGCTATTGATAGACACCAGGCTTTCCGAGGCTTACGAGCCGTCGGCTCAAGGACGACAGCGCACGCTACTATGGTCGTCATTGCATCATGGTATGGCTTCCCAGGGCTCTGGCGCAGGCACTTGGTGGTAGGGCCCAGACTTGTTCAAGAGAAGGAACACATCCCAGCTTCCCCACTGAAAATAGATATTAGCAACCACGGTGCGAGCACTTCCTAAGCTTCCTAAGGGTACGTGATTACGAGAAGGTAAGTGTGTGTTCCATGGTGCAGAACAAGATATGCGGGCAATATATTAGCCTTGCCAGTTCTGCAGGCCTGCCAATGGCTTACATTTCACCACATCCCAGCACGTACCAGCATCCCTTGACAGTTACATGCATGCTGATACCTTCTGATTCTATGATTGGCTTTATCGAAAGTTGGGTTTACGAGTTGCTAGGGCAATTGACCTATTGTATCGCATGCTCGGCTACATTATGGTTACCTTCTCAGGCGAGCGTGCTCTCACTTACATACCACGCGACCCACTCTTACGAGAACCTGCCGTAGGTGGAGGAAGATGCAGGTCACCACTAGCATCACCAGTCCAGACTATCATGAGATGATATCGGAGCCTTCTCCACTCGCACTTAGCGTGTGCAACCCTAACCATCGTTCACGATTGGAGCCCCAGAGGGCTGGCATATAGTTTAGTGGCTGTCCCAGAAGATGCATATCATGATCGCCTTCCCCTCTCTACATTTGCCTGTTCCTATTCACACATAAAGGACGTTCTGGAGAAGCTGCAACTCGCTCGCTACGGTTGCTCATCACTTTCGTTCACCACTCGTGCCTCACTCGTTCGAGCGCTCGATCGATCGTGACTAGAAACAGAATGAAGGTCACTACTGCGCTTATGGCCCTTGTGGGCGCAGCCTCCGCTGCCCCATTCGCAGAGTACAAGGAGTACAAGGATAACAGCAGCTATCCTGTCTCCACTCCTGTAAGTGTCAATTCACCTTCAAGTAGGGGAACTAGACGTTAATTCACATAGAACTACCACCAGGAATCTTCAGTTCCTCCGAAGCCCACTTCGGACTACAAACCTTACCCTGTTTATACTCCCAAGCCAACTTCCAAGGACACTGAATACCCCCATGTGTCGTCGGACTACAAGCCTTACCCTGTTTACACTCCCAAGCCAACTTCAAAGGACACTGAATACCCCCACGAGTCGTCGGACTACAAGCCTTACCCTGTTTATACTCCCAAGCCAACTTCCAAGGACACTGAATACCCCCATGTGTCGTCGGACTACAAGCCTTACCCTGTTTATACTCCTAAGCCAACTTCCAAGGACACCGAATACCCCCACGAGTCGTCGGACTACCCGCACCCCTCTTCCAAATCATCAAACTACTACCCTCACCCGCCTCCTAAGTCATCAGATTACCCTCAGCCTCCACTACCCGAGACTTCGGATAAGTACTACCCTACTGCTCCTAGCTCATCAAAGTACTATCCCATCCCGCCGAAGTCAAGTGGCTACGTGCCAGTGCCGCCGAAACCAACTGGTTACGTGCCCGTGCCACCGAAATCATCTTCCACTCCTTGCCCTGAAAGCAGCTCGCAGTACTACCCTCATCCTCCGCCGCCCAAGACTTCGGACGACAAGCACTATCCCCCTGCCCCAAGCTCGTCAAAGTACTATCCCATCCCGCCGAAGTCAAGTGGCTACGTGCCAGTGCCGCCGAAACCAACTGGTTACGTGCCCGTGCCACCGAAATCATCTTCCACTCCTTGCCCTGAGTCATCCATCTACTACCCACCTGCTCCATCTAAGAGCAGCATTTACTACCCTCCTGTTCCTCCTAAGGTGACCACCCTCTACTACAACACCACCACACCTTGTCCCTCGGAATCCAAGACTCCTCCTCCCCCTCCTAAACCCACAACAGTTTACTCTGTGCCCCCAAGCCGTCGAGCGAGTCCAAGCCTGTTCCCCCAGCAGTAAGCCAGCACCTCCTCCTGCGCCTCCGGTCTCGACTTACCCTGTTTCGCTACCGGTCCCATTGCCCAGCAGCACACCAGCACCCCCTCCTGCGCCTCCGGTCTCGACTTACCCTGTTTCGCTACCGGTCCCATTGCCCAGCAGCACACCAGCACCCCCTCCTGCGCCTCCGGTCTCGACTTACCCTGTTTCGCTACCAGTCCCATTGCCCAGCAGCACGCCAGCGCCCCCTCCTGCGCCTCCGGTCTCAACCTACCCTGTTTCGCTACCGGTCCCATTGCCCAGCAGCACGCCAGCGCCCCCTCCTGCGCCTCCGGTCTCGACCTACCCTGTTTCGCTACCGGTCCCATTGCCCAGCAGCAAGCCAGCACCTCCTCCTGCGCCTCCGGTCTCGACCTACCCTGTTTCGCTACCAGTCCCATTGCCCAGCAGCACGCCAGCGCCCCCTCCTGCGCCCCCGGTCTCCACTCCAGTTGCTCCTCCCCCAGCTCCATCAGCCTCCACTCCAGTCGCTCCTCCCCCAGCTCCACCAGCGCAGACATACCCCGCTTCGTCTCCTGTGCCGCTCCCCAGTGTGGCTAGC
The DNA here is from genome assembly GCA_026119515.1 of Ascochyta koolunga. Lineage (NCBI taxonomy): Eukaryota > Fungi > Ascomycota > Dothideomycetes > Pleosporales > Didymellaceae > Ascochyta > Ascochyta koolunga. The sequence continues at coordinate 313,312 of JANLCG010000001.1, read as the reverse complement.
CCGGCTCCTTCGAGCCCTGCTGCAACCGCTTCTGCCCCCCAGAGTTCACTGGTGCTGCTAGCTCCAACAAGGCCTTTGGCGCTTTCGTTGCTGGTGCTGTTGCTTTCGCCGTCTTCGCATAAGCCTGCACTTCTAATGTTCTTTACATTCCTTTGATATATAATACCTTTCATGACCTCTGTAATGTCTACAGAGTGGTTGGCATAGATGGATCGCACACACATACACTCCTTGCACAAGACTTCGATTCTTGGGGGCATGGAATGACCATGGAACATTTTTAGTTCTTGACGGGTAGTTCAAAAGTGTTGGTGGTGTAACCATTATGAAAATAATGGCTGACATCAATGATTGTAAGTTAGCATGGGATGAACGACGATGATAATGTCTTTGGTTGAATGTGTGGTCTAAATAATAATGCTACCTGTACCTACAAATATGGTTGTTACGGAAAGACCAAGCACGCCCAGTGAACTGAGTTCCTGAACCTATCTATGCGTGTAATAAGCACTGACTGCGTATATGTGATAAAAAGCTATATTGTAGTTCCCTCATTGATTGAAAAGGTATAAATTGCTGCACCCTCCACTACCTGCTTGCCTCTACTACGTATATGTTGTAGAACTCTATCTGTCTAGCACGCATTGTAGTCTTCCTAAGCCTTGCAGCCACCTTAGGTTAGGAGAATTCATGTTCAAGTCACAGAGTGCGTCCGGTTTAACCTAAACACGCACCCTAGCACGACACCACAACTGATCTCATAGCTGCCTAGGACTTTGTTCATATGCTCGAAACTGTAGAAGCTATAAAATTCCTCAACATCATTGTTGCTTTCCTAGAACCACAACCAGTCCTTTCATGATTCATTACTAGCTGCAAAAGAGCTACGCATGCGTCATATATTGACAGATCTCACATCAGTTCAGGGCCAATATATGAAGAAGGCCAACCCAACCCAAGGTGAACGGGCAATATCTGGCAGCCACGTCGAGGTCATGCTCAAAACTCATTTCAGCCAACTGCAAAAAATTCCGTGGCACAAGGGTATTACATCCAGTAAAGAAGCTTACTGCACAACTGTACTACGCAGAACAACGATCAAACATGGGCTCATCTAACGACATCAAGACAAACGCAAATTCTGGGCTTCCAGACACACCAGTTTTGCGCCAGGAGAGCATTTTGAGCCAATGCAGACAGCAACTAGCGAGTATTACGAGCCAAACCCTTCAAAAGGTCTCAGGTTGAGCCCAGCGAGGCAGAGGCTTGTCGATGATGTATGCGCCCTACGATCAGATGGAGCGAATTATTTAACCTATAAATCCCCAGATCATTGCATTGTATAGCTGTTAGCCGACCGTCGAGCATGTAAAGCGCTACACACCTGATTGCATCTATGACGACCAATTTGTCTACGCCAACGACTGCTACAAGATGGCCGGACAGTGGTTCGCACTACCCAAACTCTTCAAGTCATCCATTAAAAAGTCCTATGAACTCATACGCTCTGAAGATGAACTCATAAAATTCAAAAGCAAGCCGTCCTGGACCGTTAAATTTATCTCAAAGAGAGCTACGATTACGGGACTCGTGAGCCCGTGTCTGGATCCGGAAACGAGGGACAGAGATTTAATGCAGATCAAGTACCACAAGGATCAGGCGAATGAGAAAGACTATAGCTACGGGGGACGAGGGTTCTTGTTCCAGAAGTGGCAGGCTGATACTGTAGTTAAGCGTATGGATGCACCCGAGTTGAAGGGGTTCGAGGCAGATAAGGGTGCGGCCAGGAAACATATGCGAGGACAGGGAACAGGAAAAGAGGAGAGCGATGCACCAAAGCGGGATTTTACGTCCCAATGTGTGTAGTAGGCATCAAGATTTGTAAGATTTTATAGCGCTGTACCGCAGCGAGTTACAGGGTACACAACATAGTGGATTACTTATATATATAATGAGCCGTCAGTATTTGTTTCCTCATAAGATACTGGGCATGGTCAGCTCGTTTTGGAGTTTTAGTGTTTGTGTGGGAAGCCCGCACTGGTATGAGCAACAAATACGAACCATGGCCACAATGCGAGAAGTCGGGTTGACTAATTATTGGTTGGACGAACACCTGGTCCTCCAAGGGCATAAATCTTTCCTTTCACCTTCTTTTCACTTTCCTTCGATCCCACAAATATCTTCGTCTATTAGCCACCAAAAGCCGAAGTCCCAACAATCAAAATCAACATCATCAACTACATCTTCACCACTTCTTAGCATTCACCAAAATGTCTATTTTCGAGGCTGTCTACTCTTCTGTCGATGCTACGGAATGGATCATCGACCAGGCTCCATCGCACTTCCTCTCGTCGAATAACGATGAATGCCCCATCTGCACAGAGAACTCCCATGGCACCATTGTCAAGACAATCTACGGCCATGTATTTCACTACTCGTGTTTGATGGACTGGTTTCAAAGTCTCGGCTCTAAACCCGACTACACCAACTACTAGTGTACCTGCCCGATGTGTCGCAAGGTCCTGGCCATAGTCTCTCCTCTTCTTTACGACGAACTCGAAAAGTACTATGAGGAAGAAGAGGAGTTGCTAGATACTTTGGAAAACGAAGAAGGCGAAACAAGCAACGATACCGATCGTGAAGAGACAGATCACCTGGCCCAGACCCTAAGGGATGAAGCCGAGCAAGAACTGCAGTATCAACAAACGCCGGCTGCATAACTTTCTGAACATACTTTGCGAAGATGAAGAGTCACTCCAGCGACTGCTAACCATGTATGGCGGCTCTATATCTTACGAAGCTGGTATCGATGGACAGTCGGAAGAGTATACGTGGTTTTCTTCATGGAGATCCTCCATACTGACACAACTGCCGTTATCACATGGGCAAACCAACTTAGAGGAGGAGATGGCAAGACAGCATCGAATGTATAGGACAAAGGTGCAAATAGGCGATGCGGAGGAGAATATCCAGAAGTTGTCCGCTATACTTGGAGATCGGGCAACGCAAGTTTCAGCTGACCAGGGCTCTGTTGGTTGGTTCTGATGGAACAGGGTTATGTGCCTCTGCGGTATTTATCGAATTGACTGGTTATTATAAGATATTTCGGTTGCTGGTGCCTGCGAAGACTGGTATACCGTATACCGCGACAGAAATAACCTCGTATGTTCTTTTCTTCCAATTGACAACAATCTGTATGTTGAACTCTGTTCAGCACTTGATGAGTTTCCCAATTAATATTATTTGACTCATTACTGCAATTGCTAATATGGTATTGAATGAACGATCTTGATGTCCCCATCCCCACGTTGTACATGACATCCCGAGTTGTTCCGAGTCCCCACTCGCCGAATGAGTCCCGAGCTTCCAGATTTTCCCCCTTTGCCATACCAATCAGCAATTCTGAAACATTAACGCCCAAATCACGCCCATGACAACCTTAGTCAAGCAAAAAACGCGATCATTTTTCAGGTTTTATATGTTTTCGTCATGGCGCCCTTCAATGCATACAAATCATTATTAAAGTCGCTCGGCGATGGCTCGGTGTGATTTTTGCTGTCTGAGTATAAAGCTGGAAAGTACCATGATGCATGTACGCTGTTGGTATACACACATCTTAAGCGAACACTCACTACACGTTTTGTTTATCGCTCACCCATTACAGCCATCTGGCTCATCGAAAACACTACTTTCTACCTAAAGCATCACCAACTAGCCCCCATCAAGTATGTCAACTCCATCACCTTCCTCTCGCAGCTCCTCCATCACCATTTCTGGAGAGCAGCCCCACCAGACCGTTCAGCAGCCTCATGGATTCATTTCGACGCTCAAGAAACCGTTTCAGGGTTGGTCTAAGGAGCTCCTGCGAGCTCGCGATGACGATGACGACGATTACAACTTTGCGAGTGGCATGCGCCGCGGCGCTCACCTGTACCGCACCAGCGCCTAAGGGGGCAAGAGAGGCTCTCATTGAGAATGACCTCAGCCAGAATTGATATCCAAGCTACGACAAAGAATGAAAGAAAACAGAGCGAGAGAGGAACAGGACAGAAGACGAGGGAGGCTGATATAGTGTATGAGGCGCTGCACTTGCGTTCGCGAAAGTGATTGGCAGTAAAACCGCAGGAAGTGGGTTATCTATTTAGATACATGCGCAACACTGGAGTTGTCGAAGTTTTGACTTTTGTACTTTGATACCCAATCCTTACATTTAATCGATGTTTTACCATATTTGCTCCGCTGCATGCATTGAGCTTGTTAGCTCTCCTAGAGCCATGAAGACAGAAAGTAGTTAGATCTCTTAACATTGTCTTCAAGCTTTTATATTCATAATTACTCCAAATTTATGTGCTTGCCATCATCTGCTAGACACTCCAGTCCACATCAGGGTAGCACTGCGCTGTTTCGGTTCCTGGCTCTGCCAACTTCCGCACGTTTGCAGCCATTGGCGGCCTGTGCGACTTGTCACCTGCAAGATGCACTGGGCAGTTATGCGCCTCTCGCCTAGCCACCAGATAAGAATGTCATGATGTGCCAGTCTGTCCGAGCTGGCTCACACTCTTTGGTACTCATCGCGACATTTTTTCTCTATGACTGATTAGGGATTACTCCTGCTCTTCTTCTAAAAGCCTCAGAGATCGACACGCAACTCGACGTCTGGAATCGAGTCATGTCCCTACTCCTTCGGATCACTCTGGTTGCATCGGTCATCACTGCTCAACTGACTACTTCCATATGGCTGCCCGGGGCTGCCAACGTAAATCAGAGTTTTGTCGGACCAGTCGTCACACAGCAAAGTGACCGCACCACTATCTCGGTGGGCTTCGACGGAGATGCCATCTTGACTGAATACTACGGCACTGGGCCTGGTTATGTGACCGTCGGAGACACCACTTATATGGCGTACCAGGCAACAGCAACCGACCCTGACAGTGACTTATCGGTCACTATGGATCTTGCGTGTTTGCGGGAGAACGGAAAAGCGGTTCCAACTTGCATCATGACTACACGGAACTCAATATCTGACGGCAACCTCAGGAATTCTTACTATTCCACTCTAGAGAGCAGCTCTACAAGCAAGTATGTAATTTCCGTCTCTCGTTCCAGCAACGGCAGTGAACTGCCAGTAACCAGTACTGTCACAGAGACTGTGGCAAACGGCTGGAACAGAGAAGCTCAGTGCCTCGGTGGCTGCGACCCCTACCGAGAGCCGCGCACAGTGGCCAGATTTAGAAAAATTCACTGTTAGAAGCACTGTAGTTGCCCAGGCTGCTGCTGCAGCTCCACCGATGCCCACTATGGCCCCCGTTTTGGCTGGAAGGGGCGCTGTTGCGATGTTCTTTATTTAGAACAGACTGGCTGATGCGCAACAATGTTCTATTTCAACGTATAGGCTTATTTACAATGCTTGTTCCCCAGATAATGTCCATTCATTATCAGCATCGAATAAGACGTGGGCATTGTCCGAACCTTCATCGTTGTTCGTTCGTCCGCTCGCTGGTTTCAGACCAACAAACGATTGTTTTCATCACATGTTCAAGCTGTCAATGCGTTTGTCTTTTGTTTACTGGGGCTGAGTCAATACCCTCACTTTCACAATGTAGGCGCAGTGAGCGAAGCGCGCCATTGCCATTGCCTAAAACATCCTCCGCCCGTCGCGAAACTTTGTTCAAGCAGAAGTTTGTGGAGCAAAGAGAGATCAAAAAGACCAATACAGTCCGATAAATCTACCAGTATAGTATCTACCAGGTCACAAACATGTTACCACCCTACTTTGACATGTTCGGTGAGACAGAGCCGCACACCACGCGCTACACACTGACAGTACTCTGTCCACCACGACCACCACCCCGCTGGCTACCGGCCATCTTCACTCGACCAGGTCCATCGAGAACCCCCAACGTTGGTACCGAATTCGTCATACGCCCATCAGACTATAACCCCGCAAATCCCAACTACGACTGTTTCGAGCTGCGCCACATTAACGATATGGCTACAAAGACTGTGAATATCGAAAGCGTATGTTTTCCAGCTTACCTACGCTGTGAACATGTTTCCAAGGGACATAGGTGTAATCAGGGGTGCTATGTGCTTGAGAAGGGCGGAGATATCAGAAGGTGGAGCTGCAAACACGAGGATTGCGAGGGCCATGTGTACTGCGGTCGTGTTTTGAAGGGAAAAAATGGCGTAGCTTGCTTTGGGAAGAAAGGTAATAGAATGGTGTGCATTGAGCGTTGAAGTTTATGATAGATATAGCGGGGTTATCTGTTCGAAAGTGACACTTACTGTTCCAGCTTGCTTGCTCGAGCTATTGCAAACTATGGACAGGTAGTGTAATTATTTGAGGTGGATAATTGCTGTCGATGTTTGGGTTTTTTCCAACAATTTGTTCTCGCAGACCTAGAGCCAGCACATAGCCACTCTGTTAGACGTCATATCAATACTGTGACCTGCGACGGATCGTTTTGTGACAGCACCCATGTGGGAAAATCAGACCCAATATAGGCTTACGATGATGCAGTGTGTTAATCAGGTATCTGAGCGGAAAGAAAATTATTGATATTAATATTTTCATGTTGTATTGAATACGTTATGATGGCAGAAGTCATGCCGTGGAGGGTCCAAGACCATATAAACCGTACCATAGCCGTTGTTACAAAGGTAACAATACAGTATCCAAAGGCTTCCAATACTTTCAAAATCACCACCTGCCAACTTCCTACTACTCGAGATCGAAAACCTCTTTAACAACCAACCAACAAATATTATGGCCGACAACGGAAACCGCGGAAACTATGCTAATCGCCCCAAGGAGGAGTAGGTTCGAGTAGATAAAGTGTTTCCGGATCAACACTGACAACGAAAAAGGGTTCAAAACATTGTTTCCTAGGGTGGTCGGGCATAGCACAATGGCAGCTTTGCATCAATGGATGCTGAAAAGCAGCACGACATCGCGTCTCATGGAGGAAAAGCTTCGTCTGGTAGCTTCGAGCCGGGCTCCGAGAAGACTAAAGAGGCTGGTCGCAAGGGCGGACGGTCTTCTTGAAGGATGTGTTTCTAACGATGTAACGATATTGCAACATCGTATGCTCGTTAGAGTCCACCGCGTTTAGCTATAGCTATGTTAGAAAATGAATGAGCTGTGACGAGACTGCGGTGCAAGAGTCGCAAGAACAGAAGTTTAGTGATGTAAAAATTTGATTGTCATTGCAATGTTGCTTTGCTGATGTGAATCTAAAGTCTGTTTTCCCTCACAGCCATATACCCAAACATGATGAGATAATGAGAGACATGATTGCCGTATCCAATGATGCACCTGAAAGGAGCCACAAGCCTTTTTCCCCTGCGTCAAACGAACAAAGGTCGAGCTGCAGGGCAGGTGCACCTGCAGTTCGTGTCACCACTTACTCGGTGTGTGACAAACGCAAAAAAGTGATCGGTACTTGGGTGCATTGTGCGACCACCTGACCTTGTAAAAGAATTGAAAGGGACCCAGGCCCAAAATGTGTGAACGAGTGAATGGAAAGCAGAGAAGGGGTATGTTGCTGAAAAAAGAATCGTTCCGCATTCAGCATCTAGCTGAACATGTTGCAGTCCATGTCCTTGATGGGGTATTCGCCGTCGCCATCAACGACACCGCAGGGCTCGTTCCAACCAATCTCAAATGTGTCAGACTCAGGGACGTTTATCTTAGCGTTGGGGGCGCATGAGGCATCGACAGTATAATAGGAGACGACCATGGAAGGGGCAGAGTTCCATGCGCAAGCATCTGCACGCTTCTTGATGGCATCGCGGCGGGCCATGCGGAGAGCCTTGCGTTCCGTAAGGCCTCGCTTCTGAGGTGAGCAACCGCTAGAGGCCTTGCAGACGCAGGAGGCGTCGGTACGGTCGGACCTCTGAGTGATCTTGCACTTGTGCTCGTCGATCATCCTGTACCTGACAGTCTGGTGGCGGTGTGAGTTCCAACGGCTAGGGCGCCCAGACCACTCGTCCTCGGTCTCTTCGTTGTCATTGTTGTAGTCTTCCTCTTCAGAATAATCATCTGTGTCCTCGGAGTCATCGGTCTCTTCATAATTGTTTTCGGGCGGGACATCGTAGGAAGGAGAGTCAGCAGCACTAGTTGAGCTTGGTGTGGGTGCAGCTGAGTATTGATCGCCTCCATCCGGCTGAGTGGGCTTGGTTGCTGAGACGGAGGGCTTTGCAGGGTTAGTGGGAGTTGTATTGCCAGAACCTTCGCCAATCTGAACGGCTGCGCAGTTCATGAACGATTCGTGCTCGCGGTTCAACCAAATCCAAGCGAATAGAGCCTTGCCCTCAGGCATACCAGTGGGAACCTTGAAGTCGAAGGTCTGCACCTCAGGGGAGCCGTCCTCACCGCGAAGAGGGCAGTTGCCGTTGTAGGAAGCCGCGACCTTCCAGGTTTCACCGCGATCAGTAGAGAAGCCGACCTGGCAGGAGCCACCGTAATGTGTCCCACCAGGCGCGTCGGCAGTGTAGGTGTGGTCAGAAAGCTGGAAGTAGGCATCCTGGCCAGGCTGCCAGGTGACTTGAGCCTCCTCAGTGTCGAACAGGTCAAGGTGACCGCGACATACACCTGGGCTAGGAGCAGTGGGCTTGCCTTCGCTATCACAGCAACCAAGAGGAAAGTTGAGCTCTGGGTCGACGCTGGAGTCGGTGGAAGCTTTGTTGGCCTCCTTGACACCACCTAGAGGCCCGGGATACCAGAGGGACATGTGTGCTTGTGCTGCGCCAGCCAGGGCGAGCAAAGAGATAGCCTTCGTGTACATCGTGGGTATGTCGTTTCAAAGAGTGAAGTCGTAGAGCGTTTTGTGGGTATCAAGCGAAGGAGTGTGGGGAGGGCTTAAGTAGAGCAAAAATCAAACAACGTTGTGTGGTGATGATGACAGGACCTGGTCAGTTGACACTGTTCAAAAACGTGTGAAATCTGTTTGTGAAGTCCAAGATGGTCCGGAAGTAGCAACAAGGGCGCTCAAAGAGGGAAGGGATGAGAAGAAGAAAGGCGGACCAGCGCTTTCGATCCAAAAGAAGTGAATGTAGAAGGAATGTCGACGAAGGCTTGCTTGTCACGAGAGTTGGTGTGTCACTGAGAGTGATGTCTCTTCCACACAAGGCGGCATCTGGCTTTTTAACCCGCTTCCAAATGACCTTTGATAGTGTACCAAGACGCCCGGTGGACTCACCTGCGTTTCCGCTCCGGTAGGATGAGATTCACGGCTGAAGACCGTTGTGCGACCCGCATGTCGTAACCTTCGCGCGGGAATGCTCTCCCCTGGCGGAGTTCAGCCAATGCCGTCTCGTGTTTGTGTTTTCCTGCAGGTCGTCAATGTTTCACCGTGGCGGCTCGAAGTGGCCTTGCCCAAGAGCGTTGGTCTGGTTAGGACCTCGACGACCAAGCACGGAAGAAACATCAACGCGCTTTGTTTCACACGATTCCGCACAGGGGCTAGCGCAGCGCTTCTCTGCCAGGGAAGCACCGGGGCGGACTACTGTCTTTGCGCGTACTTGCATATCTGCTGAACAATCAAAGACTGGACACGAGGCGCTGTTTGATCATCAGCAAATTTGATGCTGTCCCTGAATATTGCTGCCCTTTGTGATCTTCCGGTTGTGGCTGCGGAGAGGACGTCCTTCCGTCGTCCTTCAATCGCAGTGCCGCCGGCAACTTATCGATTGAGCGATTCGCTTAACTGTTTCCCACGTGCGCAGACTAAGCTACCCCTGCCGAGCCACCACTGTCTCCACACCGTCATCCTATCGACGTTGCTGATCGCATCAGAGCCCAAAAGACCTGCCAGTTTGGTCTCAGTTTGCATCAACATGTCGGTCGCACTGCCCCCATCTGTCCTACTCGGTGCCTGAGACCCCACAGTGCTGACATCTCGAGGTCAGAATTGCCACTTCGATGCGTAAATGACACATGTCCGTTCCGAAGCCCGGGCGACTGCAGTAAGTTCTCCCACATCTATGCAGGGGCGCCACTGCGTAGACAGCTGCGTTCAAAGCCGTCCGCGAAGACGGACCGCAGCAGCAAGGCGCGTAAACTGTCCCATTGACTAATGTTGCACGATATGAGGACCCATTCTTGTCGTCGGCCTTGAAGCAGCCTGAGGACATCGCCCTTCTTGGCCTGTGCCGGGCTTGCTCCACGGCTGCTCCATCTACCTAGGCAGCTGCAAGGTGTCGGAAAGCTGCATCCACGAGCACTCCCCTAACTTGGAACACATTGCTTTGTGGCCGCCCTGCATCCAGGCCATTCTTTGCTGTTAACTTCATTTCACGTCTTTGGTATGCTGTCTTTGATCACTGCACCTATTTGCGCGCCGCACTCAGGTATTGCTCATCTCAGATGAAATGACGTCTCGCCTTCACATTTCAAACTGGCCATCCACAAGCGCAGGTTGTCGAACTCAGAGTCGCGCTGAAGCAGCTGGTCACACTTGCGGAGGAGGGTGCTACCGCTCTTCGTTTCACCTATCCCAGCTCGTATCTTCGATTGGACGGGTATCACGGTCCGCCTAAACCTGTGACAGGCATCATCACCCTTGCGGCTGCTCCCCCACATGATCTCCATCCTTCATTTCAATTTCATAGAACGGGCGTGGACGATCTGGAATCCTGTTTAAAAAGCGTCTTCTTACACTGTACATACGAACGTGCATGCGGACACAGACCGGGTAATGCAGATCGTGACCTTGTTGCCGGGTGAGTGTACCGAGAGGGCAAAGCGGTTATAGTCAGCGTTGTTCCGCGAACCAACCCAGGCTCACAAGCATCGTGATGCATGGTCTTGCATCCACGGAAGTGTCCTTCTGTGCGTCGTCCTTCAGGACGGAAAACGAAGTTCTTATTCGTCAGAGTCAGCGTCTAGAGTAATGACTATGCTAGCCGCGCTGTGGAGCGAAATGGTAGAACCAGCTGTAGTGGCTACAACGATCTACTCGGTAACGCCAATTCTGAACAGCCCCCTCTGAAGCCTGAAGCATGCTTTTTGGTTGTACTGCTACTGTTAGTGGCAATGATAATCATATCAGTCATGAGGTTGTCCCTCCAAGTGCTCAGCTATCCAGTACCGTCAGGAATGAGGCCTACATCTAGTTCCTCCGTGACCTATTCGGCATTCCTAACATCTAAAAGTCTGCAGTAGCTCTATGCGTAATTTAACATTTCCTCCTCAGCATTGAGAAGCCAGCAGTTGCGCATGCCTCCAAGACAATCCCAGAAGCCCGTTGGTTGTTTCTCGCCGATCCTTAGCGACAGGCTCTAGACAAATGAACGCGCGGGCGGTTCATATTCATGTCCGTGCCGAATAAGATCTTGTAGCCGCGGAGCGTCACAACGAAGCGCTTAAGCGGAACCCTTTTTCCGCCATAGCCTGGAGCAATTATGTCTTGCTCCCGGATAGTTTCTATGAAAGACCATTTGGTTAAATGAATTAGTGTGTTTTGGCCATGGCTCTAGAACCGATTCTTCTGTCGTCCAGATACTGACAAGAAGCACGCTTCTAACGAGAGGACCAATGGGAGCGAGTCGCGTATCATCTTGTATCTTGATGGCTTTCTGTTTCATCTTTACACGATCGGCTGCGAGAAATTAATTGGCATTCCTGTAAAGAGTACATTTAAAACAGGTTATGAAGATGGAGAAGTCAAAGTTTAGAGCAACCGTTTGTTTGCGTAGTTTAACGGCACCCTGACTACATCTCTTGAGATCTGAGGGCGAGAACCTAGCAAATCTCTAGTCAGTATTTGTCAAGGAAGAAGCAGGTGCTCTTTGTCGATTTATGTGCATAGTGGTCATCTCTTCTACTCTCACCGATACCTTCTCTAATATCAACTTAGCAAGCTCCGTGTCAAACCCCAACCGCGCCAATGCGCAAGAAATCAATACTAAAAGACGGTACTGAATTCTCAAATGTATTTCTTTGGTGCTGACTAGTCACACCAAATGAAATCGAGAGTCAAATCTCAGCATGACCAACATCTTTGCCTTGACCATGCGTACTAGCTTTACATCCCTTACTTAGTCTAATTACATGATATTACAGCGCATCATCACCATCACCTTTAATGCTATAGCCAACTTCCACAGATGCAATCCTCGCACTAGGCGAACATCTCCACAACAAGCTGAGAGGAATAAAAGTTCTGACAATGAAGACGACATAAGGATCGCCAACGTGAAAGACAGATTTAAAACAGATCCAAATTATTCCTGGCCAGTCTTTGAGCCTATATGTTCCCTTTCAGCTACTCATACCGTGCCATCTCACACAATCTATGAAATGCCACGGTTGAAAGATCCGCAACCTGACTACACATCGTCTTCGATCTACTCGTCATCATCATGTCGCTCAATCTGATCCTCATTTGTGGTTGTATCGTCTTCTAGTCGGCACGGGATCGCTTCAGGTTGTTCCTCGAGCCGTGGAGCTAGAAACGTATCACATATACAGTCTTCCCGTGACCATACCTGTCCAGATCATTGAACTTCGTCCTCTTCGAGTGGGCTTGAAGCTGCCATTAGCTTGTTGCCGATAGCCAGCACTCCTTAAAATCCGACGAACTCTTCAATTCATCTTCGGTTTAACATTCTCTTAGCACTCAACCAGGCGGCTGTCTTAATTTGCTAGGATGGATATTCGCCGTCGGTATCAAGGAGCTTATACTAGATCTTGGCTGGCGAGTTTGGTGAACCCATCGAGTCAGTTGGCGTACATTTGGATCAGAGTAGTAAGGCTTGTTGAGCACAATGTCTGCCAGCGAAGAATTATTCTTAGGTAGAAAACTCAGACCTCGAAAACTAGGTTTCTTGATGGCTACGACTTGCTATAAGCTTGAAAATGCACCAACCGCCTAATCTTGTCCGCAGGTCTCACTCAAGCTTGCTATCCTTACAGCCCTTGGGCGCATTGATCGGGTTACACCTTGCAACCCTGCCGTCCTTCAATTGAGATACATAGTCCCATCCCCATCTCGCACTCATGCCCCATGTTGGGAAGTCTGTGCTGACAATGTGCGCACCAGACGCAAATGCAGAGTCGCGCATCTCCGTAGTCCTGTTCAACACAGTGTCGAGCGGTACATCACTCCTTGTGCGTAGGATATAGCCTTTCTTCACCAGACGCTGGATCTCAGCTGTGTTGTTACTGCGCGGCTCGTTGTACTTGATGACTGCACCGTCAGACGATCCCTCGAGCGAGTTGGTAAATACAGTCCGGTTTTGCAGAGACTCATGACCGCCGGATTTATACAACTCACGAGGAGAGTTGGGATCAGTGGGCTTAGGGTCGTTGTCGAAAAAGAACATGAAGCGGCCACGGGCGTCGCTGAGAAGAGGCCATCCCTTCTCCAGCACACTTTGTTCCAATGTCAAACTGCCTTGACGGATATCATCGGGCCTGATCAGCTGTTTCTTGGGAAAGACTGAAAGGATTTCTGCGTCGACATTGAGGAGGCGCGGTAGTGTCCAGTTTGTAGCCTCGCCGGGGCAGACACCACCGGCTGCACAAGCAGGCGCCTCGGTTTTGAGTTCAAGATCGACGATAATGGGCACATGGTTCTTGTTAGCGTCTGACCAGCTCTTCAGCTGGGTCAGGCAGTCCACGAAGGTGTGGCATACGGAGTCGGGGTCGAAATCTGTGACATGGAAGACCTTGATGCCAGGCTTCTGCAGCACGGAGCCATCGTATGGAGTGGTGGCGTTCGTAAGGTTGGACAGTGTCCAAATCAAGGGAGGATAATAAAGTCCGCCCTTCTCATCGGAGTGCAAATCTAGTTCTAACGAACGGACAGACTGGTGCTCTAGCTGGGTTGGAAGCGTTGCGTGGGAGTAATAGTAGTCCTCTGGAGAAGGAATGTACTTCTCGAACACCGCACGTTCTGCAAGTGATACCTCACGGTGATAGGAGTTATGCGTTCCAATGACCTGAATGTGATTCATGCGAACATCAGAGTTGGTCGTCTTACTCGCAGCGATTGCGCTTTCTGCCCGACGTCAGTTTCGATATCACAGTTCATCTCGGTATCCTTACGTGCAATGAGCATAAAGCTCGTGAGTCCCTGTTTTAGTCAGTATGCGGGCTTCAATAACAGCCGCAGGGCTTAATATGCTTACTGATTGACCAAACATACTGCCTGCTCTTTGTGCCGCGAATCGTGCAAATATGATTGTACTGCTCAACACACAAAGCACAGCAGCAAGCAGCAAGAAGCGTGCCTTATGTATGATCCAACCCATGCTCAGCTTGTCAGCTATTCCGCGTACTAGAGCTTGACAGGGTGAAGTCGTTTACGCATGCCTCGGAAGCTAATGAACCACATGCGCTAAATACGTTCGTTCATTGGCTCATGGAGCGGTACCTGGCAGCTAGCATCCTGCAAAGCCTGCTTGATCAAAAAGACTGACGTTGAAAGCATCAACACGTGGTATATATGCGAGATTACCGTGAGTTTTCACAGACGATGCATAAGATGATGGTGAAGGCTGACGATGGAGTGGATGGGCGCGACGGGAAAAGCGGGGTACCGTACCCTGACTATGCGCGTGATACGAGGATTCGCGTGATGCGCAGGTTTCCTTATTAAAATATGAGTATATTGGGATTCTTTAAAGTAGCCTAACTCTTTGTATATCAAAGGTAGAGAAAATGGCTAATACTAAAGTAAAGGGAAATAGGAAGATCTGTAAGATTTATGTAAAAGGTTTTCTAAAATAACTCTATTCTTGTGAGGTCTCGGCTCGAACGCTCCAACCCACCTAAGCCACACCGACCAAAAAGGTACAGTGCTCCAATAGATGGAGGAGTTACTGTGGTTCGAATAGTATATACCCGTGACACACAGTGTCTGCGCAACAGAGTTAAGCGTATAACACTATGCTTTTTTATAATTTTAGTATACAGGATTTTTTGGTAAGGGCTTAATTAAGCTATCTCTGCAAGGGCTAATTGTAGCAACATGGTGACGTTAAGTAATAAGGCGTTAAGTATAGACGCGTTTTTGAGAACCGGCGCATTGAGTGAACTACTTCTATCGAGGTAGCGACTATCGCACGCACGGTGGTGCAAGGTCGTGTGAGGGACTTCGCTGCGGTCTGCGCGAGCACGGTACGACTTGGATAGGCTATCTGGAACGCTTTGCGCCAAAGCACGACTGCCCTTATCCATCGTGATGATGTAGGCAATAGAAGAGGAAAGATGGGAGCGTCCAGGCAAATACAAGCAAGGAGCAAAGGACACACACACAGGCAAGGAAACTGTGCACAGAGTTGTAGATGCTTCGAAAAAGGTACTGGGACATCTTAGCCATGCCCACAGAGCAATCAAGTGATATGCTCACAGGCTTATCATAGCAGATACAATTCAGCATATGCAAGACACAACATCGCCTCACGGGAATTTTCAGAGGAAGCTGTCACGAGGATTTGATGTCGCCATTGTTCAACACTGAGGCCTCAACAGCAACCTCCAGGTCCAGCGTCTAACTGTCACATATGCGTATGACTCTCCTCATTCGGTCAACACGCGATCAGAATTGGACTTTCTCCATTGCATCATTGACAGCCTGGGTGACCTCCTCTTTTGTAGCATCCTTCTTGATCAGGATTGATGTCATGACTCCATGGGTTCCACCATTCTTTTTCCTCCAGTCCTCAATTGAAGCCAGGATCTTGCCTGCGTTGGGCTGTAACTGGTACTTGTGGAATGTCTGCCCATCCTGGACCACCTCCCCATCGTAGTCGAAGCGGACACCATATCGCTCAAGGTCGGACTTAGGCTTCGGCCTTGTTCAAGTTTCGCAGAGCTGGAACAAGATAGTTCCTTTTGATGATGATGATAATGATGATGGCACTGCACCTGCTTGTCCTGTGTCCTTCACACAGAAAGAAGCAGAACAGATTAATGCTCTAGATGACTCGCATCGCGACGTAGGTGGGGATGTGGAACAGATCAACGAGCTTCTTGGTATAGCATCCGACGGATGGACCCTGAACGAACGGTTTGAGAGCGCCAAGAGTAAATCAGCTGAGATCCAGGAACAAGCGCTTGCTTCCGCGGATAATGACCCCTGGCTACGAGAGATGTCTGAGCGGCATTGGCCCTTTTACGACTACGATGAGGATGCGTGAGAAGTAATGAATGATATCATGCTGCAGTCTACAACTCGCAGAATAACATGTCACCGTTACATGAAACTGAATTTCGAATCGACTTGCGATAGGATACATCGATGGCAGCATATAATAAGGAAACACCGATGGTTTCTAATGCTGGATGAATCTAAGTGGTTGAGCAGTGCTCAGTGGAGAGATGTGTGAAGTATTCTCACAGACGATCTTGATAGCGAAGGCACAGTACCAGGGAGACACGTTCGAACCCATGCACACCTTCCACTACGACCCTAACAGGAGAGTTGAGAAGCACTTCTTGCCTATGGTGGTAAATATTGATCAAAAGGAAAGTGGTCGTTTAAATAGACGGTTGAAGCCTGCAGAGATATAGTGGATTTCCGAAACATTGCAGCTCATGACTACCACTCGATGCTGTCAGCAGTTGCGTTTCACAGAAGCAGCTAGATCGATCAACGGTTGGGTGAATTCGAGGAGTCGAGACTCACAAACTGCGTCTTGACTCTCGTGCGGCGCTGTGTTGATATCTGATAGTGGTCGCTAAACTGTATTGCCCAGAATAGGATAAACGATAGGAAAAGAGTGCTCTTAACTCCTAAAAATGTATGCTGCAATTTCTCGTAACTATTTGATTACTCTCTTCTGGTTTCACTATGTACTTTGTCATCCATCATGTAATGTGTCGCCTGGTGGCCCGTTTACGGTACTCTGATGGGAACTGCAAACAGTCCCCCTTCCCGCGTCAAACACGATTGCATCGAGCCGTCTATAAGGTTTGTATCTGAACATTGTCGAGAATGAACTGCTACTCCAACTCCCGCTATGCTGAAGAAGTTGCTGTTCTTAGTTGCCACGATCGCTTCCCTTACTGCCCTCATGGCCAGCATCCTCTACGTTCTCTGGAAACAGAAGTACGCTGCAGATAGCATCCTAACTGTAAAGTTACGTTGCTGTCAAAGCATTGCACCCTCTCTGGCCCATCATCGCGATACTAGTGTAGATAGGTACCTAGGTGCTAACACACAGGTCTCCGCCAACAGCTTAATCTTACCCACCGTGTCGGTACCTAGTGAAGCCGCTAAAACTGAACCTAAGAACAAAAGTTAGAAGGGTAACTATTACTCTTACAAGAAATCTGTGACATCTATTGCTCATTCTATGAAGCATCGACGGTACTGTATAAAATAATGGCCGCTTAAAGTGCCATTTACCAATCATATTGCTTCCCATATCTCTGTAGAAACTGGCCAACCTCTCCATCTCTTTGACCCTCCAGAATCTCCAGAATTCCCTGCGCGCTTGTTTCTGAGCTATCGCATCTTTCCATATTCTCTCTCGCTTCTCTGTTTCCGGCAATGTCTGTGACTACAAATCCAGGGCAAAAGCTCCAGACCTTGAAGCCTTCACCTTTGAGCTGCTGGTACTGATACGTAGTGAGCATATTCAGCGCAGACTTGCTCATACGGTAGCTGGGTATTGGGACGATGGCGCCTCCTGGCACTCTGTCGGGCTCGGTAGAGCAGCGATTAATGCTGCCCACGACGGATGAAACATTGATGATCTTGGGAGACCTGGACTGTCTTAGGAGAGGAAGAAGCGCTGCACTCAGGACGGTAGGGCCAAAGATGTTGGTCTCGAACACTGCATGCAACGTCTCGCGAGAGGCCCATTGGTTATCATAAGTCTCTGGGCAGATTCCAGCATTATTGATGAGGACATCAAGACGACCAAATTCGTGCTCGATGTGGTGTACTGCAGCGTTGATGGACGTGTCGCTGTCAACGTCAAGTTGTACAACACTGGCTGAGCCTTTCGGACTTCTGTCTTTGATTTTCTTGAGTGCTGCTTCACCCTTTGCAGTACTACGAGATCCTACAATGACGTGGTTGTTAGGAGATATAGAAGCAAGCAGTGCTGCAGTGTCAAAGCCAATGCCATTATTTGCGCCTGACCAGATCAATATTCGCATATCTTAGCTTTTGATAGACTGTATTACCTGTAATGAGGATGATCTGGCATTCCGCTGTCAAGGAAGGCATCTTGAAATTGAGTTTGCGTTTGTTTCGAGTTTGAAAGATTTGGAGGGCTTTGGATGTTGGCAAGCTTAGAAAAGAAGGAAACAGCTTCTCACTTTATAGTCCAATAAATGGCCTGATTGGGACACAAGAGACAGACTCTATCGTAATAATACAACAGCAAGGCACCGTGCATAGAGGAAATATCGGACTTAGGCTGCCTAAGTCCGATTTTCTTGCGTCATGGGAGCGCGGTGAGCTGCTTCGAGTATCCCGCATTTTGTAAGACTCCTTCTCCCTCGATCTTTTGTCAATAGACTCAACAAGGGTTACAAGAATTTGTACTTGTTCAGTTAGATGGGGGTATCAACCAAATAGCAACAATAGCTGCAACAGCTGAAACGGCAACTATAAGTTATTTCCTTGAGTCGCCCATACAAAATTCGTATGTACAACAAAAATTTGTCGCCACCCTTGATGTAAATTTATCTTATTGTAGTTGCTATTATACAGTTTGTTAAGATGTCTGATGACCTTGTAAATTATTGCAACCCCTGCTAGAGTCAAAGTTCTTGGTGTCGTCATAAATCAAAGCGCTGGAGGCCTTACTCTTCCTTCGTGCCTTTGAAGCCTGGTCAGAAGTTACGTCTTCACTCGACAATGTATAGCATGACAGGGTATTTGGTGCTAAAGGTAAACAGCTATACGTCATGCTTCAGTCGAAATGTGTCCAAGTTTTGTCCAGTGAGATAAATTCTTAAATTTCATATATTAAGCTTGAGCAGCGTGCCCCAGAAGGGTTCAGTTTGAGTATTAAATGACTGCATAACGGTGCTATCACTTCAAACCCCATGCAATATCCCTGACCAAGACTATGTTGGATACCTAAGCCTTGGTCTGAACATCAGCGTTCTCCATCTTGATCGAACTATGGTCAAAGCCACTGATCTTCTCAGGGTCAACAACACCCTGCTCGGCACGGCGGGAGATGCTGTAGTCGACCTTGGTCTTCCAGGCGGGAACGCCCTCCATGAACATCTCCTCAATATCCTCAAGTGTTTTTCCGGCTGTCTCGGGGAACATGAAAAAGGTGTGAACGGCCATGGTTGCGCAGAAGACGCCGAAGACAATGTAGACTTTCCACTTAATGTTGACAAACGCGGGTGGCACGAAGTAAGATAGGGCAAAGTTCTAATTTAGTCAGTTTATTGTCGAGAGTAGTTCATATAAGTGTGGAGTAACTTACAAAGATCCAATTAGAGGATGTGGTCAGAGCAACAGCCTTGCCACGCACGCGGAGAGGGAACAGCTCAGGGGGTACACCCAGGATGCTGGCCCCCAGGTAGGAGCGTAGGACGCGACGAAGAGGTATGTGCAAGCAATGACCGCATAGGCGGGCGCACCGTGGATCTGCCACGATTGCTCGGCAATATTATCAAGGCCACCAGGAGGAGCGGGAGATCCATAGCTGGCCATAAGTCCAGCGTTTGCGAACATCCAGATCATCATAAGGACAGCACCGCTGACGAACATGGGACGACGGCCCCAGCGATCCATCCAGATGAGGGCGGGAATGGTCATGATAACGTTGATGACATATTGAATGGACGACGCAATGAGACCCGTATTACCGCTGAGACCTGCCATCCCAAACACATATGTTATGTAGTACATCATAACGTTCATGCCCGTTAATTGAGACCAGACCTGCGTGAAGATACCGATGTGAAGGCGGTTGAGCATGCGAGGTTTGAAAAGCTCCATGACGGACACATTGGCGTTCTGCCTTTCGAAGTCGATCATCTGCTTGATCTCAGCCATCTCGAGGGAAACAAAGGGCGAGTTGGGATCGCCATGGCCGTGCACAAGTGTCAAGACCTGGTGACACTCCTCCCAACGATCCTTGCGAGCAAGCCACCTGGGTGACTCCGGTAAAAAGACGAGTCCAATGGTCAGAATGACAGCCGGAAGCATTTGTAGGCCCCATGGAACGCGGAAAGCTTTCTCTCCCTCAAGGAATGTGCAGCCATAGGAGATATAGTACATGATAAGAATGCCCCACGTAATTGCCCACTGCTGAGCGCCAACTACTCTGCCCCTTCTGGAGGGAGGAGCCAGTTCGGAGACGTAGACGGGAACCTGGGCTGAGCAGATACCGACAGAGAAACCGTTGATGAATCGACCGACGATGAGCATGCCGATGTTCTGAGCTGCACAAGAGATGACGGAACCGATGACCCAGATGAGACAGCCGATCTGGATGGCGCGACGACGACCGAGCTTGTCGGTAAGGTAACCAGAGGCCAGGGCACCGATGAAAGAACCACCGGGCATAGCGGCTGTGATTCCACCCTGGACGCTAGGGCTAGGTCCAGAGCATTTCTCATTTGGATCTCCCGAGTACTCTGGGCCGTTTGGGCCCTGATTAAAGTAGCAGCGGTACTGTTGGGTAGGCAGGCTTTGGCTTGATCAGCTTACACTCAGGACGGGCGAGTGAACAGTGACTTACATAGCACTCATGGAGGAGATATCGAAACCAAACAAACCACCACCGATGACCGCAATTGCGGTGATGCCGTAGATGTTACCAATCTGATACATCTTGGCTAGTCTTTGACCGTTCCTAGTGAAGGTGCAAGAAGGAACCCGAGAAGTTGGGATGCAGTGATCAGACTGAGGAGAGGAAAAGTGGACTTATATGTTTTTCACTCTCTCTCCTCGGGGATCCGAAAAGAGAACCCGCAGGTCGACCGTGGTCAGGAGCAACGTGGGAGCTGGTAGAGCTCGTGGGAGCCCATGGGAGCCCCGCAACGGGCCATTCTCTGTGCCAGGTAAAGCGTGTGAACAGCCTGGAGGTCGGCAGGTAGCTGGTATACTTCCTGCTGTAGTTTAGCCTCCGACATGAGATGTGCTGATTGGCCAATATCGGTGGGGCTTGGTGGCGGTTGGCTCAGAGAACAAGCTCTTACGCGGTCGGGGGCAAGCGGTGCTTGATGTGCGGGCCGTGAGCGAAGGCAACGGGACCATGACAAAACAGCCGGGCAGCAAGCCATTGTAACAGTATTGCTGCGGAACGAATAATAAATCGTTGACAGTGATGCAGATCTCTATGCAATGGAAGAACCGTTATTCGATCTTTGCAACATCTCACCACCGCCAGCTCGTCATATGTGTACCTCCACAAAAGCTCTCCAGTCCCCAGACACCCACATTGCGCACCCCAAATCACAAAGTTTTCACCCCAATTTCCCTCCGCTGAGGATTTCCCCACTGGGGACGTCACGCCTCGACAGAGAAATCCGATATGCCAAGCTTTGACCAACCAAAGCTTGCGCCGCTGACGTCGACCCGTTGTTCTTTAAATGCGCCACAGGAAGCAGGTCATCGGACCATGAGATTTAGAGGGCGGACCATGGTCTAAGCCGCATAGAGTGGCGCCAAGATCTAAGCAATACTAGCGCGTATAGTGCTAAAACGTGTTTACAACGTGTTCCTAAGACGTTCTACTAAAATAATAATAACTATTTTTACAACTATAACTACAACTAATATAGCTGCCTAGCAGTCTACTACCTAGCTTAATAGAAATGTAAGTCTAGTGTAACACGTTCTAAACATGTTACAAACGTGTTATAGGGAAACTATAAGGATTATTGCAACCTCTAACGCCTACTATATAGCTACCTAGCCCTTACCTTTAACACTGCTAGCTACCTATTTATCTATATTAGTAAGGTCTTTTGCTACAAGGACCTAGGGGGCAGCAATCTTTGTAGCGTAAGAATAAGTTTAAAACATGTTTTTAATATGTTTTAACTTTTTATAGTAATAAGTTAGCAGGTGTAGTGCACTATGTACCTATATTACAGGCTAGCATAGCTACGCGTAGCTAGCGCCCTCTTTACATAGCACTAGCTACCTACCTTCTATAGAGCGCTAGTAAGTACTGCATAAGTTTAAATTCTATAATATGTTTCTAACGTGTTCTAAACCTGTTACAGTTTAGTATAATACTATTATAACTACCTACTGCAATATTAAGGCCTAGATGCATTAGCAGCAACTAGCCCTTACCTAAGCCTAAGGCCTACAGCCCCCTCCCTAGCTAGCAATTACCTAGCTAGACAGTAGTGTTAGTAAAACGTTTTTTAAATATATTTCTAACATATTTTTATATATCTACTAAATGTCTTCTAGCTTAATGTTGTGCGTATAGCTGCTGCTATAGGTGCGCTTAGTAGAGCTAACCCCTGCGCTAACTATAACTAGATAGAGAATATAGGTAAGTTTAAATAACGTGCTTTAAACGTGTTTCTAATATATTGCAGCCTATGTCTTCTTTGCTAAAGGCAATTTAGCCTGTAAGAACTGTAATCTGTAGGTAGGCCTGCTAGCTGTAGAGGAGGAGGAGGAGGAGGAGGAGGAGGAGGAGGAGGAGGACGAGGAGGTAGTAGAGGAGGTAGAGGAGGAGGAGGGCCTAATTTCTATTAGGTCCTCTAAGCTCTCCTCTGTCCCTACTAATCTATCTAGCGCTTAAATATGTTTGTAACATATTCTTAATTTATTTCTTGTAATATAGTTATATATAATTAAAAGATAGTATAAGTTATAAAAGATTATCTTTAAGTAATAAATAAATATTAAAAGTCTAATATGTGAATTAATTCTTAAAAATTGCCTAGAAACATACTACTTTTAAAATAAGTATTCTAATATCTGTTAGTAGGTAAACATGTTACTTATATGTTTTAAATATATTTACCTTAAAGATAAGACTTCTTACAGTTTTAATATAGGTAGAGAATACTATTTTCTCTTAAGATCCTAGCACATTCTTTATAGTTTAGCTATCCTTTCTCTCTACCTAATTTTGCGTTACTTAATTAGTAGAGTAGGTACTTAAATACACGCTTTCCTTTTAGTACTTTCCTCTTTAAACGTGTTTAAGAAGTGTTTTATGCTAGTTAAACTATAGCAGGGCTATCCTCTACTAGAGAAACATCTACAGAAGCTTTAGGTAGGCTAGACTGTTATATAGATATATCTAGAACAGGTTTAGACTAAACTTATTTATTACTATCTATAATAGGTTTAAGAGGTTAAGGAGAATATGTTTTAGACACGTTCTTAGTCTATTCTAGAGTAGAGATAGAATAAGCCTTTAAAACACTATAGTGCTGCCTTATTATGTTATAAAAGAAGTTAAGAGCTTTATGCTCTTAATAGATAGTAGACTAGCTAGTCTATTAAGCTACAGGCTTATAGTCTAGATAGTACTTCTTAAGATAGGTAATAAGCCTACTATAATTGCTAAATTTCTACTAAACATATTAGTAATATAGTTTAAACATGTTATTATAATATACTCTATAAAGTTAGTCCTTATATACAATAGCCTAATAGAATAACTCTCCTTAGTAGATAATAAGTTCTCCTATTTATTATGCTTGCTAAACTTAGCTAATCTAAGAGGCAACGTTAGCATAGTAGTATACTACTTATATAAAGGCTAAACATATTAGGAATATGTTTATAGTATGTTTATATAAGCTTATATAAAGTAAAAGAGTCTTAATACCTATATTGTAGAAGAGCAAATAGAAGTGTTTAATAGTAAGTAGTAGAGAGAAAAATTTGTTAAGACATGCTAGTTCTTTGCTTCTACTAGCGTTAAAAGTTTTTACTACACTAAGCCTACTTAAGAAGTAGGGGGATATAGTTACAACGTGTTTTAAGCGTGTTTCTATAGCTTAAGTTCTTTCTTAAGTTACTATATAGCTAGTTCTCTTCTTTAAAGATTAAGCTCCTGCTCTTTTAGATAGAGAGTGTCTTATCTTTGCTTAATATTCTACTCCTAAACCTCTTTCTTAAATTAAGCTCTTATCTACTTCTATCTAAACTCTTATATCTTGTTCTGTAGTTAGGATATAGATTAAGTGTTGCTAGAGAAAGGTGTTTAGAACGTGCTTTAAACGCGTTTACTATACAACATACCTAACTTAAGTCTCTACTTTAGTAGAAGTTTCTCTTAGTGTACTTTAGGTTTGTAAACATCTTAAACCTTTCTATCTTTTCCTTTATTTTATATAGCTAGAGGAATTAGCTTGTAAAAGAGCTAGTATATCTTTATCCTTACTCTTAAGAGTTAGATTAAGTACTTCCTAGTCTACTACTCTCTCTTAGCGTCCTATAACATGTTTAGAACAAGCTCTTAGCCTATTATAAGCAGAACTTACTCTTCTTACAACCTATATTGTTATAGAAATATTAGCTTAGGCTTAGTGTACCTTAGTTATTATGTCTATTTCTATACTAATTTCTATTTGTCTACTCTTAAACATCTTAAAGGTCTATTTGCATAGCACTACTGCAAACACGTTAGTAACACGTTTAAACTCTATTTGCGTTATCTACCTTTTTACTCTAGCTAAAAGCTGTAGCTGTTAGCTAGTCTAATAGCTCTTTAACCTAGCCTGCTTAGCTGCATTTAAATATAATTCTAACCTATCCTAAATTTATTTTAGGATAAAGCTACATGCTTAAACAAGACTAGCAGCTATAACCTAATTTTTCTTGTGTTTAACCTAACTAAACATAGTAGGAGCAGACTTAGCAACTAATAGAGATTAATATAATATACTTAAACCTTAATAGAGCATTTTATTATTAGTACTTACTTTAAAGAAGATTGCACAGCTTGTAGTATTTAGTAGCTATTTTAATATTAAGAAGAGACTTTAAACGTCCCTACAATAAGTTCTTAACATGTTCTATCTGTAGATATACTTAATCTACACTTTGTAGGAAGTAGATATTATAGAATTATACATAACTTATAAGTTGCTACTGCTATAGTTAATAAGAAGGATTAATAGAAGAGAGATATCTTCTAAATCCTAGAACGCGTTAGAAACAAGTTTAGGTAACGTTAGAGCAGCTGTTAAAGTTATACTTTAAGCAAAGCTCGTAAGCACTAATTCTATTAGTTCTTAGGGATAAGTAATAGTTCTAGAACAGTAAGGGTAGACGCCTAGGTGAAACACCTAACAATAGCTAGGGTAATAATAAGTAGTATAGAGGGGACTATCTAGCTTAAAGGTTAGGTTAAGATTCTAAAGACAAACTTAATTAATAAGGTTAAACATAAACTATAAGGGTTATATTCCTACTAACTATATACTTAAGTTATCCTATACTATCTTATAGTTTCTTATAAAGTCCTATAGGGGGCCTTATAAGAACTATAGGACTTCTATAGGAATTGTAGGACATTACGTAACTCTATCTTACAGTCTTAGCTTAGACCATATATAAGACATTATAGGATATTACGTAATAGCTAAGCGTTACGCTAATCCTAGTTATATTATTGTAATAAAGGTTTATCTTATAGTCCTCTTATTAGGATTGTAACACTATCCCCCTTCCCTATAATTTATGTCCTTATAAATTAACTAATAGTCTCTTAAAGTACCTAAGCCTAACACACAATAGGAACCTAAATAAACAATACTAGATATCTAGCTATAGTCGCCTATAAGTACTGCGTAAAGAAGAGTATACCTTATAAGATGTTATTGTTATATAGAAAGTAGGGTAACTGTAAATACAATAGCATAAAGAAATATAAGCTAGTAGATCTCCCTGTTCTAGACTTTACTAAAATTAACAATAAAATATTACAGCTAGAACAAATAGAAGATAAAGCTGCTAAGGCTAAGGAAGTAGTAATAGCTACTCTTTAGGTAGCGTGCGCAAAGTTAGGTTATGTGCAAAAGTAGAAGAAGTTTCTAAAGCGTTGTAAATAGTAATAGTTTAACGTAAGTACTTAATTTATTAAAGATATTAAGCACTTAGAGCAACAGGAGGGGTTACTTAATAACGTTACTGTGCTTAAGAACAGGTTAATGCCTAGGTCTCTTGCATTAGACTAGGCGACGCATCCTCTGCCCTTAGATCCTAATGCTGCTAATACTAGCGCAATAACTGTTAGCAGTACGTAAGATTTGTAAGTAGCTCCTATGTATTTTCTAAGTTAGGGTATCCTAACTACTTAACTAGGTATTCTGTGTTGCGTCCTTTCTTCTAATGTGTTATTATTTTTTTAACTTCCTACTTATCCTAGCTATCTGCCTAGTAGTAAAAGTCTTTCTAGATTAGAGTTCTAGGGTTAGCTGGTTCTAACAAGCTTATGTAGAACACTAGATAGATCTTTATATCCTTTAGCAGATTAAGTCTATAGTTAACTAAGCTTATCTGTTTAGAAATAAAAAATAGTCTAACCTTAACTTTGTCTAGTTTTTTTATAGGTCTTTGCGTTTAAAGATTTTTAGTAAGGAGATAGACTTTATCCCCCTCTTTTAGCTAAGGTGCTGTTTTTTATTTCTAGTTAATATAAGAAATTGCTTGTTCTTAAGCTTAGCTAATGTTTTCTAGCAATTTCTAATATACTTCCTTTAGTTTTGCTACTAAGGCAATTACTAATTTAGTCTAAATAGTTGTATCTAAACTTCTAGTAAAGAGATTTAGGTGTCTCCTGTAATTTGCAAAGAACAGCATTATACC
Organism: Ascochyta koolunga; assembly: GCA_026119515.1. NCBI lineage: Eukaryota > Fungi > Ascomycota > Dothideomycetes > Pleosporales > Didymellaceae > Ascochyta > Ascochyta koolunga. The sequence continues at coordinate 286,586 of JANLCG010000001.1, read as the reverse complement.
TGTTACTTCTAATAATTTATTATTATACGTAATCTAAGCTATAGGTAACAGTAAAACCTAGTTATTTTGTTGCTAGTTACTGTAAATCTATAGGTATGTTTCTATAGTCTAATTTGTTCTTTTAGTCTATCTGTCTGTCTGCAGATAATAGGCTATTAAAAGCTTCTTCTTGGTACTAATAGCTGCTAAGAGCGTAGTCTAATAATTTAATATAAAGAGCTTGTCTTAATTGCTAATAATTAATTTAGGTATGCTGTAGTGTTAGATAACCTAGTCTAGGAACACTTATGCGAGCTGCTCTGCAGTGTAGCTGTAACAAAATAGTATTATCTTAGTAGCTTTTGTAAATCTGTCTACTATAACAAAGATTAAGTTGTAGGCGTAGTTAGTAACAGGGTCCTTAGAGATTAGTAATTAAGTAATAAAATCTATTATAATGTTTGTCTAGGGCGCTGTAGGCAGTTCTATAGCCTGCGCTTCTCTATACTTAGCGTATGTGCTATGCTTGTTCTATTAGCACTATATATAGTTCTTAATAAACTTAGTAACCTTGTCTTTTATATTACTAAACTTATAATGTTATTTAATAAGTTCTATTATACGCGTTATTCTAGAGTGTCTATATAGCAGGTTGTTGTAGTAACTAGCTACTATTTCCTCTTAAAGTTCCTCTAGTACTTGCAATAGAATGCGTTGTTCCTGCTAAACTTGCATTATATTATTAAGTTATTGCAATAGTCCTAGAGATCTATTATTGTTAACTCCTAACACTGTAAACTAGTTTATTGTTTTTCTCTAATAAGGTTGTGTTGTTAGCTAAGTGCGTTAGCTCTACTATTGTCTTTGCCTAGTGTATACAATATCTTAAATTTGTATTGTCCTAGTATTTCTAACTAGCGTACTTGTTGTTAGTTTAGGACCTTAGTAGTAGTAAAGTATACTAGGTTCTTATAGTTAGTATAGATAGTAAGTTCTAAGCAACTCTCTGCATACGCTCTCTAATGTTCTAGGGCTAATACAATTACAAGTAGTTCCTTATTGTGTACGTTGTATTATTCCTCTAGTCTTAAGAACTTGCGTAAGTAGTACGCAATAGGGTGCTATAGTCTATCCTTTTCTTATGTAATACATACGCCTAATGCAAGATCTAAGGTATTAGTCTCTATATATATTAGTTTACTACTAGTAAACGTAATTAACGTAGGTAGTGTAATACAGGCTTGCTTAAGTGCCTTAAATACATTGTCTTATTCCTTTCCCTACTTAAATAGCGTGTCCTTCTACGTAAGCTTTATTAGCAGAATTATAATCTTAGAGTAATCCTTAATAAAGCGTTAGTTAAAGTTAACAAATCCTAAGAATTCCTAGATCTATTTAACTGTCTTTAGTGTTAGCTATAATTTAACTACTTCTACCTTTATTAGACTAATCTTAACTCTATATTATCCTATAATATACCCTAAGAATTTAACTTCTTTTTAGTGCTAGTTGCACTTTTTAGGTTTTAGTTATAGATCTACCCTTCTTAGGCATTCTAGCACTTTAGTTACGTGTTAAACGTGCTCTTCTAGTATCTTTAAGTACACTAGGATATTGTCTAAATATGCTACTACTAACCTATTAAGGTGTGCCCTAAGGATGTTGTTAACTAACTCCTAGCACGTAGCTAGTGCGTTTATTAGACTAAATAGTATAATAAGGTACTTATAGAGTCTATATCTTGTCCTAAAGGCTGTTTTCTATTCTTCTCCTTCCTTTATATAGATAAGGTTATACGCTCCTCTTAAGTCTAATATAGTAAAGTACTAAGCTCCTGCTAGCTAATCCTGCAACTCTATAATATTTAGGAGCAGGTAGCAGTTTTTAATAGTAATATTATTAAGCTTTCTAAAGTTAATATAAGGTTGTAGCTTGCTATCCTTCTTTAGAATAAACATAATAAGGTACCCTGTAGGTAATTCTAATTATCTAATAAATCCCTTTTTAAGGTTCTCCTAAATATACTTACGTAGTACTTTAAGTTCCTTCTCTAATAACTAATATAGCCTCTTAAAAGTTAGGTTCTTTCCTTCCTAGAGCTTAATCTTGTAATCCTAGGGCTTATGCTTTAGTAGGGCTTTTGCTATAAGCTCTTCTTTAAACATCCTAGCGTACTGTCTATACAAATCTAGGATAGTAGGAGGTGTACTATTCTTATCCTCCTTAACTCTTACTTAGGGACCTGTAGGGCATTTAGTGTCTATAGAGTTAACTGCTCTAACTTAGCGTGTCTTATTTGTTAAAGAGATATTATTAATCTCCTTCTTATCTACTAGCTGCAGCGTGCGCTACGTAGGTTGTAATACCTTATTACTACAGGTATATTACTTTAACAAAAGCTGTTCCTTCTTCTAGTTAATCTCTAGGTTATGCTTTTATAACTAGGGTAGCCCTAATATAACATTATGCGTAGCTATTATAAAGACGTCTAAGGTTACTTCCTTATAGTGTCTATAGATGCTAAGTAGGACATTAGTTACTTTGTGTGTAATTTCTAATTCCTCTAGCATAGGTTCTCTATTAGCTACTTAGAGTAGATAGGGTTTATCCTTACGTTACATACGTAGTCTAGCTAGTACTGCTGCCTGCAAAGAGATGTAACTTAACTATGCTCCTAAGTCTAAGAGTGCCTACATCTTTACTCTACTTATTATTATAGGGAGTTTAATTAGTTAGTAATTAGTCCTAATCTAATTAATAGATTAATCCCTAGCGCTCTTAAGCGCTATCCTAAAAAAGGATTAGTCTATCCTCTAAACCTATTAGCCTACTTTACTCCTTTGTAAGTTATATAGCTAGAGTTAAGGCAGTGTTACTATATCTAATTTATGCAGGTCCTATTAATTGTTATTTGTTAGGCTCCTTTAGCTAACAACAAGCTATTTCTAGGAAAAAGGTAGTTAACGTGTTTGTTAAGGAGGTGCATCTTACAGGTGTTGTTTTTATAATATATCTAGGTTTTCTTGTATAGCTTCTTCTACTTAGGAAAGAATACGCTTCCTATTTTTTCTAATAGATAGATAGTATATCTATTATTGTAACACGCAGTAAACAATAGTACTCTATAGTATAGATTTCTTAGATCTATGTTGTACTGCAGTGTGCGAAACCTATCTGTATAGTATAGGTTTTCCTTAAATAACTATTATTTGTGCTAGCGTAGGAATTCCTAGTAATCTTTAATAGGTGTTGTAAAGTATTATTCTTAATACTTATAGTAAGCCTTGTTGCACTAGTTCTCTAGTTCCTTGTTATCTTCTATGCTAGGAATAATAAGATCTTAGTATATTTGTGTGTATGCGTTATCTAGCGTAGGTTATAGGTACTAGCAGTTAAAGCTAGCCTATTGTGCGTTCCTACGTTTCTTGCAGCATGTTTATTATTCCTTAGGTAAATCTTATTTAAAGATCTTAGTGTCTTTTGTTATTATAATACTATCCTAATGTTACTTAGCAATCTAGTTAAGGTTGTTCTTCTAACTCTTAACTTTACTATCTGTTACTGTTTATTAGTATAGAGTAGATGCGCGTAATTAGCGCTTATAACAAGACTTAATATAGTCCTTGTCCTTAGAACTAGACTCTAGGTCTTCTATAAGTTATCCTATATCTTTAGTAATAACTTCCTATTTACTAGTATTAGCATCCTTAGTAGGCCTACTAGTAAGCACGTTAAGCTGTCTAAAGACCTTATTCTTCTAATAACAGTTACGTGCAAAGTAGCCTAGTTTGCTATAGTTATAGCAGTCCTTTAACTTGCTACTATTATTATACTTTCTCTTTTTCTTATTGTTCTAGCAAGCTAGTAGGGCTCCTAGTTCTTTGTTTAGGTTAGAGAGATCTATAGCTGCAGGGCTATAGTAACTACTACGTGTGTTGTTATAGATACATTATCCTGTATTAGGGCAATATTAGTTTCTACAGTTAGGATTATTGTGCTATTAGTTGCATAATATAGTAGGTTTAATATTTACAACCTGTACCTATAGATTATCTTACAGTTCCTGTTGCAACTTATAGAGTTTAACATTAATTTTAATTAACGTGTTAATAAGGTTATTAAGGGTATTAGTGCTTGCGCCTGTACGCATAAGTTCTTCCTTAATTTTTAGTTTAAGACCTTACTTAAACATTATTATTAATATAGTGTTATCCTAGTTAGTATTAGCAGCTAATTATTAGAATTTAGCTACGTAGTTAGTAGCTAACTTAACTTGTTAAATGTATTAGATTTTACGTTATGCAATAGTAGGCTTGTTAGATACGCTAAATACTAGCTTAATCTTAAGTTTAAATTAGTTAAAGTTGCTAATCTATTTATCTACTTTATCTAGGGTGTTGCCTGCGTTGTACTATTAGATAAAGGGCTTAATCTACTTAAATGCGTTACTTTACATGTAGCTAGCTACTAGAGTAACTTGCTTGTTCTTAGGTACTTTCTCTCCTTAGAAGAGGAAAAAAAAGGTCCTATTATATAAGCTAGTTGTTAAGCTTACTACAATCTCTATAATAGATGTTAGGTTTATTAACATTTATAACGCTAGACCCTATAGTGCTAACATTATTTATGTCTATGTCTCTAACACCTAAGTTGCTAGGGGTAGCATATATTCCTAAGGTATTACTTATCTTAGAGGTGTTTAAAATGTTAAAGTTATACTTTAAGCAAAGCTTGTAAGCACTAATTCTATTAGTTCTTAGGGATAAGTAATAGTTCTAGAATAGTAAGGGTAGACGCCTAGGTGAAACACCTAACAATAGCTAGGGTAATAATAAGTAGTATAGAGGGGACTATCTAGCTTAAAGGTTAGGTTAAGATTCTAAAGATAAACTTAATTAATAAGGTTAAACACAAACTATAAGGGTTATATTCCTACTAACTATATACTTAAGTTGTCTTATACTGTCTTATAGTTTCTTACAAAGTCCTATAGGGGGCCTTATAAGAACTATAGGACTTCTATAGGAATTGTAGGACATTACGTAACTCTATCTTACAGTCTTGGCTTAGACCTATGTATAAGACATTGTAGGACATTACATAACAGCTAAGCGTTGCGCTAATCCTAGTCGCGTTATTGTAATAAAGGTTCGTCTTACAGTCCTCTTATTAGGATTGTAACAGCAGCCTACTAGCTATCTGCTTGCTATCTATATTAATAGTAGTTCTATAGAATCTATTTGTATAAAGATAGTACTATTAAACTAATATACTAGCTCTTTTAGCAATCTTTGTAAAGAATAGCTTAAACTAGTTCTTATATATCTAGCTTTGTTATAAGTTAGTAATAATTCAGCTAAGAGTATAAACTACAACTAGGTTAGAACATATTTCTAACGTGTTATAAGTTGTTTATACTTTTTCTATAGTTAGGTAAAAAGATAGTAAAAAGAACCTCTAACTATTCTCCTGCTAGTCTCTTAAATAACATATCTATTTAAAATGTCTACTGCTTAACAAAGATCTTTGCCTGTTTATTATAAAAGCAAATAATACTTATCCTAGCTATAGAGGTTGTAATGTGTTAAATATATGCCTAGGATTTATAAACATCTTTAGAACGCGTTAAAGGCACGTTAACTTACAGTTATTAGTTCCTAATATTTAAGTCTCTACTTAAATAGAACACCTTTAATATCTCTACTATATAGAAATTAAGTAAGCTTCTCCTTATTAATAAGACGTATAACACAATCTTTGTTAACAAAGGTAGCACTTAGGTCCTTAATTAAATAGAATCTATAGCTAGCAAGATATATAGCTAGCTAGGGCGAATTTAAGAAGTCTGCTAAACACGTTAGTAATATATTACAGGTTTGTTCTTAGTACGTACATCTTAAAGTCTAAGGGGTTAGTATTAGATAAAGAATATTTATAATATCTAGTACATAATCTAGTTCTATAATAAATAGAGGAGGTAGAGCATGCAAATATGTTCTAAAGACAATAAGAACAAAGTATAGTATGTGTTTAAGATTATCTAGAATAATTATATAAAATGTAACTAGACAGTTACGCTAATAAATAATCTAGCCCTATCCTTAAGGGTAGTTAACACCTAACATGCTTAGAATGTGCTTTAAACGTGTTCTATACTACTTACTATAGGTCTAGAGATTGCCTATTATAGGCTTAATAACATTGCACTAGTCTCTACTATTCTCTTTGTTCTCTAGTGTAGGGAGACTATTCTAGAAGAGATCTACTAGATAGCTTATATCTACCTCCCTTTAAACCTATTAGATAAGATATATTTTATCTATGTTTAGTTAATATAATCTGCAAGCAATAAAGAACTTACGTCTGCTAATGCCCTAAAACACGTTAGGAACATATTTAACTACATTGCATTTTATTAAAATAGCCTACTTACCTGCTCTTGTTAGCGCCTAACCTATAGCTTATATATGTCCTTTTATAGTATACAGCACCCTTTATTAAACCTATAGTTTATACTAATATATAGCCTAGAAAAGAGATTAGTAAAACATATTAAAAATATATATAGAACATATTTATACGCCTATGCCTACTTTTGTCTAATTATTAAAACTCTCTTAGGGACACTACTCTAAATCTTACAGAGATTGTTGTATATCTCCTCTATAACCTTACTATATAAATACACCTTTAATCTATTCTAAAGATACTTGTAGTACTTAATACTAGTACACTTATACTTCTATCTATTAGCATAGCTGTTAAGAAATAGACAGAATGTTAGTTATTTATGTAATTTTATAGCCTTAGAGTACTAGAACTTTATAAAATATGTTATTAACGCGTTAGAAACGTATTCTAGAGACATACCTAAATTACTTATGCTAGTACAGCTTCTTATGTCTATAGTAATCTATGTACAGTTTTAGCTAGCTAAACAATATATGTATACCTATCTTAAAGACCTTTTAGATATAGAGGTAGCGCTGTACTATACTTAAGCCTAACTATATTAAGAGTAGTACCCTATAAACTCCTAGGCGTAAATTAGATCTTTGTCTATAACACGTTAGAAACACGTACAAAACATATTTATATCTACTATACCTAGTCTCTCCCTTTACTGCTCTAAACAACACCTAGCTAAGTAGCAAGATCTATTTTAACTACTTCTAGAGTATTACAAAGACTAAAGCTGCTCTCTTCTCTTTTATTGCTATTATAGTTGCTGTTGCTTAGGGTAGGATTAAATATATAAAAAGGTCTGCTATACTACAAAAACATATTCTTAATAGAATTAAAACATATTAAAACAGTTTTTGTGTAACTCTTAGTAAAAATCTACTACTATACCTAATATAGCTATACTAGACTATGCTATCTTCTAAGGATCCCTGCAAAAGCATAGTTGCTGTAACGACATAGGATAATAGAAAGCTCTAGAATGCGTGTGTATCTGCTACAAGGTGTCTAGGAGCACTAGGATAGGTAACACAGAGACAATTCTATTCCTATAGGTCTTGTACAAAGAATACTTAAAAACTATCTATCTATAGATAATTCTCCTTGTGCCTTTATACTACTAGAATACAGGGAAGTTTAGAATGCTATAACTAAGTTACAGGCAGGAACAGAAACATAAAGGAGCTAAGTTAGAGGTAAATTAGGGTATAACACTTTTTAGAGACTAGTGCTTTACACTACCCCCTCCTATGTAGGCAGATTGTCCTAGATACGCGTAAGTAATAATAGTTATTATTCTATAGCGTTAGTGCGTTAATTTAGCGTCTGTTCTAGGTTTTTAGTTAACTTAGGTTATTATTTTAGTGTTTTGTTGTTGTTTTTATCTAAAGTAAAGACAACTTTTTTTTTTTTTTTTGTTTGTTAACTCTGCTGCCTAAATCTAACGTGATAATAAGCTGTATTGTAACTTAATTAGAGGGAAACAGGTTTGCTATTATTATTATATCTAATTTCTAGGACGCGTCGCGTAGGTATATAAATAATTAATCCCTACACCTTTCCTAACTCTAATAGACACTATTTCTTGCTGTAAGTATCCCTACGCTCTTTTAATTATTCCTATACTAATGCTCCTAGGTTTGTTAATTAGTTACTATGCTAATACTAGTCCTGCCTAGAGCTCTTGCAGTAGCCTATTAGGTTATCTGCCTTTATTTAATTTAGGCCTTTGTAAGGGGGAGGAAGGTAGACTACGCCTTTAATAAGGCGTTGTTATTAAAGTATACTTATTACACACTTTAAAATAAGAAGTATTATCTAGTAACTAGACTTTTCTTTACTCCTACTCTCTAACTAATACTAATAGTTATAGGTTCTAATTTACGTTAGTCCTAAGTATGCTACTTTTTATAACAACCTTATTATGTAGGAGGAGGAATCTAGGGGTAAGGCGGCAGAGGAGGAGGTGACAGAGGCAGCACTAGAGGCATAGCGTAGCCTTATAGCATTAGCAATAGCTCTAGCAAGTGTGGTGCAGGTAGCGACTGCGCAGCTTAAGGGAGTTACTACTAATAACGTGTTGCTGCACTAGTACCACGCTAGTACAGCGCAGGGCCAGGTGATAGAGGAGATAGTAGAGAGTTTGTTAGTGTTAACTAGGGAGGTTATTAAGCTGCAATAGGAAATAGCCCCTTATAGCTCTAGAGTTAGAGGTAAGTTAGTAAAGCTAGCTCTGCTTCTAGCACCTAAAAAAAAGGGTGCTCCTAGGTTGTTAGATAAAACTAACGCTAGTAGCTCTAAGGAGATAAGTAATATTAAGAACCCTTAAAAAAGAAAGGGTTTCTTAAGCTGTACAGTAAGGAGGATTTCTTTTATTTTTCTTTTCTTGTTATCTATTATATAAACGCAGTTAGAGGCGTTTTAGAGTTAATAGATTTCCTTTATCCTTTTCTAAATTATAATATCTTTATTTACCCTATAATTCTTAACCTTCTTCCTATGCTATAATCTATTTGTTTAATGCCTTTAGTAGACTAGGCTGCTCTAGGTACTTGTTGTAATACGCCTTTAGCTTATAGGGTGCTCCTGTAAAGTTTTTTATAGGATACTAAGTTAGGTCTAGGTTATAGCTAACCTAGCTTACATAGTACTTAAGACTACAGCAGACTAACCTACTAGCTAGGATTTCTTAGACCTCCTATTCCTCTACTCCTTAAATAGGAATACCTGCAGGTTTTAGAGCTTCCTAACTAGGCAATAGGTTATCTAGATCCTTACATAGAACGTTAGGTACAAATACGTTATATATTTTTAAACTAGGGGAAGTTTTAAGCAATATAAGTAACTAACCTGTTCTAGGACCTTAAAGGGACCTTCCTACTTATTAGATAGCTTTTAGCTTAGTTGCTTACTTGTTAAGTTTTTAGTAGAAAGGTACACTTTGTTACCTATAGTCTAGTTAACTAGGTTGCAATAAGCGTTAACTGCAGAGCGCATACAGTCTTAGGCTTTCTCTATATTCTCCTTAGCTACCTTCTAGGCGTTATGCATACAGGTTACTAATACTAAGGCCTCCTTATAGTTAAGTTGTTCTACAGAGGTTACTGCTGTATTAGCTCCTTTCTAACTCTAGCTCTATTTAGGTTAGCTACTATAAATTACTTAGTAAGGTAATATTCTAATTAAGGAATGTAGCAGAGTAAGTTAGGCATAATCTATAATTAGTAGGAGTTTAGACTAGTTATCCTAATAGTATAAGACAAAGGGATAGAGCTATTAGTCTATATACTTGTTTATAATCTCTGTTTAACTATTAGTTTCCTTATAATAGGTAGTAGATAGCTTAACTTTTATACCTATAATTTAACAGAATTCTGTCTAGAAAGTTAAGATAAACTAGGGGCCCCTATTGCTTACTATTAACTTAGAGGTATGTCTAAACTAATACACCTATTATATAAACAAGTTTGCTATCCTACGTGCTGTAATTGTTTTATAGCATAGGATTGTAATAGCTTGTTTAGTTAGGCAATTAATAATAACTATAATCTAGTTATACCTAGCTTTATCTTTAGGAAAATCCTTAAAATTAATACATAAATATTACATTAGTTTGTTAGGTATTAGTAAGGGATGTAAGTACCTATAGAGTTAGGTCTGTCTTAGATAGCCTTAGTGACATAGGATGCAGTTTTAGATATATCTTTTACATGTAGCACTTATACCTTTCTAGTAATACTGTTGTAATAACAGTTAGTAGGTCTTCTTAGCACTAGGGTAAGCAGTTAATAGTTAGTTATAGGCTTCCTTAATTAGGCGTGTGTATAGGGTTAAGTTAGTAGGGACATAGAGTTAATTATAGTAGAGAAGGAGTCTGTTTTAGATCTAATATAGAGATAGTAACAACAGTTATTCTTGTCTAAAAGATTTCTAGTTTTCTTGTATTAACGCCTTAATTAGTTCTAAGGAATCTAGTTTTATAATAGGCTGTACTAAGCAGATAGTAGCTACAACTAGGTTAGTCTTAGCTAGATATGTCTAAGCTAAATTAGAATTAATCTAGTTGTGTAACTGCTATAGACCTAGTAGGACTTAGGACTAATTATCTTCTTAGGCAGACTTTAGATTTGCAAGATCCTATTCTTAGCAACTTAGGATATTAGCATACTTGTTATTCTTGCCTAGCGTGTATTTAATCTTAAAGTTAAATAGAGCTAGAGCTTCTGCCTATTATGCTTGTTAAGCATTTAAGATTTTAGTTGTTATAAAGTACTCTAGGGATTAATAATTAGAGTAGACTTAGATCTGTTTTATAACTAAGGTAAGTTTAGCTCTCTACTTATTAAAGGCTTGTAAAATTGCAAATAACTCCTTATTATATATTTCCTAATTAAGTTTAGCTCTAGAGAGTACTTGGCTATAGAATGCTATAGGGTACTACTTATTGTTAGGGTGCTACTATAACAAAACTCTAGCAACAACTCTATTAGAGGCGTTAGTTTTAATCTTTGTATTATAGTTAAGATTAAAATAGCATAGAGTTAGGATAGATAACAAGGCTTCCTTTAGGTTTTTAAAACTAGATTAGCATTAAGTAGTCTATTTAAATAGATTTGCTAGGCTTTGTAAGGCAATAAGGGGCTTAGCTACGCAAGAGAATTTAGGTACAAATTGTTAGTAAAACCTAGTAAAGCCTAGGAACAATTTTACACTAGTAATAGTAGTAGGAGGGATCTAGTTCCTAAGGGCTTGTACCTTCTTAGAGTCTACTTTAATTCCTTTGTTAGTTAGGATGTAACCTAAGTACTTAGTATAGGTAACGTAGAACTTGCTCTTCTTAATGTCTACTTGTAATCTAGTAATATAGAGTTAATTAAGTACTAGCTTAACATGTTGTTTATAGGTTATAAGGTCTTTAGAGTAGATAAGGATGTTATCTAGATATGCAATATAGAAGTTATCTAGATATTTAATAAGAATATTATTTATATATTATTAATAAGTAGCTAGTCTATTACATAGCCTAAAGGGTAGAACCTTACACTTGTAACTACTATAACGTGTATAGAACGTAGTGTACTCCTTAGAGGCAGGATCTATACAAATTTAATTAAAGGTATTCTAGATATTAAATTTAGTAAATACCTTAGCCTTAGACAGTTGTGCTAATAATTTGTCTATGCGTAGTATTAGATAGGAGTCCTTTCTTATAAGGGTGTTAAGTTTATAATAGTTAATATAAATACGCAAATTCCTATTTAGTTTTTAAATATAGAGTATAGGCAACGCAAAGAGGCTCTAACTGTGTTTAATCTAGCTGTGCTATAGTTAGTCTTATATAAACTTCTTAGTAGCTTTAAGTTCCTTAAGATTTTGTTTATATAAGGGCAAGTAGGAATTTAGTAATTAGCCCTCTAATATAATTTTATAGTTATAGAGGCAGTGTTCTAGAAGGGTTTTAGCTTCTATTTTGCTAAATATATTAGCATATTAAATATATTTGTCTAGTAATTGTTTGTTAAGTAGCTAAGCGTTCTTAGGGTTGTCTTAGGTACAACAGTAGTTAATTACACAATTAATCTTATATAGACTAGTAGTAAAAAATTTGTTCTATAGTTTTTTTATAGAAAAGTAAAAAGCATTTAATAAAAGTAAGGAAATGCGCGCCTCCCTAAGAGGTAGCAAGTTAGAGGCTTTTTAGGTTAGGATTGTTAGTAAGGAACAGCATTTTAGTAATTAAATAACACCTCTTATATAATATATTAAGTAATTTAGACTTTAGCAATGTTAGTACTCTGCAGCTTCCTATAGGTTGTCCCTTTATTGTATGTCTTATAGGACGTAGGCTTATAGCAAAGGTTAATGTAGGGTTATTATTAATAGAGGGGCAGGGTTGTACAACCTAGGGTACCTTACTAGCTATATAAGCTAAGATTGCTCTATATTAAGTTAGAGTTTAAAACGTTTTAACTATTTAATTCTAATAATATATTCCTAGGATCCTAGATTAATAATAATAAAGAGGCAGTTACGTATCTTACACCTATTAATAGTTAAGTGTAACTAAATGTACTAGTTTACTAGGGTTATAATCTAATCCTAGAATCCTTTAACTTAGACCTTAAAGGGTAACTTTTAGATAGGAGTCCTAAGTATAGCAGACACTAAAGTAGTAATATTAGAATTTAAAAATAAAAATCCTTAGGCACTAGTGTTAACTAAGGAGTTAAGTTGTACACCTAGCCCTTAGTTTAATAGAATAGAAGAAGTAAGGAAATAGGGGCTACTAAACAAATAAGATAAAGAGAGGTTAGATAGGTTATATTAGTTTAGGCCTAGGTAAAGTTATCCTCCTAGGTAGGGCTGTTTCCCTTAGGTATTAGTTCCTCTTTAAAATCTTCTTTAGCGTTAATATATTCCTCTATATCTACTTAGATTTCTTGTACCTAGGGACTAGGGTAATCTTTTTGCAAAGTAACCTGTCTTACTATAGTTATAGCAGTTGCCTAGGGTTAGCTCTCTTACAGGTGTAGCTTAGGACAGTATAGTCCTAGGTGCTAGAGTAGGAGTAGATATAGGAGGTTTCTAAATGCTAGGTGTAGGCTAATTTAGAGGTAGGTTGTTAGTCTAATACTAATTGTTAATAGTTTAGGGTTAGGTCTAAGGCGGTAAGGTATTAGGTAGAGCATAACTAGGATGTTGTTTTCTTTCTATATTATACACTGTAAGATGCTCTACTATAAGTTTAAATAAGTTATCCTACTACCTCTTAAATCCTAGGTTAGGACTTTAGAGGGTAGAGGTAACCTTTGTCTACATATAGTAAAACTATTCTAACTTAGGTACTTATCCCTAGATAGTAGCACTTAGGAAGCGCGCTTTAAAAGGTAGAAACATGTTATCTTTTCCTATTTAGAGTTAATTAAAAATAGCTTAACTTTTAGCTCTCTTATTCTCTATAATAAAGTAGGAGTAGAGAAGCATTATTATTTCCTCTACGCTCTAGAACTAGTCTGTTTTGTAAGACAAGTATTAGGGCTTAAGGTATTCCTTAGCAAGCCTAGAAGTATATCCCTATACTAGAGCTATACAAGCTTGTTCTATAGGATAGTAATCTAAATTAATATTAAGTTAGTCCTAAATTAAGGCTTGCTACTATCTAAAAGTAGGGTCTTTTCTATTACTTAATTTGTTAATAGCTAGTATGCGTTTACTAAGCCTAGGGTAGTAGACTAGGGTCTTAGACTAGAACCTTTTAGGAGGTTGCTAAGGTTAAATAAGGGGAGACTCTGTAGTAGGTATAGGTACATCTTTGTAGGGAAGGGGTTAGGCCTAAAGCTAGGCTACTTTAGCCCTTAGTTAGTTAACTAACTTATAAAGATTTACCTATTCTAAGTCTAATTTAGTATTACTCTTACTAAGCGTCTAGGTGTTAGTTAATCCCTTTAGCAGGCGCTGTTGCCTGTCCTTAAGTAGATTATCTAATAGGTTCCTTTAAACTAGGGTTAGTAGTGCCTAATATTAGTAGTAATCTAATTTAGGTAGGTTATTAATAATCTCTAAGTCTTTATCTTAGCGTAATCTAACGCAACTTTTCTAAAGTAATCCTAGAGTAGTAAGTTATAGGAAGTTCTAAACCTAAAGGCTTTAGTTGTTAGGAGGTCTCTAGAATCCTAACTATTAGATAGATAATAATTAGGACCTGTATAGTTTGTAACTAAAAAGGGGTCTAAATCTGCTTAGTACATAATAACTAAACAAACTTACAATATTATTTAGAGGCTGTTACTAGCTAGGACAAGTTTTTAAGTATAATATAACAACACAGGATAATAGAAAGCTCTAGAATGCGTGTGTATCTGCTACAAGGTGTCTGGGAGCACTAGGATAGGTAACACAGAGACAATTCTATTCCTATAGGTCTTGTACAAAGAATACTTAAAAACTATCTATCTACAGATAATTCTCCTTATGCCTTTATACTGCTAGAATACAGGGAAGTTTAGAATGCTATAACTAAGTTATAGGCAGGAACAGAAATATAAAGGAGCTAAGTTAGAGGTGAATTAGGGTGTGACACTTTTTGGAGACTGGTGCTTTACAGTTGCCTGCCTATCTAGGTTTAGCAATAGTCTGTACTCTAAATCTCATGGTCCAATGATGTGATGCCTCAAATGCGCCATGTAACAATATGTCGTTAGCGCAACGACACTTCGCTGCTTGAAAGCTTGACTTTGCCGAGTACCGAAGGCCGAGTCTTGATGAGTCTTGACGCGAGATGACAAATCCGACATTGTTTTCACCAACAACACTACCTTGGGATCTTTGGCAGTGTCCTAACAAGAGATTTCAACAAGAAGTAGTCTTGTGAGATACTTACAAGCCTACAATACTCCTGCAGCGCCACTCCGAATGCCTCCCAAAACTTAGAGAAAACACGGTTGTATCCGGATGCATCTATAACATGGGGTACGACTAGACTAGAGTAAGCACTTGTGATGCGACGCACTCCTAAGGATGCAACTACAACAGCATGGTGCGCATATTCTGGAGAAGCTGACCCGCCGAGACGCGTCCCATCTGCCGATGATCTCCTGCACCAAGAATCGCGCGACACGACGGTTGGGTAACACGAAAACAGGCTTTCGGCACGCATGCGCCGAGCCTCGCAGAAGCGCTTTAAGCATTTATCCTCACGCTCGAACAAACCCTGTGTTGTTCAATAGTTTCCCAGGCTGGAGACCCCATCTCACCTCCGCAGCATGGTGTCGCTCAACAGTTCCAACAGTCCCAACAATTCTCGTTCTCCAGCCTTGCTCCAGACAGCATGAGGAGAATAGCACATATTATGCAGGTATATTGCCCGTAGTTAAAACCACCCATGCTCAAGTGCCACGTCAGGTTGGCTTGTTTCCGGACATCAGGGATGTTCATGGTCCGCTGTGCTGGGCCAGAGAGAACGGCGGAAAGTTTCACATGACCGGTACCCCTGTCCGGCGTCCAGCAGAGACAGAATCCTACGGAGTCCAAGTACCTCGGATACGCTAAGCTCGCCAGTTGTGCGCGGCCTGAAAAGACAAAAGCAGGGGTTTTCACTTGAAAATCATCTTTTCAGCTGCCCGTTCATGATCTGGTTGGCTCGATACCAGAACTATGTGCATTCCAACTTGTACGACTCGTACAACCACATGAGTGGAGGCAGCTTACACTCACGAGCAAGAGATTTCGCTCTGGACATTGCTCGAGCGTTGATCAAAAGCCTCCCAAAAAAACATCTGTGCTGAATGGTGATTTCTACCCACCCGTCCATCACTCATCACAAGTAGGTACTGATAGTGGAGCCAGAACAAGCAAATACGGCAGTCAAACCCAGATGCTAGGCCAGCCCTGCTCCTTCCCAAAGATACAGCCGCTGAGCCGTAAGCCGTGCCGGCGCTGCAGAGCCGCACTATTAACCGCCTCGCGCGCGGCCAGTTCTGAAGCGGAAACCCTGCCGTCGCACATGTCAGCGCACCTGGAATTCTTACATAGCGGTATCGTGAGCTGATGGACTGCTCGGGACGGAGAGGGGGTGGGTGGTTTGTAGGCGAAACGTTCAGGTAGATCTGAGGAATGTTTCTAGGTGACAGAGCAGGGCCAGTCTCCTTGTGCGAGGACACGTGCAAAATGGCATGGCTCCAGCTCGTGTTTTGGCAGGCGCTACAATGCCGAATGTCGCACGACCTCATTCGCCTCTAAAGCCCTTGAGGAATGCGACATTTGCAACAGCTGCATGCGCAATGCAATTGATATCGCTGAATCGTCACAATCTCGCGCGCAACCTGTGTATCCA
This sequence comes from Ascochyta koolunga, assembly GCA_026119515.1. Classification (NCBI taxonomy): domain Eukaryota; kingdom Fungi; phylum Ascomycota; class Dothideomycetes; order Pleosporales; family Didymellaceae; genus Ascochyta; species Ascochyta koolunga. Next base: position 270,313 of record JANLCG010000001.1, on the reverse strand, counting down.
GCGTCAGCACCTGCTATTGGGAAGGTCCTGAATGCACTGCTCTCTCCAATGAGAAAATTAAATACAAGCTCAAAGACATTCGAAAATGTGTCAATATTGCAGTTAGCTGCTGCGTTCGCGTACATTTCTAGGTATATGTCCACCCCCAGTCTATCCTCTCGAGGGTCGCCTTACCATACAAGCTTCTTCAGCGAATACCCAATCTGCTCCAGGTAGCTCGTACTCTTCTTCGCATCCGCTAAGCTAATAATGTCTTTATTTTCAATCTGCAAGGTCCTGTCTTCTGCAGCTTCATCACTTGTCTCTGACGCAGCAGGATGCTTCTCCGCCTTATTGGCAACCCGTACAACCTCCTCGCAGACTCCATTGACAACTTCTTCTTCACTTTCCGCCTTCTCTCCTTCCCCCGGCACACTAGTACGTGGCGGCAGCGCTTTGAAAGCTAAGAACCTGCCCTTCTCGGATTTTTCCTTGCTCTCGTCATCTTTCTGCTCCTCATTTGCGGCGCCTGAGTCAAGCGCTCGCGTGTTGCGACGAATCGCTTCGCCGTCAGCGTCAGCACGGTATCGGATCACGAAACCAACGTTCTTGTTGGTGTCCATGTGCCGTTGCGCAAGCGTGCTGGTGATGTAGACACCGCGCATCAGGCCTTGGATATTGGAGTGCGCTATGCGCTCGAATTCGCGGACCTTTTCGGTGCCCCAATCTAGGCGGCAGAAATACAATGCCTTCTCTGTGAGCAAGAGAACGGCTTCCTCGAATGTCGCCGTCTTGACGTGGTTTGCACTTGTCGGCACGCTGAGCGTCCATCCGTGTATCAGATCCTCGTCTTGATCTTCAATTACGCGTGCTGTGCAGCGTTCAATTGCTGCTTGGCGGACTTTGCGCACGTCGATGAAGTAGTCGTTGCTCTTCATATCGGCTTCAAATTCGGCGAAGATGGTGTCGGTGGCGCGACCGAGGAGGTAGTCAATGACAGCTTGCGCGAAATAGTCGTTGACGATGTTGTTGTAATAGCGGGTTAATGTCAGGCCGAAATCTGTAAGCGCGCCAGTGATCTGGCGTTTTCGAGTGCGCGTGAAGTCGCCTTTGAGCGCGGCGGTGCCAGCGTATTGACGACTAATGTTGTCGCCGTTGTCAGCCCAAAGCGTGTTAAACCACGATGTGGATGGATCGGTTTGAAGGTCGATCGTGTAGTTGCCCGCTGAGAGTTGTTGCTCGAGAGCACCGCGAGCACAAGCGGACTGGACGACGTTGGTTCGGTCGAGACAGTCCATACAATTCGTGCGCAGGATGCCGGATTGCTTGTGCTTGATCTCATCGCCCGAGATCTCTGTCCAGCCTGTGGATTCGAGGAACGGTTTCAGTCTGTCCATGAGCTTGGAGACATTCTCGAAGTGCATCCCACGGCAGACGTTGTGAAAATCGAACCACTCGAAACCGAGGTGCTTGCCTTTTCCGTCGATGCCGCCGTGCTCATTAAGATCTTTTGCGTGCTGCTCGTACAACTCACCAATCTTGGCTTCGGTGCCGTGTTTATCAATTAGGGAGGCAACATAGACTTCGCTGTAGCGCGAGGCAAGGTCGGTGAAGTGGCGCTTGAAGGCTTGACTGTTTGTCTCGAATGATCCCCACGTCGTAACTTGAGGCTTTAGGCTGTACGGCGACTGTGAGAAGAAGAGTGGTATTGAGCCGCGGAGTTGTGTGAAGGAGTAAATCTTGTCTTGCGATGTGTTCCACGTTGGTGGGGAGAGGATTTGTTCGGTCTCAACAGTGTTCGCTGTGCAGCCCTCGTCGTCTGTTCCGCGACGCAGGTAGCGCAGTCCAGCACGCTTGATGGAACGCCTTGAGATGAGGGTGAGGAGGAAATCCTTGCCATGTGCAAGATCTGTAGCTGGTTCTTCTTTGGTAGGCCCTGAGGCTGCAGCTCCTTCTTTTTCCTGCTTCTCGTGCCATGAGTGCAATTGTATGTCGTCCGGTGTAGCGTCCGAGTCAATGACCAGACTGTCTGATTGACCATCTGCAATCTTGAGCGTGAAGGGCCGTTGCCCGACGAAACCCTGGATGACAGGCAGGACGAATGAATGTTGACCAGCTTCGATGAAGGATGTGACGATATGCTGGTTCCAGAAAAACTGAGCCAGGTTAGCAGCAACGCATCTGGTTGGTAAGGAGGCAACTTACTAGAGGATCGTACTGCTTGAACAGTGGAACAGTAGCGTTTGTGGGCTGGTTGCCAACGCTGTGCGACAGATCATAGTCGTACGAGTAGAAGAAGTTGCCTGAGGAGAAGTACATTTTCGTTGTCTGCAATACCCGCGGCAGCAAGGCGATTGTTGTTGCGTCCTTGGCACCTTCCAACGCTTTGGGGATCTCTTCTGGTTTGACCGAGTCAGGGGTCGTATTTTCGTCACTCGGTAGGTCGTCTGACTTGGCAGCTTCGGCCTCATCTGTAGGGCCTGTAGAGTCCACGTTGTTGGGTACGGTCTTCCCGGCAAGCTCCTCCTCTGAGCTCAACCCCTGCGTGCGCCTGCTTTCTGTGCTCCAGCCCTTGCGCGAGAACCACTTGTCAGCGAACCTTCCGTAGAGGCCCTTCTTTTGCATGACATCTTCGGCGACGCTGGACCTTTTGTCTACGGGGCTTCTCTGACCGCTGACTGCGTCCTTGACCTCGTTCTGGGTAGGCAGTGGCTCCTCGACGAGCGAGTCTGTGACGCTAGGCGCATCGTCATCGCTCTCGCTGTCTGTATCGTCGTCCTCTGCGCCTCTTGGCTTATTGTGGCGGCGCACGTGTTCGCGCGTCGAGGCGATGGCTTCGTTGGCTTGGGACTGGGATGCGAGAGGGATGAGGGCGACGTCGGTGATGTTGTAAATGGGCTTGCCACGCACTTGGGCGACCTGTTCACGACCGCATATCGATATCAGGAAGACTGACGTAGCTACCTTGAGGAGCCCTGCTCTTGTCAGGCCTTGTGCACGCCTACCCAGCGCAAGGAAAACATACCGATCACTCCATGCGACTCCAAAGACAACAATGCATCATCGTCATCATTGCATTCGCTCTTGAGCAGGGGCCCGACATTGCCCTTGTGGTCGATCTTAATAGCCTGCTGCTGCTGTGCATGAGGATGCGAGCGGGGCTGGAGCACGAGCCCGTCGACAGCAGCGAAGATCAGGAGCTTCCTGACGAGCGGCATCTTTTCGAGCGAGCGCTTTGCGCAAGAGTCGCTGTCAACGCCAACGCATGGACAGGCCGGAGTCGGTGTTGACAGCCGTAGTGCCGGCAGGTCCTGGATGAGGTGACGTAGTCGCGCCGTCTTGTCGACCCCGCGCCTTCATGTCCGACTCCAATCATGAGCTGTCTGGCACGTTTCTTTCCATCTACCAACACCTGAAGCACACATCAAAGCCCACAGACACGCTCTGCGGTTGGCCACCAAAGGGGCACTCGCTCTTTCCTGTCTACACGTGCATATTAACATTGTCAGGAGGCCGAACACACAATCTGTATCTCTTGCTAACCTAATTTGGGCTTACGTGCATAGTACCCCTGCATGCCAGCATGCACAGTCCTTTGCACTGGCACTCCAGCTCGATGCCTTGCAAACCCACTAATCATTACAAACCCACTAATCACAATCCTCACTCAATCAAATCCGTGCCCAGACGCTCGCTATGCGGCTACTCAATGTTCAAAACTACCGACTACACACCTTTTACGGCGATGAAATCCCCCAGTACGCCATCTTGTCGCACACCTGGCTGGCAGATGCTGAAGAGGTTACTTTTGGACAACTACAAGCCAACACGCAATGGCGCGACAAGTTGGGCGCCCGGAAGATAGATTACCTATGCCAGCAAGCCGCTGACGACCAGTACGAATGGGTTTGGATGGACACCTGTTGCATTAACAAAGCAGACAATGCCGAGCTTTCTGAAGCAATCAACTCCATGTTCCAATGGTATCAGCAAGCCCAAGTGTGCTATGTCTACCTCATGGACGTCAACTATGAACAGAATACCGATTTCCTCGTCAGCCGGTGGTGGAGCCGGGCCTGGACATTGCAGGAGCTCCTTGCACCCGCCAACGTCCTCTTCTACGATCAAGGCTGGCGAAACATTGGATCAAAAACAGACATGGCTGAAGCCATTGCAAACAGAAGTGGCATAGACGCAAGGGCCTTGTGCGAGGCTCACAGGATACCGTTTAGAAGCGTTGCTTCAAGGATGTCATGGGCGGCACATCGTCAGGCCAAAAGAGTGGAAGATTTGGCTTACTCGCTTCTTGGAATCTTCGACATCAACATGGCCATGCAGTATGGTGAAGGCGAACAAGCCTTCGTCCGGCTGCAGAAGGAAATTCTGCGCTCCACGAACGACATGTCCATATTGGCCTGGAATTTCGCCCCACAAACATTAGAAGAAATTCTCTGTCAAGTACACAATACTGCTACAAGCCAGAATACCGAAATTGGAAAGCTGATTGGAAAACAACCACACAAGACCATAAATTGCGACTTTTTTGCACCTCGCCCTGCCTGTTTTGCTCAAAGCCATGATATCAAATTCCTCCGATGGCACTCTGGCAACGCACATATCAAAGAGCAACATGGATATCTCAAGATTACCGCTCCTATATTTACCCCCAGCTCCACGATTCAGACATGTCCCAGAACGCGCAACTCACATACCCAATAGTGCTTCTGCCCTGTTCGATAAACATTGCCCCACATTGTCTTGTGGGAATCCTGCTTCGTAAATGGCACGGAAGCCCCATCTATCCAGATAGTTATCGCGCTGTGCGATGCAGCGTTGTTGAAGGCCTCCATACTTGTCTCATACGAAGCAATTGCCTCTCCAAGGTTGAAACTGCGAAACTCAAAATCTTCCCAACCATGGCATTGGCTAGCTTGAACCGCAGAAATCCCCGGCAATCTACCGCACTCTTCTCGTAAGGTTCGATAATATGCGAGAGTACGATGTCGAGATCCAGCCAACAAGATTTGCGCTGATCAATTGGGAAACCGATGCCGACGACCCACATACCTTCCACAGAGAAGACAGTGCGTGGCTCACAACAAACACCATTGTAAGGGTCCGCAATGGGAAATATTTTCTCTACATTGGATTTGTGAACCCGACTTCCCTCGATCAGGCATGCCCACCCGTCATATTGTCGAGGGTTTCCGAGCACCAAGTCGACAGTACCATTCAGTTCATAAAGGAGTGTCTATCCAAGGGCACAAGTATAGGGACCGTTTCAGATCGTGGAGCGAGCCGAAGCGCGGATCGTATGTACGCTGACGTGACTACATCGTTTACTTTCAACCAGGCGGTCACTACACTGACAATCGTAAAATGGGACAGTGAATTACACGGAGATAGCTATGATCGCAGGCCATCGGCACGCTCTTTAGTTTTACATGCTCGACTGTGGCCGACGGTCGATTTCCCGCAGTGATGGTATTCCCACTCTTACGCCTACGTTGGGCTGTGGATGACTCGCCCTTAGCGTGTCCTTTGGATAAAGTTAGATAGGATAGGATAAGATGATGCCTTCTCCCTCCTCTCTACCTTCCCTCTATCACATGCTGCTAGTACCACGGGCGGCAAGGACACTACCGTACTGCCACACCTCCACCGCAGACCACCTGCTTCCTCAACCCATGCACTCCGCCCGCCTCGATAGCCTATCATGCCATCCAACAAAAATCGCAAAGCGCAAAGCAACACGCCCAGCCCAACCGCTCACATCACCCAGCCACCCACCATCCAAGCACCACACAGCCATTACCTCACGCCACATCACACCACATCCATTCCACCCCAAATAGGAAGCAAAACACAACGCTCCACTATACATGCAATCCATTTCCTCTTTACAACACGATTCGCAACCCCCAAATCCACCTTCTAGAAATCCTATTACCTCCCCTTACATAACCTCATACCCTCTCGCCCCCAGCGCATCCCACCGCGCGCCTCCTCCCCGAATGTCAACTTGGCATATGATGGCGCGGGTGGTGGCGTCATGGCGAATGTGCGGAGGCTGGATGAGATAGTGCTGGTGCTGTGGCTGGAGCTGGTGCTCGGAGAAGGAGATGAAGAGGGAGAGGGAGAGGGAGAGGGAGATGAAGAAGTCAAGGCTGGAATGCGTGTCTCGACACTGCGGTGTTGGGGTTGTGGGTGCGGGTTTGTGGAGTGTGGAGTGTCGTGTCGAGGGCTGTGTTGGTATTGAGTGTCAAGTGGAGTGTAGTCTTGAGTGTAGAGTCGAGAATGGTGTTGAGAGCGATAGATGTCCAAAATATCATCAATGTCCGCACACATATCATCCTCCTCATCCCACTCTCCATCCCCGTCCCCATCCCCGCCCCGCACCAACGAGTCGCCCCCGCCCTGCGCACATTGTCGATCCGAGCGCACCGGCACCAACGGCACAGTAAGTGGCTGCCTATCTTCTTCCTCCATCAAAACCGGTCGTGAAATATGGTATTTCCTCACTCTAGACCCCGCAGTATCGCCGCTTGTGCGCCGTGTGAAGAAGCGGCTTAGACGTGTGGTGAGGCGGGGCATTGTGGCGTGCTGTGTTGTGTTGTGATGCTTTCGAAAGTTCGAAAAGGGAGAAATAAGGAAGGAGGAAGAATAAGTGAGAAATACGCGTAGTTGTGAGTGTTTGTAGTCGTGCTTGTGGCCGTGGTAGATGATGATGTATTAAAACAACAACCAATGCAGCGTGACAGGACGCAATATTTCACCTCGCTTGTGCCGCGCCGTATCATTGCCAGGAGGGGGGGGTTCGGAGCTCCGATGTGTAAAATGCGACATGGTGCATCGCGAAGTCCGCAGGTGAAGGCCGCCGTGTCGTCGGAGGCTGAGGGTGATTTGGCCCCTGTTTACGACATCGGACTCCGCTTGGAGGGAACGAGCATGCGTGGTTAGGGGCTATACTATTTATTCTGACAGGATAGGATATGCATGTGTGGAAGCGTAGAGGTGGTCATGGATTCATTATGTGCAGGAAGGTGAGTGTTGAAGGTAAAGTGGTGTAAGCTGTCGCGATTACAACATCATTTTGAACTCCGGGTCGCGATCGTCTCCGTAGCCCTCGAACTGCGCGGATTTGCCGTTGGCCTTGTCGCGGTTGAGTTTCGCGACCCACGCGACATTCGCCGCGATCAGCACCCACGCGGCGCACAGCAACCCCAGCATGATTCTATGACTCTTGTGAAAGTTGGGGCCCTCGCTCTTTGGGTACACGAAACTCGCGACAAAGCCGCCCGAGTTAGCAATCGCGAGCTGCAGTGCTGTCGTCGTGGCGCGCTTGTAGTGGCCCGCTGAGTTGTTCGAGTTCCAGGACAGGATGCAGGGCACCGAGGCATACATGCCGGTTGCCATCATAAAGGTCATACCGTACTGCACTTTTGGGTTCGTGGTTACGCTGATGACGGCGTATCCGATAATGGCTATGGGTAGCGTGGCCAGCATGACGGGCCCGCGCAGGGCGAGACGATCGGACAGGAAGGCTGCGGCGACAGTGAAGAGCGCCGCAACCGCATAAGGGATGACGGTCCAGAGCTGTGCTTCATTGGGGTCGGTTGAAAAGCCGCCCTTGACGATCGTTGGGAGGAAAAGGCCAAACGAGTACAAGCCGCACAGGATGCAAAAGTAAGCCGTTGCGCTGAGCCACACTTGGACGTTGAAGATGCCGCGGCGCACTTCGGCCCAAGAGAATGGCTCGTGGACCGCAGACATATTCAGGCGAATGCGAGCGCATTGCTTTTCAGGGTCCGAGAGGAAACGGGCGGACTCGATGGAGTTAGGTAAGAGAACTGCGGATGAGACGCCAACGACGAAGGTGATGATTCCTTCGATAATGAAGATCCACTGTAAAACATTAGCAAATGTGGAGGAAGTCAGTGTAGGGTAGCATACTCTCCAGCCTTCAAGGCCGCCAGCAGGACCAATAGCATTGAGGCCGCGAGCAAGAAGGCCGCCGAACGCGCCAGACAAAGATGCGGCAGTGTAGAAGATGCCGATTCGCAAGGCTAACTCGGTACGCTTATAAAAGTGCGAGAGGTAGAGAACCTAGCAAGGAATTAATATGGTGGCATCCATTTTCAACAACAGGGAGCTTACCATGCCCGGCAAAAGTCCACCTTCTGCGATACCAAGCAGGGCGCGTACAGCAACGAAGGAGGAAAACCCAGTCACAAAACCCAAGCACATTGTCAAGATGCCCCATACCGCCGTCAGAGCGGGCAACCAGATCTCGGGACCCACCCTTTTCAACAACAGATTACTCGGCCCTTCACTGTGCCTGCGTCAGCTCAAGCCTTGACTCGGTACGACGTCATGACATACCTCGCAATATATGTGGCATAGAACACACACAGCCCAATCTCATACTGGTGGTCGTTGATGTGGATGTCAGTCTCGAGACCGAGGATCTTTGCGTTGCCAACATTCGTGCGATCGATGAACGAGCACAGAAACAGAAGCGCAAGGACGGGCAGTATCCTACGCTACATTAGCATGGCAACAACGACAAATCGACAACGGGACGAGAGAAAACACACCTGACATCCATCTTCCACAGCACCGTCTTGACCAACGCCGCATCGACCTCTCCAAACCCCTCTTCCACGGCGCTCCCCTTACGGGCCTCAAACTTTTCGTCCGTCATCTTGTCAGAATCCATACTCTTCCCCTACAAACAAGTCTCTATGTGAGGGCAGGAAAAGGCTCCAGCAGAGCAGATGAGTCTCGCTTTATTGCAATCGGCTCCCGCACCGTGCCGATGCAACGTGCGCGGCGAGAGTGGATATGTCAGACGGTCAGAGCCACCCCATGGGGATTGCAGGCAGCTAAAGCACAGACAGGCAAAGTGATGCAGCGGCTAGCATCACCAAGGGAAAGCGCAGCGGATAAGCTCGGTGCTTTTCACCTCCGCAGGAACAAGCACTACGATTGAAGAAGCAGGCGCTGTGCGGATCATGGGCGGCGGGCTGTGGGAGTAGGCGGTTGATCTGAGTCCGACAGGCCCGCTGATGCTGCTGGCCTATGCAAGTTGTCTCCGCTGGATTCGCAGAGTAGGAAGGTGCGCTGTTGTGTTGATATCGCGTCGTTGCGTTCGTGTAATGATGTCGTCGCACAAGCTTTTGGCTTCCCACGTCAAGCTTGGGCAAGCCCTGGGCGCACCCCACCTCGGCACCTGGGCGCTGCGAGACACCGTGCCAGAGACAGCTGGCGGCAGTGATCGGCACGTTGAGAGACAGATGGTTGCAGGCTCACAAAAATCGTGCATGGAATGTGTTTAAGCTCAACACATCGACTCTGGAGTGGTTCGTGCCCGAGATGGTGTATCAGGAGTACGAGTGTTGGTTGGAAGTTATCCACCAAGCGAATCGCCCACCACATTGCTCCTGTCGCGCAGAGCAAGAGAGGTGTATTGTTAATAAGTTAGCACGGTCGTTAAACGGACAGACATACAGGTCCTGCTAAGCAAGAGAGTACCATGCAAGAAATGTTTTCTCACTAAGCATAGACATCTCCACGCTCCTCATCCTGCATCCGTATGCTCGCTGCATAGACCTGTCTGGGGGAAATGGTGAATACGGTGAATTGAACTAACGCTATCTATGGTATATTACAAACAGATCCAACGCATTAGGCACCCTCAATCTGAGCACCGTCATCCATGCTCTGAAGGTTATCAGCAACCTTGAATTCCGCATCCGTCTTCTCCTTGATCTGCTCGACAGTAACACCGGGCGCAAGCTCCGTAAGCGTCAAACCCCCGTTCACCCTGTCGACTTGAAACACACATAGGTCCGTGATAATGGTGCTCACACACCTCGCGCCAGTCAGGGAAGTTTGCACTCCTGGACAATCTTGCTGCTTCCGTCCTTGGCAACGTGCTCAGTTGCAACCACCACCTTGGTCGCCTCTGGGTTGCTGACGAGGTCCATAGCCCCGCCCATGCCCTTGAAGACTTTGCCAGGTACCATGTAGTTTGCCAGATCGCCTGAGGCGCTCACCTGGAGCGCGCCGAGGATAGACACATCGACGTGGCCACCGCGGATCATGCCAAAGGACTCGCTGCTGTCAAATGTGGAGGCGCCGGGGAGGAGGGTGACGGTTTGTTTTCCCGCATTGACAATGTCCGCGTCGACTTCTTCTTCTGTGGGGTGTGGGCCCATTCCGAGGATGCCGTTCTCGCTCTGCAACCATACCTTTACGTCATCAGGGACGTAAGTTGCTGCGTCGGTCGGGATACCAACGCCCAGATTGACGTAGTAGCCCTGCTTGAGCTCCTTTGCTGCGCGCTTCGCAATGCGTGCGCGGTGCCCAGCAGCAGGTTTGCCCGAGGACGATGGATCGCGCAGCTTCTTGATTTCGATGCTGCTAGGCACCGTAGCAGGGACGATGCGGTCGACAAAAATTCCGGGGAGATCGATCTCGTTGGCATCGAAAGTACCAATGGGGACGATGTGTTCGGCTTCGACGATCGTAAGCCGGGCGGCCTTGGCCATGATGGGACCGAACGCTTTTGTGGTGTATCTAGACATGATGTTAGAAATTTCTATCGCACGCTTGAGCAACCTGCTCACCGGAAAACGCAATTTCCTGCTTCGTCCACTTTGTGTGCCCTGATGATTGCTACATCGCCAGGCAAAGCAGTCTCCATCAAGAACTTCTTGCCATTGAACTCCCTCACTTCTCTTTTCGTGCCGAACCCAATGGCCTTTCCTTCCTTGTCGAATTTTGCCGGGATCTGGCCGTCTTGTAGTAAGGTGTTCACGGCAGTGGGCGTGTAGAAAGCTGGGATACCTGCGCCTGCAGACCTGATCCGCTCCGCCAGCGTACCCTGTGGGCAAAGTTCAATTTCGATGTCACCTCTCAGGTACTGCTTCTCGAGCGCTTTGTTGTTGCCTAAGAAACTGATGATGAGTTTGTTGACCTGTCCATTCTTTGTAAGATGGGCAAGTCCTCCGACACCTTCAATACCAGCGTTGTTGGACACGGCAGTCAACGAATGTAATGTCTCCGGCCCACGCTTCTGCATGGCTTGAATAAGGGTTTCCGCGACACCACATAGTCCGAAGCCTGCACTGAGTACTGTAGATCCTGGTTGTATGTCGGCAACAGCTTCGTCGGCGCTACCGAACAGCTTTGACTTTGACCGATCAACAGTGGGTGCTTTGTCTGCTACTGCACTAATGCTACGTATCTGCTTTGTGAATCGCCAGTGGGGCGGCGCGACACGGGCAGCGCGCAATTGTGAGGGTAGTGGGCGTCGTGCGCATAGCCGGGCAGGGAGAGCGGCCAGGAGCCGGTACGATGAGGGTAGTGCATCCATTGTGTGATTTGGAAAGATGTAAATTTTTGTGCGATGGGATTCAAACAGCAGTACTATTTACGATCTTGGCGGTCTCGGGCGACAACGGAAAGAAGCTGTTGATGTCAGTGTCCCACACCAGAACAAGAGCCGTGGAGCGCGCAGAGAGCTCCGTCGGCTACATGATGACGCGATGCAGGGTAAAGCTTCCAAGAGCATCGGCGTCAGAAAAATGGCCGATGCATAGACAGCGAACCCTTCGGCGCGGATGTGAGGGGCAATCAGGGGCTTAGTAAGGTGCTTGACCGGCAAAGCTCTGCCGCATGGAGCGCCGAGGCCGCTCGCGCTCCATGCCTAGAGGTGGGGTCTAGAGAGCGAGCAAAAGTATATCCGATGTCGACTTGGCGTGCAACGACCGGAGGTTGAAGTTGCTGCACTGGTGTCCAGTTCTCTCGTTGCAAGAGTACAGGCGTGCGTTCTCTCTGAACACACTCTGTGGCTTTGCAGAAGCGTTGAAAGCCTACAAGCATTCTCAACTACGAAACCGCTCAAGGGAAATTGAGGTCCGGCAGATTCATCATATCGTTCCACATATACGAGCTCTCAGCATTCCAAATATCGAGCTGCGGCGTTGTGAAGAAGTCGAGATTGGTTACCGTCTCGTTGACTTCGTTATAGGACATGGCTGAGAAGGGCAGCGGGTCACCAAAACCCGAGATAGATTCCAAGGAGGGAAACTGCTGTGTGCCATCTGCAAGCGATGGAGATATACCGAGTTGTTGCTGCGAAGTCGGGAGTGAAAAGGGCTGCGTAGGTATTCCGGGCGCTGTTTCCAAGCTCGGTGCTTGCTTGACAAGGACTCGTAGGAATCGACCGTAAACGACAGAGGCACCGTTGCGGTGGCTCGGCGTACTTCAATGCGCTCCAGGACAGTCGCAGTTTCTTGTATGAGCTTGTGGACGCTGGGCGCAAGGTTTTGGTTGCTGGGCTTCCCAGATGTCGGTGCGCTCAGAGCGAGGGCGATGCTTGCAGCAAAGCAGATCATTGTGACTGTATTATTCGGCATCGATTTGAGGCGAGCCTCGCCTTGTATGGCAGCTCGCATGACATTCAAGGCAGAAGACACCGCAGAAGCTCGAAAGGATCGCTTTACTTCTGGCGGCGCGCTAGGGTGGTTCAATAGCATGCTGTAAGTCGAAAGCCGGGTGTGAGTAACGAGGATTTCGACATAAGGAGGCAGCGTTTTATGTTCGAAGTCGCCAATGACCGACGTCCATGTGCGAAGCCACTTGTCAAAAAACTCGTCAATCGCCCTCTCGATCTCGTGTGCAACCTTGAGACCGACGTCGATGACACGGTAGCCATCACATCTCATTCTCACGTTGGCAAACAAGTCGTCGAGATCCCTACGAAGAGCCCCCATTGATACCAGCGGGCCGTCTTGCGGGTCTGCGTTTGGAGTGGAATGCCAATGGTTGCAGTGTTGGATGAGCGGTGTCTTTGGGATACAATAGCTGCGACCTCGAGCCAGGCACACACCTCGTTCCAGAACAAACAGCGCGATCCACACTCTTTCTCTCCGGCGCAATAATCTCTGGCCCCATGCCGACTGAGCATCAACATCCTCGAGGCCGTCCATTGCTAATGCTTTGCCTGCATCAAGACATTCGCCTCTAGGTATTTGCCTGATGAGGTCTGCGCTGAATGACGAGGACGGGGTAATCACTTTGTCTAGAGAAAGATCCAGGGCGATGGCAAGAGCAGTGGCAAGGTAGAGACTCGTATCATCGTCGGTGGCATGTAGTCCTGGCGGCATCCAGGGGATGCTGACCATGAACGCTAGAACAATCTCAACGGATCTGTACTTCTTAATGATAACCTGTTCCGCCAGATATCGTCGATGAATGAGCAGCCTTCTAGCCAAGGACGCAGCTTCTGGCAGAAACACTGCAGTAAACGCCAGGAGAGTGGTGAAGAGAAACGATGAGCGGTTCTGAACAAACTCCAGTGTATGCACCACAGGGTCGAGGCCCCAACGAGTGTGTGCCAAGTTCTGGTGGAAACTGCTCTCGTAAGCATACGTAAACTGTCGTGCAATTTTTGACTTACTATGTGAGTAGTGCTTTGGCTTCTTCTGCAGTCACTAGCCCGATTTCAATAGGATCGTAACCTTGTCCTTGGTCGAGGTTGGCCTTCATCGGTAGAAAGAACTGGTGCACGTCCAAGAAGGCACTATGTTCACTCCCGTTTATTTTGCTTCCGGGCGTCGAGATGGCGTTCTCCAGTGTATGTGGCGACGTGATACGAAGATCTGATGCGCGAGCAAGAAGCTGCAGAGGGTTCTCGACGTCTTCAACTGCAAGCTGGTCGTCGCTCGCACCTCCGACAGGACCTCTCTGGATGCTGAAGGGTTGCGGGAGGCTTCATGTCTCCCGAGTCTGAAGAGAGTGGATTGTTAATGTTGTTTACTCTGGGCGTTTGAGCAGACGATGTGCTGTCTTCGTCTTGTGCCTCTTCAAGTAGCTTTTGCAGCTGTTCTAGAGTACTGCGGTGGGAAGGCGCATCGGATTTGCGTTTCTTGATTGCTTCCTCGACCTGGAAGATGGCCTTTTCAAGGCCTGAACGTTTACTGGAGATGGTGAGTGCGGTAATCAAAGCCGTGCTACTGAACTTACTTCTTCACGCCTTTCTGCCTGCCGATGTGGAACTCGGGTATCACGCATTCCGCCCCAAGATGCGTGCATCTTTCACAATTTGGCGCTTCTTCATTGCGCCGGCATCTGATCTTGCTCTTTCTACAATTCAAACACGCTGCTTGCTTATTTCTTTCCATGCGGCTGTTTTGGTAGCGATTGTGGAGTGCTATACGCGTTCGCCAATTGGCTGGAACGGCGGCGTACAAGGCGGCAACTTGAAGCGATTCGGCGCGAATACTTTTTGAAAACGAAAACCTCGGTCTTCCGTAATGTATGTATCTTTCTCAAAGCTATCGGAGTTCAAGCACTCGCACGTTGACTTAGTGGACGGTTGCGCTGGTGAGGAGAGACTGATGTCCTCGGCTGTCTCGGTGCATCAATCATCATGCAGACGGCGCTACTGGTAGCGAAGACCCTGTCCACTAGCTGCGGCCGAGAACGAGGAAGAGCTTCCCCTCCCCTGTCCGGCTTTGAGACATGAGCCAAGATGCTCGCTGCTGTCTGAAGTAGCGGTCGAACGAGGTAACAAGTAGTTATGGTATCAAAGCTAACTATTCTATGCAAAAGTCTTGAACGCACGGTTGAGGTGCTCATTACACGCTGAAGATGTACAAGTCTCTCCCATCCTAGAGCTTGGGTGTGCTCTCCGTCTGACGCAATCGAACCAGGCCCTGTCGCTGATTAGTGTTCTATTGGCGCTGTTGTTGATGTGCACGAACCTCTTGTACGCAGCTGGCAATGAGCGTGCCGCTGCGGGTGTACATTCTTTGAAAGACAAGGCCGCGGCCGTCCCCAGCCCACGTTGTCTCCATCTCGGAGAAGATCCACTCGTCTGCCCTGAAACTCCGAGGGTTGTGGAAGTAGATGGTGTGGTCCAGGCTGACCATCATACCGATTTCTGGTGTATTGTCTTTCTTTGCCGTCTCGCCGTTTCTAACTCTGCGTATGCGCTGTATGTCTGCCTCGTCCAAATACTTCTGGCGTTTAAGTTCTGCGTCGTCCATGGCAAGTAGCTTCTTGAGGACGTCCTCGTCGATGCTAGACTTGGACTTGCTCTTGCGCTGTGTCGAGTAGCGCCATAGCTTGTGGACTCGGGCGATGGTGCCGATGAAGTAGCTGTCTGACATGTATGCGATGGCGGAAAGGTGCGCTTCGTGTCCACCCTCTGGAGAGATGGTGCCGCGCGCTTTCATCCACTGCCTGCACTTTTTGGTGTGAGGAAACGGCGAATCGTCTGGGTGGTGTCAGTTTCACATGTTTTTCGTCAGAGGCTGTCGGTGAGTACCATTTTCAATCTCTAGTCGCTGACTCTGGAACGGACCGGCGTCGTTACCGCCGTATGTTTCCATGTCGTCCTTGTCTTCGGCTGGGTCCGGCACGTCCGGCATGGGGTATGTGTGCTCGACCATCTTCTCGCCTCCACTGTTCTGTCGCACAAAACTCATAGTGGTAGTGAAGATGACCTTGCCCCGCTGCCGCGCCTGGACTGTCCTTGTGGCAAACGACTTGCCGGAGCGCACCCTCTCGACGTGGTATATGATGGGTATCTCGGCATTGCCCGCCAAGACAAAGTAGCAGTGCATCGAGTGCACGGTGAAGTCGGCAGGCACTGTCTTCTGGGCAGCGCTGAGGGTTTGGGCAATGGCAGCGCCGCCAAAGATGCCTCTCGCACCGGGGATGCCACATGGGGCGGGTGTTTGTGAAGAGGTCTGGGTCGATGTCGGTCAGCTCGGTCAGCTCGAGGACATTCTCGATGTGAGACTGGTTCTCATTGACAGGCGGGGGCGGATGAGGGTGCCCATATTGAGGGGGAGGATAGGAGGAGAAGGGTTGGTAGAGTGGAGTGTCTGGGCGAGGGTGAGGGTGAGGGCGAGGGTGAGGGTGAGGGCGAGGGTGAGGATGAGGGCGAGGGTGAGGATGAGGGCGAGGGCGAGGGTGTGAGGAGGAGAAGAGTTGGTAGAGTGGAGTGTCTGGGCGTGAGGAGGAAAAGAGCTGGTAGAGTTCACTGCCTGGGGAGGGTATGAGAGAAAGAGAGAGCAAGGGAATGGCTAGCATGCAGTGCCTTGAAAGAGGATAGATTTTGTGCATGTGCAACGACAGGTCGACACGCAAAACACGGGGAGCGTCGAGCATTATCCTCGAGCCGAGGCATACCGGGCAGATAGGAATAGCGTAGCTCACCCAACACGGACGCGCTCCCGTAGAAAGGCCGGTCGCAAGCAGCACCACGCAGGCCGGACCGGGGGCTGACTAACGGGCGATCTGGCGACGAGGCGCTTCCCGTTTTGGGCGCCGCAGATGACGTCCATAGGCGCGGTTCTTCGTTCTTGGTTCGCGGGTGGATGTGTTCCTGAATTGCATGCCGAATCCAAGTACGCGGCTGAGCTCCCTTTTCACTTTTCCATACACATCGACTTATCCACCGCCGCCCGAGAGCCGCCGCATTGTGGATGGAGGATTGACATGTCGCGAGCCGCCACTACCTGATCCATAGCTTCCCGATTTTGGAGAGCGCACTCGCACCAGCACCATGGCGGACACGCACCCTGAGCTGCAGGCGAAACTGCAGGCGCTGGATCACGAGCTGGAAGAGGGCGACATTACGCAGAAAGGGTCCGTCACCCACTACGCCTAGCACCCACATCACCACCATGCCTAGCACCCACATCACCCACCATGCCTAGCACCCACATCACCCACCATGCCTAGCACCCACATCACCCACCATGCCTAGCACCCACATCACCTACACCATGCACATGGCACATCACCCACCACGCACAGGGCACATCACCCACCACGCCTAGCACCCACATCACCTACACCATGCACATGGCACATCACCCACCACGCACAGGGCACATCACCCACCACGCCTAGCACGCCTAGCACCCACATCACCCACCACGCACATTACCCATACCACACACGCCACACACACCACGCCGCCAGATCCGCGCTAACGACCCGCACAGCTACGAGAAGCGCAGGACCATCCTCCTGTCTCAGTACCTGGGCCCCGAGCACGCCGCCCAGCTGCAGCACGACCTGCGCCAGAGCCCGCCTCAGAGCGAGGGCTCCGGCTCGCGCACCGCCTCGCTCGCTGCCCTGACAGCCCAGCCCCAGCGCCCCCAGAGCCCATCCTCGGACCCCCGCGCAAGCATCGCCTCGTCCACCTTCGACTATGTGCCCCCTCGTCCTCGTCCTCCACCACCGCCCCGGCTGGCGGCACCTCCCAGTACATGGCCTACCCGCCCAGCCAAGTCGGCCGCTTCCAGGAGAGGCAGCTGGGCCTGCGCACCGCCTCGCTGCAGCGCGCCCCCTCGCAGGGCAGCGAGACCTTCCTCCCGCGCCCCCAGACGCCCGAGTACAACTACTCGCGCGAAGGCACCATGATGGGCTCCAACTACGCCTTCAACCCGGACACCCACCAGGGCTACGACGGCGCCTTCCCCTCGCCTGGCGCCGATGCCAGCCGGAGGAGCACCATGCTCGACGTCAACCAGGGCTACTTCTCAGACTTCACAGGCCAGCAGATGCAGGACCAGCCAGACGCCTACGGGGGCCCAACCGCTACTCGTCCGGCGATGCCTTCTCGCCCACGGCAGCCATACCGCCCCCCATGATGCACCCAACCGACCTTCCACACGGCGCCGTCATCCAGACCATGATGCCCCTCGAACCACGCGACCTACCCTTTGACGTCTACGACCCGCACAACCCAAACATCCAAATGTCCAAGTTCGACAACATTGGCGCTGTGCTCCGCCACCGAGGCCGCACCCAGCCACGCCAAACCGCCTTCTGGGTGCTCGACGCCAAGGGCAAAGAGACGGCCTCGATATCCTGGGAAAAGGTCGCGAGTCGCGCCGAGAAGGTGGCCAAAGTCATCAAGGACAAGAGCAACTTGTACCGAGGCGACCGGGTGGCACTGGTCTACAGAGACACGGAGATTATCGAGTTTGTCGTTGCACTGCTGGGCTGCTTCATTGCCGGCGTTGTCGCGGTACCCATCAACAGCGTCGACGACTATCAAAAGCTCATTCTCCTCCTGACCACCACGCAAGCCCATCTTGCCCTGACCACCGACAACAACCTGAAGGCTTTCCATCGTGACATAAGCCAGAACCGCCTCAAGTGGCCCAGTGGAGTCGAGTGGTGGAAGACAAATGAGTTTGGTAGTCATCACCCCAAGAAGCATGACGATATAGCAGCCCTGCAGGTCCCAGAAGTCGCCTACATTGAGTTCTCCCGCGCCCCAACCGGTGACTTGCGAGGTGTCGTACTCAGCCATCGCACCATCATGCACCAAATGGCCTGCGTCAGC
Organism: Ascochyta koolunga; assembly: GCA_026119515.1. Lineage (NCBI taxonomy): Eukaryota > Fungi > Ascomycota > Dothideomycetes > Pleosporales > Didymellaceae > Ascochyta > Ascochyta koolunga. The sequence continues at coordinate 251,952 of JANLCG010000001.1, read as the reverse complement.
GCAATCGTCTCTACCATTCCCACTGGCCGCGCCACCTCGGACACTTTCAGCGGCAATCTGCGCGACAAGAACGGCAAATTTATTGCACCTCCCCCTCGATCATCGCCCACCGAAGTCATCCTCAGTTATCTCGACCCGCGCGAAAGCGCAGGCATGATCTTGGGCGTTCTCTATGCTGTCTACGGCGGACATACCACCGTCTGGCTGGAACCTCCGACAATGGACACGCCTGGGCTCTACGCACATCTCATTACCAAATACAAGGCGACCATCTTGATTGCAGACTATCCAGGCTTGAAGCGTGCTGCCTACAACTACCAGCAGGATCCTATGGCTACACGCAACTACAAGAAGAGTGCGGATCCCAACTTTGGCTCAGTCAAGATATGCCTTATCGACACCCTGACTGTCGACTGCGAGTTCCATGACATCCTAGGCGATCGCTGGTTCAGACCATTGCGAAACCCAAGAGGGCGAGAGCTCATTGCCCCGATGCTGTGCTTACCAGAGCATGGTGGTATGATCGTCTCTGTCCGCGACTGGCTAGGCGGTGAAGAGCGCATGGGCTGCCCATTAAGCATTGAGGAGGAATACGAAGAGGACGACGCCAAAGAGGTGGAGAACAATACCAACGGCTACTCAAGTCTGATCGGCGGTGGTACGACTAACAAAAAGTCCAAGCAGAAGAAGAGCCGCAACGAACTACTAGAGATCTTGTTAGACAAGGAAGCGCTCAAGATGAACGAAATCGTCGTGGTGGCTATTGGAGAGGATGCCAGCAAGCGCGCAAATGAACCAGGTACCATGAGGGTGGGGGCTTTTGGGTATCCTATCCCAGACGCAACGCTTGCTGTGGTAGACCCAGAGACCAATCTTTTATGCTCACCTTACTCGGTAGGGGAGATCTGGGTCGACTCGCCATCGCTCTCGGGCGGTTTTTGGCAGCTGCAGAAGCACACTGAGACCATCTTCCACGCTCGTCCTTACCGATTCGTTGAGGGAAGCCCGACCCCGCAATTGCTGGAGCTCGAATTCCTTCGCACGGGACTTCTTGGATGCGTAGTCGAAGGTAAGATCTTCGTGCTCGGGCTTTACGAGGACAGAATACGTCAAAGAGTCGAATGGGTTGAGCACGGCGTTTTAGAGGCCGAGCACCGCTACTTCTTTGTGCAACACCTAGTCACCAGCATCATGAAGTCGGTGCCCAAGATTTACGATTGGTAAGTGGAGCTATCCTGTGCCCAAGAGTACTACTCATGCGCTATAGCTCGGCTTTCGATTCCTACGTCAATGGCGAGTATTTGCCCATCATCCTGATTGAAACCCAGGCTGCATCGACGGCGCCGACCAATCCCGGAGGACCGCCACAGCAGCTCGATGTGCCTTTCTTAGACTCGCTGTCGGAACGCTGTATGGAAGTCCTGTATCAAGAGCACCACCTGAGGGTGTACTGTGTGATGATTACGGCACCCAACACCCTTCCTCGCGTCATGAAGAACGGCAGACGTGAGATCGGCAACATGCTCTGCCGCAGAGAGTTCGACAATGGTTCGCTCCCTTGCGTTCACGTCAAGTTCGGCGTAGAACGATCCGTGCAGAACATCGCCCTAGGTGATGACCCTGCTGGCGGGATGTGGTCTTACGACGCGTCCATGGCTCGACAGCAGTACCTGATGTTACAAGACAAGCAATACTCTGGAGTGGATCATCGAGAAGTCGTCATTGACGACCGCACGTCGACACCACTCAACCAGTTCTCCAACATCCACGACCTCATGCAATGGCGTGTATCACGTCAGGCGGAGGAGCTCGCCTACTGTACTGTCGATGGCAGGGGCAAAGAGGGCAAGGGCGTCAACTGGAAGAAATTCGACCAGAAAGTGGCCGGTGTCGCCATGTATCTCAAGAACAAGGTCAAGGTCCAGCCTGGCGACCACCTTTTGCTCATGTACACGCACTCCGAGGACTTCGTATACGCGGTTCATGCCTGTTTCGTACTGGGTGCTGTCGCTATTCCTATGGCGCCCATAGACCAGAACAGGCTTAATGAGGATGCACCCGCCTTGCTCCACATCGTTGCTGACTTCAAGATTAAGGCGCTTCTGGTCAACGTTGATGTCGACCATCTCATGAAGGTCAAGCAGGTCTCTCAACATATCAAGCAATCTGCAGCTATCCTGAAGGTCAATATACCGCACATTTATAACACAACAAAACCACCTAAGCAGTCAAGCGGATGTCGCGACTTGGGCCTGACCATTAGGCCTGCTTGGGTCCAAGCCGGTTACCCAGTCCTTGTCTGGACATACTGGACACCAGATCAGCGGCGTGTCGCTGTACAGCTAGGACACAACAACATCATGGCCCTCTGCAAGGTTCAGAAAGAGACTTGCCAGATGACCAGTACAAGGCCGGTTCTTGGATGTGTGCGAAGTACCATTGGTCTGGGTTTTATCCACACCTGCATTATGGGCATCTTCCTCGCTGCACCTACGTATCTCGTCTCGCCAGTAGACTTTGCGCAAAACCCGAACCTCTTGTTCCAGACTATGTCGAGGTACAAGATCAAGGACGCATATGCAACAAGCCAGATGCTGGACCACGCCATAGCGCGAGGGGCGGGTAAGGCAATGCATCTTCATGAGCTGAAGAACCTGATGATTGCGACCGACGGCCGGCCTCGGGTCGATGTCTGTGAGTATTTCATATCGAAACACTGACCAGCGCTTACGACTATTAGACCAGCGGTGCCGCGTGCACTTTGCCCCCGGTGGACTCGACCGAACGGCCATCAACACGGTGTATTCGCACGTTTTGAACCCCATGGTTGCGTCGCGATCTTACATGTGTATCGAGCCGATCGAACTGCATCTCGACGTAAATGCGTTGCGGCGCGGACTGATCATGCCAGTCGACCCAGACATCGAGCCGAATGCTCTGCAAGTGCAAGACTCTGGGATGGTGCCCGTGAGCACTCAGATTAGCATTGTCAACCCTGAGACCAACCAGCTGTGCCTTGTTGGTGAATACGGTGAGATCTGGGTACAGTCCGAAGCAAATGCACACAGCTTCTACGGCTCCAAAGATCGACTCGATGCGGAGCGTTTCAATGGGAGAACGCTCGATGGGGATCCGAATGTCAGATACGTCCGTACGGGAGACCTTGGATTCTTGCATAATGTGACAAGACCCATCGGCCCTGGTGGAGCACCGGTCGACATGCAGGTGCTGTTTGTACTCGGCAGTATAGGCGATACTTTCGACGTCAACGGTCTGAATCACTTCAGCATGGACATTGAACAGTCGGTTGAACGCTGCCACCGGAACATCATCCCCGCCGGCTGTGCCGTGTTCCAGGCTGGGGGTCTGGTTGTTGTCGTCGTGGAGATCTTCCGTCGCAACTTCCTCGCATCTATGGTCCCTGTCATTGTCAACGCCGTTCTCAATGAGCACCAACTCGTCATTGACATTGTCGCATTTGTTTCAAAGGGCGACTTTCACCGCTCGCGCCTCGGCGAGAAACAGAGGGGCAAGATCCTCGCAGGCTGGGTTACGCGCAAGATGCGCACCATCGCCCAATACAGCATCCGCGATCCCAACGGTTCTGATGTGCAGATGATCAGTGAGGAGCCTGCTGGCCGAGCAAGTACATCGACCTTTATGCGAGGTCCACCCAGCACCAAGGGCTCCATGCGCGCAAGCAGCACACTCGGCCTCACAGCGCAAGCGCAACTAAATAGCATGCACCTCTCGCACCGTACCTCTATGCAGGAGCTGTCCGAACAGCAACAGTACCCCCATGGAATCGCGGAAATACCAGCGCAGTCGGACCAAAGCTACGCCAACTATCCACCCCAACAAGCCGTTTCTGAGCTAGAAAACCGAGCACAGTCGCTGTCTCTCAATCCAAACCATTCCACACCCTCGTTTGAGGAGGGCGATAGGAACGAGCGGACACCTACAGAGCCAAGGCGAGAGCTCTTACCCAATCTGCACCAGAATCCACACATGGACTACTCGCCCATTGATCCAGCGGGCGCAGGCGTATTCGACAGTCCGGTTGACGGTCCTGCCAACGGCGCACACTACCAGCAACATCAACAGCAGCAACACAACGCCCCGATCCCGAGCATCCTAAGAGCGGGCAGCGCCAAGCCCGAAGAGCCCCAGCAGTACCAGTCGATGCAATACCAGCAGTACCAGCCCGACGCCCAACACCAAGGATACCAGCAGTACCAGCCGCAGCACGACAGCCTGCGGCGGCAGTATTCCAGCGAGGACGACGAGTACGGGCGCGCCGGTGGCGGCGGGGGCGGGCTGCGTGTCGCGAATCGCGACTCCACCGCCAGCAACGACAGCTGGACGCGCGACGCGCTGGCGCAGATGAACTTTGCCGGCGGGTCCCTGGGCAGGCTAAGTAAGGTGCTGTGACGTGAGGTGTGGTGACATGAGGCACCGTGACATGTAGTGGTGACCTAGTGGTCGGTGAACGAGCTGAGCTGGTAGATAATATAGAAGCCCGAAGAAAGTACAGTAGAGTAGGCTTGGACTGGACTGGACTGGATTGGCTGGACTGGATTGGATTGGATTGGATTGGATTGGATTGGGTTGGATTGGATTGGGTTGGATTGGATTGGGTTGGATTGGATTGGATTGGATTGGGTTGGATCGGGTTGGATTGGATATTCAGTTATTGCCATGTTATACTATACCCATCGCTATCATTGTAAGTGTTCTGTGATGAAGTGGCTGTTGATGTTTTTCTTCCTCTCTTTCTCCTCTCTTTCTCCTCTCTTTTTTTCCTCTTTCTTCAGGCCACAGCTCAGCCCACCATTCCAGCCAAGCCAAAAACGCATCAACACTCGCTCAGACAGTAAGCCAGTGGCTAGAACAGTGCTGTAATGGTGCTAAGCCCCACTACGCCAAACGGCCAAAAGTACATTGAGTATTAGCCTGATTGCTGCTATCAGGCTTAGTATCTAATATATAGGCATACTGTTCGGGACCTCCTTACAAGTGCCTATCGTCACCAGGTTAGAGGGTGGTCCTGCCACATGCCCGCTAGGTTGGAGGTGCAGGTTCGTGCAGATGCAGAGACGTCGTGAGTAGATGCACCTAGAGCCAGATGTAGCCGTTGGCAGACTTGAGGCGGCGCGGGTTGGCCGGGGAGATGGTTAGCTGCAAGTGGGTATTGGTAGTTTGTGTAGGAAGGGGTTGTTATTTAGTGGATTTGAATTAATGGGTTGGGTTGTTGGGTTATTGGGGCTATGGTTGTAGGTGAGGTTATTTTGCGATAACCGTAAACTTGATTACCGCACCAACTTAACCCTACCAAACACAACCACTCATCTAGCACCACCAGCTTGCACGAAACAACAGCGTCCAAAACCCCCAATTCCCCCACCTCACCTCAACAAAGCTACACACTTCTCCACCAGCAACCAAAACAGCCCTTTCTTTTTCTTCTCCCCCATTAGGTAACCGCCATGCAGTACCAAGGCCCTCAGAAGGACCGAAACTAAGCCAACCACATCGGCCGAGTGCAAATGAAGCAGCTCTACATTGTGCATCCACCCAGCCAGCACAGGACAGGGGTGTGTGGAGAGCAAGGCGGCAAAAGAAGAGGCAATTTTCATTTTGTAAGAGTGCTAAGATATTGAAAGGTTTCACGTTGATGGAGCAGTTGCTGGGCATTGGAATTGAAGCCATGAATGGGTGTAGACTAGCCGGGTTGGGCGTAGTGTATGGATGAAGCGTTTCATTAAGCTTTTTGACGGGTGCTGGAATGGTGCTGGGAGTGAGTGAGTGATAGAATGGGATGGAATTGTAATGGGGCATAAGAGGGTGGAGATGGGGTGGTGTGTTGCTGTGGGTGAGGGCGTGCGAGAGGAGTGGCTAGGGCGCTGGAGTTGGGCGATGCGCTGGTGGGCTGGTAGGTAGGTAGGTAGGTAGGCAGCCGCCTGTACTACAGTCCAAACTCACCTTGCGCATCACATTGCACGGCATGGTGGAATATTGACGCTGGCGGCTCGCGGCCATGCTGGCCGGATATCACGGGCGTCTGAGATTCAGCCAAGTTGAAACATTGTGCAGCGGCGCAGTGAACGGATCGAGTATGTGCGCCATCTCGGCGGCGACTGTGAGATTGAGAGGAATTTGCATGATATTACCTTATCGCAGTCGTTGGTGGGCTTGACGCAGGTGTTCGGCACGCAGGAACAGGCCCCAAGGATCGGGTGGGGAGTGTATATGCGGCGCGTGAGTCGTGGTGTTTGAAGGCAATAGAGGACGTGAAATTGGCCCGCAGGTCGAGTGTCTTGATGCCCGTCTCTCTTTTGGGAGAGGGGCTGTTTCGGGGGTGGGAAAGCTGGGGGCTGCAGCTGTGGCGATAGACAAGCATGGTGACGGCAAGACAGCTGGAGCTGGGTGGACGGGTGTTTTGACAGCGGTAGCGAGGTTCCCACGATAGCCGGCAGCGTCATCCACAGCGAAAGGCGAAACAGCAAACAATCAAGAGAAGGTGTTCATGCAGGTCGGGATAAACAGCCGGGTGTGTCAAGTTTCAATAATTCTGACGCTATTGGGTGTTTGAAGGCCGTGATGGGATTGCCTTGGAAAAGAGGTCGAGACGGTCATGGTGGTGGGCGGCGACTTCCTTGACCGTGTGTGGTGGCGTGGCGCAGGCGTGTGCCGAGCATGACAGCCCTGCATGGACTGCACATGGCGCTCGTTTTTTCGTTTTCCTCCACGACACCAGTCAGGGCGGGCCAGGCGTCAGCAGGACTCGCCAGAACCGTCCGAGCACAACGTCTAGGCAACGCCGTCCTCCGCCGGACAGCGGAGTCGAGTGTGCGAGTGGGATCCTAATGGAATCGTAATGACAGCGGAAGAAGATAGTTTAGGCGCTGGAAGTGGAGATTGGCAGGGTGTTGTGGATTCTGGGACGGAGGTTCAGAGATTGCAAGGTTGCAAGATGAGGGCAGGGACCATGCATCGGACGGCCACCAGGCCGGACGACGGATTGGGCAGATCGGCGCAGGCATCATGACGAGCTGTTGTTCCAGACACCCGGAGTCTGCGCACTGAAATGGATGCGCAGGTGGGCTGCTCCGCGTGGGAGTCTTGGTTCCCTCGTGTTCATCTGTCCATGCTGGCGCAATTTCAGGGCTGCGATGGTTGATTTTTGCAAAGCCATTGAGCGGGACCACCGGCAGCCGGGAAAGCGGAAGGTCACGACGCTGGCCGTGTTGAGAAGACTCGAGGCCCTTTGCGGACACGCGATCGTATTCACGCGCTCCACGAGCTGGCACTGGACAATGGCGACGGTGAGACGGGCGCCTCGAGTGGACTCGCAAGACGGAGCTCGGCAGCACCTCCAGCACCACCAGCACCGCCAGCACCGCCAGCACCGCCAGCGTCAAAGACAATTGGCGGCCTGGCCCGCTCGCTGCCTTGGTGGCCTGCTGGCCTCGCTGGCCAGTTGGCCACTCGAAAGACGGTGAGCTCAGCCTCGGCAGGGATTGCATCCTGGCCGTTTCGACCGCGCTGCCAGGCACGCCCGTCGACTGGTTGGCCGCTGCAGCGTTACCCCTGGCCTACCGCTGGCGGTTTCACGCCGCACGATGATTGGGGTGGGGCGCGCGCTCCATTGGCTGACCCGCGCTCGTACACTCAAGACATGCCTCTCCGCCCACAAGTTCGTCCTGTCCCCTCGACCAGCTCTTCGCCGCGGATCTTTTCCCTGTTGTCCTAGATTTCATTCGCTTCTGGACTGTTTTGTTGCTCCTTCGTTACGGCAACTGCGTACTTCGTACATACTCTCGTTTCTTCCTCGCCTGATCTACGACTCATTCTACGCCACACGTCACTCACTTTCACCTGCACTTTCACCTGCACTTTCACCTGCACTTTCACCACCTACGCCAGCTTATTGACCTCGCCCCCGCTGTCTTCACGCCCACCTTCATTTCTGTTCCCACTCCCTTCGCCTCACCACCGCCAGACATTATTTGCCTCGACACCCTCGACCGTGCTGTGCATCGTCTACCCGCCTTTTCCCCACCCTGTACTCACTTGGAAGCTCGCAGTAACACTGTACAATACTTTGTTTGTGATGCATTCACGGTGACCAGCCCTCTTCTTTATCCCACACTGTCAAGATCGAGTGGCTTCTCCACCACCACGTCCACGCACATCGCCCCCTGGGATAGAGCCTCAACCCTTTTCGCCCACTTGTTCCTTCTACCACCTTTTCCACCCCCGCACCCGGCCGTGCGATAGCTATCCTTCACCGACGCATCATGTCACATTTCGCCCACTTCAAGAGCCATCTCCGTTCCCCGCACTCGCACTCGCACTCGCATTCCGCCGCCACAAACGCCCTGGCAACCCTGTACAACAACAACAAAGCTATTCGACACATGGCTCAAATGTCTGACCTCGCCGTCTCCCCGGTGGAGCAACCCACCATCAACACCTCTCTCACACGGCGCCACTTCCTCGAGGGCTGGGATGCCGCCGACTTTGACGGCCTCAAGTACTCGTACGGCTTGACGGGTGTCGACCAGGACGGAAACTTCCTCTGGGTCGACACCTTCCTGTACATGCTGGTCAGCATGGCCGTTGTGCTGTTGGGCCTGCGCGTGGCCAACATGTGGTGGCGCCACAACCGCCATTTGACCGTCATGGGCAACCCTTCGCGCCAGGCCTACTGGGCCACCAACCAGACATCCTGGTGGCCCTGGCTCAACCGCCATCTCCTGCAGGCACCGCTGTGGAAGAAGAAGCACAACGCCCAGTTCCAGATCAGCAGCGCCATCGATAACGGAACCCTGCCCGGACGATGGCACACGATCATGCTAGTCGTCTATGTTGGACTGAACATTGCCTGGTGCGTTGCGCTGCCGTACAGCGTCCTGGACCACAAGGAGACGATAGCCTCGCTGCGTGGCCGCAGTGGAACACTCGCCGCCCTGAACTTGATTCCCACGGTTCTCTTCGCGCTCCGCAACAACCCGCTCATCGCCCTCCTCCAGGTCTCGTACGATGACTTCAACCTTTTCCACCGCTGGGCCGCCCGCATCACCATCGTCGAGTCCATCGTGCACACCATTGCATGGATGTACAACACGGCCGACGGCGCGGGCTGGGCGGCTGTCTCCAACGGTCTCCGCCACGAGGGCTCCTATGGCTGGGGCATGGTCGGCACCATCGCCTTCACCATCATCGGCATCCAGGCCTGGTCGCCCTTCCGCCACGCCTTCTACGAGACGTTCCTCTCGATCCACCGCCTCATGGTCATTGCCGCGCTCGTTGGCCTCTACAAGCACCTCGAGCTGCACGCCCTGCCGCAGGTCCCCTGGATGCACCTCATCTTCTTCTTTTGGGCCGGTGAGTGGTTCTGCCGCCTGGCCTCCATCACCTACTACGGTCTCTCGCTCAAGCAGCGGTCGCGCATCCGCGTCGAAGCCATGCCCGGCGAGGCGGTGCGTGTCACCATCGACATGGTGCGTGAGTGGACGCCGCGTCCCGGATGCCACGTGCACATGTGGATGCCGGCCCTGGCAGGACTCCACAGCCACCCGTTCTCAGTCGCGTGGGCGCCGACCCTCACGCCGGAGTCGAAAGAAATGACACTCCCGATCCTCGAAGGCGACACAATCATAGCCCCCGGCGCACCTCAAAAATCCAAACAAATCTCCCTCATCTGCCGCGCCCGCACCGGCCTGACACGCAAAATGTACGAGCGCGCCTGCAAATCGCCCAACGAGACATTCTCGACCTGGGGCTTCATCGAAGGCCCCTACGGCGGCCACCACAGCCTTGACTCGTACGGGACACTCGTCCTGTTCGCAGGCGGCGTGGGCATCACGCACCAAGTCATGTACCTCAAGCACCTCATCAACGGCTTCCACCGGGGCACAACAGCAACGCAAAAATCGTCCTGATCTGGACCGTCCCGGACAGCGAGTGCCTCGAATGGGTGCGCCCATGGATGGACGAGGTCCTGCGCATGCCGGGACGCAAGCAAGTGCTACGAATCAAGCTCTTCATATCGCGGCCCAAGGGGCGCGTTGAGAGCAGCAGCGACACGGTCAAGATGTTTGCGGGGCGTCCGAACATGGACACGCTGCTTGCCGAGGAGGTGCGCGGGCGCGTCGGCGCCCTGGCCGTGACCGTGTGCGCGAGCGGCGGCATGGCAGACGGGGTGCGTGCAGCAGTGCGACCATGGATGACGGAGGGGTGTGTTGATTTTATTGAAGAGGCATTTACCTATTAGCCGTTTGGTGATAATCCACAATTTCCTTGGCCATACTATGTCCTGTGTATAGCGCTCCCTCTCTGTCTACCTCCTCCTCTTCCTCCTCCTCTTTGCCGCTGCGTCGCCAAAAAGCAGTTTCGCTTCTTGTATGTACTTTATCTGCGTTTTATTTACTTTAATCATTTGCTTGTTTCAACGATCCGAGAGAATTCTTTGTACGGATTCTTTATTCCTTTTTATCTGCATATCACGTCTCTCACATCCCTTAACTTATCCATTGCATTGTATCGCACGAGCGAGCGAAATAGAGCATAGCATAGCAAAGCATAGCATAGCGCAGCATAACACGAATCTTCCCTAAACCCGTTCACCACTTCTCCTCTTCACTCCGCTATTCCCAATCATTTTCGTTTTCGTCGTATTTGTTCTTCGCATATTTCAGTTTCTAGTATCTAGTGTCTGACAAGTGTCGTGGGCGTGGTGGTAAGCGAGGCAGATAGCGTGGTGGTTGTGGGGTTGGGGAATGAATTGTGTGGATGGGAGGGGACGCAGGGAGATGGGTTTAGAGCAGTGGGAGTCTTGGGTATTCAAAAGTTGGTGCCCTTCTTGCGGATTCTCTTGCGGCTGCTTGTTGTGCTGTGCTGTGCTCTGTTGTAACACCGTGACATCGGTAATACTACTGCATTGCTATAATGTCATAACATCTCTAATGTCTGCCATGTCCAGTGACACGATGAGCGTTGCACTACAGATCTACGAGCGAGACAAGTAGAAAGGAGAAAACCAAGGTGTAGCAAGTTACATAGTTAGAAAGTAGTTGTAAAGCAGTAGCGGGGCGGCAGAGTTGAAGGGGTGCGTCAGGGCGAGGTCGAGATGTGTAGGAGCGGGGTTGAGTGGTGATGTAGATTAGAGATGTAGATTGGCGATGGGAGTAGAGTCGTAGCTATTGTAAACGGCGTAGAGGCTTAGAGCAGAGCGTCGTGGGGGCGTACAGGACGGTCCAGTCATAGAGGAGGGTCTAGTTGCTTAGCACAATACAGTCGCAGAGCACAGTTTTGGCAATCGTAGAAGTTGTATTAAGGTACTAGAGTTATATAGCAAAGTGTTATAGAGCGTTGAAGAGACGTAAAGCCGTAAAATACAGCTGCAGCCATGTGTTAGCATAGTCTAGTTGCAGAGAGAGAGAGTAGCGTTGTAAAAAGAAGTGTCAAAAGAGTAGAGTAGAGCTAAGGAGAGTAGTAGAGCAATACGCTCTATAGACTTATAGATCTGTTAAAATACAAAAGTTGTAAAGGTGAAGAGCGTCGTAGAGCACATTTATAGCAATTATAGCAATCCTAGCAACCGCAGAACTTAGCTACGGCAATCTAATAGAACCGAGCTTCCCAGGGCGGGTTTTTGAGGAATAGCAAGGTGTTAACATAGCCTAGTTGTGGAGTAGTGTTGTAAAGAGGTGTTGAAAGAGTAGTGTGGCTTCGTAGAGTAGGATAAAGCGTTATAGAAAGACGTCGTAGAATGCGATTGCAGCTAGGAGTTAGTAGTATTGTAGAGTCGCCTAGAAGTATAGTCCCGAATACCCAGAAGTTAGCAACGTCTCTTTGCGACTGCTCTTTGCGACTGCTCTTTGCGACTCTACTGTGGTACCCCCAGAAGTTTTCAGTCGCCACGCTTGGGTCTCGCCACCTACGCTGTCTATGAAAATACCTAGATGTTGATTTATTAGCCAAACCTTGCCACATACTGTATTTTATAAGTCTAATTAAGCTCTATTAGCATTTATAGCATCTACCTTACACACGTATGCAGGCATGACTGAGCTGTTATTTTTCATCAAAACCGGTGGCTGAGGTACGTAGTGGCAAATTGCTGCTCAAAATAAATCGGCTAAAAACTTCTGGGTGACAATAGGTGGTGCAATAATTCGTCTGCCCCAATCCTTAAATGGAACACAAAAACAGTAAGGTTAGTATTAACTTTTAAGATTTTAGCTGTTTCCTGAGACTGCTAAACGCTATCTACTTTGGATGTGTAGTCTGATGGAAAAATGTTTCTCTGTTTTGCTGCTACTGAACCAGTGTTTAAAGGCTGATGACCTCATCTAATCTGTGGCGGATGAATTATTGTTGGGGATACCACAGTACATGACGCTATGATGTAATGATGCAACGCTGCAGTTCAAAACAGCTGTTGATAGTATTCATGCAAATTAGACTAATCGATCGGTGTACCCTACCGAGGGGAATCCTTGCCAAAAGCTCACAGATCTGTCCCCTAGAATAGCTGAAGGCTGATGAAAGGCTACTGCCTGATTTTTGCTATTTTTACAATTTCTAACCAGCTATTATGTAGGGAGCGGCAGCTTGTGAGAGTTAGTGAAAATCAGGTAGGTTTTGGTGAGTTTTTGCGGGGTGATCTAGCTCGCTTTCCGATCGCATAGTCTATCTCGATTGTGCTTAAGTGAAATTGAAATGTGTGCTACCTTGGTGCGGATGTGATTGGGTCGCTTGTAAGGCACCTCGGAGATTACCCAACCGCACGCGTCTCTCACGCGTCAGCCCTTACAGTGAACACTCAATACTACGCGCTGAACTTAATCCCGTGCAGTATTTTTGACAGAGGCAGTTTCTCTATCTGTAGTTTATTGTACCCACTGTGTGCTAGAACCATACCTGCACCGAGCCATTCGACCCCATTCAATTCGTGAAGAAGTATCAACGCAGAATCAGCATTGAATTCTTGTAAAGCATATTGCATTCTGAGCTGATTCAGATGAACATCTTACACAGAATTTGGGAAAATTGAAGCTCTCACCCCCTCGCCTGAGCTGTGCCTCCGGCCATGCATTCTCCATGAGGCTAAGTATAGAACATTAAAATGGCAGCATCTGTAACGGTGGGTCACCGGCACACTCGCTCCCTTTATGTGTCAGCTCACATACAGTCTGCGGTTCCTGTTCCGAGATGAGCCTTTCCATCCGGCCAATCAAGGGCATACTCTGTTCGTTCCTGTATCACCAAGCCAAGCTTCCCATGAATTTCCAGATGTGGCGTAATCATGGCTGCCATATCGATAAATGTGACATGTTTCGTCTCCACTTGCCTACTTGGGTAACTAGTCCTTCTTCTGGGGTGTACTCTCCTCTCGTATCGTCAACCTTGCGTTCAGACTCACATTCCATTAACACTTTGCAGCTATTCTGACGCTCAGCCGTCGACAATTCTTTAGACATGGACACATCTGCTGTAGTGACGTGTTATAAGGAACGTATATAAATTCGAGTAAATGCTCAGGTTACGATACTGGAGCACCCACCAAACCACCTCCGAATCAACACACAAACTAAATCAAGATGAAGGCAATGGCAATGAACACCACCGTTTCCGCACTTGTTGCTACAGGCACCATACTGGACTCACGCATCGGTTGCGGCTGGTCAAGAGAGCCGCCCGCGGAAGTCTCTTCAGTCTCTCGATGTTCGACCAATTTTGCGGCGTCCGCCCCAACCTGGGGCCCGACTACTGACTACTTCACAAGTACATCCTACGCATACAGGTCTAAGACGGTGCTCCTGACACCCAAGCCATCTATCACTAGTATTTCAGCTACATCCACCTACACAGAGTTCGAAACCGCCCCCAACAACCTGACCAAGACTGTTTGGACCGACACATATACCTGGACAAACTATTATACAACGACTGAGACTGTTTCTTCGACAATTACTGTCACAACATCTGTGCTTGAAACGGCTACAGTTCCCACCCAAGATGGGTTTACTCCCATTGCGGCAGCCTACCCAGAAGCTACACAACATGTCGACGACACGGAGGACCAAGACCAGTGGGCCGTGGAAGATGCATATTATCAGGAAGACTATGTATCGGAACAACAGCCAGAAATTCTCGAAGATTTTGAGACTGGTGTGCCGTTAAATGTTGAATGTCTGGTGACTATAATCAATATCTACGACTCAGGAACCACTTCATCGAGGTCGTATGTGCCACCCCAACGTACACGCGCACGACGTACGTCGCAACTGAGACGATCACATCGACGGTGACGACTAAGATCTCGCCTACCGAGACCCCCTACACATTCTCAATGGCATCTGGTCTGGAAAGTAGCTCCTGGGTCACAGAAACCCGTACGAATTTTGAGACGGTAAGTGCCGACCCGACAAACACATGCACCTCTAGCAGATCTACCTGACTAACATCATACTAGACCACAACAACTGAATACCCATCAAGCACGACTTCAGTCTACGCTGCCTGCGCCACAGACAATGTCGTCGACACATACAACGGCTGGCCACTGAATAGTCTCGCCGACGACTGGTATAACAAGAACCTCACCATCATCCGCTTAGACTGGAACAACAACACCAACCTGACCGACTGCTGCGCCACTGCTGCAGCCAACCCCAACGCCATCTTCTTCAAGTACGATGGCACTTGCGAAGTCTTTGTCGACGAAGAGGATGATAGCGAGTATAGCGAGAGCGCTAAGATTGATGTCTCCGTCCTTTATGAGCCGCGAGAGAGGGGCTGGTGGGGTTTTACGGTGGGTAACGGAGCACGGGGAAGTGTAAGCTTCTCTTCTCTGTGGGTGTGAAGGAATCAGTCACCCTCTACCAGCCTGCAGGTTCCGGTGCGCCGCGGTCGTGCTGGCGGATTTCAATTCTGAAAACATTTTATGTCTACGAGTTGTCATTTGGGTTGTTTGCTTGCTTTTCAGATAACCAATTCTTTTGGACCGCGGGGGAGGGTTCAGGGCACTGCAGTCATTTTGACGGATTTCGATTCTCAACCCATCTTTTTCGTCTACGCTTTGTCGTCTGGGTTGTTTACTTGCCTTTCAGAAAATTGACTCTTTTATCTTGAGACGTGCGTTGACTATATAACCACCAGGCTTTGATTGGAACATTGCTTTGTTACTCTGTGAAAGCTGGCATCGCATCCCGAAGCGTCTAGCATGACACGCTGTGCTGTGCTGTTCTAAAAGCTAGAATGTCGAGAACTAAACATACTGGAGTTATGGTCCTTGTCATCATCTTCCAGTCATCTGAAACCACGGCGTTCAAAACAACATTCTTCAAGCTCACAAAGCCCGGGCAAAGGCTTCCCCACTCAAGTAGCCTCAAAAAGAAATCTTACGTTGCAAAGAAAGTACACTGGTGGAGAACAGCAGATCAAGGTTCGTATTTCGGCAACAGAACACTGGGGCTTGTATGTACTACAGAAGCTACAGCTCCCAGATTATACTGTCTTCTCAACTTGTGGCTGGTCGCCTTCGATTCTCGCTTCACCCATGTGCATCTTCTCGTCAACGTATGCTTCTTCTGCGTATTGTCCCGGGATGATTGTTCTTCCGCCTTTGCTTGAGAAGACACCACCTGTGATGCCGTTTTTGTGGAACAGCAGGGGAATGTCCTCGAGAGTGATGCCCTTAGTTTCGGGATAGAAGAAGTACACCATGGGAATGAACGCAGCGTTGAGGATGCAGAAGATGATGAATGTGCGCCATTGAATGTTGGCTTGTAACAGTTAGTGAAGCTCCAGCTCATCATCTGGGGCTTGAGAACTTACCGAAAGCAATGGGAGTGATCTTAACAACAACAAATACAAACATCCAGTTCCATCCACTGGCAATAGCCTGCATCTTCGTCCTCGTCCTGGTTGTCGATATCTCAGACGGGTAGAACCACGGCACTGGCAGCCACCCAACACCGTAGAACAGCTGGAATATGAAGATGAACGCTGTGGCAGCGTAGCCTCTACCTTCTGGCACCATGCCATCGACGCTCTCGGACAACAGGACGCTGACGCATACGAAACACAGGCACAGTCCAGCTGAGCACACCATGAGGAGTGTTCGGCGACCAAAGCGATCCATGAGCAGGACTGGGATGGTTGAGCCGACAAGGAACGTGCATTGGGCACAACCAGCAAGAATGAGTGAGAGCTGACGGCTTAGACCCATGCTGTCCTGAAAGATGACAGGAAGATAGTAGTTGATCCTGAAAGCTGTTAGCCCCATAATCTTCTCATGCTAATGCGTGCAGGTACTTACATATTACTGCCAGAGAACTGTTGGCCCATTTGGATACTGATGATGATAAATAGTCGTCGGAAGTTCTGTGTCTCGCCCCAGGAAAAGAGCTCCATGAAGCGGAATGGCCCGTCCTTTTGTTCCTCGTCTAGGCTTGATTTTATATCAAGGACTATTGAATTAACGGTAGGTTCATCAAGCATCTTGCCCTCGAGAGCAGCAGTGACCTCCTGTGCCTCTTCATAGCGGTCGTGTGCGACAAGCCAGCGGGGAGTTTCGGGGAGTCCAATGATTTGGAGAATGAGGAAGACTGCAAAGACTGCTTGGAAGGCAAGTGGGAATCTCCACTGAAAGGAGGTGCTCGAGAAGTTCGTGCCGTAGTCCATCCTATTAAGTGTCAGTCGAAGTTGCGGGGAGTCCTTCAGCTCGCTCACCAGTAAGCAATGACAACACCCAAAATCGTCATTGTCCCTTGTAGTGTCAGGAGTGCACCTCGATAACTCGGTGGTGCACACTCTGTCAGATATACCGGTGCTGTACTAGAGTTCATGCCGTTTCCGATTCCTGTGACAATTCTACCAGTGATGAGCTGCGCAATGGTAGTCGAGCTGCCTAGAAGCGCGGCACCAACAATCATGATAGCACCGCCAGCCATGAGCATAGTTCGACGACCGAATTCTTCGCCAACGAAGTAAGTGATGATGCATCCCGCAACACAGCCAATGTCGTATAGTGCGGTGATGTTGCCTTGCATATCTGCATCAGGGTTGTTGAAGTAGCGACCAAAGGGGTTATCTGCGCCTATGATGCCACCCATGACACCTAGAGCTGTTAGTAAATCCTTCAGGATTATAGCTGAATGTGGTATGTACCTTGATCGAACCCTAGAAGCAAGAAAGCTTGACACGATGCCGCAGTGACAGCGAAGACGAGCGTTTTGCCCTGAAAGTTGTGTTTCCAGAGCCCCATGATGAATCAGTACAGGCGTTTCTGTCCAAAGTGTGCAAATTTTGAACATGCGGATGTCGATTCATCTTTATACGTCCATGCAGAGATCTGAGATAACATTGGCAGCGATATCCGTTGATTGGTCTCCAGATTCGAGGTTGCTATGGCCCACCTACGACAATGTTCGGGGCGCTTTGAACCGAAAGGTGGAGATCACTGCCAATGTGGGGATAAAGTGTTGCATCTCCACGTTCGACGTGTTGGCGCAGCCTGTGAGAGCGCGCCGGAACGTTACCAAGGCAGTTGTTTGAACGGAGATCAAAGCTTGATCCCAGAGCGGCGAAGCCATGCAACCAACACAAACTTCATTGACGGTATTATGTCACTAGGTGGTGCAATAATTCGTTGGGCATGGATTAGATGAGGTCACTAGAACAACGTTCTTCCCTAAAACTACACATGCAAAGCAGACAACATATAGAGCTAAGGCTGGAATCTTAAAGGATAAAAACAGCATTTTTGTTTCCGAGTTCTGCTCAAAAGTTGATGATCTCATCTAATCCGTGTCCAACGAATTATTGCACCCTGTAGTGGTGTGCTGCGAGTGGTGATGTTGATGCTGGCAAACGTAAAGACAAGGTGTGGCGCTGGGGTGGCGCCATGGGGAACCCGGTTTATCCGACAAGTGCTTCCTGGCAACTGGAGACCCAGTTTTCGAGAGTCTGCACAGCACCAGGAACACTGTGCAATGTTGAATATGAACCTGCATAGTTGTTTTTGATTTTAAAACTCAGATATGCTATAAAAGAAGGGTATCTGCAACATAACGCTCAAATGCAGGCATAATCGAGTTTACGCATACAATCACAAGGTGCTCACGAGCACGCCCACCAATCCCGCAACGACAGCTGCTAGATTCACTCTAAGCATACCCGCAGCTGAACCTTCACCCTTCTGGCCTTCCTTGAAGCCGTTGCCCATATACAGCGCGCCAAGCTCCGTGAGACCACCATCGTCATCAAACAACGCCACGCCATCGCCAGTCCACTCGTTAGCATCATCAGTCCTAAATGCACCAAACCAGGCGTATCGCTCAACGTAGTTCAAGTTATCGAGGTATGGCAGTGTTTGGTTCATCATACCAACGGTAGCGTCGGCGGACTCTTGGGGCAGGGCCATTTCGGTGACCCAGATCTTCAAATTAGAGTCGTTCGTCGAGTTGGCATTGTAAAATTCATCGAGTGTCCCAAGCCAGCCGGCAAGCCCGGCGAATGCCCCATACCAGTGCACGGCAACAAAGTCTGTTGGACAGCCATTTTCAGGATCGATATCATAGCAGGATGAGTTGAATGATCTGAGCCACTCCAGGCCGTTAGGTGAGCCGGTCGTTGAGGGATGACTAATCTTCCAATTTCGTCCACCTTTTGAGCCATTCCTAAAGGGCACAACATAGTCGATATACGCCCTTGCTGCATCTTCTGGACTAATGCTAGACCCACCACTGCTTGTTGTGCCGTCTGGTTCGTTGAAGGTAAGTAAGTGCGTGCTTGACTTGTCCAGGCCTCTGATAACACTTTCTGTTCTCTCATCCTTTGTGGCGTCGATCCCGTGGATCATGGGAACGAACTCAAGAGAGCCGGTAGGTATCAGGTCGGTGTTTGGATAGGGACTCCAGTTGTAGTACCAGGCGAGTGGGCTGCTGTCTGATGACAAGAGCTTGTTGTCTGGTGCATGGCTGTCACCTATAAACGCAAATCCTCTCTTGCTGTCCTGTGCTTGCGTGGTGGCGAGAAGACTGAGCGCTAGCGCTCCGAGTATTCGCGGATGATGTTGGAAGGCTGACATCCTGTAGGATTGCCGTTATTTGACTTGAACGACAAAAAGTTGGAAGGGCTGTACGTCAGTGTGTACAGAGAAAGGTCAGTAAAGAAATGAAATGGCACATGGGCAAGTTGAATATATAGTCCATTCACAACGTCGAAAAAAGGCCGACAAAAGGCGGCAATGGACATGGGTGCGCTGGGCATGCGTCATGATAGTTGGCAAGCCCAAAACTTGGCAGGTGCCGGGGAGCAAGATAACAGCCATTGTCGAGTCAAAGGGTAGGATCAATTCTCGCAATCATACGACATGTTGTGTGTGCACAGATGTTGTATAGTAGTACCGGTGAAGTCGTGATATGTCATAGGTGCTTGAGCGAAGATAAGTTGGTTGAAAAGAAGACTAAGATCAGATAAAGACTAGCGCCATAGCTCAAAATTCATGGAGACGAGACATGCTCGAAGGTTGGGTTCAGAGTATGTGAGTTACATGTAGACCTTTAGCAGCAAAATGCGAGCATGCATGAGGTTCATAATACATTGCATTAAGCGCTAGGCAGTTTCGTGAGCATGCAGATGGTGGTGCACGTCAGTGTTGCATACACGTGTAGAGGAAGCGCTGAGTTTGGGAATCAGGCCGTGGCCCTGTTTGCTTATCGACCAGACACCGGAGAAATCGAATTCCCAATCATGCACACATGATGAGTGAGTATGAAAGACCCTATAATTCATCGCTCATTGACTCCTAGACCCTGCCCATGCCTTGTCCTTTTGTCTTTGCCTAAACTTCGACACCTCTCCGGGAACTGCTTACGCAGCGGTGATGGCCTTGCGGACCTCACGGCCACGCTGCCTGGAGTTCAATCGGCGCTCGACGGTCTCGGAAGACTTCTGGACAACCTCGGCGCCCTCGGTGAGGATGAGCTCGATGTGGGAGGGTTGGACATGTAGGGGTTGATCTATGCGCGATTAGAGCCTGAGCGGTGCGTGTGGAGTGCTGGTACGTACGCGACCGTGAGCACGGTAAGTGCGCCTTCGCTGCTTGGGGGCCTGGTTGACCTGGATGTGCTTGACAATCAAGTTGGCGGTGTCGAGACCCTTGGTGTCGGCGTTGGCCTCAGCGTTCTTGAGGAGGCCGAGGAGGATCTCGGCGGACTTGACGGGCCAGCGGGCCTTGGAGACACCGAAAGCCTTGCCTGCGGGAGTCAGCCGTTGCCCATGCAAAATTCGACGCACGTCGATGCAGTGCATTGCGTTGCAGTTCCGCACGCAGCGCGGTCCCCCTCTTGCAGTGCGTTCCCACGTCCAGAACCCGTTTGTGCATCCTTGGGTGCGAGGTGGAGGGTCACTCACCCTGGGCGGTGCGTCCAGTGCTACCGGCGTAGCGCCTCATGGGGATGGCCTCCTTGTGCTCCAAGACATTGCCGAGGTAGGTGAGGGCGCGCTCGAGCTTCCATCCGTTGATGGCCTGGGCGGTCTCGCGGGTGTTCTTGAAGGAGACACGGAGGTAGGAACCGCGAGCGCGGGCGCTCTTTGCGTTTTCGAGGCTGGATGCTCCGTAACGAACCTGGGGCAAGCAATTAATTTCGCGCTCGAAAGAGACAGCAGCCTGGCTGCAGGCGTTGCGGCGGCGGACGACGACTCACCATTTTGTCGGGCGATGAGGTCCTGTGTTGTTAGTACGAGAGTGCGGTTGGGTCGAAGAGCAAAATCGCAACATCGCAACTGTGGGCTGTCTCGCTTCGGCGGGCTAACAGGGATGCCCGCTTGGCGCCTTTCGAATTTTGGCGTTAGCGCGCTGAGCTTGCAGAGAAATTCTCGAACTTGAACTTCGCAGCTCTCCATCGCCCTACGACTGCACCTGTCCAACATCTACAACCACACGCACCTTTTTCTTGTCCCCCAATCAACAGCAATGGCTTTCACACCCAGGTACGACTCCATCCATGTTAAGGTCGAGCATACCTGCCATTGCGCTGCAGCTGGGTTGCGCAGCTGGTTTGTCCACAAGGCGGCTGTTGCAAGAGACAGCTGCTGGAGAAACTGCCTGTGCATGCCCAGGTCATGGCATCTGCAGACTCTGATCAAGACACGTGGCTGCCTCAGAACTAACACATGGCAGAGGCGGACGTGGCGGTGGTGACCGTGGTGGTCGCGGAGGCTTCACTCCTCGCGGTGGACGCGGTGGCTTCGGCGACCGTGGTGGCCGTGGCGGTGGTCGCGGTGGCTTCGGCGACCGTGGTGGCCGTGGAGGTGGCCGTGGCGGCTTCGGCGACCGCGGTGGTCGTGGCGGCGGCCGTGGTGCTCCTCGCGGCGGCCCTCGCGGCGGTGCCCGTGGTGGACGTGGTGGTGCCCGTGGCGGAGCGTAAGTTCAGCATCAAACCCGGCTCAAAAGCAGGTAACTAACGCCCCGCAGTAAGACCATTGTCGAGCCCCATCGCCATGCTGGTGTCTTCGTTGCCCGCGGAAAAGAGGATCTCCTCGTTACCAAGAACTTGACCCCCGGCGAGAGCGTCTACGGCGAGAAGCGCATTAGCGTCGGTGCCGACAAGCCCGAGGGCAGCGACGAGGCTGCTCCCTCTGCCATCGAGTACCGCGTCTGGAACCCCTTCCGCTCCAAGTTGGCCGCTGGTATCCTCGGTGGTGTCGACAACATCTACATGGGCCCTGGCTCCAAGGTTCTTTACCTCGGTGCTGCCTCCGGTACCTCAGTGTCCCACGTTGCTGACATCGTTGGCCCCGAGGGAACCGTCTTCGCTGTCGAATTCTCCCACCGCTCCGGTCGTGATCTGATCAACATGGCCACCCACCGCACAAACGTCATTCCCATTGTCGAGGATGCCCGTCACCCTCTCAAGTACCGTATGCTCGTCGGCATGGTCGACTGCATCTTTGCCGACGTGGCCCAGCCTGACCAGGCCCGTATTGTCGGTCTCAATGCTGGCCTCTTCCTGAAGGTTGGCGGTGGTATTGTCATCTCCATCAAGGCCAATTGTATCGACTCGACCGCTGCGCCAGAGGCCGTCTTCGCCCAGGAAGTCGCTAAGCTGAGGGAGATGGGCATCAAGCCCAAGGAGCAGCTTACTCTTGAGCCCTTCGAACGTGACCACGCCATGGTTGTCGGTGTTTACGAGCGCGCCAAATAGAGTGTTGATACCGTCTTGATGTTTGTTTAATGATGCATGGGCATATACCTGTACTTCTGGGATGGAACTGGCGTTTGGGGGCACCGGAGCTCACACTATCTACTAAAAGGCTTTGCACTTGGATGAATCTACTTCGTAACCGTTCAATTTTGAATTTAACATTTGTGATGCTTTGGCACTTATTGCACGTTGTTACTAATATCACCAGCAGCTAGCCAATATGAGGATCATCCACAATGCTCAGTACTATGCCTTGACTTTCCAGCAATATGAAAACAACCGCGCCAATACAATACCGCCTACCCATTCTTCTTCGGCCACCCCCAAATAAAATCACACCTCACACTACTCAGCTCATTATCAAACTTGTACTTGACGAAATCGCCAATCCCCGGATTCGTAAACGGGATAGCCTTGCCGCGACAACTGCGATCGCTAGTGCCTGTCAGCGCATCCAACACCACTTTCGACCCCTTATCAGCCGTTCCAGGGAGACGCAGTAGCACTCACGAGTACAACACACAGAACGTGCCATCGTCTGGCCCAGCACTCGACACGTTATCGTTGAATGCTTTCTCGATGTTGTAGCATCGCCCCACCGATAGGTCGATGTTCTTGCAGGTGCCGCGGAACGCGCCGTCGGTGCAGACGTACAGGTTGGTTTTGGAATCTGCGCGGGTGTTGAGTGAGGGGGTGGCTAGTGCGGTGGTGGTGGCGATGGTGCAGAAGAAAAGCGTGGTGGAGGCGAGTGGTGACTTCATGGTGCTGGTGGTGTGTGGTGGGTAGGTGCAGGCGCACAGGAGAGAAAGGGTCCACAGAGGGTTTTGGGAGGTGCGTGACGGAAGGGAGGGTAGGGCTGATCGAGGTAAGGGGGTGGGTTTACGTGTGTGACACTGTTTATTGATGGCTTGAGAAAGATACGTTATTTACATATCGTTTAAACTGGCAGACTGGTTGATATCGTCCAGCTTTAGTGATGGTGCACACGCCGAACATCGACGTCTCGAGATGTTGGGAGAGTGCTGCCTTTCGGTGTCTCAAACCGTGGCTTCAGCTTTGCTTTGGACTTTGAGCTTGGCCTGATACTCTGCCCCCAACACTTGTACAAGGCGCCGAGCAGAATCCCAAAAATCGCTATACTCAGCTTCGCAAGTAAGTAGGATTCTGCCAATGAACTGGAGACACTTCCGGCATACCAACGAACCATGTTCCCAGAACACCTTCCTGAGACTTGGACGTTCTCTGAGTCCAGAATGCAGCTCAGCAGTATAATGCGGGTACGATTGGCATTTCAAAGCTTTTGCGAACAGACGGATACTCAGTGTTGACTGCCTGTGTGGCACCTTTGGCGCAGCCTAAGTGGAGAAAAACTGCGCAGTGGTGATCCAGAACTAACCCCGGGTTTCAGTTAAACCGTAGAGGGTATTTGAAATACACTTGAGCTTCTCCAGTGTAAAATATGTATTGGCGCTCTAGTTTCCCGCACTTACCGGAATATCAAGTGCATACGTAAGCCAAAGCATCATCTTATCCCTGATATCTCCTGCGAAACGGACTGTAATCACTATGTATGCACCCCGGAACATAAGAAATGCGGCTCTCATAGCTACGTACGGCGTGTGAGCCACTGACGCAGCGCGACCGCTGTTGGATGATGGAGCGTACTCGGTCTCCGTTATGTCGGCCTCCGCGTTAGGTACTTGGGTGTAATCGGGTGCGGATGTGAACAATTTCATGGTGATGGTTTCGAAGATAGTGTGATTTGTGGATCAGAAATTCAGAAGAGGATTATCTCAAACATAGGCGAGCTGCTCGAGCCATGGATCGGTGTTGTGGTGCAAATGAGTGTGTTACAGAACTTTGGTGAGAACGAATCCGGTCAGGGTTCGCAGCAGGTAATCGACATCTCCAACATGGCTTTCAGAATATTTATCTGACTTAGTTGCATCATTTTGGTTTCATAGATAGCTCTACTGTAGCCAGGTAGCTGCGAGACCACTGTGCGCCGACCTGTTCCATATTGCTCAATACTGTGATCCAGAGGCTGCTGAACGTCACTAAGGCCTTCCATAAATATGGCTGGGTGGCGCTGAAACTAGTTAAAACAAGCTTACTAGTCAAATTACACTTGAAGTCGTTTGCTAACAGCTTCGTATGAAGATATTTTCGAAACATTTCAAGGGAGGTTTGTTGAAGTCATCTCTTCAATAGTAAACCTCCCATCTGTGTCCTTTTCAGTTTCACAAAGAGCCAGTATGATGAGTTCGATGGTCTCTCATCTTTATACTGGTTTCGTTGATATCCGTCTCAGCATCCTGAACGGATATCGCACGCTAGTGTTAGCGCGGTGAAGGTGTCGCAAGGACCTTGATATCCGTATACGAGCCAATCGAGAAACATAGGATACGAGCATCAAAAGCCGAGAAGTTTGAAGACAATGATATCCTGTTTTTCGCTTCTTTTGTTATTGAAACTGCGGAATATTGGAGCTGTGCAGGCATGACGTCAAGCGTGCGTACTGGGTGGCACCTCAATGAACATCAGTTCGCAATTTCTCCAATCCTCACATCTCAATCTTCTCCAATTCCAGATCACACAATCTTAAGGAAGTATGGCTTTCCAAGCTCCCCCAAAAATATCATCGTTAGCGGCGGTGCCCGCGGCATTGGGCGTGCTATGTCGCGCATGTTCCTCGAAGCAGGCCACCACGTCTACATCTTCGACGTGGACGAGGAAGAGCTGAAGTATACAACAAATGTACACCTCAAGCAGTACTACGAGGAGAAGAAAGTCGAGTATGGTGTCTGCAATCTGCGGGATGTGGAGGACATCCGCAAGAAAGTTACCATCGCGGCCGAGCAATTCTTCGGCAGCCGTATCGACGTACTTGTCAACAATGGCGGCATTGCGTCTCCGCAGTGGAAAGATGGAAAGACAATGGAGAACAAAGAGACATGGGACGAGTGGCAAGCGTACATTGAGACGAATCTAAGCGGTCCGTTCGCCATGAGTCAAGCCTGCATTCCATACATGAAGGCGCGTACCCACGACCGAGAGATGGGCGCGCACAAAGAGCAGGGAGCAGGGCCCTGTATAATCCACATCGGCAGCTTCCGAGCCCACCAGTCTGATCCGAACCAGGAGGGCTACGCATCCAGCAAAGCGGGTTTGCTGGGCCTGATGCATTCCATGGCCATCAGTCTGGGTGCTTTGGGCATCCGCGTGAACCTGGTAGCGCCGGGCCGGATCAAGGTCGCCCACGAGTGCAAGGAAGGTGACGAGGCGGGCACGAACTGGGAGGAGCAGGTTGGCGAAAAGGACGTTAGCGACCACCCAACGAACCGCGCGGGTAGACCGAAGGATGTTATCGATACGTGCTTGTGGCTCATTGAGGCTGGCTTCGTGACCGGCCAAGACATCACTGTTGACGGAGGAGCGCTGAAGAAAAAGAACTGAGAGTCAGTAGAGAATCCTGACATAACTGCCTTTACCTAGTAACCACAAACAAGAAGTAAATGTATGCCAACACTCAAGAAAACGAGATTCCACCAAAGTCGGCGGTTTTCCATTGCATTGTCTGCCTTACGCATTCTATGCTTTCCATATACGTCTAAAACGCAATCTTGGGGTATCGTGCAGTGAGATGGGAACGCAGTATCCTCCTCTTCTCAGTCCTGTTTTCAACCTTAGTTCCCATGCATCCAGTACGCTCCTCCCATACCCGAGTCCTGCGCCGCGCCCGTAAAGTCGTAATCATTGCTCATCCCATATGGTACATCTTGTATGTCTGGCAGGTTCGTGTCCCACATCATGTCGTCCCAGAAATAGTTTAGGTAGTTGGGGTCATTCATGTTGGCGTTTGGCCAGTTTTGCATTGTTGTAGCATTGTATTCGAAAGGGGTTTGGCTTAAATCAAGACTTCGGTCGAGGACGTTGAGAGGGGGGAAGTTGTTGGACATGGCATATGCCTGTTGCTGTTGCTGTTGTCGCTGCTCCTGTTCATGCTGCTGCTGTTGCATCTGCTGCATCTCCATTTGCTGCGTCTGCACCTGCGGTATTGGGGGATTGACGGTTGTGGTGGCGTGGCCTTCTGTGTCTTGTATGCTGCATATAGCCTCGCTACCGCATCCGCACTTCGCTTTGCTGCTATACTCCAGTCCCTTGCGCGACCAAAGAAGGCCAATGCTACCTCAATGCTCGCTTCCCATCTCTCGACTTCTTCAGGCTGACTGGCGTCGCTAAATAAAGATACGAGAGGTACCATACAGGCCTGGAAGCAAAACCAGACTGCGTTCCACCCGGAGATGAGATCGGGCATACAATCCCTGCTTATCTCATTGATTGTAATGCTGGCCATTGTGCGGCATTTCTCAACTGCTGTCTTCTCTTC
Organism: Ascochyta koolunga; assembly: GCA_026119515.1. Lineage (NCBI taxonomy): Eukaryota > Fungi > Ascomycota > Dothideomycetes > Pleosporales > Didymellaceae > Ascochyta > Ascochyta koolunga. The sequence continues at coordinate 225,336 of JANLCG010000001.1, read as the reverse complement.
GGTTGTTAGAGTAGTCCATGTACATCGCCGAAGAGCTGTCGTCAATAAGATGGGCCGATGTAGCACGATCCTGATATTGTGGAAACGCCACTTCATGATGAATCGCACTCGATGGAGAAACTCGGGACACGGTTCTTCTTGGTCGGACAGGATTGAAGGTAGCTCCTCGTACCATTTCAATATCTGGGCGTCGTAGGCGGCCGTTTCGGCATGGGGAAGTAGTGGTGACTCGACTAGCCGGTCCTGTATCTTTGTAGCAATCGCACAAAATGTCGATGCATGAGTGAGTGGAAGCAATTTGAGCTGATCCATAAACTGCGGGCTGTTGGGCATAATGATAGTAGGCACCTGGTTCATTTTCAGTTTGACCGTTGGGGGATTCAGTGAGTGACACTTACGGCGTTGGAAGCTGTGCCAGGCTTCATGACCGTGATCGATGGCCCCATTCTGCCCAGAGACGGTCTACCAGTCGTGGTGGAAGCCCACGCATCTAGACAGAACAGACTCCACCACATGCGCCGCCTCATCTCAGGCGATATACACTCTTCTTCATCTTCAGGCGGAGTTAATCGCCTGCTTGTATCGCTTTGCTCTGAGTATTCGCGATGCAGACCCAATGACGTAGCCATACGAAGGGTTCCACCCATAAGCGAATGCGCCTCGTTGGGCCGGTTGAGATAGTGCATGTAGTAGCCACTCATTATAGCTAGAGCTTGCAGCACTTCGATATTGCCGCTACCAAAGGAATCCAGGGACATGTGTTTCCGTGATCGGTTGAAGTAGGTGTAGTGTGCTTGATTGTTGGCGGTCGAGGACGCCAACGAACCCACAGCGAATACAATGTTCAGAAGTGCTAGCCATTGCGAGTCTGTTCGGTTGCCATGTAGGTACGTGGACCAAAATTTGCGCTCGTCGATAAGAGGAAAGAACGGATGACATCGATCGAAATAGCTTTCGATGAGCCTCTCCCCTTGTGCCTGCGATGGTAATGCGAGTGGGTGGTTGTTTGCGAGCTCTGGCGGCGGAGAGTTTGCTCGACTAGGGGCTGCTGTCTCGGCTTGGTTATTGTAGGTGAGCAGTGGTCGTGCCTGTGGTGCACACCGTACAATAACCTTTAAGGCTGCCGTAATAGAGGATATCCCCACGTACGATGACAGCCTGTCGACAGACATCGAAAGACCGTTTACATCGTCTGAAATCCCTTGCACACGAACTTGGTGCTTTCGTGCTTCGTCCCAGTAGGGGTCTTCTGGTGGTGCTTGCTCGAGTGCTTCCAGGCTATCGGCACCATCAGAGCCGGTATGGATTTCTGACATGGCCTGCGCATTTCCTATGGACGGAGATGTTCCTTGAGAGACCTCCGGAGCTGCTAATGCAAGCTGCAGAAGTTCTTCACGGGAAAGGTTTGCTATTGAGTCAAGCTGAGTCGTACCTAGCAGCTTGATCAACACATTCCTGTACATATCGATATTACTCGACAACTTATCAACCAGTCTATCTTACTGTTAGTCCGCTTTCCATCCATAGCTCCAAAAGAAGAACACTCACTTGCGACTGGGTACGACTCGCTGTGCGGGTTTCGAATAGCTGCATGCCTTCGTCAAGGTTAGCCGGAGACAATGCAATTCCGGAAACCCTGGGCTAACGACTTACTTCCGGGTGTTGGTACCACTGGCACTGGCCACATGGCTGGGTTCCATCGCATCGGATCTTCCGCCGTCTGCACTCTATGCATGCGTTGCTGGTCGATATTCGCCGTGAACCAGATGATCGTGTTGGTTTTCCCGCATAGTCACCCTCTCCCGCGGGTTGACGCTGCCCCGCAGATGACTGAAATGTGTGGAACATGCTATAAACCTTGCACGCCGCAATACATTTGGATAAATCAGAAGAGCACGAGTGCAGAAGCCAGGATCCAGAAGGGAGGCCGGTAGAAACGGTGTGCAAAGAGATAACTCAAGACCAGAAACCAGCGCGATGGCACTTAGGCGGGTTTCAATACCTATACAAGCGGCTCAAGTACACAAAATCAGGGTTGCTGTTGTATCGGAAGGACTGGTGCGGCAGCGTAGGGACTGGTCGGGTATATGCAGTCGATCTAGCCGCGTGGATGTTAAGCTTTGGCTCCGCAACTGTCTGCAGAGGGCACGTTTTGTCGGCCACTCATTTTCAAGTCAGCATTGCTCTGGACTCTTTGATTCGGTTCCTCGTACAGCAAGATTCTCAGGTTTCATACACCGTTTGCCCCTGCAACATGACATTCGGACGATCGGGCAGCTTGTGAATTGTGGGATGGGTGAGCGGAAAGAGAAAGCGAGGGACAAGCGAGATTGAGGGCCCTCTCCAAGCTCGTCAAGATGGCGGTTCGGTGCTTGAGGGCCGGCACGACGGCTTCTGCATGTCACAAGTCGTGCTGAATCATGCTCCCGCAACCCATAGATGGCAACGGTTAGATGGCGATGGCGATGGCGAGAGCAAATGAAAGTTCGTCCCCCTCCTGATACCTCGGGAAACCCGATCCCGGCCGCTTTCCGTGCAGCCTGCACCCTAACGCCTTCGAATAAACACCTGGCAGATGCACTTGCGCAGCGTAGCAGGCAGCCAATGGATGCGAGTGGATGGCGTCCCAGAGGGTGCGTGTAAAGCTGGGGTGCAGAAACGAATGGCTGCATGATTGGTGGAGTTGTGCCGGTGCTCATAGCTGTGAACATCCAGGTCGCTAGTCACTCTGCCGCATCACGTCGCAGCAAGTGGGACTGGGGTGCATCGAGACCACCCTACTGCTTCGTAGAGAGCTTTTGCCAGCCAACGCATTGTATGCTGGATATTGGCTGAGTAGCCCAGCAAATTCAAACAATGCACCTCAAATCAACTATATTACCCCGATCTATACTTGCTTCATATATCATCTTCATCTGATAACGCGGCCGCGGACGCGGGCGCGCCGTAGTCGATGAATCTCTCACGCACGTGCCCTGCGCAATTTGAACAAAAAGTTACCCCTCTAGTGGGGTTTGCCCGCTGTGGTTCACTATAGCCACCGTCAAATGTCTGGAACGCCCAACGCCTCTGAGGCTTAGCGACCTGCTTGGTTAAGATGGAGGTTGATCGTTTCCTTCAATAAGATGCGAGCTTGCAACGCTGTGGTTGAACCCCTCAAATTCCGTATGCATAGACACTGCTGCTTTCGAATATACATGCAGCATGCTCGCTTTGTTTGCTTGACCACAGGCTGAACTCAGTCCTTGCCCAGAAATCTCCACTTCAGAGGCTCATCCTGTTTACCCAGCCCTCGCACCTTGATGATCTGTTCATCGCCGGGAACCACATCGATTGCACTGTCATGGACAAGTACACCTGATCTCTCCTCAAAGACAAGGCCCTTCGTGGGCCTAGCTGCCTTCACCAAGATCGTGCTACCCTGGGGAACAACCTCGAGGCCACGATCCTCAAAATCGAGGTACTTCAACGGCTGTGGCCAATCAACGTCTCTCGACACCACCTCGCCACCGACCCATATGCGCGCTGCAAGCACGTGTGGCTCCTCATTAATGTTGTCGATGGTGCCTGACAGCACATCGGTTGTGCCGTTCTGGACCAGGGTGATATCTTCCTTCACAATTTTGTCCTTGATCTCTTTACCCGTCTTTATGCTGATGAATCTCAGTTCGACGGTTGCCTTCACTTCCTCCTGTTTTTGGCACGCAATCCATAACTCGAAGTCGCTCTTGGGTGGCACTCGTGCATGTACAACACTCCAATCGAAGTGCGAACGCTTAACAGCGACAGCTATGGGGGCAAGAACACGGCGCATCGCGTAGTATGCTGGCTTCTTTCGCTGGAAGTAGTCGACGATGGACCATGAGGTCACAGGCCAGCAGTCGTTAAGCTGCCACACAAGAGCGCCGCCGCAAAAACGTCCCTGACCCCACTGTCGTCTCCAGCCTCGGTAGCCGAACATCAGAGCTTCAGCCTGGGACAGCTGGGTAAGATGGATAAACGCCTATGACATGTGAACATCTAAAGAGAGCACTGCTGCCAAAACACTCACCTCAAGATCTGTCTTGGTGCGGAAATTCTCCACAAGGTAAGTCGCGATTCTTCGCTCATGACCATCTGCTTTGTTGTGAAAATCCAACATGTGGCTTTGAGGGAAAAGCTGTGTGGGGTCGGTGCAGTAGTATCTGATGGTGTCGATGTGAGGAAATGCCTCCATCCCAAACTCGCTGTTGAACCGGCCACCTAGAGTATCGAAGATCTGGTACTTCTCCTGTGTACCATGCCATACATTCCATTGATGCATATCTCCAACTGTGGTGTTCGAAGTCTTCAATCCGTCGCCCCACGGCGAACCTGGGTGGTAAGGTATGTGCGGGCTCTCGGCAGCAACAACTTCAGGAAGGAGCTAATTGACAATTTGTTAGCAATTGATATTTTAGAGTTGGGAAACGGTATATTTACTTTCTCATAAATGTACCTGGCGGGAAAGTCGGTTTTAAGCCAGCTCTCTGGATCCTTGTCCTCGTATTTGTATGTCAATCCAAAAGATTCCTGCACTTGATAGTCCTCGTTGTTGCCCGCATAGATGACAAGTGAAGGATGGTGTCTTAGTCGAGCTACATTGGAGATGCACTCTTCTTTGATCGACTTCAAGATCTCAGGGAATGCAGGATAGTTGCCGCAGCCAAACATGAAGTCTTGCCACACCAAGATACCGAGCTCATCGCAGAGTTCATAGAAAATGTCTTCTTCCCAAATACCTCCACCCCACACTCTGATCATGATCTGATATCCATCGATCATCATCTCTAGCCACTTGCGGTATTTGTCTTCAGTGATTCTCGGTGTGAAGTTGTCTGCCGGAATCCAATCTGAGCCACCACAGAACACATCGATGCCGTTGATACGGAAAAAGAATGTCTTTCCAATCTTGTCAGGCTCCTGAACCAACTCCCCTTTACGGAAACCGGTACGGCGTGTGACCGAATGTAGGTTGACCTCGTCGGCCGATACTGTTGCTGTGACTTTGTAAAGCGGCTGTTCGCCGTAGCCATGTGGGTACCACAACCTTGGGTTGTTTACGTGAAACTCGACCTTAGCCACTCCATCACTGACATTTGCAGTTTCTTTGAAAACCTGCCTGTCTCCGTCATGTACTTGGAAGGTCACACTCTTCGCCGAGGTGCCCTCAACGACTGCTGAGATAGTACCCTGTACCGACTTCAGACTGTCATCTAGCTTGTAGTCGACCCGGACATCTTCCACACGAGCTTGATAGGTTTCGAGTCGTACTTCACGCCACGGACCGCACGTGTTGAGTATTGGACCCCAGTCCCAGCCCCAATGGTATTGGGCTTTCCTGACCGCGAGTCGCGACATATCGCCGTTGAAACCTACCCAGGTATGTTCAGGATGTGCTTCGCGAATCTTAATTGCTTCCAAGCGTGCTGATTTGAAGTCAATCTCGAGGGTGTTCTCCGCTTCCGGCTTCAGCCGTTTCGTGACGTCGACGCGATGTGGGATGAACATGTTGTCGCTTTGGAGAATGACCTCTCCGTTGAGTTTGACAGTTGCGAATGTGTCTAGGCCATCGAAAGCTAGGAAGTGCACCGTACTATGTTTCGTCTCTTGAACTTTAGGTAACGAGAGTTTGTATGTCCAAGCCTTGTCCGCAACCCATTCTGCCTTTAGTTCGTTGAAGCCTAGGAACGGATCTGGAATCCTGATTGCTGCGTCAGATCTGGGTGTTTAGTATGATTGAAAGCGAGATTGCTTACTTCCCATGCTCAATTAGATCCAGATGAACGTTTGTCGGGACTGTCTTGACGGACAACCAGGCATCTTCAGCTGTGTCATCTGCTTGCTTGAACGTCCAGCCATCAGACAGACGGTGAGACGTTAGAACTTGAGCCTTCGCCATGTCTCTTGAACTTCAATTGTCAGTCGTAGCTTCGGCAGAGCTCATATAGTAGCCCACTCAGCCAGTGAGCGGGGTAATTCAGAGGGAAGAGCGTTTTGCTATTATATTGTAAACAAAGGGCCCTCTATCCATATATTCTGCCGGTCAGGCGGCACAGGTACGGCAGAAGCTCGGCCGGATTGACTGAGGCTAGGTCTAGGTGTATGGAAGTGTTCGGTATGCTACGATTGTGAATGGGAAGGTGTGCGGAGGATGCTCTCCGCACCGAAGACAGCTAGCGTCCCGAAACGGCCTCGGAGAAATACGCCCCAAGCCCGTAGTGATCAGCTGCCGGAACGCCGCACGAAGCTCCGGTGGAAGGTACCAACATAACAGGAGCGGAGTCAAGGTCTCCGTGAGCGACCTAGGTTGTTGAAACTGAATGCGTTATGGGTAGAAGCTGAAGACGGCTGAAGACATCTGCCGATTGAGCCGCTGCATGCATCATGTGCGAGCTAGTGACTCACGTTCTCATGAGCTGTTCGCCCAACGTCCGCAACATTCTCGAAAGAACGTATTACCTGCATTTCTCTCATGCTGTTGAAGTACCATACACCGAAATGCCAGGCCCTCCTTTCAAACACGAGAAGCAGCAGATAGGAAAGGCTCGCACTAATTTAGGTAGTGCAGTGTCCATCTTCCGGTACCACTTCTAGTCGCTGCATCGTCCAATACTGTTGAAGGAGATGCGATTTCGAGGAAAGTGTGGAAGAATCCTTAAAGGGCAACACATTTCTCGGGTCACATGGAATCGACATCCGTCCAAGGATGTTCAAGAGAGCTGAAAGCTCTTGTGGAGCTTCAAAGACGAACATACTTGTATCTTAAACAAAGCCAAAAGGGTATAGAACTATGCATCGACACGCTAACATCAGGATACCCGGTTTCTGCTAACATCCATAGGGTGTCATCCTCACAGAGATAGCCACCTGGAGAAGAGGCCCAGCGCTTTGTAGTCCTTCTTGAACATTTCCTGCCTTCTTTCCGACAACATCCTGGCCTTTTGATGATCGACCTTCCCTTGCTGTGACAGCTGTTGCATCTCAGCCATGCTTGTATCCAGAATATTTGTCGAGCGCGCGCCGGGGCAGAAGACTACCTCAAAACCAGCACCCGAGGGAATGATGAATGTCGAGGTTTGATCATCGAACGCTGAATCGGATTAGCCACGTTACCGATGCCAATCATATTAAAAAGTATCCTCACCGAAGCTGTAAGCGTCTGGGCAGACTTCTTTAACGTTCTTCGAGTAGTCGCCAGGCCTGCACTTGCTGGCGGAGTTGTATTCTCCTGTGCAGCAGTCTTCAGGTTTGTTGTTCTTCGCACATGCAGAGAAACAGGGATTGAAGGATGGCCGTTCGATGTTGTCATCCGGATATGGGTACACGCCGTCGCCAGGTTTATCTGGAGGCGATTGCTGCAGATCCCAGGGACACCATCGAGAAATTTTGTCCTGGTCTACTTGTTCCTCCCAAGGCAGAGGGTAGGAAGAATTCGTCCTGAGAAAGTTCGGGAATTCTGAGTACGGATTGTACCCTTGGGCCGCCAAAAGACCCGAGGTGCCCTGACAGGAAGGGTTTGTCAAATTCGGTGGAATGTCGTCGAGCGTAACGTTCTCGAGAGGCTGTAGTACCATTGCTATTGGAAGATTGTAACCGTCAACTAGGGAGATGTCGTAGTAAGTATGTCCGTCGCCTGCGTCTAGCGTGAACTCAGCGAGCGAGACGGGAACGTCACCCTGGGCAAAAGTTAGCTGCTGCAATTCCCTTGAGGCACGTAGTAGACATTGAGACTCACACCAACTTGACAGTTCAAGACGCCGTTGCAGTCGCCAGAGTAACAGGCTTTCCCACGTCCTTCAGCAGGGCCACTGCCGTCATCGTTGAAAGAACAATTCGTTCTACCCCAGACTCGGCCTTGCCAATCTTCTGAAACTGTCTGGTTTCTCGTCTCTCCAGGCGAGAGCTTGAAGCCAGTCGTGCCAGGTCCATTTCCAGATTGAGTGGAGATCCCAGGCCATATATCATCTGGACAGTTGTTCGTGACTAACAGTGGGGTGATGTCCAATTTTCGTTGCTGCAGCTTGCGAGGTGCCTTGATACTCATGTGGTGGACTCCTGCTACCAGAGGTGTCTGGCTTAAGAGAAGAAGTGCGGTAAATAGGTACTGGGTGGCCCAGCCGATTCTCGAAGGAGAGCGCATGGTGAGAACGACTGCACGATGTGCACGCGTGCAGTATCTGTGAGCTTGTAGTTCAGGGAACGGTTGCCAGGTGTTGGATGCGAGCTTCCAGGCCGGCCGGGCGTTGGAAGGACATGTAGTAATGTAAAGGATGCCGGGCGACCAGCGTAAGAAAATCAAGGAACATGGCGAATGGAGGTTTCAGGGTCGATCTTTGACATTGCGAGGAAGTTGCAGGCTTCATTCGCAGTCGGTGACGCAAGAAGGCGTCCAGGGTGCCAGGTTGTTGCTGCCGAGTCAGGCACCAGCAATGGACAACAAGGCAGTGCACCTATCAACCATAGTGTTCGCGTGACATAACCGAAGGCTTCAAGGCCCGTGCAGGGCTCAACATCATAGCGTCAGCCACGTGATATAAATCCAAGCATCTGTTGCACTATATTTGCCTCCTGTAGGAGCTGGTAGAGCAGTATTCAGGTGATCTTTGAGATGGACCACTGTTCTGTTAGAAGATTAGATAGATCTGGCTATATAGCCGTTCGATATGCGGTCACGTGCTAGTTAATCCAAGCTCGTATTAGTATGTCGATCTCAGAGGTTAATTAGTATCTGCTCTCAGCAGGTACGCGACACCTCCTTTTTTCTCACGGTAATGATAAAGATGATTGCGAGTTGGCCCACTTCTTCAGATTACGTCTCTTCTAAGCGAGCCGCCGCGTGAAGATCATCTGGCAACAACTACAAAACAGCAGTACAAACGTAAGCGCCTAGCTGAAGTGTAGCACATGAACTTCCTACTAATGGGATCCAAGCGTAGAAGTTGCTCAAAGAAATGCCAGTAGTGGCAGAAATTCCATAATATGTGTCCCTGCTCACCACATAATGGAGGCTCTTAGATCTGTCCGCCATACCAGGCTGAGTTGAAGTGCGATAAGGCACCGAAAATTCAACACAGATGTAAAAGTTCGGGTATGAAGTACCGCATGAACTCCTAACAGCAGGATTCCGTGCATAGGATTTTTTGAGAGATATTCCATAAGTACGAAGAAGCTCCTTTTTTTTGAGCGATCACTTGTGCAAAAACACCCTACTCTGCAACACTAAACTACACTACATCAACACAAATAAAGTTTATACATAGACAGACTTATAGCTTTCTTCAAGCGCTATCTATCCTGCGTTGTTGCAGAAACTATTAACGTTGCTGTGGCGTGTAGCTACTGGCGCAAGTTGTAGTGGTTTTAAAAGTGATGGCTAAAAAAAAGAGCTTCTTCGTAGCAGCAATATTGTAACAGCAATCTCCACTAACGAAGTAGAACTTGGTGCAATTACTAACCATGCCAGCTTGTGTCGGCATCCACACTTAGACTACGGAATCCCGACTCCAAATTCGCCTCTGTTATCACACTGAACTTCTTGCGCGTTCTTCTTAGTTGATTACACAATCTAGAATACACCGCACTTTCAACAGAATGCAGTTATCTTTCAATCTATAACTCGTTTTGATACGGGTTCTCAACATTAGCTAAGCATACCCATTTAAGAACACAATCACCATGAATCCGATCTTATCGACTGGAATCAGACTCTATGGCTCCGCATCCGTACAGGCGCGGGAGATAGCAATATAGCCCTTCAAACGACCTCGAATCTTTTCACTAGGATATCGATTTACTAGTGGTCATCAGGCATTAATGTGGAGAAAACTTATCGTAGTTTCAAATCTGATCGTCATTTGACGATGCTCTGAATGATGTTTTCGATATCCATTTCGACGCAACTGGCTGACACTGTTAACATGGACAACGGTTTGATTGAATTTTTTGGCCAGAAATCGGAAGTAAGAATTCCTACTGTCTCGGCCTTTCGGGCCATGTCCTGGCTATCTCCTTAACTAAAACTGTTGAATAGAACGCATATCTCCTTTAGCAACAAGGTCGCCGTCTTCATCTTTGATTGGTTGGTCGAAGGGGAATATGTTCGTCAGAATCTTAAGAACAGAATATCCAAGGGTTTCCAAATACCTGAGAGCCGGCCAAGCCAGCCCCGGCGAGGAACCGAGATAAAATGTTGCCGGAAATTGGACCCCCGATCTTCTAACGCTTCGCAAAGTGTTTTCTGGTCAGCAATCGTCTCGTGATGTGATGATATTGCTAATCTATTTTATAATCTCAAAAGCAGCTTGCATTTATTCTTGAAAGCGGGCAAAATTCATGCGGATGACACATATAGAAACCCAGAATATTTTGGGTTCTTTAAAATGTCAGCATATATGTACCTTAACAACCCTAGAAGGAAAAGACGCTGTATTGTTCGTAGGCGGGAGGCTGGCCAAGAATTGGGATTCTCGACATCTGCAATGTCTAATTTCTTCCCTTCTGGAGCTTCTATAACATCTTTCTTTCAATGTTGTGAGAGGTATAGTATTAAATTGACATATCCAATTTGGTACAGATCTGTACTCTGAGGATTATACCTACTCTTTGATACATTATCTTGAAATAATTGCTGAGTAATACTGGTACAAACCAATGATTGTAATAACCTGGTGGTGTGATCACCTAGCTGCGTACCGTCAAACGTGATCATGGAGGGCATTAGCAATTACGACCGCTCGTTTCAGATGAGTGCACCAGGCTTTTCGACAGAGTAGTGTACTCATCCAAGACCTAACTCTGTAGCCTACCCTGGACGACGCACTAATATGCTAGGGCACATATCCGATTACGCTATTAGTGAGATTCTTAAATAGAACCCAGCGGTCCAAAACCATTTCGATGCGGGTTCACAATTCAATATAGTTGTGTCCAATAACACTCAGTGGGTTGCTTCCGTGGATACAGAGAACAAAGCTTCTAGAAAGGCACTCTCTATCCAGGTCTGGCTTTTCTCCGAGATGCCAATTGGGCGGCTGAACTACAATCTGAGAATGGCAGTAACCTAAGTAACTCATCATCGGGTGTGCTTACGTATGCGGACCTCAACACATGGGCTGCTGCTAAACAGCTTGTCACCACTATTCCGGGTGCAACTCTTATATGGCCGCTGATACCGCTGGCCACACTAACTACTATCAAATTCCCTCTATGGACATTCGAAGTGTACAAAATCAACGGATGGCCGAAGGACGGTGGCGGCAGCTTGAAAAAGTAAGAGAGGGGGTGCAATACGCTGACAGGATGGGACTGGTACGCCGCTAATTCTAGCACTTTTTCCTATACCTATTCCTACTAAAAAAATTTCATGAAGGCAGGATACTTTAAGTGCACCATCGTATCAGCTGGTGAGCCCAAGATATTGTGTGAAGGACAAGGTATTGACTGGGAGAAACAGAATGCCTGTGCAAAATGCGTGTCATTGGCAATGAGGGCGAGAGATAAATCTAACGATGTACCGCCTGTCGTCTCGCAAGAGTAGATCGCAGATTTCAAAGACTTATAGGCAGTCAATAGCACTTACAAGCCGTTTATTCCGCAGAGTTGAAGCAGTGATCTAGCTACTAGCAACGCAACCCCAGCAATCACGTCGTAGTGTAGCGTGTAGTATTATTGCCCTCCTTATAACAGCTCCAATTTGAATACTTCAGCTACCAATACTCTTTCCTTACGCCTACACTGTATGCGGTTTATCCCAAGTTCAACCGCTCCGAGCTTCCCAGGCCCAACGCACTCCGGTACTGTCGAGAACTGTAATGCATGGTACGTTGTTTGAAATTAATACCATTCTTTTACCTGATTACCTTGAAATGCACTGCTAACAATTAATCAGGCGATGATACCTGTTGGACTATCTCGCAGCTGTATGCCATCACACTCGAGCAATTCTACAAGTAGTAATTATTGTCTCAGAATAATTTGAATTTCGGTGGAGTCAAAGATGCTAACTTATTGAAGGAATCTGGCGGTTCAACACGATTGTGCTACTAACTTCTGGCCGACATGTGCATAATGCATAGGAGTTTCAGCCTGATGGCTCATTCTAATGATAGTCTATTGGACGCTTATTTATTCTTGTACATGTTTGATGGAGGCAAGGACCTGTGCAGATAGGTGGTGTAGCATAGATAATCCGATAGAGCACGATCGGCGAATATATTGAAAGTCGTGTACATGAAAGGAATAATTGCTTAAAAGCTTTCAACGTGCTAATTCGTTCTACTGCTGAGTAAATGCCTTAGATTCGCACGATGAACAATAAATGCAAATAGAGTAGTCATCACCATGACGTCCAGCCTCGCTCAATAGCTTCTTGCCAAGGACTATTTGTCTCATTCTTAGTTTTTGCATGTGGAATCTCAAACATAGCCATGCACACAAACTTTTGTCCCTCTTCAGTAGTATTGCTCGCCTGCGTTGGCATGGAAGATACGTATGCAGGAAGAAGAGCTTCAGATTCACCGTTTTCCTCTGCTATGCGAATATAGTCTTCCTCAGAAATTGGATCAAAGTAAACATAGCGTGCCAGACGCTTGTCCGTGCGCCAGCCCGCGCCTGGGTAACTGAAGAGAAACCCATGATGATAGTCGACGTCTGGCTCATCAATGTACCTGGGCACTAGACCAGGTAATTATCTGCCTTCATTGTTGCCGTGGACGCTAGCCCCGCCTTGCCGCTGCTCCTCATCATGATCCATGGCTGAGTTCTCAAAATCTTGGATTTGACGTGTATAATCTCATCATGCAGCCTTCTCTTTGCGATAATGAACGATATACTCGTCATCAGTGCTATCTACATCGGATGCAGAAAGAAAGTAGAGCTCCAGACGAATCGAAAGCCAGTATTCAAGCGGCGTTTTGCGCTTGATGGCTTCCAGAATTTCGACCGTCATGACATTCTATACTTATATATAGTTATAATTGTCTTATATATACTACTCTTAACCATCTATTAAAGTTATTGTCACAGGTATATACTATTTAAACCCTAGTACCTCCATCTACTAGAGCTGCCAGGACCCGGCTCTAGCCTACCTGGCCAAGACAACCAAAAAGGTATGAATGATCACTTAGATAGTGATCTCACGGCTAGAACAGTACTTATTGCTAATACCGGGTCAGAGGTGGTGCCTGACACTGGTTAGCTACCTTTCTATTACTTGCAGCTATATAGTGTAAAGCTTACTGTAACTATTGCTCTATCATGAACCTATAGGAGTTATAACTATATTTTATTCGGGCTCTCTTAATATCCTTAGAGCTAAGAGGCTGCAGCGCTACCTCTGGTTGAGCGCGCTTCTTAAATGCCTTAAGATTACTTTTTCTACCTGCTTTCCCTTCAATTATAGCAGCGAAGAAATGGTTCTTAAGTTGTTGTTACTGCGTCTTGCTTATTATAAAGTTAGAGCAGTAGGGAGCAAGCAGTAAGGATAAAACAATCTAAAGGAAGGTGAGCGCTAGCAAGATATCGCAGTTAGCAGCATGTTAGAGGTCGGCATGTCGTAAATTTCACAGACCAGAATCTTATCTCTGATTTGGTGTTTATGTCACAAAGAGAGAGGGAGCAAATTGGCCAAGATGGAGTCTAGCTCGCCAGAGGAAAGCGTACCACGGCATCCCCAAAACGGTATCACGACAGACGGCGAGTCGGACAGGAGAACTTGTTGTCTCCTGCTCAACTACCCTTCGAAACCCTAAAATACCAGTTTACGGTAACGTGCGTTCTGTAAGCTGCTGTCCCATTACCCCCGAAGTCAGGTGCTCCAGCAGATAATCGCGTATCTCAGGCCTACTCTCGCCGTTTCTTTCCCCACATATCATCATCAACATCATCCGCTACACAACATTCAGTAAGTTCATGTCCTAATAATGTAGCTCTCCATCATCTCACCATGCATGTCTGTTTTCCCATCATTCCTTAGTCTCATATCTCGCCACTTTCCGTACACCTTCTCCTCGCCTTCGCATCCTAGAAAGCCGATGTAATTCGATGATTTGACCACAGTTAACATGTAGCTATGAGACATATCTTAAGAACATTCTTTGGTTCCCCAGTGGTGCGGGAAACAGCATGGTAAGCTTTCATCTTCCCCTTCTGATCCCAGAGGTCTACCTTTACCGCTGACTTGACCATGGCTAACCTATATTATTGATACAGTCATGTCCGACCTTACCGGACCGTCAGGGCACGCTGGGATAAGGTGCAGACAAGGCACCATCTCGGTGGTCAAATCCAAGTCGCTAGGCCCCGGCCGCTGATCAGGGGCAGCTCGTGGGTGAGGCAGAAGGGCCGGTTTTTCTAAGAGGATCAGGTTCGGGCTGCCCTTGGTCGGGCTGTCGGTAGCTTTGGCGCTTGGCTCATGGCCTTGTTCTTCGGATGGGTTGGCCGCTGTATGCTCACCATCAACTTTGCGCAGATGTGCTACCTGTTGTGACAGTGGCCAACGCATCCGACGGCTGGGCCATGCCAGACACCATGGACCCCTTCTCGTATCCCTATTTTGGGGCCTGACAGCGATATATATCGACATGGCGTTGCTCCACTCTCCTCACCTGGTCGAGCATTTTATTAAAACTGGAGGAAAACTAGGGAAAAAAAAACGAAACGCAAAATGCAAAACGCAAAATGTAAAGTAAAACAGAGAATTAAAAGAGGAACAAATACCACAAACCAAATGGTGAGCCCCTCCGATCTTGTTCTCAGCAGTCCCTCACTAATATCTAACCAGGAATTTGCCTTCCACGATTACTGGTCTTTATCCTCGCATTGGCTTCTGCTCGTACCGGCGCACCCCTCCTTGTATTGGCTCATCACAATCCGTCATCACTATTGACCAGAGACATTTGGGCTGTCAAGCAGCAAATGCGAGCACACGAGTCTGCGGATATTGGATTCTTCATAAAATCCGCCTTCACGTCACGTCAAACTTCCTCGTTCACCGGCCAAGAATATGTGATGACGCTCCTCATATCTCTTGTGAATGCTTCCCTTCCTCATCTGTGTTTCTTCTCTCATGGATGCTCACACCTCCTTCGGATGCTTCTTACTCCACCTTGGATGCTTCCTCTTGTGGATGTTCTTGCTTCTCTTAGATCGCTTCTCTTGGATGCTTCTTACACCTCTCTAGAATGTCCTCATGTGGATGTTTCTCACACCCGCTGCTTCAGTCAAAGATTCTTTGGACGGCTACGTGAGCTCCTTTGCAGTACACAAACACACGCACACAACAAAAACAACAGCCTGCGATGCTTGGAGGGTTCTCAAATTTGGAAGTTTACACGTTTGGAGATTTGAGGACGCTTAGATTTGAGGTTTTTGTATGTGTCCATGTATATATGTATGTATGTATTGTTTTCAACGTCCTGTGGTTGTATGTGACAAATTTGGATTTTAATTAGTATAGAGTCGCATAATGATAGGACTTCAGATTTTGCTCGTCAACAGCGCTGCTCGCCTGGGCACCACTGACGGGGACTAACCATCGAACCTACCTAAGAAGCTTCCCGTCTTGATACTACATGATAGAAAGCACATGTCGGGCAACAAAGCAGTACATGGACTTGAGCTTTCTATTTGCTTAGAGGCAACGGCGATATCTCACACAAGGAAGGAGGTGGCATTGTCAAACCGTCGTGTTGGTTAAACAGCCTGTAAAGCACATCAAGACGCGGAAGTAGATAGTTAGTATTCGTGACATCTTTAGGGTTTGAGTAACATAGTATTAGGATTAATGAATTCAACTTAGTGACCTCCTAACCATTAGAATTATTGCATTTGCTATTTGCTGCACTATATCCAACCTGCGAATCAAGATTTTGAATGTAGTCTTTCCTTCAGTACCTGCTGTATCTCTGCATCTGCAATTTCTATAGCATTGTAGTTCTTGTATTCCTGTGCGATGGCTTCTGATTTCACCCTACACCAAGTCAGCACTCGAAAACAACGATGCCAGCTCCAACATGATTGCACAAGGTAGGATGTACTATACCTGTAACTTTGATTTTTCAGTATCTGTCGAATGCTACGTTGAGCATATCTGGATTCTTTTGGTGCACGGCATTGTAAATACCAGTGCCTATGTAATTGATTAGAACACTGGTGTGAGATTTATCTTGGCCTACTCCTGAAACGATCATCCGAGAGCCTGCTCGTAACGCTTGTTGAATTGTGCCGTACCCACCATTGGTGATTAGAATCGATGTCTACACGAAGTGAGTACTGGTGTCCAAGACTTGATGGGAGCTTTGCACACCTCAGGGAGAACTAGGTTGAGAGGAATGAATTTTGCAACTCTCGCATTCTTAGGTATCTTTTATTTAAGCTGTTCCACATTAGAATTTACAAGCGTAGCAATGACGAGCACGTTGTCTTGACGCTTAAGTGCTTCTAGCGCTGGTATGAGCAGAACTTTGTTGTCGAATATGACAGTGCTAGAGGTAACAGCTACGATGTGCTTCCCTGTCTTCTTTGCCTCAAGGAAATCGTCCCACCATTTGGGTAGAGTGCGTTCGGCAATGCCGACGGCGAGTGGTGCACTAATAAACTTCAGATTGGATCAGAGGTCGCTCCTTGGGTATTCAAATTCAGGAACACTGTGTTGGAGGTATGTATCTGACGTGGATGCGAACATGTCGAACATACTGGGAAACGATTTCGTGGTGCCTATTTTAACTAGAATTTCGCGGGTGTGCTTATTCCACTCACCATCAGGATATCTCTTGTACTGAGCCTGCTGCACTTCAAAGTGAATACGCTTAGAGTCCGCGCTGGTGTCTGGTTGACGGCCGGATCTGAAGGGAATGTGTCGTTACTGGCACCTGGATAGGAGCTAGTCCGATGGACATGGCTGCATCTGGTCGAACGCCGGGGAACCTAGCATGACAGGTGCGAGACCACCAAATGAACAATCGGCGATGTATATGAGCGGCTGCTGTTTTCCATATTCCTCGTGAAACTCGTTGAAAGTTCGCTGAACGGTGCGATGTTGCGCAGGAATCTGATCGACGAAGATTATGTTGAACGCGAATATCTCTGATTCGTCTCCTTGTAAGCTCAAAAGTGTAGCCATCTCGTCTTCGGTTATTAGTCCAGAGCCCTTGCCTTCTATAGGAACGTACGTTGCGCTGATGGACTCGATATAGTCCTTGAAATCAGGACCAATAAGGAATCTGACCAGATATCCTAACTGTCAGGCCAAAACAGAGCAAAATGTACGCGCACACTCACTCTGAGAATAGTGCGATATTTATAGGCATATCTGCTGCGACACTAACTGAATGAGACCTTCAGCCATGGTAGCGATCTTTTCCATATGGCTCAGGAGGTAACAGTCATCTCTTTGTTCATAACAGTTGAAGCATTAGTGACTAAACTGAAAGCCGGTGTAGAGGCCATAATGATAGGCGTCATCGAACGCGACATAGGCATGGCACTCATGTTGGGTAGCAAGGCCGCCAGGAACACGTTCGAATATTGAATACAAAACAGAACGATAAATGGTAAAAGCCTAACAAGTAACACCGATCCAGACGGCTAATTGGGCTAATTCTGTGTCACTCGTAAGCCTGTCTAGGGATAGTTGGGGAGTCGTGCATCCAGCGCGCGACGATGTTCATGTCACGCATCCGCTGCCTTTGCAGATCATTGGACGGCCCATAGTTGTATGAGCTAGCCACTGTTTGCAGCGTCTCATAGATACGACACTACAACCCCCGCCATTTGTATCAGAACCACGGATTAAATTTGAGACATGGATCTCGGTATTAACTTTTCTGCGATCGATGTTGATGACCCAGTGTCCTCGAAAAAGCGAGAACGTATATTTCTGTTGCATCAGGGCTTGCACGTGATGTTGTTGCGTAGGGCTGCTAAATGCTTGCTGACGGCATCCGTTCAAGACATGATTGGTATGTGAGTTATTCGAGTGATGACTTGACCTGAAATCTTTCGAGAGGCAACCTCATCTTTGCCAAGACCAAATTTCTTCCGTCAAGCAATTTGCATGGCTTTGCCAATGAAACAATGGCTCGGAGATCGGAAGGCGCAAAGTTCCAGGGTCCGGTTGTCTCGCCACGCTGTGCTGATCTGCCCGACGCGACCGATCGCTTGGCTCTCCTGACAATTATCGATATCCGTTGCTCTCCTGCGCAATCTTACGGTACTTTTTACCGCAGCGTGTCTCTCTGCGGCTTTCCACTTCCTGCGCCTCTTTTACACCTGTAGACATTTGCTCTCACGTGCCTTGCCTCCTCCCTTTCGTCCAACCTGTTTGTTGTGGCAATATATCCTAAGCACTGGTTTGCGCCCCGCAAAGTCGAGTCAAAACCAGAGCAACCCTCCTACTTCGCAATCCAGTGAGCTTAGGCTCAGCCATTCGACTGCATGTCTACAACCACTACCATGCCAAGCCGCAGCCTTCCGACGATTCCGACCGCCGATGTGCAGGCGCACAACAATGAGAAGAGTTGCTACGTTACAATCGGCACCAAGGTCTACGATGTCACAGACTTTCTCGACGGGCACCCGGGTGGCGGCGAACTCATCCTTGAGTACGGCGGCAAAGACATCACAGACATCTTGAAGGACGAGATCTCTCACGCCCATTCGGACTCTGCATACGAGATCTTGGATGAGTGCCTGATTGGTTTCGTAGCTGGCGAGGAGGTCATGAATGCTGTCACCAAGAGCAACAAGCCATATGAGATTGTTCCTCTACCTCCTTCAGAGGTGGGCAAGATTGAGCTCAAAGGCATGGAACAGAACCAAAAGCCACTTTATGCTGCGACAGGCATGTCGTCCGCCGAGGACCTTTCCCGCGAAACCGACCCCAGCATCGACTACAAGCAACACAAATTCCTCGACCTCAGCAAGCCGCTGCTCATGCAAGTCTGGAATGGCGGGTTTGAAAAGGACTTTTATCTCGAGCAGGTCCACCGACCGCGGCACTACAAGGGAGGTGACTCCGCTCCTCTATTCGGCAACTTCTTGGAGCCATTGAGCAAAACGCCTTGGTGGGTCGTGCCAGCCCTATGGTGGCCTGTGGTCGCAGGGGTGACGTACGTTGCTTCTCAAGGCGACCTGGGTGCTCCCGCGGTCACGGGTTACTGGATGTTTGGACTGGGATTCTGGACAATTATCGAATACGTCCTACACCGATGTTTATTCCACCTTGACGAGTAAGCAAGCATATCCTCATGGCCAGTTGACAAGACACTAATCTTTCGACAGCCATCTTCCCAACAACCGCGCCGCTCTCACGTTACATTTCCTTCTCCATGGCATTCACCACTACCTTCCCATGGACAGGTATAGGCTAGTGATGCCTCCCACGCTGTTTGCAGTGCTTGCGGCACCATTCTGGAAGTTTGCACATACTGTGTTCTTCCACAACTGGTACGCGGCAACAGCTGCGTACTGCGGTGGTGTCTTTGGCTACACGCTCTACGACCTGACCCACTACTTCCTCCACCACCAGAAGCTTCCTCCCTGGTATCAGGAGCTCAAGAAGTACCACCTCAAGCATCACTTTGCTGACTACCAAAATGGCTTTGGCGTTACCAGTCGCTTTTGGGACTGGGTGTTCGGTACTGAATTGGAGATGGGTGCCCCCAAGGTCATCAAGACATCATAGACATCACACTCAGAAGAATGGCGGTTATTTTTGCATAGATAATATTGGGTTGGCGTGGGGGTTCTGTAAGAGTTACTCATGACGTGTTTAGGGCCCGCCTCAGGTTTGGAGCAGGTCCTATTTTATGATAACGTACATCTATATTAATGTTAATATGCATATCAACGCACGACGTTCGTTTCAGATCGGCTGTGGTTGTTCTGTGCGTTGAGGAATAAAAGTCGGCTTCACGTGCTCGCGCCTGCCTGCCCGTTCGAGGGCTCTTTCCAGGTTTTGGCCGCCACCCCACGCTAGTTGCGAACGGTCCAGAGGCCAACTCAAATACCAGCCCAGCCTCTTCTCATCTGTACCTCACCACCGACTGCAGGTTTTGCGCGCACCGCCAGGCTTAGTTATCGACCGTGACAGGGTTCCATACCAGCCGATTGTCGCAAAAGAAGTGCTTCAAGTACTAGCTGCCTTCCGCACACGCTCAATCCGCAATATATAATATCTCAGCCTCAAGGCTTGCCGCGACCACTTCGTACATCGCATCTCGCCTGCACTGTGACTGCGCCCAGCACCCCGACCGACGCAACTTATCGAGAGCTAGGACTTTCACCAACATGTCTGCTGTCAACGACATCGAAGCACTCCTCGACGAAGCCGCCCGCGACGTGGAGAAGAACCGCGAGCAGGCCGCCAACGATGAGGCTCGCGATTCAGACGCCCGCAAGGACGACCGCCATGGTGACCGTCGTGACCGAGGCGACCGTCGCGACCGCAGCAGAGATCGCGGTGACCGCCGCGGCGACAGGCGCAGAAGCCGCGAGCGAGACAACCGCCGACAAGATGACAGCCGCCCCCGTTCAAGTAGAGGCGGTGACGGTGATGACAGATACCGACGCAGCAGTTCGCGCGACCGATACCGTGGCGGACGAAGGGATCGAGGCGGCGACTACTACAGCGGTGGAGGACGCGCTCGCTCACGCTCCCCGCGCGGCGAGCGAGGCGACAAGCCCCGTCGCGAGCGAGAAAGGTCCGGCGATCGCCAACGTGGTGGTGAGGAGCGCAAGGGAGGCCGCCGTGAGAAGACCGCTACCCCAGAAGCTACAGAAGACGATCGTGACAAGCGTACTATCTTCGTCCAGCAGATTTCCCAGCGTGCGGAGACACGCCATCTCCGGTCCTTTTTCGAAACCATTGGACCTGTCGTCGAAGCTCAGATTGTCAAGGATCGAGTCACTGGCCGCTCCAAGGGGTGAGTACAAGCCTCTCAAATGATACAACGCAAGCTGACTGCGACTGCAGTGTTGGATACGTTGAGTTCAAGGACGAAGAGTCTGTTCCTAAGGCCTTAGAGCTGACTGGACAGAAGCTGAAAGGTGTCCCCATCATTGCGCAGCTCACAGAAGCCGAGAAGAACCGCGCTGCTCGGCCGTCTGAGGGAGGCGCTGCACCAGGTGCTAACGGCGCACCGTTCCACCGCCTCTACGTCGGTAACATCCATTTCAGCGTCACTGAGAAGGATCTGCAAGAAATTTTCGAGCCTTATGGTGAGCTTGAACAGGTCATCCTCCAGCGCGATGAGATGAACCCTGGTAGATCGAAGGGTTACGGTTTCGTTCAGTAAGTCTCTCTCTCGCTATATACACGTGCCAACTAACGGCTACTTCAGGTTTGTTGATCCCAATAACGCTAAAGATGCCTTAGCAGAGATGAACGGCTTTGAGCTGGCTGGCCGCCAGATCCGAGTCGGCCTCGGCAACGACAAGTTCACCCCCGAATCGACTGCTACCCTACTACGCACCTTCAACCAACAGGCGCAGAGCTACCAGGGCTCTGCTTTCAGTGGCGCCGGCGGCCGTGGTGCTTATGCTGGTGGTTCTGGCGGCGTTTTTGATCGCACACACAGCAAGGACGACCGTGGCGTTAGCGGTGCTTCTGCTCTTGACGACACCGACGTCGCTGGAGTCAACTTCAAGACCTACGATCGTTCAAAGCTAATGGACGCGCTAGCTCGTCGTGATCCAGCGGAGCCTGCGAAGCAGGGTGCCGCACCAGTCGTCAGCAAGCCTCGTGCCCCCATGGTCGACAAACCCATGGCTTCAAAGTGCATCAAGATCGAGAACGCATTCGATGCTGACGAGTAAGTACCAGTATCTGCACAACTTTGCGGCTTGTAAGCTTACGTGACACTAGGGAGCAGAAAAACTGGGGCAACAGCTGGGTCAAAGACCTAGAAACCGAGGTCAGAGTTGAGTGTGACAAGAAGTACGGCAAAGTCGTCCACATTGCTGTTGACCCGAACACCGAAGGCGACATTTACGTCAAGTTCGACTCGGTTTCTGGTGGTGAGAAAGCTCTGCAAGGTCTTAACGGGCGCAGTTTCAACCATCGTACGATCATGGCGTCCTATGTTGTCGACAAGATTTACAACTCGCTCTGGGGCGCCGCTGCTAGCAGATTCTGAACACCACAAATCGGACTCTAACGGTACGTTCTCATCGTTCAGATTGCTTTTGCATGACGGATATTGGCTGGCGTTGTTTTGTCACTTTTGGAAGCGTTTGGCATGGATTAGAGTGAATTGGACTTGGGCGATACTTTACTTGGTGCACAGATTCGCACAAGACAGGAGAGGCCTTCGACACCGGACGTGTTCCGTTGTTCTCAGGGGAAAGCTAAAGTCAAAACGAGGACGGAAAAGCCGTTTGGTACATTACGTGAGTGAGCAAGGCTTGCCCAAGTTTCACTGAACGCACCATTTCAGGTTGCCACAGCTGGCTTACAGGCTGCTGCCAATGTCGAACTCATCCCGTAAACGACGGCGACAGAGCTACTAATAGTACGTAGGACCAGCTTGTCACTTGCTTGAACGGAACTCTACAGAATGAATTCATCTGCTTTCGCGGCCTGCCGTTTTAACGTGGTGGACGAAGTTCGAGGCTGATTTACTTGTGTGGTAGCCTTGCAGTGTTTATGGTTTGACCTTCTCCATCGATAGTTGTTGTTCCTAACATAGTGACAGGTTTAAGTGATATGATCCAGTCGGTGTACAGCTCCATATGCTGTTGAAGCCGGCTTGCGCGTTGCAGTGTAGTCTCGCAGGATAATGACGACCCCTTTCCGGTGACAAGGCGATTCTGATTGTCTGGAATCTGGGCCAAAGTCAAACCCCGAACCTGTCGCTTAGCCAGTCGTCCGCAATCTTATAAAGGCGTCCAATAACTTCGAACATATAGGAGTCGAGGCGAAACCTGTCCCCAGATTCGCTCCACATTTGTAAGTGTATTGTGCGTGAAAATAAATGCTCACGTCTGCATCGTCAGTGCCACGAATCAGGTTGATGGGTGACCCCTCCCAGTATAACACATTTTCTGCAAATATGCAAGGCCCCTCACAATAATGCGATATCGCACGAATAGTCTGCGAGGTACCTGGGTGACGTTAAACTCCTGCAATGCGCTCATAGCAGCCTCATTGCGGCTGCTTCCGATGACGTCTTCTCGATGTCAAAGTACATGACGCAGGCATATAAACTTCAAAATGCTACTATAGCTTCCTCAAACAACTCAACTTCTTCATAAAACAACCCCTTCAAATCGATTTCGCTACTCTACCTCTTCATAACTTATACTACTGTATAGATCACACCAAAATGTCTCAGAACGCTGATGCTGTTTCCAACCAGGGCGAGTTCGCCGGACACGTCAAGCCCAGTGAGCCCCTCATGACAGGTGGAGTAAGTCAATATTCCCCTGAGCTCTCATAGAATCAAGGAACGCGTCTGCTCCCTGTTTGGTCGCATGTTCATTCATTTTGTAATTTCAATAGCTGCGCCGAGCTCCCACGACTCATCTGAGCATCAGTTAACAACCCCACAGCATCAGCCCGGAAGGATTATCTCAGAGACCGACCGCGCTCCCGAATTTCATGCCCAGACTCTTCCTGCAGGCACAGCCCCTAAGGCTGACACCCACATACCGAACCCCGACATCAACAACCAGAAGACCTTCACCAGTGCATCATCGACACTAGTTGGTGCCGACTCTGGCGCCGTGCACACTGGTCTTGGTCATCCAGGTCAGGGACAGACGAGCTCTGAACTCCACGACAAGTCAAAGCAGAGCGGCGGTAGCGGTGGCTTAGCTGGACTGAAGGAGCACTACGTCCAGGGCAATGTTGCGGATCTGAAAGACGACCCGAAACATGCCAAGCAAAGGAATTTGCACCGCGAAGAAGCAGGGACAAGGGGTAATGTTGGTGGACCGCCAGCCGAGGAGATGGAGCCTGAGCAGGTAAGGTAGAGCACTACAGTTTATTCTAGAGCCTCGCACGAGGTCAAGCTTGGTAGTTTTTACGACTTGATTAAACCAAATATGTGAAAATCAAGCACAACATGTACCAATTTATAAGCTTCCTGTATTCAACGTGTGAAAGAGCAAATGCTAGAATCTATGACGTAAGGCGCTCCGGAGCACCGCAGCCCACCCCTCTCTACACCATAATGATCAGGACTTAACACACACACAGACACACCTTAAAACAAAGGCTTCTTGCTAGTACATTGCAAAATCAGCAATCAAATCCTCCATGGGCTGTGCCGACCATGCGATTTCGGAGGCCTAGCGGCGTTCTCCTTCACCTTCACTATCTCAATGCATAGTTTCCTTTCTTCACCTACGACTTTTCAAAGTTGCTTTCACTTCAAGATGATAGTCTCTGACGCGTTTTACGCGTAATTTACGCGTTTTTGCACGATGGAGTTCGAAGTGTTAGGTCGCGTCCTTTTGCTGCCAGCGCGTCGCCTATCTGCACCAACTGTCCTCCCTTTGTTTTCCACCTCCGGTACCTTGTGATAAAAAAACTTATAGAGAAAACCTGGCCTAATAAGTAGCAACTGCTCACTGTCCAGGTTTCTATCCTTCGGTGCGGCGCCACAATCCCGACAACGCCCGCCACAAATCCCTCCCGGCCTCCTGGCTTTAGAGGTTTCCTTCTTTCCATTCTCGCCGGTATTTTGCATATTACCAAATGATTTCTAGCTTTTTCGCTGCCCCGTCAGCTCCGGGTCGTGAACTCATAGCTCTACACACGCAGCATGACACGGAGAGCTTTGCGTCGTCAGTCCTAGCCGGGGCTGAAGATGACGCTGAGCTGGCGCTTGACTGCCAGGGCCGTAAGCATCTAGACACCTCCGAAGACGGTGACGAGGTGTATGTATTGCAAGACAATACGCCCAGCTCACACATGAAGTTCACAATGCCAGGCCAGGCCACTGTCAATGCATTCCGCGACTACCTCTTCGAAAACCTGCAGACCCACCAGATCACTGACAGTTACGGCAATGAGTGCAGGTTTGTAGACATATCCAACGACCATATTGCTGTGTTGCAGGCGAAGATGTGGACAAAGTCCTCCACTAGTCGCTCTCCAACGAAGGAATCAGGCTCTCGTCCTTCTCGAGCCAAGGTCCTCACATCTTGCCATATTGCAAAGATCTCCCATCTCTTGGAAGGTATATCATAAAAGCCTTGCTTTTCTTTGCAGAATCTAACACAGTGTAGGGAACCACATTTTCGTGCTGAGCGAGACCGGACACAGCACTTGCCACTACTTGAACGGCTTTCAAGAGACCGCGGATTATGTCTGCCATTCACCAATCGTCAGAATCGAGCCACTGGTCCACTGGGGCACGGTCATACCCGCAACAGCTTCTCTGTTCATGTTCACCTTCCGCCGTGATGGCAGTCTCATGCGGCTTCCCGCATATAAGCAACTTGTCCGACGCTTGATCGACGCAGACGCACCAGCATACTGTCTCGACTGTTTGGAATATTTGTGGGGCAAGTGCGCAGAAGCCTGGGATGTTGTGAGGCGGCTTAAAGGTGCCGTGTCACAAGTCCCAACATGTAGCTCAGATTGGGTACACCATACGAGTAATTGCCAGGCGTCCGAGAGATCCGATCCTCCCGTCGGCGAAAGCATCAGCTCCGCAGTGTACGTAACTCATCCGGCCGAGGCTGGAATGTACGACAAGGCTCGCATAGTCAGTAAAGACGCTCCGTTACTTGTCAAGCCAGACAAGCTGATCTGCCTTCGGGCACCATTTCAACTCGATGGCACTTTTGATTGTCTCGTCACACAATCTCGTGCGCACGCCAATGATAAGCAAAGCCATTGCAATGTATGTGAGTTGTCTGACAGCGGAGAAGATGTAGATGAGCACTGTGAAGGCAGCTCGTCATCACGTTCGAACTCTTTCTCTCTCCCATTACACACAACGCCTGTTAAGCCCAAGAGCCCTGGCAACTTCCCCCTCCTACCGGGCGGCGGCCTTCCGCTCGGGCACCAACCTCAACTGTACCACAGGTCAGCAGCCCTGCGAAGGACAATCCGCGCACAAAGAATACGTACACAACGAACAAGTACGGTTTCCGTGTACAAGTCCAGACGCCCCGACCACGTACCACGGAGCGCAAGTTTGGTCGCGAGGTGGACGCCAACTCTACCTTCCTTTCTATCCCAGGGACGAAGTCACAGCGGAAAGACATGGAGAAAGCGCCGGACTTGGGAGGAAATCAACCCTCAATCCCAGTACGGCCTACGAAGGCCGTGACGCCAGTCAAGAAAGCAAAGGACGCAACAGAAAAACCAAAGAAAAGGAAGAAAATGCCCACAGAACCTCCAGCACGCGAGAAAAAGATATTACGACCAACATTCCCCCAGGAACACCAGCCGACCAATTTCACCGCCCACATGAACACGACAACCGGCCTCCCATTCCCCCGACCCCGACCCTACCACCCCCCACCCTCTCCCCCTAAGCTCATAGTCCACTTTGCCAGGCGCCCCATGAACCAACATGTTCCTGACGGTGTATCCACGCTCACCCACGAAGCGTTCCAGAGCCAGCATCCGACACCCCCGTCCCGGATCTGCACATGCCACACTGCGGCCGCCCAGGGCCCAGGCAAGAGAAATGAGGTATCCCAGATCGTGCAGTGCGTGAATCGCGAGTGCAGGGTCGGGTGGTTCCACTACGGGTGTCTGAACCAGTCGGAGAAGGGCAAGGCAAGGTGGGGCAGGTTTGCATGTGTGTACTGTGGCAGCGAGGAGATTTTAGGCAGGGGGATAGAAACAAAGACGGCTTGCACGGGGGTTGCGAGGCGCTGGTGGCGTGAAGGCGTCGAGGGGGCGATGCCGGGGCTGGGCGGCCAGCCGCGCGTGAGGAATCCGTATGGGCTGGGGTTGGAGGATTCTTTACTTGCACACGGCAGCGGAGCGCGAGCGAAGGGCTTGCTGGGCCAGTTGGAGTCATGGGGCTACGTGCAGTCGAAGCCGTATAGGCTCGTGCAGGCCTACGGCGACGGCGACGCGTATGCTCAGCTTGCCGAGGACGAGGCAGCTGACTATCAGCAGCGCGAAACACCCACCGCCGAGGAAGAGGCTGTTGGAAATGAATAGGTATGGACTGAGACGGCGGAAGTGTGATGACGGCCAAGAACCCACCAACTCTACATCTGTACGAAAAGTACAAGCATTGTCGTCATATACCCTCTTGTCCGCACACCAAGGATAGATCAAATAGACCGCATATACCCACACTCTCTCCTCTCCTCTCTTCTACCCCCCACCAAGCCAACAAAAACATAAAACAAGTCTTGTCTCTCTCTCTGCACGTAAAGACGAAATCTCGACTCTGTTGAAATCGGATATACAACGCCCGCTTTCTTAAGAAGCGGATAATTCTCTACTTGGACCAGTGTTTTGAGAATCTGTTCTTATTTTTGTTTTTGTTTTTGTTTTTGTATAGGTATAGGTATTCGTATTTCTCGTTTCTGTTTTATATGTACGCTTTCTTCATGTAATGTGACTACGTGACGGGGTACGCGGGGGATATTCGTAGATAGGCATGGAATCGAAATAGGGTTGTTTACTAGGTTGCTGGATAGTAATAGTAATGTAAGGTAATAGGAAGAAGAAGAAGAAGAAGAAGAAGAAGAAGAAGAAGAAGGAGAAGAAGAAGAAGAAGAAGGAGAAGAAGAAGTGAAATGGTAGTCGCTTTGCTAGTACGGCAGGAAAGAATAGACTGGGGTCGTGATTGGGAGTCGTGGGGTGTATGGAGAATATACACACATGACATGCCCCTCCCAGCTCGGCCCAGCTACATCCCAGACCCATCACCCCACGACGCCCTCGACGCCGCTGATCTCGACACAAACATCGGCACCATGCAGTCGGCGAAAGCGGGTCCTTGCATCGCCATTCCGATCGACGCTCAGTTCGTCCGGGTAGAGGCGCATCAGGCGACCGACTTCAGGCTTGGGGACGCGTAGGATGCAGACGATTTTGACGTCTGGGACCTGGCGGTGGGGTTCTGGGGCGTGCGGGCTGCGGGGGCGTTTCTTGTGCCGTTGGTGGAGGGAGGGCGAGGGCGAGGACGGGTGGTCTGGCGAGCGGTGCTGGTCGCTGTAGACTCGGTGTATGTCGGGGGTGGCAGGATGGTAGGGTACCCGTGTGGGAGTGGGGTCTTGGAGGGTCTCGCGTAAGCTTAGGCAGAGCGACTCGATGCCTAGTTCGCGCTCGAAGCGCAGGAATGTGGTGAGGATGCCGTGGTTCGACTGTGCTGGGGCGGGAGGCTGCGGGTGGTGGTGGGGGACTGCGGCGGCAGCGAAGGCGGCGAAGGGGACTGCGGGTGGAGGAGGGGGAGGCGGAGGGGGAGGCGGAGGCGGGGCGTGGTGCTGTGCTCCTTGGTTGGTGTCTGTGCCAGCGCCAGCGCCAGCAGCAGCAGCAGCAGCAGCAGCAGCCGCGGGCACAAGGACAGGCGGCGGGGCGGCGGCGACGGGGTGGTGGAAGTGGTGGTGCAGGGCGGCCATGTGCGGCGGCAGGACAGCGGGCCCGTGGAGGCCCAGATGGCCCAAGACACGCGGGGCGGCGACATGGGCGCAGCGCATGAAGACGCACAGGTTCCTCAGAGACGGCAGATCGGCCTTTAGGCTGCGGTCGGCGCTCCGGCTGCCCAGGTAGGCGGTCCACAGACGCAGGTCTTTCTCGCGGATGCGGAAGTAGACGCTGTGGACGCGCTCGGCGTGGGGGAGGCGACGACGCGGAAGATGTTGCAGTCGCTCGGGTGGGTGAAGAGGAACTTGTTGGCCGTGTACAGGACGGGGGCGGCCTCGCGGTGCAGCTGCTTGCACGTCTGCAGGAGCGGGGCGGCGATGTTGTGCTTGATGGGCGCCTGGTTGGGCCAGCAGAAGGGGTAGGGCGAGCTGAGGGCGAAGCGGTAGACGCGGTCGCGCAGCTCGCGGGGAGCGAGAGCAGCAGCGAGAAGGCCGGGTCTGTGGGCGGCGGCGGGGGTGCGTCCAGGCTGGGCTCTGCGCCAGCGAGGGCTGTCGCGGGCGCGCGGGCGTGAGGGGAGCGTGGGCGGGCGCATGGAGCATGGTGGTGTCGGACGAGGTGCTGCTGGTCGACGAGGAGCGCGAGCGCGGCGTCGAGCTGCGCGACTGCATCGACGGGGCGAAAGGCCGTGAGCCTTGTGCCTCCGTCTGGCCGTAACGCTGCGAGGCCATGGCGGGTGGGCGCAGTCGATGGGAACCGTGTGGGGTTGGCTGGTGTTGGTTCTGGACACACATGGACATGCACTGCATTCACGTCATGCACAGCCATACAACCCCCAACACACCATGCCGTCACCCAGACAATCACGACAATCACCCAGATAGTCAACCAGACAATCACCCAGACAATCACAACAATCACCCAGACAGTCACCCCCATGCAGCCAGCCACTACATCCTCCCCATGCCCGTTTCGAGCCACACCCCCGGTCGCAGCCGCGTCTGTGCTTGGCCAGCCCTGGTAGCCGATCCACCGGTGATGCCGTGCTTGTGTTTGTGTTTTCTGGCCTCACTGTACTGCGTTGATGACTTGGTTGGACTTGATTAGACGTGGTTGGACTTGATTAGACTTGTTGGACTTGATTAGACGTGGTTGGACTTGATTAGACTTGTTGGACTGGATTGGACTTGATTGGACTTGGCTTGACATGATTGGACTTGGCTGTCATGTGCGAGTGCAAGAGCTGGCTCAGGCCATGGACAGCCAGGAGGACAATATCCATCCCTACTCGACCCCCACGCCCTGCTTCCTCGCATCCTCCCTGCGCTTCTTGCTCCGGCCCTTGGCCTCGTCGACCCACTTGTCGTAGGCGCCGCCGCCCTGCTCCAGCTTCGCCTTGACCACGCCCTTGAGCAGCTCGCCCACAAACCCCACAAAGTTGTGGCGCCGCAGCGAGTTCTCCCACAGCCACTGCGCCCGCTTCTCCTCCTGCTCCTCCAGCCCCTCCTCGTCGCCCAACTCGCGTGCCCGCAGCCGCAAGTCGCGCACGCACGCCATCAGGTTGAACCGGATCTCCGTCGCCGGGTACCGCTCGATGCGCCGCTGCAGCACGGGGATGATCTTGGACGGGAACTCCTGGTTCGTGCACGCCCCGTGCGAGATGGGCGCGGGCTGCAGGCCGTCGAGTTCGTAGAGCTTGCCGTTGACCGATGCGTAGCTGTGTCGTGTCAGCAGGCGGCACCCTACGAATCTACCTGGTGCGCACGCACGCAATGAAGTGGTACACGTCGTCGTCCTCGGTTGCCGTGCGCTGCGTCTCGTCGATAAAGGGCGACGAGCGGGCAAACGAGTTGTGTGTCTCGCGGATCAGGTCCGAGTTGGACAGCGTCTCTCCGCGCAGCTGCAGTTCCATGTTAGCCACCACCCTCGCACTCGACTTGACTTGGCTCGACGCCACTCCCCTGCCCTCCCCTCCCCCCCCACTACGCACCTCGGGCGGAAACTCGCCCGCAAACTCCTTGAACTCCTTCAGCTCCTTGCCAATATCCACATGGTCCTCCTTATTCAGCAGCACCGAGATGAGCGCCTGCGTGCCACATGCATTCTGGATCGTCTGTGCCGCAAAGAAGAGCTGATTCGCCGCCTCGTCATCGTAGGTCCCGTCCTTGGGCACCTGGCTCGGCTTCTCGCCCGTCGGGTACTTGAACAGGAAGATGACGCCGTACACGTCGCCAAGCGCCCTCAGCTCATCCGCGTCGAGCGTCGTCAGCTCCTCGAACTGCACATCCTTGACCCCGAGCTTCTCGATCAGGTAGGTGAAGACTCCCTGCCCCGCGTTAGCTTGAAACTCGCTGCAGGCTGCGGGCTGCAGGCTGCCAGGCGTCCTACTGCGTCCGACTCGATCGTGTTCCAGCCGCCAGACATGGTTGCGCGGTCGGTGGTAGTGTGCGTGCGCCGCCTGTTTACCTCATCCGCGCCAGAGGAACGGCCCGCCTGCTTAGTCATTCCGAGAGCCCGTTCCGACGCGGAAGTAGTGGGGTTGATGCCTTGGCCTCCATCCACATCCAATCCAATCCAATCCACACCTTCACACCTACAGTCACACCCATATTATACCCACACCCACATTCACACCCACACCCACATTCACACCCACACCCACATTCACACCCACACCCACATTCACACCCACACCCACATTCACACCCACACCCACATTCACACCCACACCCACATTCACACCCACACCCACATTCACACCCACACCCACATTCACACCCACACCCACATTCACACCCACACCCACATTCACACCCACACCCACATTCACATCCACATTCACATCTACCTCTCACATCCACATTCACATCTACCTCTCACATAAAGGATCCCAAGCTGGATTACTAACAGACCACACACCAGCCAGCGCAACTCCACAACCACCAACCCCTCCTGCATCCTAACTTGCTCCCATCGTCACTCAACACCCCAGCACACCACCCGCCCCCAGCCACTCAGCTATACGCTATCCCAACCACTCCTCCCACACAGCCCCCGGCTCCAAAGGCCCCTCAAATTCCAATACCTGCCCACCCACACACTCGGCAAACTCCACCCTCGGCAGGTCTTGGTAAATGCATCAAACCGCCCGTCCATGGCCTCGGCTAGATTCCTGACGTCGCCGCGCGGATGCAGCGTCTCCCAGGGGTGTGTGCAGCCGCGGCCTTTGCAGCGCTTGAGCGAGAGGAGAAGCGCGTCGAGCCGGGCCGTTAGCGAGGTAAGGCTCCAGGAGTTGATTTCTGAAAAACTAGCCGAGGAGACAAGGTTGACGAGTTGGTGCGGGTCCGACTGCGCGTTGTTAGTTGTGGGTCTGTGGTGTCATGGGGAAGGGGGTGAGTAGGGTAAGTAGGTAAGGACATGACCAAGCCAAGGACATGACCAAGGCAAAGGGGGAATAAATACCTTCAAATCATACAACTCCCGTTCATTCGTACACCACACCGCATAGGCCAAATCATACAACTCGCCCACAACCCGCACCTGCTTATACGTATTCTCGCGCAACTTGGCCTCGCCGAAAACGCATTCCCTCGACAAAATACTCGCCCCAGAACTCAATGTTGACGTGCTCGCTCTTCTCATGCCTCTCCAGCAGCCGCGCCGTCACAGGCATGGGCGCACCGTCAAAGTCGTCGCGTGGCGGAATCCCCGCGAGCGCAAACAGCGTGGGTACTAGATCCGTGTGCGACGACGGAAGCGTCTGCACGGCCCCTTTGGGCACGTCCGGCCCGCGGATGAACAGGGGATGTTGACGTCTTCTTCCACGTTGCACCCCTTCCCTGGCGGGAGCCGGTGCTGCCCAATGTGGTAGCCGTTGTCCGTCGTGTAGATGAGGTACGTATTGTTCAGCACCGCGGGATCGGTGGAGAGGCGGGCCATGATGGACTCGATTAGCTCGTCCACCGACTGCAGCGATTGCAGACGTGCGCGGTACCAGGCGTCGTTGTAGGCGAGCTCGGTCGTGTTGAGCTGGCGCAGTGTTTTGAAGTACGATGCCGTTCTTGACTGTGCTATGCGTTAGCTGGCTGCTGCTGCTTAGTCACGTGGTGAAGACGGACTGTGTTGGGATTGAAGTTCGGGGTGCGTGGCACTGTCACGTTCGGGAAGAGGTGTTCGTGTCGCTTTGCTGGGACCGGTGGGTTGAACTTGGCTGGGCCTGAGTTCGTGATGGTCTCCGAGTGCGGTGCGACAGGTGCTACGCCTAAGAAGAATGGCCGTTCAGACGAGGCTTTGATCGCATCGTCCAGGAAGCCGACAGCAGCGGCGGAGATCAGATCCGTTGAGTATTCACCAGGGTAGTTCTTGGCTGGCTCGTGGTTTCGTGTCATGGTTGCGTTGTAGAAGATATAGGTTCCGGGATCGATCAGGACTGAGCGAGCGGTCAGATGAATGCAGCTAGCAAGTCTCGCCGCACTCACAGTCCGAGCCGTTCCATCCATTGATACGAGGGTTGTCGTAGGTGTTGATCGAGTGGCCTGGTACCGGTTAGCAATATACATCTGTATACTTTTCATTCAACATGCCATTCATCATCTTGCCCGTGTAATACGTATTGTATCCCGCGTCCTGCAACCACACCGGGAGGTAGTCATCGTTAAAACCCTCCTCGATGAACTTCGGATATCCCCTTGACAAACATTAGTGCTTCATCCCCACACAACAGCCTCCCAACCCACCATACGGAGGAGCCACATCCGTGACATTCGTATTATGCGCAGCCTTCCCAGTCCACAGCGACACGCGCGACGGACAGCACAGAGCGACGGTGCAGAAGTGCTTCTTGAACCACGTCCCCTCCTGCGCAAAGTGCTTCTGGACAGACGGCTGGTAGTCGAGCGAGTTCAGGTGCAGATCCTGGTCGTCCGTCATGATGAAGATGAAGTTGGGTTTGGTGACATTGGGCACCACAGCGGCCGCGGAGGCGAGCAACAAGGCCTGGCTCGGGATCATCTTGAAACTACGGAGAATTGAATAGTTGCAGATTATTTCATACTTTAGATATCAGATCTCATCTTGCTATCTAGGGTATGTCAAAGACGGGACCCACTTTTATTGCGCGACTGGGGATTTCTGTTGCGTGCTCCGGACGAGAGTGTCACGGGGAATTCCCCTTTTCCTTCTCAAGGCACTACCTCAGCCGCACCTTGGGTCACCCCCAGACTAAGGCTGGGGCACGTCTAAGTATATATTCCATCTGAACCCCTAGGGCTCACGCCTCAAGGATTTGTCTACCTCTTATCTATTAATATATACCTTTTTGCCTCCTAAAGGCAGCCTATCTATCCTGCGTACCTCTACCTGCCTATAGTAACCTTACAATTTAAATCCTTTATACTCCCTCTTAGAAAAGGCAGTTAGTCTGTTACATAGGATTAATAACTAGCCACCCCTATAATAGCTAGAGGAATGCGCACCTAATAGGTTGCAACTATTAACGTTAAAGGGTACCTGTTACAATCTTGAACCTCCACAGCCAATCATTCCAGTACAGACCGAACGCAATTCTCTGAGAACTAATAACGAATGACACACAACGTGGGTCACGTGACTTAGCTCACAAGTGGATCTGTAAGCTCACGCCTTAGCGCGTAAGAAGGATTAATGTATGTAACTAGCTTATGCAGCTTATAACAAGCTTTGTAAGATTTATAGCTTAGCATAGAGGAGCTTATAATTTAATAAGTAAGCTCTAGGATTTTATATAGTATATAGTCTAGTAGGAATATAACTCTTATAGTTTGTGTTTAACCTTAAGTTTTACCTAATTAATACATTTAATTATTTAGAACTCTTAACCTATACTTAGAATAGATAGTCTATTCTATACTCTCTAGTACACCTTTAATTATTACAAGCTTTACTTAAGTAATTACCTTATTTTATTCCTACTACTATACTTATCTCCTAAGAACTAACCTAGAAGTGTTTATAGTCTTTAACTAAAGCATAACTTTAATATTTTAAACACCCCTAAAGATAAGTACCTTAATAGGAACCTACGCTACACCTAGCTCTTTAGGAGGAGAACCTGCTCTCCTATACTAAGCAATTAATAATACTATATTAAGCACTCTTAATATATCTAAACTAGAAACCTACTCTAGTAAGAGGAATAAGCTTAACAACTAGCTTATCTAGTAGGACTTATTCTTCTTATTTTATTTGTTTGTTTATTTGTTTATTGTAATTAACGTCTAGATTAGCTACTGCTAGAAACCTCCCTTAGGGTATTATAGACGTGCTTAGTACCTCTAGAGGTATAAGCAGCTGAAATGTATAAATAAGTAGTGTATACTACCTTAGCAATAATAGATTTTCCCTTCTATTAGAAAATCTACTGTTAATAGCCCTTCTTCTCTCTAAGAAGTAACTATTATATTTATTATACTATACTAGGCTCTTATAAGCTAGACTTTCTTCCCTCTATAAAACTTTAAAGTAAATATAGATAATCTTATACCTTCTAGAGTAAAACCTCTATAGGGAAAACCTCTAGAAGCTTAAATAAGTAGTGTAACCTAATCCTTCCTAGCAAGTTGTAGCTAGTAAACTAGAGAGGTCCTACGTCTCTAGAGTATAAAGCTATGCTTAGTAAGCCCCCTTAAGACTGCTTACTAAGACTAAGTTTTGTAGTTTCCTGCATAAAATGCAGAAGTAATTACTGCTAGATTTAAACTAACAACCTTTTAAAAATTTAAAAAAGCTAAGCTAGGTGTTTAATTCTTCTTATTTTAAGGAGCTAGAGTAGCTAAGAACTAGTAAGTAGTTCTTATTACTAGTTATATAAGAGGATAGGCTTTTAAGTAGATTAAACTATTTCTTTAACAGTTTAACGTAGGAGATGCCCTAATAAAGTTAATAAATAGATATCTAACTTTAATGTATTTAAAGAAAAGATTAAGCTAATCTTTAGAGTATCTAATAAACTCTTAATTATATGTTATAATTTCTAACGTATTTGTTAAGATAAGTCTACTACTAACTATGCTACTAATTTGTAACAGCTAGCTGCTAATACAGACTAGGATAACACTACCTTAATAACTATATTTAGATAAGGACTTAAGCCTAAAATTAAGGAGGAGCTTATGCGCACTAGCGCCTTACTTAACACCTTAGACTAACTTATTAATAAGGTAATTAATATTATGTCGCGTAACTAAGCGCGTGGAGTTATATACGCAGCTTGTTTTCTAACAGAGCGTGCTAATTTAGTTAAGCTGCTCTACCCCAGCAACGCTAGTTCTAAGCAGCCCTAATACTAGCCAAACGCTTATTAAGCGAGATTACGTAACCTACATATTTTATTTATATTTAAGTAACACGTTCTATATAGAAAAATAGACACTAATTAAATTAATTAATTACTTAAGTATAGTCCTGTTGTCACAAGTGGCAAAGCTGGGGCTAAGGTAGGCATGTGGCAGCGACCACCTCTGACCTAGTTGGCAATAAGTACTGTTCTGGCCACGTTATCACCATTAGAGTGATTACTCGTACCTTTTTGGCTGCTATGGCTAGGTGGGCAGAGTCTAGTCCTAACATAATGATCACTCTAATGCCTGAAGCGTCGTGGGTTCGAGTCTGGCTGGCAGACCGGATCCCTGCGGATATTAGGTTCAGCCAAGCCAGCGGGTAGCCGAGGCAGGGCACCACATAATGTGGGCCAGGATGTGCCGTTGCTGCTGGAAGGTCTAGTACTTATCCTTAGTGCCTGAGGACAGGCACCTAAGGGGGCTATTGTCACGAGTGGCAAAGCTGGGGCTAAGGTAGGCATGTGGCAGCGACCACCTCTGACCTAGTTGGCAATAAGTACTGTTCTGGCCACGTTATCACCATTAGAGTGATTACTCGTACCTTTTTGGCTGCTATAGCTAGGTGGGCAGAGTCTAGTCCTAACACCTGTAAGCTCTGTTACAGTTATAAGCCTAGCTTCCTAAGCACAGTAGATCTCCCTGCACACTTAGCAAATAAGCTTATTAGACTTAGCTTAACTGCTCTAATTACCTAATTATCTTTCTATCCTCTACTAAATGCTACTATAGGCAAGCTTATTAACTACAATAAGCAAGCTCTCTTAGGTGTCCCTATAGGACCCTATTAGCTTAAAACAAGATCTAATTAGCCTAATTAGTACATCTAACTTACGTAGCACGCTAAGCTTTGTAACGTATAGGATATAGTAGATCTAGACGCTAAAGACGCCCTAGGCATGTACAAAGGAGCGCCTAAACTACCTATTATAGGCTTGCTCCCTACTTAACTACTAGCTTAATCTACCTAAAGCTAGAGCACCTAACCTAATAAGCCTCTAATAGGCTAAACAAGCGTTAAGAACTATAACAAGGAGCTCCTTAGATACAAGATTAGAGTAAGCAAGTAGGCTGCTAAGGCAGAGCGCCTTTAGAAGATCTAGAACTAGGTTAATATAATAGTATTACTATTAATCCTCTTACTAGTAATAGTAAAGCTTGTTACTAATAACACTATAATACTGCAATTGCTTATATAAGCACTAAAAGAGGAGCTTGCTCTAATAGATGTTAGCACCTAGAACTAAGTTAGGGCAGAGTACTAACAGCATCTTAGAGTAGCTAAATAGTTAAGAGCAGCTCTATAAGACTAGTACAATAGGTAGTTATACCTCTATAGAAGAGCTAAGTTATATAAGCTTCTAGAGGTTAATAGGGCGCTTACTGTGTAGGATTTCTTAGATGCCTTAAGTTATAGGATTGCCCTAGATTAGGCTTGTACTATAAACTAAAGGATTATCTAAGATAGTATCCTAGGGCTTAATTTACTTAATTTAGACAAAGTAAGTAGGGTCTTTAGTAGTTTAATGCATAAGCACACTATAAGAGCAGGAAAAGATAACCTAGGAGTATTTACAACGTTTAGAAGTTAAACAGATACTACTTAAGCTCCTGCTACTAACTCTAAGAGCTTAAGTAGGTACTCCTGCCCTTATAAACAAAAAGGAGAGACTTATAAGTAGAAACTAATTAACTACTAACGCCTAGAGACAGTAGTTAGAGGGAGCTCCTTACTGCCTATCTATATAAGCAAAAGCTATTGCAAGGATACTCTCTAGAGGCTTAAGAGCCAAGAGTATACAGATACTAGGAAGGCGATTAAGCAGCTTAATTAGACCCTAAAAGCTCTATTAGCAATAACAGCTCTACTAGCAAAAGGTATCCTACCTAAAGTTAAGTTTCCTAGCAATGTACAGGCTGCTCTAATTAATCTAAAAATAATGCAACTAAGCAACCTAGCTAAGAAACCTAGGGTTTATAACCTTATAGATTTTAACGCTTATCTACTCTTAGAGAGTACAATTTTAGATAATAGAGCAGCTACACACTTAGTTAACAGCGTAGATTAGCTTATACCTAGGTTATTTCGCCTAGCTAATGTAAAGTTATTAGAACTTCTCTAATAATCTTTATAAATGCAATTTCCTAATTAGGCTTAGTGGCTAGGCTTATGTAATTATTATTATATAATTGTATAAGACTAGAGGATTAAGATGCTGTGCTTACTAAGCACGTATCTAGTGCTGATCTAGAGATATCTAACTTTCTATTTTCTCTAAGAAAGTAAGATCTCTATAAAACTTAGATAACGTCACTCTTTTCTATAATTAGAGTAGATTACGCGTCTAGCTACGTAATCTACTGTACACGTAAGCTGTATACGTAGTCTTTACTATAAGATTACGTGTCTCTAAGAGATAGATTACTAATTAGTAATCTAAGAGATATCTAGAATGTTCTGCTTAATAATGTAAGAGAGAGAAGCAGAGTATAAGTATCTCTGCTGTCCTCTCTCAAAGTTCTGTACCTAGCATTTAATATAATAACTTGTCTATATTATTATATTATCTTATCTTTACTCTATTAGGCTATACGCTTCCTTATTTAGAAATTACCTAGTCTAGTTAGTCTAGGTCTTCTAGATTAGGGAAGAAAGTAGCTTTGTCCTCCCCTACTTTCTTTACAGCTAACTCTACTAACACTGTAGAGGCAGGCATATAAGCGTTTCTAGTAGTAGGACAAGGAGCTTGTTTGTTTAAAAACGCATTACACAGAAAGCGCAGCCTATATATAGAAGACCTGCTCCTTAAGGATATAGTAGTAGTAGAAGGTTTCTACGTTAATATTATTTCTAAGGCACGCCTCTAAGAGAAAGGAGTTTAGTACTTAGGGCTAGACAGCTCGCTCTAAGTAGAGTACATTAATAATCTAAATAGGAGCGTTGTATATGCTACTCTTAAGCACGCTTATAACCTTACTTTCTTTAAATATAAGCTACTATCCTACTACCCTCTAACCCTTAACGTAGTAATAAAATAATTGTATAAGTCTTACCTACAAAGCTCTGCTAAACACCTCTAGCACGCTAGAGTAGGTTATCTAGGCCTAGAAGCTCTAAAAGCACTAGTATAATAAGCGCGCAGCGTACACATTAATAGCACACTCTAAAAAGATTATAAGGTCTACTTAACAACCTATGCTAAGCAAGTTATATCTTAACAGAAACAGGAAAAACCTACTAAACCCTTTTAGAGAATTAGCTAGGATCTATTTAATATGCCTATAGGAAGGAGTAGCAAATTATAGATACTTTTAATTAAGGAGTACTATAGTAGGAAGCTCTTTACGTACTTACTACTAGGGAAGACTTAAGTAGAGATACTGTAGGTACTTATAAGTTTCTTAAGCTAGGTACGTACCTAGTATAAGCTCTATATCTACAAGATAAGTTAAGATAATAATACTACTACTCTCCTATAGCAAGGAGCTCCTAATATAAGCGCTAGGCAATTAATAAGGGAATAGATATTAAGCGTATACCTCTATATACCTATAAGCTAAATAGGGCAGTAGAAAGAGTAGGGTAGGAAATAATTACTAAATCTATTAAAATAAGGAGTAGTGTAAGCCTACCTAAGAAGCTCTAGCTAGAGGTTGTAGCAGTAGCAACATAGCTTAATAACATAAGTCTAACTTACTTAAATAAGCTATAGAGCCTAAATAAAGAGCTTAATTGCTAGTTTACTTACTATTTCTGCTAGTACAAACCTAAGCAGGTAAGAGCACTAACAGCTAATCTAAGACCTAATTAGAGCAGGATATACGCCTATAGCTGCAGAGCGTATCCTCTAAACAGGGAATAAGCAGCTAGGCGTAATTAGAGAAGCTTTAAAGTAACTCTAAGAGGTTATATTAGATACTTAGTAGGGTACTAAGCTTCTAACATATACTATATATAGGTCTCTAAACTAAACTAGGTAATTACAACGCGTAACATAATGTAAGGTTCTAGTTATAGGCAATAGTACTTGCTTCACACTAGGGATAGATAGTAGAGGGATGGCTATAGGTATATTTAATAACAAGAATAATACTTATCCCCCTAAAGATAGTAAGCAGCGTAGGTTTTACGCAGCTTTGCTAAGGGCAAGACTAATACTAACTAAGGATAGCTTTAGAACACTACAACACTAAACAATTCTATTGCAGGTTGTTACAGAACCTCCCCCTCTAGCTACTATCCCTAGCAGCAACCTTATATAGCCTTAATAAAAACCTTACCTTAAAGGGAGGAAAAAGAGTGTCTATAGGTAGGTAGTTAGGGCTTCCTGTAGGCGTGCTTTGTGCGTAGTACCTATATGTTATAATTATTGCAGATACGCCTTATATTTGTTATAATCTTAAGGTAAAAGCATTGCTATACGTACTGTTGCCTAATTTTTTAGCTTAGTAGCCTAGTAGGTAGTAAAACCTCTTCCCTTTGCTCTTCCTTAATACTATAATAATAATACTTTTACGCGTGTTTCTTACACGCTCCTTACTCCTAGCATAGTTTACTACCCTAACCCTAAGTTTATTAAGAAGTCCTACCTTTAAAACTAACAGCTGTTTATATTCCCTAATACTAATAAGCATGCAGACTATATTACTATAGTAGAGACTTACCTACGCTGCGCGCAGAACATTATAAAGCAGAAGAAGGACTGTAAGAAGCCTAAGCACTACTACTATAAGTATTATGTAAAGGGAAATTAAGGTAGCTACACTAAGGTAAGGTAGACAGGAGCACGCTGTAGGTGCGCCTTAGCTAATCTATGCAGGTGCCTACTACGCTTAACAGCTGCTTAAATTACCTTATCTATCTCTGCTGCTGCTATAATACTACTATTAATACTACTACTATCCCTCGCACTAATATAGCTATAATTAACTAAGGCACCTAGCTTACGCGTTACTAGCGCTAGTTTAACTTAGAGCTTGCTAACTGCTGCTACATTACAGCCTACACTAGCACACCTATAGGTGTTGCTACCTAGGTGCCTACAACATCCCTCTAGTTCCTAGGTCTAATCCTAGTAGAGCAGCGCTATATTACCTCTGCCCTTAAGCAGCTTATAGGGCACGTGTCTTGCATAGTAAGTTCGCTCCTTTAACGCGTCTAGGGCGTATACTAACCTCTTCTTAGGGTAGTAGTAGTAGTAATAATAATAATAATGCTAATAATAATTCTATAGCTAGTAATAGTAGTGCTAGTAGTAATAGTAGTAGTAAGGATAGTAGAGATAGTAGTAAGGGTAGTAAAGGTAGTAAAGGTAGTAGTAAAGATAGTAAGGATAGTAAAGATAGTAAGGATAGTAAAGATAGTAGAGACAAGTAGGTAGTTGTTAGTAGTTAAGGCACAGCTAGCGTAGGGTTAAGGCGCGCGTAGTACGCAGTATTAAAAAGGGGTTTTCTTCTTATATAATAGTAGGCCTAAGGCTAGTAAATTAGATTGCTTCTTGCGTGCAATAATAGCGCGCTTAAGATAATCTTAATGTTCTTTTTGTACGTAAGGATCTCTAACCTAATTTATACTCTTAGATAGCATTATCTATATTTTTAAAGTCTAATACTAGAGTCTATGTGTCCTAGGTCTTATTATAGCCTTTCTAGCAGAGTAGGTACTCTAGTTAGCCTCTCCTTGTTCGTTTCCCTAGGATCTTTTCTACCTCCTATACTTCTTTACCTTCTAGGGTCACCTCTAGTAGGTAGGTATTGTCTTCCCCTCTAGTCCTAGGTTTCTATTATTCTAGTAGTAATACGTAGAAGACGTTATAAATACAATATAACAGTAGGAGGAATAGGCAGTATGCCTGCGTTCTAATTACTTCCTAGATTTAGAATAGGCTAATAAACTTACTAGAGAGTTTCTTACTTAGTTAGTAAGCTAGGTTAATGTTCTTAGTACTAAGTAACACTAAATTGCCTAGGTAGAAGACTTTATTCTTATGTTTCTTGTTATAGTACTAGGTCTAGTACTCTTGTGCTTTTTCTAAGTGCTCTACTAGCGTTGCTTGTGCGCTGTGCAGTTACTTCACCCTTTAAACTGCATCTAGTACCTCCCCCTTAGGCCTACTGTCCGCAGGAGGCTTAGTAAGTAGTAGGTGTTTACTATATACAGCATAGAAGGGAGTTATTTTAGTAGATTTATGTACTAAGTTGTTATAAGCAAACTGTGCAGTTAGTAGTAGCTTTGCCTAGTTCTCTTAGGACTCTAAGATAAATATCTAAAGATACTGCTTAAGCGTTTAATTCTAGTGTTTAGTTTGCCTATTAGTTTATAGATAGAAGGCTGTGCTAAGCCTACGCTTTACCTGTAGTTAGTAGCAGATTTCTATCTAAAATGCAGAGGTAAAGATAGTTCCCCTATCTAATATAATACTCTTTTATATCCTATACTTAAGTATAATATATGTAAAGTAGGCTTCTATAAACTACTTTGCATCCTATGTCTTTAACACAGGTAGATAGAGTGCTATCTTAGAGAAGTAGTATATAATTACAAGGATTGCATTAAAGGCGCAACCTAAGGAATCCTTAGCTAGGGGTAAGCTAGTAATAAAGTCTAGTGTAACTTCTTTAAAGATTTCCTTTAGTGTAGGCAATAGTAATAGCGTCCTATACTTGCTATACCTTAGAGCTTTACTCCTTTAGTAGATAGCACAAGTTCTTATATATTCCTAGACATCTTAACTAAGGGTTAGCTAGTAGTAGGCTCTCCTAATTAGCTTAAGCGTCCTACGTGCGCTAAAATAGCCTACTATACATATGTTATAGTTCTAGAACAAAATCTCTTACCTAATAGCTAGTTTCTCTAGAATATATATTCTACTATTATATCTTAGGACTTTGTTTTTGTCTAAGCGCTATACCTGCACTCTACTATGTCTTTAAGTGCTGTCCTTACTTATTAAGCTTATAATCTAACCCTAAGCAAAGGCGTCCCTTTATTGTAGTTAGTGCAAGGTTTTAATAAGCAATTAAGACTCTACTATTGCAGGTTTGCTACTAACTAGTACCCTAGCTAGTAAGCGTAGCACGTATAGCATGCATTCTATAGCGCTAGCAGTAGAGACCTTCCTAGTTCTACAAACTGTAGCAACGTATGTCTTACACGTGCCTAATAAGCTTAGCTTGTTTATAGATCTGCTTGCTCTACTAGCTGTATCTATTACTAACAATTTGTTCTATAAGGTAGGTAACAATTAGGTTAGTAACAGGTTCTCCTGTTTGTAATCTGCCCTTCTAGAGAGGCTATCTGCAGGGTTTGTTTTACCTAGATAGTGTTCTACCTTAAAATTAAAAGCCTCTAGGTACATAGCCTATCTAGCTTACTGCAGGTTTAGCTTTTATACAGCGCGTATACTACGCAGGTTGTTATAGTTACTTAGCACCTATATAGTATGCTATGTGCCTTTAAGGTAATGCCTCTACTACTTAAAGCTATATACTATAGCAAGTAGCTCTAGGTTATAGACCTTATAATTTAGCTTAGCAGCTTGTAGCTTTTAAGAGGTAAAGGTAACTAGGTGCTACTACTTATCTTTAAAGAGTTAGGAGAGTATGCCTAATATAGCAAATGTAGACGTATCTGTCTCTACTTAGATAGGGAGCGCAGCGTTAAAATAGCGCAAGATAGGCACGCTTAAGAAGCAGGTCTTTAGCCCTTTAAATAAGCAGTTTACAGCTTTATTCTATTACTAGTCTTAGTTTTTCTTTAACAATTCTGTAAGAGGAGCTGTTTCTCTAGCATATCCTTTAACAAAACGCTAATAGAAGTTAGCAAACCCTAGAAAGGATTATAACTCTTTAACGTTAGTAGGCTGCAGCTATTAGGTAATAGTGCTTACCTAAGCTAGATTAGCGCATACACTACGCGTGTTAATAATAAAACTAAGGAAGTATACTATATCTAATACAAATATACATTTCTATAAGTTAATAAATAGTTCTGCCTTACGTAGGAACTAAAGTACTAAGTATACAGCGCGCTAGTAAAGCGCAATATTATTACTCCCTGTGTAGATAAGGATATTATCTAGGTAAACTACATAGATATAGTCTAAGTGCTTAATTAAGGCCTTATTAATATAGGCCTAGAAGCTTGCAGGAGCATTAGTTAGCCTAAATAGTATTACTAGGTACTTAAAGTAACTATATTAGGTCCTAAAGGCAGTTTTCTACTTATCCCCTGCTTTAATTCTTAGCTAATAATAGGCGTTGTAAAGGTCTAGGGTTGTGTAATAACATGCGCCTAATAGGCAGTCTAGTATCTCTCTAATTAGTAGGAGTAGGCAATAATCTTTTACAGTAATAGCATTAAGACCTCTATAATCTACACAGAGGCAGAGTATCCTATCTTTCTTAGGAAC
Organism: Ascochyta koolunga; assembly: GCA_026119515.1. Classification (NCBI taxonomy): domain Eukaryota; kingdom Fungi; phylum Ascomycota; class Dothideomycetes; order Pleosporales; family Didymellaceae; genus Ascochyta; species Ascochyta koolunga. The sequence goes on along the minus strand of JANLCG010000001.1, from coordinate 181,024 downwards.
AAAAAGTATAGGTGCTCCTGCAGGACTTGTGCTGTGCCTAATCTACCTATTACTTAGCGCTTATTCTAAGTATTCCTATAGCAGCTTTAGCTTACGTAAAGAGAGGTTATAGAGCAGTCTATATAGGGGTTCTGTAACGACCTGCAATAGAATTGTTTGGTGTTGTAGTGTTCTAGAGCTATCCTTAGTTGGTATTAGTCTTGCCCTTAGCAAAGCTGCACAAAACCTGCACTGCTCGCTAGCTTTAGGGAGACAAGTATTATTCTTGTCATTAAATATACCTATAGCTATCCCTCTACTATCTATCCCTAGTGTAAAGCAAGTACTATTGCCTATAACTAGAACCTTACATAATAATACTTTGTTAATCTAATAGTCTAGGGATAGCTCTAACTACTTAAACGAACAGTTAGGGGGCACCTATAAGAGAGATCTAACTACCCTTATCTTAAACCTAGCAGGAGGACAACTCTAGTAGGATTTCTTTAATTAATAAAGAGATCCTAACTCCTACAATAAGCGTACCTCTAACGCTTTAAGAGCGCATTTAAGCTGCTAAACGCTAACGCAATAAGCTTTAGGCCTTGCAGCGCCTACGCTTACTTAAAGCTAAGATTGCATAACTAGAGGGTATAGGGAACTACACTGCTCTAAGCATAGTAGAGACTATTAAGGGGACCTTAAGGGCTAGTACGCATAAGCAGGACGCATCTACAACGCTTACACCTTAACCTGCAAAGCGCGCGCTTAAACCTAAAGACCTAGCTAAATATAGGGGAAAGAATCTTAAAGAACATTGCAAGTTCTTCTGCTCCTGCAAGATAGCCTTCTAACTGTTACTATAAGAGTTTAGTAACCCTAAAGATAGGATACTCTAGGCAATGCAGTACCTGTTAGGGGACCTAAGGGAGCTTTAGTACACGCACTTTAAGCGCACGTTTAGAGCATAAGAAGAGACACCTAGCTAGGGGTACTTTAAATAGTACTTACTAGACTTACTCTCTAATCCTATAAACTGCACCTTAGAATTAGCTACAGCTTACGCTTAAGCTATGCAGCAGAAGGACTAAACAGTCTGCACTTTTGTAACCTACTTAGAGGTCTTAGAGGATTAACTTACCCCCTATACTAAAGAATAGAGGGTCTAACACTTATTCTCTAAGCTTTAGCTAGAATTATAAAGGGTAATTACTAATTACTATTAGGTACTAGCTACACGCAAAGACCTAGTAGCGTTAGGCTCTACACTTAAGCGCAACCTGCGCTGTTTATTACTAACTTACATACCTAGCACACGCTACAAGGGTACCTAGAGGCACAAGGGGCAAAAGTAAGGAGATAATACCTCTACTAACAAAGGCCTATATAACAAGAGTAGCGTTACCTGCTTTAAGTGTAACAAGACTAGCTACTATGCTAACAAATGTTAAAGCAGCAACTCTAACCCTAACTCTAACCCTAACTAGATCCTAGTTCAAATTAACTAGACAGGAAAAGGCTAAGCCTTACTAGCTACCTAGGGACAGTAAGGCGCACTCTAGTACATATTTTACTAGGCATAAAGCGTACGTGTAACGCATCTAGGGAGGCAACGCTAGAACAATAATTACAGGTTATTCTTAACCCTTAGGCAGATGTAAGCTTAATTAGCTAAAGGATTGCTATAGAAATAGACCTGCTACCTATTAAGGAGGTAGAACTCCTATACCTAGGATAGATTAGCACGCAGCGCTAAAGCATGTACGCTGCATATGCGCTGTAGATACAATTAACTAATAACATAGGCGTTAAGCGTTGTGTGTCTACTACTATGTATAGAGTTAACAAGGAAGGAACTCCCTTACTATTAGGGAATCCTTTCCTCTAACAAGAACATATCTATCTAGATTATAGATTATAATCCTAGCGTTAGGGATACACTGCAGCTAGTATCTAGCTAGTTACCTCTATAGAGTTTAAAGAAGCTAACTCTAATCCCCTCCTTTTAGGAGTATTGCAAGCTACTAGCGTTAATTTAGAATGCAATGCCTATATCTATAAAGCATATATAGCGCAGGAACTTTGCATCCTAGACGCTTTAGCAGATTACGTTAATGTATTTAGCAAGGAAGCTGCTGCTACTCTACCTAGCTTTAAATCTTTAGACTATGTAATCCTACTTATAGAAGGAAAAGAACCCCTATATAGACTACTCTATAACCTCTCTTTACGCAAGCTAAAGCTGCTACGTAAATACTTAGAACAAGTGCTAAGTAATAGGTAGATTAGGCACAGCATAAGTCCTGTAGGAGCACCTATACTTTTTGTTCCTAAGAAAGATAGGATACTCTGCCTCTGTGTAGATTATAGAGGTCTTAATGCTGTTACTATAAAAGATTGTTACCTACTCCTACTAATTAGAGAGACACTAGACTGCCTGTTAGGCGCATATTATTATATAACTCTAGACCTTCGCAACGCCTATTATTAGCTAAGAATTAAAGCAGGGGATAAGTAGAAAACTGCCTTTAGGACCTAATACAGTCACTTTAAGTACCTAGTAATGCTATTTAGGCTAACTAATGCTCCTGCAAGTTTCTAGGCCTATATTAATAAGGCCCTAATTAAGCACTTAGACTATATCTATGTAGTTTACCTAGATAATATCCTTATCTACATAGGGAGCAACAATATTGCGCTTTACTAGCGCACTATACGCTTAGTACTTTAGTCCCTACGTAAGGTAGAACTATTTATTAACTTGCAGAAATGCATATTTACATTAGACATAGTATACTTCCTTAGTTTTATTATTAACACGCGTAGTGTATGCGCTAATCTAGCTTAGGTAAGCACTATTACCTAATAGCTGCAGCCTACTAACGTTAAAGAGTTATAATCCTTTCTAGGGTTTGCTAACTTCTATTAGCGTTTTGTTAAAGGATACGCTAGAGAAACAGCTCCTCTTACAGAATTATTAAAGAAAAACTAAGACTAGCAATAGAATAAAGCTGCAAACTGCTTATTTAAAGGGCTAAAGACCTACTTCTTAAGCGCGCCTATCTTACGCTATTTTAACGCTGTACTCCCTATCTAAGTAGAGACAGATACGTCTACATTTGCTATATTAGGTATACTCTCCTAACTCTTTAAAGATAAGCAGTAGCACCTAGTTGCCTTTACCTCTTAAAAACTATAAGCTGCTAAGCTAAATTATAAGGTCTATAACCTAGAGCTACTTGCTATAGTATATAGCTTTAAGCAGTAGAGGCATTACCTTAAAGGCACACAGCACACTATATAGGTACTAAGTAACTATAACAACCTACGCAGTATACGCGCTGCACAAAAGCTAAACCTACAGCAAGCTAGATAGGCTATGTACCTAAGGGCTTTTAATTTTAAGGTAGAACACTATCTAGGCAAAACAAACCCTGTAGATAGCCCCTCTAGAAGGGCAGATTACAAACAGGAGAACCTGTTACTAACCTAATTATTGCCTACCTTACAGAACAAATTGTTAGTAATAGATACAGCTAGTAGAGCAAGCAGATCTACAAACAAGCTAAGCTTGTTAAGCACGTATAAGACGCACGTTGCTACAGTTTGCAGAACTAGGAAGGTCTCTACTACTAGCGCTATAGAATGCATGCTATACATGCTACGCTTACTAGCTAGGGTACTAGTTAGTAGCAAACCTGCAATAGTAGAGTCTTAATTACTTGTTAAAACCTTGCACTAACTACAATAAAGGGACGCCTTTGCTTAGGGTTAGATTGCAAGCTTAATAAGTAAGGACAGCACTTAAAGACGCAGCAGAGCGTAGGTATAGCGCTTAGACAAAAACAAAGTCCTAAGATATAATAGCAGAATGTATGTTCTAGAGGAACTAGCTATTAGGCAAGAGATTTTGTTCTAGAACTATAACACGCGTATAGCAGGCTATTTTAGCGCACGTAGGACGCTTAAGCTAATTAGGAGAGCCTACTACTAGCTAACCTTTAGTTAAGACGTCTAGGAATATATAAGAACTTATGCTATCTGCTAAAGGAGCAAAGCTCTAAGGCATAGCAAGTATAGGACACTATTACTATTGCCTACACTAAAGGAAATCTTTAAAGAAGTTACACTAGACTTTATTACTAGCTTACCCCTAGCTAAGGATTCCTTAGGTTGCGCCTTTAATACAATCCTTATAATTGTATACTACTTCTCTAAGATAGCACTCTATCTACCTGCGTTAAAGACATAGGATGTAAAGCAGTTTGTAGAAGCCTACTTTACATATGTTATACTTAAGTATAGGATACAAAAGGGTATTATATTAGATAGGGGAACTATCTTTACCTCTGTATTTTAGACAGAAATCTGCTACTAACTACAGGTAAAGCGTAGGCTTAGCATAGCCTTCTATCTGCAAACTAATAGGCAAACTAAACACTAGAATTAAACGCTTAAGCAGTATCTTTAGATGTTTATCTTAGAGTCCTAAGAGAACTAGGTAAAGCTACTACTAACTGTACAGTTTGCTTATAACAACTTAGTACACAAATCTACTAAAATAACTCCCTTCTATGCTGTATATAGTAAACACCTACTACTTACTAAGCCTCCTACAGACAGTAGGCCTAAGGGGGAGGTACTAGATGCAGTTTAAAGGGTGAAGCAACTGCACAGCGCACGAGCAACGCTAGTAGAGCAGTTAGAAAAAGCACAAGAGTACTAGACCTAGTACTACAATAAGAAACATAAGAACAAAGTCTTTTACCTAGGCGATTTAGTGTTACTTAGTACTAAGAACATTAACCTAGCCTACTAACTAAGCAAGAAACTCTCTAGTAAGTTTATTAGCCTATTCTAAATCTAGGAAGTAATTAGAACGTAGGTATACTACCTATTCCTCCTACTATTATATTGTATTTATAACGTCTTCTACGTATTACTACTAGAACAATAGAAACCTAGGACTAGAGGGGAAGACAATACCTACCTACTAGAGGTGACCCTAGAAGGTAAAGAAGTATAGGAGGTAGAAAAGATCCTAGGGAAACAAACAAGGAGAGGCTAACTAGAGTACCTACTCCACTAGAAAGGCTATAATAAGACCTAGGACATATAGACCCTAGCATTAGACTTTAAAAACATAGATAATGCTATCTAGGAGTATAAATTAGGTTAGAGATCCTTACGCATAAAAAGAACATTAAGATTATCTTAAGCGCGCTATTATTACACGCAAGGAGCAATCTAATTCACTAGCCTTAGGCCTACTATTATACAAGAAGAAAACCCTTTTTAATGCTACGCACTACGCGCGCCTTAACCCTACACTAGCTGCGCCTTAACTGCTAACAACTGCCTACTTGTCTCTACTATCTTTATTATCCTTACTATCTTTATTATCCTTACTATCTTTACTACTATCTCTACTATCCTCACTACTACTATTACTACTAGCACTACTATTACTAGCTACAGAATTATTATTAGCATTATTATTATTATTACTACTACTACTACCCTAAGAAGAGGTTAGCATGCGCCCTAGACGCGTTAAAGGAGCAAACTTACTATGCAAGCCACGTGCCCTACAAGCTGCTTAAGAGCAGACGTAATGCAGCGCTGCTCTACTAGGATTAGACCTAGGAATTAGGGAGAAGTTATTAGCACCTAGGTAGCAACACCTATAGGTGTGCTAGTGTAGGCTGTAATGTAGTAGTAGTTAGCAAGCTCTAAGTTAAACTAGCGCTAGCAACGCGCAAGCTAGGTGCCTTAGTTAATTACAGCTGTATTAGTGCAAGGGATAGTAGTAGTAGTAACAGCAGTATTATAGCAGCAGCGCAAATAGATAAGGCGATTTAAGCAGCTGTTAAGCGCAGCAGGCACCTGCATAGATTAGCTAAGGCGCACCTACAGCATACTCCTGTCTACCTTACCTTAGTGCAGCTACCTTAATTTCCCTTTACACAATGCTTATAGTAGCAGTGCTTAGGCTTCTTGCAGTCCTTCTTCTACTTTAAAATGTTCTGCGCGCAGCGCAGGCAAGTCTCTACTATAGCAATGTAGTCTGCACGCTTGTTAGCATTAGGGAATATAAACAGCTGTTAGTTTTAAAGGTAGGACTTCTTAATAAACTTAGGGTTAGAGTAGTAAACTATGCTAGGAGTGAGGAGCGTGTAAAAACGCGTGTAAAAGTATTATTGTTATAGTGTTAAGGAAGAGCAAAGGGAAGAGGTTTTACTACCTGCTAGGCTGCTAAGCTAAAAATCAGGCAATAGTGCGTATAGCAATACTTTTACCTTAAAATTATAACAAATATAAGGCGTATCTGCAACAATTATAATATGCAGGCACTACGCACAAAGCACGCCTACAGGAAGCCCTAACTACCTACCTATAGACACTCTTTTTCCTCCCTTTAAGGTAAGGTTTTTATTAAGGCTATATAAGGTTGCTACTAGGGATAGCAGCTAGAGGGGGAGGTTCTGTAACAACCTACAATAGAATTATTTAGTGTTGTAGTGTTCTAGAGCTATCCTTAGTTGGTATTAGTCTTGCCCTTAGCAAAGCTGCATAAAACCTGCGCTGCTTGCTAGCTTTAGGGGAGACAAGTATTATTCTTGTTATTAAATATACCTATAGCTATCCCTCTACTATCTATCCCTAGTATAAAGCAAGTACTATTGCCTATAACTAGAACCTTACAGGTTCTTTCCTTCTATAAGTAGGATTGTATAGTCTAAAGATTTAAAGCTAGGTAGAGTAGTAGCAGCTTCCTTACTAAATATATTAACGTAATCTGCTAAAGTATCTAGGATATAAAGTTCCTGCGCTATGTGTGCTTTATAGATATAGGTATTGCATTCTAAATTAACGCTAGTAGCTTGCAATACTCCTAAAAGGAGGGGATTAGAGTTAGCTTCTTTAAACTCTATAGAGGTAACTAGCTAGATGCTAGCTGTAGTGTATCCCTAACGCTAGGATTGTAATCTACAATCTAGATAGATATGTTCTTATTAGAGGAAAGGGTTCCCTAACAGTAAGGGAGTTCCTTCCTTATTAACTCTATATATAGTAGTAGACACACAACGCTTAACGCCTATATTATTAGTTAATTATATCTATAGCGTATATACAGCGTACGTGCTTTAGCGCTGCGTGCTAATCTATCCTAGGCGTAGGAGTTCTGCCTCCTTAATAGGTAGTAGGTCTATTTCTATAGTAATCCTTTAGCTAATTAAGCTTACATCTGCCTAAGGATTAAGAATAACCTATAATTGTTATTCTAGCGTTGCCTCCCTAGATGCGTTACACGTGCGCTTTATGCCTAGTAAAATATATACTAGGGTGCGCCTTACTGTCCCTAGGTAGCTAGTAAGGCTTAGCCTTTTCCTGTCTAGTTAATTTAAACTAGGATCTAGTTAGGGTTAGAGTTAGAGTTAGAGTTGCTGCTTTAACATTTGTTAGCATAGTAGCTAGTCTTGTTACACTTAAAGCAGGTAACGCTACTCTTATTATATAGGCCTTTATTAGTAGAGGCGTTATCTCCTTGCTTTTGCCCCTTATGCCTCTAGGTACTTTTGTAGCGTGTGCTAGGTATGTAAGTTAGTAATAAATAGCGTAGGTTGCGCTTAAGTGTAAAGCCTAACGCTACTAGGTCTTTGCGTGTAGCTAGTACCTAATAGTAATTAGTAATTGCCCTTTGTAATTCTAGCTAAAGCTTAGAGAATAAGTGTTAGACCCTCTATTCTTTAGTATAGGGGTAAGTTAATCCTCTAAGACCTCTAAGTAGGTTGCAAAAGCGTAGACTATTTAGTCCTTCTACTACATAGCTTAAGCGTAAGCTGTAGCTAATTCTAAGGTGTAGTTTATAGGATTAGAGAGTAAGTCTAGTAAGTACTGTTTAAAGTACCCCTAGCTAGGTGTCTCTTCTTATGCTCTAAACGTGCGCTTAAAGTGCGTGTACTAAAGCTCTCTTAGGTCCCCTAATAGGTACTGCATTGCCTAGAGTATCCTATCTTTAGGGTTGCTAAACTCTTATAGTAATAGTTAGAAGGCTATCTTGCAGGAGTAGAAGAACTTGTAATGTTCTTTAAGATTCTTTCCCCTATATTTAGTTAGGTCTTTAGGTTTAAGTGCGCGCTTTATAGGTTAAGGTATAAGCGTTATAGATGCGTCCTGCTTATACGTACTAGCCCTTAAGGTCCCCTTAACAGTCTCTACTGTACTTAGAGTAGTATAGTTCCCTATACCCTCTAGTTATGCAATCTTAGCTTTAAGTAAGCGTAGGCGCTGTAAGGCCTAAAGCTTATTACGTTAGCGTTTAGTAGCTTAAATGCGCTCTTAAAGCGTTAGAGGTACGCTTATTATAGGAGTTAGGATCTCTTTGTTAATTAAAGAAATCCTACTAAAGTTGCCCTCCTGCTAGGTTTAAGATAAGGGTGGTTAGATCTCTCTTATAGGTGCCCCCTAACTGTTTGTTTAAGTAGTTAGAGCTATCCCTAGACTATTAGATTAACAAAGTATTATTATGTAAGGTTCTAGTTATAGGCAATAGTACTTGCTTTACACTAGGGATAGATAGTAGAGAGATAGCTATAGGTATATTTAATAATAAGAATAATACTTGTCCCCCTAAAGATGGCAAGCAGCGCAGGTTTTGCGCAGCTTTGCTAAGGGCGAGACTAATACCAACTAAGGATAGCTCTAGAACACTACAACACTAAACAATTCTATCGCAGGTTGTTACACATAACCTTTAATAAAGAGCTCTTTTATAATAAATTAGATAAGTTATTAGCCCTTATAGTCTAAGAAGTAGAAGTAGTTATAGAAATTCTACATAAACCTAATAAGATAATAGAGGTAGAAGAAGTAATAGAGCTCTCCCTTAAACAAAGAGACCTATTACTTAGCTTGTCTACTAAGCACTAGCTTAGAGGTAACACTTAGGGAGAACCTTAATTGCTAGAAGGCTAGTCTAGTAGAGAGGGAGCCTCTAGGATAGATACTGCATGCGCGGCAAGCTTAGCCAGCAAGCTGCTAGAGATCTGTGCAGAACAACGCCAAGAAACAGGTTTACTTTCCCCTAACTAAACGCCTAAACTAGAGCAGTTAAGTATAGGTAGGGAAGCTCCTAATAAGAAGGATAATCTAACTAGTAGCTTACAGGAAGTGCACTTAACTATAGAAGAAGGGAGCAAGCTAGTAGATAGTAAGGATCTTAATAATCTACTAAGACCTACTTTGCTGCTTGTTCTAATACCTTCTTAAAGATTAACGTAAGCAGATAAGGCAGGCAGGAGACGCGCGTATTAGTAGAGAATCTAGGGCCTACCTACAAGATAGAGCTGCTAAATAGAGAACTGTAAGCGCAACAAGCGTAACAAGCCTACTAACAACAGAGCAGGTTAGTACTCTATAATAAGCTCTATAAATAATTACAGATACGCCTAGCTTATCTACCTACTATTTAAACATGCAAACAAATATAGCATAGATAGAAGGGCTGCTTACTGCCTACGCAGTGATTATTGCCTTAACCCTAAAGAAGGAAAGACTAGTTACTTAAAACAAGCGCTAGTTACATAGGGACGAGCTCCCTCTACTGCTAAGCAAATAGAAAGATCTACTCTATTACCTACTAGAAGCTCTTTTTCGCTAGGCCTGCTAAAAAGAGATAGACACGCTTATTAAGAAGGAAACGTAGAGAGAAATTAACTAATTAAGCGCCTTATTAAGGCCCCTACTACTTAAATAGGTCTTTACCTACAAATTTAACTAGGATAGCTACTTCCTTAAATGTAAGGTAAGGATCTGCGTACGTAGAGATCTACAGGCAAAGGATTTAATTGTCTTGACCTATGCTACTACAACGCTTACTACTTGCTTATTTTGCACTATAGTAGCGATCGCAGCCTAGTTTAACCTAGAGCTTTATTAGTATAACGTAACTAGCGCGTTTCTAAACATAAGCTGCTAGGACAAACCTTAGGTACTCTGTAAATTACTAGATAGATTTAAGAAACCTAAGCAAGTTGTTCTACTACTATAAGCTCTATACAGGTTACGTAATTTGCTAGTCCTGTAGTATAGAGAGCTCTCTAGTACGCTCTAGAAGCTTAGTCTCTTAGCATTAAAAGAAGAGCTGTGCCTGTTCTATAATCCTAAATAGAAAATAGTGCTACTCTTCTATGTTAACAATATTCTCCTAGCCTATTACAACAACAATTAAGCTGCTGCTAAACAGCTAATAAGCTTATTAATAGAAAAGTATTAAATTAAAGACTATAGAGCTGCTAAATAGTTTCTAGGTATTTAAATAATTAGAAACTAAGAGGCTAGTACTATAACTCTTGCGTACAACTCCTATATTAACAAGCTTGCTACTAAATTTAAGATAGTAGAGAAGGAGTCCTTCTCTGCAGTCTTATTTCCTACAGAGAAGCTGCTTAAATATAGTAGAGAAGCTTTAAAACAAGAGGTTAAAGTGTTTTAAGAACAAGTTAGGTCTATACTCTATACAGCAATTATAATTTAACTAGATGTAGCATATGCTACCTCTTAGCTATCTTATTATTTAATAAATCTAGGAGCAGCTTACTTTAAAGCAGCTGCTTAGGTTTTAGCTTATTTGTATAGAACAAAGCATCTAGGTATAAGGTACAGCGCTTACAAAGGCAGTTATCTGCTTATATATAGAGACGCCTTATTTGCTAATAATAGAGAGTCCTGTTAATCTTCCTAGGGGTATATTATACAGCTCTTTAGCAGTCTAATTATCTAGAAAGCTGCACAGTAGTTAACAGTAACTACTTCTACTACTAAGGCTAAATTACTTGCTTTAGAGCATGTAGCTAAAGAGTTAGTAGCTCTAAAACAATTCCTAGGAGAACTTTAGCTAGACTTAGGGGTGCTGTAGGAGATTTTCTATAATAACTAACAAACTATCTAACTAGTAGTTAAAGAGAGCAAGCAGCTTACTACCTAGCTGCACTATATAGATATCTAAAATATGTAGTTAAAACAAGAGTACGCTAAGGGAAACCTCTAAGTAACCTACCTTAAAATAAGTAAGATGCTAGCTAACAGCCTTATAAAAGTGCTTCCTAGACAAGCTTATAAGCGCTTTCTATTGCATTTAAACTTATAGAGTATTAGTTAAGAGGGGAAAGACTTAGTTACAGGAAAAGAGCAGGTTAATAGAGAAAGAGAAGATCTTTAAATTGCTAGGGAGGATAACCCCCTCTCTAAATAGGTATAAGTCTCCCTAGACTGCTAGTAGCAGCTCTTTTAAGCGCACGCCTAACAGCTAAGGAGCTTACAAAAACAAATTAACTATAGGTAGGGAGGATAACCCCCTCCCTATAGGCCTTAAAGAACCTACTTATAAATAGGTACTTAAAATTTGTACCTATCTACAAGTAGGCCCTTTACTACCTAGATAGTAGTGCGTAGGTTAGTAGCCTGCTAAACACTTATTAGCTACTATTATCTACTAAAAACTAAGTTACTTACTAAAGTTGTCACTCTACTAGAGGAAGTAAGCTCCTCTACTAGTTCTAGCCTAAGCAGCTTAAGGGCGGGGGGAGCAGGCAGCAGGAGTGCCTAAAGGCACAACGCTAGCAGCGCTTGCTATAGTAGCTAGTAGCAGCGTTATTAATGCACAGCGCAACTAAGCTACTTGCTAGCAGCGTGTCTACATAGTACGCGTAGGGAATTAACCTACGCGCACTAGGCACTAGAGCGCCTAAGATAGGGGTAGAGGGCGTAGGCGCAGGCACAGGCGGCGGCAGCAGCGCAGTGGCGTAGGCAGCAGTAGTAGCAGCAGCTATAGCAGTAGTGGCAGCAGCAACTGCTAAAGGAGCAGGCGAAGCCGCAGCTATAGGCTTAGGCTTAGGCTTAGGCAAGGGAGCAGGTGCAGGCATAGGGGTAGGCGCAGGCAAGGGCAAGCGGGCAGCTAGCAGCTAGCCAGCTTAGGCAGCAGCTTAGGCAGCAGAGGCAGCAGTAGTGCGCGCGTAGTGCTAGGTTTTAGTCTATTTCTATACCTAAGTTAGTAAAACCTCTAGAAAAGAGCTAGGAAAACATTAATAGTAAGATTAGTTAGACAACGTCTAATAATAAAGCTCTTAATAGATTAAGAAGCTAGAAATAATTAGCTAGAGAGTGCTTAGGCGCGTAGAAAACAATTTAGTATACTTATAGGCATATTAATAGATATAACTAGAGAAATAAAGAAATTAAGTAGGTAGGACGCTTATATAGGAAGTAACTAGGTTAGTAAAGGTAAAGCTGCTAGACTATAGTCCTTACGCTTACTCTTACTACCTAGAAGTGCTTAACCTAAGAAGTGCTTACCTTAACTATAACTAAGTAGCTTAATAGCTAGCTATAGGCTTAGAAATTTAGCTAATAAAAATAAGCGCCTAAACTAGCAATAAACTACTTATAAAAGTAGCCTAAAAACTAGAGAGGTCTCTTAAAAGGAAGAGCACCTAGAGTACGCTGTAGGCGCGTAGTAATCTTAGATATCTAAGGAAATATAAAAATCTAAGATTAGAGCTCTATAATTACTAAGGGCACGCTTCTAGTTTAGTTGTTCCTGATATAGGATTAACTAGGGGGTATGTTATATAACTAAGCGCGTAGAGTTACATACTGTAACAACCTGCAATAGAATTGTTTAGTGTTGTAGTGTTCTAGGGCTATCCTTAGTTAGTATTAGTCTTGCCCTTAGCAAAGCTGCGCAAAACCTACGCTGCTTGCTATCTTTAGAGGAGATAAGTATTATTCTAGTTATTAATATACCTATAGCCATCCCTCTACTATCTATCCCTAGTGTAAAGCAAGTACTATTGCCTATAACTAGAACCTTACATAATAATACTTTATTAATCTAATAGTCTAGGGATAGCTCTAACTACTTAAACGAACAGTTAGGGGCACCTACAAGAGAGATCTAACTACCCTTATCTTAAACCTAGTAGGAGGACAACTCTAGTAGGATTTCTTTAATTAACAAAGAGATCCTAACCCCTATAATAAGCGCACCTCTAACACTTTAAGAGCGTATTTAAGCTACTAAACGCTAACGTAATAAGCTTTAGGCCTTATAGTGCCTACGCTTACTTAAAGCTAAGATTGTATAACTAGAGGGCATAGGGAACTATACTACCTTAAGTACAGTAGAGACTGTTAAGGAGACCTTAAGGGCTAGTATATATAAGTAGGACGCATCTATAACACTTACACCTTAACCTATAAAGCGCGCACTTAAACCTAAAGACCTAGCTAAATATAGGGGAAAGAATCTTAAAGAATATTATAAGTTCTTCTACTCCTGCAAGATAGCCTTCTAACTATTACTATAAGAGTTTAGTAACCCTAAAGATAGGATACTCTAGGCAATATAGTACCTGTTAGGGGACCTAAGAGAGCTTTAGTACACGCACTTTAAGCGCACGTTTAGAGCATAAGAAGAGACACCTAGTTAGGAGTACTTTAAATAGTACTTACTAGACTTACTCTCTAATCCTATAAACTACACCTTAGAATTAGCTACAGCTTACGCTTATGCTATGTAGTAGAAGGACTAAACAGTCTATACTTTTATAACCTACTTAGAGGTCTTAGAGGATTAACTTACCCCCTATACTAAAGAATAGAGGGTCTAACACTTATTCTCTAAGCTTTAGCTAGAATTACAAAGGGTAATTACTAATTACTATTAGGTACTAGCTATATGCAAAGACCTAGTAGCGTTAGGCTCTACACTTAAGCGCAACCTACGCTGTTTATTACTAACTTACATACCTAGCACACGCTATAAGGGTACCTAGAGGCATAAGAGGTAAAAGCAAGGAGATAATGCCTCTACTAACAAAGGCCTATATAATAAGAGTAGCATTACCTGCTTTAAGTGTAATAAGACTAGCTACTATGCTAATAAATGTTAAAGTAGCAACTCTAACTCTAACTCTAACTCTAACTAGATCCTAGTTTAAATTAACTAGATAGGAAAAGGCTAAGCCTTACTAGCTACCTAGGGATAGTAAGGCGCATCCTAGTATATATTTTACTAGGTATAAAGCGCACGTGTAACGCATCTAGGGAGGCAACGCTAGAACAATAATTATAGGTTATTCTTAATTCTTAGGCAGATGTAAGCTTAATTAGCTAAAGGATTGCTATAGAAATAGACCTGCTACCTATTAAGGAGGTAGAACTCCTACGCCTAGGATAGATTAGTATGCAGCGCTAAAGCATATACGCTGTATATGCGCTGTAGATACGCTTAACTAATAATATAGGCGTTAAGCGTTATATATCTACTACTATGTATAGAGTTAATAAGGAAGGAACTCTCTTACTGCTAGGGAACCCTTTCCTCTAACAAGAACATATCTATCTAGATTGTAGATTACAATCCTAGCATTAGGGATACACTATAGCTAGCATCTAGCTAGTTACTTCTATAGAGTTTAAAGAAGCTAACTCTAATCCCCTCCTTTTAGGAGTATTATAAGCTACTAGTATTAATTTAGAATGTAATGCCTATATCTATAAAGCATATATAGCGCAGGAACTTTGCATCCTAGACGCTTTAGCAGATTATGTTAATATATTTAGCAAAGAAGCTACTACTACTCTACCTAGCTTTAAATCTTTAGACTATGCAATCCTACTTATAGAAGGGAAAGAACCCCTATATAGACTGCTCTATAACCTCTCTTTACGTAAGCTAAAGCTGCTATAGGAATACTTAGAATAAGCGCTAAGTAATAGGTAGATTAGGCACAGCATAAGTCCTATAGGAGCACCTATACTTTTTATTCCTAAGAAAGATAGGACACTCTACCTCTATATAGATTATAGAGGTCTTAATGCTGTTACTATAAAAGATTATTACCTACTCTTACTAATTAGAGAGATACTAGACTGCCTATTAGGCGCACGTTATTACATAACCCTAGACCTTTGCAACGCCTATTATTAGCTAAGGATTAAAGTAGGGGATAAGTAGAAAACTACCTTTAGGACCTAATATAGTTATTTTAAGTACCTAGTAATGCTATTTAGGCTAACTAATGCTCCTGTAAGCTTCTAGGCCTATATTAATAAGGCTCTAATTAAGCACTTAGACTATATCTATATAGTTTACCTAGATAATATCCTTATCTATATAGGGAGCAATAATATTACACTTTACTAGCGTGCTATACGCTTAGTACTTTAGTCCCTATATAAGGTAGAACTATTTATTAACTTATAGAAATGCACATTTATATTAGATATAGTAGACTTCCTTAGTTTTATTATTAATATGCGTAGTGTATGCGCTAATCTAGCTTAAGTAAGCACTATTACCTAATAGCTACAGCCTACTAACGTTAAAGAGTTATAATCCTTTCTAGGGTTTGCTAACTTCTATTAGCGTTTTATTAAAGGATATGCTAGAGAAACAGCTCCTCTTACAGAATTGTTAAAGAAAAACTAAGACTAGTAATAGAATAAAGCTATAAACTACTTATTTAAAGGGCTAAAGACCTGCTTCTTAAGCGCGCCTATCTTGCGCTATTTTAACGCAGCGCTTCCTATCTAAGTAGAGATAGATGCGTCTACATTTGCTATATTAAGCATACTCTCCTAACTCTTTAAAGATAAGTAGTAGTACCTAGTTACCTTTACCTCTTAAAAGCTACAAGCTGCTAAGCTAAATTATAAGGTCTATAACCTAGAGCTACTTGCTATAGTATATAGCTTTAAGTAGTAGAGATATTACCTTAAAGGCACACAGCACACTATACAGGTGCTAAGTAACTATAATAACCTATATAGTATACGCGCTGTATAAAAGCTAAACCTATAGCAAGCTAGATAGGCTATATACCTAAAGGCTTTTAATTTTAAGGTAGAACACTATCTAGGCAAAACAAACCCTGCAGATAGCCCCTCTAGAAGGGCAGATTACAAATAGGAGAACCTATTACTAACCTAATTATTGCCTACCTTATAGAACAAATTGTTAGTAATAGATATAGCTAGTAGAGTAAGTAGATCTATAAATAAGCTAAGCTTATTAGGCATGTGTAAGACGCACGTTGCTACAGTTTGCAGAACTAGGAAGGTCTCTACTACTAGCGCTATAGAATGCATACTATACATACTACGCTTACTAGCTAGGGTACTAGTTAGTAGTAAACCTGCAATAGTAGAGTCTTAATTGCTTGTTAAAACCTTGCACTAACTATAATAAAGGGACGCCTTTACTTAGAGTTAGATTGTAAGCTTAATAAGTAAGGATAGTACTTAAAGACGCAGCAGAGCGTAGGTATAGCGCTTAGACAAAAACAAAGTCCTAAGATATAATAGTAGAATGTATATTCTAGAGGAACTAGCTATTAGGTAAGAGATTTTATTCTAGAACTATAACACGTGTATAGCAGGCTATTTTAGCGCATATAGGACGCTTAAGCTAATTAGGAGAGCCTACTACTAGCTAACCCTTAGTTAAGACGTCTAGAAATATATAAGAACTTATACTATCTGCTAAAGGAGCAAAGCTCTAAGGCATAGCAAGTATAGAACGCTATTACTATTGCCTATACTAAAGGAAATCTTTAAAGAAGTTACACTAGACTTTATTACTAGCTTACCCCTAGCTAAGGATTTCTTAGGTTACGCCTTTAATGCAATCCTTGTAATTGTATGCTACTTCTCTAAGATAGCACTCTATCTACCTGCGTTAAAGATATAGGATGCAAAGTAGTTTGCAGAAGCCTACTTTACACATAT
Organism: Ascochyta koolunga; assembly: GCA_026119515.1. Taxonomy (NCBI): domain Eukaryota; kingdom Fungi; phylum Ascomycota; class Dothideomycetes; order Pleosporales; family Didymellaceae; genus Ascochyta; species Ascochyta koolunga. The sequence continues at coordinate 164,251 of JANLCG010000001.1, read as the reverse complement.
TATACTTAAGTATAGGATATAAAAGGGTATTATATTAGATAGGGGAACTATCTTTACCTCTATATTTTAGATAGAAATCTGCTACTAACTATAGGTAAAGCGCAGGCTTAGTACAGCCTTCTATCTGCAAACTAATAGGCAAACTAAACGCTAGAATTAAACGCTTAAGTAGTATCTTTAGATATTTATCTTAGAGTCCTAAGAGAACTAGGTAAAGCTACTACTAACTGCACAGTTTGCTTATAACAACTTAGTGTATAAATCTACTAAAACAACTCCCTTCTATGCTGTATATAGTAAACACCTACTACTTACTAAGCCTCCTGCGGACAGTAGGCCTAAGGGGGAGGTACTAGATGTAGTCTAAAGAGTAAAGCAACTGTATAACGCACGTGCAACGCTTGTATAGCACTTAGAGAAAGCACGCGAGTATTAAAGCTAGTATTACAACAAAAAACATAAGAACAAAGTCTTCTACCTAGGTAATCTAGTGTTACTTAGCACTAGGAACATTAACCTAGCCTACTAACTAAGCAAGAAACTTTCTAGTAAGTTTATTAGCCTATTCTAAATCTAGGACGCAATTAGAACGTAGGCATACTACCTACTCCTACTACCTTTATACTGTATTTATAACGTCTTCTACATATCTCTATTAGAATAATAGAAACCTAGGGCTAAAGGGGAAGACAACACCTATCTACTAGAGGTAACCCTATGTAACAACCTGCGATAGAATTGTTTAGTGTTGTAGTGTTCTAGAGCTATCCTTAGTTAGTATTAGTCTCGCCCTTAGCAAAGCTGCGCAAAACCTGCGCTGCTCGCTATCTTTAGGGGGACAAGTATTATTCTTGTTATTAAATATACCTATAGCTATCTCTCTACTATCTATCCCTAGTGTAAAGCAAGCACTATTGCCTATAACTAGAACCTTATATAATAATACTTTGTTAATCTAATAGTCTAGGGATAGCTCTAACTACTTGAACGAACAGTTAGGGGGCACCTACAAGAGAGATCTAACTACCCTTATCTTAAACCTAGTAGGAGGGCAACTCTAGTAGGATTTCTTTAATTAACAAAGAGATCCTAACTCCTATAATAAGTGCACCTCTAACACTTTAAGAGCGCATTTAAGCTGCTAAACACTAACATAATAAGCTTTAGGCCTTATAGTGCCTACGCTTACTTAAAGCTAAGATTGCACAACTAGAGGGCATAGGGAACTACACTGCTCTAAGCATAGTAGAGACTATTAAGGGGACCTTAAGGGCTAGTACACACAAGCAGGACGTATCTATAATGCTTATACCTTAACCTATAAAGTGCGCACTTAAACCTAAAGACCTAGCTAAATATAGGGGAAAGAATCTTAAAGAATATTATAAGTTCTTCTACTCTTACAAGATAGCCTTCTAACTGTTACTATAAGAGTTTAGCAACCCTAAAGATAGGATACTCTAGGCAATGTAGTACCTGTTAGGGGACCTAAGAGAGCTTTAGTACACGCACTTTAAGCGCACGTTTAGAGCATAAGAAGAGATACCTAGCTAGAGGTACTTTAAATAGTACTTACTAGACTTACTTTCTAATCCTATAAACTACACCTTAGAATTAGCTATAGCTTACGCTTAAGCTATACAGCAGAAGGACTAAATAGTCTGCGCTTTTGCAACCTACTTAGAGGTCTTAGAGGATTAACTTACCCCTATACTAAAGAACAGAGGGTCTAACACTTATTCTTTAAGCTTTAGCTAGAATTACAAAGGGCAATTACTAATTACTATTAGGTACTAGCTACATGCAAAGACCTAGTAGCGTTAGGCTCTACACTTAAGCGCAATCTGCGCTATTTATTACTAACTTACACACCTAGCACACGCTACAAAAGTACCTAGAGGCACAAGGGGCAAAAGCAAGGAGATAACGCCTCTACTAATAAAGGCCTATATAACAAGAGTAGCGTTACCTGCTTTAAGTGTAATAAGACTAGCTACTATACTAATAAATGTTAAGGTAGTAACTCTAACTCTAATTTTAACTCTAACTCTAACTAGATCCTAGTTTAAATTAACTAGACAGGAAAAGGCTAAGCCTTACTAGCTACCTAGGGACAGTAAGGCGCACCCTAGTATATATTTTACTAGGTATAAAGCGCATGTGTAACGCATCTAGGGAGGCAACGCTAGAACAACAATTATAGGTTATTCTTAATTCTTAGGCAGATGTAAGCTTAATTAGCTAAAGGATTACTATAGAAATAGACCTGCTACCTATTAAGGAGGTAGAACTCCTGCGCCTAGGATAGATTAGTACGCAGCGCTAAAGCACGTACGCTATATATGCGCTATAGATATAATTAACTAATAATATAGGCGTTAAGCGTTATGTGTCTACTACTATATATAGAGTTAACAAGGAAGGAACTTCCTTACTATTAGGGAACCCTTTCCTCTAACAAGAACATATCTATCTAGATTATAAATTACAATCCTAGCGTTAGGGATACACTGCAGCTAGCATCTAGCTAGTTACCTCTATAGAGTTTAAAGAAGCTAACTCTAATCTCCTCCTTTTAGGAGTATTGCAAGCTACTAGCATTAATTTAGAATGCAATACCTATATCTATAAAGCACATATAGCGCAGGAACTTTATATCCTAGACGCTTTATTAGATTACGTTAATGTATTTAGCAAGGAAGCTACTACTACTCTACCTAGCTTTAAATCTTTAGACTATGCAATCCTACTTATAGAAGGGAAAGAACCCTATATAGACTACTCTATAACCTCTCTTCACGCAAGCTAAAGCTGCTATAGGAATACTTAGAACAAGTGCTAAGTAATAGGTAGATTAGGCATAGCACAAGTCCTGCAGGAGCACCTATACTTTTTATTCCTAAGAAAGATAGGATACTCTGCCTCTATATAGATTATAGAGGTCTTAATACTATTACTATAAAAGATTATTGCCTACTCCTACTAATTAGAGAGATACTAGACTGCCTGTTAGGCGCATGTTATTACACAACCCTAGACCTTCGCAACGCCTATTATTAGCTAAGGATTAAAGCAGGGGATAAGTAGAAAACTGCCTTTAGGACCTAATATAGTTACTTTAAGTACCTAGTAATGCTATTTAGGCTAACTAATGCTCCTGCAAGCTTCTAGGCCTATATTAATAAGGCCCTAATTAAGCACTTAGACTATATCTATGTAGTTTACCTAGATAATATCCTTATCTACATAGGGAGTAACAATATTACGCTTTACTAGCGCGCTATACGCTTAGTACTTTAGTCCCTACGTAAGGTAGAACTATTTATTAACTTATAGAAATGCATATTTGTATTAGATATAGTATACTTCCTTAGTTTTATTATTAACACGCGTAGTGTATGCGCTGATCTAGCTTAGGTAAGTACTATTACCTAATAGCTACAGCCTACTAATGTTAAAGAGTTACAATTCTTTCTAGGGTTTACTAACTTCTATTAGCGTTTTGTTAAAGGATACGCTAGAGAAACAGCTCCTCTTACAGAATTGTTAAAGAAAAACTAAGACTAGTAATAGAATAAAGCTGCAAACTGCTTATTTAAAGGGCTAAAGACCTGCTTCTTAAGCGCGCCTATCTTGTGCTATTTTAACACTGCGCTCCCTATCTAAGTAGAGACAGATACGTCTACATTTACTATATTAGGCATACTCTCCTAACTCTTTAAAGATAAGTAGTAGCACCTAGTTACCTTTACCTCTTAAAAGCTACAAGCTACTAAGCTGAATTATAAGGTCTATAACCTAGAGCTACTTGCTATAGTATATAGCTTTAAGTAGTAGAGGTATTACCTTAAAGGTATACAGCACACTATATAGGTGCTAAGTAACTATAATAACCTACGCAGTATACGCGCTGTATAAAAGCTAAACCTGCAGCAAGCTAGATAGGCTATATACCTAGGAGCTTTTAATTTTAAGGTAGAACACTATCTAGGCAAAATAAACCCTGTAGATAGCCCCTCTAGAAGGGCAGATTACAAATAGGAAAACCTATTACTAACCTAATTATTACCTACCTTATAGAACAAATTGTTAGTAATAGATATAGCTAGTAAAGTAAGCAGATCTATAAATAAGCTAAGCTTATTAGGCACGTGTAAGACGCACGTTGCTACAGTTTGCAGAACTAGGAAGGTCTCTACTACTAGCGCTATAGAATGCATGCTATACGTGCTACGCTTACTAGCTAAGGTACTAGTTAGTAGCAAACCTGCAATAGTAGAGTCTTAATTGCTTGTTAAAACCTTGCACTAACTATAATAAAGAGACGCCTTTACTTAGGGTTAGATTGTAAGCTTAATAAGTAAGGATAGTACTTAAAGACGTAGCAGAGCGCAGGTATAGCGCTTAGACAAAAATAAAGTCCTAAGATATAATAGTAGAATGTATATTCTAGAGGAACTAGCTATTAGGCAAGAGATTTTATTCTAGAACTATAACACGTGTATAGCAGGCTATTTTAGCGCATATAGGATGCTTAAGCTAATTAGGAGAGCCTACTACTAGCTAACCCTTAGTTAAGATATCTAGGAATACGTAAGAACTTATACTATCTACTAAAGGAGCAAAGCTCTAAGGTATAGTAAGTATAGGACGCTATTACTATTGCTTACACTAAAGGAAATCTTTAAAGAAGTTACACTAGACTTTATTACTAGCTTACCCCTAGCTAAGGATTCCTTAGGTTACGCCTTTAATACAATCCTTGTAATTATATGCTACTTCTCTAAGATAGTACTCTATCTACCTGCGTTAAAGACATAGAATGCAAAGCAGTTTGCAGAAGCCTACTTTACACATATTATACTTAAGTATAGGATATAAAAGGGTATTATATTAGATAGGGGAACTATCTTTACCTCTATATTTTAGATAGAAATCTGCTACTAACTACAGGTAAAGCGTAGGCTTAGCACAGCCTTCTATCTGCAAACTAATAGGCAAACTAAACGCTAGAATTAAACGCTTAAGCAGTATCTTTAGATGTTTATCTTAGAGTCCTAAGAGAACTAGGCAAAGCTACTACTAACTGCACAGTTTGCTTATAACAACTTAGTACATAAATCTACTAAAATAACTCCCTTCTATGCTATATATAGTAAACACCTACTACTTACTAAGCCTCCTGCGGATAGTAGGCCTAAGGGGGAGGTACTAGATGCAGTTTAAAGGGTGAAGCAACTGCATAGCGCACAAGCAACGCTAGTAGAGCACTTAGAAAAAGCATAAGAGTACTAGACCTAGTACTACAACAAGAAATATAAGAATAAAGTCTTCTACCTAGGCAATTTAGTGTTACTTAGTACTAAGAACATTAACCTAGCCTACTAACTAAGCAAGAAACTCTCTAGTAAGTTTATTAGCCTATTCTAAATCTAGGAAGTAATTAGAACGCAGGCATACTGCCTATTCCTCCTACTGTTATATTGTATTTATAACGTCTTCTACGTATTACTACTAGAACAATAGAAACCTAGGACTAGAGGGGAAGACAATACCTACCTACTAGAGGTGACCCTAGAAGGTAAAGAAGTATAGGAGGTAGAAAAGATCCTAGGGAAACGAACAAGGAGAGGCTAACTAGAGTACCTACTCTGCTAGAAAGGCTATAATAAGACCTAGGACATATAGACCCTAGTATTAGACTTTAAAAATATAGATAATACTATCTAGGAGTATAAATTAGGTTAGAGATCCTTACGCATAAAAAGAATATTAAGATTATCTTAAGCGCGCTATTATTGCACGCAAGGAGCAATCTAATTTACTAGCCTTAGGCCTACTATTATATAAGAAGAAAACCTCTTTTTAATGCTGCGCACTACGCGCGCCTTAACCCTACGCTAGCTACGCCTTAACTGCTAACAACTACCTACTTATCTCTACTATCTTTACTATCCTTACTATCTTTACTATCCTTACTATCTTTACTACTACCTTTACTACCTTTACTACCCTTACTACTATCTCTACTATCCTTACTACTACTATTACTACTAGCACTACTATTACTAGCTACAGAATTATTATTAGCATTATTATTATTATTACTACTACTACTACCCTAAGAAGAGGTTAGTATGCGCCCTAGACGCGTTAAAGGAGCAAACTTACTATGTAAGACACGTGCCCTACAAGCTGCTTAAGGGCAGAGGTAATATAGCGCTGCTCTACTAGGATTAGACCTAGGAACTAGGGGGATGTTATAGGCACCTAGGTAGCAACACCTATAGGTGTGCTAGTGTAGGCTGTAATGTAGCAGCAGTTAGTAAGCTCTAAGTTAAACTAGCGCTAGCAACGCGTAAGCTAGGTGCCTTAGTTAATTACAGCTGTATTAGTGTAAGGGATAGTAGCAGTATTAACAGTAGCATTATAGCAGCAGCAGAGATAGATAAGGCAATTTAAGCAGCTATTAAGCGTAGCAGGCACCTACATAGATTAGCTAAGGCGCACCTATAGCGTGCTCCTATCTACCTTACCTTAGTGCAGCTACCTTAATTTCCCTTTATATAATACTTATAGTAGTAGTGCTTAGGCTTCTTACAGTCCTTTTTCTGCTTTGCAATGTTCTGCGCGCAGCGTAGGCAAGTCTCTACTATAGCAATGTAGTCTACACACTTGTTAGTATTAGGGAACGTAAATAGCTATTAGTTTTAAAGGTAGGACTTCTTAATAAACTTAGGGTTAGGGTAGTAAACTATGCTAGGAGTAAGGAGCGTGCAAGAAACGCGCGTAAAAGTATTATTATTATAGTATTAAGGAAGAGTAAAGGGAAGAGGTTTTACTACCTACTAGGCTGCTAAGCTAAAAAATTAGGTAATAGTACGTATAGCAATGCTTTTACCTTAAGATTATAATAAATATAAGGCGTATCTATAATAATTATAACACGTAGGCACTACGCATAAAGCACACCTACAGGAAGCCCTAACTACCTACCTATAGACATTCTTTTTCCTCCCTTTAAGGCAAGGTTTTTATTAAGGCTATATAAGGTTACTACTAGGGATAGCAGCTAGAGAGGGAGGTTCTGTAACAACCTATAATAGAATTGTTTAGTGTTGTAGTGTTCTAGAGCTATCCTTAGTTAGTATTAGTCTTGCCCTTAGCAAAGCTGCGTAAAACCTACGCTGCTTACTATCTTTAGGGGGATAAGTATTATTCTTGTTATTAAATATACCTATAGCTATCCCTCTACTATCTATCCCTAGTGTAAAGCAAGCACTATTGCCTATAACTAGAACCTTACACCCTAGAAGGTAAAGAAGTGTAGGAGGTAGAAAAGATCCTAGGGAAACAAACAAAGAGAGGCTAACTAGAGTACCTACTCTGCTAGAAAGGCTATAATAAGACCTAGGACATATAGACCCTAGTATTAGACTTTAAAAACATAGATAATACTATCTAGGAGTATAAATTAGGTTAGAGATCCTTACGCATAAAAAGAATATTAAGATTATCTTAAGCGCGCTATTATTGCACGCAAGGAGCAATCTAATTTACTAGCCTTAGGCCTACTATTATATAAGAAGAAAACCCTTTTTAATGCTGCGCACTACGCGCGCCTTAACCCTACGCTAGCTATGCCTTAACTGCTAACAACTACCTACTTATCTCTACTATCTTTACTATCCTTACTATCTTTACTATCCTTACTATCTTTACTACTACCTTTACTACCTTTACTACCCTTACTACTATCTCTACTATCTTTACTACTACTATTACTACTAGCACTACTATTACTAGCTACAGAATTATTATTAGCATTATTATTATTATTACCACTACTACTACCCTAAGAAGAGGTTAGCATGCGCCCTAGATGCGTTAAAGGAGCAAACTTACTATGTAAGACACGTGCCCTATAAGCTGCTTAAGGGCAGAGGCAATACAGCGCTACTCTACTAGGATTAGACCTAGGAACTAGGGGGATGTTGTAGGCACCTAGGTAGCAACACCTATAGGTGTGCTAGTGTAGGCTGTAATACAGCAGCAGTTAGCAAGCTCTAAGTTAAACTAGCGCTAGTAACGCGTAAGCTAGGTGCCTTAGTTAATTACAGCTATATTAGTGTAAGGGATAGTAGTAGTATTAACAGCAGCATTGTAGCAGCAGCAGAGATAGATAAGGTAATTTAAGTAGCTATTAAGCGCAGCAGGCACCTGTATAGATTAGCTAAGGCGTACCTACAGCATGCTCCTATCTACCTTACCTTAGTGCAGCTACCTTAATTTCCCTTTACATAATACTTATAGTAGTAGTGCTTAGGCTTCTTGCAGTCCTTCTTCTACTTTGTAATATTCTACGCGCAGCGTAGGTAAGTCTCTACTATAGCAATATAGTCTACACGCTTATTAGTATTAGGGAACGTAAACAGCTATTAGTTTTAAAGGTAAGACTTCTTAATAAACTTAGGGTTAAGATAATAAACTATAGTAGGAGTAAGGAGCGTGCAAGAAACGCGCGTAAAAGTATTATTATTATAGTATTAAGGAAGAGCAAAGGAAAGAGGTTTTACTACCTACTAGGCTACTAAGCTAAAAAATTAGGCAATAGTGCGTATAGCAATGCTTTTACCTTAAATTATAACAAATATAAGGCGTATCTATAATAATTATAACACGTAGGCACTACGCACAAAGCACGCCTACAGGAAGCCCTAACTACCTACCTATAGACACTCTTTTTCCTCCCTTTAAGGTAAGGTTTTTATTAAGGCTATATAAGGTTACTGCTAGAGATAGTAGCTAGAGGGGGAGGTTCTATAACAACCTGCGATAGAATTGTTTAGTGTTGTAGTGTTCTAGGGCTATCCTTAGTTAGTATTAGTCTTGCCCTTAGTAAAGCTGCGCAAAACCTGCGCTGCTTGCTATCTTTAGAGGAGACAAGTATTATTCTAGTTATTAATATACCTATAGCCATCCCTCTACTATCTATCCCTAGTGTGAAGCAAGTACTATTGCCTATAACTAGAACCTTACACATACGCAGCTTGTTTTCTAACAGAGCGTGCTAATTTAGTTAAGCTGCTCTACCCTAGCAACGCTAGTTCTAAGCAGCCCTAATACTAGCCAAACGCTTATTAAGCAAGATTATGTAACCTACACATTTTATTTGTATTTAAGCAACACGTTCTACATAGAAAAATAGACACTAATTAACTTAATTAATTACTTAAGTATAGTCCTGCAAGCTCTGTTATATTAACTTTATTAGGTGCGTCTTTTACATTAAACTATTAAAGGAATAGTTTAATCTACTTAAAAGCCTATCCTCTTATATAACTAGCAACAAGAACTACTTGTTAGTTCTTAGCTACTCTAGCTCCTTAAAACAAGAAGAATAAGTCCTACTAGATAAGCTAGTTTTTAAGCTTGTTCCTCTTACTAGAGTAGGTTTTTAGTTTAGATACATTAAGGGTGCATAATATAGTATTATTAATTGCTTAGTATAGGGGAGCAGGTTCTCCTTCTAAAGAGCTAGGTGTAGCGCAGGTTCCTATTAAGGTACTTGTCTTTAGGGGTGTTTAAAATGTTAAAGTTGTGCTTTAGTTAAAGACTGTAAACACTTCTAGGTTAGTTCTTAGGAGATAAGTGTAGTAGCAGGAGTAAAACAAGGTAATTACCTAAGCAAAGCTTATAATAGTTAAAGGTGTACTAGAGAGTATAGAATAAACTATCTATTCTAAGTATAGGTTAAGAGTTCTAAATAATTAAATGTATTAATTAGGTAAAACTTAAGGTTAAACACAAACTATAAGAGTTGTGTTCCTACTATACTATATACTTAATAAGATATCCTAATTTCTATAAAGTAATTAGTACTAATTACACTAATTATACTAATTACTAATTGTACTAATTATTGCTAAGCACTAATTACATTATGTAATTACAAGTGTAATTAGTTCTTCCTATGCTACTGTTCTAATACGTGTTAGTATATTCCAAGTGTACTTACTTGTAATAACTGTGCCGCATTAGTTGTAGAGTCCTAGCAGTTTATGTGCATGCCAGGGATCGTAATATTAGGTAGGTTATTAATAATCTCTAAGTCTTTATCTTAGCGTAGTCTAACGCAGCTTTTCTAAAGTAATCCTAGAGTAGTAAGTTACAGGAGGTCTAAACCTAAAGGCTTTAGTTGTTAGGAGGTCTCTAGAATCCTTACTATTAGATTAATAATAATAGTAATAGGGACCTATATAGTTTATATTAAAAAGAAGTCTAAATACTGTATAGTATAAATATAACTAAATAACTTGCGATATTATTTAGAGGCTATTACTAGCTAGGATAAGTTTTTAAGTATAATGTAATAACACAGGATAATAGAGGCTTTAGAAGCGTGTGTATCTACTACAAGGTGTATAGGAGCACTAGGATAGGTAACACAGAAGATTCTCTATTCCTATAGGTCTTGTACAAAGGATACTTAAAAACTATCTTATTATAGAATAGATCTGATAGTTCTTTTATATCCCTTGTCCTAGAATCTCTTAGGTAGCCAAGAAGAAGTCGGTGAAGTAGCGGCTGTGAATCGGAGGCCAGTTAGTACGTGTTCTAGTATTTGGTTTAGGTCCTAAATACCTACCAAGTCCTATATACCAAGGCCGGTCCTTTACTAGAGAAAGATAGAGACTCTAGCTATAGACTAGGCAAGTTAAATATAGTTAGGAGTTAGAAGGAGAGGCATTATTTAAAGCACTACTTTAACTATTACTCTTCCCTAACCTCTCTCTAATTAATAGCTGTTAGCAGCTAGCTAAACAACACGTTAAAAAATTCCCTTACTAGGATACAAGAGACACTAAGGACCTAGCAACTAAGGGGTAGGATAAGATTAGCATGAACTTTATGAATAGACGTATTAATACTATGCCTTGGAGGCTTCAAGATTATATAGATATAGAGGGACAGTACACAGGATGGTGATGGGGGACGATAGATGATAGGGGTAAGATTCAAATGATTCTAACTCTACAACCACACAGTCAAAAATAAATCAAAAACACAGAATTACTCCTCTTACTAGGCGCTACAATTTGATATATGTGGAATCAATTAATTGACGTTGTGGGGGAGCTGTGTGGGTGGTGCTGGATTTGGGCTCATTTGTGAGCGCAGCTTTTTTGCGCAGCCGCGTGAACGTCCACGGTGGAGCAGGAAAACAGTACCCATATATATTGTGGACTGTTCAGTGCGGAAATGAACGAGAAAGATGTTCATACAACTTGGATTGTTGGACGTAAGAGGAAGATACTCATCTGTCGCGGCCCGGGAGTCCTGCTCCACTTACCGAGACCGTACCACACCTGAACACATGTGCTCGAGGGATGAAGAAGAGGCTTGATATCATTGTCGGATAAGTACTGGACTTGATATGCTTCATGAGCACATGTCGTACCGCGTTTAACAGCCGCGCAACAATGGCCATCAGGGCGCTAGACCCCACAACCAGACGTAGCCGTTCCGTCCAATCGAATCCCTCCAGTTTCAAAAGAGCTTCTTGGAGAGGTCTTGTGTGGACCTCCAGACATTGCCTTCCAATACACTGTATGTGTGAAAGTTCTCTCGCCCTGCAGAGAGTTTGCAATGCTCATCCAGACCTTGATGACCAGACATCAGCCTTTGAGTTTGGTGCGAACCATCGAGACTGATTGTGGTATGAGATTCGAAGTCCATGATGGGTAGCATCGCGTCGAGCTCTGACACGGACAATGTCGATCTCATATCTCTAGGTTTCTGCCGTGACCCAGACAGAGCCGATCCAGGAAAACAGCCTGAGGTCAGCTTGAATTGCTTGTCAGCGAGAGCGATAGGCACTGCCCAGTAGGCTATTTCCGAGATGGAGTTACAACATCGGCTCGAGCTGTACTGTGTGGTAAGAGGGAGGTTCGTAAGATCCTGGGTCAAACGTTGATCGCATTCGCTGTATTGCAGCTTGTCTCGGAGCTGTTGCCGAGGGCTGGGGGTTCTCTGCGCCAAGAAGCGACAAGGCAAAGCATAATCAGTGGTTCGGTATCTTGAAATAGCTGCACAACGGGACTGACTTTGGCTGGACTGGGCAAGGGAATGTCGGTAGATGGTAGTTTAGTACGGTGGACAAAGTTCTTTGCATGGAACGGAAGGGTAGATCATGGGCCGCGGTGATGGACGGGGAGGTTGACAAGGCGCAGCTCGGCATGTGGGAGGGCGGTTTCGCTAGCCACGACGGTTTTGCATCTTCGCCATCAACAACGCCACGCGGAAGACGTCACAGACGAGAAGCGCTTGTTTCTATTGGTGCTGTTGGTGCTCTTGGCGCGCGCCGGGCGAAGGCTGCTGCGATTGGCCAGAAACCGGCATGTCTGCAGGGCGGAAGATGATGGTTGCCGTGCGGGTTGAGGCGGGGGTTTCGAAGGCGGGTTTGCAGCGGTTGCAAGGTTGTCCATGGCCGGCTGGAAACGTTGGGTTGGCCAGAGGCCGTGATGGGGGAATCGCAGTGCTCGAACCAGTGGCGTTGTCGTCCACGGCGTGCAGGCGGACGTGGTGATGGAGGGCAGGGAGACGAAATTAGGCGAGACGGCAGCCGTGGTGGAGGGGGTGGAGCGCGGGCACGGACGGGAATCAGCTGGCGGAACGTGGATGTGAAAGGGCCCTTGCGCTCTATCCTGGTCTGCAAGCGCGGCTAGTCGGGCACCACTTTAGCTTGCTCCTAGCGCTGGCGCTGCAAAAGACGGAGACATGCCTCGTAGTCCCTGTGGCCAGTCCCTGTGGCCGGCCGCCGCAATACACAAGTGGTTCAAAAGCCGACGCAAGGCTCGGGAGTGAATCAAGCCCATGCAGCATCGTGACTTTGGCAGCATCGGCGGAAGAAACCCCGTTTGGCCACGAGGCCGCACTGCTTCCCATTCAGGTCAGCATGTCAGCATCCATGTGCATTGCACCGCTCTTGTGCATGCAAAAGCGAGGCAAGGAACCCTCCACACTCGGTCTTCTAGAAGTTGCGTCCGCCCATGGAACCTATGGAGCAGGGAGTGCGGAAACGCCTGGGGAAACGCCTGTCTGTCAACCTCAGGCCTGCCGTGGCTCACCGGTCCAGACCTCCAGACCTCCAGACCTCCAGACCCCCAGACCCCCAGACCTTCAGACCTTCAGACCCCCAGACCTTCAGACCTCCAGCGGCTGCACCTGTGGCTGTGTCTGTGTCTGCCATCAGGACATGCCCGTCGCATTCACTACACCAAAGCGGCAGGCGGGGGTCGGACTGGCATATGTCTTCTTTCTGCTGACCGCTCACACGGCCGTCCCGGGTAGAACCAACCAGCTTTCAGCCTCCAGCTGCTCGGATCAGGTCCCATGCCATGGCATCAGACGCTGCTGCGCGTAATTCGCGTAATCCGTCTAGCGTGCCTCTGGCGTCTGAGCGTGTCGACCGAAGGCTGGCCTCTACCATCATCTCCTGCGGAATAAACAACCGTCATCAAAGAGGAGCGCACTGGTTGCCATGTATACTATAGCATCCATCACCACGGATCCGTCATTGTACGTAAGTGTCTGCAGCGTCAGAGCTGGGAACTTCGGAGCGAGCTTTGGCTGAGCGTCTTCATTGGCTGGTTATTTTGGGGCCGATCCTTTTCCATCACACCACAACGACTCTGCACCACAAGACTGCTAAGTACAGGCCAGCATTGCGCTAGAACGCTGCCACTTCCAAACGAACCAACCCTAAATCTGCCTGCCCATCCATCCCATCCCGCCAGCCGTAGCGAATCGGTTGTCCCGCTGCCCGTGTCTCTTTCTGCCAACACCCTGCCTAACACCCTGCCTGTCTTCTTCCACTCTCTTCCCTCTTCGCTTTCTACCCTGCTCTTTCTGTACAAGGGAGTGAATCTACAATCGATCCGCTTGCTGCTCAAACAAATATGCAAACGCTCGTGACAAGACTAAAATGATCGGCGCCGAGAATAATGCAGTCGTGAATCGTCGTCAAACTTCGTCAAATGCGCGTGCGTGCATGACCTCTTCCTGTTCCTTGGTGCCGTGCCATGCGAAAAAATGTCTCCAGCTCTTTTCTGGCTTAGCCGCCTTCGCATACGACACCGCCCTCGCGAGGCCATGTATCTTGCGAGGCGTGACATCTCGCTAAATCTTCAAATTCGGCTACTGCACCGCTTGAATTGCGCCGAGACCCATCCAAGTGGCTGCTGCCATGGCCTGCGCTACGCCGCCAGATGGCTGTGATAGGACCTGCGGAATGGTACCAAACTACAGGAAGCATGTGCGGCATCCCTCTTAGGTTCGCCGTCGCAGACCCGACTGGCTCTGCTTGGCGTCTTCATCCACCACCCTCAGTCGGCCCTACAAGCTTCCACCGTCGTTGTATTGCGAAGGAACCTGCGTGATGGCTATGGCGTGGCTCGCATATCCGCCACCGACGCTGCGCTGGACGGGGGCTGAGAAGCAAGTCTGGTGTTCCTGGGGTATCGTTCAGTCTGCTTCCGTTTACGTCCAGATAGGTGTAGCCACGAACCCGCTGGTATATCCAGACATTCCATAATTATAGGCTTGCTCTGAAGGCACCGCATACGGCGGCAGTAGCACATTAGCCGACGATCCTAATGGGGACGCGTAGTTGCTAGACGCGTAGCTGCTAGGCGGGTAGCTGCTGGTAGCGTACGTGCTCGACCCATACCCCTCTGTCGATGTTTGTGGAACGTCGAGGAACGGGGACGTTGGCGTAGAGGTCATTGCAGGCGGCAAAAATCCTAGAGGCGACGGTGCAAAGGCGGGACTGAGGCTGTGCGCCTGGCCATAGCTGTATTGTGCGATCTGGTTCTCGAGGTCCAGGTTGATGCTCTCCAGCGCATAGGATGGCTGTTGCACAGGAGAGACGGCCGTCATGTGTCGCTGTGACCATTCTCTTCTGGTTTTATAGGAAGAGACCATGTCGATGGGATATTGTACCAGATAGGACATGGTTTGGATCCTCGAGTCGTATCTAGGATCCTGATACCCTTGTATGACGGTGACAATCTCTTCGAGTGGGAGAAGGGACAAATTGGAGACAAAGACAGAAGCTACATCCGGGAACATGGGTTCCAGGGCTAGCGCGGTCGCGTAGAAATGCGCCAGAACGCACAGCACGTTCACGTCGCCGCGTTTCGCGGAAAGGAGGAGATGGGCACCCAGAAGAGCCACTTGCGGAGCGCGTAGAGTTGGTTAAACTGCTCTTCAGGCGCTTGTGCTTGGCTAGATGCTCGTAAGCGATCGAGATAGCCTTTTAACTGATCTACCCATTTCGTTTCCTGGTCGTTGCGGCTGAGATATGGTTGCATGCGTTGCAGTGAGTTGTGGACGTCCACGAGTGTATTCAGTTGCTGCGTGCGCGCTTCTTGGGACACCGGTGTGCTGATTGAGTTCATGAAGTGCTTGTTGGGCATTGGGCTGTGCTCTGCGATGTAGGCTGCGAACAGAGATTCGTGTCTCCAGGACTGCATGGACTGGATGACGGTCTTTGTACCAGTGACGAGCGAAGCCCAACCTCTCCAGTCGGTAGCTTGCCAAGCTAGTAGGAGAGAGGAAGCCAGCACTGCATCCGAGTTCTGCTTGGTGAAGCTCGAGATGCCGTCGTGCAGGCCCTTTAGCGCGATGCTTGCGTGGTGGAAAGCCAGATTTCGGGTTTCGGTAGACTGTGAGATCCAGGCCAGGTGAGAGGCGGAGAAAGCGAGGATAGAGTGCATGACGAAAGGATGGGAAGCAGCAATGCTCATGAATCTGGGACAGTTAGCCACTCAACGTCTTGGGGGTAGAGGGTTTTGTTGGCTACTCACTTGGGCATCATGTCGGCCCACAGCGTCATCTTGGAGGTCCTATTCCTGAACATCTCGTTCGTAATGGAGGAGAGGTGGTGAACCAGACGGAGGTCGGTCTTTGCATATGCTCGCCATTGAGGTTGAGGGTAGATTCGAAGTTCAGGGAAGGGGAACTCTCCTGTCTGTCTCCACACCTCAATAGTAGCTTCAATCTCGGGAGTCCAGAGAAGGTTGGGCTGCTGAGGAGTTTGCGGGGACTCGGGCATCGTGGCAGTGGGGCTATCCATGTAATCGCACCGAACTTGGTGCTTGGTGCAATTGCGACTGCGAATCAGGTTAGGGTTGGAAACAGGCAAAGTTAGGTTGCAAACGTACCATTGTGGGAAGGTCTCATCACAGCGAATGTGTCTCCTCTTGCAAGTCTTGCAGCCCTTTCGGGACTTTGTGTGACTGCGCCTCGAAGGGCCGCCGCCTGGACCAGCCATTGGGTGAGGTGGTGATTTGAAGCTTTTGAGCGAAAGTGAGAAGCGGATGGAACAGTGTGCTCGAAGGAATTCGCGTTGGCGTGTGCCGGGTTGGGTAGTGTTGTATTTAGTGTTTCTCGAATCTCTGGAGTGCTAGAGGTGGTGAGGGGGAGAGCTGGCGGGGGCTGGGTATATGCAGGCAGCAAGCACTTGGTAGGCGAGATGTTGAAGCGAGAGTAATGTGGTCGTAGACCGGTGACAGGGTGGTGTTCTGGAGGCTGAAGGGCCGGAACGGTTTGGTGATATATACCGCAGCGCACCGATGGGAAGCTTAGACAAATCTAGGGCTGAGAAGTATTGACGCAGAGCTAGCGAGGCCCCCGGCGGAGGTGCGACAGGACGAAGTGACAGCGGAAAAAGGTCAAGACTCGAGAGTATGCAACGTGCCCCCTGCAGCATGGCCGGCCCATACCTCGTTCGGACAAAGAGGACTTGGGCGGAAGCAGAAGCGCTAGAGCCGCTAGAGCTTGGTTGCAAAAGAAGGCCCTGGGACGTCAAGACGGGCCCAACTACGATGAGAGGAGGATAGCGCCCACACAAATAGCAGTGACGCCACGAGCGGCGGAAGGGGACCTGTGTGGCAGCCGGTAGAGGCGGCGTGACGGGAGAGGCTAGTGGAGGGTGCGGGAGCTACAGCCAGCAATGGAGTAACTGATTCACGGCTGGCTGGAGCTTCTTGCAGGCTGGAGCTTCTTGCAGGCTGGCAGGCTGGCCGGTTGGCACACGCTCGTATGGCATAGCCTCCCAGTGTAACTCCAGCAACTCCAGTAACTCGTGCAACTCGTGCCATTCGTGCAACTCGTGCGTCGCCTGCATCGCCTGCAACGCTTCATCTCTATGCGGAACCATGGGCCCTTCCCTTTCGAGCAGCTGTACCCGCGCCTGGCACGGCGCATGTTGCTGCTGAGGGCCAGCTCAGGAATGAAACCCTACTTACAACGAGCACTGAGCGAGCCAGCAAGCAGCAGGGCAAGCCCGGGCCGCGCGGTGAACGCCTCTGTCCGCCGCCGGCCGACTGCTGGGGGTGGCCCCTCTTTGGATAGCCCCCTGTCGTCTGTATGGAGACGGACGGTTTGGCGTCGTTGGGCATGCCGATGCTATGGCTGCACACACGGTGGGTGGGCAGTGGGTGCTCATCTCATCGGCTAGAGCACCGCCAGCGTGCAGAGCAGACGCCCTGCCACAGTACAGTACCTAGAGGGAGCGAACCGCCCAAAACCCACGGGTCGGGCGGTGCGGTGGAGGTCATCGGCCTCAGCAGCGAGAGGCCCGAGGGTGAAAGAGCAGCAAGTGGTGAGCTGGCCAGCAAAGACGAGCGGACCAGCTGCTGGCGGAGCGGACGCCTGACGTGTTGCCATGCCCGGAGAGCCGCTCGCCATGGTGTTGCATGGTCGCATGGAAGGCGAGGTGCACGGCGAGCGATTTACTCTGCCATCCGGGGTGGACGAATCAGACGGTGGGAGGATGCAGACGCAGCAGAGTTGATGGCGCCAAACCCAAAAGCTGCTTACGCTGGCGAAAGTGCCGGGGTCTCGAGGTTATTTTTGGCCCCTTGTGCGCCGTGCTTGGCCGCTTCTTCACCAAGTCTAGTCACCAGACGGCAGCGTTCGTCCGTCCTGGACACGACGGCGACGACGGCGATGAGGCTGATGATGATGATGCCGATGCTGATGCTGAGGATCGTGTCTGCATGGACCGTCGTGAGAATGCGACTCCAGTCCACCCACCGCCTTGCCGATCTGTCTGTCACGCTGCGCTGACGATGACCTGAGTTTGGCCATGCAGCCACGATGCATGGGCTTGCACACCCAGGTACAGGCGCTCGAATTGGCAGTACCGGAAGGATTCGCTGGACCGGGCATCCAGCTCGCGGACTACTCTGCCTATACATGTGCTTGCTGTTGACGCTTGCCTGCCTCGCCGCCAAACCTCAAGCATACGCGAGCCGGTGCAGTGGATCTGCACATGTGCACAACCTGTATATGTGTATGTGCCGTACAACACAAAAGTAGGTCCAACACATCGGGGTCGTCTCCCGCTGCATGGCTGTTAGCCGTTTACCTATGTACCGCTACAGCGTCACTCTTCTCGTGTCTCCGAGTCGCCTACCCCCAGTGGAGCAGTGAGCAGCAAACACGAGGCCATACTTGGAAACAGGGCGCCGGCAGCCAATACTCGACGATGCCACAGAAAGACCGAGGTACGGTGACAATAGTCTGCCATGACATGGCAGATGCGCGGGAGCAGAATATGTAGACTAGTGACGAGTGAGGTTATCACACGCGCTATTCTTAGGAATAAACTCTTAAGCTTGTTACCACACCTGCATCAGCCAGAGTCAAGGGTAAGCCTATGCCCTGCACGCCCATCTGGGGTCGTGGCTAGGCTAGGGTTGCGAGAAACCTCTCCTCTCCATTTCTTCCCTCGGCCTGCTCCGTCTTCGATTACGGTTGCAGCAGTGGCATGCCTCAACTGCGCAATCAATGCATACATAGATAGCTGCGTGTAAGCCGCCCACATGTCCACGGCCAGCAGCAATCCATCAATCCATCAATCAAACCATCAATCCATCAATCAAACCATCAATCCATCAGTCAATCCATCAGTCAATCAATCAATCAATCAATCAATCAATATCCAGATAGTGCCCAATCCACCACCAGCCAGTTCTAAACAAGTGCGACCCTGCTCTACCGCCCGCGCGGCCATCTGCCCCTTTCAGAACCGTGCCAGGCTACACAAACACACGTCCTCCCACGATCCTTCCACCGACCACACCGTGGGTTTTCGCATGCAGTGCAGTGCAGCGTGCTCGACGTTCCGTAGTGCCACCGTACCGTTCCGTGTCGGCTTGTCTGCACCACCCGGGCCCGTGACCTGCGCTCGTACCGTGAAACATATCGCCGGCTGTCGAGTCGAATATAGTAATGCGTTACCAACAACTATGCGCATAGCTGTTCCGAATCTCCACAGCGCGCACAGCGATCACCATTGAAAATTCTGAGAGGCGCTATTTGTCAAGCTTGGTCATCCCGCACCGCTGCAGGCGCATCGCTAGCCGACATGCCTTGACAGAACCCCAGATGAAGAGAGAGCCGAGTGACGGCGAGTGGTCGTCTTCCCAGGTGAACGCCATAGCGGTGGTATACTTGTAACCGCTCATTCCACATTCCTCGCGTGGCCTGGATCGAACAAGGATGCTCCTTTCAGGCTCATGAACCACGACAGCAGTCGGTCGCACTGGATGCACACAGTAAGCAAGAAAGAAAGACGCATGCTTGCACCCGGACGCAATGGTGAGCCTGCTTTCTACATGCGCAGAATCATTACCTGCATGGCTCGCGTGGTGTTGAACATGGATGATCCTGTGCAGCCAGTCATGAGCCGCATGATAACAACAACAACATGCATGAGATTTCACCGAGGACATGAATTTCTCGGAGAAAAGGCTGCATGAAAGATCATCTAAGCGGACTGGAAGCACACTAAGCCAAGTGATGCGCAAACACCAAGTCGAGATCCATTACACCGCTGCCGAAACGCCTCCATTTCTTCGGTCTTTCTAGTGAAGCAACATGGTACGCCAAAACAGCCGAGGCTCGTCCAACAACACATTGCGGCCAACGTCGCGCCACGGCCACCTCCGTCCGCCTTGTCCACCTCACTGAAACCTGCAGGACAAGCAGACAAGACAGATAGGGCACACAGCATGGCGAGAAAAGACCCCGAATTGCGAAACGTCCTCGGTCGTAAGAAAAAGAAAACAAAGACCACAGTATGCAAAAAAAAACCCGCAACCAGTCGTACGACTTCGATCGCAAGATCACCGCCCTGTTTGCTGATCTGTACATCGCTACCAACCCGCCTGTCACCATCCAGTCGCGACCCAGGCGTCCAAAACAAGCAAGCACGCGGGGCGCTGCGACAGCCATCCAGCCAGCAAGTCAGTCAGCAAGCAAGTCAGCAAGTCAGCCAGCCAGCAAGTCAGCCAGCCAGCCAGCAAGCCAGGAAAAAAACTCCACCACTCAGAAGCCTACAGACCCCTTTACCTACTATATCAAGGCAAGAAAGCCGACATTGCAAATGTGCTCCCACCATCCATTCATCACTCACTCAACCACTCAAACAGACCCTCCCCTTATCCATCCATCTATCCACCCATCTATCCCTCTGTCGCACATCAAGTCGAGTCGAGTCGCCACGTACAAAAACGTCGCACAACCCATGCACCCACCCACCCATTGAACCTAACTTAATTTTTTAGTACGACGGCATGGAATTCGCCGTCGCGTGCACCGTCGCTGCCTGATCCAATCACCCGGGACCCGCGCAAACCGCCGTTTATGCATGCTCGTTCTCGTTTGACCCGTCCGTCGGTCGCCGGTGTCTGTGGGAAGTGCGTTGGCGTTTGTGCGCGTGTGGTGTCGGCGCTTTAGTTTAGATTCTTCTGTGACACTGAGGAAACGTCGTGATAATGATGACGATGATCATGGTCACGGTCACGGTCATGGTCATGGTCATGGTCATGGTCATGGTCATGGGTATATGATATCACTGTGACTGCAGGGCCGGTGAAGCGCCGTCGAATCAATCGTGTGTGATCATGGCTTCCGCTCGCGATGCGAAAGCGTGCAAGATTTACTTCTACCTACAGCTATACTATGGACTATGGATAGTGGGGGTGGTGGTGGTGGTGGTGGTGGTGGTGTGGTGATGCGTTGCAGCCAACGAGTGGAATGAACGCCGATGAATGATACGCTGCTGCACCCAACCCAACCCCACGGGCATGAAAGAAAACATCGCCCCATTCCAAGTGGCTGAGAAGCCCGCCTATGCAGCAAGAAGTCGCTGGAAAATGTCTATAGATGCCGGAACCTCCATTGTCGTTCGTAAATGCTCATTGATCTTCTCCGCCCGCTTTGTCCTGCGTTTGATATCCTCCTCTTCCTCAAACTTTTTACCATCCGTTCCAACGCCGGCTCACACATAAAGGGATAGAATAGCGCCTCTGCTAGGTCAACGAACGGGAATACACCCACCATATTCTCTGACCTCGAATATTGGCTTCTAGACAGCGTACAACTCGCGGAAAGTGGCTTGTTGACCACCCGGTAGGCCACCGAGGAAGCTGTCAAAGTCCGGGATCATGCTCTTGTATTGCTGGATGATCTGTTCGTCGTGTCAGTAGGGTGTCAATACTAGTCTAGTCAAATCTACGAACCTGCTTGAACGTCTCGCGACATTGCTGACCAGAGGGGCCAGTGACGAAATTCCGATCGGCAGACGCCATCAAACTGAAGAACTCGAGAAGAGACTGTTCCATAGCGCCAGGATTTGCCAGAACAATTTGCATGAACCCAGTGAGGGCATGTCCCTTCTCGTCGTTCCATGTGACCTTGCTAATTGCTCGAAGGAAGGCGGGCGCGATTTGAGCAAGATGTACAGAGAGATACTGGGCAGAACCTATCCCGAGCCGGCCAAGGGCGATAGCAGCGTTTTCGTTCAGCGATTCTGGTACATTGTTGTCGAAAAGTATTGTGCCAATCTTCTGGAGTAACCTATCCGCATAGGGTTGCATCCCTTCCTTTTGCTGCATAGCAATCTCTCCTACTGACCAACAAGCATTGTTGATGACCGAGTATCCAGACTCGTCATGGCCGATATGAGCCGGTGAGGCCTCAAGCTGAACAATAAGAATCTCCAGGATAGCAGGCAGGCAAGGTTGCAGTTGCTCAAAAACGCAAATGGCACAGTCACCAAGCAAAGCGTATGCGGATTGTCGTACATCGTTGTTAGAGTCACTCATGCAAATGGCCAGTAGCTGAAAGAAGTTTGGGGTTCCAGCAACCAGTTGAGCACTATCCTGTGCAGGCAAAGCTTGAATCATGGCGCTCAGGAGATCGACGGCGGTGATTAGGAAGTCCTTGTCAGGTATCTCGAGACTCGGGTTCTCGGTGGCCATTTGACTCTCCTGGAGATTCCGATGAATGATGCTGATACATCGGGCGAAGATGCCGCTTGCGTACTGAGAAAACTTGCGGTCGAGCGCAGTTGCAACGTAGGAAAGACACTCGAGTAAAGGTATCACTTCTCTCGAATGATCTGAGACTTTGTTCCAGCGCTGTAACAATGCCGGCATAAGCATGACAACAAGTTCGTCTTGCGCAAGCGCCGGTCCAACATGCTCTGCAAGTGTCTGAACACAGTCATATAGAATGTACATGTTCTTGTCCTTGTACATCGCAAAGCATTGGATGAATTGACGAACAATGACTGGACAGTAGTCAGCGAGCTGGGTGTTCGCCTTCTCCTCAAGATGTGCAAACGCTGATGCCGCAGCTTCTTGCACACCCTTGTTACTGTCGAGCATCTTCTTCAGAATACCATCCATGATAGGCTCAAAGTACTGTTGTTTTCCAGCCTGATCCAAGCGCGCTGCCCATCCAGAGTACCGTCCAAGGGTCCAGCACGTGATCTTTCGGACGACAGGTTTCGGATCTTGCAGGAGCGTGATGAGATAGGGAGTAAGCATGGGAAGGTGGGGCTGCACCACATGCATGCAGCCGTCGGCAATGGCACCGAGAGCAAGGACTGCCGACTCCCTGTTGGGCCATTCAGCGTGGCTGAGGTTGCTTGTGAGGTAGGGAAGCGTGGCCTCGAAGACAGCCTCATGGAAGACTCCTGCCAGTACGTCCAGTGCTGCAGCCGAGCACTTCCGTAGATTCCACGCGTCTTCTGGGTCGCCAAACGAATCATCGTCATCAAAGTCGTCGATCTCACCATCACTAAGATCGTCATCCCCGAAGCCGGTAGCTGCGCCATTGGTGAGAACGGTCTCGCCGCTGGCGTTGGTTTTCATCCGGCCTGATTTACTTGAAGCAAAGTTTGGCCGAATGTCCTGCTCTCGATCGTCGACATTGTAATCCTCCTCTTCACCCTCGAGTCGCAAGACATCATCTTCGCTGTAAACCATGCTCTCTAGAAGCACAGGGACGATCTTCGCCAGGTAGGGACCCAGATGATCGCGCATTCTTTCGTCCTCTGCAACGCAGAGCCAGAACTCGGCAGCATCTAAAGCCAACTCCTCATCGTCCTTACTGCGCTGTTGTGCAACCATGTAGTCAACCAGACCTTCCATGTGTGGCACCATTTTCTCCGGCGCAATATCTGCAACGTGCACAAATGCTCGACAGACTTGTTTTCTAACATCCTCGCTTGAATCACTCGCGATAGAGAACAGCTGTTGCATCAGCGTGTCGATGTTGGACAAGACGACTTGCAGCTTGTCTGGGATGAAGATGTTGATCGCGGCTATCGCATCAGCGCGTACTCGTGGAATGGGGCTTGTGGTAAGCTCCAAGAGCTTAGGGAATACGAAGCTCAATGGTCGTTGGCCCTGGTATTCCTTATCCAGAGCTTTCCTGTGGTCTTCGCATATCTTCAACAACGCGCTCATGCCACCCTCCTGCGCCTGGATGGAGACGTTAGCACTCGTGTTGCTGACGATGCTGACAAGATCTGAGAGGATCTGAGGCCAGCCGAGAATGCCTCCCTGGCGCACGACCTCGGTGATGACGTTGCCGGCGTACAGGCGCATCTGTTTGTTCGAGTCTTGCAGGCCGACCATAATGATGTTCTTGATGTAACTTTTTGTGGCTTCATCCATGGTCTTTAGCGACCCCTTCACGTCGTTCTTTAGCATGATGGCCGCTGCAGCGCGGGCCTGGAAATATACGCTGCCGTCCATATCGACACCTGAAGGAGGCTGGCTGCTCGAAAAGAGGTATGCTAGGTATTTGTCGAAATCAGGCGAAGTTCTGGCTGTCCTGAGCATCTGCATCGCCCCAAATGTCAGTGCAACAGCTCAATGCGAAAGTATGACTGGGGCTGACCCACGATCTCGGCGTTCTTCCGTGCGCTCTCATTGCTTCCAAGCGAGTCCTTGAGGCACTGTGCCAGCTGCCGCAACGTCTGTTCCTCGGGTTGCCACGACATTGTGAAGCGCAATTTGCTGTGTAGTGCAGGGAAGTCGAAGTCTGTTTAGCTGCGCAATTCTGATCCGCTATCTCCAAGGGAAAGAAGATGATAACTCTCGGGTGAAGGCGATACGGGTATGAGTGTTCGTAGTGGCGCCTCAAGCTGGTTCTGTTGGTGCAACAGTGGTTAGCCTTTGCCATGCGCACAAAGCAATACCAAGAGTGGAGGGTCTTGCAGGCGTACCAGCTCTTAGTGTCGATGCGTTCTACAAAGCTACAATCATTGTGAAGTCATAAGATGTCGGGTTGTCTAGGAAATTCGGCAGGCGTTGTGGTCGCAAGTTTGCGTAGAATGACGCGGGGGACGGTGGGTGCAGCTTTGGAGGGGTACGAGGGCGACACGGCCCTGGGGCTATTGTGCGGTGCGGAGGCGCAACGGTAGAAACGGGGCAGCGGTACGACACAAGCACAGGTGAGGACAGACAACAGGCGATACCTGAGGCGACGACGTGTGGCTTTCTCGAGCTGTATGCACTGCGGACAGTAGAAATGTGAAGTGCGCTAAGTTAGGCCCACCTCCCTGATCGGATTGGTCTAGTGAACCGCAAACATGTGCTGCTACTCTACTCTTTGGTTCTGTGAAACACCGCCTGGGCCTCGCCCAACACGGCAAGCCTCGATGCCTCTCGATATCACACACTGCAATGTTGCGCAGTGTAAGGCTCATTAAGCAGCCATGACATATCTGACGTGTAGCAGGCAGCCTCCTTGCACGTTGCACTGCGCCTGCATTGTCACCCCAACTTTGATCGAATGTTTGGCATTGTGCGGACCTTTCAACCCCAGGATATTTCTGTTAAACAGCTTCTCTGACACCTGGTAGCTACCTGCGATACGACTATCAATTTCCTGGGAGTTTGGATGGTTTGGCTCGCAGCTCTTTGCTCTGTGCTGCCCCTAAGGCTTGTGCGTGGGGACCGTGGAAATGAAAGAGAAATGTGTCCAGCAAAACGGTAGAACAACACCCTTCAGTGCTGAAATGGATTGTACCCTTTCATAAATAGAATATTTGGCATGTCAAACTTCAATACACGTTGCGCAACAAAAGTCCCAAACGAGACAAAGCTTCTCCATCAGCATGGGAGCGAATCATGTCCGACCACAAACTTCAATGAGCATAGGGACGTTTCGGGAGCAAAAGCTTGGATGAGGCAACTTTCGGGGTGTAGTGTGAGCTTGTCATGTCGAAGGAATGGTGAAGTTGGCATCCGGGCAGACAACGTCACGGATGTCTGTCACAAGTTCAAGAGCAAGCATTGCAACATAACCCATGTTCGTTATGGAGGCTTGATTGCGAACAAGCTCAAAGACCTTGACAGACTTAACAACTTTCATGAGATTTACGAGCGTTTTTCTTTTCTGGTTTACACTTTGATTGAGCAATTCAATATGTTGCTTCATGCTCAGATACCCCCGCATCTATCTGCATTTGTATTCGATCTTAGCGTCATTCAGTCATCTCAATACTTGGCTCAACAATGCATCCGCTTCATAGCCCTATAGGAGATGACACAGATGGGCCAAGGGCATTCGGAAGTTATATCCAGTATGATGTACCCGGTACGGCTGCTTTCATCTAGTCAATTGCAGCTGCGAGGTTTCAGTAGAGGGCAGCAAAACTGGTCCGCCAGCCGTCACTTTCCAGGCTCAATGGAACGTGTCACGGCTTCATACATGTCAACAGACGGCCTGACATGATCCACTTGCTCATCCATAGATGATCTATTGCGCTAATAATGCGTTGTAGCACACGACGATTACGCAACTTTGTCCACATCGACGACTCAGGGAAGGACGCTGGGTTGCTCGATCTCGCGTATAACCATATCGTTCAGCAGTGAGTGCCCAGATAATACTGGCTCGTTTGTGACATGGTTAGCATAGCTCGTCCATCACTTGACGGTCTTCTCCGGGGCAGAACAAGACTGTTCGAGTAATAGCTAGAGAAAGGTAGTTGCTGTGGCTGTCTAATTGACGAAGCTCGCCGATCTGACAGGCAACCCTGCAGGCGACCGGTCTGAGCATTACACCACCGAAAACGTTCCCAGTGCTTGGTCTTGGAATCATTGGGGTTGTTCGAGTTCGATCGAGGATCTTTTTCGTATTCATGATGTCGTGTTGCAGATAAGAGCCGGCTACTGACTATTATCGCCAAAGACCTCCTACAGACACTACCGTAGTTGTGTATCTTCGTAACATTACTGCATCCTTTGCAAATTTACTGAGAGAACCTTTGTATAGCAAAAAGTCAAACTATTAGGAGGGTTTGAACTCAACGGGGGATAACACGAAGTCGGCAGCAGCAGTGTGTGCGAGGCTGACATCAGGTTTCAGCTACTATGCAGCACAAAATAGTACGCAGTCTGTTCTTAATGTCGTGCAGGCCATTCAAGATATTACCGCAATTCATGCATCGCCAACGAGCTGCTACTCGATGATGTTTGACTTGGAAAGTTTGCTGCAGCAACTGTGCGGTACGCATCAATCGAAACAGCACGTGCAAGCACCTTCAGATATCTATCTGCGCAACTATGCACGGGCATGTCTGCAATATCCACTGCTTAGCTCTGTAACATCACTCTGACAGAGCATCTATTCATAGGAAGCGCCTGCTGGCGGCTCTGCGGCGAGGTGGTGTTTCAGAGTCTCTGGTAACTGATGGACGACTGGGTGCCTCCGAGGCCGAGGCCGGGCCCTTCCCGCGCGTCTACGCGTCTGCAGTTGGGGATGTCCAATCTCACGCTGCAAGGTGCACTGCGCGACTCGAAGCAAGGAATAGCAGACCATCAAATATGGTCTGCGTTGTCTCCCAAGACGCGTTGCAGTGACAGTAGTTGTCGTTGGGCAGGTCTGGATCGTTCTTGAGACTGACCGCTTCCAGTCAACCTCGTTGGCAGACTACGCTGAGGCCGTTCCTCGACTCCTGTACACTATCTCTCTCTCTCTCTCTCACACACACAGTGTTGTACCACTGCATTTCGCTAATCGACGGTGATTCGGAATCCCCGGCAGTGTTGCGGATCTTTCAGGCGTAGTGGCACTGTGGCAGGACATAAGCTCGAGGTGGCAAAGCACTGAGCGCAGGACCCAAGCCAAGCAGAGCTGCCAGGCACTTCAAGTCTCACGTATCTAGTGGCGGTTCACGACTACGACACACAACACCGCCGGCTTACCTGTCCCCTCTTCCTGCGCTGTCGCGTTCCCTTCGCCTGTGAGTGCAGCCCGTACATCACCGCCCACATCGCCGCCCACATCGCCATCTCGT
Organism: Ascochyta koolunga; assembly: GCA_026119515.1. Classification (NCBI taxonomy): domain Eukaryota; kingdom Fungi; phylum Ascomycota; class Dothideomycetes; order Pleosporales; family Didymellaceae; genus Ascochyta; species Ascochyta koolunga. The sequence goes on along the minus strand of JANLCG010000001.1, from coordinate 136,575 downwards.
CGCCGGCGACTCCCGCGGACCTCCGTTGCGTCACACCAACCACTCGATCCCCGCCGCTGGGTCGTCGCAGCCACGCCGACCGGGCTCCTTCACAGCACCCGTCGCACCACGAGCGCCGCTGCGCCTGCTGGCAGTGCCGTTGCCCCGTCGCCATCCCCAAGTGATTCAACAGTACCGGCTGCAGAGCCCCGCGCGCCACCATGTTGCCGCAAGAACCGCTGCAGGCCGTCCTGCCGCCCACGACCCTGTCCAGGTCGTACCTCGCAATCAACCATGCCTCATCTACAACGCCTACCGTGCTCGCCGACGCCGCACATGCTCTTCATTCATCCTCCAGAGACGCCTTACGGAATGCGCGCTACAACAACGGCAACAACGACGGCCTGGGGTCGACTGCCAAGGGCATTATGATTGGCGTCTTTTCGGTCCTCGGTGCCGCAGGCTTCTGCTTCCTTATCTTTACCATTGTCTACTACTTCCGCTACACGCAACAGGGCCGCATCTTCCTCGACCGAATCACACGGCCAGGCGAGTATGACGATGAGCAGCAGTTCGCCAAGGAGGAGGCTGAGGCGCTGGAAGACATGGACGATCTGCAAAGAGCAGAGTACCTGCGCGCAAAAGGTAAGCGCACCGTCTTGGACGCTTGACAAAACCCTTTTTCTAACACCCGTCAGCCTTCGTGCAGGTCAACCCCCGAGTCTGTGCAAACCGACATATCCCTCTCCCAGTTCCTCGCAATCCAAGAAAAAGGCGTTTCTGCCTGGGAGTTCGAACCAGAGCTGGAGATTGCCAATTGCTTCGTTGAGGGCCGAACTGAGATTGAGTTCTTCGACTCTGAGTGTAGTGTCCAAAGCAACCTGCCGATACCGAAGCAGAACGAAGTCTACTACTGGGAGGCTAAGATTTACGAGAAGCCAGAGAACACAAGTATTGCAATTGGCGTCACAACCAAGCCATATCCCCTGTTCAGACTACCAGGTGAGTCTACCCTCTGGCCACGTTTACGATCCCGCATACTAATCAACGCGCAGGCTACCACAAGTCCTCCATCTCGTACGGATCTAATGGAAACCGACGCTACAACCAGCCTTTCACTCCTTCCGCTTACGGGCCAGCCTACGTCCAGGGCGACGTTATCGGAGTCGGCTACAGGCCTCGCACCGGGACTGTCTTCTTCACTCGCAACGGCAAGAAGCTCGATGATGTTGCACACGGCCTCAAGACACAAAACTTCTTCCCTACAGTCGGCGCCCAAGGTCCTTGCCAGGTACATGTCAACTTCGGACAGATGGGCTTTGTCTTCATCGAAGCCAACGTTAAGAAATGGGGTCTTGCCCCTCAGACTGGCAGCTTGGCGCCGCCACCACCGTACGGCAGCGAACAAGGATCGATTCTCCTCGACTCTGGTCGCGAAGGCATCAGGGAAGGCATGGCTGGCAATTACATTTCTGCAGGTTATGGGCACGCACGATCCAGTAGCCAGCAAGTGCGTCTTGGACGTAATCCGCCCACAAGTCCTGGTCCTCAACGCAGCCCCACTGACATCTCCCTGGCAGCATTCAGCCTGGTGGACTCAAACGAAGACATTGGCGAAGGAACAAGTGCAGAGGCTAGCAACGTGCACGACGTAGCTCACGAGACCGCTCGTGGGCTCGGATTTCTTCAACCCGGAGAGCTTCCACCAGAATACACCAGCCCTGTTGGGTCACCAAACCTCGAGGCTGGCCGCCGCATGCGCGACTATTGGGAAGAGCGCGAGCAAGCACCGCTCTTGCAGAACCAGCAGCATGAGCCAGAGTCAGAGCGGCCTCTACCCAGTTACGACGCTGCAGTGGCTGGTGCACCACACATTCGACCACCCACAATTAGGGTGCGAAGCTCCACGCAGACGTCCCGAACGCCCCGTGGTGGGCGACGATGAGCGTCGTCATCTTTGTATTTTCAATCATACTCTTTCCTGTTTTCCTGGATCTAACTATACCCCACCTCTTAGCATATCTCCTCTCGATCAGGTATGAGAGACGTCGCAATGTACATATGGGGGTTCGCACTTTGAAGCTACGACTTTGGCTCGAGCTATTGGCGTTTGAAGCGAGCGAGCATGGCTACGCTGTTGCACAATTGTTATTGGAGCTTGGCCGATTGGAACGGAGGGTTAATACCATTACGGTAGATGTTTCGTTACGGTGTTTGTGGCAAGATGGAGTAAAGGATTTTCCGCAGAGCGACAACTTGTCTTATGTTATGTCAATACACACATTCCTATGTTCTCACGACCTCCATGCAGGCAACATGTATGCGTAAGTGAATAAGAAGATTACAGTAATCAGCAAATATGTCTCGACGGATAAATTGCGAAGTCCGACACATGGATCAGGCGGCTCCGCACTCAAAGATCGTCGCGGTGTTGTTCTTGTCTCGTACAGCAATCACTTCGTGTCGAAGCAAAAGTGCATCCAGCTCAAGGTCTGCAGATACAGCAGCAGATCGAGCGAGGCAAGAGACCGGTCTAAAAAGAATCATCTTCGCAAATATCAGATCCATCTTTCATCACGATGGCAGCGGGTTCGCACAAGCTGACAGTATTGCATTATCAACCAGTGGTGATAGTATTCAAGCCACGCAGCACGTAACGAAGTTTTCTCAGATCTGGAGGGATTATGTCATCTTTGCTAACCAAGCTTGGGCGCTAGCGCGGGAGTCCGGCCATCTTAACCTCTTCAGACCTCCAAGATGCGTTTAAGGCGTCCAATCAAAAACCCTAACAACCGAACCGTGTATGCATCGCCCGCTCAAACCCACCAGTAACCGGTGATGCCCAGTAGGTTGGGCGGCCTCGTGCCTCGAGGACGCTAGTAAAGAACGGCATCCCGCTCGCCATGTTGAGCGGCAGGCTCATCCAAGAATCTTCCATTTTTTCTCCCATCGTCTATTCTCATCCGTCATCGTCCTGTCAAGACATCCAAAGTACGGCACAACAGCCAAGATGCAGTCACACAGCAGACAACAGCCTGATCAAGGTATTTCATAAGCGATCGCATGAGACCGGTGTTCGCTGTCCATCGTTTCTACGATTCCATCAACCCCAGGTGGAAGGAAGTGCAGAGTGATGGCAGTGTTCTGAGAAATACGGTCGGAACTTGATCAGGTTAACGCCTGCGAAAGGACTTCATGCTTTGCGCCCCAACTTGGAGGCTGCTACTGACTGGCACAGGGCTTTTTGCTTGCGAGAAGACAGCTCAGAAGAGTTGATATCAGGGGACTCAATTGAGCAATACTCATTGCTCGTCCATTGTTGTTCAATCCACTTAAAAGAACAGCCATGTCGGTCATCCATGAACACGAGAAGAACGTGCGTGAACACGGTTCGCCACCTCATGGTGGCTACGATCCAGCCTCTCTGGACAAAGATGTTGCCATTGGGTTGGTCGGGGAGCGCGCACGAGATATCGATCCTGCGGTTGAGGCGAAGGTGCTCCGGAAAATTGACTGGTTTTTGATCCCGGCTATGATTGTGGGTATGTGTTGCCCCCGGCATCTATGTGTGAAGTCAACACTGATCCGCATCTTCAGGTTACGGTTTAGTCTACTACGACAAGGCTATCCTCGGTTCTGCAGTCTTGTTCGGCATGACCAAAGACCTCAGCCTGACTGTTGTGAACACACAGACTACGCCACCTACCACTAGCACCCAGCGACTTAGTTGGGCAACGTCCATGTTCTACTTTGGTATGCTAGCTGGTCTGTATCCCATGACTTTTGCGCTGCAAAGGTTCAATATCGGGAGGATCCTTGGTGGTGTAGTGGTTGTTTGGGCGGGTATCTGTATGCTCACTGCCGCTGTGAGCACCTACCAGGGCTTGTACATTCAGAGGTTCTTCTTGGGTTTTGTCGAGAGCATCATTCCAACAGGCTTCATGTGTATCGTTAGTGGTTACTACACACAAGAGGAGCAGGCTTTGAGGCAGTCTTGGTATGTTACATTGCACAACGTGCCAGGCGCTTTTCACTGACCGACATGCAGGTGGTTCGCTTCGACCGGTCTGTTCACCATCATTGGTGGTGCACTCAACTACGGGTTTGCTCAGATCACGGGCGGTGCTCTGCGCAGATGGCAGTATATTTACCTCTTCGCTGGTTGCCTTACCTTCCTCTTCGGCATCTGGTGCTTTTTCATCCCCAACTCGCCCGCCTCGGCATGGTTTCTCACGCCGGCAGAACGTATAGTGGCCGTCGAGCGTCTCCGTAAGGGTCAAACTGGGGTCCGATGCCAAAAGATCAAAATGTCGCAAATCCGCGAAGCATTTCTGGATCTCAAGCTCTGGCTTGTTTTCATCCTCATGGCATCCGCATACACTGTCAATGGCGCAGTGTCCGGCTTCGGTCCTCTCATTGTGAGTACATTCGGCTGGTCTACCCTCGAATCCATCCTCTGGCAATTTCCTCTTGGAGCGCTCTGTCTGAGCACAATCCTTCTGTGTGGCTATCTGTCCAGCAAGATTCCCAACATTCGCCTGGTTCTCCTGATTGTCAACTGCCTCCCTGTCATTGCCGGCTGTGCCATGATGTGGAAAAGCAAATGGACGTACCATGCGGGGGCGCCCGTAGCAGGATACTCGATCATCGGCACGTTCGGTGCCGTCGTCAGTCAGACCATTGTCATTGGTATGAGCAATGTTGCAGGCGCAACGAAGAAGAGCGCCATGGCAGCAGCGATTTTTGTGGCGTACTGTGTGGGCAATATCGTTGGGCCGCAGCTCATCAAGAGTCAGACCAAGGCGCAGCATTACCCGGAACTGTGGTCGGGGCTTATCATCTGCTATTGTATCACCATGGTGGCAGCTGTGGCGCTATATGTGTTGCTCAGGATGGAGAACAAGAAGAGGGACGGCTTGCCGGTCGATGAAGACGAGAGGGACAAGCTTGCATTTATGGATTTGACGGACAAGGAGAACAGGTACTTTAGGTACGTCTTGTAGGTTGGAGTGAGGCTGCTGGGAGGTGGATGGTGGGTGCAGTGTCGACCAACGGAGGAGAGTAAATTGAGAATTCCATGTCCTCTCAGGCGTTTCGAAGACTTGTTCAGCGTCACCCGTTAGCTTCGCGTTGGAACACGAACGAGCTCGGATATGCAGCGGCGCTGGCTCTGACGTGCCGCGCCGGCCCGGCGGCACGTTCGTATTCTAGCATGGTGCATGTCACGATTCAGGTACCGCACACGTCTGCCCGCCCACGCTTCATGGGGCAGTGGAGATGGAGTTGTATCTGGTGTGTTGTAGCCTGTCTCTCTGTCGCTGCAGTGATGGACCGCTTGTTGTTGTCATGTCCCCGGTGAGGCGCTCCACAACAGCACGTCCCGCGCACGCGTCACCTTGGCTCGGGAAGCGGCAGCTCTATCCACATCGAAGTGACGCCCCCAGGCAAGGCAAGCAACACACAAGTGGATAGTCGGCATGGCGACTCCGCTATACCCCTGCAGCCCTGCCCTGCTCCTTCGCCCAACATGCATGTCTTCGGCATTGCTTGCGCAGCGAAAGGCCCACGACCGCTCTCAACACCACGCCCGCCTTCCACGAGACGGGAAAGCTTGATGCCGCACACGTCACATGAGCGATAGGGATGCTTCGACTTCGGCTGGCGAAGCCCGTGAGCTTACCCCGTTCGTTTGGGAGGCTTGCGCTGCTGCTTCTGCTCGCTGTCGTTTGCGCAAACGTCTATCGCCGACTAGTCCATGGTACCCAACACGCTCACCCCGCCCCCTCGCCCTCACATCTCACGTGCTTGTAGATACTGCCGACCTATACAAGTGCTCCGCACTCCTTCACCACGGCCAATGGCTCGACGCGCCCGACCGCAGGCCCGACCGCAGGCCCTTCCAGAACTGGCAGGTGCCCGGCTGCCTCTTGCACGATTACACGGGGTCCGACATCGCCGACTGCAACGACGACGGCCAGGTGCTGTTTGTTGGCGACACGACGGTGCGGCAGGTCTTCTGGGCTGCCGCGAAGAAGCTGGACAGCTCGTGGGTCTCTGATCGACAACAAGAGCTTGACACACACGAGGACTTGTATCTCGAGAAGGGAGGAGCAAGACTGGCCTTCTTGTGGGATCCCTTGTTAAACAGCACGGGGTTTAGCGGGGAGCTGAAGGCGTACATGGACAGAAACAAACCGCGACGTGGAGAGGAGAAGATGCCACCGAGCGACGGCAAGAGGAGGTCGGTGCTGCTGTTTGTTGGTGGTGGACTCTGGCATGCTCGGCATTTGGGCGACGAGTACCTGCCCACCTTCAACCACGTAGTAGACCGCGTTGCAGCAGTCATGTCTACCACCCACGACCGCCTCACAAGCCCAGCCAACATACGAGCCCATGGGAAGGACGGCGTGGATGACCAGATCTTCTTTGCGCCCGTCCCCGACCCTGTGGTCGATCGTTTGAGTCCGTCCCGCGAAGTCAGTATCACGCAAAATAAAGTATGGGCCATGAACGACCGCTTGCAGCTGTGGTCCAATCGTGGACTGAACGTGCCTTGGGTCTACCGAGACATGACGGCCAAGTGGCCCGAAATGGTCGGCGAGAGCGGCCTACATGTTACTGATCGCATTGCAACCCAGATGGCTGACGTTGTGCTCAACTATCGATGCAACGCAAAGGCAGCCCAGAAGCATGGCTATCCGTTCACTAGGACCTGCTGCAGTGCCTACACGCCCGTGAACTGGATGCAGCTTACAATGGTGTTCGTCTTGTCATCTGTTTTAGTCCTGGTCACTTTCAGTCGGTACTGCCGCAAACTTGAAGAAGCCGGCACCTTGAGCTACCTGTCTGACACGCTTGCTGTCTTCTTGCTTGCTGCAGTGTATTGCTTCATTGCCGACAGAACTCACGTCTTCGACAAGATCCCAAAAGATTTCGCTAACGTCGAATTCCGGGTAATGCTAGGCGTCGCTGTCTTGATCTGCCTGATGAGCATCCAGAGCCTCTCGCTTCCTATTACGAGCAGGACACGCTCCCCTGAGAAGGAAGTCCGATCGGCACCCTTTCTACCGCGGGATCAGTCCGATGAGTTCAAGGGGTGGATGCAGATCTACGTGCTCGTGTACGCATACACTGGCGCATCCGACGTCATGGACTTCTACAAGGTATTCCGTGTTTTCATTGCACTCTACCTCATGCTCTCTGGTTATGGCCATGCGACATACTTCCTGCGAACGAGCGACTTCTCCCTCCAACGCGTTCTGAGCGTCGTACTGCGCCTCAATACCCTACCCGTCTTCCTTGCGCTCGCGCTCGACAGGCCGTATACCTCCTACCACTTTGCCCCCTTGGTGACCTTCTGGTTTTTTATCACGTATCTGACCCTCAGGATCGGTCAGCGTTGGAACGAGTGCTTTGGGCTGCTAGTTGTTAAAGTCGTGTTTGCAGCGCTGCTCGTCGCGATTTTCATCCAAGCTCAAGGCATCCTCGAGATGATGGCCGCGTTCTTCAGCATGACTTTCCGAGCAAATGCCAACGTAGATGAACTGCGTTTCCACCTTGGCATGGACAAATACGTCGTTTTTATTGGGGTTGTCGTTGCAGCGCTGCATATCAAAGTCGGTTCGGTGCTTCGTACGCCGCAAAAGCAGTTAAGTTCGGCTGGCTTCATTGTGAAGCGCTACTTTGTTCTCCACCAGATTCTGCTCGTTGCGCTCGCTATCATCGTCATTCCGACTTTCTTGGTCATGACGCGGCAGCTCAAAACTAAACGCGACTACGACTGGTGGATGTCATACATTGCCTGGCTCCCTGCCCTCTCCTTCGTGGTCCTTCGCAACGCGAATAGCTATCTGCGAGCACGGTACAGTCTTTTGTTTGCCTGGCTTGGCCGCATATCTTTCGAGTTATATCTACTCTCGCAGCACATTTGGCTTGCTGGCGACGGCAGAGGGCTCCTCAGAATTGGGTTCCGGTATGGTAGCGGTACGTTTCTGGGCGACAAGTGGCGTGATCTGGTCATCTTGACTCCGCTCTTTGTGTGGCTGTCGTGGAAGGTGCACGAGGCTACGAAGATGTTGACGGCGTGGCTTCTATATGGTCAAAATGCAGCTACAGATCAAGCACAGGAAGAAAGAGGTAAGGACGGAGATGCGATGGAACTGCCTGGATGGCATCATGCGGATGGCGAGGTTGGAGGTGACAAGGAAACATGTCGCCGTGACCAGCAAGACGTGCACAAGAAGATGCTATGGAGAGTGGGCGGCATTGCTGCGGTCATCTGGCTTGCAAACCTGGTTAGTTGAACATGCAGAGCGGAGCCATTGCAATACTAACGAGAACAGTTATACCCATGAGATGAAACTAGACCTTTGTTCCTTACATAACAATCTATCTGCTCAGGCAGTCGAGCGTATGGAAATTTGTAACCCATAGATGAGCAATGCACGATCTACCACATTGCGGAAAACCTGGATACAAACGTGCGCTCGATATCTAACCTTTCGGGGTGAGTAAAGTGGCTTTACCAAAGTATTACCTACTTTCAAGTATCTAGACTGGTACGAATCTAATTATATAAAAGCACCATTATATGCCTCAAGACAACGCTATCAGAGCACAAAAAAGGAATGCCAAGTCCAATTCTTTCTCTCACATAAGAGACGACGTCCTCACTCCCGCACTAGTACTCACTCATAAGATGTGGGTCGACACGTCGTCGTACCATGTGCCAAACTGCCATGCACCTTGGTACCCAGCACCTTGGTATCTAGCACCTTGGTACCTACCCTACATAGCCCCGTGGTAGATATGACTTAATGTATCGAACATGCACAGCCATTTCTAGTCGTTTCAGCACGCTTAGCACGCACGGCTTGGGCAAAGCGGACGATCCCTATTCGGCTGATCGCTATATTCTGCTGATCTCTGTTCGCACGATCTCTATTCGGACGATCTCTATTCAGCGGATGGCTATTCGGCGCCAAACACATGCAAACATGACGTTAGTAGTTGGTAGTTGAGATAGGCTCGGCTTAAACGTGGCCGTGGCCGCGTAAGCAGAGATTAGTCCTAGCATGGCATGGGGCATGGTGTGGTGTGGGATAGCATCACGAACAACAGCAAAGCCAATCTCAGCGAAGAAGACCAATCTTCCAAGCCACCCAAGCCAAGCTGCGCATGATGCTGCCACGCTCCCAAGTCTTCGCAGAGCGAACCGCCACGAAATTTCCACTTACCTTCCTTTCTCCGTCCGTGGCAGCACGCGGAACCCTAACTAGGTACTAGCATAGCCTCGCCGGACCATCCGCACAGCAACCAAACCCCCAAAAAAAAGCTGCTAAAACCGCCAGCCCAAAGAGGAACACACGTTACGCGTACCTGGAACTAAGGAATGGCTGTTTTCTGATGCGGAAAAGTGGGGGTGCTGCCGTTTTGGGCGGTCTTGCACTTGCTGTTTCACACGTGGCTAAACGCACCGCGACCAATGGGGTTCTGGGATGGGGAACGGGTGCATTATACAGAAACGTCAGACGCGAAGCGTTGGCATGTGAGTGAGTATTGGCAGGCGGACCGGGGAAAGAAGACGCAGGGCCAGGGGGAGGGGGACAAGATAAACGGGGATGTATGGCGAGTGCAGGATATTCCAAGAGTTTGGTTGGTGCTGGGATTGCCCAAGTTGTTTTGTTTTTTAAACGGCGCTCTTTGGTCTGTATGTACAATCTATCCCCGTAACTTGCCGGTCATGGAAGTTGGGAAGCTGTCAGCTGGCCCGACTTCCTGCGATGGTAAGCCCGAGGCTTACTGCGCGCTGCTGAGAGTCACTCCACGGCTTCCGGGCCTCCCGCATTTATACCAGCGTCGGCCGCCTGGAGGGTGCGGGGTGTTTTGCGACTTTACGCTTTTGCTGCTATCACTTTACCGTTGCGATATCCACCTTCTGCCTACCTGATACTATTGTATTTAGTGACAACAGGCACACTACCGCAGCCATGTACCTCGGAAAAAGAGATAATATGGGCTTCCAAATCGCCCCGGCGCTTATCATTTTCTGGTTATTCTCGGTGCCGGCGCTCTCGTCGTCTGCGGCTTCGCAGTGATGCGCTTCTGGCGCAGTGACAGCGACGAAAAGGATACAGCGTATATGCATCGCTCAGTGGAACAAGACCGGTATATGAGGGAAGTCAGAGAAAGGACATGGGGCAAGCTTCCGAATTACTATCCGAAAAGGCAGCCGCATGGATCCTCAAGTCCGGGCAACCTTCCGCATGAAGGTCAAAGTGTAAAGTATGTCAAGCGTGGCGCCGCTTTTGTGGCCTACAAGCTGACTGGTTGCAGCGCGAGTAACACTACGTACGGTTGAGAGTCGCTGTGGTGGATGGTGAGAATCGTTTTTTCGGACAGACATGTCAGAATCCTTCCTTGGACGAGCAACAGGACTGAACGCATTCCGAAGAGCCGGTAATTTGTAATGACGTTATGATTGAAGATGTCAGAAGAGAGTGTTGCAATCGGCACACACCGCCAGTCTTTACGGATACCCTTGAATGTTAAGCTCGGCAATGTCGTCTTTCTAATGGCGTACAGAGGGCGGTGGTCGGTCGCGTTTGAGGCCCGAGACGCATGCGAGTGGCTGGAGTATTTCGAGGCATTCAGTGTGTCTGACGCAAACTCGATGGCGAGAACGTGCCTTCGACACATGTCAGATCTCATGGACAGATCTTCGAACGAGGGAGAGCCAGTGGTCATAAACTCTCCAGACCAACACCGACTTTGGTAGCTGGTCAGGCAATCTAGTCGCAATTGTTAGTACCAATTACCAATGCTGCCGTTGTCACTATTGGCAGCGGAACCCTCAAACCACCACAACCCTTTCACTTTTGCCTGTAAAAGTGCGTAGTGCGCGAGAAATACCCACACTTCAATGCACTGTTGCTCAAGTAGACTCATGTAGGCCAGCGAGCACTGCACGGGCCAAAGGAATATGGATGTCCAGTCAAAATACGGTCCAGCTTATGGAGGTATAGAAGGGGCAGTATCAATGAGTTTCCAGACAAGTGCACACGATCCGTGAAGGCTTTCCCATGCCTGCCGAAGTGTATCGGAATAGTATTCGTAGGCTCGATGCCGATTGGATTCCCTCAAACGTCTGTCCTCAGTGAGATGTGCTTCTGTAATTGGGGTAGCTGCCCACCATGCTCCGCGCTGGACCATCGAACGCAGTAGATCGTCTCAAAGTTTAGCCGAGCCAGGCACAAAATTCACTTGAGCTCCTCGTAGCGTTCGTATACCGCGACACGTGGCCTGTACTGCCTTAAAAATCGTCGACTGCACTGGAAGAGCAGTAAAATGCTCCATGTGCATCGAGCCAGTAAGGCTCTGGCACTCGGCCGTGGCTTGGAAGTAAGCAAAAAATGATATTGCAGTCGAGAACGCAAACAGGTCTTCGGTGTTGTTGCTCGCAACCCTTCGGATCTCGGCCATATACCGCACCAAGCCATTGTTCAGCTCTGCTGCTGCCAGGTTCCGATACTCTTCTCTTGCTTCCAGGTAACCTGAAATCGTTTATAGGTGAAGAGCTGTATTGGCCAGAAATCCGTGAACCACGAAGTTATGATTGGAGCCAAGTCTGGTATTACACTGCGCCATACTTGCTGGGATGCTATACCGTATCCTATAGAGGTGACAGTGTCGCGTTCGAAGTAGTAAAGAAATATGGCAGCATGAGGATGCACAAGCCTGGATATTTAGTCCAGTGTCATTTATTTGAGGAGTACACTCACGAAGTGTAGTTCTGACAATGGCTTCGGGGGAAAGCTAGACTTCTGAGCCAAAATACGACCTTGAGTTGCATTTGGCGTTGGCGTTGGCTTAGAAACACCAAGATTGCATGAGTACCTGCGTCCCTGTCAGTTGCGGCAGCCGCCCTGTGCTTCGTCACACTACTTGGGTTCGTCAGCATCCATTGAAGTTTTCAAGGCCAACCTCAGATGCAGATAAACAGAAAGGAAGACATCAGCAAGCATGACCGACGTACCTTGATTTTCCTTTGTTTGCAGTTGGCGCAGCCAGATCTGGACTTGGGATGATACCTTCGCGCAGACATGGTGACGTTTGTGTGAAGCGCGAAGAAACGACCAACGATGATGTTGTTGCGAGGATGTCGCCGTGGACGTGACCCACTTTTCTTTACTGAGAGGATCTCCTCGCTACAGGAGGCGGCAGATTTGCACCTACGTCTCCCAGCAGTCATCAGTGAAGTAGACGTCAAAAATCTTTCTGAAATGTCCGACAGAAAATGTTCTGCGTTTGTTCTTTAAAACGGCTCCTTGTTGCCCGCTTATCAGGCCTTCCGGAAGTGGGGTAGATAGTTTATCCTCCGATCACAGCATTAGTCCGATCAGGCAGTGAGTAGCACATAGCCATGCATGTACAAGTACGGTCGCATTTGCCATCGTTGCCCTTTTCTTGTCTTCCTCTCCACTTTCCAACCTCTTCACCGTTATGTATAGCAGGATCGCCATCTTGATTGCCCTCAGCTTTGTCTCAGGCACTGGCGCGCACCAGAATGCGTCGAGTATCTTGAATGTCAATCCACTTCAACAACCACACCCGTACTATTTTCCACCTCGAGATGCTGCAGGCACTTCAGCTTTGTTCCCCATGCCCAAGTGCAAGGGCATCACGCTCGAGGAAGCGACCATCGATCAGCTATCAGATTATATGCGCAATGGGACTCTCACCTCCGTGCAGTTGCTGCGTTGCTATCTCCGGCGGGTCCAACAAGTGGACAATTACATAAGTTCCGTCATTGAGCTGAATCCAGACGCCGAGGACATTGCTGTTGCGCTAGACGCCGAACGAACGGCTGGTCATGTGCGCGGACCGCTGCATGGCATACCATTCATTGTCAAAGACAACATGGCAACGAAAGACCAGATGGAGACAACAGCAGGAAGCTGGATGCTGTTGGGAAGCGTTGTACCAAGAGATGCCCATGTGGTATCAAAGCTGCGACAGGCAGGTGCACTTCTGATGGGCAAAGCAACTCTATCAGAGTGGGCTGACATGCGATCGAACAACTATTCTGAAGGGTACTCGTCGAGAGGAGGTCAGGCGAGAAGTCCGTACAACCTCACATTAAATCCTGGTGGAAGCAGTTCGGGCAGTGCAGCGGCTGTGGCAGCGAACATTGTCCCGTTCTCCTTGGGCACAGAGACGGACGGTAGTGTCATCAGTCCTGCCGAGAGGAATGCACTGGTAGGAGTTAAGCCAACCGTGGGCTTGACATCAAGAGCTGGTGTCGTGCCTGAAAGTATCCACCAGGATACCGTAGGCACGTTTGGTCGAACAGTCCGTGACGCCGCATATGCTTTCGATGCGATACATGGCATCGACCTACGCGACAACTATACCTCTGCCCAAGAAGGAAAAACACCACCTGGAGGGTACATGCAATATTTGACCAACAAAGCCGCGCTTCAAAACGCTACATTTGGCATACCATGGGAGAGCTTCTGGGTCTACGCCGAAGAAGAACAGCAAATACAGCTCATGTCCCTCATCTCCGCAATCGAAGCCGCAGGGGCTACCATTATCAATAACACCGAGATACCCAGTCGAGAGCAAACCATATCACCGGACGGCTGGGACTGGGACTTTGGCACGACGCGCGGATACCCCAACGAATCCGAATACACTGTAGTCAAAGTCGACTTCTACAACAACATCCAAGCCTACCTATCAGAGCTGACGAACACCGAAATCCGCTCCCTGGAAGACATAGTAGCCTACAACTACGCAAACGACGGGACCGAGGGCGGATACCCCTGGCCCCGCGGAATCCCCGCCTTCTACTCCGGCCAAGACGGCTTCCTCGCCTCGCTGGAATCAAAGGGCCGCATGGATGAGACGTACTACCAGGCCCTTGCCTTCACGCAACAGAGCACACGCGAACACGGCATTGACGCTGCGCTCGCAAACTCCGTACGCCCTGTCGACGCCCTGCTCGTTCCCTCCCATGTCGGCCAGACGTATCAGCTGGCGGCGCAGGCCGGGTATCCCGTCGTGACGATCCCGGCTGGCGTGCATTCGGCCACTGGGATGCCGTTTGGACTAGCGCTCATGGGTACTGCGTGGAGTGAGGGTGCGTTGTTGAGGTGGGCTAGTGCGGTGGAGGATTTACAGCTCAGCACGGAGGGGCTGCAGACACGGACGTTGCCGAATTGGTATGGGTATATGGAGAGGAATATACCGGTTCTGAATCTGTGATAATAGATGTGGGGACTGCTCGTGTAGCGACATGGAATAATATGTGCCCCTTGACACTTTTTCTGTTGTGCTGATTCGGGTTTTGTGTCTTCATGTAATAGGCCTGTCAGGTTTCCTCGGTGCTGTAAAGCTTGAATGCTGCAGCTATTGGTCCTGCTCTAATAACCGCATTGCCTGGAGATCCTTGGTAGTATTTGGCAAAATCCCAAGCTAGCTAAGAAGATGCATAACCGTGCCATTACCTTTAAGCTTATAATACTCTTACAAAACCACTCCAAGTACCTCCCAAAATCCCAACAACCCGCGCGCTTGTACCCAAACCGTCCCTCAACTTAAAACCCAGACTCCTAATGCAACTCTAAATATTCAAGACCGCCTTCCTTCCCCATCGCCTCGCCATCCATAATACCATGGATATAAGCATCACCCACAACAGTATAAACCCCCTCCTGCGGCCTAAGCACAACAGGCATGCGCCCCCAGTCAGAACTGCCACAACATCACCCAGCACACTATTCTTAGGAGCCCATCCCATACGGCCTAGTCGTGAGATGATGAAAGTTCTGCCCTTGCTCACGGACGAAATGCCATCCGTGACGCTGCGAAGCTGGGGATGCGAGGTCTGGTACGACGTGCGCGGGCCTCGGAACCAGTGTTCCCAGGATTGAAAGATTTGGAAGTTATGGAGGTGATGCTCACTTTTGGAGATATAGCGGTTTGGGGTATCTTCGAGGCCGCCGCACATGGTGAGCCAGAAGGCTTCTTTTCTTGTCTGACGCTGGCCGTGGTAGTATTCCTCCTCAGTGGGTTGGGCGAGCTTGAACATCTCGTCTAGGAGCTCGTTGCGGTAGGATCTAGTTTTGCGATATGAGCCGAGCCGTCTCGTTGCCATTGTGGCAATGGTATCGACCAGGGCTCCCTTTATGTGGAGGATTCGAGGCGCAACGCGAAAGTCAGCGACACGGTTTAGACAGGCGTTGTACTTATGGCGGTTCCGGAAGCGCTCTGTCCAGTCACTGCTGTACTCTTTCCCCAACTCTAAAGTCCAGTCAGGAACGAATGACGGCACGTCAAGATTAGGTGGCTGATTGGGGGCGACGTGACTGAAAATATCAAGATGTCCTGTGCGCTCGATAAGCGCTACCGTAAGCTGCTCGTATACCTCCTCAACGGGAAGGTCGTAATCGGCTCGTAGAAGGCCCGCGTATCGGTTTGCTGCTAAGGCCAATACACCGTATACTTTATCGCGAGGGTCGGCTGCTTGTCGCATTCGCAGGAAACCGAGACTATACGAGAAGTCTTCTCCAGCGTAGGACTGCTTTACCGAATCCAGCGCGAACATGGGCTGGAGGGAATCTTGGAGATTGAAGAGGAACTCGGAGCTCAATTGCATGTAGCAACATTTAGTGCTTTTCACGTGCTGACGACAGTGTTCCAGACAACGGAGTAGCACCTCGCCCTTGAGCAAGTACTGACCGCTCTGAAAGGTCGAGGACGTAGCAAGAATCCACTCCTGGGCCGTCCAAATACGAGTCCACCACGATCTGTTCATGAAGGAGCGGACTGACATTGCCGTTTGTTCGGCGTTGCGCTCCGTCTGCAGCGGTGGTGGACGCTCAGTGCGGTGGCGCCCAAATTCAGTCAGGAAATCGAATGCGAACGCAGCATCCGTCCGAGGCTCGCCGAGCCATACCACAACATTCGAAGCCCGGGAGTATATATCGTTCATTCTGGAGACCTGGTGGGATCGTTCTTTTATGTTGTGTTGGTCGATACAGACAGCGTCGATCCAAAGTATACGTTTTCGATCTGCATATCGAAGAGCTCTTAGGGCTAGATGAAGGTTCGCTGTAATCGGAAAATGTGCTCCCTCCAAGTTGATAGAACGGTCAAATATTGGGACACCCCAGGCGTAGGACAAAGCCTCATAATCGGGGAGTTGATCTCGGGCATTCAGGGATGCGATGCTGAAGTGACAGACGACCTTTTCCCGTCGGTTCAAAGAAGGCGCAAGGTGCAGTAGCCTGATTTCATTCTTCGTCGTATTGAGCGCAGTGTAGTGCATGGTTGCACAGCAATATAACGGCTATCATTTTTGGCGCACTAGAAGCGTACAAGAGAAGGAGGTGGGGTGGTGAAGCGAACTGCTACGCCACTTTTGGTTGTCGAGCTAGCGGCAGGAAGACCCATGTTAGATGCTGATGGCCCTGTTCAGAACTACGTAGGTATCCTTCCAAATTCGCAGACCCAAAGCCGTTGATTGGTATAGGTACAGCACTGTGTAGTCCTTTGTCAACTCGGAAACAACTACGACCTGTGCTAATTCGTTGTGACTACCTCCTAGAAAGATAGGGATTGCGCATATTTTTTGATTTCATGGAAGTCTGTGTAGCTGTGTACCTTCGACTACCGCGAGCACATCCAAAGCTTGGTATATGAGTCTTCAGTCGCCTGGGAAGGCCTTCTCAGCATCTTTAGCGTAGGAATCCATTCTGGAAACCACCACGTACCCTTGACAGCCATTCACGACTTCAGGGTGGCGGGAACGAATGATTAGCAGCAGAGCTCAGTAGCACGGGAGACAGGAAGCCGCCAGGCTGCTCTAGCGACCACCCATAAACTCAGGCTTATACGCTTGCACACCACCAGCCTTCATCAGCTCCCTCAGCGCCATGGTAGCATACTGGCTGCTCCCCAACTGCAGTGTAATGATGACGGCAATCTTCTTTCTCTCCTCCTCGCCATCTTGCATCTGAATATCGCCCCTTTCCCTCTCTCCCTCTTTCTTCACATCGCCCCGCGCCTTCTTGATTTTGTCCAAATCCGTCTCAACGAACTGCTGATCCTCCTTCGAGTAGCTGTGTACCTCGAATCCGAGCGGACTCAGCGGCCTAGCGAGAAACTTTCTGTATCCGCCGCTCAGACTGACTTCCCTCCAGGACCGACGCATGTTATGCGGATCGAGACCGCCGCCGCGCTCGCTGCCCATGAATTCCTTGTAGAAATCGCCGATGTCGTTCTTGGGGTACTCGACGTCGAAGCCTGGTTGGGGTAGCACAACATCGTAGACGGTGTACTGTCCGCTCTCAGCCTCGGCCTTGGTGAGGGCGCGAGCGCGCTCGAAGTCCTCGGTTGCGGCGTTTGCGTTCTCGGTGCCGGATGGGTTGATGATGAACTCGCCGTCTTGGTCGATGACGCCGTTGTCGGTGGATGAAGGTTTGGCTGTCTTGTCGACATGTTCGTTGACGAGGACAAGGTCGCCTTCTACTACCTTGTCGCCGTTTGTGGCCCAGCGCTTGCCGGCTACGGCATTCCACACGAGCGATTGGTAGGCGTGGACATACATGAGGCGTAGGGTGCGGGGGATAGTCATCAGGGCACCCTGCCAATCTGTTTTACGGTCGTGGCGCCCGGACTTGCTGTTACGGGAGCCAAGGTGCTGGATGATGTTTCGTTCGGCTGTGAATTTGCGCGGGAGCAGTTCCAGAGCTGCGGGGCCTTTGCCTTCGGTGCGCCAGAGGTGGAGCGCTTTGGCGCGGTTGCGGTCATCTTGAGAAACGAGCAGGTTGGAGTCGCTGGTGCCTTCTGCTGCGGCAAGTGCTACCTCGCTGTAGTTGAGAAGATCGTCAACAGCACCCTTCAAATCGTCCTGCAACATCTTGCGACCGACTTGATCTGTGCTAGCTGCGAAGGATCCAAAGCGCTGGAGGCCGTAGTAGTTGATGAAGCCTTTCTCGGAGAAATCCTTGATGGCTTTACCCACCACGTCGTTGGCGAAGACCTGTCTTTGCACAGCATTCATGCCCTCCTCGTCCTGAAATCTGCAGTCTCGGAGCGTGATGGTAAACTCGTTGCCCATCAGGTCACCCAGCTTCAGATCGTTCTGGCGGTACTCAAAGTCCCCAACGGCAGCATTAAACAGCGAGCGGTTGAAGCCAGCTATGCGCTCAGCAGTCTGACGCTTGACGCAGAGACGCTGGACAGTGCATGCACGTCTATCCTTGGTGCCTGCAAATGCGAACGCTTTCGCGCCGCTGTTGAGCTTGCTCCCAAGGAAGCCAACCACCTCCATTGTGTCCTTGTTCTCCTTGTACAGAGAGAAGTGCAGATACTCTCCACCGAGCTCTTCCCAGACCAGCTGGCCGCCTCTGTGCTTGCCCTGATCGCCGTTTGGCCTGTCTCCCCTTCTGCCTTTGCTTTTACGCTCAGCCGGGGGTTAGCCTTAATTCGTATCGATTGGTCGTGCTCCATGGAGGTCTCGAGCAGATTGGGGAATATGCGACGGAGCGACTTATGTGCACTGGTGCGGACTTCTTTGTCGAGTATGGGTGGTGATGTGACGGCCTTGAAGGTCCTCGCTTTCGCCTGTTCGCGGTTGCGTATGCTTTGCACGAGTGCTAGGATCTGGTTCGTTGTGTCCTCGCCGAAGATGGAGTGGAGTAGTTTCGTATCCTCTTCAGATAGCTACAGGGTGTCAGTCAGCACGCATCGCAGTGGTTCCTTCTGGGCTTATGCATGCCTCTTCTTTCTCCTCTTTCTTCGGCGCACTCGCAATCGAAAAAGTCTCCTCGCCATCGATTGTCTCCCCAGCCTGGGCAGGCTTCTCCTCCTTCGGCGCAACAGGCGTAGCAGCTCCGCCCTTCTCCCCTACAATCTCCTCTACAATCTCCCCTACCATCTCCATCTTCTCTGCCTTGGCCTCAGCCGGCGCTTCAGGCTTCACATCCTGCTCCTTCTTGGCCTGCTTTTGCTTCTTCTCGACCTGCGTGCTCTTCAGATGCAGCACCTGCCCGTCAAGCCCAATCTCGTTGACCAAGAAATCCGTGTATCTCTGCTTTAATGTGCCCGTGAAGCCCAGGTTGTGCGGACATATGTACTCTGTGATTCCTGCGCGCACCTCACGCTCGTAGTCCGTCTCCATTTGTGACGGCGCATTCAGCGCCGAGCCAGGTGCGGCCTGCGATGTTGCGGCAGCGGAGGGTGTGGGGGCGGCGCTGTTGTCGAGACGCGCGCGCTTTGCAGGCCGCGCACTGTTTTCACCGTCGTCTGACATGTCTGATGGAGTAGAGAAGTGAGGTGTGAGGGTGGGTGCGCCGTCGCGTATATTCTGAAGAGCGCGAGTGGTGAGCTTTAGTGGGGCAGTTTTGCGCGCGCACGGCTTCCATCACTCACGCTGCAGAACAACCCAGATACAGACACATGTTTTCTCTAGATTTTAGGAGGCACTCAGAATCGCTTTGCAAAATCTCTGCAACATGGTATGCACTTGGATGGCTACACAGTTGTTGAGCAATTCAGAATTCCTGCCACAATTCCGCCAAACGTCTCGAGGCAGGGTTGTGCGATTAAGAACTTCAAGCTGTATGTCTTCGTCACCACCAGAAATCATCACACAAGCGTGCACAAGGAGGCCTTGTTCAGAAGTCAGATCAATTTTGACCGTCTAAATATCCTATCAAATCAAACTCCAGCCCAGGGTATAAGATATGTTCAGCTATCCATCGCTATACAGTCCATCGCTCCTAGCGAGCGGTAAAAGTACACAGACCAAGATATCTATGTTCGAAGAAGGCCCACCGTAATGGGAAAGAAGTAAACAACTACTCAAACCATGTCAACACCACCACCAGTCTACGGCTGCGCAAAGATAGCGAGCGTGGAGCAGAAGTTGCTGCGGTTGTCGGCGTCCTTGACCAGACCCTTGCCGCTGGAGGTGATCATGTTGACGGAAGCCTTGGACGACAGACCAAACCAGTTGACGTTGGACGAGTTTGTGATCTCGTTGATGTGCTCCTGGCAGTTCTGGCCTGTAACGCAAACCTGGTCGTAGTTGCTGAAGAAGGAGTAGGTACCAGCGCCATAGTTCCAGATGCTGGAGCTGTCAATGACCCGAACGGCCCAGGCAGAGGTAGAACCCTCGGAAAAGTCAGGGTCGAAGTATTTGTCGTTCTTGGTGAAGGGTACGTTGGCCTTGGGATTGGGCTGGTAGTAAGGCGTTTCGGTCTGGATGGCACCGTACCAGATGTCCTTTGCGCCCTGGAAGTGGTACTGAGACATCTGGGAGTGTTCGGAAGCGGTGCCGACAAGCCAGACAGGGCCCTGAGACTCGACAATCATGCCACGGCCGTTGTAAATGTCGATCTGGCCGTGGTCCGCCTGGTCGAGCTCGTGGTCAGCAGTCCATAGCCAGACATTTTCAAAGTAACCGTTGGACTGCTTGGTGATGTGGAGCTGTGCGAAGGAACCGATGCAGGCAGGGTTGGCGTCGTGCGTAGCATTGGGGTTTTTCGCGCAGTTGGAGGACTGAAGCTTGGTGCCTTCGTAGCCACCAACACGGAAGTGAACGTCCCAGAGACCAGCCTTGCCGGCTTCGGCGTTGATGTTCCACTCCATCAAAATGCCACCGGGAGCGGGGCCCTGAGTACCAATGATGGCGTCGTTCATCTCGAAAGTGCCCTTGTCACCGGACTTGGCGCCGACCTGGAAACCGGGCTTGGGGTCGTCCATGTTGCTGAAGAATTCGCCGCTGATGAAGAACATAGGGTAGACCTCACCCTGAATCTTGATGTTCTTCTCGGCGGGGATAACAACGGTCTTGGTGATGAGGTAAGCACCGTGGTCAACGTAAAGGATCTCGCCGTCTTGGAGGCCATCGATAGCAGCCTGTATAGCGGCAGTGTCATCCGTGGAACCGTCACCCTTGGCACCCTTGGACTTGAGGCTGACGAACTTGGACACATTGACATCGCCATACTGAGGCTTGCTGCGTTCGAACCAGCCGTTCTCGCCCTGGAGAACCTGAGGGCGCTCCGGGCCATTGTTGATATCACCCTGGACACGGCCTTGAGTGGAGCCAGCAGCCATAGCGTTACCTTGAGCCCAGGCTTCAATCTTGCTGCCGCCCTTGACGATGACGTTGCCAGCGGCGCCAATAACAGCTGACTCGGAACCAGTGAAGTCGACGTTCTCAAGAATGAGAGTGCCACCAGTGGTGGGGATGCTGTTCTGGGTGAAGGAGGTATTCACACCGATGGGGGTGTTGACGAGCTTGCTGTCAAGCATGAGAACGGAGCCGACAGTCTGGTTTGAGGGGCTGTTGGCCATGTCGAGACCGACCTTGCAGTTGTTGATGAAGGTGCTCTTCATGGTCCAGAGCCAGTTCCAGTTCATGTAGATGGCAGTACCGCAGTCGTTGAAGGTCATGTTGCGAGATGTGAACTGCTGGGAGCCAAGGAAAGCACCAATGCCGCCACCGTTGAAAACCAGATCGGTCATGAAGCCACCAGAGCCGTTGTCCTGGAAGATACCCTTCTGGTTGGCACCAGCCTCGCCTTTGGCCATTTCGAAGACAATGTTCTGGAGTGAGGTGGCCTGGGAGACTTGCCAGTGAATACCAGCCGTAGCCTTGGCAGCAGAGATATCGATGATGAAGTTACGGATCTGACGGTAGAAATTGTTCTGGTTTGTGTACCAGTTGGCGCCACCCTCTAAATATGGATCGGCGTCAATCACAGCCATGCCTTCGAAAGCAGCAGTGGCTTTGAGAGTTGGGAGGTTGTTGATGTCACCAACAAACTGGGTGTAGTAAAATTGAATCAACGGAGCGCTAACCGCGTAGGTACCCGCTGGGAAATAGACGATAGCAGGTGCAGTGGTAGAGGAGTCACAGCCCTGGCCACAGCGGTCACCATCTGCGACGGCTTTGTTGATGGCCTCTGTATCATCGGTGGTGCCATCACCCTTGGCACCGTAATCCTTGACGTTACGGAAAACCTTGTAGGCATCCTTCTTGGGATTGTAAGGAGCCACACCTTGACGCTTGATATCGGCAAACCAGTAACCAGAGGCAGCGACCGGCGATGCTTGTGGTGCTGGGGTCGCAACGGGAGCAGCTGTGGAAGGAGCGGCAGCGCTCAGGACGCGGAGCGCTAAGAGGAGCGCACCAGCGCTGAAAGCCACCATGATGGCGATGTGAGTTTTGTTTTTGGGAGTCGGAAAGATGGAAATGAGCGCGAAGGCTATGAGTTTTGTCGTCAGTTGACCTGCAAAAGACGCGTGGTGGTGATGGCTCAGGAATGGAGAGAAAGTGGGTATAAGAGTGCGGTGGAGTTGCTCAGCAACAGATGTGATAGAAAAGAAGAGGGTGTAAATAGTGTTCTTCAATAAAAGAATGATGAAGAACAATAAGAATTGAAGTGGAAGCAACACAGTGCTGCGAGCTGACAATGCGCCTGCGTGGAGAGGTGAAGAAGGTGGGAGAGCGACATTGTATAAGTACTCAGCATTGAAGGTAGAACTTACAATAGTAACGTTGGGCTCTTGCCAATCAAGTTCGTCAGAGCTCCTTGTTTCAAGTTTTGAATAGACGGGTTGGCCTCTTCGCTGTGTGGTGCTCGACTCATTGTGCCCAGCCGATAATGCCCACTTTATACCTGCCTCCACAGTGTGATACCACCGCTCTTTCGTCGCCTCTTCCTCGTACTCTTGCACTGTCTCTGATGCGAATGCCTCCTCGTCACTGTCTTCCACCTCATGATGCCGAGGCCCGGTGGCCATGTTCGCGAGCTGCATGCTTTGCCCGTAAGGGGCTTCGGAGGCAAAGCTAGGAACGCGGCTTTGTGTGACCTCGCGCCACGCTCGAGATTACCCAAGGGTTGTTGCTAGCAGGGACCACAAAAACTGCCTGTTCAGACTTCACTTTGGCGCGTGAAACAGCAGGCTATCGTGGGCCAGTCAGTGAACGTGAGTGTGCTGAGGTTGGCGATGCGGTACCTGGCGCGACAGGGGTTTGGTTGGTGCAGCAGCCACAACCGGGCAAGCGAGACCACGCCTGAAACAAAAAGAGCGTTTCGGATCTTCTTCGTAGATGCTGCTATAGGCTCTGAGTGGCTGCATGCAAATAGCCTCTTTGCGAGCGCTTCAGCGGTGAATTTGTGAACGCTGGTCGCCAGGCAAGGGCCATATCGTACGCGACGGGCCGTGGCAGATCGTGCTTGGGTGCACTGCAAATTGCTGCAGAGACGGGGCAGGGCGTCTGCAGGTGTTAGCCGGCCGCATCAGACGCACCGACATCTCAACGGTGCGTGGCTTCACATCTCGCGCATCACCCATAAGAATTGCCACCTCGCACTTCTGCGCCGTAGCGCCTTGAAGGTTGAGCACATGGCGCTGTGCAACGTGTGAATGGGGCTGCGTGTCTCTCCACGTTGCGGACGAGTTAGGCAGGACCCTTCATACAGGGCGAAATTAGACGTCTGCCAATCCGCGCCTGAAGAGGGTGGTGAGGTCAAGCGTAAACGCAAACACGTTTCACGGATCCAGAGTGCCGCTTGTTGTCAATATCGCTCTCCTCAAAGCAGGCGTGGCGTGTCGGCATTGATTTGAGGAACACATCTCGGCATTGATTAGAGGAAACTGGACCGCGCACATCATTTATGCTTAGCAGGCTGTTTATTTCGCGCATGTCCAATCACAGTGAAAGGTCGTCAGGTACGCATTCTTATGTTTCTATGGTATTGCGGGGATACGTAGTCGATCAACGTGCACTGCGGCCAATTGTGATGGCCTCGAACGACCAGGCACCGGCTGGAGGCTTGTCGAACTGTCCGCAACACGCGCTGGACAACTCTGGTAAAGGCAGGTGATGCCTCCATGCTGTTGATTCCGATTGGCCTGCCACTGTACTTTTTATGGCTTCCCAGTGTGGGACCGCAGCTGAGTCGGTGCGCTTACCAGAAGTCCTTCGCTTCCTGCTCCACTCGGAGCCGGACCTTGTAGCTGCCAGTAGTGTTTTGCTCATGTTGCATCGTGCGGATTACCTTCGCGAGACGCTCGATGCCTTCGATTAGCGCATCCTTATCTTCCCACTATCATCATGTAAGTGGCGAGTAGCGTACAAGGCGAACGAGACTTACTGCGAAGCAGACTCGAATGTCGTTCTTGAAAGACGTGCGTGGATGGTTGTTGTCACCGGGAATCTGGCTCGTGAGCAAGTGAACTGCGACAATGGAACGAAGCTGTTATGCACTTACCTCAAAGAGCTCCCCTAGGTGCGTGTTACTATCAGCTGTTCCCATGACCACGGCTCTACTTGTACTTACCTGTGCAACAACAACGTTCTCATCTTCTCTAGCACGTTCCACGAGAGCACCACCTTCCATGCCATCCGGCAAAGTGAGCCAGATGAAATACCCACCGACGACGTCGCGATCTGTTTGAGGCAGGCGGACACCAAGTGGTACTAGCTTATCGTTGATGGCCCCGATCATCGAACGGTACCGATTGCCATATGCCGACTGTAGTTGCTCCTTTACATGACGTTGAAGTTCACCAGACTCCATGGTCTCAGCCAGTATGTTGGATGTGAACTGGCTGGGTGCACCGCCTGAGCGGGTTGAGCCTCTGACGACGTTAGTCCTTCTGTCCGCTGCGGCTGAGATAGGTCGCCGTCAACCCGAGCAGTGAGATTTGACTCAGATCAAGCCGAAAACGCTCGTACCTGAGGTCTGGATCAAGGATGGAGGGAAGGCTGCGGTCTGTAGGTCGCCCCACCTATGTCTTACTTTGGAAAATTCGGAAGGACTTACACTTCTGCCACACCAGATGCAAATTTTGGGGTACCCTCGCACCAGCCGCACCTCAAGCCAGGACCGGAGATCTTGGAAAAGCTCATGTTTGACACTGCGTTGCCGAAGCCATCGGCGCCTTCTCGATCAGCGCCGCCGTCGAGGTACCGGTCAATGTCGACAATTCGGGGTAGGTGAGCCTTCTCCACCGACACAGCCTGGGACTTGGATGCGATACTGGCTGGCCACTGGAGGAAGTCGTACACATCATCCGTAATGACGAGTGCATCGTACTCTCTCGCCACCCGTACCAGCTCTTCTCTTCGTCTGAGACTCATTGTCTTAGATGAGGGATTTGAGAAGGTGGGGACAGCATAGATGACATGTTTGTATACCTTTGCCCAAGGTCGTGATGTTGGTTTGTGTTTCTGATCGCCCCGTCAGTCTTCCGTGCACGACAAGTTACTTTCGTAAGGCAAGTTCTCAAGGCAAGTTTGGCCCAGAGTAGCTTGCAATCGAGGATTGAGGATAACTCCGCCAGCAACACTTACTGGTTGTGAGATGCCTTGGCTTGTCGCTTTCTCCTCAACAATTTTGATCTCGTTCTTCAAGTATTCAATATCTAAACCCTCATCGTCTTCCGGTATCGCTCGAAGCTTGTCATGGAACCCAGCATCTTGGACCACTCGGAAAGACAAATGGTACGCTGGTGCTACGAACCAGACATTCCGAGTATAAGATGGGTCCGTGAAGACGTTGAACAGGACAGCCAGGTTCTGCGACGCTCCTCCTGAGATGGCAATCCGATCGTCAGTGATGGGATCCCGAGGCTTGAAGAAGGCCGTGAGCCATGAGGCAAGGTGCTTGCGCAAGCGTGGATCTCCGTGATCAGGGCCGTATTCCAAGGCCGGAAATGCTATGGAGTTGTTGGTGAGCACTTTATGGGCAGATATATCAAGCAGTTGCGTTGGCAGCAAGGCGTGGTTCGGCCATCTGTGTCGTCGTGGTTAGCAGCGAACAATTCCGAGCTAGCGGGCCGCCTCCTATCGAGATTTAAGAGCACGGTGCAGGGAAGACGCAATGGGCATGTGTGGTGTGGAATGAAGCTGACGTGCCCTCTCACAAAATTGATTAGCTTCTTTTTGCTGGTAGCCGAGCCAGCAATGTTGTGCGGGGGAGAAGGCTGCCATTTCCAAGGCCTGCTTCTTGTTGCAGCTGGCGGTCCGAGAGGACTTGTTTGAATGGCGAAGTATCGATGATTACTGACTGGACAGGCGTCGCGTCGTCTTGCTTGCTTGTGGACGGGTCACCAACCGATTACGGGACGTTGTGGCTGTTGCGCGGCGCTGTGTCGGGCGTCCACGGGCAGCGTGAGAAGAGGCGTGCGGTGCCACGGGGCGGTGTTTCAGCTGTCCAGCTTATATCAGGTGCGAGGAGAAGGTGTTGTGAGACGGCAAAGGCATTTGCCAGATGGAGACAGACTCTGGACATGGTCATGCCGCTCAAAGCTCATCATGGCGCAATAGAATGCGCCCTGTCACTGACAGAGGCACGAGGTGGCCTGCTAAGGCCGAAAGCAAATACGTCACCCGCTCCGGCCCACGCTTCGTTCTGCAGCCCAGTGGTTGGGTGGGTATAAAAAGCAACAGTAGCACCAAAATCCAGCCCTACGCTGGTAAATGCGCGTGTGAGCTGCTTCCTGCTGCTTGCACTTGCACGCGCACGCGGTTGTCACATGGACAGAGGGAAGGTGTTGGTTTGCAGCGTCGGTGGAAACATGGCAGATAAGACCGCTGCGTGGGTCCGCTGCGTCCCTTGCGGGGCTCATTGCATGCTGTAGCGAGGCGCAGGTCCCAAAATGACGGCCCACGGCCACCCGGGAAGATGGTCGTGTCCATGTAAGAAGGGGCTCCAGGGTGGCCGCAGACGGTTCTACCAACACGAAGTGGAAAGCGGAGGAGGAGGCCAATGATTGAGCGAGAGGGCTAGCGGTGACAGGCAATGTACATGTGGCAAAGAAAAAGGCCTAGCAAGGCTAGCGCGGCGCAGCGCTGCTGGGACAGGCCTATGACGAACTTTGGCCATTTGCGACACCGCCCACCGGATCTGCGACGGCTTTGATGGATCAAATATAGCTTTCTTAGTCCCTGCCTTAGCTTGCCTGGCTGACGACCTCTTTCTGCCCAGTACATGTATCCGCAGAGGCCGCTCAGCCCTGCGTAGAGTCCTGAGAGTCCTGTTTGCTGCTTCGTCTTGCTCCTTACACAGTAGACCCCATGCTCCGCCTTGTATAACACGCTGTAGAAACCCCCGGCACCCGTGTCGCCGTCCAGCCATCCAACCATCCAGCCGGCCAAGCATCTAACCATCCAGCCGGCCAAGCATACAACCATCCAGCCGGCCAAGCATACAACCATCCAGCCGGCCAAGCATACAACCATCCAGCCGGCCAAGCATACAACCATCCAGCCGGCCAAGCGTCCAGCCATCCAACCGTCCAACCAGCCCTCCGCGCGTTCCGTCCCTCCGTCCCCGTCGGCCATGATGGGTGACAAGAAAAAGTCAAGCCACAGGCTCTCGAGCCTGTTCTCCTTGGGAGGCTCCTCAGACCCTCTGCCGAGCCAATCTGCGGCTTCGTCCGAGTCCAGTGGCCGTCTGAGCAAAGTGAAAAACCGCATCTCGTCTGCAGCCTCGACGTCGACGGCCCAGTCGGCCACGCACCTCACAGCGCCCGAATACCCTCCGCCGTCGCCGCAGCGCCGCCAGTCGCCGCCCAGCCAGCTCACCATTCAGCCAGTAGGCTCGCCGGCCCTGGAGCCCCTGGAGCCTCCCCCATCTCGATGTCCCGTCGTGCCAGTCCTCGCCTAGCGGCGTTGGAAGCCGGCCTAGCACCCCGAACCTGGACGTGGGCAACGAAGGCAAGCTGAGGAAGCTGAGGCGGAAGAGCGGGCTGTTTGGCGGCACCAACAGCAGCTTGACAGACGTCAGCCGCGCAGAAACTGCGGCAGGCAGCAGCCCTCTTGCGTGGGTTGTGGGCCACAAGGGCAAGGTGCCATACAATCTGACGATGCTACTGAATGGCGAGAAGGTGCGTTTCGCGTGCGGCCCACGCTAGTCCCATGTGGCCGGAGACGGACAGGGCTAGCATGCTAGAAGGCGAGAAGGCGAGAGCGCGAGAAGGCGAGAATGCGAGACTGCGAGAAGGCTAGAATGCTAACCGGCAGCACAGGTGCCAGAGCTCTGGGACGAGCAAGGCGACACCTTCGTCTACCTCTTCCCGCGCACCTCGGGCAAGGGTCCGTCCTTCCGCATTGACTCGGCCGTGTATGCAGCCTCGCAACGCCTCACCCGCCTGGTACACGGCTCTCTGTACAGCGATGACGTCGTCGCGCCGCCGCACGAGCTCCCCGCCCGCACCTCGCGCCCCGTCTCGACCGAGGTGGGCGGGGGCCAGGAGCAGTCGCGCACCGCTTCTCCCGACCAGAGCCAGAGGGACAGCTCCGACGGCTCCAAGGGCTCGAGGGCGCTCAGCGACGCAACCGAAGACGATCACACCGAGAAGCACCTGTACATGCCAATC
Organism: Ascochyta koolunga; assembly: GCA_026119515.1. NCBI lineage: Eukaryota > Fungi > Ascomycota > Dothideomycetes > Pleosporales > Didymellaceae > Ascochyta > Ascochyta koolunga. Next base: position 108,183 of record JANLCG010000001.1, on the reverse strand, counting down.
GCGCTGAGCTCCGACAATGCCGTCATCCCAAGCGAGCCACGCCTGACCCCCAAGGACACAGACACGCTGGTCACGTATCGCAACTTCTTCGCCTTTCTGATTGGCCAGTCCCTCGTCGCTACCACCCGGCATTCCGACATGTTCGACATCTTCCTGCGCATCGCCGACATCCTGTCGCACTATGCCTTCTCCAACGTCGACGGCTCCACGTTTGGCGAGGTGGCTGCCTCGAGCTTCGACAGCTATGTCGACGAGCTGAACATGGCAGACGTCAGGCAGAGCCGTGAAAAGACAATCGAGGCCATTGTCCTCGGCGAAAAGATGCGCTCCATGGCCCTCTACACCGAGGGCTTTGTACACGCCGTCGGCAAGTACGACGACGTCAAGGGCCTGCAGTCGCCCAAGTGGGACATGGTCAGCCAGAAGACGGCAACCCGTATGGCTCGAGCTGCTCTGGATCTGGACAACCGAGAAGCCAGCATCAACCATAAACTCAAGGATTTCGAGTTTGCTGCCATCTTCTCGGGCATCATGAACAGCGCCATGGCCAGCGAGGGGAAAATGATCAACTTCAAGAAGTGGAGGGCTGCCTTCATGAGCACACGAGGCTTCATGATCGACTACTACAAGCACAAGTACGGCTCATGGCTTCCCAAAGCCCGCTCCAAGAAGAACAACCTGACAACAAACGGTCTCAATCGACTGGTGTTGCGAGACATATACCGCGACCTCTCCGCCCTCTATGATCTGCTGGTCAATAGGACCGACTTGACAAACCGAACGGCGGATGGCTTTATAGTCGAGGATGAAGGCATGGGATTTGTTGATGTGAACGCCCGTGCCTTGCGCAAAACGCTCAGCGAGTATGATCGTAGCACACCGCCTGTGCAACCGCCGATTCCGTTTGACCTGCCACTGTACCCCACTCTCAAAGGCATCAGACCTGACTATCCCACGGGAGACGAGAAGAAGGATGCCAAGACACGTGGCAAGAAGTTGAAGAGCGAAGAAATCACCAAGATGCTGAAGAATGCCACCAACGCGGATGCGCAACATAAATCTCCTTCCTTGAGGCCTTTCTGGCCTTTGAGAAGAAGCAGGCTTCCGGGACGACTATGGACGAGCTTTGGGAGCTTCGAAGTGGACAGTGGCTGTTCATTTACGCGGTCCTCCAGTCACTGCCCATGCTGGTAGTGGATGCGCCTGGCGCACGGTTCACCGAAGGTGTCGAATACTTCCTGTGCGAGGTCCCTCGCAGTGGTGTACCATGGGGCAGCGAAGACACGACGAGAACCCGGACATGGTTCGGTGTTCAGGGTGGTGCTCAGGTTGTGAGTTTGCCCACGGATATTGTGGAAAACGGTGTGGAGGGTGTATTCCGACGATCGCATTGTTGGAAGCGGGCGCAGGAGTGGGCAGCCAACGACACGCTCCTCAACGCAGCTATGCAGGAGCTGAGCGGCACCGCTGAACCCTTGGCTCCACCGCCCGGTATGCTTGATCCATCGTCCGCCCAGGCGCGGCCTCGATCCAACAGTCCTCACGACCAGAACAAACGTAACAGCGTTATGAACCTCGGACTCGAAGCTCTCCCTCTGCCGCCAGGGATTGCGCCACCCACTCATTCTGCCATGAACCGACCCCCGTCGAGCAGCGACCCGAGCAGAACATTTGATGATATCCTGGGCGTGCCGCCACCCAACCCCAAGGACAAGAAGAAGAGGAGAGGATGAGGTCATCGATGGGGCATGTACGGTCGAATCAGCGAAAAGTATTTGGCTCGGCTGTGTTTGTTTTTTTCTTCTGCTTTGCAGGTAGTTGCATGCATCACCTGCGTGGTGCTGTCTTAGATTTCCAGCGACATGGCATGTACGCGCCCTGTGTTATGCGCATCGAATTGAATGGGAGAGAATAATACGAAGATACCTTGGTTGGGATAGGATAGCGGTGCAGTTTCTATAGAAATTACCAAGACGACTCCTGCATCACGGCTGCAGCTTCGGGCGTTTGTGTGTGCACACGTGTGTGGCTCCGAATCGCTTGCGCTTCGAAGCTCAGCGCCGACAGCGCCGGTACCATTGCGCACTCGACCACCCACCCCCTAAGAAGCTCGCGCGAGGCAGCCATTGCCAACTGCTCGACGGATTCCGTGCAGCTATGACGTCCTTTTTGCCTGGAACGCGCGATCTCCCGAGCTCTCAGTATGATCTCAGCACGTACTGGGGTCGCGTGCAGCATGCGGCCGATATTTCAGACCCGAGGTGAGAGGATACCACGGCGGCCACGCCTGGGTGTGGTGCGTCGACGGCCTCTGGCCTGCTTGCCATGCTCCAGGCGCACCTGACGTATGCATCCACGGTGCCACAATGGTTCCGCGACGGCTGCAAGAGCACAGCGCTGACCACACGCACGCTGTCCAGGACGCTCTTCACCTCGTCGGCGGGCCTCGAGAAGGCCAAACAGCTCGTCACGGCGTACAAGACGGGCCAGACACGCGACATGACGCCCGAGCTATGGAGCGCAAAGAAGATGATCGACTCGACGATCCACCCTGGTATGCGCCACTGGCATGCAACACGACGGACCACGATGGGCTGACAGCAAGCCAGACACGGGCGAGCCGGTCCTCCTGCCGTTCCGCATGTCCGCGTTTGTGCTGTCCAACTTGATCGTCACCGGGGGCATGCTCACGCCCAACCTCACGGTACGCAGTGCATCCAGCAGGAAAGGGGGAGGGAGTGCTAAGAGGGAGCAGACAGCAGGAACACTCGGCTGGCAGGTAGCCAACCAGTCGCTCAACGTCGCCATCAACTACTCCAACGCCAACAAAGCCACCCCGCTCTCCACCTCGACCATCGCCAAGTCGTACTTCCTCGCCGTCAGCGCCTCCTGCGGCGTTGCCTACGGGCTCAATGCCGCGGTCCCGCGCCTGAAGAGCCTCTCGCCCAATGCCAAGCTCATCGCCGGCCGCCTCGTCCCCTTTGCAGCCGTTGCCTTTGCCGGAGTGCTCAACGTCTTCCTGATGCGCGGCGAAGAGATCAAGCACGGCATCCCTGTCTTCCCCGTCCTGACCGACGAAGAGAAGAAGCGCGTCGAGACGGGCGACTTGCAAGTCAAGCCGCTCGGCAAGAGCAAGAAGGCGGCCACCATGGCCGTCGGCGAGACGGCAGTCAGTCGCGTGCTCAATGCGACCCCCATCATGGTTCTGCCGCCTCTCCTCTTGGTCCGGCTGCAGAAGACGGAGTGGCTGCAGCAGAGGCCACGGATGACAACGCCCATCAACCTGGGATTGATCTTTGCCACGAGCATCTTCGCACTGCCGCTGGCGCTCGGTGTCTTCCCCAGAGGGAGAGCGTCAGCGCCACGTCTCTGGAGCCCGAGTTCCATGCACGCGGTGGGAAGGGCGGCATGGTCGAATTCAACAGAGGCATCTGAGCAAACGGCGAGGACCTAGCCTTGGTATCGCCAGGATGAGCGAGTGCTGCAAAGACACGCAGACATGATGTCTGCCAGCCTTGCCTTGACCCAGGCAGGCAGGCAGGCCAGTGTGAAGGAGATTTGCCCAGCTGCGGCGAACAAAGACCCCCGATTGGTCAGAACGCTCGCGGCCACAGAAGGAAGCAGCACCAAGTCCAGGGAAATAGACAACGTTCAGTACTATGTAGAGCAAATGGCCCGCAGCGTGTTTCAGGCAGCGACAATAGAAGCTTGATAAGCATGGATGCAATTTACTTTTGTGACTCGTGAGGGTTGGCATTCGCCCGACGTCAATGTGGCCTTTCACCAAACGGTTGGAGCCAGCGTGTCATGAAGCTCCGGCGATCATTTAAGCTTCACCTCACCGAAACACCTTGTCCCTCACGCTGCATGTACCACCGTGCTGCACACCTCACTGCAGGTTTTTCTTCTCTGGGCTAGCATTCCCTCATTCCCTTTCACTCTTCTTTGGCAGCCGGCATCTCATCTCGAGTCGGGTGCTGCTAGCGTTTGACACCGTATCCATTCTCTCCCCGCGCTGTTCGCGGCATCCCACCTCGCGCTTTCCACGTCCACACCGCAACTTTCTCACGCCTTCCACTTTACACCTCACCTCACCTCACCTCACCTCACCTCACCTCACCTCACCTCACCTCACAATCCCCACACAACATGGCGCCTCCCGGACGCCGGAGAAACAGTCTCTCCCCGGCAGCCATGCTGCTCGGCCTCCTCTTCCTCTTCTCGTCGACCGCCTCGGCCGCATCAGCCGTGCTGGGCGTCGACCTGGGCACCGAGTACATCAAGGCCGCCCTCGTCAAGCCCGGCATTCCCCTCGAGATTGTCCTCACCAAGGACTCGCGCCGAAAGGAGACGTCCGCCGTCGCATTCAAGCCCTCCAAGAGTGGCGCCCTCCCCCAAGGTTCCTTCCCCGAGCGCTTCTACGGCGCCGACGCCATGGCCCTCCAGGCCCGCTTCCCCGGCGACATATACCCCAACTTGAAGCACCTCCTAGGTGTCTCGGGCGACAGCGATGCCGTCAAGGTCTACAAGGGAAGATACCCTGCGCTCCAAATCACCCCCACCGACGGACGCAAGACGGTCAGCTTCAAGAGCAACATCTTCTCCGCTGACGAGGAGAAGAGCTTCTCCATCGAGGAGGTGCTCGCCATGGTCCTCAACAACGTGCGCGAGAACGCAAAGGCATTGGCGGGCACCGGCTACGATGTCCAAGACGTCGTCTTCACGGTCCCTCCCTTCTATACGGTCGAGGAGAGGCGCGCCCTCGAAGTCTCAGCGAAGCTCGCAGGCTTCAAGGTCCTCAGTATTGTCAGCGATGGCGTGGCGGTTGGCCTCAACTACGCCACAGGCAGGACATTCCCCACCATCAATGGCAAAGAGGCAGGCAAGCCGGAGATCAACCTGGTCTTTGACATGGGCGCTGGATCCGCGTCCGCGACTGTTCTGCAGTTTCAGGGTAGGACTGTCAAGGATGTTGGCAAGCGCAACAAGACGGTTCAAGAAGTCAATGTTCTTGGAGCCAGCTGGGATAGGACACTGGGAGGCGATGCGCTGAACTCGCTCATCGTCGATGACATGGTCAACACTTTCCTCGAGCTGCCGGCCGCCAGGAGCGCATCCATCACCGCTGAGAAGGTCAACACCCATGGACGCACCGCTGCGAAGCTCTTCAAGGAGGCTGAGAGGATCCGACAAGTTCTCAGCGCCAACCAGGCCACCCAGGCTTTCTTTGAGAGTCTTTTTGAAGACGTCGATTTCAAGTACAAGCTCGACCGCCCCAAGTTCGAGCAGCTTACCGCTGAAGTTGCTGCCCGTATTGATGGTCCTATCCACAAAGCTCTGGAAGCGGCTGGTTTGACTGTTGACGATCTCGACTCTATCATTATCCACGGCGGTGCTACTCGCACACCCTTTGTGCAAGCCCGCCTTGAGGCTTTTGCTGGAAAGGACAAGATCAGAGCCAACGTCAACTCCGACGAGGCCGCCGTCTTTGGCGCAGCCTTCAAGGCTGCCGGTCTGAGTCCCTCGTTCCGTGTCAAGGAAATCCGTGACTCGGATACCCAGGGCTACAGCCACGGCATCCAGTACAAGCACAACCTCAAGACCAGGGACCAGAAGATCTTCACCCCAAGCACCAAGCTTGGCGCGACCAAAGATCTGCCTTTCAACATGATGGGCGAGTTCGAGTTCACTGTCTACCAGTCCGTTCCTGGCGTTAACGACAAGGAGACCAAGGAGCCTACTCTTCTATTCAAGAGTCTCAATTTGACCAGTACTGTCACCAAGCTGATTGATACCGACGGCTGTGATCGTGACTCGTTCAACAACTACGTTCAGGTCAGGCTGAGCCCTATCACCGGTACCCCAGAAGTCACATCCGCATGGGTCACATGCGAAGCTGCTGATGAGAGTAAGGGTGGCATCGTGGACGGCGTGAAGAACCTGTTTGGTATGGGCGGTAAGAAGGATCAGGAGGCTCTGAAGGAGGATGAGAGCGCTTCTGCGTCCGTGTCTGCTTCAGCTTCCAAGTCTTCCTCTTCCTCTTCATCCAAGTCCTCCAAAGGATCCAAGTCCTCTTCTGCCGCGGCCGCTGAGGCCTCGGACGACGGAAAGCCCAAGAGGAAGACCGTCAAGTCTGCTATTACCTATGATGTTAAGCAGCTTGGCTATGAGAAGCATCCCCGCAAGGACTTCAAGAGGATGCAGGACAGGTAAGAGCCACAAGAGGCACTGGAACTTGGCGATGATACTAATAACTTGCAGACTCGCAGCTTTCGATGCTTCTGACAAAGCTCGCCGTGTCCGTGAAGAAGTCCTCAACTCGCTTGAAGCCTTCACTTACCGTGCTCGCGACTACTTTGATGATGCCGATTTCGTCGCCGTGTCTACCGAAGCTACTCGCACCGAGCTCCAGACGAAGCTCGATGATGCCTCCGACTGGGTCCACTCCGAGGGCCCCAACGCTGACGAGAAGACCCTTCGTGCCAAGCTTAAGGAGCTTGAGGACATCGTCAACCCCATCCTTCGCCGCAGGCGCGAGTCTTGGAAGCGTCCCGGCGCCGTCACCGATCTCGAGGAGACCATCGGCGGTATGAAGGAAGTCGTTGAGCTCGTCAACAACCAGATTGCCGAGCAGGTCGCCTATAGCTCTAAGAGTGCCGAAGCAGCATCCAAGTCTTCGGCTTCGCCCTCCCCATCCCCATCGGTTGACCCCCTCGACGATCTTGAGGAAGACGACCTTGAGGCCGCCCCCTCTGCATCCGCCAGCCCCGAGATCGAAGAGGTTCCTACCATCTACACCGAAGAAGACCGCAAGAAGCTCGACGAGGTGACAGCCAAGGCTAAGAAGTGGCTCGAGGAGACCCAAGCCAAGCAGAGCAAGCTTCAGAGCTATGATGAGCCCGTTCTTACCGTCGAGGAGCTCAAGATCCAGAAGAAGCAACTCGACGATGTCGTCATGGAGATGATGATGAAGAAGATGAAGCACTTCAAGCCCCCGAAGCCCAAGGCTACACCCAAGCCCAAGCCCAAGAAGCCCAAGGCCAAGAAGAGCAAGTCTGCTTCTGAGAAGCCGGCAGAGACCCCCGTCGTCAAGGCAGAGGAGGCCAACACGGAGCAGCCTGACGCTCAAGCGCAGGCTGACCAACAGCGCGAAGAGATTCAGAACGAAGGTCCGGAGGTCGAGTCGTACGGTGGTGACGGTCCGACGGAGAAAGAGCTGCGAGAGGCGTTGGAGAAGGCGGGTGTGCAGTGGGATCCGGAGAAATACAAGAACTACGCCGGAAAGAAGGACAAGCACGACGAGCTGTAAATGATTGTCAACAAAAGACGGAGGTTTTGATAGCGAGTTGATAGTGAATGTACATGCGCAAATAGAGCAAAGACGTCAAACTAACATTTCTCTGCCGTCCTTGACCCCTTCCACGAACCCTTGTCTCGCCTTGTACTCATCACAGCTATTCACGACCGCAATGTCATTTCACGCTCTACAATCACCCACTCAGTCTACGAAGAGTCGCCCACAATAAGTATAAAGCACACACTCTTCACACATCCATGCACTCTGCAAACAACTCCCTGCTGATCCTGGAACCGCGATCGTGGGATTATATAAATCGATATCTTCCTCTTTCTATTTATATTTCTAGCATAGAAGAGGTAGAGGTGGAAGTGGAAGTGAAAGTCGGAAAGTCTAGCTCGGCATTTGCAAAACTCTGCGGATTTAGATAAGTAGACTGCAACTACGTCGTTTTGTGAATGAGCTGCCTTGAGGTATGTCTGTTGCTATTAACATCTGCCTGACACAGAGATCACGCTGCATCATCTCATTTCTTCTCGTCTCTGGCTCACATCCTTACTGTCAACATGCACCTTGTCCCCTGGGTAGGTCTACTCCTGCTAGCCAGCGCTAGAACCGTGCCAGCGCTAGAACCGTCCCAGCTACCGCGAACGAGCCGTCTAGAATTGTGGGGATAGACGTATTATTCCCGCTAAACGAGACATGCGCCCACAGAAATCTTGCCTATCACCTTTAGCCTCCAGAATCCCGAGTTCGCGCCATTACTCGGCCCTAGGATCGACTGCATTCTGTGGGACTTGAACAACATGTCTGACTTGCTCGTAACAACAGAAGGCAGCACGTACTACGAGTACAGCTCCTTTGTAGAATCTCAGCTCAAGACCAAGACTTACTGAATGCTGAAATGGAGGTTCTTCTTCTCCGATTGCACTGCAGAGACCCGCTCCAGGCCGGGGGCTGGTAGCATGCAATTCAACACGTCGACGCGGTCCGTCTGCTTCACCACCCAGCGCGGCACGGGGAAATGCACATCCAGTCCCTCAGCAAAGAGTGTGCGATGGATCAGAGCTTCGCTTTTAACCTAACAGACACCCACAGAAGGCCTACCGGGGTGGACTGGACGGGCCGCGAGATGTGTGCAGCGGTGGCGTCCTCAATTCCTAAACCCCCGTTCCCTGTCCAACTCAAGCCGCTCCTGCTGCTGCGTCGAGCATATCGGCTGTTCGTGTTGGCCAGCTGTGTAAGGATGGTATATCCGTGGTCGACTGCCCGAAAGAGGAGAGCGGCGCGCCGTAAACGGTTGTTGGGAGGACCGTGGGCTTGCTGGTTGCCCTGAGGGGGTTGAATAGGTTTTGATATGAGTTATCGTCGTACTGTAGTGTTAGGCACGGTAGTGGAGGTGGGTTTGGGACGGTCGTGTATTCTAATTTCCACTAATAATAGCCTCTCTATCTATTTAATGAGGAGCAAAAGCGAGTTGAAGGGGCTTAGTTCATTGATGAAAAAAATACTATATTAGAAGGAAGAGTTCTGACTACGTACCTCTTCGTAGCGTTGGATTTGCTATTCCGCGCACGACCAACGACCGAGAAGGCGCAGGGTTACGAGGTGGTGACGCGAGACGTATCTTGCAAGAGGAGTCTCATGTGGAGGTGGAAGGCGGGAATCAGCACTCCCTGGTTTGAGAACTGCATCGGTGTGGTTGTAGTGTCGAGTCGGTTGGGGATGGACTGTCGCTGTTTTAGCTCTGGTGTTGTAGATAGTTTCTATGACAGCAGAACAATGGAGGGTGGTATTGCGTTGGATTGGAAATACTGAGAATGGTGAAGAAAGTGGAGGATGTGGGATTGTGAGGTGCGCTGAGGGTGAATATGTGGGGGTTTCTTGTATACCCCTATTATTACTAGGTTCTGACTCTGACGTGTAACTGCTGTAAGGGCATGAGTTGGCTGTCTTCTAGAACGGAGATTTACACGAGCACGTCTTTTCACAGAGAGGAAAGGAAAAGTTTGGCTCAACACTAGCGTGTGCTACAAATATGTGTATTGGAAAACATGGAGCAAAATGTGTGTACATGCGATATTGAAAAGAAACAAATTAACAATTCAACTCGCACACCTAGGAGCCTCCTATCTATTTAGTAGCATAACTACCACCCAGGTTTTGTGTCGACGCGTCGTTGGGGTACTGGAAGCGCTGTGCGTTGATACCCTGGCCACCAGCCAATTTTGGACCTCGGAAGTCTGCAGCCACGGCTCATCATCCTAGCCAGGAACGGTCGCCATGAGATTCCGTTCGAGACCTTCCCAATGGCTGCTTACGTTCTTGACCGAGCCGATAAGCAATAATATAAAACATCAAACTTGAAATTCTCTGCTCGTCTATGCTCTCCACTCCTGATACTGCTCAAACCTCTTCCCAGCCTCATGCCGAGACGGCCTATAGCCACCCGCCTCAGACATGTAGGAGTGTGGAGTTTGATGGGCAATCGCAGGGGTAGTAGATGTACCAATGTGCCTGTGCATATGTTGAGGATTGTGAGATTGGTACTGTAGTTTCTTAAGTCATGGTGGTTTGCAGCCACAAAATATGGCGGCATGTCAGATGGACAAGTGCCGCGTTGGAGCTATTGGACGAGCACACTGAAGACACGGCGTAACCCTCCAGTAACGAAGCGGAACGCGTCAGTGAGTAGCTAGCACGCATCTAAAGCTTCAGTGGCAGCGAGACAAGAACACAGAAAGAGAAAAACCGACCGCTGTTCTCCATAATTAATTAGCGCCTAGTTACCCAAGATCCTCAGATGTCACAGCTAAGAATCATCATGTTCGACTGACTTTTAACAAACATGGTAAAAATCAGAATGCTGATGCACAGTCAACTGGAGATTGAAGTCGTGCAGGTGTGTAGTTGAATCCAAGGTGCAAAGGATTGGCAAAAAGACATAATCCTAGCAGTATGCTAAAGAGCAGCAGAAAACAATTCAGAAAGATGATTTAAACGTCAAGGTCCACGACATCTACCCGCTTGAGGGCATCAAGCATGCCACTAAAGGCATTGGGAGTGAAAGACTACCGGAAACCTGCTCTTGAAACCGCGGATCATTCGATGCTGCACATGGACAATCTGGTATTAGGAAGAGCTGAACGAAGTCGTGTCTTGAGATGACCTAAGCCCGGCTATGGACCAAGTTGGAAAGATCGGCAGGGATTCAACCGAGTGTACAACAGCCATCTGCAGACAAATGATGTGTAATTGGCGGCCGTGAGTTTGACTTACCATGTATTCCGGAAGGAGCGTCTCACGGTGCTTTTGTTTCTCCTTTGTCATGAACCCTGCAAACTGTCTTGATAAAGCATATCTTGGACTATCCAGAAGAGCTTATCTAGACCGTTAACGGCCTGACGACCGACCGCTGATACTTGGGGCATATTTGCGTTTAGCCATTGTGCTGACTGACGCAACAGTATTATAAACGAAACTCCATTGGATACCTAGGCCTGGAGAGGAAAACTCGACCAATCATATCACCATTCCTTGCTACCTTCTTTGCAAGGCCAAATGGTTCGGAATACGTGCCCAGTCACGGACTCACTACTTTCCCTCGCATTTGATTCGATATATTTATCACCGAATTCCCTTGCATGTTGTCCTAGTTCCTTAACAGTGATATCATTTCGATTATCTCGCGGAACGCGCTCAATTAGACATGACCGACTCAAATTTTTGGTGATTGTACAAGCGCTCTGTCCCCCGCCGTATTCACCCCCGTGGTACACAGTCTGAAACACTCCAACTGCCTGCCAGTCTTTTTCTGGACAAGGGTCTTCCAGATGGAGCGTGGCAGCGTCTCATCCACTGCACAGTTGATAAAGGTCTCTTTCAAAACATCCTTGGCTGGTTGTCGTCCATAGGCTGTTGATCCTTTGCATCAAACTGGATATTGTACGTACTGTCTGGACGGATGCGCCAATTCGAACACAGGACAGGGTAAGTAAGAGATATCGCAAGCTTCACATCTTGTTGAAACATCTGTACATCTCAGCCTCGGGCGCACTGGGCTTGTTGCGCTTGATTGGAATAACGAGCTCTTCTAGTATCGGACGCTGGGCTTAAATTTTCAGGATATGATCCTTGGTGAACTCGATATGTATATCTCGTCGATCGCGGCCATTCGAGACGTTCATAGAGTCCTCAAAAGGTCGTAAACTGAGCTTTGTTAATATCCGTCTTTTAGGGGACAAAATAGCATCCATGATTTGTGAATCAATCGGCCCATTAACGGATAGCTCCTGGCGAGATTCGAAAGCTTGGAAAAACAAGACTGCTTTTTCACTGTAGTGCGGTCTTTCGACCATCCTGTTGTCATCGCCAATATAAACGCTAAGCGTTCTCAGCCAGGGAATGAATGATTCTGAGTAATTCATTCCATTGTCTCGTCACTAAGTGCACATGTCTTTTTTTTTCATAGCCACCCCCGAGGGTAAGGTACTGAAGACAAGCAAAGTCTGTGTGTTTGGGCCAGTTCTGTAACAGTGCTAGCGACGTCAGATCTGGAGATTTTGGATCAACAGTGATTTTAGGGAACCCACTGCCTCATGGGTAAAGCCTGGGAGACCTTGCTACGACTCTCGGGCACGGAAATCTGTTCCACAGCAGCATTCAAAGGTATTCATAATGGTGAAATCCTGGAGATTAGGAACGATTCCAGCGGCAATATGAGTCCCACCATGTGCAGATAAGCTTCGCTTTGTACAGAGATGGAAATGTGGCAAGCTCCATCTCATAAGAATAATGGACACCCCACAACAAGGTTCGGAATTCGAACGAGAGATGGTGAAGCCTGCATTGAGGATGCTGCTCGCAGAGGGCGCTGAGAAGACTTGGCGGAAATTGACTCTGGCAGTCGTATATCAGGTCTTCTAGGCGATGCTGAACTTCTCGGGGACAACTCTACGCATGGCGAAAACAGAAGAACAGTACCTCGAGAAACCGCGACCCGACAGTAAATTTATGTCTTACTTTCTATGATCGTGTGTAAAAAAATCATTGCAATGTATATACTGCCGCCTTGGCTGTTACTTTATCCACCGCCATCGAATTTTCCCTACAAATCAGCAATTGAACGGATTTAATAACGACAAGCGCGCGACGCAGATAATGTTGATGCTGTTACAGAGGAGAACGGTTTCGAGGCCACGTTGCATGAGACGACGATAACATTGTAGGATTAGATGCACTATCATTTCCTCCATATGTGGCAATCGCTCTAAACCGGCAGTCGCTTCTGTTAAGCTCTGTCCTGGCTCGACCTTAACATTGCTTAACCCATGAGCTGCATCTGGTCGGTGGGTGGCCATCTGGTTTGTGCAAAGCTCAAACACCTCTTAATGCTCTGCAAGTACTTCCTCGTACTCTCATCGCTCAAGATGTGTGCAGCGTTCTCGTTCTCGTGTAGCTTTTCCCGTGCACTTCGCTCATGGATGCCAACCATGGTAACACCAATGGGCCATGCGGCCTTGCCAATACTCAATCTGAGATAACCGTCGTTTGCATCAACGTACCGACGTTCTTGGGCCGCATGCACAATCTCCACGACAGGTTCAAGGATGCTATCGACGAGGTCGAACTTCTCTAGTTTCTTGAAAAGCGGGCGCATGTTCTCCCGTGCCTGCACCATAGCAGCGTATGCTTGCTTGCCCTGGTAGCTCTCCTTGACATCTGCGTCTCGTAATGCTAATGTGATGTCCCATTCCTTGAGCACCATGGTGAAGTAGCTTGCCAGCTGTCTGAAGAGGAACTTCCGCGCCTCGCCCTCCTTTGGTATTTGGATCTCAACTTTCATATCCTTCTCGGGTACGAGCCGTAGTGTGGTGGGTATTGGACCATCGGTCATGATTGTTGCCAGGCTGTCTGCACCTATGCGCTTCTTGTACCGCTTCAGCCGTTGTTTGTGTGTCTCGCCGAATAGTCGCACGGGTTCGTTCAGCGTTCGTAGCTTCTCAACCAACTCTTCTTCCGGTAAATCTTCTGCTTCAGGCACCGGTGTGCCTTCTTCACCATGCGCCTGCTTAGGTGGCAAGTCCGGTAACCCTAGCCTCTTTCTTCTCTTCCGCTCTTCTGCCTCCTCTTCTTCCTCCCTGATGCGCCTAGATTCTTCCGCAAGCCTTCTGCGCTTCTCCTGCCTCTCGGCTTCTCTCTCCGCCTCCTCTTCTTCTGCTTTTCGTTTTTTCTGCACTCGCTCCTGACGCGCTTTCTCTTCGGCCTCTTGTTCTGCCTGATAAGCAGCTTGCCTCTGAGCCTCGATCTCGCTGCGCTTAAGATACTTCTTCTCGCTCGAAGGAGCAGGTGAAGCACTCGCCTTGCCTTTCTTGATCTGCGCCGACATCAATTTGGCGAAATCCATGATGGCGGTACGTGTTCAGTGTGTAGTGGAGTGTGGGGGAGAATTTGGCTCAGATTCGATTCGCGATGACGCGCCAAGGTGACGCTAGCGCGAGCTTGAGCTTGAGCTTGACGCGCCTTCCCCAGCTTTCCTTTCACTTTGTTCACCAATCACATCAACATGGCTGCTCAGAATTCGAGTACGATTGACCGAGAAGCTACGACGCCTTTTCTGCTGAGACTATTCTACAAGCAAGGCTCATACCACAGGTGCGCAGCATTCTCATGCCGGAATAAGAAGAGTACGCCTTACTGACGCGTATAGGCTCGATGAATTTGACCCAGCACTCCCACGACTACCGGCTCATCTTCAAATCTACACCTGGCAAAGCTGTTCTCTACGCGAATTATGTGGGCTTTTTCTAGGTGCTATGCCCAACCTGTTACCACAACCGTATGCTGGCACGCGGATTGCCTTCCGTCTGGTCTACCCTGACATACAAGGCTCGAGCCGGCCTGGCGCACAAGGGCGCTATATTTATCGAGACATTGGATCCGTCATAGTGGGCGCTCGCACAGCGGATGAAGACAGCGATATGGGCGATGGGGACGGAGCAGCGGTTGCAGAGGCCTTAAAGCAACTCAATGGTGACCCTGACAAGACTCTGAGCGATGCCAAATTCCTCATTGGGGACTATGTCACATGTGCAATCCTTCCACCATTGCCTGATGGTAGTGTTCCAGCAGCCCCACCGCCGATATCTGGACCCGGAAGAGGACCACCAGGCGCATACGGCGGACGTGGTGATTACGGTTTTGGACGCGGCGGTAGAGGAGGAGGCGCAGGAAGATATGACGACAGGAGACCCTACGATGACAGAAGACCCAGTGGAGGTGTACCATCGGGCGAGTGGAGGCGAGGCGAAGCACCACCAGAGCGAGAGTCTAACTACGGCAGAGGAAGAGGAGGCGGTAGTGGTGCTGGTGGAGGGCCAGATGGCAACTGGCATGGGCGAGGAAGGGGACGATGGTGATCTGTCGCCGGTCAACGCGTCACACAAATATGGACGGCATCATGAGCACAAGCAGTCAAGCCGAGCTGAAAGGTGTGTTGACAATAGGGCACAGGTCTGGAATATCTTACAAGCCGCGTATGGCGCAGAGTGAAACTGACCACCGATGAACAATACTGGATGTATAATCGAGAGTTATGGGCCTAAGCGGATGGCTATACGCGTCCGACTTTTAACTACAGTATTCGGGCTTCCTGCGGCTGTTGTTCTGTACCCACCGGATCGAGCTGCAATCAATATATACTGACGCACGCGCGCGCGTGCAACCCGCCGTTGCAGCAATTCCCTCGTCTCCAACACTGGCTGTTTAGTGCAGTGTGAATATCGGGTATGATGCAATCACCTCCGCCATTATATTCGCAGTTGAACTGACAGGAGGGGATAGGAGTTTGAATGCATATCTGTGTATCGTCGACACCCACCAGTTTCATCCTCGATGCCAATGCCGAGGGGCATACCGTAGCAACTGTAATGTAAAAGCAGATAGTGCCATGGTCACCGTACCTACCGTATCACAAGGTTGAGCGCCCATGAGTCAGTTTGACTGAGCCATCAACGAGAGCACAATTCAGCGGTTTGTCGTTGCAGGATCAACAGCAGCCGGCTACGATAACCCGGTACAATTGAATGAATCAGGCTCGCCACTCATACGATAACATCGTGTGCTTTCTGTTTATGTAGGTTGGACGACCCGCTTTTCAGCGAATTAAAGAGGAAGGTGGGACTGAGGCGCGAGGCTGCCGAAATGAGCATGATCCTGAAGACGTGGCGCCACTGTGAACTCTGCTGGCGTTGAAGGCTACAGTCAGTCAGCCCTTATCCTGAGGTTCGAAGCCTTCATGATATTGATGCACTGATGTGTATGGCAAGGCGGTGTAGTTGTTGCTTCAGTTGTGGATAACGCTGCTCTATAGACGCGTTCTGATGTTGTCAAGGTCATTCTGCCGACAATCGCGTGTCTTCGATCCAGCTGTCACATCATCTTCGGCCCTAGTGTTAGCTGTCATGCCTTGACTCAGAGAGGTAAGAAGACGGCACACACAGCCGCAGATCCCGCATCCACCCTAGTTCGAGAGTGCAGAGTCTGGCATTTGATCTCCAATTGCGCGACGTCCAAGTCTGCATGTTTGCGCTTAGACGGGCAACGATGCGAGGACTTCGACAACGTTTCTGATGGTCCACTCACATGAACCTGGCAGACACAAAGCGGAGGCGCGAGCGTACAATGTGTAAGTTTCTAAATTACGTCTCATCTATGAAAGATTCATAATTCGGAATTGAGAATCCCATGGTAGCGACATTTTTGACGTTAGGTCTACTGTACAATGCGGCGCGTGCTTACCTATCATGCTCGAGTAGGTTATAGCCTTATCACCACGCAACATTGAACGCTGTACGTAGGAATATTACCACTTCCAACGGCGTTGTTGAATGAGGCCACCGACTGCGCAGCATGCAGTTTGCATAGCTCAAACGCCGCAGGTTTCCACAGTGGTGCTTCAACGGGCAGGTAGATTGTTTAGTGACTGAAAAGTACCGTATGGTGACACGAACCCTGATCTAGACGAAGAGCTCGGATCCGGGCCATGTCTGAAAGTAACGCTTTGGCAGCAGGATTCACCAAAGTCTGTCTAGAATTCTAGTCGGCAATGCTGGAGACCCAAGCTTACGCCTCAACATCAAATGCGAGTGCATTCGAAGGCCTGGCATGCCAAGGACTCTCAAGTCGCCATGCCTGAGCGGCCCATGAATTCAACCATTGACAGACCACACACGTGATCCGCGACTCATGTCGGCTGCGTCCATCCGTAACGGTGCACCCGTGCCTCACAAGGTATGGACGTGTGAGCCGCGCCTGCGTCCAGACCGGCTGCCTAGCCTTGACGAGAAACGAACATTCCACACACAATCCTACAGCTGCAAAACATGTGGATACTTCACCCAGATGCAAATCAGAAAACCCGCTCAGCTTACCAATCGGGGAGCTTGCCAGATCAATATGCATAGCGCGTGTGTAAGCTGTCACCAGAGCGCACGCTCAGCATCTTGACTTCACACGAATTTCCCCCAATTACGAACAAGTTCCATACTTCTTCTTTACGCGTACGCCATGTGCACTGGCGGCATTCCCAGCAACCCCACACCTAAAGGGGCTCCACAGCTTGGCACATTTTATCTTCATCTTGGTGCACATCTCGACAGCCACGTACCAAACGCAAACGGCAGCGATCAGACACGCCCCATATGATGAAAAGAAGAGCTAAAGAAACGGCCTAAAATTCATGAGTCTCTGTCAAACTAAGATTCACCATAATGCCATGAGAAGTTCGGCTTTGTTGAAAGCCACACACACACACACAGTCTGCTAAAATTGCCAATCCAAACCCACAATCGTGTGATTTCAATCCAATTGATCGGTCCCTGTGCCCCGTCAAATTCGTATCGCGTCTTGCTCCTTCCGATAGACGACCCCAGCTCCGAGGAGACTGTATTCATCGTGGCCGAGTCCACGAGGACCAAAGACGTCATCGAGCAGAGGACATCATATCCAGGCATGACAATCTTCCTTACAGTCGTCATTTTGCTCGAGTTGGACTAGGTTTACGTGCATGGACGCACGCTCGTCGCAAACAAACATCTAAAAGTGTATGAAAGCAACAGAGCGACGATTCTCACCACTACCATTGGTCTGTTTTTGTTGCTTCCTCTCCATGCCACCCGGCTGGCGCGGCAAAGAGAGTACTCCAACTTGAAATTCATGCATATCATACATCAGAAACACTAGCTAATGCTACGGATCAAGCTTGTTGTTGTTTTTCTGTAATGTATGTAAGGAACAGAACGCAATTTTGCCGAATTGTACGTCGTTGAAACGGGGTGACCGCAGTAACAACAAAGGAATTGAGCACGCACGGAAGCGTGCCAACCTCAATCCGTTCTGTAACCCCTGCAGGGCTGCGGTTGTACCGCAACTGCTAAACTCGATGCTTCTATGTTGATCTTCACGGAGCACAAACGCGTTACCGACCTTAGCATGTGTGTCTTTTTGCTCGATTTAGCTGCACCAAAAGACGCTATGGCCCCCAACCTTGTTTTGTCAACGTGGTTTGCGGATTAAGCGAACTTCGAGGCAGCCATCAATGACTTCCTTACGCACGAACGTTGGAGGCGCGGTAGCTGGTCCACATAGCCATGCCTGCATATACCTTGGCAAAATGAGTTTCCCCGTAGCCAGTCAGAGCACTGCTTGACTTTTCATGTGGAGATGCGGCAGATGAACCTACACTTTTTAGGTGTGTCATGACTAAGGACGAAATGTGTTAGTTATGATGTTATTGACAGAGGCATAGGTGTGAATCCGACCGAGGCTTTGGCAGATCATAGGTTATTAAATTGCATAACGTATTTCTGAAAAGTACGGTCACTATTTCCGCATTATCGAACAAAGCGAGTATCAGCCTCGAGGCACTCATTCGCTCAACCGTGCCGCTTAGACACATGAGGTACCCCTGCAACTTCGCCTCGCTCAGTTCATTGTCTTATCCTTGAGTTAGCAGCTTCATGGACAGCCTGTGTATGTGCAGTATGCCAAATCCAATGCAGTATAGTCAGGTACCGAATGTCTGGATGCTCATTCCTGGAGTGTTTTGTCACTGATCCACGACTGGGGCACTCTCGCACGTTGGGCCCCACAAGAACCTGCGGACAGAAGTATATCAGCTCACCTCCCTGTGGGACAAAGATTCTCTTCACGCAATCAGTGAACTCTCCAGCCCAGACCTTTACCTTGTGCATCTTCTCTATCATATTTTCTTCAACTCTACCTTACACGGGACGCCTAAGTAGGTACATCAAGCCTAGACGTTGACGGCATAGCTAATCGGTCCGATAGCTCGCCCGTATATGTTATGAAGCAGCAAATTTTTGCTTCTTACGGCCCTAGTTCATATCCAAATAAGATGGACTCCCACTCGCCGTTCCATAGTGCACCAGGCTGTCCGACTACTTCAGATCACCACCACCACCAACACACGTTCAACGAGAGCTCGTTTTTCAACACTGCGCCTCAGGAGATATTCAGTGTCCCGGTATCCAGAGGAGCCGAAGGCTCACTAGAAACATGGCTCATGCACATGCCCGCATCCACCAGCCCTGAATCGTCTAGGGTGTCGATGAGCCCCTCCCAGGGTATTGCAACACCGCCGTCCGACGGCTTCTATTCGCCACCGTACCCTGAGCAGCTACCACTTTATACATACGAGCTGCCAGAGCAGCTGCAGCTGCAACCGCTCCGTACTGAATCTACAAGCCATCCCGACTGGATGGACAGTGCCGAAACCTGGCAACGAAACTACCCTGGGGGTAATGTTTGGGCTACTCACCCGTTTGTTGCTCAGACTTGGACCCCCAACTCGTACGATGGTAGCGCTATCCCGAGCATGACTTCAAGTCACGCGCACACAAGCAATGCAACACTCAACCCCTTCATGTACCCTGCACGGGATCATTTTCCAACATCAGATGTCGTTCAGACAACCTCTGCTGTGGCGGTTGACGAAGTCTCCCTTCGAGACGAGCAACTTCAAGACGAGGAACTTCAAGACGAGGGCCTTCAAGACGAAGAAGACTTTCAAGACGACGACGACACGTCTGACGATGAAGAAACCGATTGGAATGATGAGGTATCGAATTACAGCCAGACTGGAGATTCCCCATCGGTGTCTAGATCCAGATCAAACACCAGATCATCTCGCATACAAGTTGATAGGTGGACTGTCCCGGTCAACTGCATTCAGCAATCGGAGATACGTGGCTATAAGTGTCATTTGCCAAACTGTTACACAAGTTTTCAACGCCCAGAACATCTTCGACGACACGTTAGATCCAAGCATAGCAGCGTGAGGCCCTATGTGTGCGCGATTCCTGGCTGCCACAAGCCCTTCTCACGCGGCGACAACTTGGGCGATCATTACTGGACACATCTTGAACGCGGCGGTCGTGCTGGGGTGAATAAGAAGATGACTCTGCAAGAGATCAAGCTCATTCTTGGACCAAAAGGAAAGAAAATAATCAGGAAACTCCGGGAGAAACTCAACAAACACAACGAGAAAGAGAGACAGAAGCAGCTGCTGACAGCAAGAATGGCATACAGGGAGCGTTCGATGCTGTAGCTTATATTTTCTATATGATTTTGGTTTTCTAGAATTTGGGGGACGGATTTGAGGAAGCCTGTGATTCTACTAGTGATGTATATCGTGGGGCATCAGGCGTATACAAGCTTTGCATTCATCTCTAATCAAACCCCTTGATGCAACTTCTATTACCCTCATAATGTGAAATGATGAGCCTGTTCAGCCCAACGCTGCCAGAATAAGTGTACTCAGCCCTCGCATATTTGCGGTGCCGTATGCATAAAATGTCCGGCTCGGTGCTTACAATGTCGGCAACAATCACCTGTGAACGGTTCTTTATTGATTTAGCGTCAACCAAAACCAAGGTTTATCTTTGCCGACTTTAACTTTCTGTGCTCATGCCCCACAGAGTCCATTGCAGGGATCACCAACGGCTCAGTTCCTTGCCACTAGTCCATGCGCCTAAAACTGCTTACGCCTCCCTCTCAAGCACATGGTCTCGTCTCTACCATCAACCCATATGGTAGCCGCCGCAACTGTGAAGGATTGGCGATGCCTGCAGCAGTATGATGACCGTGCGGCACCTGGTGATGCCACGGCAAAAGATAAAATCTTGGCAATGAGGGATAGGTCTGCAGTGCAGGACCTGATTACGGGCAAACTTGTGGCCTTCACGCCTCAGTTTTGCACAAAACTTGACTTCTTCAGAGACACTAAGGTATTACAACCAGTTCTGTAGCACTCTTACTATGTATTGACCAGGCAGGACCAGTTCTCGACAACAACAGCAACAAAGCAGCAGTGATGCATGAATCGCTAATTTCAGACCCCTACTGCAAAGGATGGCGATCGATACTTTCCTCCATCGTCTTTGACATCCCTCATCATCTGCAAGACTGTTTCTTTCGGGAACCCCGGTCAGCATGAAATCGTCAATGTACTTGATTGCGCATGAGTTACCCGCACGCGCCAAAACGTTGAAACTGCGCCAGCTCCTTCGGGATCACTCAAGGAAGTGCATTGGCGGTATGACATAAAACGGCGCAGCACATGTCGCTTATTTGGTCCACATTCGTTAAGTTTAGCCGTGATTCCCGCCCGCCACGTTTCTTAGATATGGATCCCTGAAGTGAGCACGCTGTACTCCTAGGCCTAAACAATAATAGTGGTTCGTGAGTAGAAGATCCGTTAGACCCTGACATGTGGAGACTCTGGCCAACGTCAAGCGTCTGTTAGACGCCGTAAGCCAGTTTGAGTCGCGTCTCTGCAGATCACAGCTGCAGTGAGGCTCGTGCTCAAGGATCCAGCCCAGGTCAATTATACTACCAACTCGAGGTGAATACAGGCTTGAACACCGAATTCAATTCCAACTGCATTGCATGGGGACTTTTGACGATGTGATCGATTGATCGATTGATCGATCCGAAGGCAATCAGCTCATGTTACGTCCATCGACCGAGATCCTGGGAGCAAGATCATCAGCCTTGTCCTCGGTTGACTACAAGAAAATTACCGCAGAAAGGGGTTTGAATCGAATTCCGAAAATGGAGATTTGCAAGCACGTCTCACTGAGAATGCTGACGAGTTTTAAGAAAAGAGACCTGGCGAACCGCATTCTCCGCTTTGAAGCGACTGTATGACATTTTCAGTAAGTAAACTTACTGTTTGCACTTTACCGCATTAGTACATATGTTCAAAGACGATGCATTGGACCCGCAATAGGAAGATCACCAATCCCATCGCGCAACTACCTGTTTTTCAATGCCACAGAAACAAAAGTCTGAAGGAGACGTTCATGACTAGTTCAAAAAGGCCAATTGACAAACTGCATCCAGCCAGGAGATCAACAGCTGCTTGCGAATGCGCCTCGTTGTTCCCTCAATCGCCCAATACCCATGCAGCACTGTGGCGTTGATAGCGTTGATAGCGTACGTTCAATGACCACCAATCGCTCTGATAGCTTTTCTCCTTTCGCTTGATATTTCCATAGTGAGATTGTCCCAATGCACATATTATTTGGATTTACATATTCCCTAATGGCATATACATTACTCTGATTTAACCTAACTGTCGGTGTGATACTCCCGAGTTATCTGCAGGCTCTACAGGCTAACTGTATGTTCTTTCTGATGGCGTCACCATCATCAGAAGATGCGCCCTGAACAACCGTGAACGTCCTCTGCTGTTCCTGTCGGCTTTGATACGTGGGCCATGATAGCTTCGACATGTCATTTCGCCTTGCACTGCCCTGTCCCTGAGCAAAAAATACTGCAGAGTGCTGTGTTAGATTTCAACAGGTTTTCGCGGTCTCAAAATAGATCCAACCACATCCGTATGCACGTCGACTGCAGGCACTCCGCCTGCATGCGTCCTCACCATACCACCAACACTCCATGATGCTGTCCCAGACTTCTCAATAGCCAACTTCAACAGACTTGCAGTGCACTTAGATGGCTTTTCAGAATAATGAGTCAAATTTCATGCTCTGTTATTGTACGACGTCTGTCCATAATGCCTCGAGGAGCTCCAAAGATGCGTGTATGATTGCCACGCCGCAGTAAGAGACGCAGCTATAATGAGTGTTTTCCTATATGGTAGTTTCTTAGAGTCTAGATGCGTTTGGTAGTGGAGAAGGCTGCACGAAGATAGTTTTTCCTCCACTGACCTCCAAGATGAAGCGCCAGAACCATCTTCGCGGATTCTCATGACTCGATTTTATCATCAGATCTTCCGCTCACACATGCAGAATTCGTCACGAGTTCTATGTCTATCTCAGTCTACTTTCACTCTATCTGAGTACGAATTGGAAGCGAAGACACATAGCCGCTGTGCAGGGCAACATGCCTCGAATCTCAAAAGCCAGTCGTAAATACTCGGGTTTTTAATCCACACCGTTCAATGCAGGAGCGATCAAGGCTTGCATTCCCACGATTTCAACACACCACTTTCTCGTTCCCTGCTCGGCTTGTATCTACATGCCATCCTGGATAGGAAATCCATGGTTGATTCATGGGTCGGTATCTCAGGATTCTTACCAGTGTGGCCTCTGACGTTTCCAAAATGCACAGCAAAGCCTCGTATTCACAAAGTCAGTGAATATGCGCATATTGTCCAATAATTAAGTGATTAGAACGGAGGAAGCTCGTTCATCGTTGTTGATGTTGTGAGGATCAATCAAGTTACTACGCAGGTATCCGAAACATTGGAACAAAGAGAGTGGAAGTGCCACTTGCTGTCCAGCCATCTGACGATAATGAAGGACATTTCATGCATACACAATTAGAAATTCAAATTCGTGAGCTCGATGAGGGATCTGAACCTTGTCCTTCGAATTAAAAATAGGCGAATAGCAGGTTGGTGGTTCTAACGGCCAGCCGCTGCAGATCCCTGCCGATGTCCTAACAGGATGCCCAGATTCATAGTCACGCGGTTACAATGACTTGTTCCATCCTTCCTCGTGGAACTATTCACTCCGCCTATGGTTCGACCTCCGACGCGCCCAAACCAAGTTCCCAGCAGTTCCCACCCAACCCTTTTCACAGCACCTTATCGCTCTCCGGCACGGCTTTCGATGCAGCTCTTGAGTTGAGCAAATCTATGCAGCTGCATTTTTGGGATCTTTCGTCTGTGCCCAACAGCCAGAGCTAGAAGCTTATGGCCCTGTCCTTCAGTTCATATGAGCTAGTGACAACTTTGATGGCTCACCTGGTAGTCACACTGTCAGAGTATTTCAGGGGCACGCAAAGGTCTCCAACAGTCAATTTGGGTTTGAAAAAATGCAGCCCGCGGCCACTGAAAAAGTTCGCATGTGCGTGGTTATGACACATGCATACGACTTTTGAGGAGCAGTGCGCGCATTTACATGACCTCAC
Organism: Ascochyta koolunga; assembly: GCA_026119515.1. Lineage (NCBI taxonomy): Eukaryota > Fungi > Ascomycota > Dothideomycetes > Pleosporales > Didymellaceae > Ascochyta > Ascochyta koolunga. Next base: position 84,425 of record JANLCG010000001.1, on the reverse strand, counting down.
AGGTAATGTAGTGAGCTACAAGTTGTACTGAGCAGTCGTTTGACCTTTACAGTGGGTTTGGAACATCTTGGCTTCGGAAAAGACCTACCGATATATAGAAAAGATGCTGACACCGGGACCACAGTTGGTGGTCTACAGGCAGTTTGTGTGTTTTGCTCGTATGTGATGTGGTGACCAGCTCCTTTGGCAATTCGAGGGGCTGTATCGCTTGGATAGACATGTTCGTCATCGTGAGATGATAGCGTGCATGCGTTGAGCAATTTGAGTGCAAAGGTGATAGTTTGTGGGCAAGCTTACGAAGCTGTTATCTGCTCAAAGCTGCTGTGCCCGATCACAAACGTGCTGGCTTGAGGTAAATTGGAAAACAATTCGTTATGTAGTACATCGCTGAGATCAGCTTACACGTTCAGCCGTTCAGGACAAAAGAGAGTCGAAATCCAGGGGCGTTGGCGAAATGTATGGCAGCGTGGCAGCGTAGTAGCGTAGCTGATTTCTCTTTACGGTCGTGTACGCTGCAGCGTTCTGGAATAACTCCTCGTGCTGTATGAAAACTAATATTCCTCTCATCCAAGGTTCTCCATGAGACTGCAGCATGTATCGCTAGCACACACCTTGTTAGTCATTTCAGTTGCTCATCGATTGGGAGTAGACAGCGTTGCCAACGGGACGTATACGGCTACGGTAAGGGTCAATTGCCGTAGCCTACGGCAATTATAGGCAACTGTAGCGTCCTGAAACTACGTAAGGGGGTATGGCATACGGACAGTAGGCGTAGATTACTATAATTAGCGTAATTAGCGTAGTACTGCAATTATTGCCTATTTCAGTCTACTTCTATTAGTAACAGTAATGATGTTGTTTCCTAGGACGCCTTAGGGGTTGCTGTTGCTGTCGCTGCCCCTAACCTTAGTTGCTTCTTCTCTAACCTTATTATCTTTGTTTCTAGATCTAAGAGTAAGCTCTTAACAAGCTTGTAACGCAACTAATTCTTCTAAAGCTAAATAGCTTCTATAGCACTTAGCTGTAGTTAGTTCTAATTGTTAGTTATTATACGCCTAGTAACACTAAAGCAGCGCTCGCACTCGCAGCTAGTACTTAGAATAGAGAGGAAATTGCAAGCTATCTTAAAAAGCATAGGGTATTTGTGCTGCCCCTAAGTTACCTACTACTGCTAAGGATTGTTAAGAAGGTCTTAATACTTAGGATTATTATTTTAGAGGTTAATTGCGATAGCTTTAAAGTACTCCTATAGCTTGTTACGCTGCTACTACTTCTTAGCACCCTTCTAATTAGTAAGCAAATAGAGATTAACAGTTATTATATTATTAAAACGCGTTATTCTAGCATCTCTAGGGACCTTGCAGCAACTTAGCTAAGCTTATTAACTATTAATAGAATTGTTAGTTTCTATAGGCCTATTATTCTTGCAGTACGCCTTATATACGCTCCTAATTAATTTGTCTGCCTTCTTGCTATACTTGTTAAAGTGTTTCTAGTAAGTCTTAAACTATTATTAGCAGAGTTTAGGGTGTAGTATTGTAGCAACGTAATAGTGTTAGGTTCTCTTTTAATAGGGGTGGCACGCTATTAAGCATTAGAAGGTAGAGGATAGTATTGCAGGTTAAGGATAGACGAATTGCTACTAAAGGAGTAGAGCGATTTACTTGCGTTATATAGTTACGCCACCCCTGTTCCTTAATTAGGCTATGCTGGCCTTGTAGGGAACTACTAGAACTTATTAGTCCTAACAATATCCCCTTCTAAGGTAGCTTGCCCTAAGCTACAGATATTACAGGCTTTTAGGTAGAGTAGGTAACTATAGTCTGTTATAGACTAGACAGTAACAAAGTTACAGGAGAGTAGTACTTTAGTATTTAGAGGTATTCCCTTAAGCTTATGCGTAGGTTTAGGCAGCTCTACCTTTACCTTCCCTTTTACCTTTACCTTTACCTAGGAGTTGCGCTACTGCCTAGAAAATAAGTAGGGTAACGCGTTGCTAGTACAGTGCCTAGATATACCTAACGTTATCCCCTATTTTAGTCTATTACTCCTACACTCTACTCTAATTTTTAGTAAGTTAGTGCTTTTCTCTAGCTAGGATAGGTTCCCTTTGCTAGTCTAGGATAACCCTTAATAGGTTATTATAGGTTGTTATAACTCTATAGGCAGCTAACTAGATTCTCTAGGCTCTAACAATTTTAACAGCATATCCCCTAGCCTACTAGCCTGCTGCACTGCACTTACTACCCCCTACACGTCTAGACTACTTAAGATTATAGATCTAAACGCTGTAGGCAATAATATAGCGCACAATAGCATGCAGTTATACTAGGTCTATATTTAATGCGTCTGTAGCTTTGCTGTAGGCTAGCATAAGCATTATAGAAGGACTAGTTATGTCTATATCTAAATTACCCCTACTAATGTTAACTTGTATAAGGCATAGCTGTTGCAGACAGACTTAGGTAAGTTAGAGTAGGTTATGCGCTGCTTCTAATGCTTCTCTTCTAACTAGGAGTGTATTGCTGTGTGTATTCCCCTCCTTTAGCCTAATTATAACCCCTTATAGGTTATAACTAACTCTAGCAGCTCTATTTAAAGCACAACAGCAACTTAGCTAAGATTTGCAATATTCTCTAGGCCTTAGAGTTTAGCGTCTAGGACCTAGACTAGGGCATAGTTAATAATAAGCTCCTGTAGCGCCTATTAACTAAAATAGAAAAGAAAGCGTCTAAGTTTAAGCTTATGTCCCTCTATTAGCCTATCTCCTAGGCCTATAGTTAGTAAGTTGTCCTCTTTAAGTAGTTTTAGTCTATTATAGGTTATTCTTACACCTCTAGTAGCACTTACATCCCTTACGCTACTTATCTCTACCTGCATACTAGTGCTATAGCTAATAATAAGGACCCTTGCTCTAAGTTCTGCCTAGACTAGCGTTAGCGTAGCAAGAAGGCTATGTTAGTATATGCTAAAGCCAGCAAGCGCACTCTTAAGGCTGCTGTTACTAATAGGGTTGCTAAGGAGACTAATTTACTACGCAAGCAGGTATGTATACTTATCTTGTCTCTAGATAGACTATTCTAACTTATTATAGGCTAAGGTTCGCAATTATGCTCTAAACCCTAGTTCTAAGCGCAGAAAACTAGGTAATACTTTAGTTGCAGAGATAGCTACGCTTGTAAGGGAGAAGAGCTTTGCTACTAGCGCTAAGAAGGGCTCTTTGTCTAAGAAGATTAAGACTCTATAGAAGAGGCTAGATAAGCATAACAAGGTTTAAGAGTAGTAAGAGCGCGTTATAATAGGTCTTAATAGACTATTATAGCTAGTATAATAACATAACTATAAACAATTTCTATAGTTAGATTTCCCTAGAAATCCTAGATATACCTAAGCCTTTAGCTTAAATTTAATAGAGTACTTACTTTAATATCCTATGTTTTCTTCTTATAATATTAGAAGCTTTATGCCCTTATAGATTAAACTATTATAATTTAGACTAGGTTCTTATAGTCTATAATAGATAATTATAGATCCTAAGAGATGCTTATAAGTTAGGCTAAGGTAATCCTAGAGTATAACGCTGTTAAACACCCTAAAAACCCTATAGGAAAACTAGTAAAGGTACGTTGTCTCCTTAGGATCCTCTTATTACCTTTGCTTATCCCCCTTCTTTTTTAGGGTTGCTCTTAACTCCTATAAGGCTTTTCCTTCGCATTTCTCTTAGGCTATATACCTTTAGATTTCTAAAATTGTTAAAGGACGTTACTAGAGATATTTTAACTAGGCTCCTAGGAGTTCTCTTCGTCTCTATAGCTAGTCTATTTAACTAGATATTCCTACTAGTTATATTCTCCCTTATGTCTATCTAGTATAGTGTCTACTTTATAGACATTATTACTATGCTTACGTAGTGTGTCTACAATTAGGACCTCTAGGTGTAGAATAAGACCTTTTAGATTATATAGCTCTAGCAGCAACGTATAGAAGACTAGATATACGCTCTGTAACCCTAGAAGGTTAACTTTAAATGCTGTTAGACTATACTAGTCTACTATGCAACCTAGACCTAGGTATTTCTAGTTAAGCTTCTTCTTAGGTCTTGTTAACCTAATGTGCTGATTTAACACTATTACTTAATTACCTACTTTAAACGTATGTACTAAGCGTTTCTTGTCTACGTACAATTTCTAGTATTTATTTATAGTAATAATTTTCCTCTTGCACTCTTGTTGCAGAGCAATAACTTTGCTAGCTACTTGTTCCCCTAGAGGCAATTCTCTGTTGCTATAAGCTATACTAGGCTAGTTAGGACTAATAGGATCTATACTATAGTATGCTCTAAATAGAGTAGTGCCTATAGTTGTATATATGCTATTATTGTACGCAAATTCTGCAACTAATATCTATAAACTCTAATTGTCTTGTTCTAGGCAATAGTAGCACTGTAGGTACTATTTAAGTGTCTAGTTTTGTCTTTTAGTCTGCCTATCTGTCTGTAGATAATAAGTAGAAGTTAATACCCTTCTTAAGTTTAGGTAGTGTTAGAAAGTATCCTAGTGTTTAGCTGCTATAAGTAGGCCTCTATTAGAGATTATCTTCTTTAGGACACTGTGTAGGCGTATAACTTCTCTTATCTAGGATTAGGCTAGGTCTGTACTATCCTAATCAGCTCTAGCTAGGATGTAGTAAGCTATTTTAGTAAGTCTACACACTACAACTAAGATAGCGTTGTATACCTAGTTGCTTAGGCAGCTTAGAGGTAATTCTGTAATAAAATCTATAGTAACTTCCTCTTAGGCTGCGTTTAGTAGAGACAAGGGTGCTAGGAGACTATATAGCTTGTAACGCGCTAGAGTTGCCTTCTTGTATACTAGGCAGCTTTTACAATAGTCTCTTACATCCTTTCTTATTCCCTTCTACTTATAGTGTTGTTAAAGCTTTTCTATTGTCTTTTTACCTCTAAGATATCCTTTAAGTAGGTTATTATAGCATTCTTAGAGAGCCTTAGACTTCTCTTCTAGAGTAGTTAAGTGCCTTAACACCTTATAGACTGTAACTAATTGTTTTAGGTTATTATAGTCTGTTTTAGTATTATATCTATTAGAGGTTGTATCTAAGGCTGGTTCTACTATAGACTCTTCCTTATAGTTAAGTAGATCCCTAGTTATAGTACTTTCCTTTACTTAGAATTTTTAGAGGGCTTTAATAATTTCTAATTGTTTTTTAGACCTTAGAGATGCCTATGTTGTAACAGCTAACACTAGGAAGTTATTCTTTCCTTTAGAGGAGAACAAATCTTAAAGGGGTTGTATAAAAGCTTTATTATACTTTAGTAAAGGTTTCTCTGTTTCTGCCTTATAGTCTAGTTACCTTAAGAGTCTATCTGCAGGATTAGTAGTCCCTAGTTAGTAGGTAAGGATAAAGTTAAACTAAGTTAAGGCTAGATAGGACTGAACCTAGCAATAGTTAAGGGTCTTATTTTCTATAAACTATTTTAGGTTCTTATAGTCTGTAAGGATCTTAAAGTGTATACCTTTAAGGTAGTAGCGCTAGTATTCTAGACTCTTAATAATAGCTAGCAGTTCCTTGTTATAGGTATTGTAATTGTATTCTGCTTAGATTAATTTACAATAAAAGAAACTAATTAGCCTCTATTAACCTGTTCTGTCTTCTTCTAGCACATTTTAACTTAATATGCCTAAGATTACGCCTCCTAACGCGTCTACCTCTACTCTTGTTTTCTAACAAGGATTAAAGTAGGAGAGTATAGGAACTTAGGTAAAAGCGTCTTTAAGCTTCTAGAAAGCAGATCTACCTTTTTTGCTAATGTCTATTTTCTAGCTTTCCTCTCTTCTTATTACTAGACCCCCTAGCAGACCCTAGGGTTTTATAAGTTATTTTAGTTAATAGTAAGGCTAATTTAGAGAACATGTAGATAAATTGTTAATAGTAATTTATAAAGCTAATAAATACTTAAATATTGCAGACTATTTGTAGTTATAGCTACTCTTAGATTATTTTCACCTATTCTAGGTTAATACTAACCCCTTTAGGGCTAATTACGTATCTAAGATACTTTGTGCGTTAAGTGTGCTACTTACACTTGCTAAGTTTAATGTATAGCTTAGACTTACGTAGTCTTTATAGTATATCCTTTACATACTATATATAATCTTCTTTTATATTTAAGTAGATTAGGATATTGTCTAAATAGACAATGCAATATATATTAACTAATCCTATAAGAGCATAGTTAACGTATGCTTAAAACTAGGTAGGGGCGTTAGTTAGGCTAAAAGGTATAACAGTATACTTATAGTGTCTGTATCTAGTACAGAAAGCAGTCTTCTACTTATCTCCCTCTACAATATAAATCCTATAGTAGGCCTCTCTTACATTAAGCTTAGTAAAATACTTTGCCTAAGAGAGCCTCTCTAGTAACTCTATAATCAGGGGTAGTAGGTGTTAGTTCTTAACTGTAACCTTATTAAGGCCCTAATAGTTAATATAAAGTCTTAGGCTGCTATCTTTCTTCTTAATAAAGAGTATAGGTGCCCCTACTAGAGACTTTAACTAACGTATCTATCCTCTTGCTATATACTCCTAAAGATAGTTTTAAAGTATCTCTAGCTTAGTTACTAAGAGGTTGTATAATAGTTAGTAAGGTAGAACACCTTTAGGTGTTAGAGTTATAGACAGATTATAGTAGCTATGCTCTAGAAGACTCTTAGAGTCCTCCTCTAAGCCTACATCTGCAAACTTAGCATATTCTAGGGGTAAATAACCTATAGGGTTATCTTCTAACTCCCTATAGCCTACAAAGTTAACAAGGCACGCATAGACGTCTGTATTAGGTTCTCTTATACTGCTCTTAAACTGCTTAGCGTCTTCTATAGCTACCTTTATAAACTAGACAACCTTATTGTCCTTGTTCCTCTAAAAGAGCATACGTCTAGTAGCGTAGCTAATCCTTAGATAAAACATATTAATCTAGAGAAGACCTAAGTACACTAAGTATCTTTAAAGGTCTGTTACTATAAATAGTACTTAATAGGTCTCTTTATAACTACGTGAATTAGTAATAGTTATATCTACTGTTGTAGTACTATATACTGTTAATCTACCCCTATCTACGCCTTTAGCTAGCAGCTTAGGTAGGGGGTCTACTTAGAGATTATATTCCTTTGCTAGCGTAGCTAATATTAAGTTTAGCTAGGAACCTCTATTAATTATAGCCTCTATAGGCTTAGAGGATTAAACTATACACTATATAGTTAATAACTAAGAGAGACAGAGGTAAAGGGCTTCCCTTAATTTCCCTAGGTCTTATATTTCCTAGTTTAAAGCTATGTAGGTAGAAAGATATAGAATTAATCCTCCTGCCCTTTCCCTTTTCCTAAACTAAGGTTTAAGCCTTCCTTTAATTCTAAAGTAGTTTCCTTCTAGTTAGCTGTAGCATCCTTGTTCTTTAGAGGGCTTTAGCACTTAGCTACAGTGTAACTAGGCTTTCTGCAGTTATAACAGGTTAGACCCCTGCCTTTGCCTTAGGTACCTATAGTTTTGTGTAAAGACAGTCTGTTATAGTCCCTTTTAGGCTATTTTTGTCTTTTTAGGGGTTTTTTATGTCCCTCTGTCTTGTTACTCTTATTGCTACCTTTTAGTAGCTACCTCTTTGCAGGAGTAACTTTCGCCTCCTTGTCTAGATTCCTTCTGCAGTAGATAACGTTAGCATGTTCTTCTACTATTAGTAGAGTGTTGCGCCTATTAACTAGGAGTAGGAATAGGTCTCTCTAGATGTCTTTGCGCAGAGATAAAATGTACTCTATTACTTAAAGCTCTAGAGTTTAGGCTAAGCCTATTTCCTCCTACAAGGGTTAAAAGGCATCTAGCAGATCTGTAGGTAACTAATTTAGCTTTTGCTAGATTTGCTTAAGAGTTTTATAGGCTTGCTATTTCTATTCTAACAGTGTTCCTAGAGCGTTTAATATAACAGTTTTAAGTGTCTCCTAGGTTAGTTGCTAGGATAGAGAACTTGTCTATTCTGTTATGCAATACAATTTCTATAGAGTCTTAAGTAGCTTAGAGAGGTACATTGCCCTAAAATCTACCTTTTAGTATTCTTTAGTAAAGTTTATAGGCAAACGTAGGAAATACAACTTGCAGTTGCGTTCCTAGCAGTTATATTTAGCTCTTAACTTCTTATTGTACCTTTAAGGTAGGTCTAGCTTTAGAAGGTTAGCTAATAGGCCTAAGGATATTATTGCGAGGGTCCTTAGTAGAGTTAAAGTTAGAGAGAGCACTAAGGTGTCTCCTAACTTATATTTAGCCCTTAGTTAACAGAGTTAATTAATCTTGCTTTGCCTCTAGGCCCTTTTTAACTAGGCGTAGAGGTCTTCTAGTTCCTAGTCTATTAGAGAACGTAGTAAAGCGTTCTAGACTATTGTAGGTATTTGTAGTCTAGGAGGAGTTGTTAACTAGCCTCCTAGTCTCTGCTTGTTTGCTCTACCTTTAGCTAGTCTAGAGTTCTCTGCAGCGTCCCTTTCTACTAAGGAAGGTAGGCTTTAGATGCGAGCAGTAGCAGAGTCTTTCTTAACAATAAATCTAGGGCGTACTAGTGTACCTAAGGGTTAACTGCTTTTAGACTAGCTTACTTATTAGCTCTGTTGTCTAGTCTACATTTTAATAACGTGTAATAGTAAGCGATTTAAATGTTAGGTTCTCTTTTAATAGAGGTGGCACGCTATTAAGCATTAGAAGGTAGAGGATAGTATTGCAGGTTAAGGATAGACAAATCGCTACTGAAGGAGTAGAGCAATTTACTTGCGTTATATAGTTACGCCACCCCTGTTCCTTAATTAGGCTATGCTGGCCTCGTAGGGAACTACTAGAACTTATTAGTCCTAACAAATAGTAGCTAACGTCTATATTATTAATAAGTTTAACCTAGTACATATTAAGCTTTGTAAGGCTATACTTAACGCCTTTCTTAATGTATAAGTTAGGGGTATACTTATACCTGTTAATAGTTTTAGAGTATAGACACTACAGCGTCTGCAAATTAGGGATAGTTTACTACAGCAAGCTAAAGCCTAACTAGCTATTATTGCCTTTAAGACGCTTTGTAAGCTTGTACAGGACTTGTAGAAAGTTAACAAGTGTATTAACATTATCCTAGTTGTTATTAGTGATGTAATCCTTAAGAGTAGAGTAGGTAACTTTATTAGTTTCTGTTGTTATTAAGGCCTTAGTGTTGCGTAATTAACGTTAGTAAGCCCTAATAGTGTCCTTAAGCTCACAGCAATAGAGTAGCATAAGGTAGGTTAAGTGCTAACATACACTGCTAGCCTGCACAAGGTTAAGCGTAAAGTAACTCTACAAGGCGTTATTGTCTAATAGCAATTTCTAGCAGTGTTTAAACGCTTCACAACGCTTATATAAGGCATAAACAGTGTTAATAAAGTTGTGTAGTTTGCTAATAACGCTGTGCTGTTAGTATAGTCTAAATTAATCTACAGGGCCTGCCTTAGCTAGCTGTTCTTTAAACTAACTAACACTATCTCTATAGAGTATTGCCTTAACAACAAGGTTAATAATGTAACTAGTGCAGCAGAGGCAGTAACAGGAGTTAAGATTAATAATATTAGAGCCCTCTGTAAGCCTGTTATACAGTAAGGCGTTATTACTAGTAGCGTTATTGCTAATAAAATAGTTAAAGTAGGTCTTAAAGTTATACTAGCAAACAACGTTAAGTATAATAGAGGCTTGTGCACCCCCTATGTAGTTACTAATTAGATTGTAGAAGGTAAGAAGTACGTCCTGTTGCTTGTATATAGCATTAACAAAGTAAGCTACTATAGCAAGAAAGCTATAGTAATTATGTAACATCTACACGTTAACACTTACACTTATCTTACTCTAAGCTAACTCTAATATTGTTAACACCTCTGCCTAGCGTTGTTTAAGCTGTTTAGTAACATATAACAACATTATTGTATAAGAATTAGGCAGGGCTTAGAGTAGGTCTTAACAGTTCTAGGTTAACAAGCTACGTATAGCTCTTAACGTTGTTGTAGCAAATAATATATTATTTAGAATAGCCTAATTAATAAGTAATAATTATAGCTTCTCCTCCTCCTAGGGCGTGTGTGTAGTAAAGGATAAGGAGCTAGCAACGCGTGCGGCTTCCTATAGGTCTACAGGGGTTATTAGATTATCTAGTATTAGGCCTGTTTTAGGGTTAATTTAGTGTTTATTAAGCAAGTGTTGCGTAATATAAGCTGTGCTATTAATGTAGAAGGCGTTAGGAGTACACATAGACTTGTAGCAAGCCTAGCAAAGCTAGAACTTACTAACGCTTCTAGAGATGTCTGTGTATTGTAGCTCTACTCTATACTACTAATAGGCAGCACTCTTGCGTTAGCTAGCTAGCTAGGCCTTATAGCATATCTAGTAACCTAGCTAACTAGCGTTAAGGCAGGTATTGTTGTAATATACTTAGTAGAAATTAATGTTAAACTTAGCTCTATATACGCAGCTTGCCTTAAGAGGATATGCTTAAGAGGAGGAGCTTAGTGTAACTAATAGTTATAGCAATAGTAATGTAGATAGAGTAGTTAGACAGGTTAATAATAAGGCATGTGCTATCTTGCTAAGGGTCTTTAAACCTGCTAAGTAGTATACTAGGGCGCAAACAATATTAGTTAGTTAACTTTAACAAGATATAGCTAAGAGCTTGTTAAATAATAGGGATAGAGGCCTTGTAAGGGGAAGGGTAGAAGGTTATATATATGCAAATTTACTTACAAATCTCCTTACTAGCTACTAGGATGCCTAACTACTCTATATAGCGCTAAGGTTAATAGATAATAAGGATCTAACGCAAGGAGCCCTAAGGACCTTCTTACTAGAGATGTTTATATATATAGTAGAGTAAGGCAAAAGACCTTTACTACAGTTACTAAGTGTCTAGGCTAGTAGCCTTATACTGCGCGGCAGAGCATGTGTTATACTAGGGCTAAGGTGCCTTAAAACGCTCTAGATTTACTCTCCTTTGCTAGGTGTCTACATTATATTATAGCGTGCACTACTAGACTTATATATATAGTAGAGCAAGGCAAAAGACCTTTGCTATAATTACTAAGTATTTAGGCTTAATCTTATGCTAAGATACTATAAGAAGCTGTTGTAGATATATATGTGTGTATGTGTGTATATTTAATAGCAAAGGACTTAATTATGCGTGTAATAGTAAAGGACTTAATTATGCGTGCAACAGTAAAGGACTTAATTATATAAGCTTGTAGGTAGAGGCGTAGGTAGCTATAGGCGTATAGTTATTATAGTGTTGCAGGGATAGCTGCAAATTAACAACAGCAGCAGTTAACGCTAGATAGCTAACTTATTAATTTAGCAAGGCGCTAGTACGTTGCAGGCAGCATATACTAGCAAATCTAAGGTTGTTGCAATAGCTAGGCAAGCTAAGGTTGCTCTTTGTAGTAGTATACCTTATAAACGCTGCTACACCTAACTTAGGGTATAATTGTACTTAGAAACATGTTTTATAGGTTAAATTTGCCTTTGTACGCGTTAATATTAAAAAAACGCAATAATTGCGTTGTAGTAGGGTGCTAGAGTAGGTAGTAATACTGCTAAGACCTTGCGTTAGGCGTAGTGTTAAGTTTTAACAATAGACGCACAGGCTACAAATGTTAAAAAAGTAAAAATAAAGACGCAGATAAGTTTTAAACTAGTAAAACAATATTGTACACGTTAAACAACACTCTAAATAGGAACTATTATAGTCTACATATGTACAAGGGTACAAGGCAATACAACAGCTTTAGCTACAAGGTTATACAACTATAGTAATATAAAATATAACATAAAGGACTATTAAAGCAGCTAGACTATTAAAGCGGCTACTTTTTCTTAGCATTGCGAACACCATGTATACAACAGGCAATTACTTACCCCCTTCTGTAGAGCCTGCGTACAACGCACTTGTATTAGATGCAGAATCTTCTTCTGCATCTTTCTAGCACGTACGAGCGTTGTGCCTAGTCTTCCTACAGTTGCTACAGTGCTGTTAACCTAGCTAGGCTCTTTCTTAACTACTACTAACACGCGCTCTTTTTAATACTATACAAGCTGCAGCTGCACTCTTAGCTACTAACAATACTGCTTTGCTATACTCTACTATCCTGCTATGCTAAATCTACTTTCTCTTCTAGGTTTTACGCTTAGTAAGCTCTACTAGTTACTCTTTAAGCTTGTAGATGCAAGCTGCTTATACAATATTCTAATAGAGTATTACTTTAGCACCTTTTACAAGCTGTAAGAACCCTCCTCTAGCTTCTTCTAGTAATTATATAATAGCATTGCTTACAAGCCTTGCCTATAAGCTAAACTTATACAAATTGCTTAGTGTTTGCAATTGCTATAGTGTTTCTAGCAGATGTTGTAGTAGTAGAGTATATACCTATATATTAAGCTAATCTAGGACACGCTGCGCATTAATAGGTATAAGCCCTAAAGCCTTAAAGGCCTTCTTATAGTTCTTGTACGTAAACACGTTAAAAAACGCGTCTCTAAAGGCTAGAAGGAAGCCTTCCTTGTTAATATAGAAGACGTGTTAGGATGCTAAGGCTTGTACGCGTTAAGAGTACTTTACTTTTAATAGTAAGAAACATACTACATTAAGTAGCTAAAGGATGTGCAATAAGTAAGTAGGCATATAAAGAGTTAGAATCTTGTTTTCTAGGCAGTAGTCCTTAAAATCCTAGTTAAGGTAGCTCTTATAGCTGTCTAAGATAAGTAGCCTATACAACCCCTTCTAACGCGTCTTTGTATGCGCGTTAAAATACTTTAACTACTTAAGACTAAGTGCGTTATTAGTCTATCTGTTTTTAGAGACTAAGAGCTTCTAATTAAAAGGTATGTTAGTCTCCTTATACTAGGCAGAGATATAGACGCGCCCTTTGTAGATAATAAAGGGTAGGATAGCATACCTAGCAGCGCAGATGCTCTAGATTACTGTAACCTACTTCTAGTTACCTAGCTAGATAAGTACTAGCCTTATACGTCTCTCTAAGCCTATAACAACCTTTATTAAGCTAATAACTCTTATCTAGAAGCCTGTCTTATTAAAGTTGTAGATGTTATTATCTAAGACCCTATACTAGTTAATAGTGTCTTGTACAAGCTTAAACTAGAGGCTAATAACCTCTAGATCTTCCTAGAGTACTCTCTGCTAGTCCTTTGCTTAATTAAAAGCTATCTTAAGCTGTGTTGTATAGCTAACAAATCGCTTTACCTAGTTCTTACTAATAGGTGTCCTACTACGTATAGCTAACAGTTTGTCTGTAATATCTGCTACCTTACACAGCTAGGGGGCAAATCCGCGCAAATTAAGGTTAAGGATGTATTATATAATTATTTGCTCTTCTATTATAGAGAGCTTTTAGCAGTTTAGTAGTGCTTCTTGTTAAAATCTAATTTTGTAGAGCTAAGCAGAGAGCTGTTAATAACGTACGCTGTAAGTAGCAGCAGCGCGTTACATAGTCTAAAACTGTCCTGCGTTATACGCCTAAAGCGCCAGAGTAATTCTGCCTTCTTGCTAAATTAATTCCTGTTTGCGTTGTTGTTGCATTGTATATTATACAAGAAAGTTGCAATGCTAAGAAAAAGTGGCTGCTTTGATAGTCTAGCCACTTTGATGGTCCTTTACGTTACTCTAATATAATATTATATATATTTAAAGCTGTAAAGGTAAACAAAAAATAGTAGTAAGAGCCACACCTAACTAATTAACCTAAAATTTTTACGTAGTACTGCTGTACTACGCCTCAATTTACAGCTACTTCCTGTACGGCTACGGCTCAATATAATTACCGCTGCTTACTGTTGCCTACTGCAGTACACCGTAGCCGTAGATTTCAGTACTACGTCCAGTTGGCAACGCTGGGAGTAGAGTTCAAGCGAATGTCTTTCGGCGAATCGCGAAACGAAGGTTTAGACCAGAGCAACGAGTATGCCGTCACAAGCGATAAGTGCAACTCTTTGCGAAGATGTCAGAGGTTGGACAGTGGTGCAGGCGCATCGAAACGTGAGTCGCGCGGTAGCGCGAGAATGAGTCGGTCCGAATGCTGCTTTCTTTCCTTCGACTGTCTATCGGCAGCACGATGCGCGCTGCGTTGCGTTTACGTCTTGTAACGCGGGCGCTGATGAGCTATCAATCCACGTAACTGGTTTTCTCGAAGAACCTTTCGCCCTACGCCCTCAGACGTGTTGACCTGCGAGGCACATGAGCCTTTGCGCACAAGGGCAACGCATCGATCATGCTTCACCGCGATCTCCAGCGTGTAGCTCCTAAAAACAATTTCTTAATACAAACTAATATACCCCTTAAAAGTCGAGTCTAGCTGCGTTGCTGCATACTGATGCCTGGAGCGTCACGCTGTTCGTCAACGTGTTTCGCCTCAATGTCGCAAACAGATCTCCTGTTACCACACATTTTTTCTGAACGTTGTTCTCTGGCTCCAGTCCTTTGATTCCCGAGTGCTATCGAAACGATCTAATTCATTCGCCGGTTACGAAGCCTCCGGATCCGGTTGTGACCCAGATTTGTTTCGTGACACTGTAATTGTCGCGGTTCCTGATTTAGCCCCTTCGGGAGTGTCAGTCAAGCTTCACATCTGCCGATTTAAGCTTTCTTAGTTGGCGGTTCACAACCGAGTTGCCAATGGCAGACTCTGCCATTTCTATGCTCGGCGCTATGGGTGCTCTGTCATAGCTCAGCCTCCTAGTATGAAAGCTGAGTTGTGTTGATGTTCACCGGAACTCGACTTGCGCCGACTAGACGTCCGGCAGCCTCACCATCCGCCAGGGTGTGGCGCCCTATTGCTGTCCTCGAATAGAAATGAGGTAGAACCTGATGGCTAAGTATGAGACATCACACAGCTGTGAGAGGCTGTGAATAGTACAGGACCAAGAAACCACTCGAAGGGATGTATCACGTCCGTTTACAGGAACTGCAACGCCTCCGGGTCATAGTATGCCTGATATAATATAAGACCTTCCTCCCAGCAGTTTGCTCTTGCGCAAGGCTTCAAACTTTCGTCACACCTTACATTATTCTATAGACGTACTTGTGGCTCACCATGCGGGCTTCAATAATATTTTCAGCTGCCCTTGCAGCCAGCTTTGCATCAGCTGCACCTACGGGCAAGCGACAGTCTGGTCTCTCCCCAGATGGCAAATATTTCCCATTGCCAAATGGATTCCCTAATCCTAATAAGGAGGGCGAGATTACAATCCAGGACGGCGCACATGGTACCCTACCAAATGGGCCACCACCAGCAGCATTGAGTGCGGAGGGAGTCACCAACCTCAAGCTGATTGCTCTCAACGAGCTCTTCGAAGTAGCCTTCTTCACGGAGCTCATCTATAACGTCACGAATAAAGTCTCCGGATATGACTTGGGCATGGGCCATGACTACATGCTCGACTCACTAAACGCCATTGTCAACCAAGAAGAATTGCATGTGCTCAACGCAAACGGAGCTCTTGAGAAATTCAAGCAAGAGAAGATCCAGCCTTGTAGATATAACTGTAAGTAACCCCCAAATGCATAAGAATCACGACTGACGCCATCACAGTCCCAGTCGAAGACTTTCAATCCGCCATCGCCCTAGCTGGCACATTCACCGACGTAGTCCTCGGCACTTTACAGGACGTGAACCAAATATTTGCCAAGAACCAAGACGACGGGCTTGTCCGCGCCGTCACGTCAGTCGTCGGAAACGAGGCCGAGCAAGAAGGCTTCTTCAGACTCATGCAGAAGAAACGGCCCTCATCACAGCCCTTCGTGACAACAGCAACCCGCGACTTCGCATTCACCGCGATTCAGGACTTTGTCATCGAAGGCTCCTGTCCTAACATCGCCACTATTCCGCTGAAAAGGTTCAAGCCGCTAAGCGTGGAGACGAAGACGATTCCTGCCGAGAACCAGAACCTCAAGTTCTCGTTTAACATGAAGAATGTAGGCATGTACGATATTAAGGATATGCGATTGACGTATCTCAATGGGCAGAATCAGCCTATCGTCAAGAATTTTGAAAATATGAAGATGGAGGGCGAGAGGGTGTTCTTCGAAGCGCAGTTTCCATACGATGAATTTCTCATGAATGGTCTGACCATTGCGGCAGTAACCATGGGCGCAGATGAGTTTGCTGATGCGGATAAGATGGCTAAGGCGGCGGTGTTCGGACCAGGTATTATCGAGGTCAATTGAGTAGTGTTACTTTGGCTGATAAAGCCTTGGGCGAGCGTCTTCTTGCATAGCGTCGGCGTTGTTCTCACTTGCGAGAGCCGAGAATACTGCACTTCAATGTATAATGTCTATACCACCCCACGCAATCTTGACTCCTTATCGAAAGATCAAGTGACCATGCCACCATTTATATCAAAGATGGGCTTAAGCTCGCTTGCTGACCGCGTAACGGGGTTCTCAGGCAACTGTCTCGTGGGCAAAGAGATCGAGTTGCCCATGCTCTTCAGAAAATCTCTGACTGAGCTTGGCCACTTAGGGTCGTTCCAAACGGCGAACACTAAATTCATGTAATCGATATCGGGAACATCGCTTTGCCTTAGACACATCAAAGCTACACCAAGTGGGAAGGATATGGCTGAGACACCTGCAACGCCGTTGTCTCGCCGGAAGAGCCATGATACAGAGCGCACAATGAGGCGAGCAAAATGCCGGCCATGCGGACGATCGACGTAAGACAGGGGGTATCATGAAGGGAATAACGTAAGGCACGGTCTAGCGACTGATAAAGCAGCGTTGCTGTCGCCCAGTAGCGAAGGGATAGCGACGCGGTTCCTAAGTTGGCGAACTCTACAGGAACGGGCGCCTCAGTATCAACTGTGTAAATTTCGTGCGAATTGTTTTTGAACCATGTGTCGAGCTGACAGTGTGCAGTCCAGCACTTTGCTGCTGCTTTTAGCCTCAAGTAATCGAGGCGATCATCGTCAGGCGACAGAGAATCAATGTAGTCGAGTTTATTCAGGATCCCCGGTATTTCCAGGAGAATATCAACAATAGTATCGCTTGAGGGCTTGACTCTTCCTCGCCATGGGATCGTCTTCCATTGTTCCTCGTTGAACGCAGTTGGCGTTTGAGACCGAACCCCAGTGATCGCCTATGGATCTGTCAGTGAGAGCAAGAGTATGCAGCAAGGCTATTGCCTTACACTATTGTACCGTGCGAGCGTGAACATGAGATGAGCAGTATCCGTGGTAAAAGCTTCAGGTCCCCTTGAAACAATCAAAGCGAGCTCTCCTTGAGCATGGGTTATCCAATTTCGAGCCTGTGGCAGATTCTCTCCATCGGCGCCGTACAAGATCTCGTAGAGACCCATCAGCCTCGTCGTCGCAAGCAAAGCCTCGATCGTCCGTCGTTTTGGGTTCTGCAGCGCTAGTCCCAGCTCTTGGAGCGCTTTACCATACAAAACTCGGCCTTTTCGCTGCACAGTCTGGTCTTCAGAGCCTTTCCCAAGCGTGACTAATCCAACGGCAAAGATGGTCTGACGGAGTGCCTCCTCTTGAATACTCAATGTCGCCAACATACTAGAAAACTTGTTGACCAATTGCAAGGCTCCGCCTGCGTCCTTGTGCGATGGAAACAGCTCGAAAACGGCCTCCATTCCCTTCACACTGAATGCAGACTGCGCGAGAGACGGCGGTATCACGGGGTTGACAGAAGCCGTAACTGCGACCAAAGCCATCATTGAGTCTCGACGGGGCGAGCTGGCCGGAGTTTCCGAATGCACATATTTGCTGGTGATAAAGACACGATCGAGGTCATACCCACCACATTCAATGTTTCGCTCAAGGCATTGGCTGCAGGCAGGACGTTTCGCATCGCACTGCTTTTTGTCAGTAACGTGCAGATGTCACGTCAGAGTGACTTACACCCTTCTTTCTCTTTCTGCATGTCACACACCCTTTGGATCGGCCCGGAATACCCACCATTGCGGCGGATACCACCGATTAGGAGTATGTTGCGCCTGCAAAGATAGTAGCAGCGCACAATCCTCCGCATTGGGGAATCCACCGCTTTAACAGTAGACGAGCACAGCCCCTATGTTTAAGCCATTGCGCTTGGCAAAAGCAGATAATGTCGATGATGAAAACCTTGGCAGCACGTGCGACACGGGACGGGCGAGCGAATGGCAGAGAATGGCAGGAGCGGGGCCTTCCATCTCCAATTTGCTTTTGGTGCAGGATTAGCCGAAGAAACTAACTGCTTTGGGCGCATTTCGCGCGAGGACTGTCATTCGCCCACTGTATCAGATTCCTGCATACGCATCTGTATCTGCGATCTCAACCTGGGCTTGATCGATGAGGAGATGCAAAAAGGCTCGTGCCGCAGCAGATCTCAGCCACTAAAAAGATCTGCGCACGCTTGCGTGTGTCCTGACTGCGGTGCAAAAGAGTCCCTATGGTGACGTGTGAAAGCACAACAATAGGTTCCCCGGTGGGCTAGCGTTGCAGAATGGTAGTTGTTGTGAGCGACAACAGAGGTTGGAAGTCTACAAAAAGAGGGTCCTGCCTCGCAGGAGTACACGAAAATCTCCAACTACAACACTTATCAATCAATATTCAACTAAACCATTGTCGACCTGCAAGCAATACCATAAGCTCTCGACAATCCTTCCACAACCACCATCATGGCCTCACCGACCCATCTCCAAAAGAACATTCCCAAAAACAGGGCGCAACGAGTCTATAGCTCCTTCGGCTTCAGCAAAGCATACAACTTCATCCTCTATTTCATCTTCGCCGGCGCGCTTTTCGGCTTCGCACTCGCCCGTTTCATGTACCTCAACTTCGACGGGCAATTCTGCCCGTCCAATCCAGCGTCTGCAAATTCCGCCGCCCCCGGCGAATGCTACTACTACAGACGCTTCACGCGTGACAAGGTCGGCATCATGCTGCATCTCGCTGGAGTCCTGCCCGCCAGCCTTCTCGCTGTGCTGCAGTTCACGCCCTTCATACGCCATAGGTGGATCCTCATTCACCGCATTTCAGGGTACCTGGCTGTGCTGTTGTACGTTGTGAGTCTCGTGGGCGCACTGATGATTGCACGACATGCATTTAACGGAGGACTGGACGTGCAAGTGTGGGTCGGTTTTGTCGGGATTGGAGTTCTTGTCTGCTTCATCCTGGCTATCGTCAACGTAAAGAGGTTGCAAATCGAGCAGCATCGAGCTTGGATGTTGAGGGGGTGGTTTTACGTAGGTATTCTCTTCCAGTGCGTTAGCATGCTAGTGGTCATTCTTGCTAATGAGACGCAGGCTGGCTCCATCATCACAAGCCGAATCGTTATGATCATTGCCGCCATGATCGTGTCGAACAAGGGGTACTACATCGTCTGGTCGTGTGCGAAGATTGCTGCTACAATCGACGATGGGATGGACTTGGTGTTGGAGTACCCTGCTTGTGCATCGTACGCAGATGGCAGCAATCTGGCTCAAGTATCTGCAGTCCTTGCAGACATAGGTGGAGGATCTCCTGTAAACGCCGGTGCAGCGCTGAACACCAACTTTGGCATGGCATTGTGGCTTGCGTTCGCGATGCATGCGATTGGTATCGAGGTCTATGTGAGTGTCATTCTTCTTTTACAAAGAATCTCAAGCTGATGCAATCTTAGTTGCACCTAACCCCGAAAGAAGCCGAGCGCCTGAGACAAGTCAGCTACACACGACAGGTTGAAGCTGGTATGAACCTACCGGGTTCTGCAGGTCTGACTGCTGATCGACTTGGTGATGCCGAGAAGTGGGTTGCTGAGGATGCGAGAGCCAGAAACGATATTCCGGAAGTGAAGTTGGAGAGTCATTCCGAGGATTGATGTACGAAAAAGTTTGAAATGTAGTTGCTTGAGTGTATTACAGAGGAGATCCATAATCGAAGCCCATCAACCACTTTTGGCAAAACAGGGTTAGAGTTGATATGTTTTTAACATAAGCATGACAATATCAAATTAAATCGTCAACGAATTGTGTGTATTCCGAATTTGAACGAGTGGTGTCTGGAACCGGATTAGATCTGGTCGAAACGATTGATCTAAGTGAGAACCCATAGCTCACACGAGTGCATACGTTTCTAGTCCATACTTCGCAAAGTTTCCAAAGTTCACTTTTGTTTTAAGGTCGAGCAGGAAATCGTGCCCGTATTTGTGATCAGCCACATACGCAACGTTGACCATAGTGTATACTGAACGAGCATTGAGCCCTACTGGAACAGCTCGCAGGATGAACGGAAAGTTTGCGCCAAAACGGCCCACGACCACATCGCCAGGTCGGACTCCGTTCTCAAAATCACGGTGGTAAGTGAGTCCCACGTGATTCTCCTTTGTGGCAAAGACTATAGACGAGTTGGGATGTGTCAGGCCGGACAGCGTATTCCCGTGTGGCGATTCGACTTCGAACTCCATTCGATAGTTTAGAATATCCTTGAAAGACTGCGTGTTTTCAATCTCTTCGCGTTCGTTAATAGTGAGGGCCTTCACAAACCCCCTCCGGTTACGGACCGAGGTTTTAAGATGCGGTTGGAGATGTCGTACAAGGCAGAAGAAAGGTCACTGTAAGATAGCACCATTTCTACCAGAGCTGAGCCAGAGGTCTCGATGATGGTTCCTAAATGTACGCCACAGGTCGAGAGTTGTTTGAAATCCTCTGATACCTTGTCGCATTCGGGAATGTTAAAATTTCTGACCGAAAAAATATCAGGGCCTGTGTAATTATCTGATGTTACTAGAACAAAGCGATACGGATCATCCTTTTCATAGGCGTCCAAAGTCTGCGAGCTGACGTTGAGATCTAAAGTCCACGATGGTAGTCCAGAAAGAGGTCAGTAGGTCGGTGACTTGACAGAGATGTGTGGGGGTTGCAATGGAATTTGTCTGTAAACTATTAAATTGTACACTAAAAACTACTAAAAACTAATCTAAATTACTAGCCTTAGACGTCTCCTCTACTAATTTCTCTAGCTTGCAAACCTGCTTACAGATCTTGCGGAGGGCGCAGCAGAGGGCTATAGGCATGTTAGTAGGCTGAAAAAAATACAGAACTATAACGTACCCTTAGTAGTAGGGCAGGTAGGGTAGGCAGGCAATTTAAAGGGGGTAGGAAGGACCTGCAGCAGCAGTAAGGTAGTAGTAGCAGCAGTAGTAGGGAGGGCTTGCGGGTGCGCTTGCGAGGCTAGAAAGGGGTAAGAGAGGGAGGGAGGCCTGCTTAGCAGTGTTGAAGTTGTACTTTAGTTAAAGACTGTAAGCACTTATTCTATTAGTTCTTGGGGATAAGTATAGTTACTAGATTAGTAGGGTTATTAATTAAGCAAAGCTTGTAAAGATAGGATGCTACAAAATAGTATAGAATAAACTAAGACTAGTTTAAAGCAGGTTAAGATTGTAAAGATAAACTTAATTAATAAGGTTAAACACAAACAATAAGGGTTGTGTTGCTACATACTGTATACTAGATAAAATCCTAGAGCTTACTTATTAAAGTATAAGCTTTGCTATGCTAAGCTATATAAGTTTAGTTATTTATGTTAATTCTTCTTACGTGCTAAGGCGTAAGCTTATATATCTACTTATAAGCTAGGTTATATAATCTACTCTATATATTATTTATTACTAGCCTATATAGGTTGTGTTTAGTTAAAATATAAATAATTAGCTGTAATAATCTAAGATTGTAACAGCTATTTTAGCCTACAGTTAGTCTTACTTAGTGTAGAGAGTATTCTAATCTAAGTCTAATTTAGTATTGCTCTTATTAGACGTTTTTAATCCTTTAGGAGGTGCTATTACCTATACCTAAATTAATTATCTTTTAAGTTCTTTAAAACCTAGAGTAGGGCCTTATATTATTATCTAGTCTAATTTAGGTAGGTTATTAATAATCTCTAAGTCTTTATTATAGTGTTATCTTATATTACCTTTCTTTTATAATTCTAGAGCAGTAAGTAATAGAAAAATTTAAGCCTAAAGGCTTTAGTTATTAGGACGTCTCTAGAATTCTAACTATTAGATAGATAGTAATAGGAACCTATAGTTTTAAACTAAAATAAATCTAAATTAATAAGGTAAAAATAACTAAACAACTTTCCTATATTATTTAGAGTCTGTTATAAGGTAGGACAACGTTTTAAGTATAATATAAAAACACAGGATAATAAAAGGCTTTCGTGGCGTAATTATTAACATTGGCTATAGATGTTCAAAATCATAAAGCATCACATGCGACCATAGAACGTTGAAAACAAGGCTTCCCGTTCGCTCAGCCCTATTTAAGCAACGTACCGGTAGATTAGTAGTTAGGTGGGTGACCACTAGCGAATACCTACTGTTGCATGTTATTTTTTAGTTGCTTAGTTTAGTAGTAAAACACCTTAGCTTAACCTTTTTTAAAAGGTGTAAGGACTTTAGCTCGAACCTACTAAGCTACACCGCCTAAAAAGGTACAGTGATCCAATAAATAAATGAACTGAGGCTCGAATAGTATGTACCCGTGACAAAAGGTTATTTGTTTAATCTAGTAGTAATTACACCTACTTTAAATAAGAAACTTAATAGACTTAAGTCTTAGTAAGTAGATAAAAAGAAGAAGCTTATAAAGCATAGCTCTACCTAATCTAGAGACGTAGGATCTCTCTATTTTATTAGCTTTAAACTTACTAGGAAGAAATAGGTTATACTACTTATTTAAGCTTCTAGAAGTTTTTATAAAGAGATTTTATTCTAGAATATTTAAGATTATCTATTTGTACTTTAAAGTACTATAGAGTAAAGATAGTCTTGCCTATAATAGCCTAATATAGTATAATAATATTATAGTTCCTTTATTAAAAGATAGAAGAAGCGCTATATATAATACCTAAAAAGAAACCTAGAGAGCAAAAGTTATCTAAGGTAATCTTAAATACCTTAGCTGCTTTTACTAGCTTAGTTAGCACTAAGTACGTCTATAATACCCTAAAATAGGTTTCTAGCTATAATAGCTAGTCTAGAAGTAGATTACTATAAATAAATATATAAAATATATTTAGATCTAGGGTTTTCTAGAGCCTTGCTATCTTACTACTCTATTATAACCTCTTGTTAGATAGAGCAAGCTGTAGTAAGATTAGATCTATAAAATTAAGCAGGAACTTAGTAGGAAGTATAGCTAATAAGGAGTTACTAGGTAAGCTAATTAAGACTTACTAATATCTAATTAGCTAAGAGGCCTTAAAGCCTACACTAGCCTAAGTTGCGTTATTTTTATCCTATAGTAGTAGAAAAACTTAAATCTTATAGCAATAAGTATTATTAGGTTATCTTATTATCTATTAATTATACTATTAAAAATTTTTAAGTCTTACTAATATAATTAACGTAATATAGTATATTTAACTAATTATAATCCTATAATACTACTAAGGAACTTTATAAATTATATAAGATAGTAGAAAGAACTATTTATAGGATCTTAACTAACTACTAAACTAACTACTTACTTATCTCTAATTTACAGCTGCTAATTTATTACTTCTCTTGTAACTATCTAAGAGTTGCTAGGATAAGGAATATAACAGGACTATTAGATTTATCTTATAATAGATAGTTTTTAAGTATCCTTTATACAATATTTATAGGAATAGAAGAGATCTTCTAAGTTACCTATCCTAATGCTCCTATATACCTTGTAGTAGATAAATACTTTTGTTTTTTTATTTGTAGTAATTAACGTCTAGACCAGCTATATAACTAGAAACCTCCCTTAGGGTATTATAGACATGTTTAGTACTCCTAGAGGTAAAAGCAGCTTAAATGCTTAAGTAAGTAGTATAAACTAACGTGTTGGATCACTAAGCTGCGCGGATCACTATCCTGCGCACCCCACCCAAACGCGCGAGATCTCTCTCATCCCATCAACTATAACTTAACACCAGCAGCCTCTACAGCTCTTAAAAGAAGGCCAATTAAGCCTTACTATTACCTCTTTTAATAGAAACCTGTATCAATCAAAGCGTGCCCTTTCTTCAGCCTTTAATGTTCTAGAATTAACTCTCTAGTCGCGTCTTTAAGGCATCCTCCCTAAGAGCGCAACAGTTTCTGTTAGGCTTAAGCTAAGCCCTGTTAAGGAGCAGTCTCTTATACAGTAGATCCTTGACCTTAATTAACGTGGATTTCTACCTTATATTATTAACGTACAACAAATAGCTAACATTCTCCTTACTAGCTGTGGCTAAGATCCTCCTCTACTACCTCTTAGCTAGAAGTAGGTATCGCGCTTTATTAAGCGCTAGCCAGAGCTTTAGACAAAGTAGAATAGGAAATTTTACTTATAAAGGGCACGCTGTAAAGATCCTGTTAGGATTAAGGCCTAGTTTAAGCTAGTAGAGGATACACGCGTTGCGTACAGGATAGGTAATTAAGACGTGTTTAACTTTAACAAGACTAGCTTTATAATAGGTATTGTATTAACGTTAAAAGTAGTTACAAGCTTAGACATAATTAGTTAGGTAACTATTGTTTAGCTAGGCAATTGTAAGTAGGTAATAATAATTAAGTGTGTTAACGCGTCTAGCTAGTATATTCTACTATTTGTGATCCTCTCTAGCAAGCTCTACTAAGCCAGCTGGTATCAAGATCTCCTACCTAACTAGGCTGTTGCTGTGAGTGACAATGGCTAGACAAACAATAGACTTGGCTATAAGTAGATACAGCATTTCTACAGACATATAGAGTCCTGTTTATTAGGAGCGTACAGACTCCTTATCCTTAACAGCTACAGCAGCTATGCTACGCTAGAGTTTAATTAATTCTGTATAGAGAATAAGATTATTACCCTCTGCATGCTACCTTATACCTCTTACCTTCTCTAGCTGTTAGGACTGATAAGTTCTAGTAGTTCCCTACGAGGCCAGCATGGCCTAATTAAGGAACAGGGGTGGCGTAGCTATATAACGCAAGTGAATCGCTCTACTTCTTTAGCAGCAATTTGTCTATCCTTAACCTGCAATACTATCCTCTACCTTCTAATGCTTAATAGCGTGCTACCCCTATTAAAAGAGAATCTAACATTTAAATTGCTTACTATTACACGTTATTAAAATACAGACTAGACAATAGAGCTAATAAGTAAGCTAGTCTGAAAGTAGTTAACTCTTAGGTACACTAGTACGCCCTAGATTTATTGTTAAGGAAGACTCTGCTACTGCTTGCATCTAAAGCCTACCTTCCTTAGTAGAAAGGGACGCTGCAGAGAACTCTAGACTAGCTAAAGGTAGAGCGAATAAGCAGAGACTAGGAGGTTAGTTAACAACTCCTCCTAGACTATAAACACCTACAATAGTCTAGAACGCTTTACTACGTTCTCTAACAGACTAGGAACTAGAAGACCTCTACGCCTAGTTAAAAAGGGCCTAGAGGCAAAGCGAGATTAATTAACTCTGTTAACTAAGGGCTAAATATAAGTTAGGAGACACCTTAGTGCTCCCTCTAACTTTAACTCTACTAAGGACCCTTATAACAACATCCTTAGGCCTATTAGCTAACCTTCTAAAGCTAGACCTACTCTAAAGGTACAATAAGAAGTTAAGAGCTAAATATAACTACTAGGAACGTAACTGCAAGTTGTATTTCCTACGTTTACCTATAAACTTTACTAAAGAATACTAAAAGGTAGATTTTAGGGCAATGTACCTCTCTAAGCTACTTAAGACTCTATAGAAATTGTATTATATAATAGAACAGACAAGTTCTCTATCCTAGTAACTAACCTAGAAGACACTTAAAACTGTTATATTAAACGCTCTAGGAACGCTGTTAGAACAGAAACAGTAAGCTTATAAAACTCTTAAGCAAATCTAGTAAAAGCTAAATTAGTTACCTATAGATCTGCTAGATGCCTTTCAACCCTTATAGGAGGAAATAGGCTTAGCCTAAACTCTAGAGCTTTAAGTAATAGAGTACATTTTATCTCTGCGCGAAGACATCTAGAGAGACCTGTTCCTACTCCTAGTTAATAGGCGCAACACTCTGCTAATAGTAGAAGAACATGCTAACGTTATCTACTGTAGAAGGAATCTAGACAAGGAGGCAAAAGTTACTCCTGTAAAGAGGTAGCTACTAAAAGGTAGCAACAAGAGTAATAAGACAGAAGGACATAAAAAACCCCTAAAAAGACAAAAATAGCCTAAAAGGGACTATAACAGACTGTCTTTACATAAAACTGCAGGTACCTAAGGTAAAGGTAGGGGTCTAACCTGTTATAACTGCAGAAAGCCTAGTTATACTATAGCTAAGTGCTAAAGCCCTCTAAAGAACAAGGATGCTATAGCTAACTAGAAGGAAACTACTTTAGAATTAAAGGAAGGCTTAAACCTTAGTTTAGGAAAAGGGAAAGAGTAGGAGGATTAATTCTATATCTTTCTGCCTATATAGCTTTAAACTAGGAAATATAGGACCTAGGGAAATTAAGAGAAGCCCTTTACCCCTATCTCTCTTAGTTATTAACTATGCAGTGTACAGTTTAATCCTCTAAGCCTATAGAGGCTATAATTAATAGAGGTTCCTAGCTAAACTTAATGTTAGCTACGCTAGTAAAGGAACATAATCTCTAAGTAGACCCCCTGCCTAAGCTGCTGGCTAAAGGCGTAGATAGGGGTAGATTAACAGTGTATAGTACTACAACAGTAGATATAACTATTACTAATTTACGTAGTTATAAAGAGACCTATTAAGTACTATTTGTAGTAATAGACCTTTAAAGATACTTAGTGTACTTAAGTCTTCCCTAGATTAATATGTTTTATCTAAGGATTAGCTACGCTACTAGACGTATGCTCTTTTAGAGGAATAAGGATAATAAGGTTATCTAGTTTATAAAGGTGGCTACAGAAGACGCTAAGCAGTTTAAGAGTAGTATAAGAGAACCTAATACAGACGTCTATGCGTGCCTTATTAACTTTGTAGGCTATAGGGAGTTAGAAGATAACCCTATAGGTTATTTACCCCTAGAATATGCTAAGTTTGTAGATGTAGGCTTAGAGGAGAACTCTAAGAGTCTTCTAGAGCATAGCTACTACAATCTATCTATAACTCTAACACCTAAAGGTGTTCTACCTTACTAACTATTATACAACCTCTTAGTAACTAAGCTAGAGATACTTTAAAACTATCTTTAGGAGTATATAGCAAGAGGATAGATATGTTAGTTAAAGTCTCTAGTAGGGGCACCTATACTCTTTGTTAAGAAGAAAGATAGCAGCCTAAGACTTTGTGTTAACTATTAGGGCCTTAATAAGGTTACAGTTAAGAACTAACACCTACTACCCCTAATTACAGAGTTACTAGAGAGGCTCTCTTAGGTAAAGTATTTTACTAAGCTTAATGTAAGAGAGGCCTACTATAGGATTTGTATTGTAGAGGGAGATAAGTAGAAGACTGCTTTCTATACTAGATATAGACACTATAAGTATACTGTTATGCCTTTTAGCCTAACTAACGCCCCTGCCTAGTTTTAAGTATACGTTAACTATGCTCTTATAGGATTAGTTAACATATATTACATTATCTATTTAGACAATATCCTAATCTACTTAAATATAAAAGAAGATTATATATAGTATATAAAGGATATACTATAAAGACTATGTAAGTCTAAGCTATATATTAAACTTAGTAAGTGTAAGTAGCACACTTAATGCATAGAGTATCTTAGATACGTAATTAGCCCTAAAGGGGTTAGTATTAACCTAGAACAGGTGAAAACAATCTAAGAGTAGCTATAACTACAAACAGTCTATAATATTTAAGTATTTATTAGCTTTATAAATTACTATTAACAATTTATCTACATATTCTCTAAATTAGCCTTACTATTAACTAAAATAACTTATAAAACCCTAGGGTCTGCTAGAGGGGGTCTAGCAATAAGAAGAGAGGAAAGCTAGAAAATAGACATTAGTAAAAAGGTAGATCTGCTTTCTAGAAGCTTAAAGACGCTTTTACCTAAGTTCCTATACTCTCCTACTTTAATCCTTATTAGAAAATAAGAGTAGAGGTAGACGCGTTAGGAGGCGCAATCTTAGGCATATTAAGTTAAAATGTGCTAGAAGAAGACAGAACAGGTTAATAGAGGCTGATTAGTTTCTTTTCTTATAAATTAATCTAAGCAGAATACAATTACAATACCTATAATAAGGAACTGCTAGCTATTATTAAGAGTCTAGAACACTAGCACTACTACCTTAAAGGTATACACTTTAAGATCCTTATAGACTATAAGAACCTAAAATAGTTTATAGAAAATAAGACCTTTAACTATTACTAGGTTCAGTCCTATCTAGCCTTAACTTAGTTTAACTTTATCCTTACCTACTAACTAGGGACTACTAATCCTGTAGATAGACCCTTAAGGCAACTAGACTATAAGGCAGAAATAGAGAAACCTTTACTAAAGTATAATAAAGCTTTTGTATAACCCCTTTAAGATTTGTTCTCCTCTAAAGGAAAGAACAACTTCCTAGTGTTAGCTGTTACAACATAGGCATCTCTAAGGTCTAAAAACAATTAGAAATTGTTAAAGCCCTCTAAAAATTCTAAGTAAAGGAAAGTACTATAACTAGGGATCTGCTTAACTATAAGGAAGAGTCTATAGTAGAACTAGCCTTAGATACAACCTCTAATAGATATAATACTAAAACAGACTATAATAACCTAAAATAATTAGTTATAGTCTATAAGGTGTTAAGGCACTTAACTACTCTAGAAGAGAAGTCTAAGGCTCTTTAAGAATGCTATAATAACCTACTTAGAGGACATCTTAGGGGTAAGAAGATAATAGAAAAGCTTTAACAACACTATAAGTAGAAGGGAATAAGGAAGGATACAAGAGACTATTATAAAAGCTGCCTAGTATATAAGAAGGCAACTCTAGCGCGTTACAAGCTATATAGTCTCCTAGCACCCTTGTCTCTACTAAACGCAGCCTAGGAGGAAGTTACTATAGATTTTATTACAGAATTACCTCTAAGCTGCCTAAGCAACTAGGTATATAACGCTATCTTAGTTATAGTGTGTAGACTTACTAAAATAGCTTACTATATCCTAGCTAGAGCTAATTAGGACAGTACAGACCTAGCCTAATCCTAGATAAGAGAAGTTATACGCCTACATAGTGTCCTAAAGAAGATAATCTCTAATAGAGGCCTACTTATAGCAGCTAAACACTAGGATACTTTCTAACACTACCTAAACTTAAGAAGGGTGTTAACTTCTGCTTATTATCTACAGACAGATAGGTAGACTAAAAGACAGAACTAGACACTTAAATAGTACCTATAGTGCTACTGTTGCCTAGAATAAGACAATTAGAGTTTATAGATATTAGTTGTAGAATTTGCGTATAATAATAGCATACATGTAACTACAGGCACTACTCTGTTTAGAGTATACTATAGTATAGATCCTATTAGTTCTAACTAGCCTAGTATAGCTTATAGCAACAGAGAATTGCCTCTAGGAGAACAAGTAGCTAGCAAAGTTATTGCTCTGTAACAAGAGTGTAAGAGGAAAATTATTACTGTAAACAAATACTAGAAATTATACGCAGATAAGAAACGCTTAGCACATACATTTAAAGTAGGTAATTAAGTAATAGTATTAAATTAGCACATTAGATTAACAAGACCTAAGAAGAAGCTTAACTAGAAATACCTAGGTCTAGGTTATATAGTAGACTAGTATAGTCTAACAGCATTTAAAGTTAACCTTCTAGGGTTACAGAGCGTACATCTAGTCTTCTATGCGTTGCTGCTAGAGCTGTATAATCTAAAAGGTCTTATTCTACACCTAGAGGTCCTAATTGTAGACATACTGCGTAAGCATAGTAATAATGTCTATAAAGTAGACACTATACTAGATAGACGTAAGGGAGAATAGGACTAGTAGGAATATCTAGTTAAATAGACTAGCTATAGAGACGAAGAGAACTCCTAGGAGCCTAGTTAAAATATCTCTAGTAACGTCCTTTAACAATTTTAGAAATCTAAAGGTATATAGCCTAAGAGAAATATAAAGGAAAAGCCTTATAGGAGTTAAGGGCAACCCTAAAAAAGAAGGGGATAAGTAAAGGCAATAAGAGGATCCTAAGGAGACAACGTACCTTTACTAGTTTTCCTATAGGGTTTTTAGGGTGTTTAACAGCGTTATACTCTAGGATTACCTTAGCCTAACTTACAAGCATCTCTTAGGATCTATAATTATCTATTATAGACTACAAGAACCTAGTCTAAATTACAACAGTTTAATCTATAAGGGCACAAAGCTTCTAACATTACAAGAAGAAAACATAGGATATTAAAGCAAGTACTCTATTAAATTTAAGCTAAAGGCTTAGGTATACCTAGGATTTCTAGGGAAATCTAACTATAGAAATTGTTTATAGTTATATTGTTATACTAGCTATAATAGTCTATTAAGACCTATTATAACGCGCTCTTACTACTCTTAAACCTTATTATACTTATCTAGCCTCTTCTGTAGAGTCTTAATCTTCTTAGACAAAGAGCCCTTCTTAGCGCTGGTAGCAAAGCTCTTCTCCCTTATAAGCGCAGCTATCTCTGCAACTAAAGTATTACCTAGTTTTCTGCGCTTAGAACTAGGGTTTAGAGCATAATTGCAAACCTTAGCCTATAATAAGTTAGAATAGTCTATCTAGAGACAAGATAAGCATATATACCTACTTGCGTAGTAAATTAGTCTCCTTAGCAACCCTATTAGTAACAGCAGCCTTAAGGGTGCGCTTACTAGCTTTAGCATATACTAACATAGCCTTCTTACTGCGTTAACGCTAGTCTAGGTAGAACTTAGAGCAAGGGTCCTTATTATTAGCTATAGCACTAGTGTGTAGGTAGAGGTAAGCAGCGTAAGGGATGTAAGTGCTACTAGAGGTGTAAGAATAACCTATAATAGACTAAAACTACTTAAAGAGGATAACTTACTAACTATAGGCCTAGGAGATAGGCTAATAGAGGGACATAAGCTTAAACTTAGATGCTTTCTTTTCTATCTTAGTTAATAGGCGCTATAGAAGCTTATTATTAACTATGCCCTAGTCTAGGTCCTAGACGCTAAACTCTAAGGCCTAGAGAATGTTGTAAATCTTAGCTAAGTTACTGTTATGCTTTAAATAGAGCTACTAGAGTTAGTTATAACCTATAAGGGGTTATAATTAGGCTAAAGGAGAGGAATACACACAGTAATACACTCCTAGTTAGAAGAGAAGCATTAGAAGCAGCGTATAACCTGCTCTAACTTACCTAAGTCTATCTATAATAGCTATGCCTTATACAAGTTGATATTAGTAGGGGTAATTTAGATATAGACATAACTAGTCCTTCTATAATGCTTATGCTAGCCTACAGCAAAGCTATAGACGTATTAAACACAGACCTAGTATAACTGCACGCTATTATGCGCTATATTGTTGCCTACAGCGTTTAGATCTATAATCTTAAGTAGTCTAGACGTGTAGGGGGTAGTAGGGTGCAGTACAGCAGGCTAGTAGGCTAGAGGATATGCTATTAAAATTGTTAGAGCCTAGAGAATCTAGTTAGCTGCCTATAGAGTTATAACAACCTATAATAACCTATTAAGGGTTATCCTAGACTAGTAAAGAGGAACCTATCCTAGCTAGAGAAAAGCACTAACTTACTAAAAATTAGAGTAGAGTGTAGGAGTAATAGGCTAAAATAGGGGATAACGTTAGGTATATCTAGGCACTGTACTAGCAACGCGTTACCCTACTTATTTTCTAGGCAGCAGCGTAACTCTTAGGTGAAGGTGAAGGTAAAAGAGAAGGTAAAGGTAGAGCTGCCTAAACCTACGCATAAGCTTAAGGGAATATCTCTAAATACTAAAGCACTACTCTCCTGTAACTTTGTTACTGTCTGGTCTATAACAGACTATAGTTACCTACTCTACCTAAAAAGCCTGTAATATCTGTAGCTTAGGGCGAGCCACCTTAGAAGGGGGATATTATTAGGACTAATAAGTTCTAGTAGTTCCCTACAAGGCTAGCATAGCCTAATTAAGGAATAGGGGTGGCGTAGCTATATAACGCAAGTAAATCGCTCTACTTCTTTAGTAGCGATTTGTCTATCCTTAACCTGCAATACCATCCTCTACCTTCTAATGCTTAATAGCGTGCCACCCCTATTAAAAGAGAATCTAACACTAGCCTCTTAATGTAGGCTGCTTCTCTCCTCTTAAGACTGCGTATAGACATAAGGTGTCTAAGCTTGCTTACTAAGGAGTCTTCTACGTTAATAAGCTAGACTTTCTATAGATATACACAAGGGTCTAGCTAACAGCTCTATCTAATTAGAACGTTAAGGCTGGATTTTAAGCAACTAGGCTTATCCTATTTAACCTAGAACGTGTCCTAACGTGCCTTACTATTGTTAGAACGCTGTCTCCCTAGGGACAATTATTAATAGAGGAGCTCTGTAGACAGCTAAGACTCTACGTACAACAGAGCAGCTACAACAGCAAGCTTAACTTGTACGTAACCTGCTCTGTTGCTAGTCTTAGAGTCCTACCAGCCTCGCAATTAGCTAGCTTGTGAAGGGTTGTTAGCTTACTATGCAATTAGCAATAATCCTTGCTAAGGAGAATGTAAAGCTATGTGCTTTAAGTTAACGCTAGTAACGTAAACGTTAACAACGTAGACAGTATATAGCTTAAGGAGGCGTTCTTTAGGCATAGGAAGGTTAGGCGCTAGTTACAGAGGCAGAAAGGGGTGTCTACATAGGTGACTAAGCAGAGACAGCTTACACATAAACAAGAGCACTACTAATATGTAGCAAGTGCTATGTACAAGGTTACAATAGGACTTAATGTAGATCTATCTAATCTATTATAATTTTAAACCTTATTAAAATCAATTATGCAGGCGAGGAGCTATCGTACAGAGAACCTCGCGCGTTTGGGTGGGGTGCGCAGGATAAGCTAGTCTATATACTTTTCGGCCACATATAGTTTTCGGCCACCCTACTACAACGCGTTACCCACCATTTGACGCGTTCTATTACCAGCACCACCTACTCAAAATGGATACCCGTGAGATTGCTATACAATCTGCTATTACTGATCTTAACGCTAGTGTTTTTAAGAGCTAGCGATAGGCTGCGCGCGCGTACAGGATCCTAAGGTTATCCCTCTAGAGCTGCCTTTAAGGCTATTAACCACACGCAATAGCTTACTTAAATTAATAACGTTTAACGCTAGAGCAAGAGGAGTTTCTAGTAGAGTAGATACTTAAAGAGGACTCACGTGTACAGCTACTATCTCATCTACGTGTACAAGAGATAGCCAGCCAAATCCTCTACATAAACAGCAACTACAAGCTACTTAGGCATCTATAGGTACTCTATTTTATTACACAAAACCTACGCGTTACCTCTATTATTAGCTAAACAATTAAGAGTGTAAGGACTATAGCAGCTAACTATAAGATAATTTATGCGTTTCTAGAGTTGTTTAAGCGTACTTAGATTAAGCTAGGCATATAGTATAAAGATATATAGAATATAGATAAGACTAGTGTTAGTCTTAGGGTATATACTAACACTAGAGTAATTACTAATTTATTAAAGAAGAAGGCTTATATTAAATTACTAGAGGATTGTAAGTAGGTATTAATCCTAGAGACTATCTCTGCTACTAGCACTAAGCTCTAATACCTAGTTATCTTTAAAGGTAAGCACCTACAAACTATATAGTTTCTAGCATAAGGGGTGCCTAATTAGCTCTACACAACGTTAGAGAATAGATAGACGTTAAATTTAATTAGATCTAAGTAGCTAAAACAGATATTTATACTAAATACTACACCTTTACAAGGTAGGTAGCAGCTACTACTATTAGACAGCTACAGCTTCTACACTCCTATTAACTTTATATAGACTTGCTAGTAGCATTAGATCTATCTTCTATACCTCCTACCTTACGCCTTACACGTCCTCTAGCTGCTAGATCTAGCTCTATTCTCTATTATTAAAACCTACTACTATAGTTAGATCTAAGCACTCTTAGCACTTAATAACGCAGCACCTATTAAGAAGGAGAGGTTTGTTACCTTATACAACAAAGTAAGAGAAGAAGGACTATCTAAGAGAGTTATATAAGCTAGGTAGAAGGCTGCTAGCTTATGCCTATACAACCTAGACCTAGTACTACTCTTATCTTAGATATTAGGCTGACCTGTTACGCCTCCTCTATCTACTTAACCTATAGATAACGTATTTGCTACGCCTTAGAGCTTACAGGCCCTTTACAGGGCTTATTAACAGCTCCTTTTGTTAGAATCTCTCT
Source organism: Ascochyta koolunga (assembly GCA_026119515.1). Taxonomy (NCBI): domain Eukaryota; kingdom Fungi; phylum Ascomycota; class Dothideomycetes; order Pleosporales; family Didymellaceae; genus Ascochyta; species Ascochyta koolunga. Next base: position 49,993 of record JANLCG010000001.1, on the reverse strand, counting down.
CTTAAAGCACCTGTGTAGTGCTTAGCAAGGCAGGTAAGGCTATTACTAGCGCTAACACTTATACAGCTTAGTTTAAATTAGAGAATCAACAACTTAAATATTAACTAGATAGTACTAGGGTTACCTACTTAAGAAAGCGTGTTTAAGTTAACCTAAATAAGCGCTATAGTAACGTTAAAGCTATTAAGGCTACTATTAATTAGGCAGCAGCATTACAAGCTAAGCAGGCATCACGTTTAACTGAACAAGAAGCTTAAAAAGCAGCAGCAGCAGTAGCAGCACTTACGCTTCAGTCTATGTGTATAGAGTGGCAATTATAAGCGTTGTTGTTGAACAATCACAACTCTAAATAGTAAGGCTTACTTTGGTTGGGTGGCCGAAAACTATATGTGGCCGAAAAGTATATAGACTAGCTTAGTGATCCGCGCAGCTTAGTGATCTAACACGTTACTTGTAGATATGGAAATTTCCCTTCTGTTAGAAACCTGATATTTAGTTATCCTAGGTTGATTTGGTGCGCGCGGTAGAATAGAGGTTTATGGTTTGTATAGTGCTGCGCAGGTCTCTCTGGATTCCTATACAAAAACTGACCCCTAAGATTTTTTCTGCCGCACGAACCCCGCGACGCGAAAATCGTGCCTAACTTGTTTGTAGCTTAAAAATAACATGCAACAGTAGGTATTCGCTAGTGGTCACCCACCTAACTACTAATCTACCGGTACGTTGCTTAAATAGGGCTGAGCGAACGGGAAGCCTTGTTTTCAACGTCCTTTGGTCGCATGTAGAAGATTTCTTATAGATATGTTTTATAACGGCACCTGTAGGTTAGTAATTAAATTAGGCAGGTTAGTGTAAAGAACCGACCTAAGAATCTAAGCTAACTACTTACTTGCCTCTAATTTAAGACTAGTACTTAATTACTTCCTTTTTGTAACTACCTAAGAGTTACTAGAGTAAGGAATATAAAAGAACTATTAGATTAATCCTATAATAGATAGTTTTTAAGTATACTTTATACAAGATTTATAGAAATAAGAAGATCTTCTATATTACCTATTATAGTGCCCCTATATATCTTGTAGTAGATATATACGCTTCTAAAGCCTCTTATTATCCTATATTATAAAAATAGAATAGAAGTAACATACAATAATTGCTTATAAATAGAAATTTTACATGCAAAGCAAGCTATTAAATTATAAAGAATAGTACTCTTATTTTCTATAGCTAGCTACTTAGAAGAATTATAAAATATGTAATTATTCCTTATTTATTATCTTGCTAAATAATTAGAAAGGAATTTAATAAAACTAAAGTATATTATTACAAAGCAAGCAAAGCAAGTAAAGCAACTACTAGAAGAAGTTAGAACAGTAGATTGCGGAAAAACCTCGGTTCCTAACACAGATAGCCGCCTTTTCTCTTTTGCAAAAACTAGCTAATCTAATTACTAGTAGGTATGTGCGCAGAACACTAAAACCGCAACAACAGTCTAATAGTAACTATCTGTAGATTACTTTTAGTCTTAGTATTAATAGGTAGCTATCTGTTACCTTTTCTAGCATCTTGTTTTAGTATCTAATAGTAACTATCTATAGGTTACTCTTAGTCTTAGTATTAATAGGCAGTTATCTATAGGTTACTCTTAGTCTTAGTATTAATAGGCGGCTATTCGTAGGTTGCTCTTAGTCTTAGTAATAATAGGCAGCTATCTGTAGGTTACCTTATCTCCAGCATCTTGTCTTAGTATCTAATAGATAACTACCTGTAGGATACCTTAATACCCCTATTAGTACCTACCTTAGCACCTCTATTAGTACCCCTTTTAGCTAGACTAGCAAATAGGTACCCCTTACCTAGGATAGGGTATAGGTAGAGTTGCTTAGGCTATAGGTAGGCTAGTAGGATAAGATACTCTATAACCTAGGTAGAGTATAGGTTAGGTACTACGTGCTAGGTATATTTTGCTAGTACATAGAGTAGTTACCTTAGTAGATACCTAGATACTAGGTATATTAGATTAATTCTTCTATTTCTAACTAAAAAAACAGATACTTCTTAATCTACCTATATATTATTTCTCCTTCTTATCCTCTACATGCTAATAGGTTGCACTACCTTACTCTACTACAATACTAATAATTCTTAATAGCAATATATAGTATAATAGTAGCTTTTAAAAAAAAAATTTAAAATATTATCTAGTAACATTATAGCAGGAGTTATTAAGCTTAAAGGTTTTATAATATCTTAAGCTTTTACTCTAATAAATCTACTACTACTAGGCTTATATATATACTTAGTAGCGTTAAGAATAGCTAAAATATAGGGTAAAAGTATATTATACATAAAAATAGTAGATTGCTTACTAATACACTAATAGATCTATATTTAAAAAAAATACAAATAAAGTACTCTTATTTCTACTTATTAAATATAACACTAATATGTCTATACGTGCAATAACTAAAGTATTAAAACTATACTATACTTTAACAAGTCTTATCTTAACAACTATAACAGCTATAAACAACATACTTACAGTAATTAATACGCTAGAGCTAGGCAAAACACTTAAATATTAGCATTTTACTACTAAATTTAGGGTTAATTGTATAATTCTAGCCTAGAGACACAAGCCTGCATAGAGATCCTAGGAGACTAAGGATATTAATTAACAACGTCTTAATCTATAATAGAAGATAGAGCTTTTAAAGTATATAGAATTACTTACTAGCTGTTACCTACCTTCTACATAAGAGATAATACAGAATTTTGCGTTGCTAGTAGCCTAAACGCTAGTCTCTAAGAGCTAAATTACGCGCTTTATTTACAAGTGCTCTTTCTATCTTATTTTATATTACTCTACTAGGATAGATTACTAGCATTACAACGCTAATTTATATAATAAATACAAGCTCTATTTTTATTTACTGCAGCACAAAATTAATAAGTTCCTAACTAAGGCTTGCTATATATATAATATAGATAGGAAGAGTATTAAGAACTAGCCTTAGTATATAGGACTTAGTAAGTATTTAGGACCTAAACTAAATATTAGAGCACTTACTAACTAGCCTCTTATTTACAGTTGCTACTTTACTAACTCCTTCTTAAGACACTACCTTAGCTACACCTTAGGTCACCCCTAGACTAAGGCTAGGGCACGTCTAAGATAACTAAGTATATGGTCTATCTAAACCCCTAGGGCTTACGCCTTAAGGATTTGTCTACCTCTTATCTGTTAGTATTAATCTCTTTTTGCCCCTAAAGGCAGCCTATCTATCCTGCGTATCTCTGCCTGCCTACAGTAACTGTTACAATCCCTGGCACGTACACGGACTGCTAGGACTCCACAACTAATGCGGCACAGTTATTACAAGTAGTATACTTAGAATATGCTAACACGTATTAGTACAGTAGTATAGGAAGAACTAATTGCACTTGTAATCACGTAATATAATTAGTGCTTAGCAATAATTAGTACAATAAGTAATTAGTATAATTAGTGTAATTAGTACTAATTACTTTATAGGAATAAGGATATCTTATTAAGTATATAGTACAGTAGGAACATAACTCTTATAGTTTGTGTTTAATCTTAAGTTTTTTCTAATTAATACATTTAATTATTTAGAACTCTTAACCTGTACTTAGAACAGATAGTCTATTCTATACTCTCTAGTACACCTTTAATTATTACAAGCTTTGCTTAGGTAATTACCTCGTTTTATTCCTGCTATCGCACTTATCTCCTAAGAACTAACCTAGAAGTGTTTACAGTCTTTAACTAAAGCACGATATTAACAGTAACCTTATACCTTTATACAAGACCTATAGGAATAGAGAATCTTCTGTATTACCTATTCTAGTGCTCCTATACACCTTGTAGTAGATATACACGCTTCTAAAGCCTCTATTATTCTATGTTATTACAAAGAGCTTTATAGTTAGGATTATAGGCAGGATAAAACACGTCTTTAGCAAGTGTATAAAGATAAAAGGTAAGGTTAAAGCATTAATCTAAGATAATAATAGAGATTAGTAGGCTCTTATAGCATGTATGTAAGCTAATAGATTAGCACTACTACTAGGTCTTATCTATAAGTCTATTAACACAAACATTAAATTAGACTAGGTAGCTAAAATAAACTAGGGATACACTCTGTAATAGTTACGTTATCTAATTTAGGATAGTTAAATAGTAATATAGGCCTTGCCTAACTTAAATAGATGTTTAATTGCTATACAAAGGCTAAGGCACAACAGAAGTAGCAGGTATTAATACTAGATAGCTATAGATCACATGTAAGATTAGATTTTATTAACTATTAACACTATTACAATATACACCTAGCTGTACTTCCTCCTTACTTAACTAAGACGCTTTAACTGCTTAATATAGTGCTATTTAAGCCTCTATTAATAGCGTACTTAAAGGTAATTACAAAATATACCTATAAGGCTTATAACAAATTACCTATTACTAGAACAGACTTCTTCTACTTGTTTTAGGGGATGTAGATATATAGCTTTACTAAAAAGCAAATACTTAGGTCTCTTAACATAAAAGGAATCTATCTACTTAATCCTAAGATTATTCTTAACTGCCTTATTAAAACACTAGAGAACTTAGATTTAGATAGTACCTTATTTTCTTTTTATAGTAATAAAGATTAGCTTATAGTAGAGACGTTATTACAGAGTATTACTAAAGATAAGAGGAGTAAGGAAGCTAAAAAGATAAGATAATTAATCTACTACATCTTAGTTTAAGCCTTACTACTATAACATAAGATAGATAGCCTTAAAAGTATACTTAAGAAGTAGAAGAAGGATAAAAAGAAAAATAAAGCATTATATTTGCAGTAACAGCAGGAGTACTATAGTAGTACTGTCTTTTAGTTACCTAGCAAGATTAATAAAGCACGCTTCTACAAAAGAGTTAGAATGTAAAAAGAAAAAGAAGAGGCGCTTAGAAAAGTAACTAATAAGGAATTAGCAGCTGCTAAGAAGGTTGTTAAGGAGAAGTAGAAGGATAGGAAGCGTGTAGCAAGAGAGGTAGCAAAGAAGGTACGTAAGAAGGTAAAGGCTTATACAGCAACTAAGACGGCTAAAAAGTAGGCTAAAAAATAATATTAAAAAGAGGAACATAATGCTGCAAAAGCTATATAATAACTAAAATTAGGTAAGAGGAAAGTTTAAGTAGTAGAGCCTCTAAAAAAGCGTTTAAAATGTAGTTATAAAAGTGGTATTTATAGAGGTAGTCCTCTAGCGCTGCCTCTGTCTCCTCTACCTAAAGCTACAACACGTGGCTACAACGTCAAGTTCCTAGCAAAGTCCAGATAGTACATCTTTTTCGCAAGTAATCAATTACTACTACCCTACAGGGTCTTGTAATAATAGCTATTTTAGGTAGTTGTACAACCTTATCTATTTTAGAGCATTAATGTAGTTTTCAGTCGTTGCACGACTCTGGTTATTGCATGCACGGAGATAGTATACTATTAGTTAAATTACAAGGTAATAATAAGTATATTTATAAGATTTGATAGTTCTTTATAGCTATTAACCTACGGTTTTAGTAGTGTATAATGCTAAATCTATAAAGAAGCTTATAATTACTTCTTAGTATTATCTTTCTTTTATAATATATTTATTTTATAGAAACAAATAAGTAGAAAGAGATTATTACTATAACTACTATATTAATACTATAGCATTAACTATTCTGCAGTATTAACAGCTTACTAATATTATTAATTATTATAATAAAAATGTATTTAGTTTACAACTATAATAGCTACTTTAAACTCTTTCTTATATTAGTATATATTAACTAATAATTACTAGAATTTAAAAATAGCAGAGAGATAAGGTTATGCAACTAGTAAGCATATAGGAGGTAAGAAGCAGGAAAGAAGTATAGAAAGAGTAAAGAGATAGATTTAAAGGTAGGTTAATAAGTATTTATTTATTAATAGAGAAGGATTAATCTTATATATATAGCATTAGGGTATCTGCTAAGGTAACTACTCTATATACTATTTTTATAGTATTATAATCTTATATCTTTACAGCTAGTTAATTACTACTATTCTATTATTACCTGCTATAGTCCCTTAGCAGCCTTGTAAAGAATTACAATAAGGAATAGATTACGTAACTAGCTTATAAGTAGATCTATAAGCTTACGCCTTAATATATAAGAAGGATTAACACATATAACTAGCTTACGCAGCTTATAGTAAGCTTTATAAGATTTATAGCTTAATCTTAGAGAACTTTACACTACTACAAGTAAGCTTAAGGATTTTCTTAGTATATAGTATGTAGGCACATAACCCTTATAGTTTGCGTTTAATCTTGTTTATAAAGTTTTTCTTTAGAGTCTTAACCTTATCTTTAAGCTAGATATTCTACTCTATACTACTTATTATAATTACCTATTATTACAAGCTTTGCTTAGGTAATAACCCTTACTATTCTTAACACTATACTAATTTCTAAGAACTAATTAAATTAGTACTTATAGTCTTAAACTAAAATATAACTTTAATATACAGTTATTAATTTAATTTTTAGTATACTTAAATTTTTTTAAGTTTCTTGCTAATTTGTTAGCTAGATAATAAATAAGAAATACTAAATTTTTATATAAACCTTCTAAGTAGCTAGTAAAAGATAATAAAACTTGTATTATTTATATTTTAATCGCCTGCGTTGCATATATAATTTTAATTTATTAGTAATTATTATATATTAGATTTAGTAGCAGTAGTTATTAGCTTTCTCTATGTTCTAGATACGTTAAGTAATAGCTCCTTAGAGACTAGTAGTTATAGCTAATCTACTAAAGGCTATAGGAATAGCTACACTTAGTAGCTATCTAGTATTAGAGTATAGTACTTGTTATAGGGGTAACTAAAGTCTCTTCTCTTTAGCAGGCCCTCTTCTATCTAGTTAGGGCATGCAAGAGGCTACGTTAGTTATCTTACTAGCGCAGGAGCGCCTTAAGTAAGCTAAAGTAGCTCTAGTTTGTTATAGATTGTTGTAGAATAGGTTATTTTAACTATACTAAGCCTTTTTAAAGAAGGTTCTAATTTTTTTAATATTAGTATAGGTAAACAAGGCTAACGCACCTTACGGGCGAACAGCGCACACAACCAAACAGCGCACTTTTGCCAAGACTCTCCCCTATTATACTACATTATGCCCTAGAACGCTGCACTCTGCGCCTTTCTAGCCTGTAACAAGCTGTAATATTACTTAGAGACCTCTTCTACTTTATTCTTACACGTTTGTGTGTTGTGCCTACTCTCTCTGCACGTTCTACAGCGTCGCTGTAATGGCTTACCCCCTTAGCGCGTACCCTCTTCTTTAGCTTCTTACTATTACTACGCGCGCTAAACTCCTGTAGAGCAATTAAACGCTAGCCCTCTTTAACTATTAGTGTCCCTCCTACCTAAACTTGCTTCCTTTTGCGTAATTTACGCTCTGTAGCAGCCTCTAGGGCTGCTTAAAGCTTAGCGCGTTCTTATTTAAGTAAAGCTATCTTATGCGCTATACCTATAGCCCCCTTTATAAGGTAATTAAGCGCGCTAGTAGCAGAGGTTAGTAAGCTACCTATTTGCTTCTTATACTTGTCTTAAATTAGAGTTAATTAAGAGCTAAATTTAATAAGGTTCTTTAGGGTTTGCAACTGCTAGGGCTCTTTGTTAGTAGGGAGTAGTAGTGATAGAGTCTGTAGCTTTACATTAAGGGTTAATATAACCTGTTGTAGGTTAAAAGGGACTAGTCTAGCCCCTTAGAACCCTCCTTAGATGTTGCTAGGAGTAATAGCTTTGTTGTAGGCGTGTATAAAGTATAGCAGGAACTCTAGCTTTGTAATGTAGGTTATCTAGGTACGTACTAGCTTGTTAACCTAGTCCCTATACGCCTGCTTTAAAGGGGTAAAACAACCTATGTTAAGCGGCTGTAAGAGGTGCGATAAGTACAGAGGCATGTATACAGGCACAATCTTGTTATCTTTGCAGTATTAGTAGAATACTACAGTGTTGTAGCTCTTATAACTGTTAATAATAAGTATATAGTAGGTACTAATAGTGCGCGTCTTTGTATGCCTGTTAAAGTGCCTTAACTACTTAAAACTAAGCTTGTTGCTAGTCTAGCTGTTATTAGAGTTAGAAAAGCTCTAACCTAGGAGTAAGGCGTCTTCCTTAAACTAGGAGCGAGGGTAGCAGCGCAATTTAAAGATAATAAAGGGTAGAATTACCTATCTAGTTGCGTTAACGCCTTAAGTAACTGTTACCTACTCCCTATTGCTAGGCTGTATTAACTTTAGTTGTCTTAGTAAATTAGTAGCTGTAACAACTGCTCTACTACTTATCTAGCCTATTGTAAAGCCTGTCTTGTTAAAGTTGTACGTGTTAGCGTCTAGGATGCTGTACTTAGCTTTAATGTTAGCTACAAGGCTGAACCAGCCCTGTATAACTCTAGAATTCTTGCAGAGGGCTCTCTTGTAGTTATACTTGCAATTAAACTTTACTTTAAGCTCTAGCGTACGTAAAACAAACGTACTAGCCTAGTTTAAGCTAATAGGGCCTAAACTACGCTCTTCTCGCAGACAATTAGCTATATTGGCCATATCTAAGAGCTAAGGGGGTGCCTATGCTCCACGAGCTTAAGAACGTACATAACAATAACCTCCTCCTCTGTATTAGTTAGATTCTGTGAGTTAGCTATAGAATTGTTGCGTGAAGGTTGTCTAGCGCGTTGTGCGCGCAGTGTAGTTTTAGAGGTACTGTAGATAGCTGCAGCGCGTTGTACTAAGAGATTAGGGTTGTTTTAAAGAGCTGTAAGCGCAAGCTGTATCTAAGACTCTTTTAACGCGTTAATTTTGCTCTGTTGTTAAGGCATTGGTGTAGAGAGGGAGATTTGGTGTGGTCTTGGCAAAAGTGCGCTGTTTGGTCGTGTGCGCTGTTCGCCCGTGAGGTGCGTTAAGTATTTAAATGTACTATTGTATTTGTTACTATTAGAATAGAATTCTACCTTTTTACCTTATAATAATTCTTAGTAGGGTGTTGCTGTATAAATAAGAAGTAAAATATAATAAGTATTATCCTTAGGCTCTAAATCCAGGTCCTCTATTAGTTGTTCTATATCCTTAGTAACTGTTTCCTAGTTACTAGCATCTACGTTGTTATCTATATAGGTTAGGACATTAAGCTATTAAAGAACCTTATTCTTTGTCTTATAGTCTTATGCAAAGTAGCCTAGTTTGCTACTGTCCTCGTAGGAGTAAGGTCCTCCTTTACCCTTTGCGTTCTATTGTCCTAGTAGCAGTCCCCTATTAAGGTTTAAGAGATCTATAGCCTCTAGTCTAAAGTATCTCCTATGCGTATTGCTGTGGATACGTTAGCTAGTGTTAGGCTAATAACATTTTCCTTAGTTTAGGTTGTTACTGTCTTAGATACTGCAGCGTGTGTGGGTTCGAACCTGGCTAGAGGTTAACGTATTGACTATTGTCACTTGGTTGACCAGATCCCGCACAGTCTAGAGGTTATTGACCAGGCAGATGACATGCAGGCGTATGAGCTGCAGGCACACGAACAGCAGCCAACTCCCCACCGACGCAGCCCTCTGCAAGCGCTTACGCTCCCCATCCCCCACAACCCACAACCTTGCGCGCCGCGCACGAATCGCACCGTCCCCCAAAACTGCCCGGGAAAACGCAACAAACAGAAAACCGCAGACATTGATCGACAAGTGGAACCGGAATAAGAAAGCGCCTAAAGCCAGGTCCACGCACAATTCCGACCACACTAGCGTATTAATAGTGGCAGCGTGACAATGCAGAAGCGGTTCATGGTGAGGTAGTGTGAAGGAAAAGGCAACGCAAGGCAAGACAGACGATCAACTCGGTTAGTGCTTTTCTTTCCGCCCTTGCGAGGACGCAAAAGCAGTTGCTGAGTATCACGAACGCGATCACGGGAACTTTTGCGTGTAGATGGGATAGAATGGTATGGTATACAGCAGTAGATCTCAATACGCACTTCCGGTTATAGTACATTATAGATGCAGAAGAAACTCGCTATGCAACGCTAGATAAATGATGTCGACATACGATCAACGCCACAGACACACACACACACACAACAAGCACTCTACTTTCCGCCAAAATCCTGCGCCAGCTTACTCCGCGCGCGTAACTGATGTCCATACTTGAACATAACAAAAGGAATGAGACTAAGCAGGGTGCCAAAGAGGGCGAGGATAAGGCCCGCATACTGGCTGCCGACATTGTGGAAAAAGGCGCTGGCGAACAGCGGCGTCACGGCACCGAGGGTGTTGCGCATCAGGCCCTGGCCTGCGATGGCCGAGGACGAGGATTCGCCGTAGCAGTCGGCCGTGTAGCTGTATGTTGACTCGAAAACGAAGAAGATGCCGAATGCGATGGGCGCCAGGCCGATAGTGGGTGCGATCCACGGTATATATCCGTATTGAGTGAAGGAGTAAACGAAGAGGCCGACGGGGAGCCAGACGGCGCCGTACATTGCGCCGTAGAGGCGGTGTTCTGGCACTACTTGCACGGTTGGATCGGCTTGGAGCTTGTTATACTTGCGCATCTGGAGGTGGTGCGCTGCCCAGCCGAGGAACGTGCCAATGGCCAGCGAGATGTACGGGAGGCCTGCGACGCCTTCGTTCCATCCGCGCTTTTCCGTGAAGGTGATGGGGATGACGGACAGGAACAGGAACACGACGGCCCAGCAGAATGCAATCCACATGCCGAAGGCGAAGACGACGGGCTCGGTCACCAGCATGCGGATGGCCTTGACGGAGGATGCCTTCAACATGGACTTGACGTCGGGTGTGTAGATATCGTCTTCGGCGACGTAGCGCTCGTCGCCCGTCGCTTTGCGGAGTGCTACGGCGCGCTTGTGAAGGCACACACCACCGCGAGTCTCGGGGAAGGCGACAAAGATGGCGATGAGCAAGGGGACGTTGGCAATGCCCTGAATACCCTCGATCCAGCGCCATCCAATAGCCTGGTCGATGAAGCCGGCGTAGATAGGCGCGGAGACGGTACCAAAAATGGCAACAAAACTGAACATGGCCATGGGGCGGCCACGCTTCTCAGCCGGGTACATGTCGTCGAACGTGCCTCCGACCAGAATGGTACCAACGCAGCCGAAGAGACCGAGAAGGAGACGAAGGCCGATGATGGTGTTGATGTCTGGAGCGAGCGCGAGCCCGATGAAGAGCAGCGAGAAACATAGGAAAGAGGAAGCGTAGACGATCTTGCGACCGACGAGCTCACAGAAGGGAGCGAGAACCATGGGCGCAACGGCACAAGCCATGTTGAAGGTGAACAGACCCCATTGGCCTTGGAGACTGCCGACGTCGAACTCCTCGCACATGCTGTTGATACCCGAAGAGTAGGCTGTGGTTGCAAGACCGATAAACAGCGTCATGAGATTGAGCATGGTGGTGATGCTGCGCTTGTACCAAGGGTTCCAGTTGAAAGGATTCTCCTTATCGCCAGTGGCAAAGGTAAGAACGATGTACTCCTTGTCGTTATGCTTGACTGTCTCGGTGAGAGTCAACGGCATATCAATATCAACTATCTTGATGGGACCGCAGTCCGCATCGACGTCGTTGTTCTCTTCGCTGACATGCTTTCCACCGACAATCCTCCCGACCATGAGTTCGCCCTTCTCGTTGCGGAGGACCTCTGAGTTGTGGTCGGGCGTGTCAATTCCATCGTCTTCCTTGTCGTTGTCCTTGCTGTTGGCCCTGGAGAGGTAGGCTTGAGGTGTTGTGGCAGCAGTAGAGCGAGCCCGTGGAGTGGCAGGTGTACTTGCTGCTACAAAGGAGTTATTTCTCGAAGCTACAAAGGAGTTGTTACGGGAGTAGAATGTCGAGTTGGCCCTGGATGCGGCCAGTGAGTTGGGCCTCGAAGGAGGTCTGGAGAAAGATGGACCGTAGTAGCCTGACATGATGTTGGCAATCGAAGAAGTGTCTTGCGCGGAGAAGATGGGGAGCCACGCGGGTTTTGTTCATCGTCAGCAGGCAGATGCTCGGCATTGGAAGTAAGCTCTTTTGCTCAGCAGGTTACCAGCTAGCGGTCAGTGTGGACCTCAACGCTGTTATCAGATCCACATATAATCTGGCCGTGACGATACCGATAGGTGAACTCGAAACTGTGCAAGACGGGCGAGGGGCACCGGAAGACATGTTGACATGTGCGTCATTTTCGTGTTTCTGAATAGATATTACTGGCCTGTTTGGCATGTGGAGGATCTGCAAGCCAATTGAAAATACTGCAACGTTTGCAATAGCGGAAGTCACAGTAAGGGTTGCCTCTTCGGCCAAAGCTGGATTAAGGTGAGGCTCTGCGGGATCTGGACAGGGATGGAACTTTGCGAGGCTCCACCCATCCTGCGGTCCGTCCGGCAAGATCAAACGGATGATGTATGGTGTGCGGTATGACGTTGTAGTGGGTCGAGTTCTCAGCAACAACACCAGTCAAATCCCGACAAATGTAGCATGATCGCTAGCCTGGCCGGTGTTCTCCCTGAAAAACGAAGCAGATTTTTTTATTGAAGTCGCATGGAAAGCCGCCCGTGGCGCCATCCGCCGTGCTAAGCATGCACACGTCTGAGCTGTACCTGGCCATGACATCATTCCGCATATGCAGGGTTGTAAGCATTCTACTTTGCCTCTGGCTTCGTTCTTGGTGTCTTCTGGTGTCCCAACAATCGCGGTAGGTGCAAACTCTGTAGTAATGTTCACCTTGTTGGCCAGTAAACGCATGCACAAGATACTCGTGCATGTTCGTGTTCGCGCCACCCTCAGGATCGACATGAGGCTCTAGGTGGGTCAGCAAGGGCCATACAGATCATGATACATATCGTGACACCTGCGTATTTCATTTAGAATGCACACCGTGTTTTGTGAAAAACTCGCATCAGCTTTGATCGGAAAGATGTGGCGGTGTAATCATAAACAAGGAAAAGCTGGTATCTGTGATGTCTGCACGGGGTGAGATGATATGACGTGCGACTGCGCGCATTTCTCTTCTCCGCTGTTTGTCCCCAGAGTAGGCAGCAGTCGTGTAGGTAGAAGAAGTTGAGATGAGATGAAATTCAGAGGTATCATTCGCATATGTCCAGAGTTCCGTAATGCGCGCCGTGTGTTGGCGCATGCCCTAATGCCTCCTGGGTAGTCCTTTATTCCTGAACGCCAAAATTGCGACCGTCCCTTCATGATACCCTCAGCCTATGCTGATCCAATCTACTGGTACATTATTGTGCACCCCCATGTCGTTGGCACCAAACGTACCGTCACCGAAGTATAGCATGTCGTGCGGTAGGTACTCCAAATCCCAGGGCATCATGTCTCCGCCGAGCACAGACATGTCTACGTCCTGCGTATCGATGACCATGTCACTAAATGCATTATTTGATGGCGTGGTGTACATGCCGAATGTCGGTGAAAATTCGCTTGCCTGCACCTGGTGCGCTTGGTTATGTTGCATGGAAGCAGAGCTCACATAAGAGGTAGCGTTTGGCGGAGGCGCATGGTTGGGGGATGTGCTATTGAACGGAGAGTGGAGGTTCAACAGAAGATCAGCATCAGAGACTAGCGCAGGATCAGGCGCAGGCACGAGGCCGAACGGATTATTGGCCGGGGTGGGGGCATAGACGCGGGGTTGAAGTGTGGATAGATGGACGGTGACGGCATAGCTGGCTGCGACGGCTCGAACTTGACCGAGGGGTTCGAAATGAGTGAGGCAATCGAGGGGTGCGTACTGGCAGGCGGCCTGGACGATACCTGTTTTGCCTTGCGTCCAGTGTTGTTATTGTTGTTGTTGTTATTGTTGTTGTTGTTGTTGCTATTGTTGTTGTTGTTGTTGTTATTGTCAGACGTGTACATGACTGCAACGTTCGTGGAGGGAGAGTTCATTGTGCCAGTGAGTGACCAACCAATGGCTGTTGCAAAGTTAGTGATGATCATTTACGCATTGAACTCCAATTATATACCTTGACTTGAAAGGCCCATTGGCGAGCCAGGTATGGTAGGCGTTCTGGCTCCTTTTCTGATGGCCGCCGGCACGCTAGCCATATCGCCATCCGGGCTCCGCGCCGTCAAGTATGTGCCCCAACTGAGCTTCCTCCGCCACCCTGGACTCGTGAACGAGGGCTCCGGTCGAGGAACTTCCAGAGCGCTCTCCATCTCTTCTCTGGTGTATAATAGTGGATTGTCAACACCCTTCGCTTTCTGATCCAGTACAGTTACGATGTACTTGACACCTTCCCAGTATGTCTCGAGTGACTTGAGTGCACGGTAGCAGCGCTGGTAGTTCTGGTTTGCTGCTGATGCGAGCAGGGTATGTTTGGCGGCTTGCTTCTGCTCGTGATCATACAAGGCACTCAACCTGTCTCCGTTGGTTAAGTTTTTGTCGAGGTTCAGTTGTGCGAGCGGAGCCCTAGTTTCCCTTAGCTCGCCTTGTAGACTTGGAGACGTAGGACGAGATGGAGGTCGAGACTGCGGCTGAGATGATGCTGAGTGCATTGCAGATTCTTGAAGAAAGGCACAGGCGGCTATATATATGGGCTGGCTGTGTCGGTGTTAGCAAGCCGGCGATTGGAAACGAAGGAATGGAAAGTACCTGGTGAAGGGATTGCATACTCCAGTCTTTGCATCTATGAGCTCAGTAAAAGACAGGATATCGGCGATTGTCTTGGCTGAAGACATGGAAATCTCTTTGCTGTTAGCGGAGAGTGATTGTGGGCTTCCTTCAAATGGCTTCAGCAGAGTGGGCTGATGAAGCAAAACTATCAGAACGTGAAACCAGCAGTGGAGGAGCAGGAAGTTTGTTCCCTGGTTAAACTTGACGTATTGCTGGAAGTTGACAGCATTGAAGTAGAGCTTTGGTGACAAGTTCTGGTAGATTTCTGTCAAACGATTTTCGAGAGCATCGAGCTGCTTCTGCAGATCTTTGGTGATGTCTGAGACGTCCCTCACCCTGTTCAGCAGATCTGTCACCCGCCCGTAAAGGTGAATGATGCGGATGAGGGCAGGAAACGGCAAGGGCCACCCTGATGCTGGATCCACTTCATCCAAGGAAGGAAAGCTGATCTCGATGTCGCGATCGCGAATCGTAACCGGACGGCCAGTACCTGAGGAGATGACACGGTCTAGGAAGAAAATGGACCAAAATGTATCCAACCGCTCGCGTTCGACAGACCTTTGTTCCTGTTCTTCTGAAGTGATTTCTTGATTCTGTTGTGCGTTTCGCTCTGGCGATACTGGCATCTTGCCGCTGTTGGAGTCGGTCTTAACGAGCTTAGGCGTGACGCCGTTACGGCCCTCGTACTTTAGGCCTTCTAGCGTCTGCATGCCCAGATCCTGCGCCATGCGGATGGCGATTCCCAGGTACATCCACAGCCCACTGTCGCGGCTCGCGCCAAACTCATCGTAGGCTAACAGCAGTGCAGCCTGGACCACGGCCACATTGGGACACGGGAAGGCGTCCGGTATGTTTGATTTCGCGCGTTGGGCAAAGGCTTGGCCTGCTTCAGGACGATGGGTCGTGGGCTTGTTGTCGGCCATAGCTTGGTGCTGGTTGCCTGCACTCGGCGTCAACATTGGGTGGGTGGAGAATCTGGCAGCCAAAGCGCACACAGCATCCACGAGAATGGCATCGACCTGCTTTTCCTCGAGATCGCGCATGAAGCGGTCGCGTTGCAGGAAGGGGAAACAGCAGCCCAGATTGACGAAGAACAATTTACACAGGTGTGTGATGAGCGGGCTGGGGGACAGGTCGGAGTTGTCGTAGACGGGTATCTCGAGAGGGGTGCGAGCTTCGGTGGTTGGCGGCGAGCCCAGCGGCTCTGGGGGCGATGATTCAACGGCATGCTGGTCTGAGAGCGTCTGGGCGCTTCCGTGTCGCTGGCTTCTGACCTTGACGACCATTTGGCGGAAGCCAGGCATGATGGCGGTAGGGCCAAAGTAACGGAAGTAGGGCATTCTGTTGCGGGTGCTGAGACTGAGCAGGGCGGTCTCGTCGTCGCCCTCTTGCTTTGGCGCCGTGTTGTTGGTGGACGAGTCGGACAGCACTGACATGCTGGACGAGGCCATGTGTGGGAGCTGTGGTCGAGCGATGGGAGGAGGAGCCTGTGGGGGCACGTCGATGGAGGCTTCTCTTTTCCTACCCGGTGCGCTGGGCACAGCCGCGCTCTCTCTACGGCCGGCCTTCTTGCTGTCGCGGCCCGTGTCTGGGGCGCCATTTTCGTCTCCATAGCCGGCGCATTCGTGCTTGTTCTGGGTGCATGTTCCGCAGACCGGACGTTCGCCTGCAACATGTCAGTGCACGCGTGGATTGCAGGTGTGTGGTCATGTGCGCACCGGAGCAGCGCGTCTTCTTGCGGCGACAGGTCAGACAGGCCGAGTTGATCCTGCGCCGCTTGGCATAGGGCCCATCGTGGTTGGTGACGAAGCGGATGGGCTTCGAGTGGAGAGCAGGGGCCGTGGCCGTGGGAGGAACAGAGGCAGAGGCAGAGGCAGAGGCAGGGGCAGGGGCAGGGGCAGGGGCAAGGGCAGGAGCATTTGCAGCAGCCTTGGAGGAAGCTCCTGGATTCATTACAGAGCCTGCATGGAAGGCTGGCCAGGGATGCTGTGGCTGTGGCTGTGGGGGTGTGGGATGGAAGAGTGGAATGTGGAATATGGAATGTGGAATGTGACGTGTGGAGAGCGTCAAGCTGGGGCGGGGCAGCCACCAGGAACCAGAGCAGAACCAGAGCAGAGCCAGAGCCGAGCCAGAGCAGAGCCAGAGCAGAGCCAGAGCAGAACCAGAGCAGAACCAGAACGAGAGGCGGAAGCGGGCCCACGACCAACAGACAGCCGTCGTGACGGTGGAGAGTGGAGAACGTCAGAAACAGCGGGAGACGGTGCCGAGACACAGGCGCATGATCAGCGGCAGTCCACGTTGCGGCGGGCGAGGAGTGGATGAGCTAGACTGCAGTCGGCAGTCCGGACGGTGATGGGACGAGGGTGCGGGTGCGGGCTGCGGAGGACCGAAGACCGAGGACGGAGGTTCCCCAGACGTGAGAACGATTGCGAGCCACCCGCCGCCAGACGAACCGAGCTCGGGCGAAAAGTTGGCGGACGGCAGGCATGACAGCGCGCCCTGGCACGGCACGCGTGCACTGCACTGCACACCCACTGCATCCACTGCACCTCCAGCATCCCTCTCCACAGACATGATGGAATCCATGCGCCCCGCCCTCGCCCACGTGAGGCTGTCCACGCCCGCCCACATGAGGCTGTCCGCCCCCGCCGCGCCTACCGTCCCTTCTACCATGGGCTGCACACATCGGCAGCACGGAGCGCCACCCCGCTGCCACACCCCTCCGTCCCCGGCCCGCCGCCAGAAACGCGTGGGCCGGCCGCCTCAGAGGCACTGGACCGTGTCGCGCGCAAGAGGCGCCAGGCCGAGATGCTGCAGCAGGCCAGGGACGTCCGCACCAGCGCCTCCAAGCCCACGAGCGCGCTGAAGAAGCGCTTCTGGACCCACGTCCACGTCCACGAGGGGGACGGCGGCCTCCAGGTCTTCCTCGACAACCGCCCCGTCCGCAACCCCAGCAAGGACATCCTCACCATCCCCCACTCCAAGCCCCAGCTCGCCACCGCCGTCGCCCTCGAATGGGACCTCCTCGTCAGCGCCCAGCAGGCCATGAAGCACCACTACATCCCCATGACCTCGCTCGCTGCCCGCGCCATCGACGTCGAGACGGCCGACACAAACGGCGACGCCCGCATTCGCAACTCCATCCTTCAGCTGTGCATGCGCTACCTCGGCACCGACACCCTCCTCTGCTGGGCCCCTGAGCACGTCCTCAACGACGTAAAGCAGAACGGCAAGACCCTACGTCAGCTGCAACAAGAGGTGGCCACGCGCATCATCGCCTATCTGACCACCAATGTCTGGCCAGGCGTACAGATCAAACCCATTCTCGAGCCCGACAGCATCATGCCCGTGGAACAGCCCGAGCTGACCAAACAAGTCATTCGCGCATGGCTCTCAGCTCTTCCCGCCTACGAGCTCGCAGCCATGGAGCGCGCCGTCCTGGCAAGCAAGAGCGTGCTCATTGCCTCCCGTCTCGTCCACGAGTGGGCCGAGGCCTTCTCCGAGTCGCGCAAGCCCGGTGCCAAGAAGCTCTTTGGCATCGAGGAAGCTGCCGAGGCCGCCAGCCTCGAGGTCACATGGCAGACCAAGGCATGGGGTGAGGTCGAGGACACACACGACGTCGAAAAGGAGGACATGAAGCGCCAGCTTGGCAGCGTCATCCTCCTCATTGGCGGCCAATCCTCCTAGACCCGAATTAGATGTGCGAAGATGCATGTAGAATAGACGGCAGCATGAGCTGCTCTGTAAGTATAGAATCCGATGGCATCACTAGGCTCTACTCTCTCGCAACCTACCAAATCGCCCACGCCCACGCCCACGCCCACGCACTCCATGGTAGAAATACGTTACTCCCGTCTTGTATCATGAAAAAGTACCCATGTGCGTCTACAGGTGGTCTGCACCAATATCCTTGGTCGACTTGATAGCCTGTTCTAAAACTGCTTTTGTTTCGGAATCCACAACAGCATCCTGGATCAACGCTAAGCTCTCCACCCAACGCTTCCATCTATGCTCATTATACCCATTCCAATCTTCTCCTATAACACCACTGCCCTGGCTAGCAGCGCGGCCATCGTATTGCTTCCCTTCCCTACAAAGCTTGTACATGACATCACCAGCATAGATAAACCATGCTGCAGCTGCCTTGAGACCCTCATCTTTGTTTCGAGTGTAGACTTGGTCGGGTTCCGAGTCCTCCAACACAGAACGCAGTGTCCAGATCGCGTAGAGGGAGAGATCTAGGACGCCAGCAGCGGTGAGACAAGCAGCAAATATATTCATATTCACCAATTGTGAAACTTGCTCTAATAATGAGTTAACAATGGGAAAAAAAAATCTGGTGGAGCAGATCGACGCCTTTCTGTTGGAAAGCAAAAGGTATGGTTGCGACAACGTACCGTCATCCCAACGCTCTCGAATAAGAGGACCAAGTAATGGGAGTTGCTTCCATATAGCTTGGTTGCCCCAAATCTCAAATGAAGCCGGCTCTGTTAGGTCTGTCACAGCAGCGAGGATCTCGACAACCCTACCAAGCTCTTGGGCTGGCGTCTGTACTGCAAAATCGACTACAGAATTCCAGATGTCCCAGAGAATACTCTCGCCTGCCTCGAAATCAGCAGCCTTAAATGCTGTAATCGCAGGCCCCACAAGCACCTTTGCAGCAGAGGCTGGTGAGGTAGCATTCATAGCTTATGAGACGGTTGAAGAGGAATGCGATAGGCGATTGAATTCAGCCCGCTAACCTTTGGTTGATGTGACGCTGTATATTAGAGTCAAGCCCTGGCGATTATAGTCCTGTTGTCTGTTGAAGTGAACTTGTTGACTTTAGTAATTTCTGTTACAGCCTTGACTTTACTTTGTGGGGACTTTCTGGCGGTAGCACGAGTAGATAAACGGTAGTAGCAGCGAGCCAATCACTATTAAGCTTGTAAATAAAATAAATAACATAGTTTACGAATAAATATCCTTTTTTAGGCTATGCAAAGCTTAACGAAGGTCGTAGAATAGTTACCTTCTTGTTACAGACGTAATATAAAACGGTAATCTAAAAACCATTTCAGCAGCTCCGCATTGTTCAGCTTAAGCACTCTAGGAATGTGGCCACTTGGACTATTCACTGTTACCATACTATAGTATTTATGTTACTTGGATCGTATACGTGGTCTCTAGAGTGCTTGCAAATCTGCTTTCAACTAGGGAGCAGCATGTAGCATCAGCCCTCACCTTGAGATCAATGATTGTATCGCAATCAACGGCTAATACGAAGGCAACTCTCCCTACAAAGGTGGGAAGTAAAGATTATATTTCTCTTTCAGTTCTTTCTCTATAAATATTGAACAACACAATGCTGCTCTACACTACTTGTCCAAGGTCTATGCTACCGATATTTGCACGTCGACCAGGAGCATACCGTTGCGTTGTTAGTCACGATCCAAACACCCCCAGTGTAATATTATCGGTGCTATAACTCATGTGGGCGCCTCCAATCATAACGGCTTTGTTGGATGCACCCCTAAGTAGGACCTCACCTTTAAGATGAACAAAAGACGTCGCCCACTGGAAACTAGACTGTTATGTAGTATTTAGCCGACAGTATTGCTCCAACTCATTCTTGTACTTTATATTTGCTAGAATCTCTAATTCTAATATAGACTAGTCCCTCAACATTTTTCCACTCCCACTAAGTCTTCTATGGGCTCCTAAGACACGCTAATGTTGAACCTGTAGACGCGCATACACAGGTAACGAAGCAGCTAGGCCCTTGACTCTATTGAATAGCAAAAACGCTTCTGCGGAGATCTAGCGACACGTGCAGAGGACCGAGATACCGGGGGTTCGCGTCGTGATGACGAGGAAGTCGCAGATGGCGTTGTTGTGCCTTGCGCTGATCCCTTTCACCCTAGGGCTAACAACACTAATTTCAATACGTGCAATCAGCTCTACCATTGCACGTTGTCTTTCGGTCACCATGCAGTGGCTTCAACTCTATGCGGTGACATGTGGTACCTGAATTCCCAGTCCTTGGCTTTCCTTGCGGCCCGCATCTGTCTTCGGTTTCCCACCTAGACCAATGCCAGCTCGCCGCGCTTTCATAACAGCGTACAAACATCGTCCGACACCCTCAAGGTCGCCCAGCAGTGTAACATGCCCGCGATCGCTAGATACCACACCACCCCTGACTACCGAGTATCCCTCTGGCACCATGGCTGCGCGCGCAAGCACGACACCATCTCCGCTCGCAAACGCCAGCTCATCGTAGACGTCGGCTCGTGCGATGGCTTCGCGGGACTCGACTTTTGCGCCGTATACCGTTGGTATGGACTTGCCGTACATGAGGGCGATGGGTGGATAGGCGTTGGCTGCGGTGTGTTTAGGTTCGTGCGCAAGTTCTTCTTTGAAGCGCTTGGTCTCTGCCAGGACTCGCGTCAGGTACTTGATGGCATCTTCGCGCGATATTGTGACTGCGGTGGCAGGATTTGGATCATTTGGGGTATACGTAGTGCGCGACATCCTCCGTCCTGTCATCATTTGAGGCTCCATGCCGCCACCAGCAGCTTCAGCATTGCCTTCGGCCACTTTGTTTGCTGCGTTATGAGCAGTGTCCGAAACATCACCAGTCGCCTCACCGTGGCCTCGTGATATACTACCTTTTCGACTCGGAAACGACGGTAGGGCTTGCGACATGGCATTCAGGACACCACTCATGCTGAAACTGCTCTCCTTGGGTGCATCGGGCCGTGGCAAAGGGGGTGCTATGCATGGCGATAAGCGGCCGTCAAGCCAGGTGTTGATGTCGAAGAAGTCGACTGGATATTCCTCTTTGGTATGCTTGTTGATAAAGCATTTGCCATCAAGAGGTAGCAGGGCGAAGGAAGTGCGGATACTAAAGTTCACCTGCGCCGTCAGTACGCGAGATGAGAGCAAAACGTCGTCGCCGTTCCGGAAAGGACCCAGGATGTTCACACAATTCTGGGGTACACCGGCGTATACCACGCCTGCAACAAGATCTGGTTGCTGGTTGATGGCATGACGAGTGATGAGTCCGCCTAGGGAATGTGCCAGTACAATAGCACCTTTTTTCTCGGGAGCAACGTTCGATTGGTTGCACGGGAGGGATTGAAGGAATTTGATCAATCGACGAGAGAGGAAGTGTGGTGACAATCGCCAATCATAACCGTAGTTGTGGACTCTCAGCTTTCCGTTTTTGAAATTCTCAGAGGCTCGCAGTCGCTTGAACAGACGTTTCGAGATGTCAACGGGGCCAATATGCGTCAGCATGCCATCTGGAATGATGGTTTGTTCCATTCGCTCATCTGCGCCTTCATCAAAGGGCACCTCTAGGTCAACTTTACGCAGATTAAGACCAACCTTGATTGGGACCCACAGCTGTCGGTTTGGCGGTTCTGCTGAGCGCAGAATGGAGCCACGGTATCCTCCGAGGATGACCAAATCGCCCTCCAACTCGTCGAGAGCTCTGGTAAAATTGGGATGGCTGTCGGCTTCTGAAGCACCATCCTTGAACGGCCGCATTGCTCTCAAAGAAACCGACGAACTGTTGCGTGGAAAAGTCGCCGAGGGGCTCGAGCGGAAGCTGGATTTGCGCATTGGGTTCTCGTCTACCGTCCGCGCTCTGAGCGGTAAGGCGGCGTTGCGACCGCGGAACGAGTCATCTTTGTGCGAGAAGTTGAAATTAGGCATTGACGGACTTGGGAGCTTGAAGTTGGAATCTTGGAAGCTATCTTTGATGGCCTTGAGTCTGCTGTTGACCTGCTCAGATACACTCTCAAACCTTGAGTCGTCACCGAGAGAGGATGCGATAGACTTGGCGCGGTAAAGCAGTAGTGAGCCTTCTGAGTTGGAACGACGAAGTCTAGGCGGAGGTCGATCGTACGAGGGGCGAGGGGTGCCTCTCGGGCCCAGTGTCGAGATGGTGTGGTTTTCGAGCTTGGCTTTGGACATGGGTGCAGTGCTGGCCTGCTGAGGAGAGCTTAAGCTTCTACGATGACCCAGCGTGGATTCAGGGTTTGCGTCGTGGTGGGGTTCTATCTGTCGGGGGCGAGAGCTGGCGCGTGGAGCCAATCTGGCAGATGCACGCTCGTAATCCAGCGAGAGTGCCGGGAAGGTGGGCAGCGAGAAGGGCAAGTGCTTGGGTGCTTTGGGGAGGTTGAAGGGCACGTATTTGCGCATTGCGTCGGCCATGGATCCGCTTGACGAGGCTCGTTGCCGCCCGTTGTTGAGGTGTTGGCGCAGTGTTGCGCGGTGGTCGCTGATGCGGCCCTGGAAGGTTTTGGGACCGGCGCGCCATGGGGAGGGCAAGCGGTCAAGAGGCTCGTCCGGGCTCGACCCGTACTTTGTCTGCTCGGCTTTGCCAGGGCGACTCTCCTCGGGCTCGCCGTGGGAGGGTATGCGGGAGCGTGTCCTAGCATCAATCACAGCAGTGGCGTGCTGTTCCCAGCCGTCAAAGAGCGCGCCGCCGTCCACGTCGTCCAACGCAGCCGCCTTTTCCGCCGCAGGCGTTTTTGGCCACGTCAGACGCGTCTGTTGTTTGCCTATGCTGACCCCAATCGCAGACTGGACCGTCTCCAGCTCCAGCTTTCGCTCCTGCTCCGTCTCATCTCCGGATTCGACGGGCGTCAGGTCGTCGTCGTCGAGTATCGATGCAAATTGAATCGCTGCGAGTGCATTCTGGCGGCGCTCGTGTTTGTCCGAGTCCATGGGCTTTTCAGACGTCATTCCTGTCCTCGTTGTGCAACGGGGCCTCTGCTATGTGCGACGGGGCCTCTGCTATGTGCGACGGGGCCTCTGCTATGTGCGACGGGGCCTCTGCTATGTGCGACGGGGCCTCTGCTATGTGCGACGGGGCCTCTGCTATGTGCAACCGGGCCTCTGCTATGCGCAACCGGGCCTCTGCTATGCGCAACCGGGCCTCTGCTATGTGCGTGTTTGGGCTACCAGCCCAGCGTGTTCGAGGAACCAGTCTCGCCCGCTGTGGCAGTGTCATTCCGCGAGCTGCCGCGACAGCCACTGCTTCAGGGATCCATCGAGAAAGAGCCATGTGCCCATCAGGACTCGGCCTCGGCCCCAGGAACGTGCAAAAACAGCCGAGAGCTCTCATCACGCCCGGCGTGAGCCTGCGTATGTGTATACAAAGCGTCTCTGACATGTCCTCGATGAATGACTGTCCCTGCCACCAGCCACAAGGCCCCTTCCCTGTCCGCCAAGCCACCCCTCTTCCATTTCTGCTGTAGTACATGCAGCAACCTCAATAACATGCCAAGCTCTGTTCGCAAGACGGGAACAATCTGCCTTTGAGCGTGAAATACCGCATGCCTGGGCACGCTGCATTATGGGGTGGCCTACCATTCGCGATACCCATGACGTCACGAGCGCGCATCTTGCACTCCCAATACAGCCTTGCCACTTTGAAGACTTGCCGAGGTCAGATATGTCTACGCAAATAATATATTTGCTTCATGTGTGTTGTTGGTGTTGGTGTTGTTGTTGTTGTTGTTATTGTTCTTGTTGTTCTTGTTGTTCTTGTTCTTGTTGCTCTTGTCCACCAATTCTTTCATACCGAAAGGCTTTCATCAAGTCACGCGACCTTCGTTTAACTTCTCGGGAAAACATGCTGACACCATCCACGGTTTATCTTCCCCCAGAAGACCTGTCTCAAGAAAGAACTCACCGCGCTCCATGAGCCGAATGTCAAAACGTTACCCTGGTACATCTGTACAGGTTCCACTCGACCGATTCGGCAATTGCTGACGATGCGGGATTATTCGGGATCGCCAGGTACCCATCCCATCCCCGTTCTGAGAGCGAACAGCGTTCAGAGCTTGATTACTTACAAACCCGACGACAACCGAACGAACCATGGCCTGATTCACAGCTTCATGCATGTAGAAATGCGGAGCACAACGCAACTCGGCGCGATCCTGCCTCCACATCAACTCCTCGGTATATACGACATGGCGTCACACGAGAATGG
Source organism: Ascochyta koolunga (assembly GCA_026119515.1). Taxonomy (NCBI): domain Eukaryota; kingdom Fungi; phylum Ascomycota; class Dothideomycetes; order Pleosporales; family Didymellaceae; genus Ascochyta; species Ascochyta koolunga. The sequence continues at coordinate 25,310 of JANLCG010000001.1, read as the reverse complement.
CTCGACATTCATGTGTTGAGAAGCCCCAGAAGCATATCGGCTCGATGCGATAACCAGTCTTCTCGGAACCGCAGCCGAGGCCGGAGAAGCTTTTGAATATAAGAAGATACCAAAGGGTTCCCTCTTTGCATTATTCAATCCATCTAGTACTTTAATAATCTTCCGCGTCATGTCTCAGGTCCTCGTTCTACCAGCCCCTCTCTCTTCGAGCTCCTTCGCTCTGGGTCAGCTGCTCAGCGAGCCCTTGAGCCCAGAATCGACTTTCTTCAAGCCAGCAACAAAGCCAGCGTGCAACAAGCCTACAACACATTCTCGCTATGAGGATGTGGTGTCCCAAGATGGCCAAGGACGCTTCATCTCCAGCCTCGGCAAGACCGCCTCATTGCTCGACAACACAGTTGTGCTGAACGCTGATGAGATGTCCCTTGCCTCACTCGCCAATCCCCTGGTCGCCTTCGAAGCCCTCCGCCGTGACACCGAAGCCCAGAGTTTCCTGCGCAAGTCGGCCCTGCGACACCAGCCACTCTACTATGTCACCGGCATCCAGAAGCTCAAAAACGCCTCATACCAAAAACACTCCCCTGCGAGGGCCGGGTCGACAGCCGAGGCTGCCGGGCGTCAGATCCGGTTGCCCATGCATTTACGTCATGACTCCGCAGAACTCGAGTCTGATCAAAAGGACTCAAAAGAGTCTGTGTTTGCTGTCGAGTTGATGAAGGTTGCCTGCCGTGCCGGAGCCAAAGATGAGCCCCATACGCTGGATGACATCGACTATGTCTGGACGTACCACACGCTGGAGGAGCCGGACATGCAACTCTCCATCGGCTTGGGTAAAGCTTTGCAACCCAAGGAGTTAAGAGCACTCGCTGGCATCGTCATCGATGAGGATTCGGAAGAGCAGGGCCATTACGAACATTACTTTGAAGACGCAGGCTTAGCTGGGTTCTAAAGTCCTCACGCCAGCAGACTACAGTAGCAGCATTAAAACAGTCGAGTTCTAATAATCCAACGAGTTCACAACCTCTGTGCATCCATCGGCGTTCTCACCATTAATCGGCGCTTCTATCTATCATATTGCGAATAGAATCATTTTCGAGCAAAAATAAATTTTTGTGATCAGTCAAGACACATGCGATCTTACGTAGTCATCCTCAATGACAGCCAATTTTTTTGCTGTATAAATCCGAAGCCAGGTGCATATACTGGCCGATGCATAACGACATAAGACCTGATTCACTCACAGGTCTTGTTCACGTGTATGCCATCGTGTATGTTATATTATTAGCACGAGATCACTATTATTGACTTCTTTTTGAGCAGGATCTATGTCGTTAGAGACAATTGGATATGCGAGCGACGATATAGTGAGAAGGGTTGCTAGAGCATTTCAACACATGGTACCGTATTTGGCGAATGATGGGTAGTAGAGAGGCAGTTTGAGTCAGGCTTGAGGGGTTTTGTGGAGTTGTGGTCAATTTCATGATGATTAAATATTAGATTCGCTTTAAATGTGGTATTTCTAGGCTTGCCCACACACCATGAAGGCTAGCCATGCTACAGAACAAATACATATTACCACCAACTTCTTACAAAGCAAGTATCTTCTCGACAGCACGCTCAGCGATGATCATGGTACCCAGAACAGGGTTGGTGGTCAAAGGAGCGCTGATGCTGGCATCAACAACGTGGATATTGTCGGTACCAAGAACCTTGGCATTCAAATCAACACAAGTCTCGAACCGACAGCTGCTGGACCAGTGCTGGACGTTGCCCAGAGTGTAGTCGGAAGGCGAGCTGAGCCAGGTGGTAATCTCTTCCAGTGTCGAGTTGCCAGCGATGTTCAAGGGCTTCAGGTTCTTGGGAAGAGCCTGGAAAATGTTGTAAATGAATTGGCCAACAGCCTGCGCGTCCCGCTTATCGGAGTAGAAGAAACCAGATGAAGGTGTCGCGATACCCTTAGCATCGAGGCCAACACGACCGAATGATCGCAGACCCGACGTTCCGTACACGTTTAGAGTGATGGTGCCGTTCTCCATAAAGTCCACTGCGCCGGACGAATCGATAGTGCCCTGGCAGCCAATGGTCTCGTTGCCCTGCTCAATGAAATCCCAGAATGCACTGGTTTGCGAGCCGAAAGAATAAGGTCCGGAGCGCGACTTCAGATAGAGCTCACGGTCGGCGGGGATGGGGTCGGTGTAGTTGTAGTTGTAGGAAGAGATGGAGTCGGAGAAAAGCTCGATGAAGGTGTTTGGGTTATCAAAGACCTTGTCACCGACAGCACTGTTGTTGACCCACTGGCTAGCGGGAAGAGTGAGCTGGCCTGATGCAGAGAGGTCGCTGAGAGTGGCTGCCTCCCCAATGCCGGACCACATGAGGAGCTGAGGGCTGAGAAGAGCACCGCCTGAGAGGATGACACGTCCGCTCTTGGCGATGTTGACGATGGAAGTGGCGTTAGAGCCCTTGACCTGAATCTCAACGCCGGTCGCTGTCTGGCCGTTACGAATCACACGGAGGACCTTGGTTCCGGTCTGGAAGTGGAAGTTGGGGCGCTGGAGCGCAGATTGGAGATAGGTTTTGGCAGGGCCACTCCTCTGTCCACCCTCGTAGTTGTAGATGGGGTGACCAAAGACCTTGGTTTTTTGGTGGTTCTCCCAGCCATCGTTCAGGCCGACCTCAGTGTAGCCTGCACCTTCAACGAGCCACTCCTTGGCAGCGTCGAAACCACTCTGTAGGTAGCGCTTACCGTCTGCTGACGGGTTGTCGGTGGATGGTTGCTTTGCGTGGACCTTTGCGATCGCGCTCTGCATGTCAGGGTTCTTCCATCCTGTTGGGAAGTACAAGTCCCAGTCAGACGCTGGTGGCTGGAAGAACAGACCAGCGTTGATGGCAGTGTTTCCACCAACAGTGCAACCCTGGAAGGCGTTTACAACGTCCGACGCACATGTCAAATTGCCAGTTACTGAGAAGATAGACTGTAGAGGTTAGACACGGTTTTTAACCTGACCGAACATGGTGAACATACCTTGTAGAGACCAGGGACATCAACACGACTGAGATCATTCCCGTTCAACCAACCAGGACGCTCACGTCCGCCGGTAATGTAGTAGGATGGTCCACCCTGCTCGAGAAGGAGAGTCTTCTTGCCAGCTTCGCTCATGCGGTCAGCAACGATGATTCCAGCAGGACCGGAACCAACAACGATGACATCGTAATCAGCCTCGGACGTGCAGTTCTCGGCAATGGGAGCAGCAGTTGCGATCAGCGCAGTCGAGAGGAAAACTCCCCACGTTTGTGTGACCTTCATCTTGTGTGTGAGTGATCTGATGTAGTACCGATGTCAATCCGAGATCTTCGACTGATCCTTGATTTTTTTTTTTTTGGCTGTTGAAGGATGACAAGCCGAACCATGGTGGTCTTACCATCAATATATCCCATTCGCATGAGAAATCAGTTGAGTGTGGCAAGCCGTGAGCCCTAGAGCAGCTCGCCAGGTTGAGATTTGGTCCGCCTCACAGACACGAAGGAAGATGACGCTGTGGTGCCATACTCCGTTGAATGGTGCATTACAGTGCGCCGTGCACGACGCTACAAGGACGCTTGCGGCTGTTACTCTTGGTTAGTGAAGGATCCACAGCAAATTTACGAGAGGCAAATGCAACGGTGTCTATCTTTGGCAGCACAGACTACCACTTGGCGTCGATTTCATGCAGGAGCTGACAGATTCAGCTGCAGGGGGAGAGAACAGCCTTCTGTACGCCGTAGAAAAGGCTGCCACCTGCGCCCGACTTGCACAAACGCGAGGAGATCCGATAAGATAAGCGACAGCGCACAACGCATGTCATGCTTCTTCTCATTCATATACATGAAACACACCGGATCAGGTCCACCCGAGAACCTGAACAGCGCGCGTGGGATTTAGGGTGAGGCTGGTGCTGCTCAGGCCTCTGGGCAGTCGGACCGCACGGAAGGCTCGTTCCTCGTGCATTTGTTGTCGGCACTTCTCCGTGACTGTCGTACCTTCGATTGGTGCGGAACTTACCAAATCAAGGATTTTTGCCTTTGGCGCAAATCCTCTAGGATCTGTTAATGACGGGGAAAAATCAATACGCCTTTCCATGCATGTGCTGCTTGGACACCATGGGCGAAGGATGGCGTGAGATCCTTTCGAAGAAGAGATTGCGACAAGGAGTTTGACGTTGGACGGAATGGGCAGGTAGAGAAAGGTCTTTTGCAAGTCTGGACGTGCATTAGTAGATAATTGAGTCGCGTTGATCGTCATCTTTCGGCAAAGTAAAGCCGGCAGCTTAAGGGCAAGGATGAGATATTGGCATAACAGGGCGAGCAGTAAGCTGGGGTAACAGACGGTACCTACTTGATTGAAGGTCCGTACGACAACTGTCGGGGATTTTTTCTCCCTCCTCGAGTGGTTTCCTCACCGATTAAGTTCAGTTGAGGACGATCTGGCGGGTCTGTGAAGCCATCCGCTGTCACAATCGTCTTCATGGCACCAAACTACGGCCTGTTTTATGGTGTAGAGATCACCACCTTGGGTGTCGCAGTGATTTGCATCACCCTGCGATTGTCAAATCGGACTATCAAGAAGATCATATCATTTGTCAGTACCCCGACCTGTTCCACTGTGCCCCGGGTTGCACCCATCAAATACACCTCAGCCCATTACTTGGTACAAAAATCGAACATCTCGGCATTTCAGATCTGACTCTATCAGGATGATGGCGTCTTACTTGTTGCAACATGCATGGCGATAGCCATGACGGCTATGGTATGGCGTCTGTACCACTTGGGCTATGCCTTGGAACTCGACCTCGTTCCCGTTGCTAACAACTACCCCATCGGCCGGATCAGTCTTGCCCTGTTCTCCATGTTTCCCATGTGCTACAGCTTGATTCGGATATCTATCCTCTTGACTTATCTCAAACTGTTTCCTTCGCAGACGAATCGCTGGCTATGTTGGGGTTTGTGCGGACTGCAGATTGTATATTCGCTATGGGCGGGGCTCAGCACACTCTTGCAGTGCTCGTAAGTAACTCGTATCTAACAGCCTAATAGTTATGGATAGTGCTGACGCTGTACATAGACCTATCAACAGCTATTGGAACAAAACCATCGAGGGCTACGTTTGTAACAGCCCACGGAATCAAGACTTTGCCATCTTGACATTGAACAGCTGTTTTGACGTAATTGTCTACATCTGGCCAGCGCACTACCTCTACAAGCTCAACCTTCCCTTTAAGTCTCGTGCTGAGCTAATCATTGCCTTCTCCGTCGGCCTTGTGTACGTCTGCAAACCTTCCGTTTCTATCATTCTACTAACGTTTTTCTAAGCAACCTCGGCCTCTCGTTCGCACGTCTCTCTCTTCTCGTTGCGATGTACAGTACAGGAGAATGGATGCGCTACGGCCCGCCCGGTGTCCTCATCATCATAGAAGAAGCGCACATTGGCATAATCTGCGCATCACTTCCCTATCTACGGTTTCTCTTCGAACTCGTCTCCACAAACTACCTGTCCCGGTCTGGATACGGTGTCACCAAAGATCCTTCCAAGGCAAAGCACAGCGATCCAAATCATGTCATCCATCCGTTCCATGAACTGGTGGGCAGAAGTGGCAAAGGAATACAGAGGAAAACAGATATTGAGATCAGCACATTTATGGAAGAGGGGAGTGAGGAGGATTTGAGAGCTGAAATCCATGGCGGAAGGAATAAGGCAATGAAAGAACAGATGCGCAGGGATGAGAGGGCGTGGAACGGGGAGGAGGTATTACTGGACGAAAGACATGCTGGCATGGCAAGATGAACAGCTACAGAAGCAGATAGAGTACGCACCAAAAAATATAATGACAAATTTCTATATTAACGTGGTGTGGGAGCTGAGATAACTAGAGGATATAATCGAAGTGTGAAAGAGTTAATCAAGTTGTTCCTTGTCTTATTCTTTAAGCGAAAGATTAAGTCTATATACGTTGCTAGCTACAGACTAGTCCAAGATTAGGATTAGGCGGATCAGTAAGCATAACTAAGTAATTCAGTCCCTATGTGTCACTATCCGTTTATGTGATCTTTTACCTTCACTGCGACACGTGGAAACAATGCACATTAACTACGAGCAGTTATTTGAATGTGAAAACCGCCAACCCAAGAAGCACTGAACAACAGGGCTATTGAGTTTTCAAACGGGAAGCATGCTGTTTACTAAGTAAATTGCAACCAGTTACGAATTGGACTATTCTTCACAACTGCTGATCATATAGGATGTGGATAACGTACTACACAGGCGAGTCGCTCAATAGGCGAGTTGCTCACTTTTGCCAAGACCCCACTACTCTCCCCTTCCTACACTAATGCCTACTCAACAACCCTAGTTAGACGCGCCACAGGAGCCTAGGATATAGCTTGCGCTGCAGGATCTTAAACAAGACGCAAACCTCTCCTAGCAACGCGCTACAGCTATCTATAGAGTCCCTTAAAGGACACTAGACAACTAACACGCAGGACAACCTTTACGTGCTAATTTAATGCCTAACTTATAATAGCAGGATAATAATAAGTAGTAGGGAATTATAAAATATATGCTTAAACTAGTTGCGTAAGAATTTCCCTCTTAGCTATTAGAAATAGCTTATATAGCTAATACTCTACGCGCTAAGCGCAATCTAGGCTATATTAGTATAAACAAGCCTGCTATGTGTATAAAGCGTTAACTAAAGCTCTAAGTTAAGTTTAATTCTAAGTATAACTATAAGAGAGCCTTCTACAAAGATTCTAGTGTTATCTAGGACTAGTTTAGCCTAGTAGCTAATATTGAAGCTTAGTTATAAAGAACCAGCTTTAGGATTTAGAATCTAAACTAACTACTAAAGCAGCTACTAACTTGCCTCTAATTTACAGCTGCTACTTTACCAACTCCTTTATAACTACCTAAGAGATACTAGGATAAGTAATATAAAAGAACTATTAGATTTATCCTACAATAGATAGTTTTTAAGTATCCTTTATACAAGACCTATAGGAATAGGAAGATCTTCTATGTTACCTATCCCTATGCTTCTATATACCTTGTAGTAGATACATACACTACTAAAGCCTTCTATTATCCTTTAATATTATATTGTACTTAAAAACTTATCCTAGCTAGTAACAGCCTCTAAATAATATCGTAAGTTATTTAGTAATAATTAAACTATGTAGTATTAAGACCCCTTTTAGCTACAAACTATATAGGTTCCTATTATTATTTATTTAATAGTTAGGATTCTAGAGACCTCCTAACAACCTGTTACAATCCTACGCCTCTAGAACTAATTATTGTAAAGAAAGTAGGGGGTAAGGAAATAGATAGCTACTTTCTTTCCTAATCTAGAAGACCTAGACTAACTAGACTAGGTAATCTAAGTATAAATACTACTCCTTCTCCCTCTCTATACGTTCTGTTCCTAGTGTTTAATATAATAACTACACTATTAAATTATCTCATTTTTATCTCCTATTTTAGCTATATGCTTCCTATAATTAGAATTACCTAGGCTAGTTAGTCTAGGTCTTCTAGATTAGAGAAGAAAGTAGCTATCTCTTTATCCTCCCTCTACTTTTTTTACATTATATAGTCCTATAAAGAAATAAAGTTTATATCTTATCTAACAAGCCTTTATTTGTTGTACGTTTGTATAGTTATATAGCTTCTCTATTATTAATATACTAACTAGTTAAGCAATCCTCTCTTAAATAATAGTAGATTGTAAAGAGCGTATTATAGCTATAACTAAGCTAGTTTTAGCTAGAAATAAGTAAGTAAAAGTTAGAGTTAATCTAGTTGTGTAACTGTTGTAGACCTAGTAGTACTTAGGACTAATTGTCTTCTAAGATAGATTTTAGATTAGTAAGGTCTTGCTCTTAGTATCTTAAGATATTAGTATACCTATTGTCTTTACGTAGCGTATACTTAGTTTTAAAGTTAAGTTAAGCTAGAGCCTCTGCCTATCTTGCTTATTAAGTATCTAAAACTTAAGTAGTTATAAAGTACTCTAGGGATTAGTAGTTAGAGTATATTTAGATCTGTTTCTTAGTAGAGAAAAGCTTAGCTCTCTATTTGTAGAATGCTTGTAAAATAGCAAATAACTCTTTTTATAGATTTCCTTATTAATTTCAGTATCTAATAGTACTTAACTATAGAAATTAACTAGATATTACTAATTATTAGGGTGTTGTTAAGATAGAATACTAGAAACTACTCTATTAGAGGCGTTAGTCTCTATCTTAGTATTATAGTAAGGGTTAAAATACTATAGAGTTAGGATAGATAGTAGAGCCTTCTTAAGCTTTATAAAAATAGACTAGTATTTAGCTATCTATTTATAGGAATTTACTAGGCTTAATAAGGTATTTAGGAGCTTAGCTACTCTAGAGAACTTAGGTATAAATTGTTAATAGAACCTAGTAAAGCCTAGAAAGTACTTTACACTAGTAATAATAGTTAGTAGAACCTAGTTTATTAGAGCTTATTCTTTTTCTAAGTCTACTTCTACTCTATAGTTTGTTAGGATATAACCTAGATATTTAGCACGCGTAATATAGAACTTGTTTTTCTTAATATTTATTTATAATCCTATAGTATAGAGGTGTTTAAGTACTAGCTTAATATAACTCTTATAGGTTTATTTATTAATAGTAATTTACGTCTAGTCTAGTAATTATAACTAGAAAACTTCCTTAGGATATTATAGATATACTAAGTACTAGCTAAGCTAGTATTAACAGCTACTATACTTAAGATTACCTTAGAACGTCTTTCTTCTCTAGGCTTCTTAGGTGTTGTTGTATAGCCCTTCTTTTATCTATAAAAGAGATAACTATTTAGTTATTATACTATACTAGGCTGTTATAAGCTAGACTTTCTTCTCTCTATAGTACTTTAAAGTAAATATAGTTAATCTTATATCTTCTAGATTAAAACATCTATAGAGAAAACCTCTAGAAGCTTAAATAAGTAGTACAACCTAATCCTTACTATTTAGTAATAGCTAGTAAAATAGAGAAGTCCTATTTCTTAAGATTAGAAAAAATTATACTTAGTAAGATTATCTTTTAGTTGTGTAGTTTCCCGCATAAAATACAGGAGTGATTGCTGCTAGATTTAAACTAACAACCTTTTAAAAAAGGCTTAGCTAGTTGTTTAACTACTATACTAAGCAACCAAAAAGTAGAAACATACAACAGCGGGTATTCGCTAGTGGTCACCCACCTAACTACTAATCCGCCGGTCGACTGCTTAAGTTCAGCTGAGCGAACGGGAAGCTCTGTTCTCAGTCGCCTGTGGTCGTATGTGAACACTTTGTTGTTTTAGGCTTTTTAAGACTAAATAAGCATATTATCTAGATATGCAATACAGAAGTTATCTTAATATTTTATTAGGACGTTATGTATATATTATTAATAAGTAGCTAGCCGATTATATAACCTAAGAAGGAGGATCTTATACTTATAGATACTATATTATATACAAAACATAGTATACTTATCTAATATAGAGTCTATATAAATTTAGTAGAAGGTATTCTTAATATAAAACTTAGTAAAGAACTTTACTTTAAGGAAACAAGTTAACAACTTATCTATACGTAGTATTAGATAAGAGTTCTTATAGATAAAGGTGTTAAGCTTCTAGTAATATATATAAATATAGAGGTTCCTATTTAGCTTATAAACACTTAATATAAGTAATACAAAAGGACTAAGACTAGGTTTAATTTAGCTATACTATTTTTAGTCTTGTATTAAGTTTTTATATCCTTAAGTTCTTTTAGGTTTTATTTATCTAATAGTAAATTAAAGTTTTGTAGAAATTTGTCTAGTATAACTTTATAGTTATATAGGCAGTGTTCTTAAAGAATTTTAAAATCTATTTTACTAAACGTATTAGTGTAACAACATAGGATAATAGAGGCTCTAGAAGCGTGTGTATTTACTATAAGGTATGTAGGAGCAGTAGGATAGATAATATAGAAGATTCTCTATTCCTATAGGTCTTGTACAAAGGATACTTAAAAACTATCTATTATAGGATAGGTCTAAGAGCTCTTTAATATCCCTTGTCCTAGAATCTCTTAGATAGCTAAGAAGGAGTTAGGGAAGTAGCAGTTGTAAATTAGAGGCTAGTTAGTACGTGCTTTAGTATTTATTTTAGGTCCTAAATACCTACTAAGCCCTACATACCAAGGCTAGTCCTCTATAATTAGCATACTTAGTATATTAGTCTAGTAGGCGTTCCTTTACTAGTTTAGTATTCTCTAATTCCTCTAGGATATAACGTTTGTTAATAACGCAATTAATCTTGTAGAGACTAGTAATAACGAATTTATTCTGTAGTTATTTTTATAGAAAAGTAAAAAGCATTAGCAAAAGTATAGAAATTGTACTCTTCTAAGGTAAAGATATATAAGATGTCTTCTAGCTAGAAGTTTATAGCAGGAACTAGTATTTTAGCAATTAAAGAATACCTTTAATCTTATAAATTGTATAACTAGAGCTTTATTACTAAGAATATTATTCTATTCTCTATTAGTTATTTCTTCTATCTACGACTTTTACTAGGTAGGCTTTAGGAAGTATTAAATATAAGGATATTAATAGAGAAAAAGCAGGATTATATAAATAGAGATTTCTCTTAGGCTATATAATGTTAGATTGCTCTATATTATATGTAAGCTTAAATTATTTTAACTATTTAATATTTTTAATACAATCCTAGAATCCTAGTTTAATAATAACAAAGAGGTAGTTACGTATCTTATCTTTATTAATAGTTAAGTGTAAATAAAAATAGTAGTTTACTAGAGTAATAATTTAATCCTAGAATCCTTAAATTTAGACCTTTAACAGCAGCTTTTAGATAAGAGTACTAAGTGCTGCAGACTCTAAAGAAGCAATATTAGATTTTTAAATCAAAATCCTAAGGCACTAGTATAAACTACAGAGTTAAGTTATACAACTTACTCTTAAATTAATAGAATAGAAGAAGTAAAGAAATAAAGTTGTAACAGAGCTTGTAGGACTATACTTAAGTAATTAATTAATTTAATTAGTGTCTACTTTTCTATATAGAATGTGTTGCTTAAATATAAAGGAAATGTGTAGGTTACGTAATCTTGCTTAACAAGCGTTTAGCTAGTATTAGGGCTGCTTAGAACCAGCGTTGCTAGGGTAGAGCAGCTTAACTAAATTAGCACGCTCTGTTAGAAAACAAGCTGTGTATGTAACTCTACGCGCTTAGTTGCGCAACATACCCCTAGTTAATCCTATATTAGGAATAACTAAACTAGGAGTATGCCCTTAGTAATTATAGGGCTCTAATCTTAGATTTTTATATTTCCCTAGATATCTAAGATTACTACGCGCCTGCAGCGTACTCTAGGTACTCTTCCTTTTAAGAGACCTCCCTAACTTCTTTAGGCTGCTATTATAAGCAGTTTATTGCTAGTTTAGGCACTTATTTTTAATAGCTAAATTTTCTAAGCCTATAGCTAGCTATTAAGCTGCTTAGTTATAGTTAAGGTAAGCACTTCTTAAGTTAAGTATTTCTAGGTAGTAAGAGTAAGCGTAAGGACTATAATCTAGCAGCTTTACCTTTACTAACCTAGTTACTTCCCTATATAAGTGTCCTACCTGCTTAATTTCTCTATTTCTCTAGTTATATCTATTAATATGCCTATAAGTATACTAAATTATTTTCTACGCACCTAAGCACTCTCTAGCTAATTATTTCTAGCTTCTTAATCTGTTAAGAGCTTATAGACGTTATCTAACTAATCTTGCTATTAACGTTTTCCTAGCTCTTTTAGAGGTTTGCTAACTTAGGTATAGAAACAAACTAAAACCTAGCGCTGCGCGTGTACTGCTGCTGCCTCTGCTGCCTAAGCTGCTGCCTAAGCTGGCTAGCTGCCAGCTGCCTGCTCGCCCTTGCCTACGCCCGCCCCTATGCCTGCGCCTGCTCCCTTGCCCTTGCCCTTGCCTAAGCCTGTAGTTATAGCTTTGCCTGCTCCTTCAGCGGTTGCTGCTGCTACTGCTGCTATGGCTGCTACCACCACTGCTGCCTACGCTGCAGCGCTGCCGCTGCTGCCTGCCCCTGCGCTGCCCACCCCTGCCTTAGGCGCTCTAGTGCCTAGTGCGCGCAGGTTAATACCCTGCGCGTACTATGTAGACGCGCTACTAGTAAGTAGCTTAGTTGCGCTATGCGTTAATAACGCTGCTACTAGCTGCTGCAGCAAGCGCTGCTAGTGTTATGCCTTTAGGCACTCCTGCTGCCTACTATATATATTTTCTTTTAGAAGAGAGTAGTTAAGTAGTAGACTAACAGCTTATAGCCCCCTGCCCTTAAGCTGCTTAGGCTTAAACTAGTAGAGGAGCTTGCTTCCTTTAGTAGAGTAATAACTTTAGTAAGTAACTTAGTTTTTAGTAGATAATAGTAGCTAATAAGCGTTTAGTAGGCTACTAACCTGCGTACTGCTATCTAGGTAGTAAAGGGCCTGCTTATAGATAGGTATAAATTTTAAGTACCTATTTATAAGTAGGTTCTTTAAGATAAAACCTATAGGGAGGGGGTTATCCTTCCTACCTATAGTTAATTTGTTTTTGTAAGCTCCTTAGCTACTAGGCGTGCGCTTAAAAGAGCTGCTACTAGTAGTCTAGGGAGACTTATACCTATTTAAGGAGGGGTTGTCCTCCCTAGCAATTTAAAGATCTTCTCTTTCTCTATTAACCTACTCTTTTTCTGTAACTAAGTCTTTCCCCTCTTAACTAATGCTCTGTAAGTTTAAATGTAATAGAAAGCACTTATAAGCTTATCTAGAAAGCGCTTTTATAAGGCTGTTAGCTAGCATTTTACTTATTTTAAGGTAGGTTACTTAGAGGTTTCTCTTAGCGTACTCTTATTTTAACTATATATTTTAGATATCTATATAGCGTAGCTAGGTAGTAAGCTACTTACTCTCTTTAACTACTAGTTAGATAGTTTGTTAGTTGTTATAGAAAATCTCCTATAGTACCCCTAAGTCTAGCTAAAGTTCTCCTAGGAATTGTTTTAGAGCTACTAACTCTTTAGCTATATGCTCTAAAGTAAGTAATTTAGCCTTAGTAGTAGAAGTAGTTACTGTTAACTGCTATGTAGCTTTCTAGATAATTAGACTACTAAAGAGCTGTATAATATACCTCTAGGAAGATTAATAGGACTCTCTATTATTAGCAAATAAGGCGTCTCTATATATAAGTAGATAACTACCTTTATAAGCACTATACCTTTTACCTAGATACTTTATTCTATACAAATAAGCTAAAACTTAAGCTGCTGCTTTAAAGTAAGCTGCTCCTAGATTTATTAAATAATAAGATAGCTAAGAGGTAGTATATACTACATCTAGTTAAATTATAATTACTATATAGAGTATAGACCTAACTTATTCTTAAAACGCTTTAACCTCTTGTTTTAAAGCTTCTCTACTATATTTAAGTAGCTCCTCTGTAGGAAATAGGACTATAGAGAAGGACCCCTTCTCTACTATCTTAAATTTAGTAGCAAGCTTATTAATATAGGAGTTATACATAAGAGTTATAGTATAAGCCTCTTAGTTTCTAATTATTTAAATGCCTAGAAACTATTTAGCAGCTCTATAGTCTTTAATTTAATACTTTTCTATTAATAAGCTTATTAGCTGTTTAGCAGTAGCTTAATTGTTGTTATAATAGGCTAGGAGAATATTGTTAATATAGAAGAGTAGCACTATTTTCTATTTAGGATTATAGAATAGGCACAGCTCTTCTTTTAATACTAAGAGACTAAGCTTCTAGAGCGTACTAGAGAGCTCTCTATACTATAGAACTAGCGAATTGCGTAACCTATATAGAGCTTATAGTAGTAGAACAACTTACTTAGGTTTCTTAAATCTATCTAGTAATTTATAGAGCACCTAAGGTTTGTCCTAGCAGCTTGCGTTTAGAAACGCGCTAGTTATATTATACTAACAGAGCTCTAGGTTAAACTAGGCTGTAATTACTACTATAGTACAAAATAAGCAAGCAGCAAGTGTTATAGTATAGGTTAAGACAATTAAATCCTTTGCCTGTAGATCTCTGTGTACGCAGATCCTTGCCTTATATTTAAGGAAGTAGCTATCTTAGTTAAATTTGTAGGTAAAGACCTATTTAAGCAGTAGAGGCCTTAATAAGGCGCTTAATTAGTTAATTTCTCTCTACGTTTCCTTCTTAATAAGCGTATCTATCTCTTTTTAGCAGGCCTGCTAAAAAAGAGCTCCTAGTAGGTAATAGAGTAGATCTTTCTATTTGCTTAGTAGTAGAGGGAGCTTGTCCCTATGTAACTAGCGCTTGTTTTAAGCAACTAGTCTTTCCTTCTTTAGGGTTAAGGCAATAATTACTATATAGGCAGTAAGTAGCTCCCTTCTATCTATGCTATATTTGTTTGCATGTTTAAATAGTAGGTAGATAAGCTAGGTGTATCTGTAATTATTTACTAAGCTTATTACAGAGTACTAACCTACTCTATTATTATTATTAGTAGGCTTGTTACGCTTGTCGCGCTTGCAGTTCTCTATTTAGCAGCTCTATCTTGTAGGTAGGCCTTAGATTCTCTGCTAATACGCGCGTCTCCTGCCTGCCTTATCTACTTATGTTAATCTTTAAGAAGGTATTAGAATAAGTAGTAAAGCAGGTCTTAGTAGATTATTAAGATCCTTACTATCTACTAGCTTGCTCCCTTCTTCTATAGTTAAGTGCACTTCCTATAAGCTACTAGTTAGATTATCCTCCTTATTAGGAGCTTCCCTACCTATACTTAACTGCTCTAGTTTAGGCGTTTAGTTAGGGGAAAGTAAACCTGTTTCTTAGCGTTGTTCTGTATAGATCTCTAGCAGCTTACTAGCTAAGCTTGCCACGCATGCAGTATCTATCCTAGAGGCTCCTCTCTCTACTAGACTAGCCTTCTAGCAATTAAGGTTCTCTCTAAGTGTTACCCCTAAGCTAGTGCTTAGTAGACAAGCTAAGTAATAGGTCTCTTTGTTTAAGGGGAGCTCTATTACTTCTCCTACCTCTATCTTATTAGGTTTATATAGAATTTCTATAACTACTTCTACTTCTTAGACTGTAAGGGCTAACAACTTATCTAATTTATTATAAAAGAGCTCCTTATTAAAGGTTACGTTGCGCGTTGTAATTACCTAGTTTAGTTTAGGGACCTATATACAGTATATATTAGAAGCTTAGTACTCTACTAAGTATCTAATATAACCCCTTAGAGTTACTTTAAAGCTTCTCTAATTACGCCTAGCTACTTGTTCCCTATTTAGGGGATACGCTCTGCAGCTATAGGCGTATATCCTGCTCTAATTAGGTCTTAGATTAGCTGTTAGTGCTCTTACCTGCTTAGGTTTATACTAGTAGAAATAGTAAGTAAACTAGCAATTAAGCTCTTTATTTAGGCTCTGTAGCTTATTTAAGTAAGTTAGACTTATGTTATAGAGCTATATTACTACTGCTACAACCTCTAGCTAGAGCTTCTTAGGTAGGTTTGCACTACTCCTTATTTTAATAGATTTAGTAATTATTTCCTACCCTACTCTTTCTACTGCCCTATTTAGCTTGTAGGTATATAGAGGTATACGCTTAATATCTATTCCCTTATTAATTGCCTAGCGCTTGTATTAGGAGCTCCTTTGCTATAGGAGAGTAGTAGTATTATTATCTTAACTTATCTTGCAGATATAGAGCTTGTACTAGGTACGTACCTAGCTTAAGAAACTTGTAAGTACCTATAGTATCTCTACTTAAGTCTTCCCTAGCAGTAAGTACGTAAAGAGCTTCCTACTATAGTACTCCTTAATTAAAAGTATCTATAATTTGCTACTTCTTCCTATAGGCATATTAAACAGATCCTAGCTAATTCTCTAAAAGGGTTTAGTAGGTTTTTCCTATTTCTGTTAAGATATAACTTGCTTAGCGTAGGTTGTTAAGTAGACCTTATAATCTTTTTAGAGTATACTGTTAATATGTACACTGCGCGCTTGTTATACTAGTGCTTTTAGAGCTTCTAGGCCTAGATAACCTGCTCTAGCGTGCTAGAGGTGTTTAGCAGAGCTTTATAGGTAAGACTTATATAATTATTTTATTACTATATTAAGGGTTAGAGGGTAGTAGGATAGTAGCTTATATTTAAAGAAAGTAAGGTTGTAAGCGCGCTTAAGAGTAGCACATACAACACTCCTATTTAGATTATTAATGTACCCTACTTAGAGCGAGCTGTCTAGCCCTAAGTACTAAACTCCTTTCTCTTAGAGGCGTGCCTTAGAAATAATGTTAACGTAGAAACCTTCTACTACTACTACATCCTTAAGGAGTAGGTCTTCTATATATAGGCTGCGCTTTCTATATAACGCGTTTTTAAACAAATAAGCTTCTTATCCTACTACTAGAAACGCTTATGTGCCTGCCTCTATAGTGTTAGTAGAGTTAGCTAGGCAAAATAACCTAGGTATAAGCTAATCTGCGCTGTTAACTAAGTGTGTAGCTGCTCTATTATCTAAAATTATACTCTCTAAGAGTAGATAAGCGTTAAAATCTATAAGGTTGTAAACCCTAGGTTTCTTAGCTAGGTTGCTTAGTTGTATTATTTTTAGATTAATTAGAGCAGCTTGTACATTGCTAGGAAACTTAACTTTAGGTGCTTTTGCTAGTAGAGCTGTTATAGCTAATAGAGCTTTTAGGGTCTAATTAAGCTGCTTAATTGCCTTCCTAGTATCTGTATACTCTTAGCTCTTAAGCCTCTAGAGAGTATCCTTGCAATAGCTTTTGCTTATGTAGATAGGTAGTAAGGAGCTCCCTCTAACTGCTGTCTATAGGCGTTAGCAGTTAGTTAGTTTCTACTTATAAGTCTCTCCTTTTTGTTTATAAGGGCAGGAGTACCTACTTAAGCTCTTAGAGTTAGTAGCAGGAGCTTAAGTAGTATCTGTTTAGCTTCTAAACGTTACAAATACTCCTAGGTTATCTTTTCCTGCTCTTATAGTGTGCTTATGCATTAAACTACTAAAGACCCTACTTACTTTATCTAAATTAAGTAAATTAAGCCCTAGGATACTATCCTAGATAATCCTTTAGTTTATAGTACAAGCCTAATCTAGGGCAATCCTATAACTTAAGGCATCTAAGAAATCCTGCATAGCAAGTGCCCTATTAACCTCTAGAAGCTTGTATAACTTAGCTCTTCTATAGAGGTATAACTACCTATTATACTAGTCTTGTAGAGCAGCTCTTAACTGTTTAGCTGCTCTAAGATGCTGTTAGTACTCTGCCCTAACCTAGTTCTAGGTGCTAACATCTGTTAGAGTAAGCTCCTCTTTTAGTGCTTGCACAAGCAATTGCAGCGTTGTAGTATTATTAGTTACAAGCTTTACTATTACTAGTAAGAGGATTAATAGTAATACTGTTGTGTTAACCTAGTTCTAGATCTTCTAAAGGCGCTCTGCCTTAGCAGCCTACTTGCTTGCTCTAATCTTGTATCTAAGAAGCTCCTTGTTATAGTTCTTAACACTTATTGTTTAGCCTGTTAGAGGCTTGTTAGGTTAAGTGCTCTAGCTTTAGGTAGATTAAGCTAGTAGTTAAGTAGGGAGCAAGCCTATAATAGGTAGTTTAGGCGCTTCTTTGTGCATGCCTAGGGCGTCTTTAGTATCTAGATCTACTATATCCTATACGTTGCGAAGCTTAGCGTGCTACGTAAGTTAGATGTACTAATTAGGCTAATTAGATCTTGTTTTAAGCTAATAGGGTCCTGTAGGGACACCTAAGAGAGCTTACTTATTGTAGTTAATAAGCTCGCCTATAGTAGCGTTTAGTAGGGGATAGAAAGATAATTAAGTAATTAGAGCAGTTAAGCTAAGTCTAATAAGCTTGTTTGCTAAGTGCGCAGGAGATCTACTATACTTAGGAAGCTAGGCTTATAACTGTAATAGAGCTTACAGGACTATGCTTAAGTAATTAATTAATTTAATTAGTGTCTACTTTTCTATATAGAACGTGTTGCTTAAATACAAAGGAAATGTGTAGGTTACGTAATCTCGCTTAACAAGCGTTTGGCTAGTATTAGGGCCGCTTGGAACTAGCGTTGCTAGGGTAGAGCAGCTTAACTAAATTAGCACGCTCTGTTGGAAAACGAGCTGCGTATGTAACTCTACGCGCTTAGTTGCGCGACAAAAGCCTACTAAATAAATAAGATAAAGAGGGGTTAGATATGTTATATTAGTTTAGGCCTAGATAGAGTTATCTTCCTTAGCAAAGCTATTCCCCTCTAGTATTAGTTTCTGTTCTTATCTTCTTTAGCATTAATTTACTTAGTTGCTTAGTGTAGTAGTTAAACACCTAGCTTAGCCTTTTTTTAAATTTTTAAAAGATTGTTAGTTTAAATCTAGCTGTAATTACTTCTGCATTTTATGCAGGAAACTAAAAGACTTAGTCTTAGTAAGCAGACTAAAAGGAAGAGCTTACTAAGCATAGCTTTATAATCTAGAGACGTAGAACCTCTCTATTCTACTAGCTATAACTTACTAGGAAGGATTAGGTTATACTACTTATTTAAGCTTCTAGAGGTTTTCCCTATAGAGGTTTTACTCTAGAAGGTACAAGATTATCTATATTTACTTTAACATCTTATAGAGGGAAGAAAGTCTAGCTTATAAGAGTCTAGTATAGTATAACTATATAGTAGTTACTTCTTAGATAGAAGAAGGGCTATTAATATTAGATTTTCTAACAGATAGGAAAATCTTTTATTAATAAGGTAGTATACACTACTTATTTATACAATTTAGCTTTTATACCTCTAGAGGTACTAAGCACGTCTATAATACCCTAAGGAAGGTTTCTAGCAGTAGCTAGTCTAGACGTTAATTACTCTAAATAAATAAATAAAAAAAGTAATTAACATAAAGTTGTAATATACTATTAGCTTCTAGTATTAAGAGAATAGTAGCTCCTGCTAGTAACTTGCTAGGACGTATCTACTCTTTAGCTGTTATAGAGTTAAGGTATTTCTAGAGAATCTCTAACTTCTTCTAGAACAGGTTATAGATAGGAAGATTTAGTATTATTGCACCTAGCTCTATCTCTATTAAGTAGTTATATTCCCTATACAGCAGGAGAGCCTTAACCTAGCTTTTACTAAACGCTTACTGCTTATAGTAGAGTTTAGTAGGAATAAATACTAGTTTCTCTAGGTCTAGCTAGTTGTTATTAGGCTTAGAGTTCTAGGGAGAAGATTCTAGTAATACGAGGGCTACCTGCTGTAGGTATATCTTAGGGCTCCGTTGTTCTAGGGTTGGCCTAGGAGGTTCCTAGGATTCTGTCCCTAGTTTAAGGTACAGGATATATAGGCTGCCTTTAGGGGCAAGAAGGTATATATTAATAGATAAGAGGTAGACAAATCCTTAAGGCGTAAGCCCTAGGGGTTTAGATAGAATATATACTTAGTTATCTTAGACATGCCCTAGTCTTAGCCTAGGGATAACCTAAGGTGCGGCTGAGGTAGTGTCTTAAGAAGAAAAGAGGAAATTCCCTATAATACTTGTTTAGTAGGATAGTAGTCTAAATTAATCTTAAATTAAGACTTGCTACTGTCTAAGAATAAGGTTTTTACATTATTTAATTTATAAATAGCTAGAGTTTACTTACTACGACTAGGGATATAAAGAGAGGTCTTAGCATAGAACCTTATAGGAGGTTACTAAGATTTTTTAGGAAGGGACTTAGTAGTTAGCATAGGATTATCTACTGCTAACTAATGTTATTAATAGAGCTAAGCTATTTTAGCCTTTAGTTAGTTTAACTTAGCGTAGAGGGTATCCTTCTAATTAAAGTCTAATTTAATATTACTCTAATTAATTTTTTTATATTTATTATTTTAGAGGTTGCTATTACCTATATCTAAGTTAATTATCTAATAGGTTTCTTTAAACTTTAGTTAGTGCCTAACATTAATATCTAGTCTAATTTAGGTAGGTTATTTATAATATCTAAGTCTTTATTATAGTATAATCTAACGTGACTTTTCTAAAGTAATCCTAAAGCAGTAAGTTACAGGAAGATCTAAACCTAAAGGTTTTTATTGTTAGAATGTCTCTATAATCCTAACTATTAGATAGATAATAATAAGGACCTACAAAGTTTGTAACTAGAAGAGATCTAAATTAATAAGGTATAAAATAAGTAAATAATCTTGCAATTTTATTAAGAGGCTTTTACTAGCTAGGAAAGGTTTTTGTGTATTATATAACAACATAGGATAATAGGAGGTTTTAGAAGCGTATGTATCTACTACAAGGTGTATAGGAGCACTAGGATAGGTAACACAGAAGATCTTCCTATTCCTATAGGTCTTGTATAAAAGATACTTAAAAACTATCTGTTGTAGAATGAATTTAATAGTTCTTTTATATCCCTTATCCTGGCAACTCTTAGGTAGTTACGAAAAGGAAGCGGTGAAGTAGCAGCCTTAAATCGGAGGCGAGTCGGTAGTTGACTTAGATCCCAAGGTCGATTCTTTATAGATAGTTTTCAAGTATCCTTTTGTACAACACCTATAGGAATAGGAGAATCTTCTGTGTTACCTATCCTAGTGCTCCCATACACCTCGTAGCGGATACCCACACCTCTAAAGCCTTTTATTATCCTATGTCGTTACACAATTACTAGAGAGTCCTATGCAGCAATCTAGCTATTATTAGCCTCTGGTTTAGCCTTGTACGCAACGTCAAAGCTAAGTATAGAATCCTAGACCAAGATACCTACAACTTTAACGAAACTAGCTTCTAGATAGGTGTTAGGGGGCCTATCAAGGTAGTAACAGCGTCTAAGAGGCGCCTTAGACCATTGCAGGTCCAGCCTAGCAACTGTAAGTAGGCAACGTTAATTGCTGCAATTAACACTATAAGGTAGGTAATCCTACCTTTTATTGTCTTTAAAGTAGAGAATAACAATTAGGCTAAGCATTACAACCTAAAGGATTAGCAGATTAGTTATAGCAAGAACAGCTAGACAACAAATAAACTAGGCCTAGAATAGCTAAAGCACTTTATCTAGCATATAACAGCCTAGACTGTAGGTAGCCACTAACTGCTAATTATTTATAGCTATAAGAGCTACAAGTTGCTTACCTTCTAGGATCTTTGTAAGGAGAATAAGATAATTACTCTCTGTATGCCTCCTTATACTTCCTATATCATACAGTCACCTAATATAGTGTGTTTTGCCGTATTAAAGCAGGCGTACATGGGTGCAATTAATGTCTTAGCGAACAGCCACATCACTTACATCAACAAGAAAGCGTTCCTAGCTGCCTTTATAGTAGTAGCGGTGATTCTCGACGCTGTAGGGGCTGTGGTGAGGCTGGGCATAATAAGCGCAATGTGGCACCGAAACCGCGGTATCAGTCCGCCTTGATGAAAGTCCAGCAAAGCAAAACGGACCCATCAGGTTGGATATTCCTCACCCGAACTCGCTTCAATACGCTGAGCCAGCTGGCCGAACACTGTGTATTGCCACACCCGTAGCTCGAAGTACTATCAGCATCGAAGGCTTCAACAAGCCCAAACAGACTGTGCTTATAGCGATCCGGCAGGGGCCCACGGCAGCACATTATTTGAGACTATACGCGAAGAAGAGTCTAGCGTAGGGTGCATGTCTGAAAAACAAAGCCAACTGTGCTCTATCGGGCACACTAGGTGAAGAGAGTGGAAACGGAGAAGAAGATGGGATGCCACGCGCCACAGTCAGAATCATCGGTTGCAGACAGCATGTGTGATTAACGGTCGGGCGCGAGGTCGAAGGCACTGCTCAGTGACGGATATCCCATCGCACTCTATGATAAAACACGATCCTTCTGGTCGTAGCATGATTTCTCCGGATTAGTGCTCGGAAGTCCGTGGTCATCTGGAAACGAGTCTCGCAAACCGAAGAGGCCATGAGTTCTTGGGTTTACCGCAGAAGATATACACTGAAGTAGCATCATCATCAACCATGATAGCTCGATTAGCTGGAACGTTGCAAGGAACGCATGCCTTGACGACACCTGCTTATATAACGAATATAGACGTCGACAGGCCTGGATGTCTGAATCTGTAACTTTCCCTCTAAGAAAATAGATGGCTTCAGCGTATCGACTCGTCTGGTATTGCGGCACGCCCATTTCTCAATCAATGACTCCAAGATGCACGATATGCAGTCGTTATTAGCAGTCCGGTAACACTGAGATCTACGCTTCGGGAGGACTGGAGATGCAGGAGAGATGTAGATAATATGCTGAAATCAGGAAAGGCTATGATGCATGTGCAGAAAGCGAGAGATGAATATAGAGTTGACGACAACGTGTGCAATACCCATGCCAAAAGTACAGGAGCTCTTCAATGTATATCGCAGCATGGCCGTATAATATTCCTCACCTATACCATGTTCAAAACAGACGAGTAGGAAGAAAAGGTTCCTTCAAGAAATACGATATGATGAACATTTATGGGGAACGAAAAACAACCTCTCTAAGGATTGCCAAGTGACTCCAAATTCCAATTCCTAATCCATCAAGCGGATCAAACCGTCTTAATGCTCTTCTTGTCACTCAGATTAGTGCTCAGAACCAATAAGCATTCCCACTCTTACTAATCTCAAAACTACATCCTAGTCCCCTCCCTTCCTCCTTCATCTTCATCTCGCCCTCCTGCAGCTGTCGGAGTATTGTATTGCCTACTGGCGGCCCATCTTCACACGGATCTTTAACATGAATAACCACGACCTTGAGCCCTTGAGTGGCGCCTCGAACGCTGCAGATAGAAGCGCGCGATTGTGGCTGGCACTCACGCTGTTGAGATTGAGCGCTGCCGGAGCTGATGGGTGTGAAGGGTGCTGGTGTTGTGGAGGAACTGGTATGGCAGAGTGCAAGTGGTGGGGATTAGGAGTATGTGTGCCAGTTGGGCCGTTGCTGGGTGCATAATCTGTCATGTCATCATCGGTCTGGTAAGGAGGATGCGTGGAGGAGAGTGGTGTATCGACGCCTTTAATACTGGAGTGCCATGTTCGTGACTTCATGGCGCCATCGAGAAGCATGTTATGGCTTGCGCGTTTACGTTTACGTCCTTGCCGTGCTGCTTCGCGTGCTTGTTCATGCTCTTTCCGAGCTTCTCTGACCATATCGGCAAGGGCTTGGAGTTCTGCGAGCAGGTGGCGTGGAGCTAGGTGACCGAAGAGTACGGCGTCAGCTTGTGCGTCTGTAAAACTGCATTCGATAAAGATGCCGGTAAGTATGCCAGATGCAATCTTTGGCGCTGCTTCGTTCCAGATGTATGCCGTGCGCGGCGAGAGGGATAAGGAGTCTGGTTCAACATCGCCAAAGATGAGGATCTCTTTTGTGGGCGTAGTACTCGTAGATTCAGTGCGTATGAAGAAAGCTGATGAGTCGATCACGCAGTGGTCGGCTGGTATACTGTTCATAGCAACATGGCTAGATCTTCGCTCTTGATCGCCAGCAAAATGGCCCAAGCCCGGAGTTCCTGGCTGACTGTGTGGCATTGGCATGGAGATACTATGCGAGCGTCCCTCCCGAGACTCGCTTTGTTGTAGAGCGGCAGCAGTGTGTTGCAGCAGTGGTGTTTCCTGCAAGTCTGCGATGGAACCGCGATGTACATGTCCCGGACCCCGCATGCAGTGACCATGACTGACTTTGAACCCCTTTACACCTAGGCCGTCGCAAACCTCAATATATCCCCTCCCTTTGCCCTGACCCAAGGCAATGTTACCCCCTTCTGCAAGTCTTTGGAAAGAAACAAGCCCGACACCTCCATCTTCGTCTGTAAGATTGGGCCAGATGATGTTGTTGAAGATATGCGTCTTGATAGCGTGAACTGTGGATGGTAATGCTGCTAACCGTTTTGGACGTGATGTATTATGGAAGGCTGCGGTGTTGACAACAAAGCCAGATAGATGGTCCAGATGTGGATGTGTGATCAAGTAGGTCGATATGTGTTCTCTTACAACATGTAGTGCATTGGCTCTTGCACTTGCGTTCGGAAAGGGCAGACCGACGAATACTCCATCTTGTAAAGTTGTTATCTCTACAGGTATATCATCTTCCGACAATGGCGTTTCAGCTCCCGAATCATCTTCATACATCGGGATGTGTTCAGTCGTTGGCGATGTCTCGTCATCGTTGATCTGAGCGCCACCGTCATGAATACTGTCTACTTTCGGTGGTGACTGAGAGGGCGGTTCAGAGACAAGAGGGAAGTGCTGTTCCAGGATCCGAGTGATGGCAGCAAGATGAGAGCCGGCATCCACAGCTAGCAACGAGTTCTTGGACCATTTGGTGGCGGTTGAACGCACGAGAAATCCGGTTACGTTATCTTCAGTCGGCCCACCTCCAGCACGCAGATCACCTGAATAGCAGGCTCATTACTATGCCCGGATGATCTTCGAACCTCTCTTTGATTGTCACTGTCCTTCATACCCACAGTGCTTCTTCGCCCTTTCTATTGACTTTGGTGAAAAATGGCAACCTCAACTTCACCGTTGTCGACCCTAGCTACACGGAAGCACTTCGATTCTGCAGTACACAGATCCTGGTAACGTCTTGCGAAAAGGAAAGGAGGCGTCGTATCGTCGGACAATTCGTTTGCCGGGTTGCTGGTTCTGTGTCCCTAGCCTATAAATTGTATGTGTGAAAGGCCATCTCAGAAACACACAAATCGGCCAATTGTAAAGCGCGCACCATGTGACGTCGGCCGCGACGTTCTGGATCACAGCCTGCACACTGCGCGTCATGGAAATCTGCAAGCAAAAGGGTGTTGAGACTCGAGGACTCTCGAGCATTCGAGGTGGGAAGAGGTTGCGCCCTTGCCTGCTGTCCCTTTCTGCGCTGCGCCTGCTGCGCATCACGCGCACGTACATGGTACCCCACAACGTCACCAGCTCGTGAACGGTCGAGGCAGGGAAGCAGGTCATCGGTCCATGAGATTTAGAGGGCGGACCGTATAGCCGCTTTGCATGGAGTAGCGCCAAGATCTAAGCAATACTAGCGCGCACAGTGCCAAACGTGTTTACAACATGTTCCTAAGACGTTCTACTAAAACAATAATAACTATTTTTATAACTATAACTACAACTAACATAGCTGCTTCAGTGTCTACTACCTAGCTTAATAAATATAGTCTAGTATAATATATTCTAAACATGTTACAAATGTGTTATAGGGAAACTATAAG